>OY829326.1:62519659-63888578 GCA_963691655.1 Toxonevra muliebris
TTATTGCTGCTGTTATTATTTGCTGTTGTTGTTACATTTAATGCTGCTGCTGCTGCCATTGCTGCTGCTACTTTCACTGATGTTGATGATGATGACTTTACTCTCTGTAAATGACGCAGATACATTTTGTTGCTGATTTGTTTGACTGACATACAAAAAAAAAAAAAAAATGGGAAAAAACTGAATAAATGAAGGAAAGAATGAAACCAAACGACAAAATGACGAAAACTGTTTGGTAAATAATGGAAATGTTGTGAAAATATACAACAATCATACGCACACACGCACACACGCACACACACACACTCAAGAGCAAACAAACATTCAAACCAACAACCTCTACGCTCGTACTTATCACTAACATATTTTGTCACCAATATTTTGCTACTGCTGCTGCTTCAATTGTTGTTGTTGTTGCTGCTGCTGGCTTTCAAGCAGGCAATCGAAAGTATAACGCAATGTCAAATGCGGGCTTCGGTGTCTAAAGAAACGTAAAGTGTCTTCAAGATGTTGGCATTTCATAGGGAAACCGAATGAACAGGACCGAAAGGAGGGAGGAGGGGAATGAAAGGTTAAGATGAGCACCACCAGCACCAGATGAGGACTATAAGGTTAAGGGTGATGGTGAGGTTAGAGTGGCAGCGAAAATGAAGAAAACTTTGTTTATCTCTAAGCAAGCAGAAAAATAGAAAACAGGAAACAGAAATTGCGCATTAATTTAATGTTGTTGCTACTCATTCATTTGCTGCTGCGGCTGCTGCTGCTTTTGATTTGATGTTGTCAGTTTTTACATTGTTGTTGTTTCTGATTTTTCGCACAGCTTATTATTTTTTAGAAATGTAATATTAATTTGTTGCTGCTTTTTACTGCGGGTTAAACTTTAATAATTTTGAATGCAGAATTTAACTTTCAGTTTTAGGCGATTTAAAGTTTTATTTTAAAGTTTCCAGCCTCAGCTTCATTCAACCCAGGATATTAAGTTCCCATATAATGATTCTGTATCCTTTCACCTTCAACAATTCCGCACAATCAGCTGATCTAGAGAGAGGAGAGAGAGATTGAAGGCTGCAGTTTCTCACGGTGGGAGTCCTAGGGCTTCCTCACTAAAATCGGACATAAAATGAAGTCTTCACAAATCATACACAAACAAAATTTAGGGGTTTCTAGGTTCAGTAGAGTGAACCGATTTTGTAGCCTCTATCATGACAGCATTTTTTTCAGAAGAGGTGATGGATGATTTGTTAAGCGTTTGGTTTCTAATTTTTAAATTAATATTTGCTAATTAGTTTTTAAAGATTGTAACGAACTTTACTCCGGGGTATCACTCGCCGTGTCCGGGATCCGATGACAGCAAATTCATTTAACGGTATTGACCCCTAGCCGACAGTAATCTTCTTCTCTCTGTACAGGGGCGCGGCGCTAGACGTCGGGGTATGTATATGTAATGGTGTACTAAACCCGATGGAATGGAAGTTCTCGCAGTGCTACGTGGACAATGCAGAGAGGAAAGCGCACGTTGGCACGAGGAGAGGGCAGCACACACCGGGCTACTGCTTGATAACACTAGTAGGAGAGGGCAGGGATGCGCACACAATGCTACTCCCTGAAGATGCTGTCGAAAGTAGAGGGGCAGCACACACAGTGTTACTGCCGGAAAATATCCACAATAAATAGATCACAATATGTGTTACAGTTCACTATGATTTTTTATTCGTTTGCTTCTTACTTGCTAGGTTATTCCAGAAATAAAAGTTATCCGCATGATGTCGGTGATCAGCGAGCCAAAAGATAAAACGCGTGTCTGTCTTGAAAGTCGAGTCAGAAGGCAAAACGGAAATCAGAAAAGTACGTTCTCAAGATGGCTGCAACCGCGTCTTCTGTCCCGTATGTTCATTGTTGTTCTCCTTAACGCTACGCCAGGGTCGCATTCTTTAGACCATGCAACTTTCATTCGAAGAAAATTGACATTGACTTACCATTACTGATGATGAGCCCGACCTCAAAACAATTACCAAAAATACTAAAAATAGTCAAAGGCTCATATTTTTCAAATGATTATCAGTGGGAATTCGGGCCATGATAAGGAATCCGGATGAGGTTGGCTTATATTCCCGAAATTCGTGCAGTTACTGGATTGAAAGAGGTCTTCCGAGTCGGGGTGCTATGTGCAATAATGAGTTAAAAAATCAATTACATTTTAAGATTGTTTCCTAAAACTTTGGAGCTGATCCACTACTACTTCCCTATATGGGCTTTGCGAATAAATTGGTTCCTAGTGTTTGTGAATGAATTTTTTATACTGAACACGAATCTGAGTTCAAAAATTTCTCATCACGCCACGTTTTAGAATAAATGGGATAGAAAACCCTAAAATATAATTTTTAGCCATTTTTAAAACTTGGAGAGCTGAACACTGGCGTGCTACAATCTTCGAAATCCAGAAATTATAGGCTGAATCATGCCCTTCCAAATTAGCCCTGAACCCGAAACTGTAAATCAAAAACAGTTACTGACCTAGCAAAACTATAAATGCAGAATTGCTCAGCATCACCTTCTCTTTTTGTATCCAAAGTCAAACCTCAAGTCAAAGAAAAAAAAAATCGGATCTGGTCGCATAGTGTAACTAAGATTTCAAGTTAATTTTTTTTATGTTTGAATTTTTAGAAAGAAACCGATGGAAGTAAAAAATATTTAAAAACTGTTCAATAGATTTTATTTTGCCTTTTTTTCATCCATTGGCAATTAATATAAAAAAATAGAAGAAAATGTCCACATTTCGGGGGGGGGGGGGTGGGGCGGAGAGGGGGCAGAACCCCCAAAACCTCCCCCTAAATACGGCCTTGGTTAGGCGCATCAGTGAGTGACCTTCGACTATGATACCGTTTGAGCGAAATCAAATACAAAATATGATGCGATTTATTGACCCATTTGCGACTACCGGGGTCATTTAGCTGTTAGATAGAAATTCCAGGATATCTGTAGTAAAAAGGAATAAGTTTTAAGTGTATTTTTTTGTTGAACAAATTTGTTATCGTTCAGTTTAGTTATAGAAACAATATTTCAGAAGGTTCTATATTCATATCAAAGACTATTCTTAAAATTATATCTAATCCAAAAATTATGAACCAATTTGATATTTTTTATAAATTTAGCATTTGTTACAGCGCCACCTGACGGATTTTAAGATAGTGAGGCAGGGTCTGAAGCTATTTCATAAAGTCGTTAAAATAATAATAGAAAAGGGAATGGAAAAAGTTGTAGAAAACAACAGTAAAAAAGTAGAAAAGAATGGTATTAGAAAAGGTAGTAAGAAAAAAAAAAGAATAGTATTATAAACTGTTATAAAAAAGTAGTAAAAAAGTAGCAGAAAACGTAGTAGAAAAATAGTTAAACATGGTAGTACAAGAATAGTAAAAATAGAGTAAAAAAGTGTTGTAGAAATAATAATAAAAAATAGGAGTAGAAAAAAGTAGTAAAAATTTAATAGAAAAAAAGTAGTAGTAAAAAATAGTAGAAAGTAGTGGTACAAAATAAAAAGAAATTATAGAAAAAATGTATTAAAAAAGCAGTAGAAAAAGTAGTAAAATAGTAGTAGAAAATATTAGTTGAAAAAGTAGTAGAAAATAAGAAGGAATTGTAGAAAAAAAATAAGTTTAAAAGTAGTGGAAAATATTAGTAGAAATAGTAGTAGAAAATAAAAGTGGTAAAGTAGTAAAAATGGTACCACACCCACTAATTCAACAAACAGAAAGAATTTAAATTTTAGTACCGTACCATAAATGGTTTCTAAGATATCTCATAATGGAAATTCAGGTTATATGGAAGGTGCCACACCCCCTTTGTCAATCCCACCCATATTTTTGTTGTAGCATGTCATTATCAATTCTCGTTATTGTATCAAATTTCTGTACTGTGCTATAAATAATTCCTGAGATATAACTAAAAAACTATTAAGATTGTATGGGAGGTGCCACGCCCACTTTCCTAAAAGCCATCATGAATCATGTTTCATCCTCCCGTCCAAGAAAGTATATTCTGGAAATAGGACTTCAATCGGTTCAGTCGTTCAGAAGTCACACGATTTTATATATAAAGATAACATCAATTTTGATAAATATAAGTACTAACTATTCCTAAAAAGATGTTATTGAAAATTCAAATCAAACAATATGTTAGAAGTATGTGAGATTTGATTTTAAATCGATTTTACATTGATTTTTATATATACATATACATACTGATGTATATATCTTTAAAGCATCTTTCTGGCCTCGTTATATAGACATGAATACATATATATATATATAAAGTAGCATAATTTAATTTGGCAAAACAAAGTAGCATCTGTTTCATTTTCTTAAATAAGTTCCTACACAAACTAAAATATTCCAACTTGAATATTATTCAATGAAACTATTGGATGAAATTAAACGCAAACTAAATAAGAGCATAAATTTACATTAACGCGCCGAAGATCGAACGCAACACATTTGGAGCAGCAGCAGCACAGTAGGTGGTAAAAGTTTTCTATCCATGGCTATGCTAAAATTTATAGCTATAATATGCATAAAATATAAATATATATACAAAACACATATATAACTTATACACTATATATATATGTATTAATATCAACGTGTCACTAATAGCAAATACAAGTTTGTCTAAGGAAAAAAACAGATGCGTAAACTCTCGCGCTACTTCTAACTGCCTGCCCGCCTGCCTTCATGCTTGGCACCTTCATTTCCAGCTACCCGCCGCTCTGCCCGTTTCGCTAGCAATCGAAAAATTGTTTTGCTAATTAATGAATCGCACTTACTACAATATTTCCTGTGCCATCGTCGTACGATAGAGCTACAATCTATGAGTTTCTGATGCTATGCTTCGGCATGTAATTCCAAGGCAGCTGTCCAAAAATCTAATTAATTCAACAAAAGGCTTAAATGTTATGGCACATAGAAGGTGGAAGATAAAATAAGGAGGCAGAGGTGGGCAAGTGGTAGTAGCATTATCACATAGATAGCGATATCTTAGACTTATTTATGTAACTATGTGCATATATTGAATAAATGAATGATTGAAAGCACAATTGAAAAGAGGTCGTCTTCATTCGCCACTGGAGTGGATTCGGAAGGTGCGGGAAGCTGGGGGCCTTCGCGCAATTCATTTGTTTGTTTGTTTTGTATTTCTAAATTATTTTCAAAGAACGCAACGCGCTAAGAAAATGGCATGAAAATCTTTTTGTTTAACACACACTCAAATTAGAAACTGCTGCTGCTGCTTTCTTTAGACTAAAAAGAATTAATGATTGTTTACATGAGATTTAATGATCCCCGCATCAGTCTCGACAAGGTCCAAACGAGGATTAACGCTAGAGAAAAAAACGCAGAGGCAGCAGCAGCAGCAGCAGCAGTTAAAACACATTTGCTAATTTACGCCATCAAATGTTAAGTAAATTGACAGCAAACTGTTGGCGGGCGGGTGGTCGAACGAACTGGCAAATGGTTCGGTGAAGTGGCGGCGGGTTGCAGGGTGCTTGCTTGATTGGATGACGATAAAGCTGCTGATGATGATAATGATGATGTTGTTGATGATATGGGTATGAATGATGAAGCAGCGCGAAAGATTCTCCCTCAGTTGAGTTCTTTGATTAATTTGCATAAGAAAAAATTTAAAATTTCAAGCAGCTTAAGTTATTGATGATGATGTTTTGTTGTAATGCTGCAGCGCAAAATATATTAACGATTTGTTTTTGTACGACTTTGACAATTAAATGAAGAGTAAAATAAAAAAAAAATTGTTCAAGAAATTGCAAAATTTTTTTTTTTTACTATGAAACCGCCACTGCACAGAATAGCCTCGACGATTTACAGTGGCCCACAAAAGTGTTCATAAAAATAGTTTAATTTTGGCATACGTTAAACACTCTTAAATTTTGGTAATATCTTCAGCTCAATCAATCATGGTACTCAAAATTTTGACCGAAAGTTTCAATTAAAAAAAAAAAAAACTAAAATGAGTCCTTTCTGCACTCGTCACATGATGTGATAACATACTTTCCCTGCAAGATTGGGCTGATGGAAACTCCAATATAGTAACAAACATTTTAGCTTTCACTAATGTAATTTCAAAACTTTATATGGTCTGTTTTAAAAAATAACGTTAAATAAAGACAACATGATTGAATCATTGAATTTTGTATGTCTTACTCATTCTTGCATTATCAACAGACAGTAACTAGTGCAGCAAACATTTGCTAAGGTTTGCTTAAGTGGCTAAGTTAGTAAGCGATTTGATCGACAGTCAAGATGCGGTGTTTCAGCCACAGGTTCGAGTCCAAAAAAATTTCATCAATAGGACAACTCAATATATTATTATTATTATTGTTGTTGGGGAAGTGCACTGCAAACTTTAAGATCTATTGTGCCCCTTCATATTCTTATAAGATTTCCATAAGTCCAGCCTCCAATAGAAATTTTAGTATGGATCCTACTTCAATGGAGTTGAAGTTGTCATCTGGTATTTGGTTATCACCCAGATTTCTTTTGCGAATATGCGTAAGTGCGGGGCACTGCCCTAAGATGTGCTTCCCAGGTTCCCTATCTTCACTGCAAAACCTACATGATTAATCAGATGTAATTCCCAGTTTTATTAGGTGATAGTTCAACCTACAATGACCTGTTTAGAATTCTTGTAATGATTCTAAGACTATTCTTTGATAAATTCGTAACATATAATCCTTGAAGCGTTTTAGGTTATAGGTGTCTAATAGTGCCCAGTATAGTTCCCAGCATCAACTTAGAGTGATAGTTCCGCGTTCGGGAGAGAATGCGCAAACATAACAGAGTTTGCTAGCTCTTTCTTATAGGCTTCGAAGAAGTGTACCGTCTCTTTGGACCATACTAATGGCGTCTGATCATTACGCTTATTAGCTGTTATCATGGCGAAGAGAGGCCCTTACGTTTTAAGTGCATGTGGCAGGAATCTGCGATAAAAGTTCAGCATTGCCAGAAAGCGTATTAACTCCTTTGCCACAGTCGGTCGGTTGAAATTTATGAGTGCATCTACACGACTAGTCAGAGGTCAAATGCCTCCTTTCATTACAGAGTGGTCAAGAAATTCAAGCTGCATAACTCCAAACTCTAATTTCGCTCCGTTGATAGTGAAGTTATGCTTTCTTAGACGCTCAAAAACCTGTGGTAGGTGGCTCCAATGTTCTTCAAAAGACTTTGATGCCACACAAACGCCGTCGAAATATGTAAAGGCGAAATTAAGACAACGGAAGACTTCATTGATCAGACATTGAAATGTCTGAGCTGCATTTCGCAGGCCAAAGGTCATCTGCGTAAACTCGTATAGACCAAAAGGCGTAGTTATTGCTGTTTTGCAGATGTCATTGAGGGTGGAGTGGCACCAGATGGAAGGCTTTCTGCAAGTCGGGTTTTAAGAAAACAGAATTACCTGCCAAGACGATCGATAAATCCTGCAGGAATGGTAGTGGATAATGGTCAGAAACGGTCGGAGTGGTAGTCTCCGCAAAGCCTCCAAGATCCGTCTGACTTGCGCACCATATGGTATGTAACGGGCTGGCCCAGTTGCTATTCGATGGGCGGCAGATCCTAAGTTTAAGAAGCGTCTCGAATTCAGCATGCGCAGCTGATAACTTCTCTGGCCAAAGCATGCGTGGGCGTGCGGAAACCAGCTGGCCGTTTGTAATGATCTGTTGAACAATTGTGGATTTTGTAGACGAAACGACGGGAGATGGGCGCGTAATATCGATAAATTCGTGCAAAATGTCTTGAAATTTAGAATCAGCATTAATTGTTTTCACACTAGGGGTGATTATATTATCGGCTTTGCAAACAGTTCGGAATTCTGTTCTTTTATTGCGTAGAGGTCCACTAAAATGTCAAAATGGCTCAAGAAATCAATCAATCAAGAAAAAATTCCAAACGAATTCGCGTCGTAGATTTAATTTTAATTTTTAAACTGTTTCGCCATATATGATAGGCGAACCGTTCGCAGCAAACAATTTGGCTTCGCTGGTGGCTCGTGCTGTCTCCTCATTTTGTGGTATAACTAACGCTCGTATCTTTCTCGGGCTAAAAACTGTATATTTCTACCAAAAACTTTTAAAAAAAACTGTAAATCGATTTAAAAAAAAAAATGTATTTTTCGCGGTATAAATTTTTTTCAAGGAAAATTAACAAGGAAAGCAATTTATCCATCATCTATATCGTCTTCGTTTTCCATTTTCATATCTCCTTTTCAATACAACATTGAATTTGTGCTTGGCAGAAATTTGACGAAGCGATTCCGGCTTTGCAATGAGGTATTTATAGAAATCAACGTATGGATATTTCAAGTTACATTTGACGATAAGAATCGCCTTCAATGTTTCTACTTCTTTCAAAAATATACTCGCAAACGAGTTGCCATTGTTCTCTCAGACGTTTTGCATTGCGATTGATAAATTTGAATTTCCTTGCGTTCCAAAATTGTACATATATTTTTTTCTTAATATAAACGCGGTATTTTGGTAAAAAAGGCGGTATGCTGTTTGGGAGTTAAATAAAAGCGGTATACTACCGCAAAAAACTGTATTGTTACGAGCGTTAGGTATAACCGATACGTCAGCACCGATGCATCGCGATGCGGAGCCGATAGTTTTTGACGATATCAGGTTGCTCACCTACGCCTGAAATCGTCACATCTTATTGCGAAGAAACTGTTTGCGAAAATGTGCATAGTTTGCAGCGATGCCAGAATTTGACTTAGAGCGGGGAATGAGCTGTTTTTTGCGGGGAATTTGAAGTCGTTCAGCTTTTCTTTTTTTTTTTGTCAAATTTTATGTTATGTAAAACGTTTTACTTATGCCTTATTTCATATTTTGGGTCTTAAAATCTTCATTTTTTTTTTAAGTGGGCACTTTATTGGTTTGGAGAAATCGATTTTTAAAAAAAATTTGCTATTTGAAAGTATTGTATTTCGAAAGTATTTTGTAAAAATTTCAGAGAGAAACTCAGAGTGATTTCGTAGATATAGATGTTTATAACGCCGAGTGTCAGTCAGGCCAAAACAGTCGCGCGGTGTTTCGACTTCCCTTTCGGCCTTTCAGAAAGACTTAGGCATGTCTTCATCCAGCACATCCTGATTAATAACTCTTAATCCCTGCTAACTAATTTGTAAAGTTATAAATTACGGCCAATCATCATATCTGTTAAAAACCGACAGTCAAAAGAAAGCCCATGTCTTTTCCTTTGATAAATTAGATGTCCAAAAGTGAGCTGAGACTTGTTTATCTATTAAAATAAACATCTCTAGTAACTCGACACACCTCATCTCTTTCAAATTTGGTGTAGTAACTACTATCCAATATGACTAAACTTTGTGCAAGTTTGAGCCCGATCGATTTTAAGAGTGGGTTTCCTTGAAATGAAATCTCCCATGTGTCAAAAGAATTCCGGATTCAGAAAGTACATTTCTAGTAATCTACGAGTCGTATAAAATTTGGTTATGTTTTGGACCGAGAAAGTTCAGGGTCGCCCTAAAATAATACAAACCGAGATAAATTTTAAGGGATTTTTCGTTTTTGTAAAATGTTTATATGGAAAGTGAGTGTCACGCTGTTATAATATGAAATTATATCGATGGGGGGATTTTGTTCAAAAATCGGGGAATTTCTCCAGAACTTTTGGGGAGAAAGAAAAAATAAGTTGGCATCCCTGATAGTTTTTTAGCTTTGTCGCCGAATGTTTTATGGTACCAACAAAAATTGTTATTCGAAGTACCGTTCTGATGTACAGTTTGCGAACACGAAGATGATTTCGAACGAGAGCGCCGTTCTTTAACCTTCAAATGCTTTTGCACACTGCGTGTTAATTCTGCGATTTCACTTTTGAGGTTACATATTTCGTTACGCGATGAGACAAGGTCAACATTAACACTATTATGCCAACCTATGACAAATTTGGAAGTGTTAAAAAGCTATTTTCTTTTATCAACCGGTTACCGTTATATATATGACTTTTATACCTTTAGTGACCCCTAGAAAAGGCACAAAGATTCAACATTACAACCACTAAAATGCGTTATTTTATCTCAAAAAACACTAAAGTTACAGATTTTTTATATGAACGAGCAATTTCTGCCTCATAGCGCAGTGATCATGCTATTTAGGTGGGAATTTTTGCAATTTCTTTCGAAAAACTCTAAATTTTTTAAGTAACTTTTAGCCAACAAATTAAATTTGGAGTAGTAGAAAAATAGAAAATTACTACCACGTACATTCTGTCAAATAAGTACCCGGAAATTTGAAATAAAACACAAACAACTTATCAATCATCTAAATTTATTATATCCCCTTCAAAATAGGCCCCTTCTGAGGCAACGAACAATCCAATCATCGAAACACTTTTTAAAGCTATATTCCGGGTTGGCCTTCAGTTCTCGTTGCGAATTAGTTTTGATGTCTTCAATGCTCTCAAAACGGGTTCCACGAAGTGGTAATTTGAGTTTTGGAAACAGGAAAAAGTCACACGGGGCCATATCTGGAGAGTACGGTGGTTGTTCGATGATATTTGTTGAATTTTTGCTCAAAAACTCGTTCACAATGATCGCTTTGTGCGCTGGTGCATTATCGTGGTGCAAAATACAACTGTTGTTCCGCCACAAATCTGGTCTTTTGCGACGAACATTCTCTCTCAAACGCCTCATAACGCCAAGATAATATTCTTTATTGACGGTTTGGCCCTCCGGTAAGAATTCCGAATGAACAACACCACGAATATCGAAGAAAACGGTCAGCATCACCTTGATTTTCGATTTGCTTTGGCGCGGTTTTTTCGGTTTCGGCTCATTTTTGGCGCGCCATTCCGATGATTGTTGACTTGTTTGCATGTCGTACTCGAAAACCCATGTCTCGTCACCAGTTATGATGCGTTCGATGAACGTTGGATCGGAATTTACGCGTTCAAGCATGTCTTCAGCCACCTTACTGCGATTCACTTTTTGAAGAAAATTCAGATCTTTTGGCACCAATCGCGCTGAGACTTTCCGCATACCCAAAACATCAACCAAAATATGACGAGCGGTCTCATGAGACATGTTCATTTCTTGGGTTATCTCTCGCAAACTATAATGACGATTTTCGAGCACCATTTCCTTTATTTTGTCGACGTTTTCTTCAGTTGAAGAGGTCGAAGGCCGTCCTGAACGTGGCAAATCGTTCACTTCTTCTCGCCCCTCTTTGAACGATTTATACCAATCGTAAATTTGAGTTTTCGACATGGTTGAATCACCAAATGTTTTTTTCAACATTTCCAACGTTTTGGCACAAGAAATTTCGTTTGAAACACAAACTCTTTGTTCGATATTTTTATCCATAGTAAAAATCGCAACGCACACAAAAGGTTGACTTGTTCTTAATGACGCCGTAACCAAACTAAATGACACATAGCAATAAAAATTCACAGAATAGTGGTTGACAGTTGTGCCAACCTGGGAAAATTTTTTTGAAATATTCTCAGAGGGAAAATTTAAAATGAGAATTTCCGGGTACTTATTTGACAGAATTTATTTCGCCACCTCTGCCATAGTTGATAACAGTTGGCATGCAATTCTTGGAAGAATAAACTTTTCACCAGTTCTCCAATTCTCAATTGATTTTTGCGTAATTTCTTATACCAACAAAAGTATTCAACTTTCATATTCATACCATACTGAATCATACTTACATTGAATTAAAATGAGGAAGGACGAACAAAAAAAAAAAAATACATAAAAGTGAATTATGAATATGTAGTTTTATTAATGAGTATTTTTCATTCCAAGAAATGCATTTAGTTATTTATTAAAATTTCGACGAGTGTGTCCTATTTTCTTTTTCCCCTTTTTTCGTTTCATTCCCTTTTTTTCATTCATGCATTTAAGTATATTTTTATTATCCTTATTGTTCATAAAATAATTAAGTATACACAGCACACATATGACTAACAATTTTTATTATACTCATATGTGGAAATATGGAAAATTTATTTAGTCACACAAACACACACACACACACACATATACACATACATTTGTATTAGACACATACAAATATAATTATGCATAAATGGTTTAATTTCTTGTTTACGATGTAAATTGATGTAATTTCTTCGTTCTAACTATTGTATATATGTATGTGTGTATAAATATATACATATAAAAAAAAAAATAGAAATAGAGAAAATACAAAAATTTATTGCCACAATTCAATATTGATTTCCCGGAAATTGCATACACAAACTTATAGAAAAACAAAAGAAATAACAAGAAAAAAAAAAAACCAAGGAAAGGGAATACTATAAATGCTATGTATGCATAAATACTATAAATAAAAACATAAATAAATACGTACATATGCACATACGGGTGTGTACATATATGTAAGTGTAAACTTATAAGGATTCAATAATTTTCCATAGAATTTTTCCAATGAAAATGTATGTAGATATATGTTTTCTTTCAAATTTAACTACATAGAAATTGATTTGAACATGGTGATATTTGATATGCTCAATAGTTGATTAATACCCTAAATGAGTCGGGTATCTACACACAGGTCTATGCCGATGACGTTGCCTGCTTAATTACGGGCCAATCGGTCGGGTATGTTTGTCGGAAAGCCCAAACTGCCCTGAATATGATTGACTCCTGGTGTTGCTCAAACGGGCTATCGGTTAACCCTCTTAAAACTGGTGTTATTCTTTTCACTAGGAGAAGGAAAATTGATGGTTTCGTTTTACCACTACTCAGGGGAATCACTATTCAGCTATCCCAAGAAGTGAAATATTTAGGAGTCATTCTTGATACCAAACTTCATGAGAACGCCCATGTTGAGCTAAAGGTATCCAAGGCATTGGCAGCTTTTTGCCAATGTAAGGCTATTTTCGGCAAAACATGGGGCTTATCGGCTTATAAAGTCTTATGGCTTTTTAAGGCTATGATTCGACCCATCATCACCTATGCATCCATAGTCTGGTGGAGCAGACTGAATGTTGACAGCTTTAGAAAAGCTCTTGCCAGACTTCAAAGGACTGTGGCCATTTGTTGTACGGGAGCTTTTACTACAACACTTGGCCCATCCTTGGATGCATTGCTCAACTTACCACCCCTTGATATTTTTGCTAAAGGAGAGGCTGTCAAGGCCATCTGTAGGCTTAAACGCAATGGGTATTGGTATGACACTTGCTGGGATATTGATGACATTGTTAAAGGTACTGATATGGATCTAACAGTTCTATCAATGCCATCCGATACAATGCCAACAATTCTAGTTTTAAAACAGCGCTATACAACACAAATTCCAGAGGCCCAAACTTGGCTGTTGCCGGGACCTGGGCCGGGAGTTGATTGTAAGCGTATTTTCACTGACGGCTCCAGAACAGAATTCGGTTCGTGTTCTGGGGTCTTTATTGAAAATGATGGAGTGCACCTTCACTTCTCCCTTGGGTTGTATGCTTCTGTTTTTCAAGCAGAAATTTATGCAATCATCAAGGCAATGGACCATGTTATTGATAATGGTTGAAGAGAAAGGAGTATCTGTGTATTTAGTAACAGTCAGGCTGCACTTAAATCCTGGCTTAATCCTCTAACCACGTCTAAACTGGTTATGCATTGCAAATCTAGGCTTGATTGTGTTGGAAAACATAATAGCCTGCTGTTGATATGGGTTCCTGGACATTCAGGAATTTCAGGAAATGAATCGGCTGACATTTCTGGCCAGAAAGGGTTCGGAAACTGGTTTCCTGGACCCAGAACCTGTACTCTCTTTGTCGTCTACAGCCATCAAGATTAATGAGTGGGTCGACTTGACCCACAATCGTAAATGGGAGGACCTGATGGGCTTTAGACAGACAAAGACCATGTTACCTGTTATCTCGAAGCGTCTAACAGACTTTCTGTTAAAACTTAACAAAAAGAGCTGTAGGCAGCTGGTGGGACTATACACAGGTCACTTCTCTTGGGCCAAACATTTGAATATGATTGGACTGGGAGGTAGTTCCTGTTGTTTGGAGGAAGAATGTGAAGAGACGGCGGACCAATTTCTTAGTGACTGCCTCGCTTTCTGCCAGATCAGAGTAAACATATTTGGTACTGGAGTGTTGGGAGAAGAACACCTGAGCTCTCTAACACTGCAAGATCTGCTAAGATTTATTAATGAATCTGGTAGGTTTAAAGAATAGCAAAAGGGAACACAGGAAATACTACAATGGACGTAAAACTTGTCTGAGTGCTCTATTCTTGAATACTTCTTTTGTCTGTTCCAAAAAAAAAAAAAAAAATATCACAAATACAGTCTTTTCAACAGCAGCGTGTACGCGGCCAAAGTCCTTCAAAAAATGGCCCAATCAATTACATTATTTTTAAAAAATTTTTTGTCCAATACGCTGACATATCACTGCAGTGTCTAGTTGCCATAATTTTGAGTAACTTCGTGGTAACGCGAGGTGATTCTACGTACCTCTAGCTTTTCGGCGCACGATTGCGGCAAACTCCGCCATTTTGACTTAAGCTATCGTTTCAATTGGGCAATGCTTTTAGCATTAATTCTGCTTATCTTAAGCTTAATAATTGCTCAACAAATTTTCAATGTGGTTAGCATCTGGAGTCCAAAATTCTTGTCCTATTTTCTTCTCTTCTTACTGCACAATAGACTTTGTTGATGTTTAGGGTCCTGCCCTCTTAACCCATTACTAACTTTTCAACGTGTTTATTTATTATATTATCGGACCAAAAAAATAATACAATACCTCTATTCCTACGCGAAATTTGATGCTCTTTCAGAATCAGAGCTCAAAATTTCGATTAGACACCGGAAGAAAAATATGGTCGATTGAAACGTGAAAAACGTGAAAATTTTCGAAAAAAAAATCTTTCGCATATTTTTTCACAATGATATCAAAGGTATCAACTTTTTACTATGATCAGAGGTGATCATGGCACTCGAACATTAAGAAGAATTTTTTTTCAGAAAATTTCATAGACGCGTTTTTTCAAAATGGCGGCGAGAATGAAAAAATTTTATAAAAATCTTAATCTATCGTTTTCTTAAAAACTATAAACTTTAGAAAAAAATTTTTAAGAACAAAAATGTCTTAAAATTAGTCAAAAAACACTCTCAGAATTTTTGGAGACAATTTTTGATTTTCGAAAATTTCAAAAAAATCTAATTTTTCAAAAATACCTGCTAAATTTTTGAAAATTATTATTGAAAATTATTCTCTTTAGACGCATCAATTAAATATTGTTGTTTCATTTCGGCGGAAAAAAAAAGTTTCAAACAATTGGAAATGCTCGCACGCCTGTATATTCTTTTTTGCAGCTTCAGATAATAATATTGTTTCTTCACAAGTATTTGGATATGACTTCTCGCCATCGATCCAAATGAATTCGTGATTTTTTTCAAGTTTATCTAAGTTTTCAGAATAAGTAGCACAAGCTTTTTTAAAAGTAATATTTGGTATTGTGAATTCATGTTCAGAATCTGAATCAGATATCGAATCACAATCTGAATCATCGGAGTCTGAATTGTCTGCATCAATATGTTTTCATCGGAATCACTATCCGAATAATCTGATTCATACTCTGCATGCGATGAAGCAGAAGATTTTGAACGTTTTCGTGACTTAACAAATGTATTGAAAAAGTGAAAACCAATATTTTTATTATATGCTTTACTTATAATTCATGTACAAATTGTATAGAACATATCGTCGCCTGAGAATTGATTTGGCGTATAGGCATAGGAATACTTATACACATACGCCAAATCAATTCTCAGGCGACGATATGTGTCCATGCACAAGTGAAAGGATGTACGTGAATTTTGTAGTGGTAGATAGAAACAAAATTTTATGTACAATTCAAGAAAAAAAATTTTCTCTAAACCTACAGACTGGAGACGCGTTTTCGTGTTTTAATACAATTTTCATATGAAGTAAAGAACTTTTTGAATTGAATGACTTACGGTTACAAACTTTGGTTTTAAATAAGTTCATTGTTTCGATAAGATATGTTGTTAGGGTTATTCAGGAAATGGATTATTTAGCGGAGCATTAAGTGTCTTTTAAATTGAAAAAAAAACGCGCTGACCGCTAAATCACTTTTTTCCGCCTTTTAGTTTTCAAAAAGCACTAAATTTAGCGGGAAAAGCGCTGAGTTGGCCACACTGCCTGTAGCTCTACCCATCTCCAAAATATTGCAGCAAAAAGAAAAAGTTAAGATTTTTTGACTTTGAGGTGGTCTGGTAGGAAAAGGATGAAAATTAAATATTAAAATTACAAACATTCCCTATTGAATGATACCTTATTGAGGAAAATAATTTCCATAGTTTTCCATAGTGTCCCATTGGCCGACAAAGGGTTAAAGGGATACCGCAAAATGAAAAATAATTTTTTTCGAGACACTTTAATGTTCATATGTTTGTATGTTTTTTCCATAGCAACTTCTTTTCTTCCGAACTCAAAGTACTTAAAAACCAAAATACAAAAATTTGTATGCTTATAATAAGAAGTTTATTTTATGATTTCCAGTATTTTTTTCAATAACAAAGCGAAAGAGAATTAAATTGAAATTATATTTTCCTGAGCACAAAAATAAACTATTAACCATAAGTTTATATTAAAGTGCATTTAACTTTCGACCTTCTTATAATAGCCTGAACTAAAAAAAATTTAAAAACCTGCAGTTTATGGTTTGCATTATTCCATATTATTGCATAATAAAACTTTGAGGCTTTATTTTTTTGTTTGTTTTTCACTGCATTGATGGCTGGCAATGGCTGAGAATAAACTGACAGTTTAAATAAACAAAACGAAAATTAAGAAAATAAGAAAAAAAAAAGTAAAGAAATTTGAAAGTAAATGTAAATAATTAAAATGTCAAAAACAAAAACACAAAATGTAAGATCAAAAATTAAAATGGAAATTAATGACGAAAAAAAAAAAAAAAAAAAAAACCGAAAATGTAAAACTTATTTTCATTTAAAGCCCAAAAAGAGAAAGAAGAACATTTGGAATTTTTTTTTCTGTTTTTGCAAAACCAGAAAAAATGCAAATAATTTGCAAGTTACATACTCATAGATACATCTACATATACATACTTAAAGAAACATCCACAAATACATTTTGCTTTTGTATGAGGCAATCAACATTTTAAATTGTAATGTAAATAATATTAGAAAAGAATACTATATACGAGCAACGAGTATTAGAAGTAGAGAGGTAGAAAAGAAAAAAAAATTGATACTATTTGCCAAACCAAAAAAAAAAAAAACAAAAAAAACAAAAAAATATAAACAAAAAAGGCAGAAACAACTAAACAACACCATATAGCATTGGAAGAGCAACCACAACAACAACAACAACAGCAGCAGTAGCTAGCAATACTGACAAGAAAACTGATGGAGGGTAATATAGAAACAACAACAACAAAAACACATCATCAAGTAAAGTAAAAAAAATTAAAAAAAAAAAAAAAAATTACAGCAGAAAATACAAACTAGAAAATACATACATACAAACATATATTGAAAAACAAGAACAACTCGAAGGCAATTGAAATAAATAAACAAATTGTCATTAGTACGCAACATACACATATACACACACATACATAAGTACATATAAACATGTGAAAAGATGGCCAGTAGGAAATCTTATAATTGATTACTCAGCCACACAAAAAAAAAAAATAAATAAAATTCAAACTCAGAAACTAGACCTACCTATCTTCATGGATTTTGGCCTCCTGAATTCAATGAAGGCCGCTATCAGAATTTCATTTGGTCATTGGTTTTTTTAAGAGAAACTTCTTTAGCGGAGCTGTGAATCAAAAATTTTGAAACGAAAAAGTCCACATGATCTTTCATTACACTCAAACGAAACTAATAAGTGCGCGGTTATATTGGTGCTCGGTGTTCGACGAACACAAAACATTTTCTTTCGTGCTCGGTAGAGGTGGTTACCAGTGTTGCCAACTCAGCGCTTTTCCCGCTTAATTTAGTGCTTTTTGGAAATTAAAACGTGGAAAAAATGTTATTTAGCGGTTTTTTCAACGCGTTTTTTTTAAATTTAAAAGACACTAAATGCTCCGCTATATAATCCACTTCCTGAATAATCCTAACAATATTTTTTACCGAAACAATGAGCAATGAACTTATCTAAAACCCAAAATTCGAAACCGTAAGTCACTCAATTCAAAAAATTCTTTACTTCATATAAAAAATGGATTAAAACACGACAATTAATTTTGTGGAAATTACAAAATACCTGATAACGTAAATAAACAGCACTAGTGTTTATAATGCTACTGAATTCAGACTAAAGAGTGTGTTATGGCAAGAAGAAGCTGATAGTTATGAAGAGAATATAGACTTCGACATCGATATGTGATAGTTATAAATTGTTACTCTGTATATTTTTTTGCGATCAAAGTGTATAAAATACTCTTTTTCCATTATCTTATTTTAGTTTTTCTTGTGATTGTATAATTTAGAAATGCTGTGAATAAAAAAATTTAAAAATACATGTTTTTAGTTAATCTTGTTTTCAAAACTATATAAAAAAATTTGTGTTTAGCTCTTTTATAAGGAAAAAATTTAGCGCTTTTTTAAAGAAAATACGCGCTTTGTTCTTCATTTTAGCTGATTTTGAAAAACAAAAGTTGGCCACACTGGTGGTTACATTCAAGTCGTTGCAGAGTTGCTTTTTGTCAAAATATACTCGTTTGTCCCTTGGTGGAACGCTGAGCTTTAGAAACTGCGGGAAAATTCTACGAAGCTTCTGAATCGAGGTCTTAAATATCTGTTGAAAGCGGACTGGACTGCCTACCGTCAGCTGCAAAAAGACTATAAGAAGAAGGTGAAATATTTAAAACTGGACTCTAATAGGAATTTTTGCAGTGAAATGTTAGATCAGAAGGATTCGGCGAGGCTATGCAAAGTTCTTCAGAGGGACCGGACAGCTAAGCTATACTCACTTTTGAAACCCGTTGGCTCCTACACCAACGCTAGGTCAGAAGTTAATGACGTACTCCTTGCAACCAGTGGCGGTACGTCCATATATATATATATTATATAGAACTTAAAAGCTGGCTTTCATTTTTTGTTTGCCATTTGGAAAGTAAATGGAGCAAATACTTTCTTTTACTCCTATATTTTTGTGCCATTAGATTTTAGCAGAGTTTCGAACCGGTTAAATTTGGGTTCGTGTTCAGATTCAGGTTCAAGCAAAAAAATAACAGTGTGTTCCTGTTCAGGTTCAATTTGCATTTTTCCATTCCGTTGACATTTTTCTTATATTTGATAATTTGCATTTTTATTAATAAGGTTTATATTAAGAGAAATTAAATTTTTAGTTTAAAAAATAGTATATCACTCAACGATTTTAGTCCAAAAATATCCTTTCTACGTTCACCTCCTGAATTTATATGCTCATTTTGTATTTTTAATGTTTATATTTTAGCACGTCGAAAAACGTTGGTAAAGCCAAGACAGAGCTTCCATTTTCCTTCTTCAATGCTTCAATCGGGATCTAGAACATTCCATCCTTATTGCCAATTTTAGCCTTTTTGGTGTGGTAAAAAAATTCACTGGGCTTGCCTCATCAGTAAATGCTAGGCACGTCACTGCTTGCAACACACTTCCCGGGTTGCAAGGTAGCTGCTCCTCAGAGCGTTGTCAATACTACTGGTCAGGTTGGCTAAAGTACCAGAAGGCTCGACTGCTTTATAGCTTCTAGGATAGTCACCGAAGAGATATTAAGGTTTGTCTTTTTGTCATTCGATGACTTTAAGTCCCCTGGACCCGACGGCATTTATCCAATCATGTGGGGAAGGAGAAATCTCATGAGGGTTCTGGAAAGGATCTTCACGGCTTGTCTCGCCCACTATAACCCTAGCAGCGTTTTAGAACGATGCTTAAGTACAGCTATTCTTCAAGAATTTGTTTTGCCTTTTCAAGTCTAAGTAAAAATAAATATCGAAACGTGTCGAATTTTCATGTGGAAAAAGAGTGTTATTAAAAAGTGCGTAGTTTTTAAACTTTTTCGCCGATTTTAACGAAACAACATGCAATCAACTTGTAAGAGAAAGTACTTTTCATATATTTAAATAAAAACTTTATTTAACTAGAATCAAAACAATAAATAAGTAATGAATTCACTGGTGTTTTTATCATGTAAGCTGTTTTCAAGGCTGAGAAAAAAAAGGGTTTTAAAACAATTCCCAATGGCTCCCGTCGAGTTTTTAGTTTTAAATTATTAATTATTCATTTTTGTAAAACATATAAAAATATCAGTTGCCAAAAGTTGCCGGAATGGATTTTACACAATATTTTTAATGCAAGGTACAGATGCGCTATATTCTATGTCCCAGCAATTGTAACATCAAAATAATAGAAATTTTTTTGTGTAAAATTCGTACAGATGCGGGGAGAGGAAGGTTAAAGATTTTTGCGTCCAATAACTGTTAATATTTCCTTGAGCTTACATTAGCTGTATTAGTCATCCTCCTCTATTATCTCCTTTCGTATTGACAATAAGGATAACATCAGCTTGTTTATCTAAAATCAACCAGCTTGAATTCGCCATTTTGTTTTTTTTACAAATTAAGAACCGATTCGTAATCAGAGATTCCAAAAACCTCCAAATGTCTGGTTTCGTCAAAATTCGATATTTTTTTTGGAAATTTTGGATCCGCCATTTTGTTTTTTTTTTTTAAACTGAGATCGAATTCGTAATTAACGATTTCAAAAACTCCTAAATGTCTGTTTTCGTCAAAATTCGATAATTTTTTTTTGCAAATGGCCCACCATTTTGGTTCCGACATTTTGTTTTTTTTAAAAACTGAGATCGGATTTGTAATCACCGACCCTAAAAACCCCCTAGCACAAATAATCATTACAAAAGAACGATTTTTTTGACTTATGGCCAGCTTTTCGGGATTCCAGACCACTGTGCGACGCGACGCACAGGCTGCTAGAGCCAGAACGTTTTCAACAGCGACATCGCTCTGAATAGATAAGAAACAACCAAATCCTGCTTTCCGAAGGAATGCCTCAATTGGTGGTGCCGTGAGAGTCAGCAGAGCAGATAGACTCAGGAGGTGGTTTTAGTTCGTAGGTATACACTGGAGGGTGAATCGTTCATGCTGTACAACTGTTCAACTTGAGCACGGTTCCTACTGGGCAGTTAGCACTTACATGCTATGTTTGTATGTATGTATGTTTAAATGTTGATATAAACATACATTTTAGTAAAACGAATCGTATCGTATGGTATGGTATCGCAAAGCAGCCAGTAGTAGTAGTAGTAGTCAAAGTACTAAAAAAAAAAACAGCAGAAAAAAATAGCAACAACAAAAACGAAAAAAAAGAACGTATCTTATGATACGAGTATGGCTGAAATATAAACACATTTCATTTTATGCGATACAAATGCTTACGATACCAACAAACATACATACATACATACATACAAACATACATACATACATAGATGCAAACAAACATATTGTACTTATAGATAGAACGTATAATGTTGTTGCTGTTGTTGTTTCTTATGCTATACAACAAAATTCGCTAGTACCCGAGTATGTATATAAAATAGAATCGAATCGAAGAGCTCGAAAACGCTGAACATTGAAACGCTGAACTGAACTCCATTTAGGCCTATGCAAACAAAAGATAATAATAAAAACATATGTGCACAATGAACAATTTTCACTCTCTATACATATATACATACATACATACATACATAAATACATTCATACATATGTACATATTCGATGTCTCCCGTTTGTCGTCTCCACTCGACTTGTTCCTCTACTTTTATGAATTTTCGGTGCGGTAAAGTGTAATACTGAATGTTTGTATGTAATATGTAAGTATCTACAAATGTAATATATGTATGTATGTATATATGTATGTATGTATGTATGTATATATGTATATGCTTACTGGGTTTGTTATTTGTTGTTGATGGTGTTCTCCATTGGCACTCTTCAGAACAAAAATATTGTACACACATGGAGCACATAGATACATACACACACACACACTCACACATAAACACATCCATTCTACATACATACTTACAATGCTCCAAGACAAGACAACTTTGTTTGTGATAAACAACAAGAAAGAAAAAAAAATCTATATACTATAGAAAAATTGTACAAAATAAAATGTAAAAAAATTGCTAGTAAAAACTTCCCGCATAGAAAAAAACAAAACCAAAAAATAAATAACAAAAAAAAAGCAAAAAAATTTAAAGAAAGAAAAAAAAAACTTACAACAAAATAAAAAATTTTATGCAATGTAGATATGCGTACAATTTGTAGCTCCTATAGCAATGAAGATACAAAATAAAATACCATTTACTAGCTATAGATACTTTTATAGGCACATTGTATGAATTCATGCCCTTACATCACCATATGTTTAAAAGAAATTTCTGCAAAATTTTATTAAATGATATGTTAAATTTTATTGAATTTATTTTGTACTAGGCTAAAAAAAGAAATTTTTGATTATTTTATTAGCTGACCCAAAATGTAATTTCTAACAATACTCAAGCTTCAAAAGACTAGAATATTCAAATAATTTCAGTTTTAAAGTGTCTAGAGAAGTTAAAAAACATTGAAGCTATCAATTTGCTAATACCACATGCTGCGATTTCAATGCCATCAGGCTAAAGCTAAGAATTTTCTATGTCTGATGTCGAATCGGTGTTGGTCAATGTACACACCTGCTCAAAATAATAGTTACACTTCATAACTATTCATTTTAACTCCTCTGCACAACTTTTTTTTGGAAATTTAAACGGTAAATTGTGGAGAAAATATAAACAGCATAATCTAGCAAACGCTGTTGTCAACAAAATAGAAAGTGTAAATCCTCAATATATGAATTACTTGAACTTTCTGTGAATGAACTACAAATTGGCTTGCTCAAGTGTAATTTAATACATTTTAATAAAAGTTAATATTACATTTTTTTTTTTAAGCTTTCTCTAATATTTTTTGCAAAACGACATGAATTGATAATGGAAATTCTTATTCATATGGGTCGTAAATCACATCATACCGACGAAAAACCCCCGATCGGTTTCCAACTAGAGAAAATATGGGAAATTTCTTCGGTGCATTGGTGAACTCACTAACATTTCCCATAATTTTGTCAGAAATGTGATAAAAAAGAGAAAATCGAAGGTAGGCCTTCAAAAACGAACACAACGCTTGATCGACATATAGTCACCTAATGCAGAAAGGACCCATTTAAATCATTAATGGCGATTGCAGTAAAAATTGGAAACGAGGTTAGTGCTGCAATAATTTGGTGACGGCTATAAAAAGTCAAACCACCAGGATGAATAGCCAAAAAAATTCCCTTAACGCAAAAAAAAATATTGTATATGAGGCTAAACTATAAAAAAAGGACCACGAAAATTGGTAAGGACCTGAAAGCAAAAAAAAAAAAAAAATGAAGAAATATTTTATGGTGTCACGAAACTAAGGTAAATCTCTTTGGAAGCGATGAAGAAATGAATGTTCGACGCCTCAAAGGCAAAGATGTTTCATGTTTGTTTAACAAAAAAAAAAAAAAACAATGAAAACAATGAAGCATGGAGTTAGAAGTATTACGGTGTGGGGTGTTACCTTTCATGGATATGTCCTATATACCTGACAACAAATAAAATAACTGTCGCCGAATACAAGGAACAATTGGAAAATGTGATGCTACCCTATTCCGAGAAAAACATGCCTTTTCATTGAGTCCTTTAGCAATATAACGACCCAAAGCACATCCTAAGCTGGTAAAAAAAAAAAACACTTTGAGGACCATTAAGTCGATTTGTTATTGAGTCCCCGGACTTGAAACCGATAGAAAACCTGTGGGTAGAGTTGAAAAACAAATTGCCCAAGCAAACTTTTTCAAAACAAGGAGCAGTTGTGACAATTTGTTCGAAAAATGTGGTACGACATACTCAAGCAACCCTGTCAGACTTTGATCAACAGCATGCCGAAAAGAATCGTGAAAGTAGTCCAACATGGATAAATAATTAAAAATATATACAAAACTATTCTTACCGTTGTTAATTTTTTTGTACTTTTCTATAAAGCATAAGTGTACCTATTTTTATGAGCAGGCTGATTTAGGCAAAATAAATATTTATCGATCTCAACTTTTGTACTTTACACTATATATTAAAGAAATTATTTTTTTTTATTTGTATAAAATCAAAGAAATAATGTGCGTTTGTTTTGTTTTGAAAATGTTAAATAAAAATAATTTTCTGTTTTGTTGAAGTTTGAATTCTAATGTGTAACTATTATTTTGAGCAGGTGTGTAAATCATAATCAAAACAGTCACTAGCCGATTTTAGTGGATCAAGGGGGCGTTTGTGGTTAAACCCGTATAGAGAGTTTGGATTATTCCAAAACTGTAACAGAATATTTCAAATCGGTTTCAAAATATTCAAATTTCATTTCATTTTGTTTTAAATTGATTCTAGGGTATCCTAAATAAATCTTCGAATATTTCAAATTGATTACAGAATATTCCAAATTGAATTAAGAATATTTAAAAATAATTACAGAATATTATGAATTCTTTTCTGAATATTCAAAATTGATTTCAGATTTTTTCAAATTGATTTTAGAATATTTCAAATTAATTTCAGAATTTTTTCAATTAATTTTCAAATTATTTTAAATCGATTTCAGATTATTCCTAATTCTTCTCAGAATATTCCCAATTTGATTTAAAATTTTTGTTTTCAAATTAATTTTAGAATAATTCAAATTAATTTCAAAATGTTTCACATTATTTTAAGGGTATTTCAAATTAATTTCAGATTATACAAATTGTTTTTAGAATATTTTAACTTGGTCTCAAAAATATTTAAAAATTTTTTTTTTTCAGAATATTTAAAATTCATACCCTAGTACCTATTTCCAATTCTTTTTATACCATGTTCCCATTGAGCCGAAATTGCGTGGTTTCGGCAAATGGTTTCGAACGAAACTGCAATCGTTCACATTGTGAAGCTGGTTTCGATTATGGTTTCGTTTGACAGTTCATTGTTTATTTCTTGTCGTAAAATGCCGGCGGCTAATATTTTTGCTAATATTGAATAAATTTGAATACGAAAAGAATCAAAATGAAAAACAAAATATTTAGCAACAAAATAAAAGTGTATAGGAAAAAGCACCAATTCTTTTGTATCTTATTTCACTTCAACCGCAGTCACTATGCAGCTCCTCCTCCATTTGTTCATATGTATGACCTTTTTTTTCCCCCCTAAGCAGCTCCTCCACCTTTCTGCCCATACTTGGGCTATGAGCTCCTCTTCCAGCGCACTACAAAAATTACTTTTTTTTCCATATTTATCAAGTTGTAAGCAAAGCAAAACATAAATGTCAGAATAGAGCGCGTCCATTTTAATATTAATTTCAGTGAACACATTCAGGGTTGCATTAGATTTTTGCGTGGTTTCGACTGCGGTTTCGTTGAAACCACCTCATTTCCGTGGTTTCGTTTGACATACATTCTGTCAAATAAGTACCCGGAAGTTCTCATTTTTAATTTTCCCTCTGAGAATATTTCAAAAAATTTTTTTTCCCAGGTTGGCACAACTGTCAACCACTATTCTGTGAATTTTTATTGCTATGTGTCATTTAGTTTGGTTACGGCGTCATTAAGAACAAGTCAACCTTTTGTGTGCGTTGCGATTTTTACTATGGATAAAAATATCGAACAAAGAGTTTGTGTGAAATTTTGTGTTTCAAACGAAATTTCTTGTGCCAAAACGTTGGAAATGTTGAAAAAAAAATTTGGTGATTCAACCATGTCGAAAACTCAAGTTTACGATTGGTATAAATCGTTCAAAGAAGGGCGAGAAGAAGTGAACGATTTGCCACGTTCAGGACGGCCTTCGACCTCTTCAACTGAAGAAAACGTCGACAAAATAAAGGAAATGGTGCTCGAAAATCGTCATTATAGTTTGCGAGAGATAGCCCAAGAAATGAACATGTCTCATGAGACCGCTCGTCATATTTTGGTTGATGTTTTGGGTATGCGGAAAGTCTCATCTTTTGGCGCGATTGGTGCCAAAAGATCTGAATTTTCTTCAAAAAGTGAATCGCAGTAAGGTGGCTGAAGACATGCTTGAACGCGTAAATTCTGATCCAACGTTCATCGAACGCATCATAACTGGTGACGAGACGTGGGTTTTCGAGTACGACATGCAAACAAGTCAACAATCATCGGAATGGCGCGCCAAAAATGAGCCGAAACCGAAAAAACCGCGCCAAAGAAAATCGAAAATCAAGGTGATGCTGACCGTTTTCTTCGATATTCGTGGTGTTGTTCATTCGGAATTCTTACCGGAGGGCCAAACCGTTATGGCGTTATGAGGCGTTTGAGAGAGAATGTTCGTCGCAAAAGACCAGATTTGTGGCGGAACAACAGTTGGATTTTGCACCACGATAATGCACCAGCGCACAAAGCCATCATTGTGAACGAGTTTTTGAACAAAAATTCAACAAATATCATCGAACAACCACCGTACTCTCCAGATATGGCCCCGTGTGACTTTTTCCTGTTTCCAAAACTCAAATTACCACTTCGTGGAACCCGTTTTGAGAGCATTGAAGACATCAAAACTAATTCTGAACTGAAGAACTGAAGGCCATCCCGGAATATAGCTTTAAAAAGTGTTTCGATGATTGGATTGTTCGTTGGAAGAAGTGTATTGCCTCAGAAGGGGCCTATTTTGAAGGGGATATAATAAATTTAGATGATTGATAAGTTGTTTGTGTTTTATTTCAAATTTCCGGGTACTTATTTGACAGAATGTACTTTTATATGACGAAATTGAGCATTTCAGCGCAGTTTCAGCCGAAACCACGCAATTTCGTATCAGTGGGAACATAGTATTACACTATTTCATATTGATTTCGACTAATTAATTTTAATTTATTCAAAATTCCTCTATGAATATTTAAAATTAATATCAAACTTTTTTCAGAATTTCAAATTGATTCCAAAATATTTTAAATATTATAAATTATTTTCCGAATTTTTCAAATTTGTTCCAGTTTATTACGAATTCCTTTCAGAATATTTTTAAATTGGTCTCAAAAATATTTTTAAAATTTTCGATTTTGATTTCGACTATTTTAAAATAATTTTGTATTATTTCATATTCTTCTCAGAATATTTCAAATCGATATCAGATTTTTTTCAAATTGATTTCAGATTTTTTCAAATTGATTTCAGAATGTTTCACAGTATTTTAAGATTATTTCAAATTTATTTCAGATTATACCTTCAAACTTTTTTCAAAATATTTAACATTGCTTCGAAGTCCAACTCTTTTCAGATTATTTCAAATTGGTCTCAAAAATATTTCAATTTTTTTTTTTTAGATTATTTCAAATTCATTCCAATTTTCCATTTTGATTTTGAGTATTTTAAATTAATTTTGTTTTATTCCAAATTCTTCTCAGAATATTTAAAATTGATTTCTGATTTTTTTCCAAATTGATTTTAGAATATTTCAAATTAATTTCAGAATTTTCAAATTATTTTCAATTGATTTCAGATTATTCAAATTACTTTTAATTGTTTCCAAAATTTCTTAAATATGACAAATTATTTTTTAGAATTTTCTAAATTGATTCCAGATTATTACGAACTCTTTTCAGAAAATTTCAAATTCTTCTCAAAAATATTTCAAATTTATTTTCAGAATATTCCAAATTCATTTTAGTATTACACATTGATATCGATTATTTTAAATTAAATTTAGTTTATTCCAAATTCTTCTCAGAATATTTTAAGTTCACTTTAGAATATTTTAAATCGATTTTAATAGATTTTAGAGTTTTTCAAACTGATTTTAGTTTAGACCAAATTGATATCTGGTTATTCCAAATTGATTTCAGACAATTCTAAATTGATTTCGAAATATTCCACATTAATTTCAGAATTTTTCAAACTGATTTCAGATTATATGAATTGTTTTCAAAATATTTTAAATTGATGAAATATTTCAAATATAGTATTACAAATTGATTTCAGAATTTTCCAAATTGATTTCAGATTATTACAAACTCTTTCCAGAATAACTATTTTAAATTGGTCTCAAAAATATTCCGAAATTTTTTTCAGAATATTTAAGTTCATTTAAATTTGAAATACTTCATTTTGATTTCGACTATTTTAAAATAATTTAGTTTTATTCAAAATGCTTCTTAGTATGTTCCTAATCGATTTCAGATTATTCCAAACCTTTATTAGAATATTCCAAGTAGGCAAATTTCAGAATATTTAAAATTTCAGATTATTATTAATTGTATTTTAAAATATTTCACGCTAACTGCAGAATATTCCAATTTGATTTCAGGTTTTTCTAAAATATTTTGAGAATTTTTCACATTGTTTTCAGAATAAACCAATTTGTTTTCTGATTATTTTCAAACTTAAAGCAAACTGAGGCAGCTGGAACTCCGGTCTAGCGCTCATTCACCAGGCCACCAATGTGATTTTAGCTAATTCAAAATGCTTTTCAAATCACTTCAAATCCGTTTCAGAATAATTCGAAATCTGCTATCACTAACCCCAAAAGTTATTAATTTTTTTATCCCTTAACATTTTTATTTATGACCTTATATGAGATTTTCATTTTCATTAGTAAAAAGGAGAGGAGGGAGGGGGGTTTAACCCCAGATTCCTATTTGAAGCCGCTAGTGGTCGTCAGCATAGAACACCTTTTCTCTGAAAGCAATCTTGCATCTCCATATTAATCTTTGGTCACTGGTTTTTGTTTTTGCTCCTAATATTTTGTTTTTTAGTATTCGGTTTTAGTTTTGTTTTTGATCGTATTTGGTTTTTGGTCTTTGGTTCGTGATCTTTTGCTTTAGATATTTGGTCTCAGGTCTTTGACTTTTGATCTCTGGTCTTTGGCTTATAGTTATTTGGTAATTTTTTGCTTTAATTTTTGTTGTTGGTGTGGAGATTTTATCTTAAGTTTCTGATTTTCGGCGTTTAGTCTCTGGTCTTTGATATCAGGTCTTTGGATTTTGGTGTTTGATTTGTTTATTCCTTGGTCTTTGTATTTTCTTTTTCAATATTTGATCTCCCATTTGTGATTATTAGCCTCTGTTCTGTGATCTTTAACCTCTGGTTTTCGTTATTTAGTTTTTGTTTTTTGTTCCTTTGTTTTTGATTTTTCAGCTTTGCCATTTAATCTCTGATTGTAGATGATTGGTCTATAAACTTTCATCTGGTCCCATGCTCTATTTACTGTTCCTTGGCTTTCAAACTTTGGTCTTTTGAGTTTCAACTTTTATTTTTGATCGTTGGCCTTTAATGGTTCGTATCTAATTTTCAGTCTTTGATTCGTGATCTGTGGTTTTAGATATTTGTTTTCAGGTCTTTGATTTTTGATCTCTGGTCTTTGGTTTATTGTTATTTGGTTATTATGATATTTGTTTAAGTCTCACTCATTAAGTCTTTAGTTTTTGTTATTTGTGTGGAGATTTTTTCTTTGATTTTTGGTGCTTGGTCTCTGATCTTTGATGTCAGGTCTTTGGCTTTTGGTATTTGATATCTATATTCTTTGAGATAAAATACCTATATATTTTGTGTTTTAATATTTGGTCTCCGGTCTGTGATTGTTAGCCTCTGATCTTCGATATCTAATTTTTCTTCCTTTGTTTTTGGCTTTTGATTTTTTAACTTTTGCATCTGGTCTCTGGTTTTTGGTAGATTTTTGTTGTATTATTAGTTCGGGGATTAGCGGAAACAGACCCAGGTGGATCTCTTTTCGTCTCCTGCCGCCTGATGCCTCTATTTTAAGCACTCGTAAACGAGCAGGATTCGAGTATTGGCATCCTGCGTCAACGCGAGCATATCCTTATAGGCCAGGTGGCCAGTCTCAGATTCATCAACGTATCGATGACCCAAGATTGCCAATCTTCTGCTCTCCAACGCTGGGCATTGGCACTGTAAGTGCGCCGCCGTTTCCGTTTTTGGTAGTTGATCTGTGAACTTTTGAACTTTAATTTTAAAGATTTATTTTTTAACATTTTGCCTTTAATTTTTCGTATTTGGTTTCTGGTCTTTGGTTCCTGATATGTGGCTTTTGATATTTGATCTCAGGTCTTTAATTTTTGGTATTTGGTTTTTGTATTCTGCCTTTGGTCTTTCATCGCTGGTCTTTTTTATTTGATCTCTGGACTTTGATCATTCATTTTGGTTTCCAAAATCCAAGGTTTTGGGCTAAAATTTATATAAGAGCAAAAGTGAAATGTGAAGTATCTCACTGCAAGAATGGCAGAAGTAATAAAGTTTGGAGTGAAAATTAAACGACTTAAAAGTAAGAGCAAAAATGGTATAACAATTCTTTCAGAGCAAAAACATCATAGTTTTTTATTACGTTTTTGCTCTGAACATATTGCGTTACACTTTTGCTTTAAACATATTTCGTTCCGCTTTTGCTCTAAACTATATTCGCGTCGCTTTTGCTCTTAAGTAAAATTATTCCACTTTTTTCTGAACGTAGAAGTTATACCACTTTTCCTCTCAGCTTTTTTGGTGTAAAGTCTTTAGTTTTCCGTTTTTTTTCTTTGGTATTGATATCAGTTTTCTGGTTTTTCGTTCTTGGTATCGAGTCTTTTACCTTTGAACTTTGATATTTCCTTCTTTGCCAATTGGCCCGGTCACTTTGGTTTTGAATAAACATAATTTTAATTGATCAGTCTTGCTATATATCATCAAAAAAATTCCCTTTTTTATATACAATGGAAGACAGAATCTGAGACTTTACTTGCAATATATTTCTTGTTTTTTTTCTCATTTTTTTTTTAATATAATTTTTTTCTACAAATTGAATAAATTAAAAATACTTAGGTCTTTTTTAAGCTGAAGCTCTTAAGAAAAATATAATACCTAAAGCTGTAAACTAAACGGAAATATTAATTTTAAATGTTTATGATCTACGTCATAGAACTATAAACTTCGGATTAGAAATTATTAAAATTTACATAAATTAAAAGTAAAAATGTTATACAAAATTGCTTCATCAGACGAAATTGCCCGGAGGCTATACTTTTATTAACATTAAAAACTATAAAAAGAGATGAGTTGACAATTTAACACATTTAGCGGGATGAGACGCCAGCTTCTAATACTTGTTAAAAAAAATTAAAATAAAATAAAAAACTAAAAAAAAAATAATGAGAAAAGAAAACAAAAAGAAATTTTTATGTGGTGATGATGATGGAATGAAAAAAGTTAAAATTGATTAATCATAGTAATAAAATAAAACAAATCGATGACTGCGAAATATTATACCTAGAGAAAATGGATGAAAAGTCATAAATAAAAAAAAAAAAAAATAAGAAACAGAAAGACTGCACGAGTTCAGAGATTAATTAGTTATTCGTGGTTTATAAAATATATGCAGAGATATATATAAAAAAAATTACAATAAATAAAAATCGGATGATCAGATGCAAAAAAAAAAAAAATAAATAAATAAAATATATGAATAAATAACCTCTATTCTGAAGACTAATATATCATGATGCCATATACCATACATATATAAAAACAAAAAACCAGAATTAGTTATGCCAAGCCCCTCTGCTTCTCTTTAAATCAAAGGCAAGACAAGAAAACAAAATCAAAAAAAAAAAAAAAAGTTAAAAACAAAAGAAATTATAATGTAAGAAAACAAAAATCTCAAAAATTATGATCCTGAACACTTGCAAAGATCATGCTGAGGTTAGCAACAAAGCAGCCACAGAAAAACGAATACAATAACAATAACAACATAAAGAATTATTTAAAAAAAAAAAATCAGAAAGAAAAAAACCACAAAAAATTTTCTGAACTAAACAAAACAAAAAAAAAACACAAATGAGAAAAAAGCTTACAAAAAAATTACAAAAAAATTACAAAAAATTATAAAAAGTAAAAAAAAAAAACATCAACTAAGTTTGTATGTCGAAAAGTACGACCGAAAAAATATAACAAAAAAATTACAGAAAAACAAAAAACACATTCATATCTACATGCAAAGAAATATACATTCAAACAAAAACACATAATTTATACAAAACTATAATGAAAAACACATTAGGCAAACCTCCATCCATCCATCCATCCATTCTCAAACCCTTTACGTTTTACCTCACCACTCGATCCACATACACACAATCAACAGCAATAACAGCAACAACAATGAGACAAGATCACTTAAAATAACAACAACCAAGAATCAACGGGTATGTGCCCATCATGATCATCATCATCGGGAGGCAGCGGCGGCAACCAGCGTCAGCCAGCAACAACAGCAGAGCAAATTTTTCTTTACACTAAATTTTTTAAAAACAAATATCAGGAAAATGAGAAAACTTGCGATAAACGAATAAAACAAAAGAGAAACTTGAAACAAAAAAAAAAAAAAAACAAAAAAATCAGAAAAAACTAAAAAATAAAAAATTAAAAATTACAAAAACAACAGAAAACACAAAATCACAAAACACAAAAATACAAAAAAAAAAAAATTTCAAAAAAAATATAACGAAAAGCAAACAAGCACCAAACAACAACAACAAGATTGAAAACAACAACAACAACAAAAATTGCTTTTGAAGAGTAGGAGTGTAATACAGTAGCTACTCCACTACTACCTAACTGCTTACTATACTATGCATGCATACTACTAAAGTACATTAGTACTAGAAAGATATCGCAACAAAAACAACAACAACAGCAGCAGCAGCACTAACAAAAACAACAACTACAACGATAGCGAAAAAAAGAAAAGAAATAAAACAAGTCAAACCAGATGAAGATTTGTGTTGAAGAAATATACAAAATCCAAAAACAAATTTTAATATAAAAAATTAAAAAACAAAAAACAAAATTATGTACATAAATACCCTGGAAAAAAGCCTAAAACAAAAAAATAAAAAAATAAAAAACAGCAACAACAACATCAAAATATAATAACAATAATAATAATAAAAAGAGCACCATGTCAAAAGATAAAGATACACGAGAGAGATATAGTTTAATTGTGGATACATACTCATATGTGTATACAGTTACGGGCATTAAAATACAATAGTAGGTTCATTAATTATGTTAATATACTTTTACAGGTAGACCCCGCTCAACGTGGGGGTTACGTTCCTGGAAAATGCCGTGTTAAACGAAATCGTGTTAAACGAACGAATTTCTGGTGCTTCTAGAAGCGATTTTTTTCTGAAACCGTGCTGTGGAAGAAGGGACTGTTTCCAGGCAAAATACGAGCCTAAACTTCAATATTTCTTCGTAAAAATTTTAGGATAATTTTTCCTTCTCACTTATTTATTACTTCCATTATACGTAACGCTCGTATCAATACAGTTTTTCGCGGTAGTATACTGTTTTTTCGACTCCATACCGCCTTTTTTTTTACCAAAATACCGCGTTTATACTAAGAAAAAAATATAACGTCTGAGAGGACAAAGCAACTCGTTGAGAGTATATTTTTGAAAGAAGTGGAAACATTGAAGGCGATTCTGATCGTCAAATGTAACTTGAAATATCCATTGAAATATCGTTGATTTCTATAAATACTAAAGGCGGAATCGCTTCATTCAATTCAATACAACTACAAAAGGAGATATGAAAATGGAGAACGAAGACGATTTAGATGATGGATAAATTACTTTCCTTGTTAATTTTCATTGAAAAAAATTCATACCGCGAAATATATAGTTTTTTTCAAATCTATTTAGAGTTTATTAGAAATTTTTGATAGAAATATACAGTTTTTGATCCGAAAAAAGATACGAGCGTTAATTATACGTCTACTCATTGAGTTATCAAGAAACTGGAGAAGTGATCTATTAATTTTGCATCACTCTTCATGAATGGCTTGTGTTGATTCCATACCCACATAGTATCGATACTTTTACTCATTACTTGTATCGAATAAAAGTATCGATGCTACCGAAAATATCGGAAAAAAGTATCGAATATGTACTTGTATCGAATACTTGTTTAAAAAGACAAATTACTCTTTTTTTAAGTGGTTGTCAAGGAAAACATTCAGGCCATAACGGCCCACTGTGATACAACACAGTTGAGCCTACAGTTTACACTACTCAACACGAGTTTTTCGCCAATAAATCATGGTTTTGAGATATTTCCACTGGAAACACGTGAATCATATAGAAATGACGTTAATTTAATTTACCAAATCGCTAATAGCAAGTTAATAATAGAAGGAAAACTAATCAACAGATTAAAGCTTGTTAAAAATATTTTATTTTAATGAAAAGGTTTCAATAAACATTATGTTCTACATGCATGGCCGGCAATATCTTCTAGAACTTCAATACTGTACTGCAATATTGTCATACATTGAAATATTGCAATATGGACAGAAATATTTTGAATAATTCTGCAGTAGCATTTTGAAATATATTATTGATTGCATAGCAATATTTCAGTTTTTAAATAAATATTTTCCAAAAGTATCGAGTATCCGATACTGACCCTTTTTGCCGATACCAAGTAAAATACTTATGTTATAGCATCGAGTAAAAAAAATACTTGAATCGAATGAAAAGTATCGAGTTTTTACTTGTATTTACTTGTATCGAATCATCACTATGAATGGCTGCTTTTAGCTGCGATAGCGCCTGATATTGACGCCCAGCGTTCAGATAATATGCCCCACAGATTTTCTATAGGGTTCAGATCAGGACTTATAGCAGGCCAATCCAGTGTGAGAATATTTTATGAAGTTAAAAAATGTTTGATTTCTCTAGAAACGTGAATTGCTGCTGAAATGTTCAATCCGAACCCCAACATCTCCAAAATCTATGAGAACGTTTTCCAATAAGTTGCAATAAAGTCCATTTGTGAGTTATAAAGCAAATCGGAGATTTTCCACGATATCCGAAAGCTGTCCATACCATTAAGGATCCTCCCCTGACATTCCTGGAGTAACGAGTTTCACGATCTCGTCGAACATTCGTCCAATATTTATGCTTTTCAGCACAACCCAGTCTTACCTTTTTATGTCGAGGTAAAAGACAAGGTTCTGGGAACATTTTTTTTTTTTTATATTTTAGGTATTTTTCTTTACCTAAAAGTTGTTGAACCCGCTTTGTTGTAATGGGCAAAGCCAATTGCTGGCGTATTTGTGATGGACTGGTTATTTTGTTGACCGCTAGACTTTTCATTTGCCTTTTTCCTCGTTCTTTTATTTTCGGCGGTCGACCAAATCGCCTTGTTTTTCCATATTTCAAAAGTTTTTTTAAGAAATTATTTATTGTGCACTTATTTTGATTAATTTTAAAGGTGATCTGCCTGATTGAATAGCCTTGTTTTTCTAAAATTTAAAATTTCTGTGCGTTCTTCTACTGATAATGAAGTTTCTAGTGGCATTTTCAATTTTACCGCTAAATACAGACTAATTTTAGACCACTTTTTCGAGTAATTTAGTCCTTATTTTATCAATAACACGAGTTATGTTGGCTTCCAAGGCGTCTATTGTTTCTTGGAGGCCGATTAACAATCAATGTTATCACAAAATCTTTCTTGTATTGGGTTAGACCAAGATATTTATGTAAAATTTTCCATGTGGTGGATGTACAGAGTCCAACTTGTTGTGAACGTTGACGAATAGACAAATTTGAATTTTCATTAACAGTAGCACTAACAGAACCGATATTTTCTTCTGTACATACAGTTCTTTGCCTTGTTGTCGTTTCATCGAATAGAGAAAATATTATCCGAAATCTATAGATAAATCGACGAATAAGCTGCTCTAAGTTTGATGAATACAAAACTGATTTGAAAATATATTTCAATAATTTCGAAACATTGTTGCGGTGTCACTCTTTCCGTGATGATTTATCAATGCTTACTGAACAGGAATGTCAAAAGCAAATGTCATGAACCAGCTGTCAAATGACAGTTATCCCTATCGAAAGTTTTATCTGCCTTAAAAAAAAACTTTATATTGTGCTAGGAAGCGTTATTCTGCTCGAATTACCATACTCTCTCAAGTTACCTTTCTGTGGAAACTTCACGACTATAACTTTCGTTCATGATGGAATTCAATTTTATTTTTCCCTCCTACGCTGCTTTGATCTGAGGTTGTAAAAATATTTGATATTTGCTAATATTTTTTCATTAGAATGGCTAAAATGATACAAAAATAAAATAATCTTGGTTTATAATTTGAATTGTCAGTAGTTTACAGTAACATAAAAAGAAAACAGAAAAAACTTATGCTATTTTACAGTCCGCAGCTGTATGCAAGTTTATGAGTATGTATGCATATGAGAAAGAGTACCTATGCTATATATAGCAGCAAAAGAAGCAGAAACAGAAGAAGGAGAAGAAGCCGCAGCCGCAGCAGAAGAAAAAACTGATAAACAAGTCTGTTTTTTGTTGTTTTTGCTTTATTTTATGGCCTACAGCGACAAGCACGAGCACGATCAGTCACGTTCACGTTTTGTTTCTTTTGCTTTTAGTTCGATATAAAAAGCACAAACGAGTTGCTTTGTATTCTTAACAAAGAGAAAGAGAGAGAGAGAGAGATAGTAGATATATAAAGGAAAAGAGCAAGATCGAAGGAAAAATTAGAGAGACCGACAATTAATGGTTATAAAAAAACAGAAAATATTTATGAGATAGGACAGTAAAATCTAATGAGAGAACCAACTTAGTATATTAACGAATGATTAAAAGATTTAATAATGCAAAATGAAAGAAAGTAGAACATTAAAGCTAGTGCCTAACTAGAAAATAAATAAGATTTTTATATAAAAAATTAACAAAAAACTAGACAAACAGTAACGGAATGAGTACGACGATCTGCAATCGGTCACGTTCTAAAGTAGTTGAGTTCAAGCGAACCAAAGAGAGAAAAAAAGAGATAACGAGTAAGTAAAGCAAATAAGCAATAACAACACCACATGAGAGTTGAATGAGTGAGTAGTTTGATAGGTATCAGCATGGAGAGAAATAATAAATATACAGTAGAGAAAATGAGAGAGCTTGAATGAGTATTGGTCACGTTCTAAACAAATGGAGTTCAAACGAACGAGTGAAATGCAGCAAACGAAGAGTAGTAGTAGTTATACATAAAAGTTTGTGAGTGTGTGGTTAAATGAGTAGCGGAATGTAGTAGTACGTGAGACAGAAGAATTGAAAGAAATAAGAATGGAAGAGTGAATAATAAATTGAGATATATATAATTAAAAGAGAGACACTCTAAATTAAATGAAACAAAATGAAAGAGAAACACTTTTAGTGGTAATAAGAGAGATATTTTCCAATTTATATATGAACTAAACGAACGCGTATTAAAGTATATGAAAAGAAGAGTAACTTTTTTATACAGTAACTCAAACAAATTCTATCCATACGAACTATTAAATGAGAGAAAATTTTTGAAAAACAAAAATTAAAGGAGTAAAATTTTGAATGAGTAAGTGTGATTGTTGAATTTGCTGAGCTTATATTTTGTATACAAAAAATGAGTACTGCAGCGTCGTTGAGTGTAGTTTTATATGCCGGGTAACGAGTTGAGTTAAAAATTTATATCGATCATACGTGTATTTTCTGCATCTTTCACGTATAAAATCGAACAATAGCAAGATAATATATCGTCGCCTGAGAATTGACTTGGCGTATGTGTATAAGTATTCCTATGCCTATACGACAAATCAATTCTCAGGCGACGATATGCATATTCATGAATGTTAGAGATATTTATTTTATATTCCATTAGAAAAAGCGAAATGATTGAGAAAATATTTAATTTATAATGCATAAAATTAATAATAGTTGCTCAACGTCATTTTTCAATGTGAATAGATGAATCTGGATTGATATATTGGATATGTAAATAAAAGAGCATACGAATTTTAATAAACAAATTAAAATATATGAATATTTTATGTATAAAAAAATTAAATTAAATAAAACTTGTGTAAAAAAAAAACATAACAAATTTCTATTTTCTTTATAATTAAACACAAACTGCAAATGAGTATTAAACAATAAAAAATGAGTGAAGTAAAAAAGGGTTAAGAAGAAAGAGCAGAAGTTAGGGCACTAAAGAAATTTGCGTTTAAAGAGAAAAAAAAGATTTGAATAAATTACATTGTACATGCGGTAATTAAAAGAGTGAAAAAGCGCTAAGTTTGTGATAAAAGAAAATAGAGTGAAAAAGGCCTCATTATAATCAAGCGCTTTAAGAGCAAAATCAAGAAAAATATCATCCAAAAAAGTTTCGAAAGAGTTATGAATTAAAGAAAGAGTGTAAATTTTAATATGCCACTCAACTACTTTAAGAATATAAAGAGAGTTTTGTGAGAACGGAATATGGTGCCTCAAATTTTTGCACTCAATATTAAAAGCAAACAATCTTATGGTGGGAAATGAGTGAAACACCAGGCAGACAAATTGGTTTAAATGAGTAAAACAAAGAGTCAATTAAAAATCATATGAAAAATCTCTTTCAGAAAAGAGTGGAAGAAATGATCATATGGTAGAATAACAAATGAGTGAAATAGGAAAAAAATATTAATAGAAAACTTTTTTCACACAATAGAGTGGAACTGGTAAAAATATGGTTATTAAGCCAAACATAGACAATTAAGAGAGAGAATTTAAAATGATTACACGAAAGAAAGAGAAACACAAAGCTGATTACATACAAAACTTTTTGTTATGAAAAGAGTTTGATTAATATGCAAATGAACCGATAAAGAGAAATCTGAGAAATTAGAAGATCAAAGGAGCGAAATACAATGCATAAATAGAGGCTGAGTTGAGTAAATGACTGGAGAAGAATATGTTAAGAGAGAGTGGCAAAAAAACGAAACTAAGAAAAGATGAGAGTTGAAAAAAAGAGAAAATGAGTAAAGGGTCAAAATAGAAAATCATAAATGAAGATCTAAAAATTTTAATAACAATGAAAATACGTTTGGGCAACCATAATAATTGTGAATTACATGCCTAAATTAAACGTTTATGTAGTAAGCAACTAAGTATAGATTAAATCAAGTATGTTAAGAAAATTGTGTTGGATGCAAAAGTAGACAAAAACAAAATGTCATGATTTAAAAAAATGAGTCAAACAGTGGAAACTTTCATATCAATTAATCGAGTATACGATAAAGAAACTAGCTATTAGAGTAGAAAAAGAAAAATTTTATGTACAAGAAATGAGTCAAGCATATAAACCAAGTTTGAAGAGAATAAATGCACAGAGAGAGAGAGAGTGAGAGTCGAATGAAAACTATAATGAAATGAGAGGAAATTTTTATATAGAAAGAATGTGCCAAAGAAAATAATCAGATGGTAAGAAAACATGCATGTAAAGAGCAATAGGGCGATAAAGAGAAAGAGAGTTGAAGATTTAGCATAATGCAAAGCATACGATTATGAGTGGATATGTCATATATATAAAATGTGAACATGTGGTAAACAAAGTGGTAGAGAGTAGCAAATGTAATTGAGTTTAAATTTTAATATGGAAGACATGCAACAAAAAATGATCACATGGCAGAGAAATATGTAAAGAGTAGTAGTGAGAGAGAAATCTGTATATAGATGTGTTATACAAAATTGTAAAGAGTAACAAATAAAATAGAGTGGAATTTTTTTATGGAGCATATGCAGGAAAAAACTATTATACGCTAAAGAAATATATCGGTTAAGAGTAACAACGAGAAGGAAAGAGTGTGCCTATTCCTCGCCTGAGAATTGATTTGACTTATGTGTATATGAATACTTATATACCAAATCATATGGAAATGAGTGGAAATTTTTATACACAAAATATGAGTCAATTAAAAGAAAATTTGGTAAACAAAGTTGTAAATAATAGCAAAAGGAAATGAGTGGAAATTTTTATATCGAACAAATACAATTATTAAAAGGAAAGATACTAACAAATTATAAAATAAAAGACATGCTCCAGATTGTAACCAAGCAGGAAAATACTTTAACCGTAAGATTAAAAACTAAGTAGTAAATTAAATTGCTTTTAAAATATACATATAAGAATAAAATATAAATATATTAATTCTTCTAAAAGTTAGAAATAAAAAATAAAGCGAAATTAATACTTTAATGTAAAAGGTAAAACAAAATGTATAAAAGCAAAAGAGTGAAAATTTGTATAAAGAAAGAATACGGCAAAAAATTATTATATGGTAAAAAAAAAGAGTCCAACGCAAATCATATGGTAATGAGTGGAAATTTTTTAATACAAACTATGAGAATTAAATGAGCCACATGTATAAAACTGTAAAGAGTAACAGACGAAAATGACTTGAGCCCGCTGCCAAAAAAAAACGAACATACGGAAAAGAGTGGACATTTTTTTTATATACACACAATGAGAGAGTCAATAAAATGAGCTTATCGTAAACAAAGAGAGTGAGAATATATTGCGTTAGTAAAGCCATTTGTAAAAAATAGAATAGAAAGAGTAAACCTACTGCAAACTACATGAAAATGAGTAGAAATTCGTATAAACACAACGACAGATACACAAATAAATAAAATGCAAAAAAACACAAACAAATTTTGCGAGAGAGGTAATTTTGTATATGAAAAGAATACGGCAAAAACGATCATATGGTAAAACACAGATATAAAGAGCAACAGTGTGGGAGAGAGAGAGAGAGAGAAAATTTGCCCCATGAAAATCATATGAAAATGAAAATGAGTGGGAATATTTATATACACAACGAAGACGGAGTCGTTGATCAAACGGTAAACAAAAATACGAATAAATTTAGAAAGAGATTCGAGTGAGAGAGTATATACCAAGTTAAAGCAACAATGCAAAATTAGTGATATCTTTCATATGAAATTTTTGCCAGAGAGCCGCGCTCTTTTGTGTGTGCTCGTGAGAAATCAGTTTTTATTCTGTAAAAAGCAACAACAACAAAAGTTGACAAGAGTACGAGTATAAACATGAAGAAAAAAAAGAAGCAATAATTGTAGGTATGTATGTATGTATCGTACGTAGAGTATATACTTGTACTGCAGAATTGAGTTGAAATGAGTTCAATTTTGTAGATATATGTATGCACCTATGTATATATGAAATTGACTATTTTTCTTTATCTTTATTTCATTCTTTGATTTTCTTATTTCTCAAATAATAAAAATATTGTAATAATATTAATAATAATAATTTTAAAGAATTTTATTTCATACTTGAGCGCGTGTACATACATATTTTTTATTAATTTATTATTGTTATCGAGCGCTTAAATTAATTGAAAGAAATCTAAAAATAGGAAAAACGTATAAATAAATATGTAGATATGAATGTAGATATGTAGAAATGTCTTGAAAGATTTTAAAGATAAATTTTCGTTTATGAAACTTGTATTTATAAATATAAATATAGGTGTGTATAATAATCAAGTGTTTTTTTCCTCTCTCCATCTCCATCTTTCATTTACATATACAATAGTTTAATAATTAATTTATTTTAATAAATATTTATAAAGAACACGAGCCAGAACAAGTAATTTTTTTTTTTTTTTATTAAAACAAAACAAGTCTGCGCTCAATAAATCTATTAAAAAATATTAATTGAATGACAGTTAATTTAGCAGGAATATTATTTTTTTTTTTATAGGTTTGATATTTTTTCTTCGATTAATAGTATTTATAAAAAAAAAATTGTATAAATACATTTAATAACTTGTACGATAAGTATGCGATTTTGCGAATCCGCCGCTTTCTTTCTAACATATGAATTCTTTTCAAACTGTGCCACTATCACAAACAGTGGAACAAAGAAAATATGAACTTAAAACAAAGATGATTTTGGTTTTTACTTATCGGCAATGTGCATTTTTTTTTACGAGAAATAGGGGCGCACTTCTTGTCAGACCTTGAACGATTTCTTGATTGTTGTTTTGCACAATTTTCACAAACCAATTACGATAAGTACAAGTTCAGATAGCAGAGAGAAAGTATATTGACACTTTTGACTTACGGCTGAAGTACACGCATCTAGTGGCTTAATTGCTGGAGTCATTAGAGGATCCTAAGAGGAAGGTGAAAGGGAAGGTAACAAAATTTACAGAGGTGAAAGGAAACCTCCCATTCTCCCCCACCTCCCCCTGTCTACGAAAAAGCACAGAAAACTTACACATTATAAAATTTTGAATGACCATCGCAACCTAATTTTTTTATATTTTCTGATTACGTCCGTGCTTAGAAATATTCATAAAAACTCAATTTAATATTTTCTGTTGGGATGTCGGGTGCAACAAGATTTCAAACAGTATTTTCAGCGACTTCAATATTTATTTTAAATAGTAAAGTAGAAGAGCTAAAATCTAAAATTAACAGATTAGCATATAAAAGGTAATCTTAAACCAAAAACTTACACTTGTGTTAGACTGTGCAAAGAACGGCACGGCACCCTGTCTCCCACAAGCGGTACAATTTCAAAGACTACAGAATAGATAAATTCACAAATTATTAATGCTTACAATAATTCAGTATTAAAATATTTACTTGTATCAAATTCAATTTAATTTATTGATGAGCAAATTTATGCTGCTGCGTACAGCTAAAGATACAATTGAGAAGGAAAGAATGACAATGTGACGGCAAATACACGATGACAGTTAAGAAATCCCAGCCGATAAACATTGCGCCGTCAAGAAACGACATTGCGCATAGCGGCGTAACATACCCCCTTCCGGAAGCTTCGTACGGTTTCGCCCTACGGAGTTTACTTCTTTACGTCGAGTTTTGCTAATATTTTACTGCAGGTCTCGTAAGCAGTCCATCGGCTGTTTTTACAACTGCACTTCGCACCACTCCATTTGCTGCGTGATTTACATCGATTACAATACCTTTCTTCCACGTATTTCGTTTAAAATTTTCGTCTACAATGATTACGACGTCGTTTACGGTGATGGGGTCCGGTGACTTCCCAAACCATTTTCCTCGTATTGTCAAGCAAGGTAAATACTCACGGATCCATCGCTTCCAAAATTCATTAGCGATTTGATGGGATATGCGAAAGTTTTTGACTAATGTGGAGCCATCACCATCTTCAGCGCTTCGCTCACGTATTCCGCTGGAATTGCTTATGAGGAAGTGGTTGGGAGTTAATGCCTCCATATCGGCAGACTCTAGTGGGACGTAAGTCAATGGTCGTGAGTTCAAAATGTACTCCACATCTGCCAAAGCTGCTCTGAGAACCTCTTCACGTAAGCCAACTTCAGGTTAAATATCCATTAACATGGATTTGATTGAACGTACCATGCGTTCCCATGAACCTCCCATGTGAGGTGATGCTGGAGGTATAAAGGACCACTTAATTTCGGGGTAGCGGAGTTCAATTTCACCAGATGATAATCGCTCAATTTCATTGTTCAGTACACGGCTGGCCCCACGAAAATTTGTTCCATTATCCGAGCATATGCAATTTGGCACACCGCGCCGAGATATGAACTGCTTCAGTACAAGTAAAAAAGAATCCGTTGAGAGAGAAGGTGATATTTCGATATGAACAGCACGAACCGTAAGACACGTGAAAAGTACCCCCCAACGTTTCTCTCGACGTCTGCCGATTACTATTTCAAAAGACCCAAAGTAGTCGACACTTGTGTTTGTAAATGGCCTTGTGAAAACAGCAAGTCTTCCAGGTGGCATGCCACCCATTTCTGGAGGATGCGGAATCACACGACGATTACGGCATAGCTGCCATCTCTTAGCTGTTTCTCTCACTAGCGCTCTCAAACCATGCACCCAGTACAATTGCCGCATTTCATTCACCACTATTTCATTATGATGGTAATTAAACTTACGATGATAAAAATCTGTGATTAAATGTGTCCTAGTAGAAATTTTATCTGTGCAGAGGAAAACAATAGAGTTTCGGAAGCATAATTTCGCGGAGATCGAGATTTCATCTCTTGTGATTGTTTCCAAGTGGCTTCAAAAGTTCCAGACTGAATATTTTTCTGTGGAGGATGGTCCTAATGAAAGGTGCTTGAAATCTTCAACCGAAGATACAACTATGGCCGTGGTGAAGACTAGAATTGAATAGCAGAGTTATTCCCAGTCACGGTCACTAAAAAATAACTTAAATATCGGTGTATTGAGTTCAAAAGGAATGGCAGATTTGGAAGAAGAGTGTTCGATTTTTTTCTCTTATATTGCACCATACAAAAACAAAAAAAAAATTGATTAACCCTTTGCTGTATTATATTATTCGTTTTTTAACCCACTAATGCTAAGAGCAACGCGATTTGCAAGGTCTCTTTCAATACTGTGTCTACATGAAGTTTGGGAATATATGCTAACCTCATCGGAATTCCTGATAATTTTTTAGTTATGCTCTATCGATTCCTGGGATCCAAATTTAATTTTGGCGACGAGGGAAAAAATATTGCGGTTTTAAAGAACCCGGAAAATGAAACAGATCTCCACATTGTGGAATTTTCTTTTCGTAGGTAAATGTTTGCGATTATTTTTCAGACTAGGGACAAAAATAACTCGAAGTTTTAGAAATAATGTCTGTTACTGGCCGAAAATGACCAAATATTCACCGTCTAATCAATTTAAATTTTTTTCAAATAAATATTATTCAATGTGGATTAGGGTGTAGCATTTTTCGAAAAAAAAAAAAAAAAACATTGGCTATGGCCATAACCTCTGCAGAATGATCCTGTGATCACGAATTAACTAAAGAAACGGGTTTTAAATGACGGTAACCACTGCCAGTATGACAAAAAATACTTTTTGGGACAAGGATGGTGGTGGAAGAGAAAACATTTTTAAACAAAGCGAATTGGAAGCACTGCTCGATGAAGATTTGTACCAAATGCAAGAAGAATTAGCTGAATCACTGGGGTGACTTAGCAAGCTATCTCTAAACGCCTCAAGGCCATGGTCATGATTCAGCAACAAGGAATTTGGGTTCCGTACGAATTGAAACCGAGAGATATTGAACGACATTTTTTGCATGTGAATCGGAAAGGATTTCTACATCACATCGTAACCGGTTACGAAAAATGGGTCCATTACGGTAATCCTAAGCGCAGATAGTGAGGGGAATGCCAGAACATGCCTGCACGTCAACCGCCAAACCGAATATTCACGGCGCCAACGTTATGCTTTGCATTTCATGGCACCAGCTCGGTGTGATTATGTGAAACGAATGCACGCGTTTGAAAGGTGACATTTCAGGCTACATTTTTTGCGCAGACAGTTTTGTAATTTGTCATTCGTGTAAAAAGTTACAATGATTTGAAAATAAGTGAAATTTTTGAAGAAATACACTACGTGATAGTTTTTTACTATAAAAAATGTAAAAACGCTGCTAAAACATTCTGAAAAATTTGTGCTGTTTAAGATGAGGATGCTTTAACAGAACGTGCCGTTGAACTTTGGTTTGCTCGATTCCGTTTAGGAAATTTCGATGTCAAAGATGCACCTCGCTCTGGCCGGCAAGTGACTGAAAAATTAAATGAAATTTTGCAACTGGTGGAGCAAGACAGGCACGCAATCTGTCAGGAAATAGCGGAGGCACTAAACATGAACCACAAGATAGTTTGGAATCATTTAAAAAAAAGCTCGATGTTTGAGTGAAGCAATCAGGAAAGAGCGACCAGAATTGGCCAACAGAAAAGATGTTGTTGATGACCCTCCAAAAATTGATTGCGCTTGGCTGGGAAGTTTTGATGCACCAACCGTATAGCCATTGGGCATTGCACCGTCTGACTACCATTTGTTTTGGTCTCTGAAAAACTCTCTGGATGGAAAAAAATTGGCCGACCAAAGAGTCGCCGAAAATCACATGTCCAAGTTTTTCGCTCGATAAACCACAGAAGTTTTACACTGATGGAATTGTGAAGCCACCGGAAAAATGGCAAAAGATCATAGATAATAATGGCCAATATGTACTTGATTAAAAATTGATTTTTAATAAAGAAAATTTTTGTTCAAACATTGTCAAAAAACCGAAAATATTTTTTATATGACCCAATACTACGAGCTACTGAAACCGTGTGAAACCATCACAAAAGATCGGTAACGAACGCCATCGATGCGTTTGAGTCGAGCATTGAAGGAAAAACGGCCACTGTACCAAGAGAGATACGACAAAGTTATCCTCCAACACGACAATGCTCGGCCACACGCCCTAAAAGTGGTCAAGACATACTTGGAAACCCTAAAATGGGAGGTCTTGCTCTACCCGCCGCACTCCTCAGACGCCGCTCCTGCCGGCTACAAATCTGTTTCGTTTGATGGCGCACGGACTGGCGGATTAGTATTTTCATTCGTACGAGGAAGTCGAATCATAGATCGCGTCAAAAGACGCCTTCTGTTTTCGAGATGGGATCCGAAAATTGCCGAAGAGATTGGCGAAAGTTGTCGCTAGCGACAGACGATACTTTAAATAATACATCTGTAATTACTTTTTGACAATAAAGCTTTTAATTTCTGGCAAAAAAATGTTGAAAACAAAGTTGTACACCAATATACTTAATATATCTGACAGGTCGCGGTACAATCAGCATTAACCTCTCTAACAATACAATACAAGGAGACTCTTGACACTGCAGTGGATTACTCTCTGCCCAAATGCGGTAATTTTCCTTGTTCCCGAAGCCGTTCAACCAAAAATGTGCTTCATCATTGAAGATGATTTTTTCGCCAAAATTTGGAACCGTTTTCAACTGCTTCAGAACTAGGGTAGCCTGACGTACTGATTTGATCAGTACATGTCCTGATTTTTTTTTTTTGTAAATACCGATTTTTTCAAATCTCGAAATCAGTACGAAAATGTACTGATTTTTGTATTTTGTACTGATTTTTTCAAATTAATATCTTAAGAATTTTTGTGCTTAACCTTAATAGCTTTAAAATCGTTTTTGCAGATAGTCTCACCCTATTTATTTCTTTTGCTGATTGTTCACAAAATAAAATACATACGCTTTGCTGCTATCGAGGAGAGAAAAGCAATATTTGCTTGAAAAAAAAGTCGGTTAATGTGAGTCTTTAAATGAGTGAAGGAAAGTTGTTACTAACTGAATTTGATTATTGTCCTCAGCTCTCAAAATTCTCTAAATATGGAAATTGATACGTAATCAACATTGTCTACTGACGAAGAAAAAAACACACAAAATCGTGGAAAAAGTTCAGGGCGTACTGTACTGAATTGTACTGATTTTCACTGATTTCCAACGTCTAATGTACTGATTTCGCTGTTCAAAAATCTGGCTACCCTATTCAGAACCCAATCAGAGAACGTATGACGAGCTTTGTGGCCTTAGGGCTTCAGTTTCGATGCCAATTAAATCTTATACGGATGCATGCCCTAATCTTGTCACCAAATTCGCCAAGTTGAAGTCACAGAAATAGAGGAATAGAGAGGTTTGGGTCTTCAGCCACACTTTCAGCAACACCAGCAATATTCTCCATTTGCCGCGCGTTTCGGTGTCGTACAGGAACTGCTCGATCGGCAGTCGAATCGCTTTGCTCGAATTTCGCCATAATTCGTGCCATTGATCGCTCGATTGGATGAGCATTTCGACGGTAAGAATGACAGCGTTGTCAACTGAGATCTCAGAGCAATAAGTTGTCAAAACTCGAGCATAGCTATTGAAAATCCTTTTACATTGTATGTTTGCGGATGAAATGTTTTCGTTTTTCAATATGAGAAGCCTCAATCGCCATCAACTTAAGACCATTTTGTATACGATACTGAGCTTAAGGTTAAGCTTATCAATATTGTTTTGATTTTATAGTTCTTGCAATTTTTGCTTGAGGCTGTTGCTCTTGTATTTATAGCAGCAATTGTTGCTGTTACTTATATATATATTTGTTTTAATGTTGGTTGTTACAGAAGATCATCGTCAGCATCTCATTTACTATAAAGTAGCTGTTTTTATGTTATTTTTGTTGTTGTTAATGCCAAGTTCGCTATTGCCATTGCATGAACGTCATCAAATTTCATTTGTTGTTTATTCCCATTAATTACTGCTAGTTGATGCAGATTTTTATTATTTTCGTTACTATAGAAAATCATGATCGTCATAATTATTTCGGTCGACATTTCAGTTCGATTTTATTATTGCTTCTAGGGTTTTTTGTGTTTGCTATAGTTTCATTTTAATTCCATTTGTTTCAGTTGTTTTTGGTTTTATTTTTCTGTTCTTGCTATTATTGCCAAAGATTGTCATCATCATCATCACATTATAGTCTTTGGTTTTGTTGTTGTTGTTATTTCATTTGTAGCTATTTCTACACGTATTTCTTCTTTTTCCTATTTATTAATTTTATTGCAAAAATTTTCATTTTTCATAAATTATGATCATTATCCAAAAAAAAAACCTCCGTCCATTGTTGTTGCTGTTTTTGCTGCTGTGGTCGTTGTCGATCCACCCGTCGATCGTTCATTGTCCACACACAAATATTGGCTGCTTGCTGTGTTTCAGTTGTTGTTACTGTTGATTGTTGTTGTCGTGTGCATGGGGGCAACAACAGCAAAAATCGAAGAAAAAAAATAAAATAAAATAAAAAGCGTTGAAAAAATATCCAATAAAAATAAATTTATATTAAAAACTAAAACGAACCAAAAAAAAAACAAAATCAAATGAAAACAACTTTTCTTCTTCTTTTTCAATACTTTTTTGTTGTTGCTGCTGTTGTGGTTTTCTTTTTGCTTAGAAATGCAGCCAAATCTTTTGATCTTGTTGGTTGCTTGTGTGTGCTTTTTTTTTTCTTTTTTGGGTGCTGTTGTTGTTGTCGTTGGTGTTGTTGTTTTTGTTGTAGGTTTTTCTTACGTCTCTCTCCTCTCATGCTGTTTTCCTTTTTGCTATTGCTGCCTGTTGTTGTAATTTGTTGTTAGCTGTCACACAAAATTGGCAAACATTTTGCACGCCATGTTGCAGCAGCAAGAGCCAATCTTTCATTTCTGTTGTTGTTATTATGCCTTCACCCTCATCTTCTCCTTCTTCTTCGTCTTCATTTACTTCTTCTTATTCTTCCATCATTTGTATTGTTGTTATTTTTCTTGACGCATTTAGCTTCAATATTTATGCATATACTACCTCAAGTCGTAGTCTTCGTCGTCGTCGTCGTTGTCGTTGTCGCCGTCGTATATTCCGCTGGCAATCAAAACTTTCTTTTTATTTTTCTATAATTCTTGCATCAGCTATGTGTGCAACTGTTGTGGTTGTTGTTGCAATTGCTGTTGTAGTTGTTGTACTTGTGCAGTTACATACACTCATATATACATATACATAGTTGTATGTATGTATATTTTGATATCTTTACGCTTGTGCCTTAGCAATAAATTGCAAAAGCGCATTCAAGTTTTGTTTAAAATTTGCATTAATTTATTATTGACAATTATTAATTAGATTTTTATTTTAATTTCTTTAAAGCATTAGTGAAACACAGTAAAACTAAAAACAAAAAAAACAACAACTCAAATTGACGTCAGTCAAATTTAAATTAAATATATTCTTTAATTAGTTTAAGGTTGTTCTCCACACAAAAGAGTGGGCGGATGCAGTAATTATTTTAAACAATATGTTCACAGTCTCGTAAGGGAATGTGAAATAATTGAACTAGTAGCAACTAGTCAGAAATCGCATTGTGAATTTGGAAAAGATAGAATATATACAGGGTGACAATTGTAAAGTGACGCAAGTTTAATACTCTGCAGCAAGCTTTGCCATTTACCGTTACTTTAATTTAAAAAGCAAATTCATTCATCATTGGCTTTGAATTTTTGTTATTACATTTTGAAATTTCCATAAAAATGGACAAGGAAAATATTCGTCGTGAAATTATGAATTATGAATTCATTTGGCAAATTATAGTAGCCGTCAAATTGCAAAGGCTTTAAATTTGTCAAGTCGTACGGTAGACCGAGCTATTATTCGATATAATGAAACTGGGGGTTTCGGAGATAGAGACCGGGGAAAATTTTCAACAGTTGCCACTACTGGTTTAACAGAAAAAATTCGTAAACGAATCAAGCAAAATCCAAGGCGCTCAATGAGAAAAATCGCTAAGGAAGTGGGAGTAAACCGTGAAACAGTGCGAATCATTGCAAAATCAAAGCTTAATCTTAAGCCGTACAAGCTCCGAAAAGCTCAAGATCTGACACAAAAAAAGAAAAACTTGCGACTGCAAAGATGCAAGGCGTTGCTACGCTCCTCCGTGTTAAAAAATGTTGAAAATATCTTGTTTACAGATGAAAAAATTTTCACGGTTGAACCACATTTCAATGCGCAAAATGACCGAATGTGGCTAACATCATCATCGCAACAACGCCGAGTTCAAAAGCCAGCTTCCGTTATGGTATGGGCTGGAGTTTCCGCTAATGCCAGAACCCCTCTAATATTCGTTGAAGAGGGTGTTAAAATTGACCAGGTTGTTTATCGGAGCATTTTAAATGAACATGTTCTTCCCTGAGCCCAAGATACATTTGGAAATGAAAACTGGACTTTCCAGCAAGATTCTGCACCTTCCCACATGGCAAAATTAACGCAAACATGGATAAAAGACAATTTTTCTAGATTCATAACATCTCAAGAATGGCCACCATACTCCCCAGACTTGAATCCAATGGACTACTCTATTTGGAGTATTTTAGAGAGTAAGGCTTGTGCATCTCAACACCACAGTCTGGAGTCGCTGACAAATTCATTAGAGAAAGCCTGGACTGAAATTGATCTGGGAGTCCTGCGGCGAACATTCCTACGATTTCCGGATCGATTGAAGGCATGTGTGCAGGCTAAAGGAGGTTATATTGAATGAGGTGGGGTTCAAATGAATGCTTATATATTCAGCAATGTTAACACTTAATTGTACTTAATGGAAGTACGTCCTTTTGAAAATAACTGCTGAAATGTGTGCGTCACTTTACGATTGTCACCCTGTATAATTTTTGGAAAAGAGAGAAAGGGAGAGTCGTAATTGATTTGATGCATTCATACCAGCGATGCCAACTTGCGGGGAATTCCCCGATTTGCGGGGAATTTTTCTGTTTTCTGTCTGGAATGAGCTGTTTTTTGCGGGGAATTTGAAACCGTTCAGCTTTCAATATTAAAATACCCCAAACAGTATGTAGAATATTTTTTGCCAAATTTTATATTTCTAAATACAATTCTGGCACATTCGTAACCCACACCATATAAACATTGCTTTATGCAACACTGTTTACGTTTAGTATTCAAACAGTTCAACACGATCGCGCAGTGCTTCTGCTTCTCTTTCTGGCCTCCAGAAAAGATTAGCTGTATCTTTGTGCAGCACCTTCTAATTAATAACTGTTAGTTCTTGGTGACTGTAACCTATAAACCTGCAAATTATGGTCAGCTATTATAAAGAAGTAGTATATTTTATATGTTTAAAACCGATAGTCAAAAATTTAAACCTGTTTTTCTCAAAACAAGATTTTTTGCCGTTGACGTGCACGATAACTGAAATTTAAATATGTTCTTCTACTCAACAATGGCCCCAGGATATAAGTTTGGTTAATTTTTTCCTCAATTTGGAACTTTGTTTTTACAAAAAAAATCAAATTTTTGAGAAAACTAATTTTTGCGGTCTGCTATTTTGTGAATTGTTGGTAAAAAAAAAAATAATCTTAATATGTCCTGAAAGTACAGTTATAATTTTTCTAATGGTATTTTTTTTTAGATGTTCCAGTGAGCCGCAATCACGCACGCCATTGCGTTTAACGATTTTCAAAACGACTTCCATGAAGCTGCAAAAAAACCCTTTATATAATTTTTTTTTTAATTATTACACAATTTTTTCTTGTACTTGAAGTCTTTAAATAGATGTCTGAAATTTTTTTTTTTATCAATTTATCAATCCGAAAAAACTTGATAAAAAACTTTGAACCAAGAAAGTGCAGGGCCCCTTAAAATAACTCTGACCGAGAGTAACTCTACAAGTTTATATGAAAAGTGCGTATCGTACTATAATATGAAATTATACCGGTGCGGGGAATTTGGTCGAAAATCGGGGAATTTCACGAGAGTTATCGGGGAGAAAGAAAAAATGAGTTGGCATCCCTGATTCTGTATGATTCTCACAGCCGAAACCCAGATTCAATGCGGCGGCATCATGGCTTCATATGTGAGAACTTCATTTTCTCTCATGCTCGGTTAAGGTCGTTACATTGAGCTCGTTGCAGAGTTGCTTTTTGTCAAAATGTACTTCTTTTTCTAACATACATATCTCTCCTACCCAGCGTTGCCATATTGACAGATTGTAAATTATAGTTTTTTCTGTCGGCATGCAGTCTTACAGATTTCCCTCAATTATTTTATTCCCCAACTTTACTGTTTTTACAGTATTTGCAATAATATGCAGAATAGACTTAAATATGTTTTGGTTATCATAAAAATGTAAATGTACTTCAAGGTAGCACTTGCAGGTAGCGAATGTGGAAAGAATATTTCCCTAAATTAATACTAACAAAACAAAAATTCGAAAATTAGCTGAAGAGAACAAAAGTCTTACTTGAAAAAATTCTAAAATTGAACAAGTTTCGTGGCATCGAGAGAAATGTACAAGAAAATGGATGAAACCATTTTGAGAGCTTTTAATGTTCGTTTGTTTTTTATTTCCGAATTATGCCTAATGAGCGGACTTTTGTTTTCAAAATTTTGCACCATTATTGTACCAGATTTGCCAGAAGTTATAGGATTTAAAATTTCTGCCCCGTTCAAGAAAGCAGAGCATCTGCCAAACATGCGGAAACTATTATATTATTGGACCTATTAAATTTGGAATGTGTGGTGGGATGATGGGGAAGTGACTGAGAAACTTTTCAAATTGAAAATTTAAGTTTTGTTTTTTTTTTTCGTTTTTATAGGTTACAGTTTTTTTTTCCAAAATATAGTTTTTGTTTTTACCGTTTTACAGTTTTTGCCCAAAAAAATATGGCAACACTGCTCCTACCGAACATATCGTATCGTGTTCGGTGTGAGAGTGAGTAAAGACTCTCTCCCTTTGTGTTCTGTGCAACAACAAGATTGGGGAAGTTGAGAAACTCGCTAGTGTTTGTGTCTTTCGATCGTTAAATGACAGGCTGAGAGGAAAAGCGGGCTAAAATTTATATAAGAGCAAAAGTGAAATAATTTAGAGTGTCAGTGCAAGAATGGCATAAGTAATACGGTTTAGAGTGAAAATGAAACGCCTCAAAAGTAAGAGCAAAAATGGTATAACAATTCTTTCAGAGCAAGAACAGCATAGTTTTTTATTCCGTTTTCGCTCTGAACATATTTCGTTTCACTTTTGCTCTGAACATATTTCGTTTCACTTTTGCTCTGAACATATTTCGTTTTGCTTTTGCTCTTAAGTAAAATTATTCCACTTTTTTCTGAACGTAGAAGTTATACCACTTTTCCTCTCAGCCTCTCAAATATAACTCTATTTGCTAGACCCCGCTCGTAGATTGAATGGAGGTCATTTTTGAGAAAGTAAGTCGTAACATGTTTTTTCTCTCAATCTTCAAAGCGGTTACGAAATGACTAGCCATTAGAAAGACTTGCTTACAATCTAGAGGGCGGAATTGCTAAGTTCTCGTGTCCAATGAGTTGTGGTACCAGTGTATTATGTCAAACGCATTGAAAATATCTTGATCAATCGCCTTACATTAGGTGCATTCCTCAGTGAGAATAGACATAAGATTACCTATAGACAAATTTCGATATTGAGATATTGAGCTAAGTGAAAATTTACTATACTTTCCATGACCTCGAATAGCATTGAACTGAATGTGGTGAGACGGTAATTCGCAGAGCCCGTTGTTGTCTTTTTTTTTTGGGACCGGGCTTGGCATTATATAAACTGCGCCAAAAATATTCCTTTTACAGTCAGGCAGTCAAGGTATTCGATTTAACAATAATATCTTCCAAATTGGTGGATCAATATAAAAGCAGACTTGTCTCTCTAAATCTCATATAGCTTGCGGGCTATAGGAACAAGCCAAGGTAATGAAAACGTTTACGAATTAACTAGGCAAAGATCAACAGAGAGCATTTACCAGGACAACATAGTTTTAACTGGCCAAAATTTCTCCTCCATCCCTAATCATTTTCTTCAGTTCATCTCTTTGTTTTACCATCTATCATCCAGTCACTTCATCTCTGTTTTTTAACCTTCATTATTTTTCAGTTTGTTAGTCAATCATCCTGTTCCTTTGACTCCCTTCATTTCCTTTCATCTCTCTGCTTTTCCTTGCAGTCGTGTTCCTATCTCTCTCTCTCTATCGGTTTCCTTGGTCCTCTTCCTTTCCTTTCGTCCCTTTTCCTCTCCCTCCACGCTTATTTCTCTTCAAAATCCCTGCCCTCTTCCGTCTTTCGGCTTTTCTTCCTATTCATTTTTCTCTCCTTTCGTTTGTCTTCATGCTCTCTTCTATTTCTTCCATGCATTTTCTAGTACCTCCATTCGTCTTACTTTCTTTCTTTTCATCCCTTTGCCAATCCCTTTGCCCCTCTTCTAATTCCTTCAACCAATTTCAATTCCCATCATCTCTTTTACTTCACCTTCTTCCATCTTTCAGTCCCTCCGTCCGTTTTCTCGTTGAGGGATTTAACCAATCTATTCGTATTCACTTATCTTGCTCGTATTAAAAGGGCATGGAATCTACTTGGAATCTGTACTCCAAAATTAGAATAAATGGGCTCACACATTTAATATATACATACATGCATGGAGCATCGAGATAAATCAAAATCTTAAGCAATCACAGTCGATTCAGTTCAATCCAAAAACAACAGCAAACGATCATGCAAGTTAGCCAGCACTGATCTGAAGAAGCGAGCTAACATTAAAATTGCAAATCGCTTTTTGCTGCAGCTGTCATGACTACATCAATTTCTAACTAATAGCAAAAAAAAATTCAAAGAACTATTGAGTGCAATAAAAAAAAAACAAAATATTGTACACCAAGAACAGCTAAAAAAAAAACGATCAGCTTTTTCTGCTCTTTCTTCAGTCTGTTGCTAGTTGCTACTTTAACGTTTACTAAACTTTTTCTGCTTAACTAACAATGTTTTTAATAATGGGCACGACAATGAGAACAAACAGCAAAAAACAACAACAACAACACTGACAACAACAATAATAACACCATGATCAAATGATGATCGTGCTGATCAAACATAATGATCTTCACAATGATTATGGTGAGTGGTGGTGATCATAATGATGATCACGATGATGATGATGATGATGATGACTATGAATGCCAAGTGTGATTAGAGATTAGTTAGAGAACTGAACCAAACCAAACCAAATTGGCAAAAAAAAAGCAGAAAAACACAAATCTTTAGTAGTTAAACATAAACTTTAGAAATTTGCTACTACTACATACTGGCAACGATCTGCCGATCTTATTATGGGCGATCTTTGTTGTTTGTTGTTTGTTGTTAGTTGCTGGTTGTGAGTTTCGCTGCCGTTTTGTTTGCCTGCTACTGATCTGATGATCATGATCATGGTTGAGGCTGGCATACATCGTACAATATAAACATGGAGCTTGCTGAACTTCTTCTATTTTGTTTTATTTTTTTGTATTTTTTTATTTCAAATGTTCCAATTTCGCTTGAACTCATAGACAAAAAAAGCAGAAAAAAAAACACAAAAACAATAAGAAAAAAAAAATGAAAACTGAACAGCAACGGGAAATGTGTAACCAACTAAACTGAGTAAGTTTTGTATTTGTATCTCAACTAGTATTTGTTGTTGTTGTTGCTGCTACTACAGTCAATGTACTTTAGCATACATTTTCGTATTGTGGGTTGAGGGCATGGTGTATTTGTGTGTGTGTGTGTGTGTGCTAACGGTGCATGTATGTTTTTGCTTGAAGTTCGTTTCTTTTTTTTTTCTATTTGTTTTTTTTTTTTTTTTTTTTTTACTTCACTCTTCTGCATCAGTAGCAGCAACTTCAACTCGCTCTGTCAAGTCATTAAGAATCTAATTGTCAGTTGTTGTTGTTGGTAGGCTACTAATGTTGCTGCTGTTGCTACTTATGTGTTTTTTTGCTTCTTATTTATTGTTGTTGCTTTTAGGTGCTGCTGCTGCTGTTGCTATTATTGTTGAACTTACATTTCACCTTTTGCAATATGCAGAGAGAGAGTGCGCTGCACGAGCATATGGCATGACTTTGCAATACAAATTTCAATGTATGAGTATGTAGTTTTAACATATTAAAAATTTTAGTTTATACTAAAGTCTGCAATCTCGTGCAAGTGATTTATATGCAGGTGATCAAGACAATGGGATGGAAAGGAAGTAAAGAGGAAGGACGAAAGAAACCTTAATTGACGAAGGGACATGAATATTTGGGACTCAAAAGGAAACCTATTTAGTTAGACCTGAGCGAAAAACAGAAAAGTTTCCGAATCGAATCGCAATAGTGCGGAAAAGTTGCCACTCGTCAATACGAATCTTCCGTTCGAGCATCGCATTCAAAGTTTATGAATTTGAACATAAATTGAACAGATATATGAAAAATCGTAGTAGGTGTAACTGATGTCCGATCGGACTCTTTTTTTGTATGTTGCATGAACCTTGAGAGACACTACGAGCAAAAAAATGCCAAACTCCCCTAGCCCACCCCGTTTCCACTCTCTGAAAGGCAGGTAAAGGTCTTTTAAAGTTAAAAATAGCCAGAACTGCTGGTGGTGTAAACCAGGGCCGTAGCCAGAAATTTTTTTCGGGGGGGTTTTCATTCGAAAAAAATATTCATAAATAATTTTTATCAAACTGATTTTTAAATACAATAAATTAAATTGATGATAAATTTGATGGACCCTACAAAATTAAAATTTTATGAAAAATTTTCCGATTTTTTTTTAATCTTAACCTCAAAAAAATGGCCAAAAGTGACAAAAAATGCACAGAATAATCAAATTAAATTTTTTCAAATAAATATTATTCAATGTGCATTCTATTGCATTTTTTTTATCGTGAGGTACATAATTTCATTAACTCATTGGTTTCCCATTACTGATGATGTACCCAACCTCAAAAAAATTACCAAAAATAGTAGAGGCTCATTTTTTTCAAATGATCATCATTGGGAATTTGAGCCATTATCAATGATAAAGAACCCGGATGAGGTTGGCTTATATTCCATAAATTCGTGAAGTCACAGCATTGAAATCACAGTCACAGCAATAATGCGTTAAAAAATTAATTATACTTTAAGATTGCCTCCTAAAACTGCATGGGTTTTGCTAATAAGATGGAGTTTTTGCGAAAGAATTTTTCACGTTGAACACGAATCTTAAGTCAAAAATTTCCCATCACGTCACGTTTTAGGAATAAAATGGGGTTCAAGCAAGTCTAATTTTACAAGGATCCGATATCTATTTTTATTAATTTTTTAACTGATTCAGGACGAAACTTTGAATCAAAAAGAGTTACTGACCTAGAAAACAGGAGTGCTCAGTATCACCTTCTCTTTTTGAATCCGTAGTCATGCCTCATGTCGAAGAAAACAAATCGGATTTGATCGCATAGTGTAACTAAGTTATCAAATTTATTTTTTTATATTTGAATTTTTAGAAAAAAAAACCAATAGAAGTAAAAAATATTTAAAAAACGATGAATAGATTTTATTTTAACTTTTTTTCCATCCATTGGCAATTAATAAAAAAAATTAGAATAAAATTTCCACATTTCGGGGGAAGGAAGGGGGAGTTCAGAACCCCCAAAACCTCCCCCTAAATACGGCCTTGGTGTAAACCAGTACATATCAGAAGTTTTCTACAAGACAATCTTAAGCCCCAATAGAGTAAAAAAAAAATCAATACCCCTTTCCCGATCCCTCTGTCTTATAGGGGGTGGGGAGGGGCGCTGAAGTTGAGCAGCTCTTGGATCGCCCTTTTGTTTTGCGCGGCTCAGAACTCCGTGAGAGCACCGTGAGTTCCACTCATACCTTTTCCAACCAACTAACCAAAGAAGGATATGGAAAATTTTTCAGGAATAGCAAATTTTGCTTTATTGTAAAATTTAGGCATAGAGGCAGGAGAGATGAGGGTTACTCTTATGAACCCATCACGTCCCTCGGGCCCATACATTTTTAAGGAGGCTTGTGTCACCAGTTTATCTATACATTTATTAGTGTATCTACAATTTTATTCCAGAAGAGCTAGAAGTGCTTCAGTATTATATTAAAAGCTTGACGAGTAGGTTAGCCAAAAATAATCAGATTTAAAATCGGTTTAGCCAATTCAAAAATATAAGCGTCGGAAGTTTTTTAAAATTCGCTCATTGAGCAAAGCATTGCATTCATCGTTGAAAAAATCATTGCTTAAGCGGGAGTAAATACAATAATAAATGAGAGAGAGAAGACATGAGTACCGGCATTTCTCAGAATTATCTAACGAATTATCTGCATATACAAATAACAAAAGAAACACAAACGAGTAGTTTGATTCTCTTTTGATATTTGTTTTTTCATATAGAGATTTCTTGAGCAAAGAAATAGTCCCAGTTACTGGGGCCTTACCAGCTAGTGTTCACTATTGGTTTTTCTTACTAGATATTAATTATGAAATAAGGTAAGTTTTTTTTTGACCAATTTGTTAATTTCTAATATTCATTTGCTTCAAAATTTATTTTTGTAATATATTTACTTTTTACGGGAACTTCTTTGCTCTGAAATATGCCTCTCTGACATCCATAACCATCGAGAATAGAATGTTTTCTGGAAGGGCAAATCAGCGTTTGTTAGGATGAACTACTGCCTGAACTTTGGAAGAACAATTTCTGCATTTTTTAATACATTCTTAAACATGTTTACGACCGTCAACTATCGAAGATTTTGTTTGGATTTCGAAACACAGAAGCACTTATGCTGTTGCTAGGTCTCTTGAGTTTGTATTGACGAGTGGCATAACGTTTCGATTCGGAAACTTTTATATTTTTTTTGCTTCATGCCCACGTTTTATTGACTCACTATTCGTTTTGCTGTACTTTCATCCATATCGTGCATCTGTATTTACATTCTGCCGTATTCTTCCCTTCTTCTTTATGTTCTTCTTCCGTTCATTTTTATGTCCCTCTTCCTTTCCCGTCGACCCTTTTTCCTTTCTTCCGTCCTTATTTCTGATCCTCCGTCCACTTTCATGTCTCTCTATCCATATGCCTTTCCTTCTATCTGTCTGCTCCCCTCTTTCCCCCGCCCCCTTCTATTAGCCTCTCTTCCCTACGTGCGTCCCCATCTACATTCCTTTCGTATGTTTTTCTCCCCTTCCGCTTTTCTTTATCTCTTTCCGCCTTTTTTTGTCCCCCCCCCCCCCCTAAATTTCATTTCTTTCCTTTCTTCTTCTTCTCTCTTCGTTCCTCTCCACTTTGTCTCACTAGTTTCCCACTATCCTTCTTCCTTCCGTCTTTTGGTTTCTCTCTTTTCTTCCCTTTCAATTTCTGTCTTTTCATCTATTTCTTATCTTCTTTTTTTTCTTCATTCATTCCTTTTCTTGTCCCTTTTTACATTCGTTTTCCTTTCCCTTGGAAATTTTTTTCCTTTTCTTTTCTTTTTCGACTACTACATTTTCTTACTATTTTCTAATACTTTTTCAACTATTTTCTACTATTATTTTTTACAATGTTTTCTGCTACTATTTTCTCCACAACAATTTTTTACCATTTTTCCAACTTTTTCAACTATTTTTGCTACTACTTTCTCTACTACTATTTTGAACTAATATTTTTACTAATTGTCTTTTTTTAATATTTTTCTAACCACTTTCTAATACTTGTTCTACTATTATATCTACTACTATTTTCTACTACTATTTTCCGCTACTATTTTCTACTACTATTTTCTACTACCATTTTCTGCTTCCTCTTTTTCTATTACCGTCTTCTTATAATTATCAACTACTATTTTCTTTTACTTTTTCTACTAACATTTGACTATAAATACTCAACTAATTCGAAATTGGGAGTAGCTCATGTATTTATATATTAACCTCATAAAAACTAACTTTATCTCAGTTTGAAATATGGGATGAATGATTTTATAGGCATGGCACTAAGTGCAAATATTTTAGATTAACTGTGAATATTTTTAAACTTTTCTTTGTTTTGAATGATTTATTTTTACATACTAAAATTTCAAGCAAATATTTTCCTATTACTAACAGAAGCAAAAAAAAAAAATATTCATATGTAAATAGTGAAATTTTTACTACATAAATGCAGCTGTGTAAATATTTTATCATCATCAACATTTGAATCATTATTTTTGTATTTTTGTAAACAACTTTGGTTTCTACTATTTTTTTGGGTTGGTTGTTTTTTGCTAGGGTTGACTGCTAAATAACATGCGAGTATCTATCTACATACATATCTGTGAGTAGTAGGTACGAGCTGAGCTGTTTCAGTACTAAAAAAAAGGGTGATGTTATTATTATTTTTGTGTTTTCATTATTTGTGCTATTTATTCAATGAATAAGCGCAAGACTGATATGGTAAACTTAGCTTTCCAAAAAAAAAAAAATAAATAAATACTAAAAAACAAGATTAAAAATAAATAAATATAACTAAGTACTTAGGTAGGTATGTATACATACAAATACAATTGCAATCTTCAGTTTTCATGCTTGTATATTTTGGTGGCTACGTGTCTCAACAATCGCAGACGTTCTTTTAGCTTAACACTCATAAGAATTCTATAGCTCGATGAAGACCTTCAGAAGTGTTGATTACTGATTGGCGGTGCTGATGGCGATGGTGTTGTTGAAGCAAACACTACCTCATACATACATTCATACATATATATTCATATTAATGATGAGTAATAATCAATCATGCACAATAAACTTACAAAAAAAAAAAAAAATAACAACAACATTTCGTTCGTCGGTTTGTTTGCGCGATGTTTTGGTGTTATTTAATCGATTCATTCCACCAACACCAACACCATCGCCATCGCAATCGTTCAGTCGATCAGTCGATCGATCGATCGATCGATCGTTCATTTACTCAATTTTTTTGATTGAACGTGCTTACTTTGTGCTGAACTCTGCTCCTAGCAGCAAACAATAACAGCAACTACATACTACTAACTAACTAACTAACTAACGAGCAGTAGTTGTTGGCGATTGTATGTTTGTTGTTGTTGTATAGTAGCAATTATGTACTTACAAACATTTTCACATACAAACATACATACATACATACATACAAACATATATCGCTTAATGTATTACGTTCATTTATTTATTTTTTCCTATTCTGCTACTGCTATTGTTGTTGTTGGACCCTGCCTGCCTGCCATTTGAGCGTCGTCGTCGTCAGTTTGTCTGTTGCGGCAATAATTGCACCTAGATACAATTTAATTTGATTTTATATATTAGTAGCAATTTTTATTTGCTGTTTCTGTTTCTGTTGTTGTTGTAGTTATTATTATTTTTTATTTATATTTTTTCTAAGAATTTCACAATGCACATTGTACTACTCGTGTAATGATGATCGTTGTGATGATTTCATCATTATCTAAGCTGCATACACTCAATATTAATTATTTGTTAAATGAAGCATGAAGAAATAAAGTTTAATTCGATTTTGCTTACAAAAGGTTAGGATAGGATAAGTAAACTAGTTATTCAGCTAGTTTAATAAAAACTCCTGGTTTCCATTCTTCTATGGATACAGGCCTGGCATCATTTTTCAGAGTGTCAATCGCAGACATCTCACACAGCTGTCAGGAACACTTAACACTAGGAAAACACCAAAGTTTGAGTTGGAATGATCACAGTTGCAACAGTCTGAAATAAAACAAACTGAAGTGGAACAGTCTGAAAGTGGAACACACTAAGGTGGAGAGTTTAACAAACTGAGTTTGAGCAGTCTAAAGTGAAACAGTGTGAGTTGATAGTTTGAGTTGCAACAATCTGAGGTGGAACAGGCTCAGACAGTACAGTCTTAATTGAAATAGACTGGTTTGAAACTGTCTGAGTCAGAATAGACTGAGTTTTATTTGTTCACGGTGAAAAGCTCTGAATTGAAACAGTTTGAGATTAAACAGTCTGAGTTGAAATTGTACGCATTGGAACAATTTTGGATGGAACAGTTTGATATGGAACAGTTTAAGATGGAACAACTTGATATGGAACAGTTGGAGATGGAACAGTTAGAGATGGAGCAATTTGAGATGGAACAGTTAGAGATGGAGCAGTTTGAGATGGAACAGTTAGAGATGGAACAGTTTGAGATGGAACAGTTTGAGATGGAACAGTCTGAGATGGAACAGTTTGAGATGGAACAGTTTGAGAGGTAACAGTTTGAGATGGAACAGTTTGAGATGAAACAGTTTGAGATGGAACAGTTTGAGATGGAACAGTTTGAGATGGAACAGTTTGAGATGGAGCAGTTTGAGATGGAACAGTTTGAGATGAAACAGTTTGAGATGGAACAGTTTGAGATGAAACAGTTTGAGATGGAACAGTTTGAGATGGAACAGTTTGAGTTGGAACAATCTGCAAACAGTTTTGCTTCAACTCAGATATGATGATAATAGTCTGAATTGGAGTGGTCAGAATTGGAACAATCTGAGATGGAGAAGTCTGAGTTTAAACAGTCTTAAAATATACTGAGTTGAAACAACCTAAGGTGAAACAATCTGAATTGAAATAGTCTGGAATGTATGGATTGAAATAATATGAAGTCGAACAGTCTGATGTGGAAAGGCCTGAGCTGAAATAGTGCGCTTTAAAACAGTTTGATTTGGATCAATTTCAGATGGAAGAGTTTGAGATTGAACAGTCTGAGATGGAATAGTCTGAGATGGAACAGTTTGAGTTGGAACAATTTAACACGGAACAGTTTTGTTTTAGATATGATGATAGCAATCTGAGTTAAAATCGTCTAAGTCAGAATAATCGGAGGCGGAATAGTCTGAGTTGAAATAATCCGGGATGTAACAGCCTGAGTTTTAGTCAGTACAGTCTTAGTTGGAACAATCTGGTTTGAAACTGTCTCAGCCTGAATGGACTGAATAGAAACAGTTTCGGTTAGAACAGTTTGAGAAAGAACAATCTGAAATAGTAAGCATTGGAACAGTTTGAGTTTGTAACAGTTTGAGATGGGAAAATTTCAGATGAAACTGTTTGAGTTGGGGCAATCTGCCTCAAAATAGTTTTGCTTCAACTTAGATATGATGATAACAGTCTGAGTTGGAACAATCTGAACTGTAAAAGTCTGAGCTCAAACAGTCTTAGAATAAACTGAGTTGGAACAACATGAGATGGAACAATTTTGGGTTGAAATGATATGAGGTAGACCAGTCTGAGGTGGAACGGTCTAAGCTGAAACTGTTTCAGTTATAACAGGGCAACTTGAAAAAGTGCTCGTTTGTTTGATTTGGAATAGTTTGAGATAGAAGAGTTTGAGATAGAACAGTTTGAGCTAGATCAACCTGCCTCGGAAAAGTTTTATTTCATCTCAGATATCATGATAACAATCTGATTTGGAATGATGTGAATTGGAACAACCTGAGATAGAATAGTCTGGGACTATGGAACGATCTGAGCTGAAAAATCTCAACAATAGCAATCTCAGTCGGAGTAATCTAAGTTGGAACTATACGAGGTGGAATAGTCTAAAGTTATACTTCAAACAGCCTCAGATAGAGTAGGCTGAGTTAGAACAACCTGAGGTGGAACAGTTTGAATTGAAGTAGTTTGAGATGTAACAACCTGGGTTGTAACAATATGGGGTAGAACAGCTTGAAGTGGAATGCTCTGAGTTTCAATTAGAACAGTCTGAGTTGAAACGGTCTAACTTAAAATAGATAGAGCTTTATTTAGAACAATTTGATGTAGAGAAAACTGAGGTAAAACAATTAGGGTTTGATTCTGCAGAATTTTATGTGGAACAACCTGACTTTAAACGCTTTGAGCTTGAAAAAATTGAAACAAACAGAGTTGAATCAGTCTGAGTTGAAATAGTCAGAGTTGAAACAGTCTGAGTTGAAACCGTTTGACTTGGACCACTCTGACTTTGGTTTGGAACATTCTGACTTGCAACATTCCGACTTGAACTATTTTGATTTGGACCAGTTTCAATTGATCTTTAATGAATATTATCTTCACCAAAAAATCCTAGATCTTCTTTAAGTGCCTAGGACTTTTTTAAAGAAGGTTCATCAGTTTCAGTGCTTTGTTGCTAAAAATATGTGTTCATTCGAAGCTTTTAAGGCTTTGGGAGCTCTCGAGTCTAGATATTGACGAAAATTTCTATTTACATTCTTACTTAAAGTGTAAACTTTCCATCTCCAGAACAATGCATATTCATAATTTGTATAATGGTTTTCATTCAGATTAAGTTACTTAAGCCAAGGTAAAAACGCATAAGTTTAACTTAGATAAGTTTAAATATACCTAGTTCAATAGAAATTGCACACGGTTTTTTCTATGATTGTTTTTAAAGTTTCTACCCAAGTAGATAAGGTAATGAGCGAGATAAGATAAAGTCAGGTAACATGAGTTCAGGTAATGGTCGCCTACAAAACATTCACGAATTTTAAAAATTTATGTGAAAAGTAATGACATTTTAGGTTTGTTTAGGTTAGCTAGTAGGAACTTACCTTCTAGCTAATAAAAAACATAAAAAATACCTAAAAATATAGATAAGATAATGTTAGTTAAGGTTATTTCAAAAACTGATAACTTTAGTTGATATAGTTGAAAAATAGTTACACAGCTAAGTTAATGCCAGATAACGTGTAGTTAGGTTACCTATGTTTATTTAGGTAATACCTAGCTGAATTGAAAATAATATTATTATTATTATTTGAAAAGTTTTTATTGATGTTTTTATTATACTTAAGTTAAGATTATATTAGATAAGATAATGTGTTAGATAAGGTTATAACTTAAGGTAAACAAAGTGTGAGTAATAACTGGACAAAGACAAAGATTAAATAAATTAATTTCTGATATGAGAAGTTAATTTTAAATTGAACGATTTGATTTGTAATTTTTAATATAAGAAGATAATTCTAAATTGAATAATTTGAGGAGTTATTGAATATTCAGGAAGAAATATTTCTATGTAATTTTTTGAGGTGCACAACTTTAAGAACATTCTAGTTATGAGTTTAAACTTTTTTGCCTAGAATTTGAAATCGCTTTTGTAAAATCAAAAGAGAATCTGCATTTACTGCACAGTTGGTCAAGAGACCATCAGATAAAGTTACATGTAAATTTATTAGACTGTCCCTATTGATCGTTTTCTTCATAAATAGTTAACTATTGTTAAGTTATTCTTAGCCAGGAATTAGTTGGTTCTCTTACATCATATTATTTTGATGATGAAATATGTTGTTTCACTGTTTTGTTTTGCATTATAATGAACCATTTTTCCGGAATCACAAAAACATCAATTGGAACAGTCTGACTTGGTATAATTAGAAACAATCTGCGGCAGGAAACCCATAGTTCAAACAAGCTGAAGTGGAACAGTCTCAATTGGAACAGAAAAGGTCACCTCGGTGGCTTGTTGAATGAGTGTTAGATTGGAAATCCAGCTGACTTAGGTTCGCTTTCCAGATGAGAAGCAAATGCTTAAAACATTCTGAGTCTGGGATGGAAAAGTCTGAGGTGCTGAATAAATAATGTGGAATAAATTCAGATGGAATTGTCTGAGCTGAAGCGGTTTGCGGTTCACCGCAATAGTCTGAGCCTGTAATAATCTCAGTTGGGACAGTTTGACTTGAAACAATCTGAGGTGGAATAGCTTTAATTTGAAGCAGTATAATGTGGAACAGTTTAAGAAGAAACAATCTCAGTTAGAACAGCCTGATTTGGAACTATACGAGGTGATAAAGTTTGAGTTGGAACAGTTTGAGTTTATCTGAGAATAATCTAATGTAGAACAATCTAAGTTCGAATAGTCTAATCTGAAATGATTTGAGTTAGAACTGCTTGATGATGCGGTAAAACCTTCCAAGCTAGGACAATCTGATCTTGAATAATTCAGCTTAAGCAGTTTGAGTTAAAGCAACCAAAGTTTAAACAGCCTGAGGGGAAGCATTTCAAGTTGAAACAGTCTGTGTTAATACAGTCTCAGTTAGAACTGTATAGGTTGAAATAGTTGAAGTTTGTTTGAGAGCAATCTAATGTTGAACAGCTTAATTTAGAACAGTCTGAGCTGAAACGTTCTGAATTCGAATACCTCAGCTTGGCTGAGAACAATCTTATATGGAACTGTCTAATTAAGAAGAGTCTAAACTAAAATATTCTGGTTTCGAACACCTGTTAGAACAGTCAGAACTGGAACAGTTTAAGTTGGAACAGAAACATTTATAATTCGAACACCTGTTCGAACAGCCTGAGCTGGAACAGTTTCAGTTTGGCTGAGAATAATCTAATGTTGAACATCCTAATTTAGAACGCCTGTTCAAACAGTCTGAGCTGGAACAGTTTAAATTTGGCTGAGAAAAATCTAATGTGGAACAGCCACATTTAAAATAGTTTAAACAGAAACATGTTGAATTCGGAAACCTGTTCGAACAGCCTGAGCTGCAACTGTTTAAGTTTGGCTGAGTACAATCTAATGTGGAGCACTCTAAACTGAAAATTTCTGAACTCAAACACCTCTTTGAACAGTCTGACCTGAATCTGTTTAAGTTTGGCTGAGAGCAATCTTATATGGAACTGTCTAATTAAGAATAGTCTCAACTGAAATATTCTGGATTTGAACAGCTGTTAGAACAGTCTGAGATAGAATAGTTTAAGCTTGGCTGAGAACAATCTAATGTGGAACAGCCACATTTAGAATAGTTTGAGCAGAAACATTTTGAATTCGAACACCTGTTAGAACAGTCTGACCTGGAACAGTTTAAATTTGGCTGAGAACAATCTAATGTGGAATAGTCTGAACTGAAAATTTCTGAACTCAAACACCTCTTTGAACAGTCTGATCTGGATCTGTTCAAGTTTGGCTACGAACAATCTTTTATCGAACTGTCTAATTAAGAACAGTTTAAGCTAAAATATTCTGGAAACAGTTTGAACTGAAACATTCTGTACTCGAACACCTGTTGAAATAGTTTTAATTGGAATAGTCTGATGTGAAATAGTCTGAATTAAAATATTTTGTTTTAGAAAGGTATATATATGCAATCTGAGGTGGAACTAAATGGAACAATATAAAATCGAACAGTTTGAGCTGAAATGTTCTGAATTCAAGCAGCCTGATGTGAAATAATTGACCCGAAATAATCTAGCAGGTTGAATTGGAACAGCCTGAGTTAAAACAATCTGCAGTGGATTCATTTTAATTGAAATATTTTCAATTATTTTCAATTCCAACCGTGTTTTCAATTGGAACAGCCAGAAATCCATGGGCCTGATCTGGGAATACTTGAGTCGTAACTTGCTTAAAATAATCTGAGTTCGAATAGCCGTTCGGAATCGGCGTTAAACTGTAGGTCCAACCATTGCCACTGTCGTCAAGTGACAAAATACCAGAATCTCGTCTCTGGAGACCCGAGTTCGTTTCTCGCCTTTCTTTCTTTCGTATCTTGGGACTTTAGTACAATAGATCTATTGGGTCGCAGTGCCTGACTTTCGAGTCGTAATTCCTTCAAATAATAATAAATAACTGAGTTCGAATAGTCTGAGGAGGAACAGTGGAAAAGTGAAATTGCCACAATTTTAAAATTATGTAAAATATATTTGAACATTCTGGTGGTTTCTTAAGAAGCGCCTATCAAAACGCAGTCGTTCGACTGCAACCTACTCTCTTACATTAAAAATTAAGCTTTGAAAGTGGGTCATATCATATACATATCGACGGTCATATGTTAGCACTTAGGGCTTTTTCCCCCACTTCTGAAAGAGACGGACAAAAATGCAACAATTGTACATACATAAAGAATATGTAAAAATTGTGAGAAAAAAGGATTTTTGGATTTTTTTTACTTCAAACTTATTCCTATATATTTTTTCTAGAACTTTATTGCATTTTAATCTTCTCTTCCAACAGTGGTGAATAAGTACTGACGAAGGGTCAATGTGGTGAATTTGAAAAATACCAGTTCTAATGATGAAAAGGTTTTGTTTGAAGCAATTTATTCTGTCTACTAACATATTTCGCCTGAGTATAATATGCAATACACTCATACAAAAAGTATTACTAATTTATGCAAAACTGAAATGTGAATTTTTTCACTGTAGTTGTGTTAATTTTTGAATATTTTTTTTTTGTCTGTTTTTGTTTCTGTTTCATTGTGTTTTTCTTTAATTAACATTTAATTTTATGTTATAAATAATGCATTACTACATACACCATTCTTGCATGTTGTTGCTTTTATCGTTGTTGTTGTTGTTGTTGTATGATTGCTACTGTTGTTGCTGTTGTATTGTGTAGTTCAAGGTTGATTTATTTGTGAGCCAACACCAACACACAGAACCCATGCAATTTCATATGTATGTATGCATAAGTAAAAATGCTTAAATACATATCGACAATTTATTTATTTATTTATTTATTTATTTATATACATAGAGTAGGAAACAACTATTTTGTAGTACTATGTACATTTTCATTTCATTTATTTACTTCTAAAAAAAATTCAAAATACATTTTCGTTTGATTTGTATTTTCATTAGTTTGACTGAACTAACGACTCAAATTGTTAAATTGGAAGTGAGAGGAAGTTGTCAATGAAAACCACAGTAGCAGCAACAACAACAAAAACGTCGATGTATATATTTGTATAAAAATTGGGTGAACATGTTTTTGGTTAATCATTATTATCTTTTCAGTTGAATTGGTTAAATCAATAATTTAATTAATTTTTTATGTCTTTCTTTCCTGAGTTTTTTTTTTTTTTTTTTTTGATATTTTGGGTGAATGACTTGGATTGAAAAACAATTTCGTTATTATTGCTACTGCTGTTGTTGTGGTTGTTGATAACTTGCTTTTGGTTTTGAAGTTGTTATTGTTGATTTTTGTTATAAATATTTACTAACGATTGTTTATTCTCTGAAATTGATATAATCGAAATTAATACTAAATACATAAACATGCATTACTTACCACTTATCATGATGGATAAATGTATTACTCGAAGAGTTTGCAGTTTGTTTTAGTATTCCACTGAAAATCCAAACGAGGTGTAAAGAAAATTTTTAAGCATCAAAAATCTGAAAAATTTCCCCAAAAATTTATGGTGTGACAAGCTATATGTTTCTGTGGCCTTAAGACAAAACCGTTTATAACATCTGGTACCATAAATTCCAGAATTTATATTGATATGTGCCTCAATCGGATCTTGCTGCCTTTTTATAAAAAGCATACAGTTCCAGCTATATTTTGGCCTGATTGGGCGACTTGCCCATTATTCTAAAGAAACGTTTGCATGGTATAAAAACCACAACATCAACTTCGTACCAAAGCAGTTCAATCCGTTCAACTGCCCCGAACTGCGGCCGATTGAAAAATACTGTGCTATAATAAAACAAAAATTGCGAAAATATTACAAACCTTCAAAAAATATATCAGACTTTTCAAAAAAGCGGCAAAAAGCTACAAATAATTTTGGAAAAAACTGTGTCAAAAACCTAATGGCAGGTCTTAATAAAAAGGGCGTGAATTCGCTAAAACACCAATGGTTGAATAAAATTTTTTACGTTATCTGAAAATAAATAAAATTAAAAAAAAATCTTCATAGTTGGTTTTTTTTTTTTTCAATTTTAGAAATATAGAAATAATGTAGCGTTGACTTTGTAAAAATTATTTCGTGACCAAACTTTATTTGGATTTTTTAGAAACACTTGAATTGCAACATGAGGAAAAGCTTAGAGTTTGACAAGAGAGTAGTCGTAAAAATTATGTTATTTTCGATTGGGTTCTCAAGAAAAAAAATAATAAAAATTAACTGAATTTGGGAGAAAAAGATTAAATTAAGCAAAAAAAAAAAACGAAATTTGTTTGGTTTTGTTAACAAAAAACGTCTGCTTGTTGACGAATGAATGTTGAATTGGTTTAAAGAAAAATACTCAAAGTGGGTTTCTGCATTGATTATTATTGCAGGTAATGATAAATAATAAGAAAACCCATGTTCAAGTAAAATGGGATGAACTCAGCTCAGTTATGCAAAAGCAATGAACTGATCTTTTTTTTTTTGAGCAAAATCACAATCATGCTATTACAATTGCGGCTAAAAAATCAGAGAGAAAAGATTTGGCTTGTTTTGTAAAAGAGAGTAAGTCTTTTTCAGCACGGCCAAGCAAGATATGAAAACCGCTTTCTTCCGAACAAAGCAAGTTAGTTCCGCTTCCTACTGAAGAAGCCTTTGATTTTTTACTTGAAAACGACTTCAGTAGCAATATGTAAATATGTTATGAGCTAACTGAATAAAGAAAGGAATTGTGATAAGGAGTGAGATCGAAAAACTCTTAACATATACAAAATTAGTTAATTTTTAAACGGTTGATCTTAGAGTTTTGATTAGAGATTTTTTTATTTAATTGATAATATTTTACAAATTACAGAAAAATATAACTTTTATAGTTCTAACCACTATTTATGAACTCGTTGACATTTTTTGGTAAGCCTTCCATTAGAGATTTGATAGTTGTTTCAGACACCTTTGTTCTGTTCAGTTTGCCCATCTCCTTTTAAAATCTTCGATATTTTGGGACACCTTTTTTGTGCTCGTGCTCTTTAAGTTTGTTTTCACAAGAGCCCAATATCTCTCCACTGGTCTTAGCTCCGGACAATTTGGAGGATTGGCCTCTCTTGGTATAAAAACTATGTTATTACTTTGGTACCTCTCCAGAGCTTTCTTGCCGTAGTGACATGATGCCAAATCGGGCCAAAAATATGTGGACACATTGTGCTCTCTTATAAAAGGAAGATGTCTTTTTTTCAAACATTCTTTGATGTATATTTCGGTATTTATAGAGCCCACTGTAACAAATGACTCGCTTCTTTTGCCGTTGCCGCAACTGCATATAGCTTGCCATACCAGCAACTTTTTAGGACATTTTGTCTGCTTTTGGATTCTAAATTGTTTTTCGACATTTCCTCGACCATCAGCAACATAAAAATTTTGACCCGGAAGCTGCGTAAAATCTGCCAGTACATACGTTTCGTCGTCCATTATACAACATGAATATTTTCTACCAGATGTGTTTGGAGATCTTTTCAATATGCTTTCTATTTTCTTGGCTTTCCCAATATCATGTGGTCCTTGTTTTCTTCCCGAACCAGGTTTCCTATCGATGGTCAAATTCTCCTGAAACTGTTTAATAACATTGGAAACAGTTTGACGGCAGACCTTCAATTCTTTGGCTAATTTTTTACAGGACCAATTTGGATTTTTTTTTGAAAATTTTTAATAATTTTAAGACGTACTTCTTTTTCTTCACTCATTTTGATTAAACTCACAATAAATCAACATGTTTGTCATTAAAAATTAAAACTGACATATTTTTCAAAGATAACTAGATCAAAGAAATTTTTAAATTTTACACCCAAAAAAATTATTAGGTAAAACGTGTGTTAAGATTTTTTCAATCTCACTCCTTATACCCGAACCTTAACAAGATATTTAAATTCAAGCAATAATAATAATAGATTATATGAATTATGGATAATATAACAATGGATTAATATTAAGTGTTGAAATATTCCTTATTTGAAAAGAAGAGGGGTCGCGAGGCTGTGACCCCTAAAATTTTGCCCCTAGAATCTGCTGCGAGGTTACATATTCAATTTCAGATTTATAGTTTCTGAGTTCTGTTCCGGTTTTCTGAAGTATTTTTTTGGCCACTGATCACGAAACTGGTCAATTGGATTAGTCTGAATTCAGGTCAGGTCAGGTCAGGTTTCGTGTAGATTCGTAAATCTCGGATTTTTGAAAATTTTTTTTTATTATGAAATTTTAGGAGTTTTGAGTTTTCACTCAATTTTTCTGACCTCTTCACCTTCGAGTTTGATCTTCCGTACTTGTTAGCATATTTTCATTTCGGTCGCGTATTGGCAGATTTTTTTGTAGACCTCTAATTAGTGAGGCGTTTGAATATCGGGTACGTTTCCCTTGAACGTTTCGACAAATTTTCATTTGTCATTTCTTGCTGATTTTTTATGTGTTTCGCTACAGCAGCATACAGTCTCCTTAGGCTGTTATCAATGTTTGTTTCTACCTTAAGCGGCACAATGCATAGGGACACCATAATGGGCCAAATTTTTGACTCCCACGGGCGCTGAGTTCTTTTGAGGACTTTCCTTTAATCTAACCTAACTTTATGTTTTTTAAAAGAATAATTTTACTTAGCATGCACTTGGAAAACAACCGACTGACAAAAGTATCAAAAATTCTTCGGGAAAAATATTCCTCATAAAAAGTTGGGTAGACTGGCTAAGCAATTGAACGGTCTCAAGCCCACTGCTCTTGAGTTAACGACTAAAAAAGTCGAAATTTATTTAGTAGTAGAAAATTTTCAACTTTAGAGGTTCTGAATCAGCATAAAAAATGTAGATGCTGACTCAGTTGTATGTAGTTCGATGATGGTGTAGAAATAAAATTCAAATCAGAAATAAAATTAGTACTGGTTACAAACAGTAACGATAAAAAGTTAATAACGTTTTTTTATTTCATTTGTTTCTTAGCAGTTTTTTTTTGGTTTGCAGACTACAGTTACTCATCGTATTCTTCATCGTCATCATCATCATCATCATCATCATCATCAACACCAACATCACAGTCATCATAATCAGCAACATCAGCTGTTTTTTTTTTTACATACACATACATACACACATATACATACGTTATTTTGCTGATCGTTACTGATGATTACCAACTTAGGTAGTGCTGCCTTGGTAGTATTGCATTGTGGTATACTCTAATGGTAGATGTGTTGCTGCCATATGCTATTGTTGATTGCTGGCTGCTACTGCGCTCAAACAACAACAAAAAACTTATACAAAAACCACAAGCTAATGTGTCTATATGTGTGTGTGTGTGTGTGTGTGTGTGTGTACCCTACAAAACAAATACTTTTGTATTTGTATTTTATGATGATCATAATGGTTACTAAGCGCAAAATTTCGCTTAGCAACAACCAACAAAAAACAGAAAAAAAAATATACAAGAAAACATCAGCGAAATAGTTGAAAAAAAAATAACGAAATTAAAGTATTATCAAAGAGAGAAAAAACAAACAAATAAACAAAGAAGAAGCAAAACTCTGAAGAAAAAAAAAAAACTGAAAAGCTGAAAAACCTCAAAGCAAATAAGTAAATAAAAAAAAAAAACTAACAACACCAACAGTAACAAAAAGAAAAAAAAAAGTTGCAGAAACAACAAGCAACAACGGTACGTTTTGTTGTTACCAACTAACAACAAAGAAATCACAAACATATAATATAACTAAAAACAAAAAAAAAATAAACATATAAAAGAAATATGAGTCAAGTTGCGCTCGACGACCTGCAACAACTACACACAACTAAAGTCAGTCAGTCAGTCTTCGTCATCGTCATCGTCAACGTAATCATCATCAGCATTGTTAATTTCAACAGCATAGTTTGGTTGGTTGCTTGGCTATTTTCTTGCTGTTGCTATGTTGTTGCTATTTAGTTGCTCGTAGGTTAGTTTCATTCGTTTTGATTGTGTAAAAATTGCAACGACAATTTGTATGTATGGTTAGGTACCTCTTCGTCTGCTCCACAAGCATGACTAAGTTTACTTAAGTCCACACAAATTCAAAGAATTATCCAGAATTTCATTAATAAAGTACTGAATGATTAAAGGGAAATCACACATACTTCATACACACACACACACACACACACACACACACACCTTTTTCTTTTTCTATTTAATTTCGTTTCAAAAATGATTTGGCAAAATTATGGAATTTTTTTTTTTTTTTAATTTATTATTCATTAGCAAATGACTGGCGTTTGTTATTTTTCAATTGATGTAAGAATAATTTCCGCAAAAATTCACTGAAGATCGCTTACGTGGAGTTTAGCTTCGCTTCCTGAAATTTGATTTTGACCGATTTTCAGCCTTAAAAATAAGGAGACCCCTTAAATAAATGCTTGATAAATGTCTTAAAGATCTAAAGGCCAGCTTCAATTATAAATTTTAATCTATATATAAACCAAATTTAAAAAAATTCCCAATTGGTTCACAGATAAATATGAGTAAATTGAAATGGTTAGGTCACACCCTAGACAAAGCCTTCAATGCAATACAGAATCAAACACACCAGTATACCTGAACTGGGAAAATTACAGGTACAGGTCATTATTGAAAAACAAGTTCATCAATCCGAGGTAAATTAGACAACCATTTACGAAATATCAGCCAAACATTATCAAGCTTCAAATCAACACTGTTAGTTGACATAGAACGTCTACTGACTGTCACTTAAAACGAAGATGAACCTTGCCACAATTCAAATCCGGCTGGAGTCGCGCGCTTAATAGCTATGTACATCTCAGTTGATACCGTTCGAGTTTGCATAATGACGGCCATATTTTTCGAATTGTTCTAAGGAGTGAGATTGAAAAGATCTTAACACACGTTTTACCTAATAATTTTTTTTGGGTGTAAAATTTAAAAATTTCTTTGATTTAGTTATCTTTGAAAAATATGTCAGTTTTAATTTTTAATGACAAACATGTTGATTTATTGTGAGTTTAATCAAAATGAGTGAAGAAAAAGAAGTACGTCTTAAAATTATTAAAAATTAAAAACAAAAAATACAAATTGGTCCTGCAAAAAATTGCCAAAGAATTGAAGGTCTGCCGTCAAACTGTTTCCAATGTTATTAAACAGTTTCAGGAGAATTTGACCATCGATAGGAAACCTGGTTCGGGAAGAAAACAAGGACCACATGATATTGGGAAAGCCAAGAAAATAGAAAGCATATTGAAAAGATCTCCAAACACATCTGGTAGAAAAGCTGCGCGGTTAGCCCAGTGCTCTGACTATTTGTTGCGAAAAGTTAAAGCCAATGCAGGTTTGAAAACATACAAACTCCAAAAAGTTCCACACAGGAATGCTGAAAAAAATGTAGATGCCAAAAGTAGGGCTTGGAAATTAAAATCGAATTTCATACAAAAATATTCATGTTGTATAATGGACGACGAAACGAATGTACTGGCAGATTTTACGCAGCTTCCGGGTCAAAATTTTTATGTTGCTGATGCTCGAGGAAATGTCGAAGAACAATTTTGAATCCAAAAGCAGACAAAATTTCCTAAAAAGTTGCTGGTATGGCAAGCTATATGCAGTTGCGGGAACGGCAAAAGAAGCAACTCATTTGTTACAGTGGGCTATGTAAATACCGAAATATACATCAAAGAATATTTGAAAAAAAGACTTCGTCCTTTCATAAGACTATGACGATCATTCAATTTTCAAGTGATATTCAGCCAAAATCGATTTTAGGCACTAAAATCAAATTTTATATTAGAGTTGCGTGGATTTTTACACTATAATGTACAATTTTATTAAGCATATAAAAAAATTTTGTATTATGAAATGGAGTTTTAACTTTCGTTTTAAACTATTAAAATTAAAAAAAAAGTTTATATACCTGCTCAAAATTTTAAATTTTGTACCTTCTCGTCTTAAATTCACCCAAATGTACTCCCGTTTTTTACTCAAACATAAATTTTAAAGAGAAAAAATATGTTTGATTTAAAAAATTTTTTTTGATGTGTAAACATTTTAGCTCACGGTATGGGCAAAATTTCAAATGTGTAAAATGTAACAATAACTGTAACGTAAGATGTAAGATAACTGTAACGTCCAGTTCCCCTCTCGCTCGCACTTCTGCGCGGCATGACTGTGCTACTGTAAACAACAAAGAGAAGAGAAGAAGAGAGGGAGAAATTAAAATAAGAGCGGAGTTTGTTTGTTTATGTTTCGATCAATTTACTCACACATATATGTACATACGAAAACAAAATGTGTGTGCGCATTTATTTCGTGGCAGAATTATTTGTTGGTGTTAAACGTATGGAGATCGACTATACCATACAAGCAGAGAAGTCAACGTAGCAAACACAGGCGTTTAATAGGTTTTGCATTCGGTTGGTTAGATTGGATCAAAATTAAATATTTTTTAAAATATAAAAACAATACAAAATGATAAGTAATAAGGAATCTAGGTAGTGATGATGACGGCATTATAAAAATTTTGCTTTGTGCATTAACCCTAGAAAGGCAACACTTTTTTATCTATGTAAATAGCAAATATGTTAAATAGAAAAAATCAAACTTATATATTATAAAATCACTTATTTACTTTAATAAAAATACATTGTTTCTTATTTTTATTAAATGCAGTTAAGGCAACTCTCTGCGCGGTGCTTTTAAGAAGTAGTGGGGTGACTGGTCACCCCTGTTGCCTTTCTAAGATTAAATGTGGAAAGCACTTATCATCGCCTGAGAATTGATTTGGCGTATGTGTGTACAAATTCATATACCTATACGCCAAATCAATTCTCAGGCGACGTTATGTAAAATTTTCACATCTAATAAAATTTCAAATCGACAGGAAGAAAAACTTAAAGCGCGGAAAAAAAGATGCAATTGCAGTTGCGTATATGCGAACATATCGTGCCCGATGCATTGAGTAAAAGAAAAATGATTCAACTACAACATATCAGCCCTATTCAGGTTTTGGTGGAAATGCAAAATATTTCTGCTATCACAACAACAAATACATGCGATATGGAACAAAAGTTTGCATTTGCATTGATGCAAGGCCATTTGCAATTTATAGTGAATTGGGCTATTACATATGTATAAAAGATAATGATATCTAATAAATTTTTAAGTTTATAAAAGAATTGCTTTAATTTGAATTATTTACCTAGCATTTACATTATACATCAAATCCCTATAAATGGCTATACATATGTGAGCTTATGTATATGGCATTCAGTTGGCTTAACTGTTTACACATCAAATATCTTGCGTGCCTTGCACGCATCCATTTTTTTTTTTATTTTTAAAATTTGAAATGAGAAGTAGTGAAATATGAAAATTTTTGTTGTACATTATATTACCCAAAAACAACGAAAGGGTTAATGGGGTAAAAATCAAATTTTTCGTGAAAAGGACAAAAATTATCTATAAGGAAAGGAGATAGTGGGTTAATACCAGTGGCGTGCCTAGCATTTACTGATGAGGCAAGCCCAGTGCATTTTTTTAACAAACCAAAAAGGCTAAAATTGACAATAAGGATGGAATGCTCCTGATCCCGATTGAAGCAGTGAAGAAGGAATATAGGAGCTCTGTTTGGACTTTACCAACGTTTTTAGACGTGCCAAAATATTGACATTAAAAATACAAAATGAGCATATAAATTCAGGAGGTGAACGTAGAAAGGGCATTTTTGGACTTTAATTGATATAGGCTCCGCAAAGGTATCATTTAAAAAACAAATCGTTGAGTGATATACTATTTTTTAAACTAAACGATAATTTCTCTTAATATAAACTTTATTAATAAAACTGCAAATTATCAAATATAAGAAAATGTCAACGGAATGAAAAAATCCAAATTGCAAAGTAACTAAATGTATGGATGTAAATAAGTAAAACTATTATTTGAAAAACCTTGTTTTGCTTCATTTTTATTTGAACCTGAACCGGAACACACTGTTATTTTTTGCTTGAACCTGAACCTGAACACGAACCCAAATTTAACCGGTTCGAAACTCTGCTAAAATCTAATGGCGCAAAAAAATAGGAGTAAAAGAAAGTGGAGTAAATACTTCCCAAATGCCAAACAAAAACTGAAAGCCAGCTTTTAATTTCTATATAAAATCATACATAGTAGTAGAAAATTGGTATGCTGCTACTTTTTATGGAACCGCACATACTAAAAAAGCTATTGAACTTCCTATAAGAATAAGCGAGATAGCATGTTATGGAAACATACACTTTCAAATTTTAAAAGCCTCGTAAAAGCCAACTTGATGAACTGCGATAGCATGAATGCTTGTGTGTATTTTATATAATCCACATTTGGTTTTTTTATTAGTACATATACGAGCTATTGAAAAAAAATAAAGTTTTTTAAAAGAAAATTATTCTTTCAGTTAAAACAAAAGTAGTAATTTTGTAAGTACATATTGAACAAATTTTCAGTTGACAATTGTTAGGCAAGCCCGGCTTTTGGGCTTATATGGACGTACCGCCACTGGTTAATACATTCCAAAAATATGTTTATAGGAGATTTTACTATAAAGTGGCCCAACACATAAACATACTCAGATGCAATAATAACCAAGATATCGTATGTATGTATTATACCATCATGTTCAGAAATGGGCAAACTTTAGGAACGCATAAAAAAATTACGATTAGGCCAAAAACGGACTTTCCCACAGCACTCAGAAGGACTTTAGCTATCCAATAAATATGCTCTGACCCCGTTCACTTTCTGCCACCCTCAATTTGTCGAAAAGTGTAATTAAGGAATATTTGAAAAAAAGGATTTGGATAAGGTTAAGTTGAAAGTGGCATTTGGCTTCAGTTTTCAATCGCTTCCATTCATTGAAATTCATTGAAGATTCGTGATTTGAAACTTATACGTAAATAACTCAAAAGCGATGAAGTCAAAAGGTGAACAAGAATTTGATTCTGTAAAACGAAAAAAAAAAAAAAATTATTTGAAAAAGAATCAATCCACAATGTGACACTAGAGAAATTTTTCGCTCACATCCCTCAGTTTTTACTACGTTTTTTCACTTCCATAATATCAATAATACAAATATGTATAACAAAATAATTATGTCTATACTCAACACCTTCTAAGGTAAGGTTTGACAGAGTAAGCAAACAAAAAAAAAAGTGTGAAAAGTGTTGAAATGATTTCTGTTTGTTTGCCATCAATTAAATTCAAGTTAAGCCAAGTTAAGAGATGCCATGGTAAAAGTGGTAAAAGAAAAAAATACATAAATTTATGTATGAAAAAGTTTGTTTTAGTTTAGTAAAGGTGCACAGAACACCCAGAGATGATGAAGAAAAAACAGAGAAAGAAAGAAACTGAAACAAAGTGACAGATTTTTGTGAAGGCTTGATGAGATGGTGATGGTTTGTTTTTTTTTTTTTTTTTTTGCTGATATCATTTTTTTGTGCTCTGTGGCTAGAGAGCGAGGCTTTGTTATTGTCAGACATATTTTTTGTTTGTTGGTTTTGTTCGTTTGAATGAATGTGGTTGTGTGTGCGTTAGCAACACAAGAACAATACCATCAACCCATCCATCCAACCAACCATACATTTCTATACATTTATTTGTTCTGATTGTTGTAATCTCAGGCTAGCGCAAAATCGCAAAAATACAAAAAATCTCATACTTATATACATATAAAAGAGGCTCAAGAGCATACAACAACAACAACAACAGCAATAATATATTGTTGGTTGCTATTGCTGCAGCATTACTTTAAAATCTAGCAAAAACAACAAACAAATAAAAAATTTCTAAAAGAGATACACTCCGCGTCATTTAAATAGGTACATGCATTAAGCCTGCTATCAAATCAAATCGACTGCCTATAAAAAAAACATTTGAAAATGATTTTATGAATGTATAAACTCGTATTTTTTTCGTAGTTTGGACATTTATTGTGAAAAAGTGATTATAAATTTATTCTTTAAAGTATTATCCATCGTTAGCCACAACCTTTTCCCATCTTTCTGGTTGCATACGGATTCCGCGTGGAAAGAACTCCTCATCTTTTGAGGCTATCCACGAATCGACCCATTTTTTGAGTTCTTCGAAAGAAAGGAAGTGCTGTTCAGCCAGGCCATGTGTCATCGATCGGAACAAGTGGTAATCAGAAGGAGCAATATCTGGAGAATACTGCGGGTGGGGTAGCACTTCCCATTTCAGCGTTTCCAAGTATGTTTTTACTTGCCTTGCAACATGCGGCCGAGCATTGTCGTGCTGAAGAATAACTTCGTCGTGTCTATTCTCATTTTCTGGTCTCTTATCCTTTAATGCTCGGCTCAAACGCATCAATTGTAGTCGGTAGCGGTCGCCAGTGATCGTTTCATTCGGTTTCAACAGCTCATAATACACCTTTCATATCCCACCAAATACACAGCATGAGCTTGGATCCATGGATGTTCGACTTTGCCGTTGATGTTGATGCATGTCCGGGCGGTCCCCATGATTTTTTACGCTTTGGGTTATCGTAACGTATCGCCAGTCACAATACGATGCAGAAAACCCTTTCCTTTCTATCGTTCAATCAGCAGTTCACATGTGAAAAATCGTCGTTCGACGTTTCTCGGCTTCAATTCGTACGGCACCCAATTTCCTTGCTTTTGAATCATTCCCAATGCTTTTAATCGTTTAGAAATGGTTCATTGATCAACTCCTAAAGATTCTGCAAGTTCTTGTTGCGTTTGACATGAATCTTCTTCGAGTAATGCCTTCAATTCTTCATCTTCGAACTTTTTCGAGCCGCCTGAACGATCCCTGTCTTCAACATCAAAATCACCACTTTTGAAACGGGCATACCACACCTGACACATTCTAACGTCTAAAGCACAGTCAGGATAGGCTTCAGTGAGTAAACGATGTGCTTCAGTTGCGTTTTTCTTTAAATGGAAGAAGCAAATTAAAACTTCCCGCAAATGTTATTTTGTTGGCACGAAATTCGACATTTTCAGCTATAGTAAAACACTTTTGTAAAATTATGAAAATTATTTGACATATCAATTCTTATAGTATTTTTGGCGCTCTTCGAGATAGAATAGCTAGTCAAAAAAATGGCGCGTATAATAGATATGAAGTCAGTCACAATTACGAGTTTATACATTCATACTCCCAATATTTTTTTTTTTTTTGAGAATGGAGAATGGAAAACAGGCATTTTAAAAAGTCCCGTTAGATTGTTTTCTTATTCAAAATCATACTAGAAAAAGTGCATTTTTATTGTGTCTTTTGAATAAGTACAGTTAGTCGTTATATTGTTGTCGGATCGGGTACGTGGAAGAGTTATTAAAAAAAGTAATATATTTAAAGAGTGTACTCATCTAAAAATCTTTTTATTGTCATTTGAATAGGACGAGCAACTCCACTAATATGTGCTGAAAAGTCCCAAACTTATGAGCAAATGAAGCAAGGAGTTTTTGGGGTCTTGAATTGCTTTAAAAAATTATTAGAAATGCCAACGTCGTGAATAATTTTTTGAGAAATCGATATTACTTTGTCAAAAATATGTAGAGAGGCAAAAAAAAAAATGCTACCTCAGTGGAATACCGACGAGTTATTTTTAAGTTAACTAGTGCTTCGGAGCCCAAAATAAGCACAATATGTGGTGCAATTTCTAGTATTTTTAATGCTAGATGTGAAATGAAGAATATAATGGGTTTGTTAAAAAACCCGTTAAAGGGTTTTTTTAAAATAAAACTTACAGATTTAATGACATTTTTGGATAGTACAGACTTTTCCCTAGTGGAATAACACATCATATAATTGGTCACCACTGCTCCCTTTGAATTGTAGTGCCCTTTTCCCAAAATATTAAATGACTTTTTGGCATAAAGCCAACTCCAATTCAGCTATAGTGGCACTAATGTTGACTTTTATGTCTCTGATATCAAAGAAAAAAGTTCAAAGACTTCAAATCACATGATCTTGGTGGTCTATTTGGTTTCCCTAAACGTGAAATTACACGGCCTGCGAATTTGGTACGCAATTAATCGATAGACTCCCTTAAAGTATGGCTCGTTGCTCTATCCTGTTGAAAGTAAACGTCCCCCATGCCAATATCAATCAATTCCGAAAAGAAAAACTCGTTTCTCATGGTACGATATCGTGGTTCATTGGCAGCAACCGTCTCACCTTCTTCGTTTTCAAAGAAGAAGGGCGCGATGACGCTACCCGACCAAAAAGCGCAACACACCGTGGCTTTCAGTAGGTGCATTGGAAGCTCTTGAATCTCGCCCGTAGTTTTCGAGCCCTCGATTCGTCAGTTTTGCTTGTTGACATAGCCGTCAAGATGAAAATGCGTTTTATCCGAAAAAATTATTTTTGACAAAAAATGATTTGCGACTTACGGTCATAAGTTACAGCAACCAATCAGCAAACACCCGACGCTATTCGTGGTCTACAAGCTTCAATTCTTAACCCTTTCTTCTAAACTTTTTTATTGGGGGGTAAAAAAATTGTTTGTTTTTTTATATTCGTAGATTCGGACTTTGTTAAGAATAAAAACCAAAAAAATTGTGAATGAAGTTTTTGAGAAAGGCTGTAGAGCTTTTGGAATTTTGTACATTATAATGACCAAAATGCATGAAAGGAGTAAAATTCGAGAAAAAAATTTAAATATTTTTTATAGAAAAAACAATTGAGGTTTTTTTTTTTGCAATGTAAAATAATCTTTGAGTTTAGAAAACACTTTTAAAGACACACTTGTTCACTGAGTATAAAAGGTGAAAATTTGAAACATTTTTGGAATTTGGGTTTATTTTTACTAAAGCCAAGTATACAGAATTTTGTTATTCAGTGATCTATAGTAAAATTCAACCCTCGTAATGGGTCAAAAAAGAAACTTTTTCGAAAAAGGGGAAAAAGACCCATAATGGTGAGTGCCAAAGGGTTAATATGTAGGAAGAAAATAATCTACGGAAAATTCTACTATAAATTGCTTAATATACAAACAAGCTCTGATGCAAAACTAACAAGTTATCTTATGGTTTATTATAGTGAATCTGTTAGAAATGGGCAAACTTTGGGCCTACGCACTATAGGAAATTTTACCCAATTTTCTGGCCAAAATTCGAAAAATGGAGGTATCGGTATGAAACTTGGTCTAGAAGTTTGTTAGATGATAGGGACGCACTCACATGAAAATAAGATTGCCACGCCCACTTATTCTATAAGGGTGTGATATGAAATGCTATAAAATTTGTTATGAGATAGTGAAAAAATGTAAATAATCATCTCAGCAAAACGATTTTTGGCATGAGCCATCCTTGGGTCCTGAAAAAGAAAAATTGTGGAAATGGGCCTGATCGGTCAACTGCCACGCCCAGCTCCTATACCACAAAAAAACTAAAATCCGTTGCAGTCAAGATATCAAAATAAAAATCATAAAAAACAGTTTTGACTATATCAACATTTTGTATTGTTTCATATTTTGTTTATATTTTTAATTTTTTACAAAAAAAACTTCAATTTCTTAAAAACTTTCAATCTCTTAATAGTTTCCCCTCAATATGCATTTAGTGTTTTGTTAATAAAAATTGAATCCGCAGCCAATTTTTTTTTGTTGTTCAGCTAAGAAATTATTTATGTTACATTTTTATATAATAGAATGCATCGCACTGCTTCGCGAGATAGACCTGGTCCACCAATCCCGTTTTTGTTCAAACTTAAATTCTAAAGAGAATAAACATACCTGATTTAAAAATTTTTTATTTTTAAAATTCCCGTTAGGTTTGAAATGAGAAGTAGTGAAATATGAACATTTTTTTGTGCAATATATTAGCCAAAAACCACGAAAGGGTTAAGTCGATTGCGTGCAAATGAAGAGTTTTGGTCGAAATTCGATGCCAGATTTGATGTTCTTGGGCTCTCCGTGACATTTTCACTGACAGAAGCAATATTTTTTACAGACCGTACTGGACGCATACGGGTTGGTAGTTTCACGTCTTTTACTAAATCGGTCGACCCGAATTTCTGCAATATATACCGCGTACATTCCTATCACTTCGTCTGTGATTCCGAGAAAAATCTGAGCGTATTTTGCTCATTGTGGCAGCAAAATTACGTGAGTTTTCGTAATAAATTTGAATCATTTAAATTCGTTCTTTCACCGTGTAGTGTTTCATGGTAAATTTCTTATTTTTTTTTTTCTTATTTTAATTTATTAAAGCAGGCGACGGAAAAATAATACGCAGGTTTTCTTATATGATTTTAAACCAGAGTAAGGGCTTTTACTTTTCAAAAAAAAAAAAAAAATAAAAAAACGAAAATTGTTTTTTGAAAGACTTCGATCGCTGGTTTAAAGCATGTTGTCTCTAATCAAATGACGCAGAGTGTATGTAGAAGTAAAAAATAAAAAACAACATATTGTTACTATAAATGAACTTATGTTTTGTTGCTGTTGTTTGTTGTTATTTTGTAATGTTGCCAACATTTCACAAACCATCAACCAAAAAACTCATCCATCCATCAGATACGTTTTTGTTGTTCTTCTATTTTTTAGGCCCTTTCCTTTTTGGTTTGATTTTTTTTTTTTTTTTTTTTTGCTCGAGTGTCAGTCAGAGTGAGTCTGTCTCTTTGTCTGCTAGTTTTTGTAGACCCCTCAACGTACGTAACACAGTATGCGTCCACCATCCGTTCATTTTGTGTTCGTTCATTTGTTTGTTGTTACTGTTTTTGGCCAGTAACACCCGCGCTGCCAGCCATCATACCCACAATATCTATTCACCTCTAGCTCTACTGAGCACATAAATCTCTTTCTCTTTGCCATACATGCGTTTACTGTTTTTTATGCTTGTTTGTTTGTTTGGCTATAAGCCCAATTGGGTTGGGCTTAACTTGAATCGTTGTAGTCAATAGAACAAACTTTTTAGCATATATTACTTTTATGTACCAATTAATGAAAATTAAAGCAGTGACAGCTGTGTAGATCACATATTTAATGTCTCTACTATACTATAGATCATTTAATAGTAAGGGAATAGAGTTAGTAAATATCTTCAGATAAACTCCTAAAACTGATTTCACAAACATATCGATGGTTAAGCTCCCAAATATGTTTTCCATTCTTTTTTTTTGTGTGAAAATAAGTTAAATGCTTTTTCAAGCACTAAGCAAGTATTAAGCACTTCAAAATTGAAATTCGTAACGGAAATTTTCTATGAGCTTAACCATCGATATCTATCAACTACAACTACAAACTACTACGGTTTTCAGGTTTTGATGGGATTTTATGGGAAATTTTACGCTTTTTTCAATGGTATAATTCCGATATCCCGGGAATGCCTGGTCGTTAACCTTCTTTCTCTTTTCTGCATTCCACGCCACAAATAATGATTATCTATAACTAATCCACATCATTTCAAGCCGGGCTTTGGAGCGGAGCGTGGAGTTGGAGCAAGGAGCTGTGGAGCACACTGTTTTGATCGGAGAATTTCGCCAGGCTATACAAAGTTTTCCAAAAGGACGGCGTAGGACAACCTTCGCAAGCCGAAGCAAACGATGTAGGTATACATTTCCCGGTTTGTAGGATATAAAGCGCGGTTCACGCAAAATTGGCACGCAGGAAAGTTGCTGTATCTTTTTGACCAGAACACTCAGAATAACAAATAATGCATTAAATGATAAGTTTAATATTGTGTTTTAATACTATAATATTAAATGATTTAAATTTCTTTGTTGTGCAAAAAATTCCGGGTATTCCTTTTAATGGACCCCATCAACCTTTGAACATCCGCTCTGGATACTTTTGCGGCTATTTGTTTCCATTTTAGTAACATTGAATTCACATTTTTGACAATACCTGCATTTTTCTTCAGCTTATATTTTGTAATAGCCCAGTATTTTTCGATCGGTCGAAGCTGGGGGCAATTCGGTGGATTCATATATTTGGGCACTACATCTACTTTATTTGTCTGATACCAATCCATGGTTTTCTTCGAGTAGTGGCAACTGGCTAAATCAGGCCAAAACTTCACTGGCGAATGGTGGTGACGAACAAATGGCAATAGTCGTTTCGAAAGGCACTCTTTGATGTAAATATCAGACGTCATAGAAGAGGATGTCACAAATGCCCTGGATTTGAGACCACAACTGCAAATAGCCTGTCACACCATTGATTTCTCTGCAAATTTATCCATTTTTATGTACTAGCATTTTGAGGGTACATTACCACGATTCGTTGCCATATAAAATTTTTGACTTGGAAGCTGTTTTAGATCAAATTTTACGTATAATTCATCATCCACAATAATGCATCCATTGAATTTGGTCAAAACATTATTATAAAGAAGACGAGCACGTTTTTTGGCCAGCAAATTCTGTTTGTCTGTTCTATTTGGATATTTTATAGCACGATAGCATTTTAGCCCAGCTTTTATGCGTATTCGTCTAGCAGTACTTTTGCTGGTATTGAATTTTTTGGCACGATCGCTATCCGATAGTCCGGGATTGCTTTTGATGGACCTCGAGATCTTTGCCTTTAATTTTAGGTTGGTGGTTCCCGTTTTGCTCACAACTTTTTTAGCTCTTTCAAGACTAAGAGTTTCTTTATATCGTTTTATAACTCTACATACCGTTCTTTTGGAGATATTTAACACTTTCGCAATCTTTGAACCAGACCACGACGGATTTTCAATAAATTTGTTCACAATCAATTTTTAATTTGCAGCTTCCATTGTACACACAATCACCAACTTGCGATCAATTAATATGAAAAATTTATCAACTAACGGTAACGGTATTGTAAACAAATCCCAGTAAAAAATTTGTTGTTCTTATGACTAGAGGCGACGTGGTGACCACAACAAAGCGTGCCAATTTGGCGTGAACCGCGCTTTACAGTCGCCACGATAGTTAGGGAAGGGTCGACATCGACAAGAGCCAACATGTTGGCAATTTCATATTGGAAAGTCTTTTTTTCGCTCGCTATGACTTGGAATATGACATAGTGAAAATCAGGCATTAAACCACTTTTGCACACAATGACTCATATGTCAGTATGCCCGTTCAGTCAAGTAAAACATAATAATTTCAAATTATGAAATGCGGTTTTAAACCCAATATATTTAAAAATATTAAACAGTAACTATTTTGGGAATAAGTTTTAAAATGTATTTTTGATGAATTTTCAAAGTTGAGAAACGAAAAATCGTGCAGATGTATAAAATGAGTTAAAAGGAAACGTCTTGTTGCAACATGGTCCATACACATTGACGACAGCAGCTACATAACTACGAAATGCTGTCGGCTACAACTGTCGCCTTGTAGTCAACTATTAAACACAATGGAAGCAGCACCACCTGCAGCAAACACAGCAAAAAAAAAACAAAAAAAAAACTCTCTTCTCTCTCTGTTGATTGTGAAATTAGAAATAGATTTAAAATCGACTACAGCCACAATTGTGGTCAGTGGTCATGTGGTCGTGTCGTCGCCAAAATAATCGTCTCCATAAGAACATGTTGCTTTTATAATTTGACAGATGTGGTCGTGTAGCTGCAGTCGCCAATGTGTATAGAGCATGTGGTCGTGTCGTCGCAAAAATAATCGTCTCCATAAGAACATGTTGCTTTTATAATTTGACAGATGTGGTCGTGTAGCTGCAGTCGCCAATGTGTATAGAGCAACACTCTTCATTTTGGAAGGTTTGAGTTCGGTGCTCCCTCTCTTACTACCCTCACTATCTGTCTTGTTTTCCATCTTACTTTACTCCTCCCTCTCTCTCTCTCTCTCTCTCTCTCTTTCTCTCTCTCTGTTACTCTCTGTTACTTGTCATTTTATTGAACCCCCTCAAAACAATTAAACAATTGTATATGCCGCCAATTGATACGCAGTCATTAATTAAATTAATTGAACAATGAATAAATAAATGAATATGTATGTGAGACAGTCATCCAAGACAGACAGACATACAGTCAGTTAGCAAAGCAGTCAGCGAGTTGGGAGCTTTGGGTTCTCTTTCTCTCTTTCAGTCAAATTGTTCCATATGGCGTGATATAGTCGAAGTTAAAGAGAGAAAGAGAGAGAACCAAAAAAAAAAAAACTAACCATCAGTAGCAAAAGTTAAATAGGCAATAAATATATCTGTCATGCCAATTACTTACAATTTTGTGACTGACTGCAGGAAAAATAACAAAAAAAAAAAAATAATAAAGAAAAAAAACTAGAAAGATATAAAATAAAAAATAAAAAAAAATAAAATTATTGCATATAGAAATTAAAACTTAAACCTTACACAACTCTTACAATTCTTGTATGTATGTAAGTGTGTATGTATGTGTGTGTAATTTGCTAAGCAATTTATTGGCATATGCACATAATTGGGTTACTGGTGGTTGGTTGGTTACTAGTAGAGGTTGCTCATACTATATCGTATTAACCAAGTCATATGAAAATACTGGCCATCATCAATAACAACCGCAACAACATTATCACCTTCAACATCATTATCACCATTCAACAACGACAGCAACAGCAACAGCAATAGCAACATAAAAATTTAGTTGTTACCAGCTTTCAACAATGGCCAGCGGCAGTTTAGTTCTGTTAGCTGATGTCAAGCTACATCCATGTTGTTGTTGTTGTTGTTGTTAAGTTTTTATGATGGCTATAAAAACAAAACAAACAAAAAAAAAAACACAAAATCGTATAGTAAATTTATATTATAGTATGTGAGCGTATATTAACCAAAGGAACCTAGATAGAATAACACTAACAACAATAACAGCAATAGCAGCAGCAACACAACATGACATGACTGCAGCATAAATTAAGCTTAAGCAATTAAATGCAATTCAATTGAACTTATTGTCAGGCAGTTAATGGCCGCCAGAATTATGTATGTTTGTATGTATGTAGAAGCATCAACAGAAACAGCAATATGTTTAAGAGAGACAAGCAAGTAGACAAACATATAGTAAGACAGACAGAAAGGCACAGTAAGACAATCAGACAGACAGACAGACAGACATTCAGACCGAACATATTAAATAAATGTGAAGACAACAAAATTACACTTTATTATTTCTTGTTGTTTTTGTTTTTTCTTAAATTTTTTTAAATTTTTTTTTTCTATTTCTGTAAAGCGGTTCGACACACATTTGAAACTATTATATTCCTTTGTCTGTTTGTATGCATGTATGTGTATGTTCGTTTGATTGCACATGTGTTTGTTTTAATCTCTTTTCAATTTGTTAAACTGAATCTTGTTAGACTCACTTAATTTTTTTTTCTTTTTTTTTAACAATTGCATTTAACTTAAAATATTCTATTACTTTCGTACTCTGATCTAGTATTTAAAAGTTTAATGACTCCAGGCATTTGAACTTACAATTTTACTGTGGTCTTTAGATTTCTTAATAGTGTGAATCACTTGGAGATGTTTTTTCTAGACTTACATACATTTAATAAGTTAAATTGTTGTTATTTGTAGTTGTCTTGCAGACGAAAATAATTAAAATTTAGATTTTTTCATATTTTCGTAATTAGAATCAATTCTTTTTCTCCCACAGGAGAAATTGCTGGAGATGTTGCTAATATAATCAAAATATTATAATTTCATTCAAAGCAGAAATAGATAAGAGAGAGAGAGAGAAAGGAGAGAAAGGAAAAAACCAAAAAGAGAAAGAAAAAGTAGAAAAGGAGAAGGAGAAGAAGTGGGAGAGAGGGGTTAAATGGAAGCATGGGAGATAAAGACAAGATGAAGAAATAGGGAGTGACGAGAAGCGATGGGAGTCCTGGAAAAGGAAGGAGAAGGAGAGCGGGTGACAGAAAGAACGGGAAAGATTAGTATGAGAGAGAGAGAAAGGACTGAGAGGGCAATAGAAGAGGAAGAGAAGAAGAAAGTTGGTTGAATTAGGGACACAGAATTAAAAAATAAAAGAAAATGGCAGGGGGAAAAGATGTAAGGGAAAGAGAGGAAAGCAAGAAGGAGAAAGAAGAACAAGGAGAAAGAAAGAGAAGGAGAAAGTAAGAGAAGGAGAAAGGGAAGAGTGCGAGATAGAGCAATGGTGAAGAAATAGGGAGTGAGTAAAAGCATTAGGAGGGCTGGAAAAGGAAGGAGAGGGAGAACGAATGAGAGAAGGAAAGGGGAAGATAAGGATGAGAGAGAGAGAGAGAGAGAGAGAGAAAGAACTGTGAGGGCGATACAGAAGGGAAGAGAAGAAGATAGATGGTTGAACTAGAAAGACAGAAGTAAGAAATAAGAAGAAGGGGCAAGGGGAAAAGATGTAAGGGAAAGAGAAAAAGGCAGGGAGAAAGAAAGAGAAGGAAAAAGGGAAAGGCAGCTAATAAATTGGTGGAAGAAGGAAGCCCGGCATAGAAGAGAGGAAGAAGAGAATGAAGGAAGAGAGAAGAAGTTAGAAAAGCGATGAAGACATGGTGATTGAGGAGTAGCAATGAGTAGTTAGGAAAAAAGGATGGAAAAAGAGCGAGTGAGAGATGGAAAGGACAAGATTAGAATAAGAGAGAGAGAGAGAAAGAGAGAGAGAGAGAGAAAGAGAGAGAGAGAGAGAGAGAGAAGAGACAAGACTGAGAGTGCGATACCAGAGGGAAGCGAAGACGATAGATGGGTGAATTAAAGAGACAGAAGTAAAAACTAAATGGAAGAGGATTGAAGAAAAAATTTTAGGGAAAGAGAGAAAATCAAGGAGAAAGAAAGAGAAGCTTAAAGAGAAAGGCGGCTAATATATTGGTGAAAAAGAAAGGAAAGAGAGAAAATCAGGGAGAAAGACAGAGAAGCTTAAAGAGAAAGGCGGCTAATATATTGGATGAAAACCGAGAAAGGGAAAAGTAAAAGAAGGAAGAGAGAAAAAGGAAAAGATATTGACGAGAGGGGGAGGGGGGAAAATAAGGGAGAGAGAAGGGTTAAAGGGATGAGTGAGAGATAATGAAGAGATGAAGATATGGGAGGAAGGAGTAGCGATAGGCGGCTTGGAAAAGAGGAGATTAGATTTAGAGAGAGAATGGACTGTGAGGGCGATACAACAGAAAAAAAGTAAAGCGACAAAAAGATTTAAAGCAAATGATCGAAAGGAGATAGAGAGAGAGAGAGAGTGTGGGAGTTAGAAAATGACTATAAGGTAAATGTGAGAGAAGTAGGAGGATAAAGAAAGAAGAGTGAAAGGGTTGAGAGGGGAAGACAGAGGTGTTTGGGAGAGAAAAAGGAGAGAGAGAGAAAGATTTGAAGGTGGTGGCAGAGGTAAAGGTGGGCAGGGAGGGGGCTGTAAGGGAGGATGACAGTGAGAGTTAGGAGAGAGAGGACGAGAGGTAGAAGAGAAATAGAGAGAGAAATGGGTTGGGGGGGAAGGTAGAGGGGAAGTGAATAGAAAAGACAGGAATGGAAGTGGTTGGGAAGGAGCGAAGGATTATGTGTAAGAGTTATATGCAATGGTTTAGTATTTAGTGCGATGGAGAAAACGACGAAGGGTAAATATTTCCCAAGTAAAGACTTCCCCTTCATCATACTGATTCGGCATAACACTGTCTGTCCTTTCCGATCATGTACAAATAAATTAAGCAACATGATTGAAAGCGAAGAACTCAGTTTCGGTCCTCTATGGACTGTTGCTGTGGTGGTTCTAGGATTTGTGTTCGGGGAAGGCTGATTTTACTAAATTAAAGGATAAATATCAGACTCCAAACTAGTGCAAAAATTTTGGTCAATGTTTACACTAAAAATTACGGACCAAAAATTAAATGATAACTGGAACAAAACTGAAATCAAAATTCAAACTAAAATTCAAACACTTATTTTCAGATTAAAATTCAAACCAATAATCGAAAATCTAGATCAAAATGAGACCAAATTCAAACCAAAACCTTGATGGAAAAAAAAAAATAATTTTCAGACCACAAATCGGACCAAAATTCCAACAAAAATCGATCAAAATGACGCCAAATTTAGACCAAAAGTAGACAAAATTCCGAATTCAAACAACAAATTAAAGAAAAACTAAATCAATATTCCAGCCGAATTCAGACCAAAATTTAAAACAAAATTCAGACAGTTTTTGGACCAAAATTCAGATGAAGTCTCATATGAGAATCAAGCCAATTCAGACCAAAATTTCCACCACAACTCAAACTAAGACTTAGATTAAAAGGATGCCAAAAAGCAAACCAAAATTTTGACATTTAAAAACGTCTAGTTCGGCAAAGCCAGGGCTTTTATCACGTAACTTCTAGACGATGTTTCTGTTCATAACAGCCTTAAGGAAATACTCCTAGAACTAAACTACCAACTGATATTTGGAGCATTACTGACCAGATGCCTTTGGGCATCATCATTACCTCAGAATCTTAAGGATTTTAATGAGGTTCCCTTGTGAGGTCGGTCTGCTTGACTGCTTATGAACAACCTACTATTGGAGTATAAAATACCTATTGGTCGCAGTGCCACTTACCTATATCATCCATCTATCTATCTACTTGTTTCACCCAACTGAAAACCATTTTGAAATCCTCGCGAAAAACTCTCTGCCTAGTTTAATAGTATAAAATAATTACTTATAGATTTTTATATATGTTTAGTTTAGTTTATTTCAGTCTATGGAATTATAAATCCTTACAGACTAATAGATAAAAAAAAACTTAAAATAAAGAAAGAGGTATTCATGTATGTAAATCAACATAAGAAGTATAACAATTATAACAATGAACTCATGAATGCATATAAATAAATAAAAAAAAAATCATTGATTTAATTAACAATTCAATAAATAAAATTAATTCAGAATAGAATATAGGATTGATTTAAAAGTTTCTCTAGCTAAAGTTATATCCAAAGAAATATTTGTAAGACTAATTCTATTAAATTCAAGAAGAGCTCTCGTGATCGGCTCATTAAGTGCATAGTTTGTTCTTTGCAATCCAACATTAAATAAGTCAGCATGACGCAATTTCCTTGAAGGAACATTAAAACCAATGCGATCTAGCAAAACAGAACAATTTATTTTACCATTGATAATATCAGTTATAAAGGTCAAAGATTGCACAGTTCTTCTGCACTCAAGAGAATTTAAATCTATAAGTAAGCAACACGCTTTGTAGGAGGGTAAAGGCTGAGAAAAATTAAGTGAACGTAAAGCAAAATTAATAAATTTTTTTTGTATCCGTTCTATTCTTTTAATGTGAGTAGCATAAAATGGATTCCATATAAAAGAGGCATATTCCAACCTGGAACGAACAAAAGTAGTATACAGAAGCTTTAGCGTATACGGATCAGTAAACATTTTACTATTCCGTCTCACAAAAGCCAGTAGAGAACAAGATTTAGGAATAATGTAGTTTAAATGATCTAAAAACGTGAACCGTGAGTCGAATAAAACACCCAAATCGAGAGCTTTCTTATGTGATGCCAACTTCGAATTAGCAAGTTGATATGATGAATTAAGAGAATACCTAGATTTAGAAAATGTTACAAAAAAGCACTTTTTTAGATTGAGATATAGAAGATTTTTGTCACACCATAGAACTACATTGTTAAGATCAGACTGTAGGCTACAAATGTCCAAAGCATTATTAACTCTTAAGAAGATTTTTAAATCATCAGCATACAAAACAAATTTTGTGTTGATAAAACAAAGAGAAATATCATTAATAAATAAATTAAAAAGCAAAGGGCCCAAAATGCTACCTTGTGGAACACCAGAGGTTGCTTCGAAAAAATACGATTTAACATTATCCACCAGTACACAAGAATATATGTGCTGAGCTATTGCAAAATTCTATAAATAAGACTTTTCTAGAATGTATAACTCATATTCTATGTATCAGGTTTTTATACAAGTATAGTATGGGAAAATAGTTTGATCTTATAAAAATAGATAAAAATCACAACTTTGTTGTTTTTCAAGAAAACGCTTAGACAATAAATGCGCAATTAATTTTAATTGATTTATTTATTTATACATGCAGATGTTTGCGGTTTTTTGTCTTATTAATATAACTTAAATGCAAAACACATGATTTATAGTAATCAAGCGAATCGCCTTGGAAATTTATTAAAAACGGAGGCTCGTCAATTTTAAAATGATTCAATTTATTCGGGTTTTCTTTGATGATTCGCTGCATATGAACTGAAATTCTCGTTAAGACTTGGTGTTTTTATTCTAATTAAATTTTAAAAATAGTAATCGAAGTAGGAAGAAAAAATTAATTTCAAGTATATTCTGGAAATAAATGTTGATTAAAGTAATAAGATATAGTTAGGTGCTTAGGTATAATTAAATTTGTTTCAGAAAATTTTTTCTTACAACTTTCTCGTTTACAATTGTTCTTTAGCTGAGGTCGAATCGTCTGATCCGTGAACGTACAACTCGTCACGTAATTCACACAAAAATACATACAAATTACTCACTTTTACGTGATTTACTCAACGCTCTCCGAAGTTTCACAAAGTATAATTAACCTAGTGTAATTAATCTAGTGATTTTCTTCAAATCAGCGCCTTAATTAGCAGACTAAGTCGATTTTATAATGATTTTAAAAAAAATCACGCAAAAGCGCTTGTTATTAACTGTTCGATTCAGGGTACCCCCTTAACATATCACCCCCCCTCCTCACCCGTTCCTTCCTTCCCCATTTTGATTTTTTTTTATAAATATTTTACCAATTTTCGCCCCAGGGACCCCTTTGAAATATTTTTTACACCAAAATAGAGGTCAAAAAAAGGGTCCCTTGGTTAAAATGCTCTGCCCAAAATTTCAACAAAATCCGGGTCTATCGATTTGGAATATAGTATAGATCAAAATAGACGCCACAAATTGGATTTCTGTCCCAAGAAACCCTGGTGCGTAAAATTTCAATACAATCACTCCATCTATTTTTGGCGATATCTATGATTTTCGGGCTCAGCGACCAATTTCACATAGGAATTGGATAGCGGTATTCATTGTCCAGAGAAAATATAATTATTTGTAAACTAGTGTTATCACAGCGTCAGTCTATACTTTTAGCTCAAAAAAATGCTGGAGAAACATCTCTAAAATAGTGTAGTAAAATGCAACTCTACTCATTGATAGGACCCCTTACATTGTGTCTTTGTAATAGTTGTCTCATCTTAAATCTTCTGCATGAATGATGTCAATTATCTTGCATTTACCCCCTATTCTCAAAAAGCGGTGTCATGTTGGGGGTTCCAGGATCGATTCACTTTAATGTGTAAAAGCAAAAATGTATTAACCTCCAGACCCAATGAACATATTCTCTTTTGCGAGTGGATTTGCCTGGTAGTCGTATAAGAATAATGTTAGGTATCTCAATTTATCATAGTGATTCAGACACAGACTTCGTCAGACCCAAATCGTTGATTTTTTCTATATACTTAGAGAAAAAAAAATTTGCTTTTTTTTACTTAAACGAATTGAAGTGTGGTTGTTGTAATTGCATTAGCAAATTTGTTGCTGCTGTCATTTTTGTGTGCTATTACCAACAACATGCTGTTGTTTTAATAACGTACAAACAAACATATTTACAACGCTGCAATTGTTGTTTGCTGTTGTTGTAAATCAATGACAAAGTAGAACGTGAGTTAGTCAATTTCGTGTCACATTTGTTTTTATTTATGTTTTTCCTGATTGTGTGCTTATTTTTTTTCAAAACAGTCGATACAATTTCATATCATCATTTCACATATGTATAAACGAACGTCATAATCACGAAGTAGCAACAGCAACAGCAGCAGTAAGCAATTGAGGCAACATTGTAAACAGCCAATGGCAACAGAAACAGCAACAGCAACTACCGCAACAACAGCAGAAGCTGCAGCAAAAATATTAGTCTACGTATGTATGTATTTTTCGCAACCAACAACAACAACAGCATATTTCACTTGGCAACAGCGCGTTGTGGAAATTTAAAACAACAACAGCAACACACAAAAAAAAACAAAACCAAAAACAAACGCGACTCAAACATAGTCACAGTGTAACGATCGTTTGTTTCTCATCAAATGTGCCTATGTCCGTCCGTCCAGTCATCATCTTGCTGCGTTCGTTCCGCGCTGCCTCTCTCTCGCTCTTTCTCTCTCTTTTACAGCACTCACTTTGCGTGTATATATTTTTGGCTTGGCAACAAGCAACACGCAACTGTAAAATGACAACTGCGTTTGTTGTTGTTGCTGTTGTTAGTGTTGCTAATGTTGTACATGTACTTGTTGTTGTTGTTGTTGTTGATTTTGCAATATGTTTTTGTAATTTGTTTTATTTATTTTTTTTTATGTTTCTATCGTCGATTTTTATATTTACTTCACCCCGACTTCTTCTCTCTCACTCTTCCATGCTCTCTTTCCCTTTCTAATTCTGCACTCACCTTTCTCTCTAACGCGTTGTATTGTATGTAAGTTGCTTCCTGCTCCAAATTATTTCTGCTGCTGTTGCTGCTCGCGCGTCATTTACACAATTTGCTTGTAGTAGCAATTGGCAACATAAAATAATTGTCGATGTTTTTGCTATTGCTGCTGCTGTTGTTGTTGGTGTTAATTTACCTGATATTTTTACACTTTTATCGATTACTCACAAGTTATTTGAAAGCAATAAATACAATGCAAGTATAAAAATACATGCATACATATGTATGTATGTATGTATACATGCATACATGAATAAAAGACGTCATCAATTGATCATTTGACGCTTTTATTTATTTATTTTAAGTAGTTGTTGTCGTTGTTGTTGTTGCTGTTGACGCTTAGTTAGTAATTAATGATGTTACTCTGACTGCTGCTACTGGTTGCCAACTCAAGCTAGCCACTGTGTGTTTAGTGTTGCCAACCATGTATCCGAATTATTATTATAATTTAATTTTAATTAGCTATCATTATTTTCGTTAACACCAACTAGAAAAACAACAACAACAAAACCGCAAATAATCAAATTTAATATTAGCTTCTTTACCTGCTGAAATCTGAAATCTGCTTATTATTACGTAACCTTAAGCGCTTGAAATTTGCAATTTTGGATTTAACGAATCTTTACAAATAACTAATAACTAAACCTACAAATTAATGTGTCATTTTTTCTAACTGTTATTTATTTTTTTTATTAATTTTTAAGCTATATTTATTTTTCAAACTTTTTAATTTCTTATATTTGCCGCAGTCGCGGAATTGAACCCGATTTACTAATGCTCTTATGAGGGTTGCTACTTCAGTTTTGAGATAGAACAAGTAAAAGCAAATATTTTTCATTGCAAATGTCTTTATTGTTTTTCAAAATATTCCACAAGAAGATTAATACACATTTGCATGCGTTTGAACCAATTCTTGAAGCACTTTTCCCACTCCGAATGGGGTAACTCTAAAACATGTGTTTTGAACGCCTCAACAGCTTCTTCAGAGCGAAAAACGTTGACCTCGCAGTTTAGTTTTGATGTGAGGGAATAAAAAGAAGTCATTGGGTGCCAAATCAGGTTTGTACAGCGGATGACCCATCAATTCGATGTTTTGAGTGCTCAAAAAGGCTCTCGTTTGAGTCGATGTGTGAGAGCTCGCATTGTCGTAGTGGAGAAGGATTCGTCTTTGGCGGCTGGTTTTCCTTATTTCTGCGAACACTTCTGGCAAACAAATGGTGGTGTACCATTCAGAATTGACTGTTCTACGTTGTTGTAATGGCACATATGACCAGTTTTTCCGAAAAAACAGACGACCATTTGCTTCGAAGTGCTTCGTACGCGAACAACTTTTGCTGGATTTGGCTCACTTTGAAAGACCCATACAGTCGATTGTTGTTTGGTTTTGGGCTCATATGCAATTTTTCATGATTCGTTACCTGTTACGTTCTTATGGATACCTTTTGAAGCACTGCGATTGTATTTTTTTAACATTTCTTTGCACCAATCGACGCGAGCCTTTTTTTGGGCGATTGTCAAATTATGCGGTATCCGACGCGAACAAACTTTTTTGGCGGCCAAATACTCATGCAATATTGAATCTATACAAGTAGAACTAATGCCCAAGCATGCCTTAATCTCCCGACAAATCACATGCCGATCTTGCAATATCAGTTCACGCATTGCATCGATATTTTCTTTCACAACAACCGATTTTGGACGACCATCACGAAATTCGTCCTAGAACGAACTACGACCGCGTTTAAATTCCTCAAACCAACGAAACACGGTGACTCGGGGTCGGTGCGGGAGTCTACTCAGAACACCTCAATATAGCCGAATCTCTTAGATTCCCCGAATGAAGCCAGTGTTTTCCAGGCCTAACTTCTGGCCATCAGAGAAGCCTCGAAAGTATCTATCTTGACAGACAACCAACGGCTCAGATATAATATCCTCAAGATTAGTTAACCAATGCAGGGAGTTACTTGCCACCCTAAATCATAGGCTGGACATTGGCCTTATTTGGGTTTCTGGTCACAGGAATATCGAAGGAAATGAAAGGGCCGATGATTAAAGCCGAAATTCAGCTCTGGATTTAACTTAGGCGCAATCTGTAGCAATTCCCCTGAATAAAATCAAAGCTGATATACTCTCTTACTTTCTTGCTCTCGCAGATAGCAGATGGAAAAGTCTTTCCACTTGCGAAGTAACCAAGAAAACATGGCCAAAATTCAATCAAAACAGAACCAGGGACCTTCTTTGTCACACCCTTCCTGATGTAGCCAGACTGTCTGCAGTATTGACAGGACATTGGACAATAGGGGGCCATGCGGTCAGACTCCGCATTCCACACAACCCTCACTGCAATAACCTTGAAGAAAGAGAGACTCTAACCCACTTTATCTGTCATAGCCCGGCTAGCTAGAATAAAACTGAAATCATTCCACGAACCTTTTCTAGATGACATAACCAAGATCTCCAAACTCGAAATTGGAAACCTCCTCAAATTTCTTAATCTTACGAACTGACTCTAAACAACAAAAAGCAAATACCCATCAACAAATGGGGTTGTGGTATCAAAATGGAGCTCTAGCGCTAATTCTGCTCCCTCTACCTACTTAACTACCATACATGAGTGCTGGACATTGTCCTAAAATGTGTTTTGAAGTTTCGGCTTTCTCCCCACAAAATCTACACGGCTCATTATTGTATATTCTCAGTTTAGTCAGGTGTTAGTTCAGCCTACAGTGGCCTGTCAGAATGCCCGTTATAATCCTCAGATTCTCTTTTGTTAAATTCATACAATCATTAAGTCTTTTTAGTTTATGCGTCCCTAAAAGAGTAATTGTTCCTCTTCTTTCATTAACAGCAGGGTTAGATACCTTTTCCCTATTCCACAAATGGATCCTACAAATGAGGTTCCTGTCCAATTTTTTTTTGCTGGTTCGTCCGCCTTTTCATTTCCTTTTATTCCTGGATGGCCTGGAACCCAAAGTATCCAGATCTTGTTCATGGCAGTCCCTAACTAGTTTAGAATTTACCTGATAGGATGCAAGCAAATAACACAGCTGTTTTCTAAGCAACCGGTAGGTAAGTGGGTCGGCAGGTTGTGATTAGCTGAACGGCCTGTAGTAGCAGGTTAGCTGCGAATAAACAGTCCCAGACAATGATCAGCAGGAGCGAAGGGTGCGGCATAAGAGCTAGCGTTAATCCGGTGAAACTACTGCGACAAAGGTGACCAGATACCGCCCCTTAAAATTAAGTATGTCAAACCCATATGGTGTAGGCTTTGTGGTCGAAAGAAAGATCCGAGTGACACCTGACTATGTATCAACCAGCTACTCGGTCAGCGTAAGCTTCAACTGTACCAACACGGAAGGTTGGCCTGGGTGGCCAGAACGTGAAACAGCGCGATGCAAATAAGTTTTGACGGCAACATGCCACAGACAATGATTTTTATGTGGATATCGAGACCTGAGCTCAGTAGGGTCCTGAAATAAATGATACTGGTATAAGGCATTGACACAAATTACCACGAGCTGACGGTGTTGGTATTCGTCGAATTGAATAAATAAGCAAGACACTTTACCCAAATGGCTCTTCGTCTAATGCAAACACTGCCTACACTCCGTTACAAGTACTGCCTGCGGTACGTTAAAAAACCGTTATCGTTAAGTTTGTGGTGCAGGTTAAGTAGAGTGGTGGTTCCCTATAAGCGTTGACCCGGCTATGAAAGCATGCCCCATGAAGAAATGCGGCAGCCCTTTCGTGGCCTCCCTGCCTAGCTATTGACAACCAAAGCGACTGTACAGACGAATAAGATAGTGGCCTTGGGTGCAAAAAGACAAATAAAAAACCACTACAAGAACAGCAAACAAAAGTAACATCAGCTACTACCAGCCAGACCCGTAGTAACGGCACAGGCAACAACAAATCCTGCAGTTGTAGTAAATGCGGCTTCAGCAACAGTACTAGCAGCAACCATAGCAGCAATTAATAACGTGGAATCACCCACGATAGGAGAAATGTCAGAAACAGCAGCTAAGGCGTTAGTCCAAAAGGCATCGAAAAGTGATTTTTGCGTAACAGATTCCATCGATCCCTTTATACCTAGTCGACAAATGTCGAGATCCCACCTGAAAATGGCGCTGGTCAATCTAGATTAAGACAACTAACCGGTGTTGTCGGATGAGGGATGGACAGCCCTCGAAGACGCCAAGGATGGCGCAAGGAATAGTATCAAAAAAGGTTAGTATTTAGATCTGCACCCCCAGCAATCACGTAGGACGGTAGCAGCGAAGGCAACGAAAATATCAACAATCGCGGAGAGACCTAAAGTTACAGAAACAGCAGCTCCGACACCAAGGCAAATCAATAAAGCAGAAGAATTTTGTTCTTGCGAACGCTGGGCAGCTACAAAAATAATGCTTGGTAGTATCGACTTCCTCAAGACAAGATCGGCAGGTCGGAACGGTGATGTCGCCCATGTTGGTCATTTGCTGACCTCATGTATTATGCCCCCCGTGATGATACCTACTAGTAATCTCATGTTCTTCGTTCTCAATTTCAAAAGTATTTCCGCTGATTTCCTGTTAGGTTGTCTCATCAAGTATTTTGCAGTTCTATAGAGCAGTTTTACAGCTCGGACCATCTTGTTCTATGAATGGGAACCCACGAAGTCGTTGATCTAAAGCATAAGCCTGCCAAAGCTTATGCCAAGAAAAGGTTCCAGACCCCAAGGTGCAATTGCAGAGCTTTCATTTGCCAGTTTGTCGGCCATCTGATCAGTGGTATTAGAGTACTTGGTCTCTTCGCCCAAGTACTAACCGAGTCCGGTACCGTTTGAGGTTTTTGATCCGTTACGACCTCTGGATTTAACACGTTCCGGAAACTTGACACCATATCTTCTTCCGAATCGGATGCAAGGAATACGATTGTCCACGGGCACCGAGAACAGTGGGCACTGTATTGACAACTGGTGGTTTGCGTAACTGGGTGTGTCTCGTATCCACTTCGACATTGTCAGACTCTGTTTAAGTTGAGTCTGTAGGCCGCTTAAATCGTCTTAGTTAGTTTAAAAATGACGATGATGGCTTCACATAGATTAAGGTTAAGTACGATCTCAAGGACACACTTAAGCCAGTACGTTCCATTGTGATACCAAAGTGTTATTACTAGGGAAGAAAATTTCAGGCAGTATAAAATTTTGTATCCGACTAGAAATTTTAAAAAACCATTTTGAGTATTTGTTGAATCGCTCGTATATTTATCCTCCTCTCTATCAATTTTCTTATTCATCTCACTCTCCTTCTTTATACTTATTCTTCAGTCCACTTGTAGATGCTTAACCTATAATTCCAAGGATTTATTTATCTGCGCCTATGTTGTTATTCATCTGTTTGATCGTCTGGCCATCTTTTTTCAGACTCTCGACCTAACTATCTATTCACTTCCTCGTCTCTAACTCTCCGATTTTCTGTCTGTTCATCTGTCTATAGAAATTACTATTGAAATACTTGTCTATCTTTCTACCGCCCGCCCCTCTATATGCCCATTCAACTGTTGCATGAATAATAAACATAAATCTCATTCCACTTTTTCGTCAACTTTTTTTCCGTGTAGATTTTGTTTTTGTTATTTTCGATTATTGTATTTTACCTGTAGATATAAAAACAGACCTACAAGATATCGGAGATACATTTGTATCTAAGTTTTTTTTTTTGCTTTTTTGAAAAATTTCATTGAATTTAATTTAGTTTCGATTAAAATACAAAACAAAAAAAAAACAAAATATAAAAAAACTGAAATAAATCTTTGATTGATTGTGGTTTTTGGTTATTATTGTTGGTTGTTGCTGCTGTTGTTGTTGCCAGCATTTTTTGTTGTAGTTGTTGTTATGTGCTGTTTCTGCTTGCTTGTAGCTGAGGTGGTTTTTGGTTATTTTCCACTACACATTCAATGACCTTTTCAGTATACAAAAACAACAACAACAAAAAAAAAACATAATAATTTTGCAATTTTTGTTTTGATTTTGGTGTTCAGCTTTTTTTATTGTTTTTTTTTTTTTTTTCTTATGAAAGTAAATCACTTAAAATTATACTTTATAATTAACTTTTAAAGTTGCACATATAAAACGTGAACAATTTATTATTCAAAGTAAATATTTTTCTTTTATTGACTTATATTCTGAAAGATATTTTTATTTATTAGCTCTAACTTATAACTGATGACTAATATCTATGTGTATTTATTTGTTTAAAACAAATTCAGTTAATTTTTTTTACTTAAAATAATTGTTTTTTATTATTATATGAACAAAATCGAGATCATTGAGTAGAGTAATTCCACTTGAACTGCTCAAATTCACACCTAATATCGGAAGAGACCATGGAGCAATTTTATCATCATATTCAAAATCTATTGGAAATAATAATTTCAAAAAAATTTGGAAATATTTTTTTAAATAATCAGAGACGCAGAAAAAAAGGCTATTATGTAATATTTGAAAAAAATATGTTTTTCAAGAAGCGTAAAGTTGGGAAGCCATTGGCGTAATACCAATTGAGTTTGAGTAATCAGACTATAGACTAAAAACGCTACGAATCCTTTTTTCTTATGTTAGAGCATATCGTATTCAAAACCTGTTCGAAATTATTTTTAAATAATTTTTAAAAATATGTTAGTACATACTATCGCTCATCAATGAAATATGGAACTAGAATGTCACTGGAGCAATATCAGTTGAGAGAACAGCAATAAAATTTATAGATTTAAAAACACCATGAAAGAGACTTTATTTTTGTATAACATATTGTATTCAAAATCTTTTTGAAAATATTTTTAAATAATTTTTGAGTATATGTACATACTCCCCCCCCCCCCCCCCCCGATTCTTCAAGAGAGACTTAGAATTATGAGGTCACTGTAGCTCTATCAGTTGAGTTTTAATGTTCAACCATTTCGATTTGAAAACATCAAGTATTCAAAATCTTTTCGAACATTTTTTAAAATAATATTTGAAAATTTCTCATATTGGCTCCAAAAGAAAAGGAAAACCAGTAGGTCATTAAAGTAGATTAAAGTAGTGCCAGTTGACTTTCGGGAATAAAATTAGATTTGAACTCATAATAGAACAAAATTCGTCATTTCATAATATCCCGTATTGAAAATTTATTTGGAAAATTTTTTATATAATTTTTGAAAATTTCTATTATCGGCTTCCTATGAAACCTAGAACTTGAAGGTCAATGTAGCGCTATTAGTAAAACTCTAGTACTAAAATTTATGAATCAGAAAATATCATTCAAAAAACCATGTAGTTTTATATAATATACCGTAATCAAATTCGTTTTCAATATATTTTTAAATAATTTTTGAAAATTTCTCATATTGGCTTCTTAAAAGAAGGAAAACTAGGAGGCCATTTAAATACTGTCAGTTGAGTTTTAATAACAAATTTTGTGGATCTGAAAACACAATGGAATAAAATTTGTCATTTCATTATTCATTTATTCAAAATCTTTTTTAAAATATTTTTAAATAATTAAATAAAATTGAAGGTAATGGAGCACTACCAGTTCGATTCCAGTAAACAAGCCTAGAGTTATGAAAACTACATAATACACACCTAATTATTTTATAACAAATCATATTCAAAATCTATTTGAATATATTTTTAAATAATTTTTTTAAAGTTCTATTATCAGCTCCCTAAGAGACGTAAAACTTGAAGGCTACTGTAGCGCTTTTAGTAAACTTCCAATAGCAAAATTTATAAATGTGAAAGCATCATGAGATAAAGTTGTTGTTTCATAATATAACGTAATCAAATTTGTTTTAAAAATATTTTTAAATAATTATTGAAAATTTCTCATATCGGCTCTTTAAGAAATAGAGAGAACGAGGAGGCCATTAAGGTACTGTCAGCTTTTAATAAAAAAAACTTGTAGATCTGAAAACACAATGGAATTAAATTTGAGATTTCATAACGCTAATATTTTTAAATAATTTTTGAAAAGTTCTATTACCGGATCCTAAGGAGAAAGAGCATTAAAGGTTTGTAGATCACTACCAGTTGAGTTGTAGTAATCAAGCTTATAGATTTGACAACTCCATGAACCATACCTCATTATTTTATAACAAATTATATTCAAAATCTATTTGAATATATTTTTAAATAATTTTTGAAAATTTCTATTTTCAGCTCCCTAAGAAATGTAAAACTACAAGGTCACTGTAGCGGTAGTGAAGCTCCAGTAAAAAAAATTAATAATTCTAAAGATACCATGAAAAAAACATAATTATTTTCTAATATACCGTAATTAAATTCGTTTTAAAAATATTTTTAAATAATTATTGAAAATTTCTTATACTAAGAACTAGTGTACTAAAGTACTGTCAGTTTTGTTCCACTAATTAAACTTATATTTATAAAAACACCATAGAAAACAATTTGCAGTTTTAAAACCTATCATATTCAAAAACTATTTGATAATATTTTTAAACAATTTTTCAAAATATGTTGGTGCATATCATGAGTTCCCCAAAAGACATAGATCTTGGAGGATCAGTTGATAAACAAAAATTGAAACATTAGACTTCAAAACATAATGAGCCAAAATTCATCATTTTGTAACATGTCGAATTCAAAATCTTTTTGGAAATAATTATAAAAATTTTTTATTATTGACTCCTGAAGAAAAGAAACCAACGGATGGTTGCCAGAGTAAAATCATTTGAGTTCTAGTAATCAAATTTTAAGATTTTTAAATACCATGGAACAGAGTTTGTTATTTTATAGCATATTTTATACAAAATCTATTTGGAAATATTTTAAAATAGTTTTTCCAAATATATGTGCATATATTTCCGGTTTTTTAAGAGAAGACCTAAGAGATCGCTGTAGCACTCAAAGTAGAGTTCCAGCTTTCATGGAAAAAAAAACATTGTCATTTCATAATAGGTATAATTGTAATTCAAAATTATTTTTTAAATATTTTTATACTTTGTTCCCATTGAGCACAAACTGCGTAGTTTCGGTGAATGGTTTCGAACGAAACTGCAATCGTTTACATTGTGATGCCGCGTTTCGTAAGCAAAGCTAAATATAAATGTCAGAATAGAATTGTCAGAGTAAATTAATTGCAATATTAATTTCAGTGAACGTATTCAGAGCTGCATTCGATTTTTTGCTCGGTTTCGACGCGGTAGCAATAAAACCATCTCATTTCTTTGATTTCGTTTGACATATTTTTATATGCCGAAATTTACCAAAATCATGGAAATGAAAGAAACTACGCAATTTCGGATCAATTTAAATTTTTGAAAATAATATCGGGTAATAATCGAGCCTACCTTTCATACAAGTAATATCTTTAATGGCTAATATAAAGATGATAAATGGATTTTTCGATTTTGTATCATTTAAAAAAAAAAAAATAAAAAATGTACCAAGCCTGTCAAAAATGTACCGAAAATTTTAAATGATCTAAGGAATGAGATCGAAAAAATCTTAACATATATAAAATTCAATAATTTTTAAACAGTTTCTTGATTTTTTTTTTTTAATTGATAATATTTTACAAATTACAAATTATTTATGAACTAGTGGACCTTTTTTGGTAAGCCTTCCATTAGAGATTTGAAATTTGTTTCAGACACCTTTTTGGAACAGTTTGCCCATCTCCTTTTAAGATCTTCGATATTTTGGGACACCTTTTTTGTGCTCTTTAAGTTTCTTTTCACAAGAGCCCAATGTCTCTCCACTGGTCTTAGCTCCGGGCAATTTGGAGGATTGTCCTCTCTTGGTACAAAAACTATGTTATTACTTTAGTACCACTCCAGAGCTTTCTTGGCGTAGTGACATGATGCCAAATCGGGCCAAAACTATGTGGACACATTGTGCTCTCTTATGAAAGGAAGAAGTCTTTTTTTCAAACATTCGTTGATGTATATTTCGGTATTTATAGAGCCCACTGTAACAAATGACTTGCTTCTTTTGCCGTTGCCGCAACTGCATATAGCTTGCCATACCAGGAATTTTTTAGGAAATTTTGTCTGCTTTTGGATTCTAAATTGTTCTTCGACATTTCCTCGAACATCAGCAACATAGAAATATTGACCCGGAAGCTGCGTAAAATCTGCCAGTACTTACGTTTCGTCGCCCATTATACAACATGAATATTTTTGTATGAAATTCGATTTTAATTTCCGAGCCCTATTTTTGGCGTCTAAATTTTTTGCAGCATTCCTGTCTGGAACTTTTCGGACTTTGTATGTTTTGAAACCTGCATTGGCTTAAACTTTTCGCACCAAATAGTCAGAGTCAGAGCACTGGGCTAACCGGGCAGCTTTTCCACCAGATGTGTTTGGAGATCTTTTCAATATGCTTTCTATTTTCTTGGCTTTCCCAATATCATGTGGTCCTTGTTTTCTTCCCGAACCAGGTTTCCTATCGATGGTCAAATTCTCCTGAATCTGTTTAATAACATTGGAAACAGTTTGACGGCAGACCTTCAATTCTCGGGCCAATTTTTTGTAGGACCAATTTGGATTTTTTTGAAAATTTTTAATAATTTTAAGACGTACTTCTTTTTCTTCACTCATTTTGATCAAACTCACAATAAATCAACATGTTTGTCATTTTTCAAAGATAACTAGATCAAAGAAATTTTTAAATTTTGGGTGTAAAATTTATTAGGTAAAACGAGTGTTAAGAGTTTTTTAATCTCACTCCTTATGTTAAAAATATAAAGGGAAGAAAAATAAATTATTGCCACAGTTCCCCATAGAAAAGTATAAACTATGTATACAAGGAGCTAATTAGGCACTAGCTCAACTACTTTTTTAATTATGTAAATGCACAATTTTGATACAAAAATTTTGTAATTTTGATTTAATATAAGTTTGATAGCATTCATACTTTTCTTTCAGAATTTTCCAGTGGATTTAAAAAAAAGAATTTCTAAAAAGCGATTAGAACTTTTTAAAATTGCCAAATGCAATACCTCAAAAATCTGAACTGATAGCGAAAAACGGACTTGCAGAATCAAAATTAGTACGGGTCAAAAAATTTTGCGGCATAAATTTTTAACGAAAAAAACAGCATTTGCAATGCAAATATACCAAAACTACTGTTGTAGCATCAATGTACTTTTTGCTTTCAAATTGTACCAAAAAAGTACAATTATACCAGAAATATCATCACTGGGCTAATATCTAAGAAAATATGAATATAAAAAAATTTGATATAGTGAAATTGGCTTATAAAAGAAATATGTAATGCGAAGCCATCCGCAATGGCTGTTAACCACGCCCACTAATCGTCCAAAGCACCTGAATTTATTGATACAGAAAAATGACAAACAATGAGTAAAAATGAACAACTAGACGTTATTTTGATTTATTTAGTTTTCCGTCTAGTTATTTGATATTTCTGAATAGTCAAGTTCTTAGTCACGCACATCACCTCATCATTTTTAAGTTAAAATTCTTTAAATATGCATATTTCTGTTATCAATTTAAGCTCTGACTAACTTTTCTTCTCTTATTCAACTAAAAGATAAAATTCCAGGCATTCCAAATTTATACTAACTTTAAAATATTACTCAAACTTTGGGAATTTCAAATGAAACAAATTTTATTATTATTTTTAAGATAAAAATAAATAAAATTTTTTTCATTGTACTCACAGTTTGAAACGAATTCCTAATTATAGGTAAGTTCAATTTGTAATTGACGTAAGTTAATCGTAGGTAAGTGTCAGTCTGACGTACGTACATATGTAAGTAAATACAAATATTTTAAATTCTAGACTTAATACGAGTACATGTTAATTCAGCTTTTCAACTAGTATTTAGTTTAAGCTTTAGATATTTAAAAAATTATATGAATTTTGTAAACCTAGCGGTTGTGATTATATAATTCCTTACTGAATACAATTCAGTAAGAAATTGTCACCCATTGCATTTTCAAATATTAATACTAAATAATAATAGAGTTTTTCTTTGGTTTTGTTAGTTAGTTATTTTAATTGAATACTTATAAATTCCTATTAATTTCTCAAGTTGGCCACCTATACAATTACTTTCTTTAGTACACGTCAGTTATTTACATGTAAAAATGGATATGGATGAAATTATATGCATGGCTGTCTTCTCGTTTGCATGTATGCATGTCTACGAATTAATCCAATTATTATAATGGCCAAATTGGTTAGTTTTGTGTGTAACTATTGAATATTTCATTAGAATAGTCATTAGATTTTTAATTTAAAGGAAAATGCAAGTAGAGCGGTTTCTAAGGAAAGAACTAAGTGTTAGAAGGTATATGGAACGTTTCACTTCAAGTGGATCTCTTTCTGCCCAAAAGAATCATCAATATCAATATTTTCGAAATAAATAAGGGATTTTAAAAAATTCAATAAGTCAAATGCAAGGATGCTTAAAATTAAAAAAAAAGACTATGACTTATTTGACTTGATTTACCAAAATTTTGATGAAAACTGCCAAATATGACAAATTGGCTTGAAAATGACTAAAAAGAAGATTATAAGTTGATTAAAAATATGAAATTAGAATTGTATTATTTTTTTTTGTTCTAAATAGCAGAATTGTAAAAGAATGCAATCAATACCTTGAAGTCACAAATGAATAATAATTTTTGATTGCAGTTATGTAATAACATATTTGACTCCAGAAAAAAAATGCAGTTGGAAGTCTGTTTTGGAGTCGCCGATTGGTTATTCATTTAGAAAAGTCTTTTTTAGAGTCAAGGGAATGCAATATGAAATCATGAGATTGCAATTCTGATGACTCCAAAATCATTACTGCTTTGTAGTCACTTGGAGTCACTTAGAGTCACTTGAAGTCACTTGAATACCCTTGAGCTCAAATGCAGTCATTTGGAGTCAATTGCAATTTGAAGTCAATTGGAGTCACTTGAAGTCTTTTGGAGTCAATTGGGATTTTGAAGTCAATTGGAGTCACTTGAAGTCACTTGGAGTCAATTGGGATTTGAATTTGAAGTCAATTGGAGTCACTTGACGTCAATTGAAGTCAATTGGAGTCACTTGAAGTCACTTGAAGTCAATTGGGATTTCCAAGTCAATTGGAGTCAGTTGAAGTCATTTGGAGTCAATTAGAGATTTGAAGTCAATTGGGGGTTTGAAGTCAATTGGAGTCACGTGGAGTCAATTGAAGTCAATTGGAGTCAGTTGAAGTCATTTGGAGTCAATTGGGGACTTAAAGTCAATTGGGGATTTGAAGTCCATTGGAGTCACTTGAAGTCAATTGGAGTCACTTGAAGTCAATTGGAGTCAATTGGGATTTCCAAGTCAATTGGAGTCAGTTGAAGTCTTTTGGAGTCAATTGTGATTTTGAAGTCAATTGGAGTCACTTGAAGTCATTTGGAATCAATTGGGGATTTAAAGTCAATTGGGGATTTGAAGTCAATTGGAGTCACTTGAAGTCAATTGGAGTCACTTGAAGTCAATTGGAGTCACTTGAAGTCAATTGGAGTCACTTGAAGTCAATTGGAGTTAGTTGAAGTCATTTGGAGTCACTTGAAGTCTCCAATTGGGATTTGAAGTCAATTGGAGTCACTTGAAGTCAATTGGATTCAAATGAAGTGTGAAGTCAATATACCCTCAATTGATTGCATTCTTTTACAGCTCAGGTAAATAGTCATTCCAAAAAAGCAAAAATTAAATAAAATAAAAATGAAATTCTAATTCGAAAAATAACTCTCCAAAAAAAAAAACAAAACCCTCTTGTAGTGATTCTCAGAGGTCAATTTGTCATATTTTGAAATTTTTATCAAAGCTTTCGTAAGATAAGACTTGGAATTTTCTAAGCACTGCCATACTGAACATTGCTTTCGAAAATTTAGATGTTTACGAATTTTTTGAGCTCCCTAATGATATTTTTCATTGCGCTGTATTTTAAATTTATTTAAAACAACTCAGTTTCAGCCGAAACCACGGGAGTGATCGAAACCGCGCAATTTCGGCTTAGTGTGAACATAGCTTTAGAAAAATTATTGTATGAATGTGTGGTCCCATGACATACTAAAATTATTTTGTTTGACCAGCAATCCACAAAATGGGCGAATGTTAAAATTGGTTCTCTCCAAAATAGGATCTTTTTTTCATAAAAACAACGTTACAAATTGACGAAAGAATTAACAAAACTAATTTTTTAAAGTATGTCCTGAGGTCATTGAATTGAAGAATTTATATTTAAATTTCCGACCGATTCGTTAAATTTTTTTTAGTTATCGTGCACTCCAATGGCAAAAAACTTGTTTTAAAAAAAACGGGCTCAAAATTTTGACTATCGGTTTTTAAATATATTCTTCTTCTTTATGATGGCTGATCGAAATTTGTAAGTTTACAAATTACCGTCAGCATGGATTACGAATTATTTAGTAGGAGATGTTGGACAGATGGACAGCTAAACGACCGAAAGGGAAGCCGAAGCGTCGCACGACCGATTTGGCCTGCCTGAAATTCGGTGCTATATATTTGAAAGTACTAAATTTTTACCTGAAATTTTAACAAAATACTTCTAAAATATAATTGAAGAGCAATACGGTCGTGCCCCACTGCGACCCTAAATATTCTTGCGCATCTCATACCAATAGATCTCTTTATCGAACAGAGAGCAACCATGAGCACGATAAGGTTGAGTCAAGTGGGCTGCGGGACAAAAAGACATTACGGCCATGGAAGTCTGCTTATATCTCAACGGGGACAAATACCAAACAAAACAGATTACATCATCCAGACCATGACGTTTTTCAGGAACTTCAAGGTATTGATTCCATTCCGGAGGAAATTTCGGTATAGGAGCAGGAATCTTCTCAGGGAAACTAGGGTAATGTATTTCGGGTTGAACTGCTAGCAATAAGAGAGTTAAGCAGGATGCTTACGACAGACTTCACTTTTCGGATAGCCAGGTCGCATTCAGGGCTTTTGACTCGGCCATTAGAACATCTAACCTGGTAAAGCAGTGTAAAGAAAGTCTTAAGAACCTAGCACGACAACATAATATTACCTCCCTGGACAACGGAACGTAGAAGAGAATGAAAAGGCAGACGAGCTGGCCTGTAAAAGCTCTACCCAGCAGAAATCCTTTACCGAACAGGTATTTACACCACTAAATTCGGTTAAGCGAGAAATCACTAAAAAATACCTCGCAAGAGCCAACAATAGGTAGACCAAGCTCCGACCTGCAAAATAAGCAGAGCTTATGGCCTGACTACAACTGGAAAATAAAACTATGCAAGTTATGAACAAAAACTGGAAAGATATCTCGAGATTGATGGCAGTCAACACTGGTTTCTGGCTCATTGGTGAGCAAGTAGCCATAATCCCACAACACTTGCCGCAGCTGCGACTTGCTTACTTACTTAGTTGGCTCTACAATCGATGATCGGTCTTGGCCGCTTTTATAAAGCCTCGCCAGTCGCTTCTGCAATGCGCGCATCGGCGTCAGTTAGTAAGGCCAAGTGCGGTCAGGCCCCCCTGTACCTGGTCTTTCCAACGGAGATTAGGCCATCCTCTTCTGCGCGTTCCACCTTCGTGGCTTGAAAAAAAATGACGGCGCACAGCTCATGGTTCCATCTTATACGATGCACGTCGTCCACGCACACTGGACCATAGATCTTGCGGAATATCTTCCTCTCGAACGCTCCCAACAGCCTCTCATTGTTGGTGGTCAATGTCCACGTCTCAGCGCCTTACATTAGGACGGGAAGGATGAGGAACTTGGAGAGCGTTATTTTCGTACATCGAGAGTGGGCTCTGCTTCCCAATTGCCTACTGAGCTAGTAGTAACATTCGTTGGCAAGAGTTATTCTTCGCTTGATCTCAAGGTATTTCGTTTTGTCCTCGTCCACCACTAGACTTACTCGACGAGACTCCCTTTCTAAGCTGGAGAATGCCGCACTGACTGCTCGCACGTTGGTGCCAATGATGTCTATATCATCAGCGTATGCCAGCATCATGACACTTTTGTAAAAGATAGTGCCAGAGTTGTCGATGTTCGCAGCTCGAATTATTTTCTCCAGCATTAGATTAAAGAAGTCGCACCTTGTCTGAAACCTATTTTGGTATCAAATGGCGCGGACAGGTCGGTCCCAATTTTCACAGCGCTGGTGCTGTCGGTCAGTGTCATTTTGCAAAGACGAATGAGCTTCGCAGGGATATCAAAACCAGACATTGTGGCGGGTAGGCGATCTCTAATCGTGCTTACGAAGCAGGCTTTATAATCGACGAATAGATGGTGTGTGTCGATCTGTTTTTCTTGGGTCTTTTCGAGAATTTGGCGTAGTGTGAATATCTGGTCGATGGTGGATTTACCAGGCTTGAAGCCACACTGATAAGGACCAATCAGTTTGTTGACGATGGGCTTCAGTCTTTCACACATTACGCTTTAAAGAGCCTTATTTGAGATATTGAGAAAACTTAGTTAGCGCGAATTGTAGGGTCAGCTTTCTTGTGGATTGGGCAGAATACGCTGAAGTTCCAGTCGCTGAACATGTTCTCATCCGACCTTATCATGCATAAAAGCTCGTGCATGTGATTTATGAGCTTTTCGCCTCCAGTCTTAAACAACTCAGCAGGCAAGTCCTCTGCACCCACAGCCTTACTTTTTTCAGCCGAACTATGGCTGTTAAGACGTCATAATCGGGCGGCGGTATTTCAACGCCGTCAGTGATTGGGGTTTCCGAAACAGCTTCCCCAATGGCGGGATTGTTGCCGTCATCACCATTAAGCAGCTGCGAGAAGTGTCCCCTCCACAACTCTATAACATCCCCGACAACTGTCACCAGATTTCCGTCTTCGTCCTTGCAGAAAGAGGCGCCGCTCTTAAAAGCGTTAGTCAGGCGTCTTATTTTTTCGAAGAATTTTCGAACCTCATTCCTGTCTCATTCCAAGCATCTCGATATCGTCACACATATCTTTCTGGCTTTCTTTTCTTGCGCCTGAAAAGACGTTTCTCCTCTCTCCTCAACTCTTTGTATCACTCCAGGTCGATGTTAGCGCCACTTATTGATGCTAGAATCTGTCTAACTGTAATGCTCCTCATGTAATGCGGCCAATGACCGCGAATTAACCTTTAAAAGTTATACATTCGCCATTTGATTCGTTAAGATAAAGAATGAATGAGAGAGTAAAGGATTGTGTGTTAGAGGAGGTTATAAGGGTGTTCAGGGTGTATGAGTGTGAAAAAGAGCGAGACAGAGTCAATTGTAATATAAAACAAGTCCTGCCCGGAGCAATTTTTTACTAGCCCCAAAGAAATTTAAAATTCGGGCAAGTCTAGTATTAATTTACAACAGAAAGAAAATTTTCCTTAGAACTTTCTTTGTAATTTCTTTGTAATAAAAATGATGGCATACGTGGACTACAATTAATATTCATTTGTATGTGCTATATCCTCATGAACTAAGCAACATGAAAACTTCTTCAACGGAGAGCCGAGCCGAGCCGAGTCGAGCAGAGTAGAGTCTTATAAATTTCACATGTCAATCAATAGAAGCAATTACAAACAATTACTTTAAATGGTCATATGGACAAATCATGATGATTACATATAAATAATAGTATATATAAAAAAAAATACTACTGGTGATATATATATATATAAACACATATATACTATAGTATATATATACATGTGTGTGTGTATGAATGTATGTATATCTGTGTTGTGGTTTAGTAACATCAAGGCAAAAATGAAATCGCGTGAAACGATGCAGCACGTACGACGAGTACACGCGACGTTTACGGCAACAGCAACCTCCACAACAACAACAGGAACGACATCACCAACAATTACCATCGACGACGACTACAACGACAACGACTACAAAGTACCGACGACGAAGAAAGCAACAATGAATAATAATATACAATTTCTTTGAAGTTGAAGCTTGAGTAGGTTATTAAAAATATATAATAATTTGCAATAAAATATGAAAAACAAAAAAAAATAATAATAATAAATTGTTAGTACAGTATATTGTGAACATGTTGGAGAAAATCACGTACTACATATTGTGGTATGACACCAAAAACAACAACAAAAGCACAGAAAGCAACACGAGCGCACGATTACAACAGCAACAGTAACAACAACGTCAACGATATGACGATAATGACACAAGAAATTAATATCCATATGATAGGTTCATGACGGGCATTCATTCTTACATACACATACACACACACATACACATGTAGCTACACATCTGTGAAAGGAGCTGAAGTTAGCTCAATTTAGGCCAGGGCATAGCTCTCTAGGCTTTGCCAGGCTGTGGGACATACAGCTCTCTCATATACTTTTACACGTATGCATATGAATTATGCCTGTCATGAACCCTTCGCGTTCTCGTCGTCGTCGTTGTTGCTTTTTCGTGTGATATAATGATGAAATGAGGTGGATGGATGCGAACGTCATTCAAAGAAAAAAAAAATAGAAAACAAAGGAAAAATTGCCGGCCATCATGTACTACACACACACATCATACGTACATATGAACATGTGATCAACAAATAGCAAAAAATAGTCAATGTTATTATTGCATGTACTCCTACATATGTTCATTGGGCATATACCCAATAGGAAATGATGACAAGTTGTCATTGAACTCTTGTCATATATGAGAAATTTTTACAATTTTCAGAGTTTTAACTAGAAAAATAATCGATTCCAGACGCTTTTGCACTTAGTCACATGACTTGAGTTTTGATTCAGTCCGTTCACTTGTTTTTTAAGAAAGTCGTTTGACTTAGTCATCTGTCATAGTCACCTGACTTAATCAGCTGACTTATTCACTTTACCTAGTCATCTGACTTAGTCACCTGACCTAGTCATCTGACTTAGTCACCTGAATTAGTCACCCGACTTAGTCACCTGACCTAGTTAATCGACTTAATCATCTGACTTAGTCACCTGACCTAGTTATCTGACATATTCACCAGACTTATTCACCTTACCTAATCATCTGACTTACTCACCTGACCTGGTCAGTTGACTTATTCGCCTGACCTGGTCACTTGACTTAGTCAACCGACTTAGTCACCTGACCTAGTCATCTGACCTAGTCATCTGACTTAGTCACCCGACTTAGTCACCTGAATTATTCACCCGACTTAGTCACCTGACCTAGTCAATCGACTTAATCATCTTACTTAGTCACCTGACCTGGTCACCTGACCTGGTCACCTGACTTAGTTAACCGTTTTAGTCACCTGACCTAGTCAATCGACTTAGTTATCTGACTTATCGTTTGACTAAGTCATCACACTGGCTTAGCACTTACGGAATATATTCTTTGCTAGTCAAATCTACTTCATTGCTTTTAGTAAAAAAAAAATTCTGATATGCAATGTAAACTAGACCCGCTGTGCTCTCAATTCAACACCGCTGACTTGCATGCCAATCTTAGTAACATGAAATCCATGTACATTGGTGATCTTACTGCAGATTTTACAGTTTAAAGACAACCTAACGAGAAATATTTAATTACATAGTTTCACTAGCGGATTCAAAGGGGAGAGTAAAGAAATACGGTATTTGCACAATTTTTTCCACAGATTCCTTCGATTTCTCTGAGAGAATTAACAAAAGCTCGAAATTCTTTATTCTATATGCGAAATATCTGCAAGTCAAACATTTACGCGGCACATACTAAACTTCGAATCGCCAGTCAAAACATTAAGCCAGTATTAAGGTACGAGATGTGAGTCCCAGACTCTGGCCGTTGTATTACAGTGGAATATCCAAACATTTGCCGATAGGTGTTTTAGAAATATCTTGAGAGCACCAATTCGAGATTAAAATAAAGAAACCGAGGTAAAACTAGATTGGTCACACGCTCCGAAAGGAAATCAGTTGACTCTGTACTGTAATATTTCTGTGCTGGTATTTTCCAGCTCCGAGTTTTTCAGATCGAAGATTTCTGTGAATTTTTCTGCAAAAACGAAGACCGAAATTTCTTGACAGACATCCAGCGTATTATGTGGCTTAGAAAGGTACACTTTTAGCTATTGCTAACGAAAATATTCCTGATATTTGAAAGTTGATTTCGAAATTCCGCGGAAATTCTTAAAAGTTACATATCACTTTGAAGAAACTCGTAAGAGAAACGTAGTCAGCAGAGAATTAAATAATGTTCTTATTAAAAAACAACGCAAAATCACAACAAATCATCTCAAAATTCTGTGGGAAATTCCGTAAGCAAACCTCCTTGACTCTGACTTTTTAAAATTTTACGATACCAGCTGTACAAAAACACTTGGCATACGATGGAACGCTCTCTCGGGTACTTTTTCGTATTCGATTGTTCACATTCCCGCTACAAAAACTGCAACTAAGTAATAAATTCTTTCGACAGTGGCAAAACTTTTTGACCCGACAGGATGGTTCTCGTCCATTATTTCTTCAGGCGTTGTGGTTAGAGGACACCGACTGGGACGAATGTGTTAAACCGGGATCACTCCTATAATGGAAGCAATTTTTGGAAAACCTGCGTTCCATTTCCGATATCGAAATACCTCAATGGGTACGATTTTCCTGATTGAAACAGGTCCAGCTCAACGGATTCTGCGATGCATCAGAAAAGGCGTACTGCGCAGGTCTTTATCTCCGCATGATGGACACAGATGGCAAACCTACCTACAGTAAAAGGAAAGAGCGCACCCCTGCGTATGATCAGTCTACCGCGTTTGAAATTATGCAGCGTAGTCTTTTTTCCTCATCTCGTCAAGTCCGTTCGAGAAAACCTTGATCTTTACACTGAAAGCCACTTCTTCTGGTCAGACCCACAAATCGTGCTTGTCTAGCTGGAAAAGCCACCTGAAAAACGTATGTCGCCAACCTTTCTGCCCAGTTTATAAACAGTATTGGCAACGCCGCTTGGCGACACATTATCAGCAGTGAAAATCCTGCGGATCTGGGCACCCACGGCTGCAATCCCCAAGAACTGCCATTCAACTCTTTTTGGTGGAATGGTCCTGAGCGGCTTCAGCACCCAGAAAAAGCCTTTGCCTTTCGAGCAAAGAAATGTAGTTGTTAATCTCGCAGTTGAAGAGCAAGCCGATTTACTCGATACGTATTCCGCATCCTCCACCATGGACTTGCTAAAAAGAGAATTTTCTTTCCTACTCTCGTTGGCACAAGCACGGCATTTCCTTCCGGAGGTAAATGCATTGTCCAAAGAAAATCTCATTCCAAACAAAAGCTCTCTATTAACTCTCAACCCTTTCATCGATAAAGTAGATATCTTGAGAGTCAAGGGAACTTGAGAACCAACCTGGAACTGTCCCCGAAAAGTCTCGATTCTGCATTCTTTATCTTGACTTTTTTCAGACGTTTCTGCTGCACTCAGAACAAAGGCTCATGTTCCGAATGGCTCGCCAAAAATTTTATTTCTCCTGTTTGAAACCCTAGATCAAAAGGTACATACATCTCTGCAAGGTATATACTATTCATAAACGAAATGCACGATTTCAAATCATAGCAGCTTTGCCCCCAGAACGTTACCTTTTGTTAATTCCCTTCTCGACTACTGGTGAAGGTTTTGCAAGCCCCCTCCAAATTAAAACGTTCCAGCTTACAAGGGCAACCTTTCTCAAATGTTATGTATGCTTCCAGACAAAGGGCGTACATTTAGAGTTGTGCTCCGGTATCACAACAGAGGCATTCCTCGGAGCATTCGCAAGATTTGTTAGCCAGAGACAGCTGCCTCGCAAAAATCATGTCGGACAATGGCACAACATTCATCGGAGCTTACAGATCTATCAGTAGAGAGTTTCTTAAATTCTAGAAGGAAATCTCCCAAGGACATTCTTCAAAAACACTCTCCCCAAAGGAATTGACTGATTCTGGGAATCCTCGGTCTAAAAAACTTTGAAGTTCATCTTAAAAAGACTGCCAGCAATCATAACTTTAATCGGGAAGATTTTTATACTCTCCTCTCTCGCCATTTTGAATTTTGAAGATCTGACTTTTGATTCATAATCAGCAACCCCAAAAACTCCCAAATAACAAGTTTTAAGGAATTTCGTATACATCTTCGGGTTTTGGCCACGTTTCTGCCATTTGGTCTCACTGTGCTCCGAGACGATTTTCTTGTATTGATTTCTTCACTTATCACTTATATTGTAAAAACTCATAAAACGTGTAGAAAACATAAATAATATAAAAAAAATAATAATTAAAAAAAAAAAAACTAAATTGTGTATTAACGAACACAAGGCAGAAGTGAAATTTTTTACTTCATTGGTTTGTGTTTTTTAATTTCATTTGCTTGTGTTTCGTTTAGTTCACAATAAGTTTCATTTCTGCCTTATGTTCGTTAATACACAACCAATTTTTTTTTTGGGATTAATGCTAGAACAAAAATTGCAACTCTGTACCGGTAATGTCGATGACAATTGTAGACGAACTCTTTTTGTGTGCGACATCTTCATGTAATTCCTTGGACATTTGCGCCATCTGTATGTGAAATGTATAACTGTCATAAACTTTAAGATGGCGACGCTACACATTGTTATTTCTGCCATAGGCGTGTGTGTGTGTGTAATTAATATGTGTTATATTGAATTAAAACTATTTATGAACAGTTTATTATATAGTTTGCTCTTGAATTCAGTTACGGAATATTGATATTTAGCCCCTCATGCACATTGCTCGACAAAATTATGTCGCATTGCAAACTTACGCGCTACGTCACATCCGGTTGGTTTTACTCTAGGACAAGAGAAAAGAAGTTTCACTTCAAACAATTTTCTTTTTCCACGAACCTCACAATGTTCTAAAATGTCTACAAAATTTTTACAGAAACTAGTAACTTGCAAATTTTTGAGGAGGGTGGAGTTCCTAAGAACTTTAATCAAGATGTCCAACAAGGGTATGTATTTGCTCCGTATATCAATCTATTTAAATTTATTTTATAACATTAACAGGCAATTTCCCATTGGGTTGAAAATATTCAGTAAAACGTGACATCTTATCTACACGTATGCACTTGAATAGCGAAAAAGAATCTTAAAGTAATTTTTTCTAATGCCCGCAAGTCATAAATATTATTTTAGTTTATACTTTTATACTTACAAGAATTTATTCCAAAAACAAAACAAAAACTAAAAAAAAAAAAAATAACAATAAATCGGGTAGAAAATATTATATAAAAAAAAGCAATAAAATTTCCCAACGGAAATGTCACATACATAAAAATATTTCAGATGCCATCTCTTCTCAGCGTCAGCAATGTCATCCATTCATGTAGTATAAGAAAGTACAAAACGATATCGTTTTGAGCTGGAACAGCTGATATCTCGTAGGGATGTTGAGTAACTGCTTACCCTTCGTCCCTCCCTCCATATTTCTCACATCTTTTTTCCTTAGTTTCTCAGTATATAGCAAAAATTTTGAAGAAAAATAAAACAAACAAAAAAACCCAAAAACAAGTGAGGGAGGATTTTTAATTTCATACTAAATCATACCGTGTAACATTATTATATACGATAATAACTGTAATGGGATACTCTCGAATACCCTGTGCTGTCGTTCACCAAATGTAAGGTACATATTTTTGATACCACAGAAAGTTGCAAGAATTAGCTGGTGAGAGTAAAATGATTTATGCTCTCAAAAACCAAACAAAACCACCAATGGTGGATTCAGAGTAGAAGAAATAAGAAAACGAAAGTAAAATAATTATATTTTGTGCGCTCAGTACTGAACGCATCAAGTGAATAACATTGTACATCAGAATAGGTTAAAAAAAATTTTTTTTAGATTCTCATATGGTTTTTCTGGAATAGTTGTCGATGCTGATCACAAACAAACAAATATTTTTTTTTGGGTCAGGTCGAACTTATATGATATCGATGATTTTATGATTTTTTAAAAAATGGTAACGTAGTAGTACGTGGAAAATTTTTTTTTTTTTATTTTTTGTATTTTCTACACGTTTTATAAGTTTTTACAAGGTTTTCAAAAAAAAAATAAAAAAAAATTTTTTCGACCTGGGGGGGGATAAATGGAAAAAAAAATTATTTTTTCTATTGTTTGTGTTTTCTACATGTTTTTTGAGTTTTCATAACATTTTCAATAAAAAAAATTTTTTAAAAAAATTTTAAAAAAAATTTTAAAAAAATTTTTTAAAAATTCATAAGGCGTGATACATGAAAAAAAAAATTTTTATGCTTTCTACACTTTTTATGAGTTTTTACAATATTTTCAACAAACAAATTTTTTTTATTATTTTCTATACTTTTTATGAGTTTTAAAACGTTTTCAACAAAAACAAAATTATGAAAAAATAAATTTTTTTCGACCAAAATTTTTTAAAAAAATTCATAAGGGGTGATACATGATAACAAAAAATTTTTTTTTCCACTTTTTGTGTTTTCTACACTTTTTATGAGTTTTTACAACGTTTTTTTTTCGAACTAAATTTTAAAAAAAATTCGTAAGAGAGGATACATGGAAAACAAATTTTGGTTTTTACTTCTTGTCTTTTCTACACGTTTTATAAGTTTTTATAAAGTTTTCAATATACAAAAAAATAATAAAATTTTTTTTTTTTCGACCTAACTTTAAAAAACAATTCATTTAGAGTGATACATGAAAAATAATTTTTTTTTTTGGATTTTTTATGTTTTCTACTTATTTTACAAGTTTTTATAACATTTTCAGCAAAAACTTTTTTTTTTTCGACCTAAATTTTCAAAAAATTCAAAAATTATTTTTTCTATTATTTGTGTTTTTTGAGTTTTCATAACGTTTTAAAAAAAATTTTAAAAAATTCATAAGGCGTGATACATGAAAAAAAAATTTTTTGGATTTTTTTATGCTTTCTACATGTTTTTGACAATGTTTTCAACAAACAGATTTTTTTTTTTATTTTCTACACTTTTTATGAGTTTTAAAACGTTTTCAAGAAAATTTTGAAAAAATAAATTTTTTTCGACCAAAATTTTTTAAAAAAATTCATAAGGAATGATACATGAAAACAAAATTTTTTTGTATTTTCAACACGTTTTATGAGTTTTTACGTTTTTTTTTCGAACTAAATTTTTAAAAAAATTTTTTATATTTTCTACACATTTTATGAGTTTTTAAAACGTTTTCAACAAGAAAAAAATTCAAAACATTGGAGCTCTAATGAAAGATACAACATTTGACCTAACCCGAAAAAAATGTTTGTAGATTCGTGATCAGCAACGAAAACCACTTCAGAAAAATCGTATGAGAACTCAGAAATTATAGTGTATCGATGCAGAGTTGAAAGAATCAGAAGTAAGAATAGCACGATTTGTCTCTTTACCCTCTCAGACACGAAAATCAGCTGCTTGAATTAAAAATCTAAAAATTTCACGTTTACTAAAATGATGACACTAAAGACGAATCAGTCTTAAAATCTCAGGTAAAGTGACTCATATTTCGGTCAGGAGATGCCCAGTTACTGTGTGTACCACAATTTCCATCACATGCACTTCCCCAATATTTTGGAAGGGTCTGAGAGGGTGAAAACCTCAAATTCATACAAAAATAATGCATTCCTAGTTCAACAAATCACCTGGTAAAAGTAATATTATTTTTGCTCTCAACTACCGAATTCAACAACCAATGATCGGTCGAATCATAGTTGAGAAAATCATTTCGTGAGAGTAAAATGATTTTTGCTCTCATTAATCGCATTTAACAAACAATAGTCGATTCAGAGTTGAAAGAATTATTTATGCCTAATTGATGATAATTTTGCCACACTGTAAAATAAAAGGAAGCGAAATTTCTGTTGCACATATGTATGGTATATACACAAACCTTCAATTATATACAAAATAAATAGACGCTTCTATGATACTATGTGTATCTACTATACACTTGTCTAAAAGGTCAGAGACTGATATTATTTACTAAGTATTTTACGTTCATATGCCCGGCTGCTGCTGTTTAGGAAAAGATTCTATGAGTATGGCTTTCAGTTTTTGTTTTTGTATTATTTATTGATTAATAGGTTAAGTGAAGCCAGCAGTATATATGCATGTACGTATGTATGTATGTGACATATTGAGAAAATCATTGAAGTCAGCTGTTGTGATAAGAAAACGTGACAGAATTAAATATAAAGAAAAAACGAAGAAAAATATATATAATTAAAAAAATTAAATCTAAATAGTTTCATGTAGTCTCACAAATTGTCATTAATGATTTTCTGGTTCAGGAATTAGTTTAATAATCACTTAGATATAAACAGGTATTTGTTGAAGTAGTTGTGAAAACAATTTCAAAAACGATTAAATTTTTTCTTACTTATTTGGAACTAACCTCGATTTGGGGCTACTTTGCTCATATAGAAGAGTATGTTCTTTTCTAAGTATATACTATTTAATCAATTGAACAATTATTTCTGGTTCATGAATGAATTCCTGGCTAATGAAAATTAACAATATAAATTCTACGATCACCTACTTCTAAACCTAATATCAGATATGCCTTAGGAACCGAGATTATATTGAAAAAGTCAAGTCGGATATTCATGTCGATGCTAAAGCTTTTTATGATTTTCCCGTCCGCAATGAAATATAAGGACCAAGTATCTGATGATGAAACTCATGTTGCAAATATGTTTGCGAACTTTTTTAAATCAACTTATTCATCTGAAACTTTAAATAATAATAACTTATATAATTTTGATCCTGTCACGTATAAAAATATTATGAGTCCGGTTATTCACCCTGAAGATGTTTTAGAACATTTGAAGACTTTAAAAATCTCTTTTACATACGGTCCAGATGAAATTCCGAATAGTATACTAAAAACTTGTGCTGAGTTTCTGTATTTGCCTCTGTTTAACATTTTTGATTCTTCGTCACGTAAGGGATATTTTCCCAAAAGCTGGAAGCGTTCTTTTATAATTCCTCTACATAAAAATGGTACGAAATCTAACGTTGAAAATTACCGTGGTATTGCTAAACTAAGTGCAATACCCAAACTGTTCGAAGCAATTATAACATCGCAAGTAACCCATTCAGTTAAATCGTTAATTTCATCATCTCAGCATGGGTTTGTAAAGGGGAGATCAACCGTTACTAATCTTCTTGAGTTATTGACCAATGTCATAAGTGGATTTTCTAATTGCCAACAGACTTACGTAATTTATACAGACTTTAGTAAAGCTTTTGACAAAGTGAACCACGATTTACTAATTAAAAAACTTGACTTTTATGGCTTTCCTGCTTTATTATTACAAAGGATAGACTCGTACTTGAGAGATAGGAATGCCGTATCTAAAAGTATCAAAATACCATCTGGTGTTCCACAAGGAAGCCATCTGGGTCCTATTTTGTTTTTGTTGTTTATTAACGATCTTCCATCTGTTATCATGTTATCAAGCACTCTAAAATATTAATGTTCGCTGATGATGTGAAATTATTTAAGTCTTACAACGAAATAGAAGGTCGAAATTTACTACGATCTGATCTTTTGGCATTAAATAATTGGTGCCACTGTTATTTAATGTCTTTAAACCTAAAAAAATGTAAGTTCATGGTTTTTTCTAGAAGGCAACCTATTTTTTCTAGGTATGGATTGGATGATCACGAGTTGGAGCAGGTTTTTTCGTTCGTTGACCTAGGCGTCACAATGGACACCAAATTAACTTTTAATTTACATATCAACGCAACTATTAACAAGGCTAAGGGCATCCTTGGTTTTGTTAAAAGATGGTCTAAAGAATTTAACGATCCATATGTCACGAAATTACTTTACACTGCACTTGTAAGATCAGTTCTTGAGTATGGTTCTGCTGTGTGGAACCCTCAGTACAACTGTTATGCTGATAAGTTGGAATCTGTGCAAAAACAGTTCCTCTTGTTTGCTCTACGTTCGTTACACTGGAGTCCATCACAGCACCTCCCTCCGTATGAACAACGGTTAAAACTTATAAGCTTGCCAACTCTTCGGAGCAGAAGAGTTATGCTAAATGTGATGTTTGTGACTAAATTATTAAATGGTTATATTCATTCTCAATTCTTACTCAATGAAATCAAAATTAATGTTCCAAATCGCTGTTCTAGATATCCCATTCCTATTAAACTTAATGCTTGTAGAACAAACTATGCTCAAAATGCTATGCTTTTCGTTGTATGTGTAATAATTTCAATTCTCTGCACGACATTTTTGACATTTCCGACTCTCTCCAGTATATAAAATTAAATGTATTAAATTTTCTTAATCGTTAAACAGCTGATGATTACTAATAATCTGTAGCTGTATAGAAGACCAAATAGGGATTTATTCTCCCCAATCAGCGCTTTATCAGGGCATTTCGGAATGCAACTGAATCGGTCACCAAATCCGTACGAGATGCGGATGTGCTCCTCGTGTGGATGGGCGGGTAAGTGGGTCCGTTGGGATTCGTTCGTAAAAAAAAAAAAAAGAAGCTAACTCTAGAACTGATCTAAAATATCAGAATCAACGATCAAGATATCTGAGATTTTTATCAGGAAAACGTGACCAGGTTAGGAGGTTGGGGATAACCTTATCCGTTCTCTTATCCGCTAGTGACTATAAGAATGTTTGCATATAATTCATCTTAAAGAGAAAATATCCTCTTCTCTAAATTGACCAATCAGAGTCGTTGGTTTTCATTGAGAGAGGAATGAGAGAAGCATTTTCTTAATATATGATGCAGAAATACAGTGCTGTCGCTATCACTTCAATTGAAGTTTTTCACTTCACTCTCATGCCTGACACTTCGTCGCTTCCTTTTTCATAAAAACACTTCGGTTTCTTAGTTTTAATGAAAGACTAAAATCGATAAAAAAAAAAAAATTTAAATATGCTCATCTCTGTAGTATTCTCCGACTGTAGCCAGATAGGTGTGTTTGAATTTATATCCCCTATAAAAAGTAAAAAGATACCATTTACATACATCCTTTAGTATATTCTGAGACCTTTTGTGTTTATTTAAATACCTATGTAGCAACACTGATGACGCACTGTCATATAATTTATTAGAATTTGGTTGAAAATGAAGAGGCAGACGATTTAGAAGGCGAGTGGAGGATTTTATTTCTAAATGATTTTATGCCTTTTTTTTTTGGCTTGAAAAATTCCCTAAAACAAATTATATATCCTCATTCAAGAAGTTTTGTCGGAGCCTAAATGCCACACGGTAGCGCTTCACCAAAAGTTTTTTTTTCACAAACTAAGCACAAAAACTAGATAAATTTTGAAAATATGTCATTTTCTTAGTACGCTTCAAAAAACACTTCACTTTTTTAAAAATTACTTCGATTTTTTAAGAATTTCACTTCACAAAAAAATTTCAAAACGACAGCCCTGCAGAAATATCAATTCAATTGCAACGAGTTGGATATATTTCAACTGTGTGTTTTATTTGTTCTTGTAAAATAACTTATAGGGGAAGTGTGTGTTAATTGGTCATAGTTTTGTTTGACCTCAAAAAATCAATTTTTTCCCACTAAGGCTAGAAATTTAGCGATTGATTTTTGTAGATTTTCTTGAGAGCTACATTTTGGGCAAAGATATCTGATAATTTTGACTTAATTTTTATGGCTTAATTAAAAAAAGAATATAACTCAAAACGCGTGTAAAAAGGGCTGCAGATTTATATCGTATGAAATCATAAATCTTACGTTTTTGCCTTTGGAAGTTTTGAACATCAACAGGTCAGAAAATATTAAAAACATTAATAAATTAGCTTTAAATAAAAAGAATAAAAGGATGGAGAATAAATTAGATTTGAATAAAAGGAAAAAAAAAAAAACCAACGAAAATTTTACCTTGTGTTTTCTCTTAACGTAAATGGTTTATTCAACTAAACGTTATGAAGAAGTAGGGGAGTGTCGTCATGGCCGGGGTGCAGGGACAGTAAAATTTTCTCCGCTATATCTCACTGGAGTCCCGTTAAGTAAATACACAGTATTTTTTGTCATGACGAAAGCAAGCTTTTCATGTCATTTCGAGTTTAGAGCATGAAGTGTATATAAGTGTTACGAGACCGAGTGTTAAAAAAATTTTTGTGAATTTGGATTGGTAAATTTGTAGAGCAGGCTTTGTCAAATCTGACGTTTAGACGATTGTAGCTGTCAAAGTTGCAACTCTGATTGAAACACCATTTAGAGTAATCATTTTAAAATATAATTTCTATTTGATTTTGATAAAAGTTAAATTTAATCTAAAGAACCATTTTTATTGATTATAATAGTGACTCAATGAAGATGGTATTTTATTGATGAATTCTATTTTAAGTAAAATCTATTCAGTCCAATCCCACCGTTCTGTCTAATCGGCCTGATCTGAAATCAGATTAAAGTTCACACAAAAATTTCGACCAAATACCTGACTTAAGTTCAGACTGAAACTCAGACCGAATTTAGACGAAATTTAGAGTAATATTTAGACCAAAAACAGACCAAGTTCTAACCAACTTTTAGCTAAAACTTATATCGATACTCACATCGAAACTAGGATCAAAAACAGCTCACAATTCAGACTAACTCCAAACCGAATTTGGACAAAATGTTAGACGTAAAGTAGAGCAATGCCAAACCAAAGTTCAGACCTAAAATTAAACCAATTTCAAATCAAAAGCCAACCAAATATTTATAAAATATTAGAATAAAAAAAAAAAAATTCAAGCTAACTGAATTTTAAAAATTAAAAACCTACTGCTGCCATCTGCCATCTCAAGTCATATGAAATAATGTCACAAGACACAAAATTTTCTATTACTGTTTTCAATTAATTTTTTGTCATACGTTTTCTTTTGAAAACAGCTGATTTTGTGTATGTATTTTTTTTATTTTTTGTTATTTTTTGTTTAATTAGAAATGAAATTGAAAACTAAAAAATTGCACAAACGAAGCAAATTTCACTGAAATATTATTATATATTTAAATTATATAATATAAAATTTGACATGAGTTTCTAAAGAATTCTTATAATTTTGGCACATCATATCAAAGATAATTTAATGGTATTTCATTTATTTCTTAAGTAAAGAAATTTTTAAATTATTTGTATATGCTCAGGTGCAAAAATTTATAAAAACAAATGAACAAAAAAGAGAGCTGCTAAGGGTTAAATAGTACAAAAATATTACACTAAATTTGTATGCATAGAAATTTAGAATCGATTCAGAAACTATTTCAGATCGGTTTCTTCCACCTCCATTTAAAATCCTTTGACCGTCTTTTCAAAAATCGCAGACTTATTTATAATTTTAGGTTTGTTTTATTATAAAAATGCTCTAGTCGACGATCGAAAATTTATGACAACTTCGGTAGAGTTCAACTGCTAAAATTTACAAAACTTTTTCTCTCAGTGTATTATGGTTATATTTTGGTTAAAACAATAAAATAAACGGCAATTCCCTTAAGATCTTAAATTTTAATTATTAAAATGAGGGAGCGAAGCGCAGCTACTTTTTTTCTTTCTGTTTTAAATAAAAGCAGGTAAGTGTATCTAAAAAAGGCAAGTGAGGTTAAGTAGGCACTCTATTTCAAAAACAAAAACAAAAAACGCAAGATAAACACACTAGATTCAACTAGAAACTCCCTAAAGAGTGCTCGAAATGAGTGCACAAAAATAATTAAAACCAAAAACAAAAAAACAAAAATATAAGAAATGTCGCACTGGGTAAATAGGTTGAGGAGGGATATTTAAGTAAGTAGATAGCAGGTAGACAGACAGTAAGGCAGGCATTAAGGTAAGAAAGCAGGCGGTTGTTGAAAGTGAAAGAAACAAAAAAAAATTTTGATTTACTTAAAGTTAATGATGTTTGCTGCCACCATCATGAATATACTATGTTTGTGCATACTGTGGAAGGGGCACTATTAACGCTCTAGCTACATAGCTTGGGCGCAGATTTGTTTAAACAACCAACATCTCATTGGTATAAAACTTAATAGTAAATAATGTTGGAACATTCATTGGTATAAATTCTCATACTCATTCTATGAATATTTAAATATAGTGACAATTTACAAATTCGAGACCTAAATAAACAAATTGGGCGCAGTGGCAGAGATTTATAAGAAGTGGGAGAGAGGGGCTGATATTAAGGAAAAGATATTAACATTGAATATTGATAAGCACTCTCAAGAATAATAGAGAAGGTAAGTCTATGAGTTGCTTGAAAACCTGTTCTGAAATCAGTTTAAAGTTCACACAAAAATTTAGACCAAATACCTGACTTAAGTTCAGACTGAAACTTAGACCGAATTTAGACGAAATTTAGAGTAATATTTAGACCAAAAACAGACCAACTTCTAACCAGCTTTTAGCGAAAACTTATATCGATACTCACATCGAAACTAGGATCAAAAACAGCTCACTAACTTCCAACCGAAATTTGAACAAAATATTAGACTTAAAGCAGAGCAATGCCAAACCAAAGTTCAGACCTATAGTTAAACCAATTTCAAATAAAAAGCCAACCAAATATATACAAAATATTAGAATAAAAGTATAAAAAAAAATTTTACCGCATTCAGATCAAAATTATCCCAGAGTTAGGTTAAAAGCCGCGCAAATTTAAGACTTAAACTTGCGCAAAATTCATACCAAAACTTAGATAAAAACCCAATCAAAAGCAGACCAAAATTCATGCTCAAATACGGACCTAATTTATGTTAAAAGTAGACAAAAAATTCAAACAGAAATTTAAATCAAAAGCAGACCAAATATAGCCCAGAATTTATAACTAAACTCAGACCAAAAATTAGACAAAACTTAAACCAAAAATCTGACCAAAGTTCAGAGCTAAACACAGGTCGAAATAGGAGAAAAAATCAAACTAAATATTCAGTAAGAATTTCAGACCAAAAACAAATCAAACCACACACCAAAGTTAGGTTGGGGCTGATATTAAAGCAGACCAGTACCGAGAGCCAAAAATAAATAAAAATTCAGAAAAAAACCCAGACCAAAAACAGACCAGAATTCAAACGAAAGCAGATCAGCACGTATACCAAATGCAGGCCAAATCTTAGATCAAAATTCAAAACAAAACCCGGACCAAAAATATACCCAACTTATACAAAAAATCAGACCAAAGAAAACTGAATTAAGAACAAAATTCAGTATACGGGACTCAAGCCAAAAGCCGCGCAAATTTAAGACTAAAACTCGCAACAAAATTCATATCAAAACACAGATAAAAAGTAAATCAAAACCAGACCGAAATTCAACCCAAAATTTTGAGTTAAACCCAGACTAAAATTAAACCAAATGCAGACCTTATCTTGGGCCAAAAGCATACCTAAGTTTAGAGCTAAACACAGGTCAAAGTCAGGATAAAAAATCAAATTGACTATTCAGGCAAAATTTCAGAGCAAACTTCAGACCCAACCTCACACTAAAATTTGACCAGAACTCAGATCCAAGCAGACTAGTAGCCAAATGAATCCAAGTTCAGAACAAAAATAGACCAAATCCATACCAAAAATTAGTCCAAAGTTGAGAGCTGAACACAGGCCAAAATTTAGATAAAAAATCAAACTAACTAGTCAGGCAAAATTTCAGAGCAAAATTCAGACCAAACGCAAACCAGAACTTAAACAAAAGCAGATCAGTACCCAGACCAAATGCAGACTAAAATTTAGATGAAAATTTAAAACAAGACCCGGACCCAAAATAGATCAAACTCATATCGAAAATCAGACAAAAAAATTACTACATTATGTGCAAAATTTAGACCAAACGTAATACCTAAAATCTTTTCGATATTTATGCAGAAATCCAGATCAAAAACAGACTAAATTCATACCAAAAATTAGAACAAAGAATTCTAAATTAAAAGCAAAATTCATGCTCTATCTGAGAGCAAACGTAAGACCTAAAATCATCCCAATATAAAGCAATCTCAGATCAAAAGCAAACTAAAAATTAGACCAAAACTTAGACCATACTCAAGAGTAAAATTCAAACCACAATCCATGGCGATATTTAAATCAAAAACAGACAAAATTCAGACCAAACCTTATCTTAGACCAAAAATAGATCAAACTCATACCAAAAATCAGAATACTAAATTAAGAGCAAATTCCAGACCCAGAATCAAATTGATATTTATAGTGAATATTAGATTAAAAGCAGACCATAACTTAGACCAAACTCTAACCAAAGATCGGGAGAAAAACCAAACCAAATCTCATGCAAAACCAAACCAAAGGAAGACCAAAATTCAAACCACATCTCAGACCTAACCTCAGACCACAATCCTTGGTGATATTCAACCAAAAACAGACCAAATTCAAATGACAAGTCAGACCAAAAGTAAACAAAATTCAGAACAAACCGGAACAATCGTCAATCATCCCGATATTCTAAGACGAAAAGCAGAACAAAGTTCAGATTTTATTATTATTTGAAAGAGAACGACTCGAAAGTCGACCTATAAGATCTATTGTACCAAAGCCCCAAGAAAGAAAGAAAGGCAGAGAGAAAGAAAGATAGACAAGAAACATACCCAAGCCGAGAATCTAACTTAGGTCTCCAGAGATAAGAGTCTGGCACTCTGCCACTAGACCACAGTGGCGATGGTAGGACCTACAGTTTAACGCCTATTCCGAACGGCTGCGTGGCAATTTTTTATCAGCTCGGGGGTTTTGCCATTACTAACCAAGGTGTGTACTTGTACACATTCTTATAATTCTCGTCCACTTCATATCGATAGTGAATATAAGAAGTTTATGAAAATTAACCACCAGACCAAGACGGGAATCGAACCAGCAACCTTCTGAATGAAAGTCTAGTGCACTATCCACTAGACAATCGAGGTCGTCAAAGTTCAGATAGTCAGACCAATTTCAGACTAAATTTCAGACCAAGTGTGGACAAAATTCAAGCCATAATAAAAAAAAAAAATAAACCAAAACTTAGACAAAAAGTCAGTTCATAAAACGGACCAAATGTTAGACAAAAAATTAAACCGAAATCTGAAAAAAAATCAGACCAAAATTGAGAACAAAATTTAAATCAAAAACAGACGCCATTCAGTCCAATTTCGGGCAAAAATATATAAAATTACAGAAATTAATATAAAATGTTTCAAACTAGACACGTTTTAAAATATTTTTTTATTAGGATTTTTTGGAAAGATACACAACCCCCATATCACCCCTCTGAATCTACCAAAGACTACGCAAGATCGTAAATGAAGCTCATTAAAGCATATCTTGATGTGGCGTCACATAATTTTACTTTGTGTCAATATAGTGAAAATGCGGTAGTGAAGTTGTAGTAATGAAAATGTGTAGAGCCAAGTTTAATGATCACGATGATGAAGTTTATGATGAAGGTAAAGGCTATGCTGGTAGGTGTCTGAGCCTTACAATTTTTGAATGTCAAATGCTGATAAACCTTAACTTCATATACATACATACTTATTTGCCAAATGTTGTTGAGTTGCGAACGAAGCCAACAGATGATATCAACTTCTACCACCATCACCATTTACATTCTCTTTCCACATACCATAATCATTAGAACCACAACCATCATCATCACCACCAACATTCACGACCATCACAACCACCACATTCAACACAACTACCTACGCAAATGGTTAGTGTATAAAATATGCATGATAGTGGTTAATAACAAAAAAAAAAAAATAAAAAAATGAAACGAAATTTATAGTTACTACCTTTTTCAAGGTTAACACAAAACCAAAATCGATTAAGGATTATGCATAACATAGAACAAAAAAAAAAAAAATAAATAAATAAATAAAATGAAACAAAAGCAAATGGTATAGTTACATATACCTATAGTTGTATATGCATGTGTGCTTATGTGTGTGTGTGTGTCTTTCTCATATTGCCAAAACGTGTCGTACTATTTAGGGCTAAAAACAAACAAAATACATTGAATTTTGAATAGTATATTGTGCTATGGATTTGTTTAGCTCGCATAATTCTAAGGACATATCGATACCACAACACATAAAGATTCTTAAAAAAATATGTGAAAAAGCTATACACTCAATTATGTTTAAGATGCTAACTTCATTCCAGATTCCCTAAAACTCAAATTGAAATTCAACGAAAATATTCATACAAAATTCCACAACGATTTATTTCCCGATTTAAGGATCTTTATTTTGTAAATGCATATGTCCACTCAGGTGCTATTTTGTTGTGGTCGCCGTAGTCTAGTGGTTAGTGTGCTGGTCTGCTACACAGAGAACAGAGAATCCGTGTTCAATACTCGGTACAGTCGAAAATCAAAAATAAAAACTTTTCTACACGTCACACAGTGCTCCGTCCCCATTTAAAAGTTGGACAAAAATAGAAGGAGTTATTTGAATTTGATGAAACTTAATTTCCTAAAGGATTATGGCATAATGATTTCAAAAATAGAATCGTTTTTTTTTTTGGTACCGGTTACCCTTTTTTATAAAACCGGTTCTTAACCAATTTTTTTACCTTTTAATATACTATATAAATTATTGCTTGAATTTGGACGCGCCTAACTAAAAATTAAAAATACCATTTGCTGAAGGGTTACAATAGTATGCTGATTTTAAAATCGGTTTTTTGGTACCGATTTCGGTTTTCAGATAAATTTTTTTTTGCAGAAGCTTTAAAATTAAAATAAATTAAATTAAAATATCAGTGCAACTATTTTTTAAATATAGCCACCTATGCTCCATCATTTCTTTCGGTTTGGGATAGAACACTATTTAAAATACAACGCTAACTCACCTTCTTAAAATGTCTCTACTTTTATCATAGATATATATAATAATTAAGTATATTTTTATAAAACAGTCTGCTTTGCAAAATACTAACACAAATTCAAATATTGACATAACAGCCAAAAGTAACTGTTTCAAAAATGCAGTGGGTTCTCGATAACGTGAACTAATTAAAACCAAGGGTGGTCACGTTTGCGAATGCCAAAATTAATAGAATAGTCACGCCCCTACCTTCTAAAACTTATGTTTTTTTCTTTTAATTTCAAGAACTTTTTTTTATCAATTCAAATATTTTGTAATTTGTATACCAAACATGGGCATTTGTCAATATTAGGAGACTCCTAAGACTCGGAGAAATTTAAATTCAATGTATTTACTTGAGGTTTTTCACTAATAGGTTAAAATTGATGTTTTAATATGTTTTGATGACCAAGCCATGAAAATTATGGTACCAAAAAAATTTCTTTGAAAAGTTTAAAAAATTTCTTAAAATTTTTTTTTTTTGTATTTAAGAGTATTAGTAAATATAGATTTTTCTCCTAAGGTTGGACGAAGTTGGCCAATTTTTTTCCACCATTTAAGAAAGGAAGGATTGCTATTAACAAAAAAAGGCACGAGACCACAGCCTTTTGCGGCCTAATGCTTTATATTCTTTACTGAAGTTGACGATTTTTTAAGTTTTTCTCTGAAAAAATATTAATTTTAAAAAAATTTCTAAAAAAAAAGGTTCAGTTAAACAAAAAAAAATTATTTGTTGTGAAGTAGGTAATATTATTTCTCTTTTAGTAAAAAAAATAAAAGCGCTGTCTATGATAACTGATTTTTAAGCAATTTTTTTGTAAGAGTCATAAAAATTTCAATTTCTTATTTCAATATTTGCTTCTTAAATTGGTCGACTTTGGCAAGTCCTAACTCCTTCAAAACACAACCGCTGTAAAAAATATTTTGGGTTTGTTATACATATTCTATTACCTTTAAAATGACATAAAAATTTTAATGATCGGAGACATAAATTTTTTTGATTTTTGTACACTCCAAAGCACTGTGCGTCACCAATTCTTGGCTGCCAATTGCTTAAGAAAAGTTTTTAGTTTCGCCATTTGTCCTTTCCATTCGTGTAAAAAAAAATATATAAACTCACACAACATGAATGAATGCGAAAAGCTCAGTCTAGACCCTCCATGGGCTGTTGAGCCATAAATGAAGAAAATGAAGGCATTTCGTTTTCAAACATTTTATTGTTAAATCCCAAATGCATTCCACAGGCTATCCCCAAGCCGTTCCGCCTTCCTCTTAGTCTCAGTAGTTCTCACAACTTTAAAGAAATTTAAAAATTCCTTTATACTGGAATTAGCGAAATTAGCAGACAATTTTTGAAGAGAACATTTCTCAATACTTAAGCCGCTCTCCCACTCCAAGAACATTCGACAACTGAACGGTGATCGGCAATGATAATCATTCTCAAATAATCAAACAATCGCAACGATTTTTATTGTCAAAGACATTGAATCGGACTGCAGTTGTGCTGCCTCCAATGGGAGAACGAATTTAGAGTCAATAAGTGGCAAAACCATCTAAGTTTGTCCTTTTTAAGAATTTTACTCCTGCTATATTTTGTTTTTTATAATTTTTGCTTTTCATAGGTCATATATTTCTTTGAAAAATGTGGACCTAGTTCCAATAATGACCTCAATTATTTTTCATTTAGAAGTATTCCCATAAAAGCGGTCTTGACCCTAGTGACTCCAACTGTTTTTTCATCAGAAAAATTTTTCTTGAAGACATTATGAGGTTTCATGTTCGATTACTTGGTAATGGTCATATATATGGTGTTGACATCTCAAAGAGGGAGTAAAAAGTGGTGTAATACTATCTACGACATAAGAGGCTCTATGCTCCACTGGGAGACGAGAATGAAAGAAGAAACTACCCAACGGGCCCGATTGTCAGCAGCTCGCCTGAAGAGTATTAGGTCAGCACTTGTTGTTTTTGTTTTTTTAACGAACACTTGCTGCCGAAAAGCAATCGTTTCCGAATCAAACAACGACAAGATCATCGTAATTTAAAATAACTAAACTGCAGATAAGATTTCGTGAGAGGTCTTTTGAAGCATTTCGAAAAGAAGAAGGAGAATATTGTAGAGCAGGGCAGTGGAAAAAAGCGAACGAACTGCTGACGCAAAGATCTCAAGAGAGGCCGCTAGTGCCAGTCCCTGAACAAAATTAGGCAGTATGGGTTGGGTCCCATATAACATTAGTAGATGAAAGCGTGTTTTCTTGAGCCTTATCATCGTTATAAAGCTCAAATTTTGTACGTAGTCTTTCATTCATTTCAATTCGTCTGGAGCTATTTCCTAATACCTATCAGAGCGGTAAAAGAATGCAATCAATTTAATTACAATACCTTGAAGTCATAGTCAATAAACAACAGTTCATGATTGCAATTATTGAATAACATATTTGACTCCAGAATAAAAAAGTGAAGTTAGAAGTCTTTTTTAAAGTCGCTGATTGGTTATTCATTTGAAAAAGTCTATTTTGGAAACAGGAGAATGCAATCTTTTTTTGAAGTCATGTGAATGCAATCTTATGACTTCAAAATCTAGAGTATATTGAAGTCACTTGAAGCCCCTTAAATTCACAGTCACTTATAGTCGATTGAAGACAATTGGAGTCACTTGAAGTCACTTGAAATCAGTCGGAGTCACTTGATTTCAAATCCCAATTGACTTCAAGTGAATCCAATTTCCAATTGAATTCAAAACCCCAATTAATTCTGTTATGTATACGAAATAAATGTATGTACACGCTTTGAGGTCTGATTCATAATTGATTTATTTAACATTACAATAAAGCTCTGCTTACTTACAAATAAGCATTCTACTTATACGCTTACACCTAAATCTTATATACTATAGATTCCAAAAGATTTCAAGTGACTCCGATTGACTTCAAATTCCAATTGATTCCAAGCATCTACATGTGACTTCAAGTGACTCTAAGTGACTTCAAAGCAGTCATGGTTTTGAAGTCATAAGATTTGAATACCCATGACTTCGACAAAAAGATTGCATTCTTCAGACTCCAAAAGAAACTTTTCTAAATGATGCCAAATCATCCTTAAAAATCTGTTCTTTGCCATTTGATTTGGTAAGATTTAAAATTGTCACACTGTGTTATTAGAAAATCAGCCTGCTTAAATGGTTTTACAAGTGTTTAGATCTATAAATGAAGATCATTCCGGTCCGGTTTGAAATCAAATCATACCTATTGATTTAATTTTAAACTGCATAAATAAAATCAATGAAGTTATAGCTAATTTAGCTAATATTTGACTGATCCGTAAGAAAATAAGGCAAATCCGTAGAGCGAAACATAAAAAAGAGGGATTTTTCGGGGATTTTTTGCATACTCAATTTTGATTTAATGAATTTAATTTGAATTGTTTCGTTTCGTTTTTATAATAAATTCTTGACCTAGACAGACAGCACTGAATAATGTTATGTATGTATAAATTTGTGTGTGATTTGGGTAGATTGCTTTTCGTCAAGCAAAGAGATAAGCACGTGAAAAAATTCCCATGAATTTGAGTTATAAATTTTTGCAGTATAAAAAGCGATTTCGATTTCTACTTATTTTAATAAAAAACAAACAACCCGACTGATCTCGAACTAGCAGCGGTTGCAGCAGTACAAAGAAAACGCTTTAGTGGTAGATGTAAAGTAGATGATGCAAATTTATCTACATTGGGGTGACCGTTATTTTCAAATACTTGAATTTCTTTGATGGCACCTTCCACGCTTGACTCTATTTGATGTTGAAATATTTGCTGTGAGATTTTATTTTAATCGAATAATGGGAAAAGGGTGCCTCTTGACTTCTACAAATCAAATTTCCTTAGTTTAAAGTTAAAAAAATTCGATTCTTTTGTCGGTAATCGGACGCGTTGAATAGTTGAATTGTATAAAGTTGTTTCCACTGGAAGTATACTCTATTTGAAATTCATTTAGAGTTTATGTCCAATACCATTATGAATTCTGGTTCTTTCTAATTATATATTTTCCTTTACTAGCGAAGTAAATATGTGAAAATGGAGCTTTATAACGCATTAACCATCAAACGAAAGTATGGAACCCTCAATATAGCTAAAGATTGGTTTTACCTAAAAATAGTTCTACACTTGAAGAGAAAAATCTTGATTCTGGAAGAAAAATCTTCTTAAACTATAATTTTAAAAAACATTTGCGCCCTTCCCGGCTTTCGAGTCATTGAGGCACCCTTTCTCCCTAAACAATCGTACTAAAATTTTTCAAGGGCTATTTGCTTATAAAAAAAAACTAGAAGAGCGGTAGCCGCTTGGAAAAAACTAAAAGAAAAAATTTCACTACAAATGAGAGGCTGAGAGGAAAAGTGGTATAACTTCTACGTTCAGAAAAAAGTGGAATAATTTTACTTAAGAGCAAAAGCAAAACGAAATATGTTCAGATCAAAAGTGAAACGAAATATGTTCAGAGCAAAAGTGAAGCGAAATATGTTCAGAGTAAAAACGGAATAAATCACTATGCTGTTTTTGCTATGAAAGAATTGTTATACCATTTTTGTTCTTACTTTTAAGTCGTTTCTACGTTTTTATGTTTCCAAATTCCAAAGAGCGAATTGCAGCCTCTTTACAATCTCTACTCTTTATTTATCACTAAACCATAAAAAAAGAGGATGAAAGGAAAAATAGTAGAACTTCTCAGTTCAGGAAAAAGTGTAATAATTTTACTTAAGAGCTAAAGCGACACGAATATTGTCAGAGCAAAAGTGAAACGAAAAATGTTCAGAGCAAAAGTGAAACGAAAAATATTCAGAGCAAAAGTGAAACGAAATATGTTCAGAGCAAAAGTGAAACGAAATATTTTCAGAGCAAAAACAGAATAAATCACAATACTGTTTTTGCTGCGAAAGAATTGTTATACCATTTTTACTTTTACTTTAAAGTCGTTTCAGTATCACTTTAAACCGTATTACTTGCACCGTTCTTGCACTGCTTTTCCTCTCGGCCTCTCAAATAAGAGTCACCCTAATGCAAAAATGTTCGTGCGACATTTTTGACATTTCAATCCCAATTATTGTTATTGGTTCTTTTTTTTTTTTTTTGATTTTGGTTGGCAATATTTCTTAAAAATATTAGGTATAGATTTAAAAAGATTTAAATTATTATTTATTTTTTAGAAATCGCAATTGACGTCAATCTGATGCTGCTGCTACTGGCAGCCGCTGCTGTTGTTTCTTCTCCTTCTAAAGTGAAATTAGTATGTGAATTGATATGTATTTCTGAAAATTGTTTTTGAACCATATATTAACCTTGAAATACAATAACAAAAACAACAAAAAAAGCTAAGAAAAAAAAACAAAAATAATAAAATGAAAGAAAAAAAACATCGATCGCCTTTCGATTACTTTCGTTTCGCACCCAACTACACAATGCAAAAAAAAAAAAAAAAAAAACATTGAAAACGATTAATTCATTAATTTTTACAGTGAACAACACAAAAATATGTGTTTATTTTTATATAGGAGATAGAAAGATGGAAGAGATAAGAGGGAGAGAAAAAAACGAACGCGCGCGCAAAAAAAAAATTAACAGAAAATTTGTCAAAATTTGAAAATAAATTAAAAACATTACAGCTGCAATAACAACAACAACAACGACAAGATCATTAACAACAACAAGATCACCATCATCAACAACAACAACATCGTCAACAACACGATCACTACCATGAACAACAAGAAAATTCATCAACAACATCAATTGACGTCTGCATTAGCGCAAGCAAGTAGCCAATGTGACTATAGTGACTGGCAGTAGAGCAACACAATACTAAAGCAGCAACAGAAGCAGCAGAAGCACTTACCGAGCAGTTACCCCCCATAAAGTATAAGATGTGCTGCTGCTCACGTCAATTTCGATGATGATAAGTCAAGCGAGCGAGCAAGCGGGCAAGTGAGCTAAAGCGCGACAAGCTTCAACTTGATTGGTAAATAATATAATTTAAATAAATATAAACAATTTTTCCCACAGCTTCCTTACTTTTTCTTAGAAAAAATATATAAATAAATATTGTATCTAAATATTTTAATTTTATTTAAAATAGCAAGAAAATTTGCTAACAAAAAAAATATACAATTTATGTATATCTGGCGAAATTAAATTAAGTAAACAATTTAGAGAATATCATACTAACTAAAATCGATCGCACACGAATCTAAGAATATTACTTTTAAAAAAAAAAAATGAACTGTGCATGATCACTTCAAATGATCACTTCACACATTGTAATTTATATATATTTTTTCGCATTAAAGTCTTTTTTTTTTAATTCTATTTTATAGATTGATTAGCTGTGTACACATTACACCCCTAAACTAATCACGATTTTATTTTATTATGTAGCTGTAAGTGCCAATTGTGCTACCACAAGTGTCTCTCCCCTTCTCTCCTTCTCTCAGAGGTAGGTAGAGTGCATGGCTATTCTCTCCACTGTGCTATTTTTGTTAATGGATATTTTTTTTTAGAATAAACCCGTGAGATTGAGGAAGTTAAAAATTATCTTGTTCAGAAGAATCGGCCTGATACTTGCCCCTGACCAATAACAAAAAATGATCTTTGCCTCTGAAATTCACAGTTCCTTTTGCTTCCCATTGCCTTCAATGTTCCTATGGCTTCGAACCCATAAGAACATTGAAGGTAAAGTGATTATACGTCCAATCTTAACTTACAGGGCTTTGGTGTGGTGGAAAGCCATCAACAAGAAACACACCGTAACTAAATTAGAAAGTATTCAACAAGAGCAATAGGATCATGCCACACTGTGGCTCTACTGCCACACGTAGTAAACAATCTTTTTCCAGCACAGCCTGATGATCAACGTAAAGAATGGTGTGACAATGGGCAAGTAGTACCGGAAGTAACAGTGGAGAATGTAATGGCAGCAGCCAGGAAACTGCGATCTGGCAAAGCACCGGGACCTGACGGTATTCCAAATATCGCACTCAGGACTGCGGTTATAAGCCAAACAAGAGCTACTGTTGATTTGTTCAAGATATGCATTAAGGAAGGAACTTTTCCAAACCAGTGGAAGCAACAGAGACTGGTGCTCTTACGTAAAAACAAAAACAAATCCGACCCTTCACCGTACCGTCCACTATGCATGTTGAATTCGGCTGGGTAAATTATTGGAGCAGATAATTGGAGACCGATAGGAGCAAGCTGTTAAATATCATCTTTCAGATACGCAATTTGGGTTTAAAAAGCGCAGGTCAGCAACTGATGCAATAGGACTAATTAAAAACATTGCATAGAAAGAAATAGAATGGAAACGCTGGAGAGGTGGCGCTTAGAAATACTGCTTGATTCTCACCCTGGACGTAAAGGATGCCTTTAACTCGGCAAATTGGCAAAGCATCCTAAAGGCAATGAAGGATTTCAATGTTCCAGCTTACATACCCAACATTATTTCTAGCTACCTGAGCAATAGATGGCTGAAATATGATCCGATTAGAGGCACAATGGACTACAAGATAACCGGAGGTGTTCCCCAAGGATCAGTTTTAGGCCCAGCCCTATGGTATTTAATGTCTGACGGCGTATTATAGCTAAGCGTGAATGAAGGTACAAAAATAGTGGGATTTGCTGACGACATTGCGGTGGTAGTGGTAGCAAAACACCTTAATGAAGTTGCTAGCATTGCGACAGTTTGTCTTGCAGAACATAAGACAGAGGCCGTCTTGATAAGCAGCTGGAAAAAAGTGGAAGTAGTCAGCGTTAACGTGGGTGGCTGCACAATCACATCAAAATCCGCTATAAAATATTTAGGAATCATGATTGACAATAGAATAAGCTTTAAGGCGCATCTCGAGTATGAGCATCAAAAAGCAGCGAAAGCAACAGCAGCACTCTCAAGAATCATGCTGAATGCCAAAGGACCCAAACAACGTCGAAGATAGCTGTTGGCAAGAGCGTTTCGCACTGTCTCAGAAGAAGTTGCACTAGTTATAGCTGGATTGTACCCATTAGATTTAATAGCAAGAGAGCCTGAAATAAGAAACGCACTAGCTTCGGAGTCTACAACAACGCAAATACAAAATTAATTACAATCGCTTCGCGGCAGAGTCGCTGGAATCACGGAGAGAAGGGGAGATGGACATATAAACTTATTCCAAATCTGACAAACTGGTTGAACAGAACACATGGCGAGGTGAACTTTTACCTGACACAGATGCTCAGCGGACACGGTTGTTTCAAGGGGTATCTTCATAGATTCAGCCATGAAAATGACCCTGCATGCGATCACTGCGAACCAGACTGCATAGAAGATGCAGAAAATGTGTTTTTTGAATGCAGTCGTTTCACGAATTTGAGAATAACGCTGAACAGTGCTTTTGGAGGCACAATTACACCAGATAATATAGTAAGCTATATGCTCAAGTCCCAGGAAACATGGAATGCTGTAAACAAAAAGACCACATTGATCATGGTGGAACTTCGAAGAAGCGAACAGATGAGACACACAGATGAAGAAGTAGAGCTTAAAGCCGTTTCCCCCCGCGAAGTGGAGTAAACGAGATGAAGGTGGTTTTAGTCGGTACGAATCCGACATAACCGGACAAGAACAGGAGTTCTGCGGTACCTAATGAAAGGTTTCCACCTTCCAACGCACAAAAAAAAAAAAACACTGCGGCTCTAAATACTCTTGCGCATCTGATACCAATAGATCTCTTTATCGAACAGGGAGCAACCATGAGCGCGATAAGGCTAAGGCAAAGGGGCCGTTGGACAGAAAGACCTTACAGCCTTAGAAGTCTGCTTACGTTACAAGGGTGACAAATTCCAAACAAAACAGATTACATCATCCCGGAGAGAAGGGAACAACAGTATAATAACAAATAACTTCGGTACCACAGTATTCATGAACGGATCCAATATGAACTGCAGCATAGGAGCAGGTATCTTCTCAGAGAAACTAGGTTTTAATCGATCTGTCCGCCTCCTTAACTCTGCTAGTGTACTGCAGGCTGAAGAGTTAACAATAAGGGAGGCAAGCAGGATACTAAAGACAAACCATACCTTTAAAACACGCATCGTCATTCTTTCGGATAGCTAGGCCGCAATCAAGGTTCTTGGTTCGGCCGTCGTTACAACATCAAACCTGGTAAGCATCTAAAAATTTCTAACGGACCTTACCCGACAGTATTGCCTTGATATGGATCCCGGGACACCAGAACACCGGTAATGACAAGGCAGACAAGCTGGCCGTACAGGCCCTACCCTGCAAAAATCCTTGGTTGAGCAGAAATTCACACTACTAAGCTAGATCAAGCGAGAAATCTCTACACAATACCTTGCAAGAGCCAATAGTAGATGGACCCGGCTGCCGACCTGCAAATTAAGCAGAGCGATATGGACCGACTACAACAAAAAAAAAAAAAACCATACAACTTATAAACAAAAAACGGAAGAACATCATGAGATTGATAGCGGTCATCAATGGTTACTGGCTCATTGGTGAGCCAGCAGCCAAAATGAGAATTCCACATAACACCATTTGCCGTAACTGCTTTTATTCGGGGGGGAACAGAGATTATTTCTCACTTTCTATGTGAATGTCTGACTGTGGGACGAGCTAGAATGAAGATCCTGTTTCAATACCTCAAGGACCTGTGTGAAATAAATCTAAACAAACTCGTAAGTTTCCTAAGCCAGTTAATATGGATCTGATTCTCCTGGATTGCCCGCAGAACCAAACAAACCAGAAATAATTGTGGATGTGATATAAAAACGGAGTGTTAGCGCTGATTGGGTTCGTGGTGCGAACCACCACTTCAACAACAGAACCTAGGATGTAGGAATATATTTGTTATTGCCGAACATATTCGATATTGACCTCTAAAAACCAGACGGGACATCTCAAGCCCAGTAAGGATGAGCAGGAACCAAAGTAGACTTGAGAAAGTAACTTGAGAAAAAAATTGTTTTTGAACCTGGCTCAGGAACGGCTCAGCGACAAGTCACCATATGGCACCGGTAGGCATTACTGCGTTAAGCTAACAATGAGGTAAAAGTGAACGATGAAAACGAGTATGAAAAAATTACGAAAAATAAATTAATTAAAAAAAACTATTTTTTTTTTAAATTAAAGTTAAAATATAAAAGAAATCGAACATTTTTTTTTGTAAAAATTGATGTTTTGATGAAAAAAAATATAAACTGCATTTTTATTGGGAGTATGAATGCATAAACTCGTATTTTTTTCGTAATTTGGACATTTATTGTGAAAAAGTGATTATAAATTTATTGTTTAAAGTATTGTCCATCGTTAGCCACAACCTTTTCTCATCTTTCTGGTTGCATACCTGCTGTTCAGCCAGGCCATGTGTCATCGATCGGAACAAGTGGTAATCAGAAGGAGCAATGTCTGGAGAATACGGCGCGTTTCCAAGTATGTTTTTACTTGCCTTGCAACATGCGGCCGAGCATTGTCGTGCTGAAGAATAACTTCGTCGTATCTATTCTCATATTCTGGCCTCTTATCTTTTGATGCTCGGCTCAAACGTATCAATTGTAATCGGTAGCGGTCGCCAGTGATCGTTTCATTCGGTTTCAACAGCTCATAATACACGACACCTTTCATATCCCACCAAATACACAGCATGAGCTTGGATCCATGGATGTTCAGCTTTGCCGTTGATGTTGATGCATGTACGGGCGGTCCCCATGATTTTTCACGCTTTGGGTTATGGTAACGTATCCACTTTTCACCGCCAGTCACAATACGATGCAGAAAACCCTTTCTTTTCTGTCGTTCAATCAGCAGTTCACGTGTAAAAAATCGTCGTTCGACGTCTCTCGGCTTCAATTTTGAATCATTCCCAATGCTTTTAATCGTTTAGAAATGGTTGATTGATTTACTCCTAAAGATTCTGCAAGTTCTTGTTGCGTTTGACATGAATCTTTTTCGAGTAATGCCTTCAATTCTTCATCTTCGAACTTTTTCGGGCAGCCTGAACGTTCCCTGTCTTCAACATCAAAATCACCACTTTTGAAGCGGGCATACCACACCTGACACATTCTAACGTCTATAGCACAGTCAGGATAAGCTTCAGTGATGAGTAAACGATGTGCTTCAGTTGCGTTTTTCTTTAAATGGAAGAAGCAAATTAAAACTTCCCGCAAATGTTGTTTTGTTGGCACGAAATTCGACGTTTTCAGCTATAGTAAAACACTTTTGTAAAATTATGAAAAATATTTGACAGATGAATTCTTATAGTATTTTTGGCGCTCTTCGAGATAGCTGTCAATGTCAAAAAATGGCGCTTATGATAGATATGAAGTTAGTCACAATTACGAGTTTATACATTCATACTCCCAATAATTTTTTTTTTTCAATTTTAATAAGTTTGATGTCAATAAAAACTAATTGTGATGTAGCAGAGTAAAACGGACCACGGATTCGGACTCAGTGACCCCCCATTACCCTAAGTACACTTGTCCCGTCTCTGCTCATGTTTGGCTGTTGAACAGTGTTATCCAAAAGTATAGTCATAAAACATCAAAATACAAGGAACAAATTTGAGTTCAGGATTCAAATCAGCGACCTTGAAATATCCTTATAAACTTTTTCATTCCCCCATGTGATTTTGTAATTTATAAAATTTCCCGCAATAAATAAAAAAAAAACAATACGCATGCTCTAGTGATTTGTGTAGATGTCTTGCATGTGCCCTTAGGTGCACAAGCACTTAAGTGAATTCTACTGTCGTTTGAGAGATTTTTATTGAATTCAAGTTTAAATTGGAGAACTCGGAGTAAACTAATGCTTAGAGCTTTGGGAATTTATGGCCACGAATTGAGATAAATAAATTGTAAATTAAGCCCAAATTGGGTATGAAAATTATTAACTTCTCTAAAATGTAGGTGCGGAAAAGAATTTACATAAATAAAAATTGGTAAAAAGTTTTTTTATTTGGAACAACAAAATCTCTAATTGTTTTTCAGAATTAATATTTAAATATTTGTTGCTGTTGTTTTTGTTGATGATATTAGTTGTTGTTGATTGCATGAGAACAAATGGCAGCAGCATCAAAAACAATCAACTAAATCAAACCAAAAAAAAAAAAAGAAGAAAAATAAAATAGAAGGAAAAAATAATTTATCTTAACGATAGAAGAAACGAAAGCTTCCGTTGGTCTTCTGCTTCATCTTCTTCTTCTTCTTAGTTTTGGTCTTGCTCTTGGTCTTCAGCAAGTATCGTGATGCCGCCATAATCTATTTTGGTAACAATTTCGGAAAAATCAAAAAAAAAAAAAAGAAAACAACTACCAAAAAAATACAAAAAAAAAAGAAAAGCATAGAAATGAATTTCTGCTGTCGACGAAACGAAGAAAACATGAAAAGTACGATGAAAAGTGCGTCAGCAGGCGGCAACATAATGCAAATTCGTGCTTTATTTTATTTTATTTATTTATTTATTTTAATTTTGTCTATTCTCTGCTATTTTGTTTTATTTGTTTTTTAGTAGTTGCTAACGAGGCTTTTAACCTTGTTTTTGTAAAATGAAAACATCAACAAAAAACAAAGAACATAAATCCAATTCAATAGCAATAGAAAAAAAAAATAATAGAAACTATTTTTTATACATACATAGACGCTAACAAAAGAGGAGATCAGATTTAATTGGAGAGCAAAAAAATCAAAAAAAAGAGGAAAGAACTAAAATACAACAGATTATAATAATAAATAAATAAAATTGAAGAGAGAAATATAAAAATCGCACAAGCTCGAAGAATTAAAGGAATAAATCCCTTAGCAAGCAGTATTCATTTGTGACTCATCCTAGATTTAAGGTAAAGAGCTGCGTTTCTTGATTTTGATGTAATACTGGCAAATAACGGAGACTAAACTCTGAGGAAGTAATGACTTTAAATTCTATATATGGAATCACTAGTAGATCAGAAAGATAGCACGGTTCAACAGTCTAAATTGAGCAGAGACGTGACAAGTGTACTTAGGGTAATGGGAGGTCGCTAAATTCGAATCCGTGGTTCGTTTTGCTTTGCTACGTCACAATTTTTTGTTATTGCCAGCAAACTTTTTAAAACTTGAAAAAACAAAAAAATTAAAAATGCAGTTCATATTTTTTTTCATCAAAACATCAATTTTTACAAAAAAAATTTTTCGATTTTTTTATTTTTTAACTTTAAAAATTTAAAAAAATTTTTTTTTTTTTTTAATTAAATAATTTTCTCGTAATTTTTTTCATCCTTGTTATCATCGTTTACTTTTATCTCGTTGTTAGCTTAACCCAGTAATGCCTAGCGGTGCCATATGGCATCTTGTCGCTGAGCCAGGTTCAAAAACATTTTTTTTCTCAAGTTACTTACTTGATCTATCTAGTTTGTGTTCTTGAACAATTAAATCCTAAGAATTTCTTTGAGTATACCTATAAATAAATTTATACAATATATTGTTGTTTCCTTTTTGATACGTGAACGTATTCCTTTTTGAACACATTGCAGATAAATATATAATATAAAATAAAAAACGTAAGTACCTATGAACATAATTTTTTACAAGAGAAAGATTTATTTTTCAATTTTCGATTTTATTCATAATTTATCCGAAGATGTTTTATTGTAGGTTCATATACGCTGGATTCCATTTTTGCCCACATCGCGATTCTCAAAACACTAATCGGAAACAAATAGTTTGTACAAAAATAAAACCGGTGACCGCCTACTCCAAGCTTTCTTCGAACTTTCAACAAAATCTAAATTAATTTTTAGGATTTAATTGTTCAAAAACACATTAAATTAAAGTCAAACTTTTATACTGATCTGCCTTTGAACCGTGCAACGGCATTTTTCATCGATAACGAAGGCATGGTTGTGGAGACGTAGTTTTGCAAACGCAGTGGCTTTTAAACATTCTAAAAACGGTACAGCTTATGCTGTTGTTGTTGCTTTCTTTCTCTAACTTATTGCTGAACATCTTATTCAAGTACGCCAATCGCATTCTTACACACATATCGTAGCCTTAGAATTGATTTGGCGTATGTGTATACGTATTCGTTTACGATATGTATAAAAAGTTTAAAGATCATTTTGCACTTAAGTATACGTTTTGCCATCATTGCTTTAACCCATTAAGAACCTATTAACCATTAACCTAACCTAACCTAACCAAACCTTTTTTTTTTTTTTAACGAGGAGGAAAGCATAAAAAGCCACCCAGTCAGTGCGTGACATTCTCACGCTAAAACCACCTCTCGTCCGTACGGATATTCTTCCCGGAACCACCGTTAGGTATTACGTCGGAAGGCCGTAATGAGCTTAGTGCTCAATTGTCAGAATTGGTTTCAGTCCAATTCTGTTCGGTTTTATCGTCGATTGACGATATCTGGCTCTGTATTTGTAGTGTTTGCCGTGCGCTCGACTTTGCGCGCACGTTTTGCATTATACAGAGCGGTCATCATATCTACAGCTACCTTGCATGCTGCATTCCATTTTTCCGCTGTGTTACACATCTGTGTCGTCAGATTCCTTTCTGTAGGGGGTTCTCCAAAGGCTTTCTCCAGCTCATCTCTGTTTTTGTTAAAACGTGGGCATATAAAAAGTATATGCTGCGCGTTCTCCCGTTCCTCTGGGCATCTTGGGCAAAACGGGTCTTCTTCTCCGGTGTTGATTTTATGCAAGTACTGCTTGAAGCACCCATGGCCACTAAGCGGCTGCGTAATGTGGTAATTCAGTTCACCATGTCTGCGTGATATCCACTCTTCTATATCCGTAATGAGATTGTAGGTCCATCGACCCTTCTCGGATGACTCCCATCTTCGCTGCCATTCCATGATGGTACGCTGTCTTTCTTCTCTTCTTATGGCTTCGGTTGATTTTGTGTCACGGCCATATAACCGCTTCATCTCTTGTGCCTGTAAATCTATGGGCACCTTACTTGCTATGACACAAATAGCATCGTCCTATACTGTGCGATACGCGCTAGCAACCCTCAGGGCACTGAGCCTATATATCGCACGGATATCCTTCTGGTGTGTTTTCTTGCTGTCCTCCCAGATAGGTGCTGCATACAAGATTACTGACGTAGTAACCGTTGAAAGCAGCCGGCGCCTGCCCTCACGCGGGCCTCCTATATTCGGCATGATGCGTGTTAATGCGCTGTTTATTCGTGCTGCTTTTCCACCAGCAGCTTTCAGGTGATCCTTGAACGTCATTCTAGAATCTATAAGTACTCCTAAGTACTTAATGTATGGACACGAGGTGATGTTATGATCACCAACCGTGATGACCAGCTCTTCACGTGCTCTTCTGGTACACAATATCACGACTTCCGTCTTCTGCTCCGCCAATTCCAGCTTCGATTTGTATAGTCATCCTCTCACTCTTGAGATGACATCGTTACATATAGCCTGTAGCGAGTCCAGGTGTTTGGCTACTGCCACTATCGCGATGTCGTCTGCATATCCTATGATTTTTGTATCCTCCGGGAGATCCAATTTGAGAATGCCGTCATACATTGCGTTCCATAGCGTTGGGCCGAGAACGGAGCCCTGCGGAACGCCTTCTTTGACACGATACTGCTTCACGCCGTCATCAGTATCGTATATTAAGATTCTGTTGTCGAAGTAGTTTGCGATTATTTGCAACAGGTACTCCGGTACTTCGAATCCTCTCAGTGCACTCATAATCTGCAGCCAGTTCGCCGAATTGAAGGCATTTTTGATGTCCAACGTCACTACGGCGCAATACTTCTTCTTCTTGCCGTTTCCCCATTGCTTGCCCCTGGTGGCCTCGCGTGCAATATTCATCATCGTTTGTATTGCGTCGACCGTGGATCGTCCTCTTCTTAATCCAAACTATCGTGCTGATAGCCCTCCTGGCTTTTCAAGCCACTCCTGGAGCCTGTCCCCTATAATGCGTTCGAGAATTTTGCCCAGTGTATCCAGCATGCATAACGGGCGGTAGGATGCCGGTTCATCCGGCGGCTTCTTTGGTTTTAGTAGGAGGACTAACCGCTGTCGCTTCCATGGGTCTGGAAAAACTCCTTCTGTCAAGCACGCGCTGAAAAGCTTCGCGAACACCTCCGGTGTAGCTTTGATCGCCGCCTTGAGCGCAACGTTGGGGATGCCATCCAGTCCTGGGGCCTTGTTATCCGCAATCCTTCGTAGCGTTGCCAACACCTCGCTGGCGGTGACTTCTGGTGCTTGCACGCACTTATGTTGTCGTGGAGCAAGTTCTTCCTAGGGGGGAAAGAGTGTGGTCAGCACTTTTCGCATCAGTGTGAGGCAGGTGGGCTGTGCGGCCCTTAACCCTCTAACCTTCCTCATAACCGTTGTATATGCCATCCGCCATGGATCGGTTTCTACCTAACCTAACCTAAAATAACCTAACCTAACCTAACCTACTCTCCTCTTTCCTCTCATCTCATCTACCTTTTGTCTACTACCTTTTTTAACTCCTTGAGCGATTGATCAGCGAAAGCAGATCACTTTGTCCATCAAGGTAGGTACAAAAAACAATAAAATAGAAATATCATTATTTTTAGTCTCTTATTGTTGTTGTTGTTGTGCATGAGAGTTTTCTATGAAAATAATAACAACGAAAATGAAATAAAATCACAAAAGGTTGAAAGAGAAAACAACGCGCTATACAAAATTAAAAAAAAAAAAAACAATACGATAATTGTATTTATATTTGTATGTTTATAGCTAGTATAATAAATTTCACTTGCTCATACATACATACATACATAACTATCAGCATATAAACATACATCTCAATATAAATTTGTATCTATGAGATGCAACAATGAATGCCATTGCACTTCATATCTACTACTCGTATGTATGTATTCAAGATTTGCATGTAAAGATTTTATTTTTCTTTAATTTTTCTGTTTTTTCCTGCTTTTTATTTATTTATATTTTGTTGGTATGTTTTCGTTGTTGCTGCTGTTTTATTTTTTGCAATTGTTGCCAATACGGAAATTACAATGTTGACGTCATGTTTCGATTTCTTCGCTGTTGTTGTTGTTGTTGCTGTTGTTTTTCTTGATTAATAAAATATATGTATTTATATACAGAAAAACAACAACAACAACAAAACAAATAACCAAATGAGATACGCTTTATCGCATAGATAAAGATAAAGTTTGATTGAATTATTTTTATGTATTGTTGCTATGCTCTACGGTTGTAAATTGTTCATTGTTGTTTCTGTTATTATTGAAATTTCTTCTTGTTTTTTTCTTTTGCATTTTTATGCACATGAATTTCATGAATATTATTTGCCATTGCGAAAGAGTGTGAAAATATTTACAAATAATATAATAAATTTCGAGAACTTTTACTGAATATTTACCTAATCATTTTGCTTATTAATTTATTATTTGTTTTTATTCCAAGTGTTTTTCTTTGAAATTTTAGTGAATATTTGATATTATTTGTTTATGAAGTTTTTATATAAATTTTGTAATAGAGTTAAGTGTTATTGAGTCATATGACTTGTCAAATGATACTATTAGACAAAATGATTAAAGTGATACAAGGATAGTTCTAAGCAAACAAGATTAGAGACGAAATTGAAAACTATATTAGAAACCAGGCTAAAAATACATACATATGTCTAAAATACAGATCAAATATCAGGCAAAAGCTAAAACCAAAATAATACTAGAAACTAAATCAAAATCATATTAAACAACAGACCAAAAACCAGGTCAAAATCAGACTTGATATGATATCAAAAACCACCCCAAAATCCTATTTAAAGCTGGAATGGAAATCAGACCGAAATCAGATCAGAGATCAAACCAATAATCAGATTTAATTTAAAACTAAAAACCAAACAAAAATCAAATAAAAAACCGTCCAGAGAAGGGCAAAAAATTCAAAACCAAAATTCAGACTCGGAGATTAAAATTTAAATATAAATCAAACTAGAAATCAGACTAAAGTCAGACCAAAAATCAGACAATAGGATTCAAATTCAAATAAAAAAGCAGAGAAAAAACAGGATTTAAATCATACCAGAAATCATACTGAAATTCAAACCTAAAACCAGCCCATAAACTACACTAGAGCTTAATCAAAAATTTGACCAAATTCAGGCCTATTATCATATGAAATCAAACTAAAAATTTGTATAAAAACGAGACCATAAAAAAGACCGAAAATCATACAAGAAAGAAATGATATTAAATTTTAAATTAAATATTAAGTTAAAGTCAGACCAAAAACATAACTAAAATTAAAACAAAAACCAAACTTGAAGCCAGAAACCAGATTAAACCATACAAAGAACTAGATATAAGCTCAAAAAATTAGACCCCAACTTAGACTAAAATCTAACAAAAAATCAGAAAAAACTCATACTAAAATTCAGACCAAAACAGACTAAAATCAGAAAGGAGTGAGACTAAAAAATATATCATAATTCAAACAAAAAACCTGACTAGATATCAGCCTAAAATCAGATCAAATTTTCGTCAAACCACAAACCAAACCAGACCAGAAACCTGAACAAAATTTAAACAAAAAATCAAACCAAAAATTAGACCGAAATTCAAATCAAGAACCAGACAGACAAATTTGAATCTGCATCTGAAGTCAGATTCGCAATCAGTGACTCTTTTTTTTATTACAAAAAAAATCGGATCGCTATTTCCCCCCCCCCCCCCCAAAATATTTTCAAACATTCAAAGCAATAATAACTTATATAAAAATTCTACATATTCGCTCTCCCCCCCAAAAAAATCCTTTTTGGATCTGTCACTGTATATATGTAGATAGTTTTTATTTAACCTTTTAGAGATGGACGCGTGAGTGATTTCCGACTCACGAATACTCACGCTCAAGGCGAAATTTTTCAAGTTACCTACGCTCACGCAGGAGCTCTTAATTTTCGCTCACAATCGTTTACGCCTACGAATAAGATTTGCGATTCACTCATAAATACTCGCAAGAAATAATAATACAAAGGATAGTTTTTAATTTTAAAACATTTGCCGATTTTATTTATGCAACATAACGAAATTTTTGACCAATTTTGCTTCCCTCCTCCTCTTGGTCGTAACACTGCGTAACAAAACGTACCATCCTCGCCTAAAAATACATATAATTTACCGTAAGTTACGGATAAATTGACTTCACGCACGATAAAATATGACTCATGCACTCACGACATTTTCGTGATTTTATCCAAAAACCACTCACGATAATAAAAAAAAAGTTTTAATTTTAAAGGGATTAGTTATGAAGGATTTTTTTTAAAACCAATAAAAAATTTTGTGTACAAATTTCAGTTAATTTACTTTGGATTAAATCACGAACGAATCCTATTTTTGAATCTTAAAAATTCGGATCATGAATCAAAAAATTAAATTTGTGAAGAAATTAAAAGTATAATTAAGTATAATTCATATGCGAATGAGTCGCAAACGAACGAATCAAAACGAATGGGTTACCGTACCCTGCTCTTTTATGATGTATTTTTTTGCTTTAAAAAAAAAAGTATTATATCACCATAAGCTTCAATTGACCAGCCATTCATCATCATCATCAGTTCCATTAAACACCCAGTGGTGCATAGGGCCTCTACAAAGCATCTCTAGCTCCTTCTCTATACTTCATGTTTTCCCTGTTTGCTCTATGTCTTTTAGTACACTGCTTTCTACGTGATCTTCGGGCGACCCCGCTCTCTAGAATTCCAATCTAGAGCTTGGCAGCTGTGAAAATGCACCAATCGCTTTTCCAATTCTCGCTTTGCACGGTCTTCGGCTAAAATGATGTTCCCCAAGTTTGTGAAGCGGTCTACAAATTCGATCTTTGTTGGTCCCACCGATGTGTTCATTTAATTTGCATTTATCTTCATTGATTTGATTTTGTTGGCGTTGACTTTGAATACAACTTTTGCTAATTCGACAGATAGACTGCATATCAGAAGAAGATATCGTTGGCGTAATCGAGATCCTCTAGCTGTTCTGTGTGAAGTTCCAAGGGATACCTCGATTTTTACCGATCCCGTGCTGTGCAAACTCTGATCAAGGACCAGGAGGAAATGAATGGGCGACATTAAACGGCCTTACCGTAGGAATTCTTGGCTCCAAATCGCTTGGAGTACCGGTAAAGGGAGCTTTGAGCTTAAAATTTCAGATAGAATGTGGTCATAGCCTGGAGATGTATGGTTTCTGAGCTTCTTTATCGCCGCTATGATTTCATTTAGCGAAGGCTGATTGTTATCAGTTGTAAGGCGTGTATCAGGTGCATTGTTTAACGTGGGCTCACTACGAAACACCAACGCGTTATTTAATCTACATTGGATGTGAGAATGCCTGATTTAGATCTTATCGGATGTTCAGCACGACAATTTTTGCTTGAGAGTTTTCGGCTTATGTCGTAGATTGTTCTGCTGTTATTGATGTTTGCTTCTACTTCTGCCTCTGCGGCTAGACTATCTGACTATCTTTCCTCCATAGAGTTTGCTAAATCCCTTGCTCTTTTTGCTCCTCTCCTCTATTCGACCAGCCATTGCTGATTGAATTTCATTGAGTGAGAGTAAAAATTCTCTCAATATGCGTAACTCAGTTCAAGCGAATTATACTATATCTCTCTCTTTGAACTGGAGAAGAATTTTGACAAAGGGGGTGTGGCACCTTCCATATAACCTGAATTTCCATTATGAGATATCTTAAGAGGCATTTATGGTACGGTACTAAAATTTAAATTCTTTCACTTTGTTGGATTAGTTGGTGTAGCACCATGCTTCACTTTTATTTTCAACTACGATTTCTATTGTACTACTATTTCTATAACTATTTTCTTCTACTTTTTTCTACAATTTCTTTTTATTTCCTACTGTTTTTTCAACCAATATTTTTTGCTACTTTTTCAACGAATATTTTCTGCTACTATTTTGCTACTTTTTTTCTATTACCTTTTCAATACATTTTTTCTACAATTTCTTTTTATTTTGTACCACTACTTTTTACAAATTTTTCTACTACTATTTTTTATTATTATTTCTACTTTTTCTGCCACCTTTTTTCAACTTTTTTACAACAACTTCTAATATTATTTAAATTGTAGAAAATATTTCATAAATTGAGGATTTTTTTTCTAAAAATGTAGTAAATTGACTTCAATTTATGGAAAATTATTCCTCAAACTGAGGAAAATTTTACCTTTATTATATACATAAAATATTATTCATTTGAAAAACGCAATTTCTACAAATTGAAGACATATTTCTTTAATTTATAGAAAACTTCCTTCTTTCAAAGAAATTTTTCTCTAAAATAAAGAAAAAATATTTCCTCAATTAAAAGAAATTTTGTATATCTAAATGAGGAAACCGTTTCTGTGGCTCCAAATTATTCTAATTTTTCCTCAATTTGATAGCCGTTTTTCTTCAATCGAGGTAAGTATTTCTCTGGGTGTACATACTCTACAGGCGTCGTCGCCTTGAAATGATCAAAAGATCCTTATAGCCATCAAACAATTATAAATTGAAGTTTATTGAAATTTATATCTTTTCAATATAATTTATTTTTTTTTCACAAATTATATCAACAGCCACAAACACAACAGCTTCGCTTGAAATAGAGACGCCGACTAAAAAATTCAAAAGAAAAACAAAGTGAACGCGATTGTCTGCCAAGGCCAAAAGAGTAAAGCTAGTTTTTTGTGTATACCAAAATTTTGTATGGAGAACATTTTTGGTATATTCGTCTTTTTCTTACATTTTCTATGCAAAAAGAATATGTAAGTTTAATGATGGCACCTTATTTTATTCAAAATAAGGTAATTTGTCCCTTTTTGGTATTTTGATACTTTTGCTTCGTATTTGGTGCTTGAATTTTTATATGCTGATGCGACTAAATTTTGGAAGAAACAGATTTATAGAAACGTCCATTGTTCCATGCACATTTGTGTTAACAATAGAAAAAGTAATTCGTAAAATCTATTGAGTTAAAATTTTATGCAGCGACGCGTTATAAGGACTAAGTTTTAGAAAAAAATGATAAATGTTGATGCCCATTTACCACACCCATATTTTCTTGAATTTTACTTACTTTTTAATCTTACTTTCCTTTAATTTTAGTTTTAACAATTTCATTAAAATTTGGGATTTTATTGCATTGGTGGGCAGCACCGCAACTAAATTTCAAAAAATGAAAAAATAACTTACTTCAAATTGAACACCATGGTTGCATGAAAGGAATACATTTTTCTTCATTTTGAGAAAAATTTACATAAACGAGAAAAATTTTCGTGAATTCAAATTAAGGAAACTTTTTTTTTTTGTTTTAGAGATGGTTATTTTTCTGGGTGTACAGATCTGAATTTCTATCTAACTGCTGAATGACCCCTTGGGCATCAACTGGGTTAATAATTTTGCTCAAACGGTATCATCGGCTGATATGGCTTTGTTTTTGCCGAAGGTCACTCACTGATGCGCCTAACGGTCTTTTTTTTTTTTTGTAAGTATCCACTATGTTCTTTGCTATCTGACTTGAGTTTTTTTCGTACACGTCATTGAGTTCACATCGGTGATAATACAATAAAAAAAGTTTCATTTTCTGGTCGTCCAGGCGCAATGTAAACTTTAATTTCTAAAAATTAATTAACACAATATTGATTTGAGATTTTCATTTATAATGATTCTCTGTTTTTGATGTACAATTCTGCAAGTTAAATACTTTTGAAAATGTCAATTATATCAATAAAGCGATACATTTTTAAATCTAGATTTTTTTTTCCAAATTCAATGGAAGTCTGAATTGTTATGACGAATGTTCAATTTTAAATATCAAGTACTTTATTCTTTTTTAATTTTCGCGCTTTTTCGCAGAAAAGGCAGAACTACGATTGTCGGGTCAGCTGGTATATTTATATGAACATGTCTCTCTTCTTCAAATCAATTATACCGTTACTTTATAAACTAATACTCACTTCTCATTACAATGACGTCAATAAGCACAAGGCCATATGCATTCTTGTCTAGTATTTTTTTTTTTATTATTTTAAAATGAAAGTGATAAGAGTTAAGCATTTGGCTTTTATTATTTTCTTCCTTTTGAGATTAAAAACTCAATAAAAATAATAAATGCCCAAATGTCCAAATACCATATATCATACTTTTTAGTTTTATTTTAAGTCTTTGTTTTTATAAATTTTTTGATAAATTTTTGTTTTTTATGAATTAAGGTCATTCTGATTATTTTTGCAAACGAATAAACAAAAACGTATATTTGGTTATCTTAAAATTCATTTATTTTTATTGTTCTTTTGAATTTTTTTTTTGTTTTGTTTAAGCTATTTTCATTTTCATTCATTAAAAGAAATGTGTAGCCTGTTGTTTTTTAATTCTTTTAGCGTTTTTTTTTTTTTTTTGAAACATATTTTTTTTTTTTTTTTTTGAGATATTCATTTGTTTTATATCAATTTGTTGAAAAACAAAATTTTTTAATAAACAATTTGCAGCATTTGTTTACGATTAATAGGCGTCAGTAAAATAGCTATGTTTATACATAAATATATTTATATATCCTATATATTAGTGTCCGACCGATTATTCGGCTTCGGTTCTTCGGCTATTCGGCCTAAAATTGCACCTTCGGCATCGGCTTCGCCTTCGGCAAAAAGTGGCCGAAGTATTTGCCGAAGCCGAAGATTATAAGCATTTCATTTTATAATAATTTTTACTATAGATTGGCAGTAAAAATTTATACAAATAAATAAATATGAAGTGTTTATATAAAGTATTTACATTACAATTTTTGTGTTATATTTTCTCCGTTTGCTGGTTCCATTTTTAATTTTGAAGTAATCCACAGATTTACAACCGTACAAACAGTAATCAGTGCTTTTTTTTAACGAACAACCTGCTGGAGCTAATACAATTAGAGGCTGCAGAAGCAAGCCAAATCTTTTTACTTTTTAAGGAAGACTTGAAGCGTATTGAAAAGAAGCGTTAATTGTTAGAGAATCCGACACGGCGCTTCACTTTTTTTTGCTTTCAAGTAGGTCAAAAAAATTGAAAAATGTTTTGACCAAAATTGTGTTTTATTTGAATTGAAATAGTTTAAAAAAATGACAAAAATCAAATACTTATTTTAAAAACTAGATAGATAAAAATACAAACTTTTAATGACTTAACTTAACAATAAAACTATCCCAAAAATTAAATTTTCAATAGTTTTTTGTTACTACATTTTATCACATTGTTTATGGAATTTCCTCAGCTTTTAAAAAAAATGCATTAGTTATGTGTTATTATGATGTTAGCGACAGTAAAAGTCAAAATTTGTCAAAAACAGCAAAATTAATTATTTTGTTTGAATTTGAGATAAAAATAAAAAAATAAATAAAATACTTCCCGTCATACTAACCAGATAAAATAACTAGCTGTGAGTAGCTAGGAGTTTTTTATACAAAATATTTAGTTATTTAAAAAAAATTGACAAAAAGATTATTTAATAAAAATTACTTTTAGGCATTCAACTTTTCCGGCTTCATAAAACCACACCCATTAAATTTTTTAGGGTTTTGAGATAAAATTTATGCTTTTTACATTAAAATTTATCAATCCCAATTTTTTTTAAATCAATCAAAAATTTTGGAACTAGAGGGTTCTGGTTCCGGCTACAGGTCTATTGATTAATACGCTGATTCAATCTTTGATTTTAGATAAGCAGAATCATGGCAGCCATCGGACAACTTTTTTTTTGGCACAGGTTTCTGTGAATGACAGTCGGTCTACAGATATATAGTCGATGTTACTGTATATTTTGACGTTAACAAATTTTTAAATGATTCTTGAAATAAATAATATTTGTCAGCTCCTTCGACAGTGAACAGTTATTTGGTGTAAATGGTCAGCTTTTTTTTTGGAGTATCTACTATTTATATTTTTCTGTATATGTTTGTATGTTTATATTTTAAAAATCCTTCGGCTTCGGCTTCGGCCGAAGGTTAGATGAATGGCCGAAGTTCGGCCAAAAAATCACCTTCGGTCGGACTCTACTATATATTATATGTATATGAATTTTGTATATATTGACTGAAAAACTGTGAATGTAGAAATTCTGCGCCAATCTGTGAAAGATTTTGTTGTTTATAGGAAAAAATTATTATTATTTTCATTTCTTTTCTTTTCCCTTTTTTTTTTTTTTTTTTTTTTTTTTTTTGTTTCTGTTTACTATATTTTGTTATAGAGAATGTTTTATTTCTTAAGTTTTCAACAAAAAAACAGAAAAACAATTTTCTTTTTTTTTTGAAAACCACAAATTTTCTTCTATAATTTATTGAAGTAATTTAATTTGTTAAAAACTTTCAATAAATTATAAACAAAAATTTCAAAATTTATGTTTTATATAAAGTGCAATCAAACTTAAATGTTGAAGCAAACCTACCCCAAGTGAGTGATATATCATTTGTTTGTTGTTGGTTCAGCAAAGAAGAATTATGGAAAATAATTTCACGCCACTCGACTATTAAAACTTGAAGGTTTACGCTTGACGTCACGTGTTTTCTCAAATCGAAATGCAGACAGAAATGAGAAATAAACAAATTCCAAGAAAGCACATTGTACTTCACATAGAATTATAGATTTTCTTCTATTGTTTTTGTTTAATATTTATTTTTATTAATTATAAACATATTTTTTTTTACAATCGAAAGATACATTTAATTTAAGCAATATACTTTAGCATTAGATTGAAGAAGTTTTTAATAACCTTCGCGATAAATTCATTATGGTTTTCTGGATATAGAATTGTTTGTTCCATCTCTTGGAACGGATACATAAGAGTGGACTTGCAAAACAGTGATACCCCGAAAAGCATTAGCAGAGGTACAATTTTTTTGGCTCGATTAAAAAGAAAACTTTATTTTAAAATTTTTTTTTTGTACGTCAAGATTTCTTAAACAATCTTACTTACAATAAACTCTCATATTTTAGTTGTATTTCGTTTTGGGTCTTTTTCGTGTTGATTGAGAGGCTGAGAGGAAAAATGGTATAACTTATAACGAACCTTACTCCGGGGTATCACTCGCCGTGTCCGGGATCCGATTACAGAAAATTTATTTAACTGCAATGACCCCTAGCCGACAGTAATCTTCCGATCCACGTGCAGGGGAGCACTAGCCGTTGGGTTATGTACACGTAGTTGTGTACAGAACCCTGGTAGGTGCACGAAGTGCTACGTGGACAATGTGGTTGCGGCGGATAGGTAGCACACCCAATGAAACTACCTGAAAGCACTAGTAGGAGTGGTTAGGGAAGCGCACACAATGCTACTCCCTGAAGATGCTAACGCAATATAGAGCGGTAGCAAACACAGTGCAACTACCTGAAGGCACTAGTAGGAATGGACAGAGGAGCGCACACAATGCTACTCCCTGAAAATATAATCACAATTTAATTACAAGGTAGCACACACAGTGCAACTACCTGAGAACGCTAGTGGAAGTGGATCAGGGAGCGCACAAAATGCTACTCCCTGAAAATATAATCCAAAAAATACTCACAATTTATAATATTATATATTTCCTTGTTAAGTTTAATATAGTTTCCCACGATGATTTGCTGGAACAGCAGGAGGAGACGTCTGTCTGGTTCGAGATCTATCCAAAGAAGACAGACCGGAAATTAAAAAAGCGCGTGCTAAACATGGCTGCAATCGCATCTTCTGCGCAGTATGTTCAGTGCGCGTTCAATTTTCAGCACTACCCCAGAGTAGCATTCCTTCGACTTAATCTAACTTATACTACATTACCATAATAACACAATTCATATTTACGTACAACTAAAATTCAATTCATGAAAGTAATTAATGTAACAAAGCAGAATTCATTGATAACGAAAAATAATAAAACTAATTTCAAAAAACAAATTCATGAATGAAAATAAAATAAAAAATGATGTTCAGCCTAGGGTGAAGGGCACAAATGAGGACCATCGATTTGCGTCCTTACAAACTTCTACGTTCAGAAAAAAGTGGAATAATTTGACTTAAGAGTAAAAGCAAAACGAAATAATTTTAGAGCAAAAGTGAAACGAAAAATGTTCAGAGCGAAAACGGAATAAAAAACTATGCTGTTTTTACTCTGAAAGAATTACTAAATATTTCACTTTTGCTCTTATATAAATTGTAGCTCACTCTTCCTCTCAGCCTGTCAATTGTACCTTTGCCACCTACTTTACTAAACACAATAATACCTTGTCCAATATGATCAAATCTCTGTTGTTCAAACTTTCTATTATCGTGACTTCAAGAATATCGACTCCTCTCTTCTTTAAGCCGCTACTTGCAGCATCGAATGGCAGAAATTTTATAAGATGCAATAAGCTGATGAACAGGTAAACTTCCTTCAACATAATATACAAGTTAGTTGCCATTCCTGATCATTTAGCTCCATATAAAACTAAAATTGTCAAAACCATCGAGCGACCGTGGTTTAGCTCTCACATTCAAGCCTTAATAACTAAACGTAATGTTGCATACAACCGATGGAAAAGGTACAAAACACTAGATCTTTGGGCCAAATTTAAGTCCCTGAGGAATAAGGCTGTCACTATAATAAGAGAAGCCAAAAAAAAATACTTTGAGAGAAGTTCAGCACAGCCATACGAACGAAGCAAACCAGGCAACAAATTTCAAACATAGGCCTAGGCAAAAGCAAGCAAAATATGGCTGACACATGTGTAGATGTTGATGGGCTTAATGACAAATTCACCAGTATGCTCCTGCCATTGGTCGATGCAAACTATTACATAACTCTTAGTTCTGCTTCAAGTACTGGCAGTTTTAGTTTTGCGTGTGTAGATCAGTGTTGGGTCCTAGAAAGTATCTTGAATGTCAAATCTAGCGCGGTTGGTTATGATTGCACTCACCCTATATTCCAGAAAGCGCTACTTCCTGTACTCCTTCGTTATATCACGCATATCTTTAACACTATTTTGACCATTTGACTATTTCCTAAAAGCTGGAAAGCAGCAAAAATAAAACCAGCACCGAAATCCATTAACGAGTTTGGGCCTTTCGCAATCCTTCTGTTTATGTCTAAAGCTTTTGAAACAATATTGCTTAAATAAATTAGCTTACACATTTTTGATAAAAACTTATTGACACACAGACAATCTGGTTTCCGACCCAAGCGGGGTTGTGTTACTGCTCTAATTGACATAATTGAGGACATTCGTGTCGAACTTGACAACAACATCGCTACTCTCTTGACACTACTGGACTTCTCTAAAGCTTTCTGTACTGCCGACTACCTTATTCTCCACTTGAAGCTGTTCAATATTTATAATTTCTCGCCGTCGCGACTGCAGCCAAACTGATGCTATCCTATCTCCAGGATAGGAAACAGGCAATTTGTATTGGTAACATTTGGTCCAAATTTCTTGCTCAGGGTTCAACTCTATCACATCTCTCATTTTCACTATACATTAATGGCCCGCCAAATATTTTCGTTCATTCTAAACTCTATCTGTATGCTGATGACGTACAGCTTAATATAAGTGACAAGTTCGCCACATTTAATTCGTGTGTTGCACGCCTAAACGACGATCTAGAACGCATTAATGACTGGGTTTCAATAAACGGTCTTTGTCTCAAGCCAACCAAGTCAAAGTGATAAGTAATCTCAAAAAATAATTTTGACACCTCATTAATTAATTTTCATTTAGAAAAGTCTCTTTTGGAATCAGGGGAATGCAATCTTTTTTTGAAGTCATGGAAATGCAACTCTTATGACTTCAAAATCGTGACTGCTTTGAAGTCACTTGGAGTCACATACAGTGATTGATGGCGAATCAGCAGCAAACAAGGCTGGACAGATAGCTAAACTGATTAGTGCGGCTTACGACGCATCAATGCCAAGGCGTACTGCAGCAAACTTCAGAAGACCTGCTTAGTCTGCTCTTCGACGGTGAGATTTGTCTCATGCAACTTGAAAAAATGTACGGAAGAAGGGAGAAATGACAAGGACATAGAATAAATCGCTCGGAAGCATTCTTTATGAAACTTTTTTGATGTTTCTCTTTGTATCAAATAAAATAGGCTAAAGTTTCATGCAACTAATCTCAATGTATAAAAGCTACATGAAGCTTCAAAAGGGAATGCAAACAATCTCATGAGATTAATCTCACCGTCTAAGAACTGCTTTATTGGTGGACAGAGGAAATAGCAGAAGCGAGGAAGCGGTGTCATAAAGCGCGCAAAAAGGCGCAGAGAGCCCGCACCAGACCCAACTTCGAAGCATTACAGGAGGAACACAAGATGGCCCGAGCAGCCTTCAAGGTAGTGATAAACACTAGCAAAACCAAGTGTTTCAAAGAGCTTCGTAATAGTGCGGATCTGAATCCATGGGGCCAAGTATGCAGGATGGTGATGTGGAAGTTCAGAGGACCAAGGGCAGCCCAACCTACGTGACCAATACTGATGCAAAAAGTTGTGGTGACAAGAGGAATTGGGGGATATCGAGACTGATGGTACACTACAAACTGCGCCATACGTAACAAGAGACTAAGTCTTAACGATTCTGCAACGAATCGACGACAACAAAGCGCCTAGGCGAAATGGAGTGCCAAATGTAGCTCTCAAGGCAGCAGTGAAAGCCAGACCGAACGTTTTTGTAGAGCTATATAATGCCAGCTTGAAGGAAGGAGTTTTTACCGATTTGTGGAAAAAGCAACCGGAAAAACCGCCAGAGCAACCATCATCATACCATTCGCTATGTATGCTGGACACAGCTGGAAAGATATTGGAGCGCATTATGTGCGACAGGAGTTCCTGAAGAGGCTAACAGGTCTATCTGACCGGCATTTTGGTTTTCGCAAGGGGTGGTCTTAGGCGGATGCGATCCACACTATTATGGGCATTATACAGGAAGCAACGAGCTGCAGTCGGTGGGAGAATGACAAGAAAATACTGCTCAATTGTAACGTTGGATGTTACTGGTGTAACTCGGCGAACTGGAAGCAGATCATGTGGGCACTGGAGAGCTACAATGTGCCATTATACCTACTACATATTATCGGTAGAACCTTCAGCAACAGGCGGCTGTTTTATGGCATAAATGATGGGGTCAAGGAGTATAAAGTGACAGGTGGCGTACCACAAGGCTTTGTACTGGAGCCAACACTTTTAAATTGGGGACCAGCGTGGACCTCACTGCAAGCACAAAGCTGGTAGTATACGCAGATAATATTGCATTGGTGGCAGTGTCGAAGAAACTGGAAGATTTGCAGTTAGTCTGCAATGATGCAATGTCTAGAATGCGACGATGGTTAAACGCGTCGGAATTGGAGTTGGCAGCCCAAACAATGGAAGTCGTGCTTTTGAGCATAAGAAAGAAAAAAGAGCGGCTTAAGGTGAGTGTGGGAGAGCACACCATAATATCTAAATCTCATATCCGATATCTAGGAGTGATCATCGATACTAGGATGCTTTTTAAGGATCATCTTACGACGGTCAGCAGCAAAGCGGTGAAAAAAAAACTGCGCACTAACGCGCATAATGTCAAATGTTGGAGGGCCTCGCGCGAGCTGAGGGCAGCTTTTGTCCACCGTAATGGACTCTGTGGTGTTATACGCAGCACCTATTTGGGCAGGTATAAAAAACTTGCGCTAGTTGTCCATAGGCTAATCGCATTGAGGGTGTCCAGTGTCTTCCAAACCGTATCGCAAGACGCGATATATGTCATCGCGAGAAAGCTGCCCATAGACATACGAGCGACTGAACTCAAGAGACTTTATAATAAAGCAGGAGAAAGACCCACAGGAATTTTAAAAATGAAGGAACGTCAACGAACTATATCAAAATGGCAGCAGTACTGGGAGTGCTCCATAAAAGGGCGATGGACGTTTACGCTGATTGCTGACATTGCGAATTGGTGTCAACGGAAGCACGGGGATGAAGTTTTTTACATCACGCAGCTGCCAAGTGGAGTACCTGCATAGATGCGGGCATGACGATGACCTATACCATCCATCCAAAATTTACTATTGAAAAAGCGCGACCCCAAACATTGGAGTCTGCTCATCTGCAGCCTTGGACATTGACATAGAAAGTGAAGAATCGATTCTGTCTCTTCTTCATCATGACAACTTCTGCTCAGTCCGCTCGTTGGAATGCGTCACCGTTGAAGCATTGGTGCAATAGCACAATGTCCAGTTATGACTCCTGTGAGCAGACGTACTGCAGATTTGTTGTGCCCTAAGAGGACATTTGTCCTCTTTCTATCTAACCTTGGCCACAAGGCCCGTGAAACTATACAGTCATCTAGGTTAGTCCAAGCGTCATTTGACACCGTCATTTGTACTCGTCTATTTTCCTAAATAGTTCACACATCGGAGATTGTATAGAGTTAACCGCCTCGTTAATGTCCATTTCAGAGCTCCTTCTGACCATTTCATCTGCTATTTCGTTCCCTTCAATATTGCTATGTCCAGGAACCCAGCAGAGGGTGACCTTGTGGTGCTCAATGGCCATCAGTGAAGCACGACATTTCTTTACAATCTCCGTTTTAACTATTTTGGATTCTATTGTCTTCATTGCAGCCTGACTGTCAGTAAAGATAGTGATATTCGAAATCGGAATCGTACTGCCTTGTAGAAGTCGAGCTGCTTTCTCAATAGCAAAAATCTCTGACTGAAAAACGCTGCAGCTGTCAGGAAGACGATACGACCGCCTTAGTTGCAGGTCTTCGGAGTAGAGACCAGCTCCAGTTCCATTCTCCATCTTTGAGCCATCGGTAAAGATGGTAATACCAGCATTACCAGTTACTGAACCCGACTCCCAGTCTTCCCTGTTTAGATAAAGAGTTGGAATTCTAGTAATAAAACCTAAATTTGAAGTCATATAATCCGTGGCTACATCTAAGTCAGCTTTGATTCCATTTTGACCCCTCCGCTTTATCTCACTCAAAATTGTAGAGTGTCCATAGTTTGCTGATCTCCACACGTTGGATTCTCTTAGTCTAAGAGCTCCTTTTGCGGCACAGCCTTGAACAAACACCCGTAACGGTAAGAGATGAAATATCATGTTCAGACCTTCCTGAGGTGCACAACTTACAGTCCCTGAGATCCCCAGGCTTGCAAGTCTCTGTATTTTTCCCATGCGAGCTTGGTTGCTCTTCTTACCACGCTACTTTGTTGTTGCTAAAAATCGTAATTGTCAAAAGCACAAGAACAAATGCATGGAAAACAAAAAAAAAAAAAAAAGATTTTGACAGTTAAGATTATCTTCATATAAAAGAGAAGAAGAAGAGAGAGCTGACGCTGCTATCACCTATTATAATTTCGCCATGATACAGCTCGAATAAAAGAATTATATATGGGTTACTGAGTGATTAAGTAGTTTGCAGTAGTGAGTTTCACTATACCGTATGATTGGTATCATAACTGCTATAACCTCAAAGAAGAGCAAGCTCTCGTATATTTCAGGTATGATTGCCTAATTCCAGTAAATTATATATTCAAAACTTTTGAATATATAATTTTGTTGAAGTTTTTTTCAACTGACTAAATGATTTTGGTCAAGAATTGCTAATACTTTTAGAAAGAAATGATGCAACCATTTGATTTGTCTCTTTTTACTTTACCTAATACTTTGATCCATTAGATTTGTCTCCCTTCAGCTAAAGCGTTGCACAAAATAAGCTTAAGTACATATATAAATAATATGGATTAATATTAATTTATTTATTTTGCTATTTTTATTTTTATTTTTTAATTCTGAAATATTTTTTTACTTTCTCACACTTTGCTAAAAACAATTAAAAAAAAAAATATTTTTAAATCAGTTTAAGATTTAAGATGTTTTCTAGAGAGACCGAAAAGCACAAAGGCACCCAGAACGAAGACAGACAGGCGGCCAACGCCTGGCAGGTGCTTTAACCGACATACTCGTTGCTCGATCCACGTACAATTTATGGGTGGGCGTTATGAAACAAACAAACAACCGTTGGGATGGGTGAATGACCACAATGGAACGTGTGTGCGAACGTGTATGTGAATCCACTCAAGTATTCTTTATTCTCTCGCTTTTGGGGTGGTGACTGATAATATTTTCTTTCTATTTTTAAGCGGTGATGACAATGTTGTTGATGCAGATGAAAGAAATTTTCAGCTTGCTAATTATTTGACAAAAAAAAAAAAAAAAACGGAAAGAAAACACACAAAGTTGTTGATGTTGCAATCTATTGCATAGCTGAAATAGAATAGAAAAAAAAAGAAGAAAATTGTTTATTTAAATCTTATTTTATTATGAAATAGAAATTTGTTTTAAATTATTTATGTAAAAATAATTTTAAATTTCATTTTAATACTATGAAACTTCTAGTACTTCGTATATCTGAATTTATTTCTTCAATTATAAAAAAAAGCATTAAATGATCTTAAGTACTAATACTGAAACAAAAAAAAAAAATAAATAAAAGCAATTAAATAATTTATAATGCCATAGAAAATTTTTAATAACATATAAGCAACTACTTATATAATTGCTGGAATATTCCTACAACAAAAACCTCATAGCTCATGCATGCAGAAAAAAAAATTTACAATTAATACTACATAAAGATCATTACTTAATAATAATAATTTTTAATAATATAAACAATAAAAAGCAAATAAGTATTAAATTAATAATACACAAAAACGAACAGAAATTAATGGAAAAGTAAATGGAGAATGAAAATGAATCAGCGAACTAAATTCTATTTTACGAAAATCAAACGGAAAATTATTAGATGAAATGCATTAAATTTATTACTATTATTAAAATTTATAAATTTACAATAAAAATTTTAAAGTTAATATAAAAAAAAAGAGCGGTAGTTCCCAAAGCATCGCCGAAAATTTGAAAATGCCTAGAGAATATGTTTCAACTCAGACCAGATAAGATATTATATTTTATAAAAAAAAGTGGATTCAATTCTCTACTTGAGAATCGAACCCGTTGAACTAATTACCCAGCCAATTATTTTTAAGCGCTAAGGTCACCGAAGCGACTCATTTTATTAGAACAATCCTTACAGACATTTTTTAAAGCATTTGCTTCCCATCTGGGAAACGAACCTGTGACAACTGGAACTCCAGTCTAGAACTTATTCACCATGCCCAACTACAAACTCTCGCAAAAATTGAAAGAGATTGCTACTGATTACCATCCCACATTTTTTCATAATGAAGCAGTAAATTTCAAATCGCAAATTTTTAAGTATAATTCGGATTCGCTAATTTCTTCCCTGATTTTCTGAATTTTTCTATCACTTCTGGGGCTCTCGCTATAAAGATCCATAATTTTGGTAATTCAAAGCCCAATTTAAAAATAAAAAAAATTAAACTTTACTCATATGTACAACAACTTTCTACTATCCCCTTTACCCCTCTTTGTAATCACTGCCATACCGAGTAAATGGTCGAGAATCTTTTCATAGGATTTACCAGAAAAATGCTTCCCCTCGAAAAGTAGTTGGGGTACTAAAAGCCAAAATCACTTAAGTCCAACTTTTTTTTAAGGATACCCCCCCCTCGGGCTCAAAAAATCGATTTTTTTTTTTTGTCTTGTTCGAAACCAAGAAAGCCAAGCCTATGAAGAGTCTGAAGGGATTTTGTATGGACCAGGCATAGCTGATTGAAGGTGAGTTGGTTTCATACACGAAACATTCCTTCACAAAACTTTAAACGCATTTTTCTCGAAACAGTGTTTTTACGATTGGCGGACTTTGTAACTCAAAAACTATTCAACCAATCGCTTTGAAATTTCGCAATGTTGTTTAATACATCAATAGCTATAACTTAGACTATTATCAAGAAAATTGATAAACATTTTCTATAATTTTCAGCTCAGTTTTTAACCATAAAGCATTGAATTTTCGAAAAAATACATTCAAAGGTCCGCCATTTTGTGAATTTTTGTCCGAAATGAATAATAATAGTCTATGTTATAGAAAAACATGTACTTTATCTAATTCTGTTTGATTTTTTGGTTTCAGACATTCCAGTGATTTGCAATCGTTCCCGCCATCAAAAAACAGGCTTTTTTATTGACGACGAAAATGTTGCTAAAATGCTTGTAAAACAACAATGTAAACATTTTTTCTTGTTTTTATAGTTTCGAAATTCATATGCGCAGATATCCAAACTTTAAAAAATGATTTTTTTTATTTACCAGCCCATTGAATATCGCGGAAATTCCAAATCGAGAATGGGGGGGTACCCTTAAGAAATTAAAAAGCTAAATTTTATGTTTCTTCCAATAATCCTCTTCTTCATTAGAAAAAATCACCTGAAATCTCCGAAGTAAATACTCTCCAATTAAAACTATTTGGGATTATTGAAGGTCAAAACCAGCAAAATCTAATTTTTCTAAAGAAATTGATTTCAGGAAGTAAAAATCATATATTTTTACTATACTATCTTTCTATAGTAGTTCTATAATTGAAAATAACAACAAATGCTTAATATTTAAAAGAAAGTATTTTTTATTGAAAAGTAGTAAAGGACTGGCCGAAGTGAATCCAGAGATCCGATCAAAATGTATGAAAATTTCATCAGAAAAGGGGAGTTTTTACCTCAAAATCCCCCACCGCCCTTGGTTCTTGAAACCCGGACTTCTACTTTTTCTGTAAGAGCCCTGAAAGCTGAGGCGAGATTTTCCTGTCTTTAGAATTCGTTTATACTTGGCGTTACTAAATATCAAGATTCCTTAAGTCCATTTTAAAAAAAAATTATCCTAAAACGAAAAAATTATGAAAAATAAAAAATAATCTGTGAATAGTTTTTAAAATTTCAAGTTTAGATTTAGATCTTCATTAAAATTTGATTTGACAGCTCTATGGATAAGTTTTCTAGACTCAACTCGCGATTTTTGCAGTTCTTTGTTCAAATTAAATTTGTCTGTTCAACCTTCAGCTTTTTGTTCTACCTAGATGAATTGTTAGTAATCCTGCCAAGGCCCCAGCGATGGTAAGATCATCTGGTCTGAAAGGAAGAAATGAGATTTTCCAATGGTGTTTGTATTTTTTTTTTTTTTTTAAGAAGAGAAAATCACAGCTGACCGGCAATTTTTTCCTGAACTTTTCCAAATTCACCCTTTTCTAATTTCTTATGAAGAGTAGAGGATTGAGGTCTTTAAGAACAGAGTCTTTTATTACTTTCGTCATTTAGAACCTTATATCTCCTTATAAGGGCCACAAATGCGTTAATAAATTTTGTACTTTTGTCATGTGGAGCAGCCTCACTACCTCTGATTATTGCTGGATGTTGGATATGAAAGTCGATCTGATTTGGGGCAAGGTTTAAGTTCTACCATCGGTCTGAGTTGGAGAATCGATCTGAGTTGGAACTTCAATCAGAATTGGAACACTTTTTGAGTTAGAACACGATCTGAGTCGGAACATGGATCTGGATTGGGATATCGAACTGAGTTGGAACATCGATCGGAATCAGAACACTTTTTTAGTTGGAACACGGTATAAGTTGGAACACAGATTTGAGTTGGAACATGAACCTGAGTTGGAATATCGATCCTAATTGCAACATTTTTTGAGCTAGTTTTGGTCTAAGTTGGATCATCGGTCTAAGTCGGAACATCGGTCTGAGTTGGAACATCAATCCGGAATGGAACACTTTTTGAGTCGGAACATGGACTGAGCTGGAACGTTGATTTGAGTTGGAATATCTATCTGAGATGGAACATCGATCCGGATTTGAACACTTTTGAAGTTGGAACACGGTCTGAGTTGGAACATCGGTTTGAGTTGGAATATTGATCCGGATTGTAACACTTTTTCAGTTGGAACATGGAGCTGAGTTGGAACATCGATCTGTTTTGGAACATGGAGTTGAGATAGAACATCGATCCGGATTGGAACACTTTTTCAGTTGGAACAAGGTTTAATTTGGAACATGGATCTAAGTTGGAACATCGATTCGGTTTTGAAACATTTTTTTGGGTTGAATATGATCTAAATTGGAACATGGATCTAAGTTGGAACATCGATCCGGATTGGAACAATTTTTGTGTTTAAATATGATTTAAGTTGGAGCATGTATCTGAGTTGAAATATCGATCCGGAGTAGAACACTTTTTGAGTTGGAACACGATCTGAGCTGGAGCATGGATCTGAGTTGGAACATCGATGAGGAGTAGCACACTTTTTGAGTTGGAACACGATCTGAGCTGGAACAGGGATCTCAGTTGGAACATCGGTCCGGATTGAAATACTTTTTCAGTTGGAGCACGGTCTGAATTGGAATGCTGTCTGAATTAAACACGGCCTGAGTTACAACATCGGCCAGAATTGGAACATCAGTATGACTTGGAACACAGTTTGAATTGATAGATAGACCTGAATTGGAATATCAGTCTTAATTAGAACTCGCTCTGAATTGGAATGTGGCCTAAACTGAAACTCATTCTGAGTTGGAACACTGTTGGAACCGGAACTAGCTCAAATTAGAACGCGATTTGAATTGATCAGAATTTGAACTGAAATTCGTTCTGATTTAAAACACTATCCGATTTGGGACAAATCCCCCTAACATTTCCTAGAAATTCCCACCAAAACTACAAACATTTTCTCTTGAGTGTTTTCTATTGCAGATACTGCATGTACTGCTTACTCATATTAGCGTTTGTAGTCTTTTTTTCTCTTTCTCTCGATATAATTGCATGTTAGCAACAATCAGGAAAAAACTTTCCACACAGAGTGTAACAGAAGTGGAAATAACAACAAAAACAAAATTGTATCTAATTGCGATAAATGCAACAATTGTCACTTTTGTTGTTGTTGCAAAGATTTAAAGATTTTACCGAACGATTTCAAAGAAGTAATAAATGTCTAGAGGGAGAAAAGGTTGAAGTGAAAGGTGTGTATGAAAATTGTGTGGCAAGCACGAAATTTATGTAGTGTAATTTATACAAAATAAATGATTTCGTTCATGTCGTTCATGTACATGTGTTCATATAATATGAAATGACATCATCTTTTAAGTTTTTAATTAGCTTTGTTGTTTTATTGTATCCAAGCAGCGAATCAAAATTGCACAAATTAAAGTACACGAACTGTGGAATAATAGAATCAAGTTAGAAAAAAAGAAATAGAAACAAATTACAATGAATGGAATGAACGAACCCAACTGCACAATGGAAAGATCTAGAAATTTAATAGATTTAAACCAGAATTTATGGGAAATATTTATTTAGGGAATACCTGTAAAATACCAGAAATATTTGCTTTCAGGGTAGCGTTCATCAAAGAGAGTGAGAGAGAAAGGGTATTGCGGTTGAGGAGGAAATATGCGAAAATTGATGAATCTAGTTTTTTAATAATGTATCGATCTGAATTAATATATGGTAAATAAACTTGAGCGGATTCTGTTGCATAAGTTTTTTTTTTTTTTAAATATCTCAAAACTAAGAAAAGGACTTAACTATTGGGAGTATGAATGTATAAACTCGTAATTGTGACTAACTTCATATCTATCATACGCGCCATTTTTTTTGACATTGACAGCTATTCTATCTCGAAGAGCGCCAAAAATACTAAAAGAATTGATCTGTCAAATATTTTTCATAATTTTACAAAAGTGTTTTACTATAGCTGAAAATGTCGAATTTCGTGCCAACGAAACAACATTTGCGGGAAGTTTTCATTTGCTTCTTCCATTTAAAGAAAAACGCAACTGAAGCACATCGTTTACTCACTGAAGCTTATCCTGACTGTGCTATAGACGTTAGAATGTGTCAGGTGGTGATTTTGATGTTGAAGACAGGGAACGTTCAGGCGGCCCGAAAAAGTTCGAAGATGAAGAATTGAAGGCATTACTCGAAGAAGATTCATGTCAAACGCAACAAGAACTTGCAGAATCTTTAGGAGTTGATCAATCAACCATTTCTAAACGATTAAAAGCATTGGGAATGATTCAAAAGCAAGGAAATTGGGTGCCGTACGAATTGAAGCCGAGAGACGTCGAACGACGATTTTTCACATGTGAACTGCTGATTGAACGACAGAAAAGAAAGAGTTTTCTGCATCGTATTGTGACTGGCGATACGTTACTATAACCCAAAGCGTAAAAAATCATGGGGACCGCCCGGACATGCATCAACATCAACGGCAAAGTCGAACATCCATGGATCCAAGCTCATGCTGTGTATTTGGTGGGATATGAAAGGTGTCGTGTATTATGAGCTGTTGCAACCGAATGAAACGATCACTGGCGACCGCTACCGACTACAATTGATGCGTTTGAGCCGAGCATTAAAGGATAAGAGGCCAGAATATGAGAATAGACACGACGAAGTTATTCTTCAGCACGACAATGCTCGGCCGCATGTTGCAAGGCAAGTAAAAACATACTTGGAAACGCTGAAATGGGATGTGCTACCCCACCCGCCGTATTCTCCAGATATTGCTCCTTCTGATTACCACTTGTTCCGATCGATGACACATGACCTGGATGAACAGCACTTCCTTTATTTCGAAGAACTCAAAAAATGGGTCGATTCGTGGATAGTCTCAAAAGATGAGGAGTTCTTTCGACGCGGAATCCTTATGCTACCAGAAAGATGGGAAAAGGTTGTGGCCAACGATGGACAATACTTTAAAGAATAAATTTATAATCACTTTTTCACAATAAATGTCCAAATTACGAAAAAAAATACGAGTTTATACATTCATACTCCCAATGTTTTCCCAAGCTTACTCTTCAATTAATTAATAGATGTTCTTGTAAGCATTGACCCACTCAGAAATAAATTAAAGGAGTGAATGAGTAACAGTGAGAGTAAACTTGATTATGCGCTCTCTCCCTACAATTTGTTCTCATTTCATACCAACCAATCGCATTTATGCTCGCCAAAAAATAGAGCAATGCTCAAAGGAAAAATATTTTAAAAAAGCTAGAGCGCTTTGAAGCGTAAAGCCCACTGAATAAATTAAAATTTTGTAAACAAATATCTTAATAGTGTTTATATAAGTTTTGCAATCTCAATTAAATTGATTTGATTGCATTGTATGTGGGTGTGATTACACTACTGACATACATACATTAGTTACAAAAATTAATGCAAATTCATCAAAATCATTATTGCTATGTAAGTATTTCTGTTGTTTATAATAACTAGAAGTATTGTATATAAATATAAAAAAAATTTCCATTCAAGCTCTAAAATTTTCATTCACTTTCAGTTTATTCTATATTTTTTTATTATTGTTTTTTTTTTTTTTTTTTTTGTTCAACGAAGAAACTTGAAACCAATGAGAAATATATGTAAATACTTTTACTGCCGTACTTGGCATAAATTAATCAGCTGATATTTTAAAAATACAGAGATATTGAGTATTTTGAGTTTTTTCAAAGCGCATCTATATTTTGTTTTTTTATGTTTTTTTTTCAAATTCCCTTCTTAATGATTTGCAGAATCTCGCAATAAAATACAGGAAGTCTTGGACAATATCGAGGTTTCGTACGATCTGCAGGGTCTTTTATTGAATCCTAACAAAAGCACCTTAGTGCTTTTCACTAGGAAACGCAAGAAGGATGGCCTGTTACTACCAACGATGAAGGGAGTAAAACTCCAGTTGTCTTCTGAAGTTAAATATTTAAGAGTAACCTTAGATTGAAAATTGTTATGGAAGATGAACGTCGAGCTGAAAGTCTCGCATGCTCTGAAGGTTATCTGGCAGTACAGCCGAGATTTCGGCAAGACTTGGGGTCTAACTCCAGCACTGGTACATTGTCATTTATGCCTCTATAGTATGGTGGAGACGCACTTTGAGTAAGTCCACAGTATCCTCTCTGAGCAGGCTTCAGTAAAGTGTGTACTTGGGTATCACTGGTGCAATGTATACTACATCTGGTGATACCCTCAATGCCTTACTTGACGTGCTTTCTCTGTATCTCCAAATTCGTAAAGAAGAGATAAAAGCGGTCTACAGACTCCGGTTAAATGGAGTCTGGCATGTTGAGGCATATGTAGGGTCTGTACAGTCTGATATACTACCAATTTGTTAGTACAATCCCCACTATTCTTGATGCCCGAGTACAATCAAGTGGCTTGTATCCGCTTCAGAAGAAGATATGATGTCAGGTTCCCGGAACGAGATCAATTATTAATTCCAGAGGTGGTACTTCGGGGTCTCCGACATGTCTTCTATACCGACGGATCAAAAACCTCAAACGGTACTGGATCCGGTTGGTACTTGGACGATGAGACCAAGTACTCTTTTCCCACTGGATATATGGCGACAGTCTTCCTAGCGGTGGTTTTCGCTATCCTGGACGTGGCGGGCTAGATAATTGAGAGGAGGTGGCGTGGGAAGTCCGTTGGCATCAGCAGTGATAGCAAAATTTATCAGCGAGTGTAAAACCAAACTAAATAGTGTTGCAAAACACATCAAGCTATGCCTTATATGAGTTCCAGCACACTGTGGTATTATAGGAAATGAACTAGCTCATAAACTAGCTAATGAAGGCTCTGCAATTACACCGTGGGGCCTGGAACCTTTCCTTGGCGTAAGTTCTGGGGAGATCATGCGTTGGATCAACAATTCCATGAATATTATCCATAGAGAAAAATGGTCCGAGCTTGACTCCTGCAGAACCGCAAAGTGCTTCGTGAGGCAACCTAACAGGAAAACAGTGGAATTTCTTCTGAAACTGAAAAAACAGGGCACAACACATGTGGTCAGCATATGACTAACATGGGCGTTATCACCGATCCAACCTGCCAATCGTGACCTTTCTTCTTCCCATTTATCCCCTCACATATCTTTCCTATCTTTCTACTTCCTTCTACTGGCTCTATCTTGGGTATAATACAATGGCCTTTGAGACTGAGTGCTTTGGTTTAGTCTACCACACCTTCAACTCTAAACTCTAAGTCTGTGAATCAACCTTTCAAAAGATTCCACAACCATGAACTACTGTTTCATTTTGGGATCGCTTTTAAAGAACTAAGATCAACAACCCAATTATGAATTTATTAATGGTTATAAAACTTTGTCAGAAAATATTAAAATTATTCTTTTTGACCGTCATTCAAAACTCGTCGAACTGATCGAGCTGATTTCTTCGTGTATCCCAGAAAATTTTCTATTATGCCAGACGCAAATGTTGTATTCAAACCCAGTTTATCAGCTAATAATTTCTTGGTTCATTTGTAGACTCTCTTTGATTACAATCTTTACCAGGGTCACGTTTTATCGTCGAATATAGCTTTACCATCTTTACCAGGATGAAGCTACATAAATCGACCCAATCCCATTATATGGGATGCAGCAGTTCATCTTTAATGACTACGAAGTCACCCTTCATTTGGGATGCCTTTTATGTAATTCTTTGTGGTATTATTTCATCCATGGTATGCTAAATTCATGCTGGAAAAATTTTAGTTGGCTAAGGAGAGATCTGACAAAGCTGGCTCTGGTAAAGCTAGTAACGAAGCACCACGAAGAAAAAGCTACCAGTTCATCTGGTCTTTCAGATATTGGATTTTTCAACTTTTCACAGCGGCTTCCCATAAGTCACCCATGTGAGGAGCACCTGGAGGGGAGAACTACCATTTAAAGCCGTGTTATTTTTTGGAAATATCGTCCGAGGTAGCTTTTTACAGAGAAACAGTCAATCGGCACCTACAGAATTTCTATCATTATTCAATCTCATCTATTTGGGGAGTCCTTGTCTGCCCACGAAACGAGCAAATAAGGCATGAAAAGCTGCTGTACACAAATCCGAGCATAACTCTAGATGCACGGCTTTAGTATAAAAACTTGCATACATATGCTTTGAGAAAGACTGCTCTAAGGAGAGGGGACGACTTTATTTGAAAAGGACCTGCAAAGCCGACCAAAAAGGACCTGAAAAGGTGTAGCGCTCGGGCGGTAGTGCTGCCATCATTTGCGAGCGCATATTTTGTTTGTGTAGAGTACAAATTTTTAATTTAAGAATGCATTTTTGAACATTAGACCTCAATCGGAGAATGAAATATTCCTGACGAACCATACGAATTGGAAGTTGGTGCTCTACGTGAAGCAATGCGGCGTGTAGGAAGTTGATGAGTAGTTTGGTGAAACTGGATGCTTCATGTAGAATAATGGGATGGCGTTCGCAGTGAGACATAGGTGAATTGGCTGAACGACAACTCCTTTCGTAGGTCCAGAGCTATTCTGTGGAATAGGTAAAGGAACACTCTCTATACTAATTCAGAAAGAAGAAGAAAATCAAAGGAAATTATACTGGGAACATAGACCAGGATTACAGCATTCGAAAGCACTATTAGGAACCTATAACCTATAAACTCTTCAACGAATGTATGAATTTGTCAAAGAATAGTCTTAGAATCATTACAGGAATTCTAACAGGTCATTGTAGGTTAAACTATCACCAAACAAAACTGGGAATTACAGCTAATGAATCATGTAGGTTTTGCAGAGAAGAATAAGGAATCTGCAAAGCACATCTTAGGACAGTGCCCCGCACTTATGCATATTCGTAAAAGAAATCTGGGCAACCACCAAATACCAGATGATAATCTCAACTCCATATAAGTAGGATCCATACTAAAATTTCTACTGGAGGCTGAACTTATGGAAATACTATGAGTCCATGAATGGGCACAGTAGATTTTAAAGGTCGCAGTGCGCTACCCCCAATAATAATAATATAATAATACGGTTCAGCATATTTAGTTGATGGAAGAACCGAAAGAGAGAACCGTATGAGATCATCCACAGCCCTTTGGACCAAAGGGAGAATCTTTCATGGACATCAGACTGTTTTGTAGAAGCACGTAAAGTTTCTACTTTCCGCATTTCGAGAGGCGATGACTTGGGTGAATCTTCTGAATTTTAGCTGAGCCCTGGGGTCCTTGCCCCTACAAAGAATTTATTAGTAATTCTTTTGGTTTACAGCCTCTGTGTTACCAAAGTCAGTATTGCCAACATTTTGATTGATTTATTTTATGGATAGGAGTTTTTGAATAAGGTTTTCAATTTTAATTAATACACTTTATTAAGTTGCCAAATAGGTTTCTAACTCAAAATGTTTAAAATTGTCAAGTGAATTATTTATGCTAAGTTCAGCAGTATACATTGTTCAAATTGGTATGTACTCGATTCCCTATTTGGCTGCTCAGCTGAGAAGCTTTTTTTGCTGAATTTTGTAAAAAAAAAAAGAATGAAAGAAATATTATAGAAATAAGAGCAAAAAAAAAGAACGAAACAAAATTAAAGTAAAGAAAACAAATTTTTAAAGATTCTACATTAAGTCATAATTGAATTTGATGTCAAATGAAATAGTATGAAATTTAAGATGATAAGACTTTAACTTGCTCAAAAATACCAATCCTATAGAAAGGGTGTGCAAATTTCAATATTTAATGCCAATGTTTTCAACATACCCTTAAAGTTTACATCTCTTGTCTTCAGAATTTCAAATACCTAATAGTTCTCGCATTCTATTTAGACTTTACACCCTCGATAGAACTATTTACTTCATTGTTTTCTGACCTATAAACTATAAGGTTTCCGTAAAAATAAAATTTTCGATAGTTCTGAAATCTCATAGTTTGAATTAGGGAGACAGCATATCTACCGAAGTATTGTTTCTGAAACTTATTCTTAAAAGAAGCATAATTTTAGTTTTATTTCTTTGAAGAATGTCCTTAAAATTTTATAAATATGTAAAGAAAATCAATCACAAATATCCCAGATTTTTTAAAAATTTTGTAAATATAATTGTTCAAGGAAAAATTCTCAAACTTGACATGCCCTCAATGGAATTTTAAATATTAAAATAAATTATAAGTGATCGGGTTGTTTATGTGCTAAGGCGCTCGGGTTCGATAGGCAAAACGGTCGAAAAATCAAAAGAAAAAAAAATCGAATTTTTTCCACATCTTTGCGGTAAAAATCAGAAGTTCTATTCTATTCAAGTTTTCACACAAGCCTCGGGAGCATACCCAACTGTTTTGTCCATCCAAGACTCCATCCAAAATTTTCCTAACGATATGTAGAATCAGACCTGACGTCATTTACACCTCATCATTTGCACATGATGTTTAAGGATATCGTTAGCCATAACAGTTGTAAGCAATCTCCTTTCTGTGGTTTCAGTGGCTTATCCTAGCTAATCGTTCGAATGGTTCGACTGTTACCTATTACAAAACTAGTTCTGGTTCTCTAAGAAAGTCATAACTTTTTTGCTTTGGTAAGCAGAGACGCAGCGGTCGTAAACCATGAGCTAAGTTTACTGCTTTCTATAGAAACCATTAGCGATCATTAATTTTTGCGAGCCATAAGTTATTAGGAAGTATTCGCTACAAGTATTCGGAACTATCCATACCAAATATTTTGAGTGTAGGGTATAGCTAGCAGAAGGAAAAGAACTTGATACTTTTTTGGTCTTCATATTTCTTCGTACCTTTTCTGTATTTTTTTTTTTTTTGTGTATCGAGGGAGTCATATTTAAGTATGTAGTAAAGCGAAACTATAAAATAACATGAACATATATATTTTTATATATGTATATATGCAGATATGTTTATTATGCATATAAATGTATATATATTTAGCAATGAATTCAAGGTCAGTGCAAAAAATTTGCTATATTTTTGCGAGCAGCAGCAAAAAAAAAAATACAGAAGCAACTTTAAATATGTAGGTACATTAAGATGCCTCAAGGTCCAGACCAAAAAAAAAAGGGTGGTTCCTTCCTTCTTCCTCCTAAAAATTAACGTTGGTTTAGTATTTTTTATTTGGAAAAAATTTTTGCAAATTTCTCCCAAATTTGGCAGTTCACGCTTCACATTAATTAGTAAAAGTTGAAGTAAATTCAATTGTTAGGCTTTAAATGAACAATGATGCCAGACGGATTTCAAAAAGTTCATAGAACTAGCAGATCAGACGATCGTTTCGGAACCAGCTACGGTTTTATGACTTTTCCCAAAATATTTTGGCTCTAGCGCTAAGCTGTCGAGAACTGTATAGTTTTGGGAATTATTCTTTGATTTTTCACATTAAAATAACAAAAAGGACTTTAGCGTTTCTTCTTTCATCCACACTCAGGTAGTCTTCTTCATACCATTTCGTTTAGGAGTGATGGGTGTTTAAAAATTTTTATATTTTTACATTATCCGAGAAGATGCCTTGCCTTGTTTTCTACAGAATGGCTCAATCTTTATCTTGAAACTTGCAAAAAAAAAAAAAAAGATTTAAAAATGAGTTTTTTTTTTTAACAAAAAAAATATTCAAGAATATTTTCTTCTTGAAACTTTCAATTCAAATACCACCTTGATCAAAAAGTTCCCGGAATTTATTTAGAAAATTAAAAATACAAGTTTATTCATCTAAATCTATATTGTCCCCTTCAAAGTAATCCCAATCGACTGCAACAGATTCAACAGATTTAAGCCAGCACTTGATCCAATCCTCGAAACCTTTTTTATATTCAGTTTGCGATTTTTCCATTACTTCCTCTCGGCTGCTGAAACGCGTTCCCCGTAATGTTCGATTGAACAGAAAGAAGTCATAGGGAGCCAAATCAGGTGAATTCGGTGGCTGTTGGATGGTATTTGTTGAATTTTTACGAATAATGATAGCATTGTGCGACGGTGCGTTATCATGGTGCAAAGTCCACGAGTTTTCTGTCCACAATTTTGATCTCTTTCGGCGAATTGCTGCACGCAAACGCCTCATAACGCCCAAATAATACTCTCTGATGGTTAATTTGTGGTTATTGACCAAAATTTCTTTTACTTTATCAATGTTTTCGTCGGTTTTCGATGTCGATGGTCTGCCACTGCGTTCATCATCTTCGATTGACTCACGAGCACTTTTGAAACGCTCGTGCCTCTGGTAAACGACAGTTTTCTTTAGAGAATCGTTGCCGAAACAATTTTCCAACATTTCCAACGTTCGCGCAGCATTAAATCCGTTTTTTGCGCAAAATTTAATGTATTGTATTAATAAAATTGTAAAAAATTGCCAACACTCACAGAGATAGATGTACTCTTGGATACGTAACTTTTGCAAATGTCAAGCTATGACACTAAGATTTAGAGGGAATATCAACAACAGATGTATCAATTTAACAAAAAAAAAACAGAACTCAAATCGAAATGATCGGAGCGCCACACGGTGGTTATTACGGGAACTTTTTGATCAAGGTGATATAAATCAAAATTATTTTTATTTTTTCATATGTTATAACCAGTAAGTCGCATAAAATTAGACTGGAAACTCGTTAGGGTTGGCAGAGAGAAACTTTCAGAACTTGCCTCCTTTGAACAAACTTGCAATTTTTTTATGCGATTAATCATTTAATCTGAAATTCTGATTAATCAATTGTTCGATTAATCAAGATTTTGATTAAGTAGAATGAAAATTACTGGATTAATCAGGAAGTTGATTAATCTAACAAATATTCATTTCTTCATTTGCTTTGATTTTTAGGTTGGCCAAAGTGCAACCGTTCGGAAGATTACAAAGAGACGTATTAAAAAAAAAAAAAAAAAAATGAAGTGGAAAAAAAGAAATTATTTGAATGTTTTGTCCGAATAAATTTATTCAAAGTAATTGATATCTTGATTAATCGAATAATTTCAATTTTAAATAATCAAAATCCTGATCAATCGAATAATTTGCCTTTTGATTAATCAAAGTTTCGAGTAGTTGAATAATTTATATATAATTTGATTGAAGTATTTTGATCAATCAGAATTTCAGATTAAACGGTTAAACTCACAGTTCTAATAAAAAATACATTTTTCTTTACGGGGTGCTGATATTTAAATCATTTCAACAAAAAATGGTCTGAATATACACTGGCGGTCACAAAAACCGCACCACCCACCGATTTCAGAAAATCGTTTAAAATGGGACCTAAACCTGATTTTGTTTTAGTGAATGTAATTTTTTTTATTTTCGGGAACAAAATTACGAAAGAAATATCATACATTCACAAAAATGTTATTACTTTTAAATTAAAACAAAAATATGGAAGAAATTTCACATTTTTTTAAGGGTATTTTGTTATTTTTTGAAGGTGTAAATTAAGATTAATTTGTTTCATAATAGAATCATAAGCAAAACTGTTTAGTTTGATGGTGCCCCTCTCTTAGCGTTTCTTATGGCCGTTATCTTGAATCGTTATTTCTTTAATACCAAACTTTTTTAGAACTCCAACAAGGGGTTTTTTTTTATTCTTTGGCATGTTTTGAGCAACTTTCCGTTTCATTATATGACAGAGGTGCTCCATCGGACTTAAACCGCGCGAGCTACCTGATCATTCCCGTCAGTAAATTCTAACATCATCGAAAGCATTTTGAATCTGCAAACAAATAAGAATCAATAATCTAACTTTTTTACTATTTCTAATGTTATCAAATATTAGGCATTAATTACTAACTAAACCTTGCCAATTTGGCGCGATGATATGCCGCAGAAGCCGCCCGGAAAAATTACGTCATTAATGAGCGAAAGCGCGCCACAATTAGCTTACAGCAATTGCTCCTTAAAATTTTAGCCATATTTTTGGGCGTTCACAGCCCCTTTAGGGACCCCGGATATAGTAGGAAAAATCCATTCAAGCCTTATGACTTTGTGGGAATTTGACTATTTTCGCTACACAGCTATCCTTGTATTGCTCTTTATCTGAGCAACGCACCCACCGAAGATTAAATGCGCATAAAAAATTGAGTTTATTTTGCCCGATAATATAATATATCTCGAGTCTGCCAGAGTTCCACTGCAATATATATATATGTCGTCAGTATATAGTCGTCAACAACGACTTTTTGGTTGATCGTCTCCCATACAGACCGAACTTTCGTTTCTTTCTACGACAGGTTTCGACATTTTTATTGACGTTGTAATAGCTCTTTAGCTCAGTCGTTATTGTGACTGCACTTTTGAATCCATAATTTATGGTCCTCTTTCAGGCTATGCCATTTTCTCTCGTATTTGTCTTCCATAGTCTTATTGATCCTTTTGTTTTTTCAAGATCAGTCCAACAGCAGTCGAATGTAGGCATCAGATTTCTTCAGGTATTTAACTTTATGACACTCTTTGATACCTAAGGACAAAAATTTCGACGTTTTGGTGGTGCGACAATTGTTTATATTTTGTAGTTGTTTTCATCACTTTTTCAAAAATTCTTCTTTTCGCCAAACAAGCGCAATAAAAAATTTTATATTTCGCTTAAATACATTCTTAAACCGTAAACAAGGGAATCTGCTTTACAAAGGAAAAGAAATTTGGCCTAAGTTAGGAAATATACCCAAAATTGCAGTAGTATTGCAAGTGATGCAGTTTTTGTGATCGCCAGTGTATATTTCTAATATAACAGGAAACAACAAATACAATATCTGTATCTATGGATCTGTTATCCTTGTGAATGCCAACTTATAGGTATTAACCCTCTAGTTTTCAAGCCCGCTTCTAGACGGCCTTCACCAAAAGGGATAGAATTGACACCATAACAGTTTTTTGTTGCAACATTTTATCATAGCATTTAGGGAATTTCCCAAGCTTTCAAAAAAAATACATCAGTTGTGAGCTATGATGCGTATTACAGAAGTAAGCGACAGTCAAAGTCAAAAATTTATGAAAAATAGGAAAATTAATAATTTTGATTGTATTTGAGATAAAAGTGAAAAAAAAAAAAAAATAAAATACTTCCCGTCATACTATCCAGATAAAAAAAAACAGCTATCCATAGCTGAGAATTTAAATTTTTTATATAAAATATTTAATTACTTAAAACAAATTGATAAAACGCTCATTTAACAACAAATAGTTTTAGGCGTTCAAACTTTCCCACTTCATAAAACCACGCCCATTAGTTTCTTTTTAGGTTTTTAAATCAGTTTATAATTTTTACGCCAATATTAATCAATTCCGATTTTTCTTTTATTAATCAAAAACTTAGGAACTAGAGGGTTAATTAAGTACTGCAATCTTTACTAAACTTGGTACATATATTTTACCCAGAGACAGATTAAGCTCTAAAATGGACAAAAGAGAGATCTAAACAAATAAACGGGTTTTCAATTTTGTATTTAAATAAAATACAGAATAATCGAGATATCAGGCTGAAATCTATTCTAAGTGTAGTACACATATTACATTTAAGTATGGAATTCGATGTCACTCATATGACCACCGTGAACACATTTACATCGATCGATTCTTTGGAGCCAATTTTCTACCACTCTTATACACATCTAATCTACACTTCTGCATTGGCCAGAAAATTAACAATTTCGCGTTCTTTTATTGTTCCTGAGCTCGTTATAAGCCAATTATTGGCATAAACCAAAGATTTAACGTAACTCCATAAAAAAAATCCAACAGCGTGAAATTGCATGAGCGGCCGAATGGCCGGCCGAACCATTTCTAGAGATTACACGATTACCAAACTTTCCCTTCAATACATCAATTGTTTGACCAGCTGTATGGCGTGTGGCACATTCTTGTTGAAACCACATATCACTGATGTCAAGTCCATCCAATATTTGGCAAAAATAGTCTTCCAACATGGCACCATAGCGAACTCTGTTGACCGTAAAATGGCGATCATTCCGGCATGAAATCCACACTATACAGTCACTTTTTGTGGATGTAATGGAGTCTCTTGAAGCACATGTGGATTTCTGGCTATCCAATAACGCATATTTTGCTTACTAACAAAGCCATTAAGCCAAAAATGAGCTTCAACGCTGAAGAGGTTTTTTCGATGAAATTTATAATTTTCTTCAAACTTTTGCAAAGCTCAATCGGAGAAGTTTCGGCTTCTGAAATGATCACGAGGCTTCGCTTCTGGAGTTAATTTGAACTTGTAAGGGTGTAGGCTATGATCTTTATGCAAAATTCGCCACAATGTAGACTGAGATATTTCCAATTCCTGTGAATGGCGTGGAATCGATTAATTTGTCTCATTTTGAACTGAAGCACTTACGGCTGCGATATTTTTGATATTTCGACCGGTGCCTTGTCTCACTGGCACAGAAACATTCAACAGTGAATATATTTGTCGAATTTATCCACTATAGCATGCACATTGATGATGGAATGATTATTACGACTGAAAAAGCGACCACAGATTCAGAATTTTGGAAGTAATTAGGTGTTCAACTTTGCTTTCGCTGTTTTCCGTAGATGGCTATATCGATGAAGGCTGGTCGACATACATAGAACATAATTGTCATAAAGTGAGTTTGAACATCTATTAACGTATCGACATCGTCGAATTAGTGAAAGTTGTTTGCATTTTTAAATTTCTCTCGATTCAAAATGTCTATTTTCGAGCCCACTTCTCGACATTTACGGGAAGTTTTGATCTTCTACTTCCATTTGGAAAAAAAAACTGCAACTGAGGTCATCGAATGCTTTCAAATGCTTATGGTTAGGCTGTTCAAGAAAGGCTGTGAAAGAATGTGTCATGACACCACACCGACCGAAAATTTACGGCACAAATGCTCTGCATTTGATGGAACCAGCTCGTTATGATATTCTACGAGCTACTGAAACCGAGTGAAACCAACACAGAGAATCGGTACTGAACGAAATTGATGCGTTTGAGTTGAGAATTAAAGGAAAAACCGAAAATTGACGACGCAAATGCTCTGCATTTGATGGGACCAGCTCGTTATGATGTTCTACGAGCTACTGAAACCGAGTGAAACCAACACAGAGAATCGGTACTGAACGAAATTGATGCGTTTGAGTTGAGAATTAAAGGAAAAACCGAAAATTGACGACGCAAATGCTCTGCATTTGATGGGACCAGCTCGTTATGATATTCTACGAGCTACTGAAACCGAGTGAAACCAACACAGAGAATCGGTATTGAACGAAATTGATGCGTTTGAGTTGAGAATTAAAGGAAAAACCGAAAATTGACGACGCAAATGCTCTGCATTTGATGGGACCAGCTCGTTATGATATTCTACGAGCTACTGAAACCGAGTGAAACCAACACAGAGAATCGGTATTGAACGAAATTGATGCGTTTGAGTTGAGAATTAAAGGAAAAACCGAAAATTGACGACGCAAATGCTCTGCATTTGATGGAACCAGCTCGTTATGATATTCTACGAGCTACTGAAACCGAGTGAAACCAACACAGAGAATCGGTACTGAACGAAATTGATGCGTTTGAGTTGAGAATTAAAGGAAAAACCGAAAATTGACGACGCAAATGCTCTGCATTTGATGGGACCAGCTCGTTATGATATTCTACGAGCTACTGAAACCGAGTGAAACCAACATAGAAGATCAGTACCAAACAAAATTGATGCGTTTGAGTCGAGAATTAAAGGAAAAACGGTCACAGTACCAAGGTTAACCTCTAGCACGACAATGCTCGGCCACACGTCGCAAAAATGGTCAAGACGTACTTGGAGACCCTGAAATGGGAGGTCTTGCCCCACCTGCCGTACTATCCAGACGTCGCTCCTTCCGACTATAATCTGTTGCGTTCGATGGCGCACGGCCTGGCAGATCAACATTTTCGTTCGTACGAGGAAATAGAAAAATGGATCCAATCATGGATCGCTTCAAAAGACGCTTCCTGTTTTCGAATCCCATAAATTGCTGAAAAGTTGGGCGAAATTAGCCGCTAGCGACTGATAACATTTTAAAAAATACATCTATAAGTATGCAAAGCTGTACACCATAATAATTTTCCATTGCTGCTCGTTCGTAAACTTCACCATGATAAAAACGTAAACCTTGATTAAAGTTTTAACATTACCAAATCAAAAATAAAAAATAAAAAAATTTTATTTTAATACAAAATTGTTATGTTCTAATTGAAAAATTTCACTTGTCGCTTGTTGTAATCATTTTTTAGTTTTGGTTAAAAGTAACCCACGAAAAAGTTTTTCCATAAGAAATATAATGTTTAAAGGTTTTTTCAAAATGATTTAGCTCACGCCCAGCTTATCTTTAACACGTTCAGCGCGGGTGCCAAATTCAAAACAACGCCCACGGCCTGAATTTTTCAATTCAAACTTTGATTGTTTTTTTTTCAAGTATGATTATTTTTTGTCTATATAAAGAAATTTCGGTCCTGACCACTCTGGAAGGTTGCTGAAGCACAACTGAATGGATTTCTATTCGAAGCTTGACACAAGGGCGAGTAAAATGGCAGCCCCAAACCGAAAAAGGGAAGGGACGCTGCCATGGCTACCGGCATCAATTGAGTCCACCCGGCGACGCGAAAGTCTTACATGGACTCAATTGATGGCATCCGCACTGAATGTGTTAAAACTAACATATTCTGAAAATATTTTTTAAATAAGCCAAACTTAATTTTTTTAAAAGAAACTAGCACCAACTTTTATACGTGAGGCACCTTAATGTGCATATGTAGCAGATAACTGCATACAAACTTAAGCATATGCATTTAAGTAACACATACTTATACTTACACATAGAAATAAAATTTTTTTTGTACAAAAATTCAATATAAAAACACAGCAACAAAAACTATAACTAAACGTATGTATGTAAGTATGTGTGTATGTATCCACGTATAGTTGCTGCATGCCGCACCTCTAGCGGTCTCTCGATCTCCACCGTTGCCTCCACCGCTATCCGTGCCTGCCTTTGCACGCTGTTTCACTTAACTTAATGCTTCGCTTCGTTGTACGTAAGTACGTACATTTTGATTTTAACTCATGTTTGTGTTTGTATGTATGTATATATGTATGTGTATTAGTTTAAGTATATTTTATACTTGTAGATTGTACGTGTCTGTCGTTTTTTGGTGCCAGCATGTCTGTCTAAGCACATTTCAGCACCATACAGTCAGTCAGCTGGTATATATATCTCTCTCTCTCTCTCTCTCTATTTCTTTCGAATGATGAGTGTTCCGTGTTTCGTTTGCTCTCATGGATGTTCTCATTTTTCTATACAGTTGTATAGAAAAAAAAAATATACTGATGATGAAAAAAAATGCAATTTCATGCTATTGGAGAACACGTCAAATAAATGCGGGACAATTCAACAAACAGACAAACAGGCAGACAGACACAATTATCATTTTAAAATAAATAGCAAAAAAAGAAAAAAAAAAAATATGAGAAAAACGTAACCACAACAACAACAACAACAAAAAGCTCAAATTGTTCTAACATTTTCTAGTTTTGAAAATGTTAAGTCCTCAAATGAACATGCTTTTTGACATGTACTCAGCGTTTACTCACCTCTCACTCGCCTCTCCATCATAGCCGCACTAGTCACTCACTTGGCACACTCATGCAAACCCCACTCTTTTCCTCTTTTCCTCTCTCTCTCTCTTTCTCTCCCTGCCTTATCTCACCTCGCAAACAATTACCCGCACTTCTCCACACACATTGACACTGGCTGTGGTTTTCATTGTTTGTATAAATTTTATTAATGTTATTATTATTATTTTGTTGTTGTTTTTTCCGCTTTTACTCAATCTGTAATTACGAATCTAAATACTAGAATGCTCCCACCATAATATGATTTTTTAAATCCCCAATAACAACAACAGCAACAACAATGAAAAGTAAATAATTCGCAAAATAGCACAGTCAACACACCGCACACATAAAAAAAACAACAAAAATAACAATAATTTAGATAAAAATAATCATCAAGCTGTGCATAAAGCATTAAACGAAAAATCAACCAAAAAAAAAAAAAAAATATTCAAAAGAATTATACAACCCGAAAAAAGTTTAGAAAAAAAAATATGTTAGTTGAAAATAAATATTATTTTCAAAAATGCAAAGCAAATAAACAATTTTTTTGTCTTCGTCTTCCTCGTCGATGTCTTCCTTTTTCTGCTTGAAAGGAAAATATAAGCTGAAAAAAAATATGCATACGTCAGTATTTTTTAGTGCTTTAAATCAATTTACAGGGTTACAAACGTTTTGAAGATGGGACTAAATTCTATTCAAAATTTGGTGAGAATTGTTCGGTGCTTTAGTCGGCTTTACCTATCCTAGTAGTTGAATTGTAGCCTATGACCTTAGGTTAGATTATTGTGACAGATAGCTTATATAACCAATTCACTTAGACCCTCCGGGTCCATTGTGATACCACTGCATGACACGAAACCTTAGCTTTTACAAATTACGCCGGTCTTGTTTAATCTTAGCGCCAGACACTTCCGTAAGAGAGTTTAAAGTATATTTGTCTAATGCACCATACACATTGAGGACGGCAGCTACACGACTACATCTGTCAAATTATAAAAACACACGGCAACAGCGTGGCCGTTATGAGACTAAAGTTGCAATTTGCAACTTTTTTGACTGCTTGGAGACTTGGACCCGACTTTTCGAAAATACCCAAAATTTGAGACTGTTTTTTTAAATCCTTGCAATTCACATGAAATTATACGAAAAATCCATTACCTTTAACTTGAAAGTTAGCAACATTAATTACATACTCACTTTTTAGTTGCAACACTGTCGTTTTATAAGATTTTTTTTTCAAACTTATTGCTATTTTCAAATTTGCCACACTGACTTAGGGAAAATTGTTTGGCCAATTAAAAGTTCACAAATGATAGATACTGAAATATGCTAGGGTTCTGCATACAATTTTTTTAAATCTGCTAGCAGACTCGAGAAAATGCGATTTTTTAGAGTTTTTTTTTTCAAAATGGAACGATAATCGGTAAAGCTGAAATATTTTGGGAATCATCATAAAATAAACCGAGGTTAATATTTGGAGGTGTACAACAACTTTCCTTTCGTGTAGCACCTTAATGTATTAATTACATGGCGGCGAAATGAATTATTCAAAAAAAATTGGATGAGGCTTTTTTACTCTCAGTGACACTTTTTTTGCAAATTTTTTGATCAACGGCCACGCTGCACGGCAAGACTACATGATCGCCGAATACAATTGTAGCTGTCGCCAACTTAAATCTATTTCTAATTTGGCAAGCGACAGAGTTAGCTTTTTTATTTTAGCTGTGTTTGCTGCTGGTGCTGCCGCTTCCATTGTATTTAGTAGCTGACTACACGGCGACAGTTGTAGCCTATACAATTTCTTAGTCGTGTGTTCATGTAGCTGCTGTTGTCAATGTGTATGAACCATAAAGACCCCGCATTGCTTCTAGCTAGAGTTGGGCAACTACAGAAAAAGTACTCAACACTTTTTTCTTCTTCTTCTTCGTCCCAGCAATCCTTCGTTCTACAGTATTCATAAGAGAATACTCTTATCCTGAGACCATGCCTGCCAATGAAATTAGAGATGCCCTCTCTCGGAAGGCTGAGCAGTCTTCTCGATTTTTTTTACTATCAAGTTTCGGCCACATCAGCCTAGTCAATAAGCAAGTACCTTTGTTTGCCCAAGACCTATTGGCCTCCCGCTTGACACTATTTTTCAGCATTAGTTTACAGGTAGCAATATCATCTCTGTCCTAACACAGGAGAAGGAACAGGCTAACTCATCGGCCTTATGGTTGGTCGGTTAGTTAAGGTGGTGACCGAGTGCTAAACACTTAAAGACTCGGTTCAATTAGAACGTTAGAGCCATTTTGATACCACAAAACCCTGGTGTAACGGATGTTTCATTTTGGTTGACGATTAGCTACCGAGGTTAAATCCATTTTGCCTGGTTTAGGAGCACGATTAGTTTATTGAAGTCTCTTTCTGCGAAGATGCTACCATTATTTGAGTATTATGGTACTTGCCGTCCTTCCAGTCATTCTTAGTAGGTATTTTTTTAAGGTTGACTTTTGGTGTTGTGTAGTCTATGAGTTCATTAAATCCATTGGGTAATTTGTTAAGGATGTTGCTGTGACCCGTAGGTCTTATTTGTACAGCATCTCTTAGTCTTATCGCGCTAATTGACTCTGAGACAGTGCGATCAAAGTGTCAGTGGGCATGATCTTATTGCCCCTGCTCTTCCTGCAAAAGCTGAATTCTGGCTAATTTTTTCTGGTTGTTGCCTTTTCTTTCCTTCAATATGCCCTGCAATCCATATTAGGCGTATCCTGAAAACTCTACTGATATCATTTAGAGCTGCCAGACAGTCCTGAGCAGCCTTTGATTTTACTGCCAGCTAGTTCATTTATTTGATGGCCGCCTGGCTATCCGAGTATGTAATTATAACAATTTTTGTTACAGCATGCTACTTAAGTAAATGGCTACCTCTTTTATGGCTAAGACCGCTACTTGATAAACCCTCCAGTGGTCGAACAGATTCAGTCCTAGTTATTTTCAGAAAACTCCGAAACCAACCCAACTATCGTTAAGCCTGGATCTGTCGATATAGAAGTTAAGTTTTCCCATTCTCCAAGGCATAGATGTTTTTCACTCTCTTCGATGCAATAAGCGTCTTGAAGTGCTTGTCAAAGTTGAGTTTGCCTACAGAGTAATAATTCTCTTGGCTATAACTACTCTAGGTATGTAAAATAATAGAGTGGCCGGTCTGCCGGTTATTCCATACCGCCGTGCTTTTTATCTTTAACGCTGAAATACATTCACAAAAATGCAATTCTCTGGACCTTGCTCAGAAGCTTCAAGTAACTTGACCTCTGAATGGATGGCTAATATACCAGTATCCCGTATTATTAATATTAATATATTAGGTATAATAATATTAGGCTAGCAGGTAAGTTTCCTATCCATTACGAGTCTTAAATATTTGACCGTTATCTTCAAAAGAATTTCCACAGCTAGGTAAATTAGCAGGGAGACTGTAAGTAGGTCTCTTTTCCCTTGAGGATAGGATTACCTCTGCTTTATCGGGGTTTATTCCTAGTCCCAAAAATTTCAATAATAGTGTTCGGACATTTACCTCTAATTGCAATTGCTAAGTTGTCAACGTAAGCACTGACGTGCCAACACCCCTCTCTACAGTCAGCAGCAGTCCTATGACCTTAAAGGTAAGGAAAAGATATTTAAAGGTTTAAGTGCTCGTCAAAAATATTTTATGGTAAATTTCGCTAGGGATCACTAAAGATAAGAAGCACCTACGGGTTAAAACTTAGACATAAAATTTAACTTTGTTTAGTTTGAGTGATGAAACGCATTACTTTTAACCCGTTAGTGCTTCTTGTTTTTAGTGACTTCTAGTGAAATTTTCCGCAAGATATTTTTGTGCACTATTTCAATCCTAGAACATCCTTCATTCAAAAAAAGAGCCAAAACTGCCCTTACAGGATATTTAAGGGCTGAAGTAGTCCATAAATATATTTACGGAAAAGTTTATTAGGGATCACTAAATATAAGACTGATTTTTACTGAACCCTAGTAAAATTTTCTGTAAAATATTTTTGTGGAACACTTTAACCCTTGAGTGCTATTTTAAAAAGGACTTTTTATGGCATTTTTCAGACAAGAACCAAAAAGACCTATAATTGTAGGAATTATTGGGTTAAAATATTTTGAGAAAAGATTCCTCGCATAATTTTAGTATGGGTTTTTGAAGACTGAAATTTACAAATTTCAACCCCACTGTAAAAAATAATTATGATGAGATTGAGCAAAATCCAGCTAGAATTTTACTAAGTTAGGTTGGAGTGGCAGCCTTCTGCTTGAAAGCACACTTAAGCTCATAATTAGGCTCATTGTGATACCACAATACGGCGCGACTCCCCCATTCTTGGAGTGGAGAACCATGAGGATTCCATAATGAATCTGGCTATGTCCTTAATATTTATTTATGATAGCTCAGACAGACTAGTGAAGAAAGGTGAGCCTAGGAGTTTTAGTCTCCTCCTGGCCAGGGATGGGCATTCGCACATGAAATGGAGGACTGTTTCTTCCTCCTCCTCAGAGCCGCAGCCCCGATAAAAGTCATTGAATGGCAGTCCTAGTCGTGCAGCATGTCTCCCCATTATGCAGTGTCCCGTGAGCACCGAAGTCGTAAGGCTGATGGAGTTTCTGCTAAGGTTGAGTAGCTATCTAGTTCGTCTATTGTCCATAATGGTCCATGTTACCCTGGTAATACCACAGGTATGCTCCGCTACCCAGGATCTTTTTGCTTCCTCAAGGTAGTTTTGCTTAATGGCTAATTGATTAGACGTAAGAGGGACACCAATGGTGCAGGAAGGTGATATATCTGTAAGCTGCGAGCCCTGTTTTGCTAACTCGTCGGCATTGCAATTACCTGAAATATCCATATGTCCAGGCACCCAATATAGGTGGACCTGCGAGTGACTCGTTGCGAATAAGCCACTTGGACGCTTGATAGATAGCCATTATTTCCGCCTGAAAGACGCTGCAATGGTCAGGAAGTCGGAAAGAGAGTCTGAGATCTAACTTACTAGAGAAGATGCCACAGCCGACTCTTTCCTCCGATTTGGATCCATCTGTATAGATGTCAATTGAATTGTCAGTGACCACCTCGTCATTTACCCATTCCTCTATACTGGGGATATGGGTGAAGAACGTGCTGTTTAAATTAGGGATAGAGCAAATGTAGTCTACGGTAGTTGGTACGGACGTATCGTGGATTAAAATCTTGGCATGGCCCAGGTTTGACCAGGTCTATGATTCTTTGGTTCTATGATTATTTCAAATAAAAAAGGTTCTGTTGAGACCTAACACAATTTCCTCAAACTTAACAATAGATTTGTACTATTGAAACCGTTTTGAGGTAGGATGCTGGTACCAGACAAGACTAAAGGCTTTCATGGGATTTGGTACCTCAAAAATAAGCAAAACTAAAGCTTTTAAACTTTACATGTAAAATATTTATATTGAAAACTTTAAGCTCCCTAAAATTTTTTATTCTCTATTCTTATCGCTGATATGAAGTGATATAAGACTTTGTGCATACTTGACTTGCAGAAGATTTAACCAGATCCAGATAGCTTCTTCACGAACAAAATTATAGTATAAAGGTATGTGCTTTTTAGATCCAAGAACTTAAAACTATAGTAATCTTCTTTGATTTTTGAGAGAATAAGTTAAGTTTTAATCTCAACATTTAGTACTCCCACCGTTGCGTCCCTCGCTCTATCGTCGCTGCAAGTCAAGGAAACACAATTTTAAAGTTTTACATCACTCTAAACAATTTAAGGGAGCTTAAAGCTTTCAATATAAGTATTTTACATGGTAAGCTTAAAAGCTTTAATTTTACTCAGCACACTGGAATGCCCAACACTGTTCTATTTATATTCAGTGCTTCTAATCAACTGGAACGTGAAATTTTTTGAAACATTCAACAGGCTCATCCACCCACAAGATCAACCAAAGCACCCTGTATAACCTTTTACACACTTTTAAGGTATACTTAAGCTAATGGCTTGGCATAATAATATGGCAAGGTATTAAAATTAGAAAATAGCAACAACAAGAAAATTTAATGCTATAAGCGAGTATATACATATATATATTTGTATACATATGTACATACATATCTATATATGCATCTTGCCATAAAAAATAAAAAGAGTAAATACAAGTCGGTTTTTTTTTTTTGAATTTTTAAACTTACATACAAACATATGAGCATATTACACACAAGCTCACTTAGTGTTTGCTAGTTAGTACCTATGTATATGTTGTTGATGTTGACATTGCTTGTTATCAGCAATAAGACTACAACAACAACAACAACATGCGCAATATAACCATCAACAATGAAAGCAAATTGAAAAATAAATAAGCAAATAAATGTAACAACAATAATAACAACAAGAACAAAAAGCAAGTAAAGACTAACTATGACAAAAGAAATAAAAAAAAAAATTGAACAAATAACATGTATGAGTAATTACCTGAGTACACATACATAGCGCAACAACGGCAACAAACAGCAATAACAACAACTATAGCAACAACTATAATAATACATCAAATAGTATAAAATTTTGTGTAGTTGAACCTGAACCAACCTAGACAAACTGTCAGATAGTTATACAATTGCAACAACAAATATATATATGTATATATAAACATACATATATATAAGGAGTGAGATTGAAAAAATCTTAACACGCGTTTTAGCTAATAATTTTTTTTGGGTGTAAAGTTTAAAAATTTCTGTGATCCAGTTATCTTTGAAAAATATGTCAGTTTTAGTTTTTAATGACAAACATGTTGATTTATTGTGAGTTTGATCAAAATGAGTGAAGAAAACGAAGTACGTCTTAAAATTATTAAAAATTTTCAAAAAAATCCAAATTGGTCCTACAAAAAATTGCCCAAAGAATTGAAGGTCTGCCGTCAAACTGTTTCCAATGTTATTAAACAGTTTCAGGAGAATTTGACCATCGATAGGAAACCTGGTTCGGGAAGAAAACAAGGACCACAAGATATTGGGAAAGCCAAGAAAGTAGAAAGCATATTGAAAAGATCTCCAAACACATCTGGTAGAAAAGCTGCCCGGTTAGCCCAGTGCTCTGACTCTGACTATTTAGTGCGAAAAGTTAAAACCAATGCAGGTTTGAAAACATACAAAGTCCAAAAAGTTTCAGACAGGAACACTGCAAAAAAATGTAGACGCCAAAAGTAGGGCTCGGAAATTAAAATCGAATTTCATACAAAAATATTCATGTTGTATAATGGACGACGAAACGAATGTACTGGCAGATTTTACGCAGCTTCCGGGTCAAAATTTTTATATTGCTGATGCTCGAGGAAAGAATAATTTAGAATCCAAAAGCAGACAAAATAACCTAAAAAGTTGCTGGTATTGCAAGCTATATGCAGTTGCGGCAACGGCAAAAGAAGCAATTCATCTGTTACAGTGGGCTCTATTAATACCGAAATATACATCAAAGAATGTTTGAAAAAAATACTTCTTCCTTTCATAAGAGAGCACAATGTGTCCACATATTTTTGGCCCGATTTCGCATCATGTCACTACGGCAAGAAAGCTCAGGAGTGGTACCAAAGTAATAACATAGTTTTTGTACCAAGAAAGGCCAATCCTCCAAATTGTCCGGAGCTAAGTGGAGAAATGTTGGGCTCTTGTGAAAAGAAACTTAAAGAGCACAAAAAAGATGTCCCAAAATATCGCAGATTTTAAAAGGAGATGAGCAAACTGTTCCAAAAAGGTGTCTGAGACAACTATCAAATCTCTAATGGAAGGCTTACCCAAAAAGGTCCACGAGTTCATAAATAGTGGTTAGAACTATAAAAGTTATATTTTTCTGTAGTTTGTAAAATATTTTCAATTAAATAAAAAAAATCAAAACTCTAAGATCAACCGTTTAAAAATTATTGAATTTTATATATGTTAAGATTTTTTCGATCTCACTCCTTATTTTGCTAGACAGTCACACCATTTGACAACAATATTGATTATTGCCATTTACAAATACATACTTTTTTTGTTGGTTTTTCGTTTATTTTTTTAATTTTTTTTTTAAAGTAGTTTTTTGCCTTTTTTCGATTTTTACAACGTTCAAAAAAAAAAAAAAAAATATCTATACTTTCTTCTTCATCTCTGCTTCCCCTTCTCGATTATTTTACGTTTCTTTGTAACTTTGATATGGAATCGAACTAGTACAATGCGGTGAAACTACAATTTTTGTAAACACTCATATTTAAAAAAAAAAAAATTTTAAATACATGATAAAAATAAGTGAAAAAATATTTACAAAATTGCTCGAATGTTTACATCTAAGCTTAAGAGGAGCTCAACCGAAATGCGACATATTTTTTTAACTAGAAAATTCTAGCCCACATTTATGCAATAATATAGGAAGGAAAAACAAAGTTTGTATCGAAATTATCTACTTTTATACATTTATTAGTGTAACTACAATTTTATTCCAGAAGATCCAGAAGTGCTACGATATTATATATAAATTTGAAGATCTTGACGAGTAGGTTAGCCAAAAATTATCAGATTTAAAATCGGTAAATTCGCTCATTGAAAATATATATTTACGAGAGGAGCCCAAATAGGCAGGCACTGCGACCTAAAAGATCTTTTGTGCCAACCCTCAATTATGACAAAAGACGTTCAGCTGATCTAATGAAAGCCAAAACGTCGTTTGCTGAAGAGGATTTTATTTTGTTAATCGTAGGAAAAGATGTACCAAAAATTCCTCCTCTGAACCGGAGCCAAGGCCGGACATTCGCACAGAATGTGAGCTGTCGTTTCGTCATCTTCTAGACAAAGACGGCACTCTGTCTCATTGGACAGACCTAATTTATTCAGGTGAAATATAGCCCACCATCTTCGAGCCGTCTGTTTACCAATTAAGAGCATAGGGACTGAAGTTAGGGCGTTGGCCATCCCAATCGGACCTGGAAGGAAACACAATATTGAATTTCCTGCCGAAACTTAGATCCCTAATCATATAATCCGATACAGCACAGATTAAAGAGTTGGAAATTTCGTCAAGTATGCTAATATGACCAGAGTTGCCTTTTAACAGACTTGACGAGATTTGCAGCCACAGGGCAGTATTTGCGGCTGTTTTCTTAATGTAAATGTGTAACGGCACCAGGCCAATCAATGCTTCAATATCGGGAGTTGGGCAGGTACGCATTGCTCCAGTTATGGAGACACAAGCAAGCCTTTGGAGCTTGTTAAGTTTGGTGATGACAGCGCCCTGCATGGCTTTAGGCCACCACACCAGGGCCGCGTAGGTTTTGATAGGTCTAACTATCATAGTGTAGAGCCAGAAGATCATCTTAGGAGTGAGACCCCACGTTCTACCAAAGAGTTTTTTACAGGCCCAGAAAGTTCTAGTGGCTTTCGTAAGGACATTATTTAAGTGAGTGTTCCAATTCAGTCGTTTGTCAAGCATAATGCCTAAGTATTTGACCTCATCTGAGTACACAGGAATAGGACCAAGGTTCAGCTTGTATCTCCTAGTAAAGGGAACTAGGGCGGCTGTGTTGGGATTGTTTGATAGGCCCTCTTTGACGCACCAATCTAAAACCAATAGGAGAGCTGATTTCATTACCTCCGTAATAGTTGAACCATACTTCCCAGAGACGATGATTGCCAAATCATCTGCATAACCGATGGCCTTGTAACCAGACTCATCCAGTTTGGTCAAAAGGTCATCGATTACCAAGGACCACAATAACGGCGACAAAACGCCGCCTTGTGGGCAGCCTTTTACAACCTTAATGCAAACAGTGGCTATGCCTAGAGTGGATGTAATTTCACGCTCCTTCAGCATAGCATCCACCCAGGCAATGGATTGGGAGTCGAGTCCCTTGCGTTCCAGAGCTCTGGAGATAGAACCGAATCCAGTATTAACAAATGCACCCTCAATGTCAAGGAAAGCGCAGAACGCTATTTCTTTAGATTGAAAGGTTTTTTCGATTTTACCTACAAGGCAGTGTAATGCGACTTCAGTTCATTTACCTTTAGCGTATGGAAATTGAGTTCGATGAAGAGGTATCGAGCTTGTGAGCTTGCTTCTAAAGTGTAAATCAAGCAGTCTTTCCATTGTTTTAAGCAGGAGAGACGTGAGGCTTATAGGCCTGTATGATTTAGGAAGTTTCAGAGGCCTATTCCGTTGTTTAGAAATGAAGACGACAACCACCTTCCTCCAAGAATTTGGAACATATCCCCAATTGAAACTTGCCCTAAACATTTTAACTAGATGCTCAAGGATGATGCCCAGACAATTTTGCAAAATTGCCGGAAAGATCCCGTCACCTCCTGGGGATTTATAAGGTTGGAAAGAGGTCACTGCCCATTTAACTTTATCCCTGTCAAAAATGACGCCTGAAAGACTCTTCGTCCTATTGGAGAGGCAGATCCTATGATCATAAGCTTCGGGAGAGGACGAGTTACTTGAACTTGAAGTAAAGTTTCCAGAGTCACGCGATGATTGGCAGTAAAAGTGTCATCATGTTTTTTGAGGAGACCAATCGCATTAGAAGAGTCCTTGGCGAAGACCCTTTGAAGACGTGCTGCGTCAGGCAGCGATGAGATATTCTTTATTGTACTCTGTCAGTGCAACCCTATATTCATTCCACTGCTTTGTACGTTTTGCTTTATTGAATAATGTCCTGACAAGCTTACGCATGTCTGACAGCTGATCGTTCCACCAGGGTATCTGACGCACCACTTTGGTTGAAGGAACGAAATTGCTGTCTTGATAGGAAGAAATTAGAACATTATTGAGCTGGGTTGCTACCCCTTCCAGTTCATCGATTGAACTGATAGTGGTAGCAATGGAGTCTATCTTTGTGCTTATAATGGCTTGGAACAGACTTCAATTAGTCCTTCTTGGGTTAATTGCATTAACAAGGAGTTAAGTACGTCCTGGAATGTCAAATCGTATGTGCTGATGATCAGTAAGGGACGCTTCATCTGAATCTCTCCAATTTACAATGGAATCAGACAGGATACTACTGGCCAGGGTGAGATCCAACACCTCTTCCCTGACCGCCATACTGTATGATGAGCATTCGCATCGCAACCGACAATAAATTGCCGGTTGGATTGCTAACAGTCGCCGATCAGATCCTGGACCTCGATGGGTGGGATTTGCTGCGTATCCCCAGCAAAATAAGCGTACGCCAGCACGACCTCTTGCATTCCATTTGCAGTGTCAACCTCCACCAATATTGCTACGAGATCTCTGGATATGAAATTAGTAAGAGGGAGATAATTGAAACTTTTTTCAACTAGTATAGCCGCATGTGGCACACAATCTCCGCGAAAATAAAGTAACTTACTTTCATCCGTAGACTTGGCTTCGGTTTACCCAGGGCTCTTGTAGTAGCGCAAGGGTGAATTTCTTTTCGGCCGAAAGCCTGCACATCGTCCAGAGAACGTTGGACAAGCTTCCCCGCCAAAGCTCGTCTAGAACCTGTGCCTCTTACACCACTGCCTCCTTCAGCCCTGCCAAAGGAGTTAGGTGGCAATCCCCCCGACCGGAGGGATGCGAATTATGTAGCAGAATCGCCGAAGTTTTACCACCAGACAAACCAGAAGGGACCGCATTACGCAATGGCTGCTGGGAGGTCCCTCTACTAGACTGCCCTGCAGCTCGACTAGTAGAGGGTCCTGCAGTATCCACTGCCTCTGCAGTCCCCCTGGTGATGGCTGAGTCGGATGACTCATCAGCGACCTCTATTTGTGGGAATGAGACTCGTGGAGGCTCCCCACTGATAGGCTCAACAGCACGACCAGTAGAGGGCCCAACGACACCCATTACCTTCACTGGTACCGTAGCAGCAGGAGTAGTTGACCTGTAAGCGGAATCAGAAGCAGAAGATTGATGCTGCGAGGGCCTTCTAGTTTTCAGCCCGGCAGCACGACTTGTAGAAGGCCTCACATTTTCTCTTGTTACTACCGGTTCTCTGCCTGGCGCACCCGACGCACAGACGGTATTGGCCCAAGTAACAGGACCAGTGGGGATATCACCAGTGGACTGCAGCCGATGAAGAGTCGTTTTATTAGCCTGCCCGGCGGCACCGCTAGTAGAAGGCTCTTCATCGTCAGTAGGCACTGTTGATTCGCATCTGGGCCTGGTACTGGCCAAATCGGCAGTGACCATCGAAACCACTACATCCTTACCGTCTACAGTACTGGTATAGGCAGTGTTAGAGGGGGCCTGTACCTCAGAAACAGACCCGGTTTTAATAGCATCGTCTACAGGTTTGAGCATCAATTTAATGAATCCAAACCTGTAGCAGACTCTGCCTTTGAGCTCCACCAATTTTGCCATTGAAGCGTCATCAATGACCATAATTAGGTCGAGCAACGGACCTTGCGTGCGTCGTTCAACAACCTTCCACTGCTCAGTTGAGAAAGGGTTAAGTGCACTGAGTGTGCTCACCACCTTCTCACTTGTCAGTGACAGGGTGTAAGGAAAGTAACCCCGGATTCAATGAGTCCGGGGAAAGTTACCCTCCTCCACAATTAAACAAAAACTAGACCAAAATTCAGGCCAAATTTTAAAACAAAATTAAAACCGATATCGGACCGAAATTCAGACCAAAATAGTATCAAAATCAAGTCAATTCAGACGAAAATATTGACCACAACTCAAACTAAGAGTTGGATTAAAAGTGAGTCTAGAAAGACGCCAAATACAAATTAAAAGCAAACCAAAATTTAGACCAGAAATCAGATCAAACGCTGGTCTGCAAACGTTTGAAAGTAAATCAAAATTTAGACCAAACAAGGATTAAAACCCAAAACCAAATTCAGATTAAAATTCAAACTAAAATAAAACCAAATTCTGACTTACAATAAAACCTGAATTCAGATCAAAAACGGGCAAAACCGGAAAAGTTAAACCAACATCAGACTAAAATTCAGTACAAAATTTTATCCAAAACTGGACCATTATCAAGCTTTCTAAAGGTTAAACATTTATAAGCTGGTGTTGAAATTGTAGATTTAATGTAGTCTGAATGTATTTAATAACTAGTTACACTGTAACGTGCATCCTAATGGCACGCCCAGCATGGCGGCTAAGCAGAATTGATTCAAATATCCGATCCCATTTTGATATTTATATTAAATTATTAATATTAAAATAAAATACAATATAAAATAATATTTTGAAATCTAAAGTTTTTTGTTTGTTGAAAGTATATGCTTTTCACTGCTGATGGCTTTTTTTTGTTGGAAAAATCTAAATATTTTTGATTTCTCAAAAATTAATGTCTACTATAAGATTGTTGGGTTCTGGGAGAGGGCTTCAATCCCTATAGGCCCCCTCCCCCTCTGGATACGCTACTGGGGTTGAAGGAACCGTCTTAATGCCAGAATAGGACTACCAAGTAGATCAAACTTTATTGTTTTGTAAGTGGGCGTAGTTCTTCTTCAATTTGTTTTGTTTCTGTATCAGCAATTTTAATTATCGATATATATCGAAGATATTATTATAATGAATTATAAGATGATAATAAAAATATAATTATTTAATATAAAGAAAATTCAAAAAAATAAATAAATAAATCAAAATTCCTATAATTTCGATCTCGTAGAGCGTAATCGTTTATTAAAATTTTGCCAATCTTTCGGCTCTATGAACCATTGAATTATTTTCAAAATAAATAAGTTGAATAAATTCTGTTTTTATTTCACAATCATTTAGTTAAATCGAACAAAATTTTCTTTTTAGGGGGTATAAAATGTACACAAGCTTGAAATAGCTCATAGCATCAAATGAAAGCACAAAAATGAGGAGAAAAACCAAAATAAAATAAATTTATTCAATTCTTTTGACTTTTTCACATTTTCGTTTCTGCATTAATTTTGTGAATTATTGAAATTTAAATTAAAATAAAAATACTACAGAGAAAAAAAAAAAACATCTGTATGTAAAATAAAATGAAATAAAATTTAACAATAGCAACAATTTATGATGATGATGTAAATTGTATCTATAGATATAAATACAAAACCCAGCAGAAAAAGTAATTGATTTAATTGAACTCAAATGTAAAAGAGCCTGACCTTACCTACCATTGAAAATATTGATGAGTTTTTGCATTTATGTTGAATTTTCAAATAATTTTTTTATCTGAAAATAATAACGAATATTATACGTAAAAAAAGGATAAAATATATATAAAAATAAATGATACTGACCTAGCAACAAAAACTTTAAAAATTCAAGTTACTTGAATGAAAATTTCCCTAATTGAGAAACGAACTGGAGACTTTGAAAACAATACAATTTTTGCAGGAGAAATTTTGAGTTATCAATGCCCGTTGAATCCACAATAATTTTGAAAGAAGCTTAGATAAGATGCGGAACTTTCGAACTTGATCACTTCTTAGAACCATATTGACCTCATTCTTTGTATAAACCACAGACCCGAACTTTATTCTAGACATATTGAATGATATTGAAAAAGTGATTTTCAAGATAAAACCAACATTTTTTAAGGATATGTGTGCTCCAGTGATAATCCCAGGTGACTCCTGCAGGAAGGTACGGAGGTTTAGCTGATTATATACTCCGACAGTATGTTGCTAGTATAACCAAAATGAGACATTTTAATACAAAAATTTAGACTAAAAATTTTCGCAAAATTCAGAGCAAAATTTCGGACTTAAAAATTTGACAAAAACTTAGAACAAAAATCAGTCAAAATTGAGACTAAAGAAACCCTAATTCATAATAAAAATCACATCAGAGCCCAGATTAAAAATTAGACACAAATTTACCTCCAAAACTTTGAAGAAATTCAGACCAAAAAATTTTGCAAAGCTCAGATCAAAAATTTTGAACAAAACTTTGAAAAAATTCAGACCAACAATTTTTCAAAAATCAGAGCAAAAATCAAAGCAAAAATTCAGACCAAAATTCAGGCCAAAAGAAACCAAATTCTAACTAAAAACCATATCGAAACTCAGACCCAAAATAAGGCCAAAATTTGAAAGAACCAAAAAATTCAAATAAAAAATTCGATTAAAATTCAGAACAAATATTAGATCAAAACTTTTTCTCCAGGCAAAATTCGGGAGGAATATATCAAGTTAAGTAAAAGCGAATCTGGCCATCAACAAGGGTTGAAGAGTGACTTCATTATGATGTATCTGATTGTCCCAATCATTTACAAATAATTGACAAATCATTTTCAAAGCGCAACTCCGGTCCATTATACAAAGGCAAATTTCAATAAACTTCAATTTATAATTTTTTGATGGCTATAAGGAACTTTTGATCATTTCAAGGCGACGACGCCTGTAGTGTATGTAAAAATAAGTATGATTGTAAACCTTAATACTTATTACAAATAAAATAATAAATGAATACAAGTAAAAAAAATATTATTTCTATGCCTTTTAATTAAAACAACATTGTAGAAAATATTCCATAAATTGAGGATTTTTTTTCTAAAAAGGTAGTAAATTGACTTCAATTTATGGAAAATTATTCCTCAAACTGAGGAAAATTTTACCTAAATTATATACAATTTCTCATATTGAAATAAAATATTATTCATTTGAAAAACGCAATCTCTACAAATTGAAGACATATTTCTTTAAAAAAATTTTTCTCTAAAATAAAGAAAAAATATTTCCCCAATTCAAAGAAATTTTGTATATCTAAATGAGGAAACCGTTTCTATGGCGCCAAATCATTCCCATTTTTCCTCAATTTGATAGCCGTTTTTCTTCAAACGAGGTAAGTATTTCTCTGGGTGTAATGTTTTCTGATTTCAATCATGACTTTAGTCAAGCTTCAAGGAAAGTGTGAAAATTATTTTGTATTTCGTTCCGAATTCGGGACGAATGAAGCCCCAACGATTTCTCTACTGGGTCTATGTGTGTATGTATGTATTTTGCGTGTATGTATATTTGCATTTCGCTAATAAAAATGACATGCAATTAAATTAATTGCTACGCTAAAATCCAAAGAAAAAACACAGAAAATAAAAAGCGAAATAAACAAAAAAAAAATAAAAAATTATAATAAAAAATTACAATACAACAACAACGAAAATAATAATCATAAAAAAAGTTAAAATGTTAAAATATCATTGCTCTTTGTTGTTGCTGTTGTTTTTTGTTTCTTATTATTGTGGATATGTATTGCTGTGGTTATTGCTGGCTGTTGTTGTTGTTCGCTGCGGTTAATGCAATTGCATTGTGATTGTCGTTGTCGTTTGAACCCCTCCTTCTTTTTATTTTTTTGTTTTTTTATTGTAGTTGTTGATATGTTGTTGTAGCAAATACAGATATGCATACATATGTTTGTATGAATATTTAACAAAGATATAATTTTTTATTGCAATATACATAAATGTAATAAAAAAAAAAAAATATAAAAAATGCTTACAAAATGAACAAACGCGTGTATATTTATTTATTAAGTAATTCTTATTCGCTCCTCTTTCCCCGCTTTGTTTTGTATTTAAGTACTCTCAAATACCCTACACACAATTAGCGGGTTAATAAATTGTTATTACTGTAACCTGATAAAAATCTAAAGGTTGTGGATCACAAAGGAAACAGAAACTCTAGAGAATAACAATAAGAGTACATAGTATAAGGAAGACACAAAATAAGATCTCAAAGGGCCCCAGAGAACGTTCAGAGGCAGTGCCGATAAAACCAACAGCAGGTCCTAGTTACTAGGACGTGTTGAAAAACCTGCGTAGTAACGTGAAACCAGAAGAAGCTGAAGTTCCAATTCGTTGCATCAGGAAAATAAAAACTGGAGCCATCCTCGTAGAACTTGGAAAAGAAGGAAGGATTACAAAGTCCAGCGAAACCATCAAATGTACCCTCAGAGCCGAAGCAATAGTGACAGGCCTCAAACCTATGTTTTGTGTTCGGCGAACACAAAACATTTTCTCCAATGCTCGGTCGAGGTGATTACATTCAGCTCGTTGCAGAGTTGCTTTTTGTCAAAATATACTCGTTTGTTTAATACTATTTCGTGTCCTGCCACCCTGAATACTCGGCGTGCTCGGTGTGCAATACACCGAGCATATCTTGTTCGCTGTGAGAGTGGGTAAAAATTCTCTCTTTGTGTTCGGTGCAACAACAATTTCATGGTGAATGCCAAGCATATTTGAAATATAACCACAGCCTAAGGAGGAGATTATCTCAGCCGTGAAGGACGTGCTTCGAAATCCTGCTGAGGAAGTTACCGTTAACGTTACCAACAGGAATGGCAGAGAACAACGTCGGGCATGCGAGATACTATCTATTGATGGAGTAAATGATACCCTGAAGTCAAATCGTATAAGAATAGGATGGATCAGCTGTAGAATAAAGCGCTGAAAATATATCAAACGCTGCTTCAGTTTTTTAAGCTCCGGCAATTTGCAGTTCAATTGCAATGGACCCGACAGAAAAGGGCAATGCTGAGAAAGCGGTTATAAGATGAAGAATTGTGAAAAACCACCAAAGTGTTGTTTCTGTATGCATGAAGGGCACGGTTCGATAGACCATATGCCAGGCTCCAGCAAGTGCAAAGAATGTAACAAAACAACAAGGAAATGAAGATTCTTCAAGCAAACATGCATAGGAGTTAGACAGCCTACGAACTCCTCGCACAAATAGTGTTGGAACAAGAGGCTGATTTCGTCATGGAAAATGGAATCTGGCTTGAAGATAGTACGTCCATTGCTGCAATATGGACACCCAGCACGGGAAAAACAAAACTGACCGGAGGTGGCGCGGGCACAGGTTTTGGCTGGGTACATGCTAAAAGGACAGCTCTTATAAGCTACACCACTTCACGCCAAGCCATGATATACAAAGTTACCAGAGAAGAGACCTAGACAAGGCTGCTAGAATTGGGCTCATCATAGCAAATACGGGATCTGTGACCACCTTCAAACGTCCCGGATGCGAATGCGCCAGCGCATAACCTACTCGATTGAAGCAGATAATGACACGAGGACAGTTAACGCAACGAAGACATCCCATAAAGGAGATCGACTGGGAGATAACTAGAGATAGAATCAATTTTGACAATTATGCCTGGACGATAGTAACGAGATTAATGCGGATTATCAAGAAGCCTTACGACGCTTCGATGCCTAAAATAAGCTGCAGAGGCAGAAGCAGACAGACAGTCTACTGGTGGAACGAAAACATCGCTCGCCGCAGATGAACCTACTTCAAATGCAGGAGAAAGCTCTCCAGAGAAAAACGAAGAGGAATTGCCACGATTGAAACTGAGCAGTACAAGAAAACACAATATGACTTAAAAACTGCTATTCGCATAAGCAAAACTTCCCACGAAAACCTTGTGCCATGAATTAGACGAAGAGACAATGGATAATACAGTCACAACACTTGTCCAATCCACGAAATAAGACCATATGATTCCAACACGGAAGTTCAGACAGACTTCGAACCGTTTGCAGAAAAAGAGGTCAAAAAGCAGCTGATAGTTTGAAAACCAAGAAAGCACCTGCCCCCAAAACAAAAAAGCACAGAAATATTAAAAGATACCTCTAGCAACCGCCCTCAGGCTTAACAAAATATGTGTAATGCATGCCTGAAAAAGGAGTGTTCCCCGAAATCTAGAAGAAACAACGGCTGGTTCTCATCAGCAAAGGAAACGCTGACCCGGAAACACCGTCGGCGTGCAGACCGCTCTGCATGCTGCGCGATACATTGAAGAAGCGCAGCGTAAACTTAACCAAGTGTTGATAAGAACGCAGGCATGGCTTAACTCACGCAAACTACAATTAGCCACACATAGGATGGAATTACTTCTCCCGACAAGACGATGAATGCCTATAGAACTAGAGATGCACATTGGGAATGATGTAATTATAACACAAAAAGCTATTAGATACCTAGGACTTACGCTCGATACAAAACTGGCATATGGAATGCAATTGCAGCATTCAGTGACCAAAGCAGCCAAGTAAGCTTATATCGAACATCGGTGGCCCAATATAGAGCAAACGGAAGCTACAGAAGGCAGTCAAGGTGATAACGGGAACAATCCCCATTGATCTCCCCGCTCAAATACGAAGAAAGCTATGGCTACAAGAAATAACGAACGAGACTGCCATCGAAACAAAGCAACAGTCAATCAGAACTTGGCAAGAACGTTGGGACACCGAATCTCGAGGTATGGCTAAAGAGGCCGTTTGGATAACGTAACGTAGCTATTATCAGGACATGGATACTTTCGGAAGTACTTAGGAAGTAGAGAGACAAATTGGCTTTCTAACCGTAGAAAAAATAGTAATGATAGACTATGAAGACAACTGGCGACTTGTATCAAAATACGCCGAAGACGTGGATAAGTCTAAGAAAAAAGACCTCGAAGTATATGATAGAGCCTAGAGAGGGCAGCGGTACCTGGATGCTGGTATAACTTTGAAAGTCCGGTAAGGACGAAACTAGACTACACCCTGCAGTAATGTGTTATAATAGTTTCAAGATGGGATCAAGTCTCATGAGAATGAGGAGGATGTTTTAGTAGGCGCAACCCTCACATACCGAGCTGTGACGACAGTTTGATGATGTATGAGGCATTTTTACTTTCTCAACCAAAAAAAAAAAAAGTTGTAGATATGAAAAGGGGCCAATTTATAAATCTCGCCCATTCTAAAGAAGGAATAGACTACCGTGGGAGATCCAATATCTCCTGCTGATGGAGGATGAAACTCAATGTGTAGCGGTCCTGAAAAAGTCGTTGAGTTTGCTTTGATTAAAAAACGAACAACTTCATTTTTATAAGTACCATATATTCCTTCTTTTTTTGTCATTATTATCACATTCGCTTAAATTAAAAATGTAAATTATTGTAAATAATAATATCCATTAATTTATGCATAAATTGCCATTACAAACATACAACCATATATACATACATATATACATTTTACATGATAGTTACGCATTTAAGTACAAAATACATTTATCTTTATGTTTGCCTCTATGTTTGTTTGTATGTGTGTAACTGTGTTTGTTTTTGCTTTTAATTAATTGCATTAATTGGCCTCACACTGTTATTACCACTGTATTTTTTTTATTTTTATTATTGCTCTTATTATTATTACAATATTATCGTTGTGGTTGTTGTTGCTGCACATGTACCATACAACAACAACAACACCAGCAGCCTGCTTCTTCTTTTTTTTTTTTTTTTTTTTTTATTGGTTGTACATAAATTTAAAAGTTATTATTTTTATTTAACCGCAACTAAAGTGTCGTTGTCGACGGTCGTCGTCATCATCAACGGCAATGTCGTTATCGTCGTCTGTCATTGCTGATGTTGCTGTATGTTTGTTTGTTGTTGCTGGCCGTTGCTTCCGTATGCAGCTCAAGGCTTAACAGATTTATTTGTTGTTTTTTTCCCTCGATTCTTTTTGTTGTTGTTGTTGCCTGCATTATTTTTTGTAATTTAACTTAATTTAATTTTTTAAGTGAAAAAATTTTGTGTCTTTTTCGAAAAAGTAAAACATTTATTTATATAATAATAAATTTTAATTTCATGACCTTTAAGGCATTAATTTTTGTTTTTTTTTTTTGTATTTTATTTTTAGGCATAATAAATAAATAGTGTAATTAAGTCCAAGATGCTCAGGTTTATAAAAGATTTCTTTTAATTTTCTTCATGTGTAGTGACTCTCAAATGATTTTAACGACACGACGCGGCACGGCACCTGTGTAACTTTTGGCTAGGAAGTAGCGATGTGGATGATTGGGGTAGATAAAAAGAAAACTCTCAAATTCAGGAATTCTTTTTGAAACATCCCGGGCACCATAGCCCAATGAGGGCATATGCTGAGCTCTTTGCACCTATTCACATTGAACGAGTTATATTTGTATACGAATGGAATGAAGTTACTGGTTTTTTTTTCCGAATCAAAGGTTATTTTTATTCTTCGCGGCTTGCCTTTGCCAACCAAGTGGTGAAGCCGTTTAGAAAAATGTTTATTACCATACCGAGCATCGATTCCGGGCACCCTGCGTATCAGTCCAGCACACTAACCACTTGAAGACGAACTGGTATTGAAACCACCAGTGAAAGGAAAGAGCATCAGGTCTTGACAAACCAGAAAAAAAAGAACACAGCGCCTACTTCTTCTTAAGAAAAAAAACAAAATCGAATTCTAAATAAAGTTTTCGAATGATTTGATATAATAGCATTATAGTTAATAGATAGAATTGCGAAAATTAAGAATAAATTGAGACCTTCTACCGTTAGCTGACTATTCGAAGAACTAGAGGAATTGACCAAGATTCCGCCGAAACCCCTAACAAGGTTCATCAAGAGCACTGGGGGATTTAAGATGGATACAGTAAAGTTTTTAAGGTACCATATGCAAAGGACCCCGTGAAATTTGACCCCAAACGAAAAATGGCCCCAAACTGAAAATGAAAAATAATCCCAAAATTGGGGCATATTTGCAAAATGAAGTAAGGCCCCAATTATTGAAATGAAATATAACCCCAAAATTATGAAAAACTCCCCAAAAATGAATGAAGAAAGACCCTAAAAAACAATTAAGTAATTGTTAAATGAATAATGGCCTCAATAGCAGTAGTGTATCCAGAGGGGTGCCCAGAACTCAACAATCTTATAGTAGACAGTCATTTTAGAGAAATCAAAAATATTTAGATTTTACCAAAAAAAAGCCATCAACAAACGAAAAACTTTAGGATTTAAAATATTATTTTATATTATATTGCTTGTAAGTCAGAATTTTGTTTTATTTTAGTTTGAATTTTAATCTGAATTTGGTTTGAGCTTTAATCCATGTTTGGTCTAAATTTTGATTTGCTTTTCAGCGTTCGATCTGATTTCTGGTCTAAACTTTGGTTTGCTTTTAATTTGTATTTGGTGTCTTTTTAGCCTCAGTTTTTTTAGTTTGAGTTGTAGTTAATATTTTCGTCTGAATTGGCTTGATTTTGATACTATTTTGATCTGAATTTCGGTCCGAAATCAGTCTGAATTTTGTTTGAAAATTTGGTCTGAATTTGTCTGAATTTTTGGTCTAGTTTTTGTTCAATTTTATCAGATATTCCCACTAGTTTCTGGTCTGAATTTCGGGTTACTTTCGTTCGGTATTTAGTGTCTTTTTGGCCTAAAGTTTTGTCTAACTATTGGTCTGAGTTGGGGTCTAAATTTTTTCTTTAATTTCGGAATGAATTTTAAAACTGATTTTGGTTTTGATTCGGTCTGAATTTTGGGTTTTTAGTCTGAGTTTTGACCTGAATTTGATCGTTTTTTGTTGGAATTTTGGTCCGATTCGTGGTCTGAGCGTTGCTTTTTTTTTTAACCGGTTGTTGCCCGGTACCCGAAGATCGTAAACTCACCACCAGGCCGATATTAATAGTGATATAAATATATATTTTAAAAATTCCTTTAAAGTACTATCCAAATCAATTTAGTTTTTTTCGGGTTTATGTTTCGACCAAAAATGACTCAAAAAATAGTGATGTATCAAATTGATTCATCAAAATTTTTTCTCAAAGGAAATTCAAATTTCCTTCAAATTGTGTTTTCAAATTTAATCATTTAACAATATAAATGCATCAGAAAAGTCATAATCAAGATTTTGATCTGAATTTGGTCTCATTTTGATCTAGATTTTTGATCTGAATTTGGTTCTTTTCTTGGTTTGAACTTCAATCTGAAAAAAGTATTTGAATTTTAGTTTGAAATTTGGTAGAAATTTCCGCCAAAATTTTTATCCGATTTTAGTTTGAATTTTGGTCTCAGTTTTGATAAAATTTTTGCACTAGTCTAGGTCTGGGTTTTGGTCGATAGTGAGTCTGATATCTTTTAATTTAGTAAAATCAGACCCCCCCCCCCCACCTCCCATACCCAAACCCAAGAACCGCCACTGCTCAATAGTACTATGTAAGTAAAAGTAATACTGGTCAGAACCCAACATTTTCATTGGTAGCAATATGTATACTTTGAGGAGTTTTTTTAATTTTGGCGTAACATTTCATCTACATTAGGCGACAATTAGGTTAGTTTAGGTTGGAGTGGCTGTCGAGCGACAATTTGCGCTTGTGGCAATTTGTTATCACTTGGTGGTTTTTTTATTGCTTGCCAAGAGATTTTGTTATAATTCTGATCAATGATATAATTAACCACCAGATCAAGACGTGAATCGAACCCGAACCTGCCGGATGAATGTTTAATGCATTACCCACTAGACTGTTGAGTAGTAGTTAAGTAGTGACTAAGACAACATGTTACAACTATGCTCTATACGTGAAATTTCTCCGATACACTAATAGAAGAAACACCGTTATCTAAAACAACAAATTACAATTTTTTTTAAAGTTGCAGCTTCATGTTTTATCGACAGATCAATATTTGTAGTTATGGCTTAATGCGACCGTGGCAGAACAACTCTGCAACCCTGTATGTATTTATTCTAATATTTCGATTAAAGCACCATCCATGTGAGGAAAACTAACAATTCGAGGTGTAATGAGAATGGGGTTAGTGTTTTTGGCCGACCTACTAGCTCCTACGCTTTACTGAATGAAAGAAAGGGGTTCAACCGACTTCTAAACTTAAAAAGCAGAAACAACTTGAGGAATAGTATAGGTTTGTAAACTGGAAAAAGAAATTTAGACGAGGTTTTCGCATTCATTTATGTTGTGTGTGTTATATATGTACATTAGGGAGGCCCTTCTATTTGAACTTTTTAAAACTTTAGCTCCCAGACCCCTATATTGTTTCAATCCATAAAGAAACTATCTGTGCTAAATTTGAGCTCAATCGGACAACTGCGAGGCGACCCTCATCGACCATGAAGTTGAACATTGTCGCCCGGAAAGTCATTTTTTCAGATAAATCAATTTTTTGTTCTTGGATTTCTTGAACAACATCTTTCTATGAACAAACAACACCGAGATGATTATTGTTAGAGTTAAAAAGGATTTAAGCGGTCAAGATAAACCTTTCTCAAGACCAGTTTCAGTTATCTCATAAGGGGAAGAACTCTTAAAAAGAATTTGTATTTTCCTTGCTCGGGTGTATGTACATTCGAGCCTGGTTTCTATAACCAGATGGAATTAAAACACCTTATCACTACATTCTGTTCATGCGTCAATTGATAAATTATCAGGATATTGATCGAGAAGTCAGAAAGGTGCTGTGGCCAAGTTTGTCACCCACCTCGAGTACTTAGCTCAACAAACTGTGGCTCTATTATTATTTGATGAAAATGTTCCAACAGCGATTAAAGCAAACAAAGCTTAAATTATATTGGAAGCAGGCTACAAAAAAATCATTTTTCTCTGTTTATAAACATCGAGTTTACGTTTTTTGTATCTCCTGGTACAGAAATTTTCTTCAGGAAGTTTTCTATCAGCACCGATTTCTTCAACAAAGAACTTTCAACATGGAAAGATGATCCAAGTTACAAAAATGGAATTGAAAAACTTGGCAAGAAAGTTGTTGTCAATGACGGTGCAGAAAAAAAGTGAAACTCATTCAGAAATACAATTAAATTTTCACAAAAAAAATTAAGCTAAGAAACAATTTGTTTCACAGATCGTTGACGAAGACCGTAAAAAATACCCACTACTAAATTCTTTCTTATAGTGCGAGTATATGAGTGAATTTCGTTGAAATTTTGAATTTCAAATTTAGGTAGACACACGACAAAAATGGAATTTCATAGAGAATCGAATTTCGTTTTTGACTGATTATAAGTTTGGAGAAGAAGAAGAATTTTTGTGTGCTATAATTATACGTGTTATCTCTGCGGCTTTGTGGTTGTTTCCCCATACAATTATCACTGCTAGTTATACATAACTAGAAGCAAGTGGCGAATAAAACGCAGCTATTGTTTCAAACGACTTTATCTTCAAATTAAAGATCATTCTAAAAACGATATATAATTCTAAAAATTCAATGCGATAAAATATTTTCCATTTTAACTACAGTTATGCTGTTTTTAATTTTTCGAAATATTGCAAGAGCAACTGTTATGAAAACAAAATGCCAAAAAAATATATCATATTTGCCCTGTTTTCTACAACCATGTGTTTGAGGGTTGCTGAGTTACTTTCTGCATTTCAAGTGAATTTCGCTGAAATTCTTGTGAAATTCACAACTGATTCTATATATATATTATTCTTGTAAATAAAAATACGTTTCTCCTATAGAAATTGTGGGCGATTATATTTTTCATGTTGTTCTAGGAATTGCGCGAATTTACTTTTAAAAAATTTAATTCATAAGGTTTTCACACAATTTCCTTGATGTGTCTAAATAAATTTCTCTAAGAAAAAACAAGAGAATGGTTAAGATAAGGAAGACTATATCGCTTTTGAAAGGAGTTAATAGTTGCGTATACAATGGTCCAACTTTAAGGCGTTTGGGGGTCGCCTAGAAGTTGTCCGATGGAGCTGATGTTTTGCACATCCCAGTTTTTTCTTGATTAGAACCAGATTAGTGCAAGGAAGTAGCAATATTTATACTTTTGAAAAATTACCTATAGCTAAGGGCTACCCTAATGTACATGAATGAAAGGGACCTAAAGTGTTATGCCGAATCAACACGGCAAAGTGAAAATCTTTTTTTGAGTTTTTTTTACACGTAAAGGTTTGTCGTTACCAGCCAAGTGGTGGTGCTGTGAGAAAAAATTGTTATTTTCTATTTGTTTGATTTTTTACCAAGCCGAGTATCAAATTCGAGCACACTGCATAGCAGTCCAGTATAAGTACTCGTATATCCTTTTCACCATTGACCACAGCTGTATATATGTTACTCTTCAAATACAGGGTGATATGACATATATACTAAACATAAGTCAATGTTGTCTGACCATACATCCATCCATATATTTATGTAAGTATAATTTATATCCAAATTTATAATGACAGCTTAAAGTAAATTGAAACTTTACATTATGAAGAGAAGATGCGCCCAAAAGAAACTGTTAAAAATGAAATTCAATACTTTTTTTTTACTTATTCAATTTTACTTTTTGTGCACAATTTCTTCTTTTTTTTATTCATACTTTCCTGCTCCAAAATGGTTTTCTTTTTATTTTTTGATTGAAATTTCCATATAAATGACAAATAATACTTTTCATATCTGTCGAAAGTTTGTAAAGAAAAAGTCTGTAAAAAATGCAAATGAAAACCATAAGAAAATGTATCAATTTCATATACATAGTTAAATGATAAATGATAACTTGGTAACGTTTTGAAATAAAATTTTCAATTCTCAATTGCATTTAAGTAAATAAATTAAATTAGATAATGTAAATTTAGTTAAATATAAAATTGGAAATACGTGGTTTTCAAAATTTGTATTGAATAATTTGAAAAAAAAAATCTCAAGCAACAAATTTAAGTTTTTTACGCAATGGTATCAACGGATCCGGAAACTACAAACTGATTTTCGACTAAATGAAAGTATGTATGTAAAGTATGCGTTCACTTTTCATTTAGTTACTGTTAACTTTTTAGGGGAAGGAGCGGAAATCATTCGGAGAGAAATATTTTTTACAACACCTTAAAAAGATGAGGCACTTGACTGTTTCTTTCTACACTTTGAATATGTAACAGAGCTGTAAAGGATTGCAGTCTTTTTAAGTTTGCAGTCAACTGACTTCTAAAAAAAATGATTGCAATAATCCAGTCTTTTTGTGAATGCGGAATTAAGACTTTGAAGTCACAAGTCATATTGAAGTCAATGACTTATCCTTCATTTTTGAAGTCATTTTTTTGAAGTCATGAATGATCAGCCTCTTATATGCAGTCCTAATCTCAACAAAGTATTAATTGACTTGAAGTCATTCATTTTTAAGTCATTTAAATTGAATTTAAGTCTTTTGAAGTCAGTTGAAGTCATTTGAAGTCAATTGACTTATTTCAATGAAGTCAATTGATTTAACCGAAATAAATTGAATTCATGGAAATAACTTGGAAGTCATTCAAGATATTTTTTCAGAATTTTACATATTTTCATGTTCACACTTGTTACGAATTATTTTTCTTCTTGCAAATATTTGCCCAAACCCAATACGCTATATAACAAAGCACGTGAAACTAACATTTGTAAACTAGTGCAATCTGCAATGTTATTTTTGTTTTTACATTGTGCCGTTAAAATTTAATAAATACATTACACTGTCGTCGGTAATTGAAATTTAGATTAGAGATGGGCACATGACGTGATTTTCGTGAGAGCTGATATGTATTATATGCTTTTTTAGAACTGTCTTATTGTCGTTAAAATCATGAAGAGCTTTTTTGTTTAATTAAATAATTATACTACTTATAAATACTGTATATTTTTTATCATTCAATAACAGACTTCACTCAGTGAAGGTTAAGTCTCAAATGACTGCAAGACTTCAAACCAATTTGAAGTCATGACTGCGACTTCAAGTATAATGTGAAGTCATGTGAGTGATTGTAACTTATTTGCATTGAAGTCTCAAATTGATTGCTATAATCAATGAGCAGTCATTGACTTCAAAAAGACTGGTGACTTAATTTTTTAAAGTCATAAGTCTCAAATGAAAACAAAGACTGTAATCAGAAAACGTAATTCATTTCCAGTGACTTCAATGAATGCAGTTCGAAATGACTGCAATCTTTTACAGCTCTGATATGTAATTATTCCAAGGATATTAGACTGGATCGAAATACAGGTGACTTTTGTAAGCTTAATCATAATAATTTTTTTTTAAAAAATCACCTTCGCGTTTTTAGTTTCATAAAATTATTGCTAACCCTTGATCCCGTGCCCATTTGGAACATTATTTTAGATCAAAATAGGCTCCAAAAATAGGTTCTTTGGCTAAAAAGAATTCTAGTGGATGAAATTTCAACAAAATCGGTCGGCAGATGGCGCTCAAGTACAAGAAAAAATTCCACTCTTCCCCGATTTTTACTGCGGAGCCCCGTTTGGAATATATTTTAGATCAAAATGGAAGTCAAAAATTAAATTTAATTGGTGCAAAAAAACACTGGTCTAAAAAATTTCAACACAATCAGTCAATCCATAGATGCCGCTCCAGTACAAGAAAAAATTTAGATTTTATTAACCTTTGCTTCGGAGCCCTCTTTGGAATAGTTTTCATATAAAAATAGACGCTAAAATTGGATTTCTTGGCACCGAAATCCCTTATATACAAAATTTCAATAAAACCGGATGTTCCGAGTTACTTGATGTTCATTTTGATAGATAAACAAGCCTCACCCCACTTTTGGACATCAAAGGAAAACCCCTGAGCTTTCTTTTGATTCAAAAAAGAAAAATCCCTGAGCTTTCTTTTGACCCAAAAAAGAAAAAGTTCTTTTTGGAAAGAAAATTTAAATTATTTTTGATTTAAAAACAAAAAAAACGTTCAAGTTTTGGTTAATAAAATTTTTTTAATTATTAAAATTATTAGGCTTTGAATGAACAATGATGCCAAAATAATATAAAAAAAATCATAGATTTAGCAGATCAGACGATCGTTTCGGAACTAGCTACGGTTCCTCATCAGTGATCTCTGTGATAGTTCCCTAATTTCAACAATCTATATAAGTGAAAATACTGTAAAGTAAATGAGAATTACAAAGACAGTTATTTTCACTGAATAGTATTATTGAAAGGAACTACCGTTATATGTACTTTTTGCCATTCTTCTTTGACACTTGTATTGCATATTGGTCAGATTTTCTGACATCTAATTTGAACCGTGTCTGTTTATCGTATGAAAAAATTTTTTATTGGAAAATTTTTTTATATACTTAGAAGCAGGCCCTTCTTCTTCTTTTTTAATATTTTTAATTTGAAAAAAATTTGCAAAAATTCCTTCCAAATTTGGCAGTTCACATTGCTAATTAAATAATTGTTAAAATTATTAGGCTTTGAATGAACAATGATGCCATTGTTTCCTGTTTCAAAAGATAGAATAAAAAACTGCACAAAAATTCTCTAAATCCAAAAGGTGATTAGTTACTTGAATCCGAATCGAGGGCTGTTTGACCAAAACTCTTTCAACTCAGCGAGTTTTTGACCAATCTCGTTCAAATTTGGAGCTACTACACAATAGGACTAAGCTTTTTCACTTAAGATGAGTTCTCTTACAAATATAAAAAATACCCCAAAGTTGGCTCCGGAGAAAAGGTTGGAAAAATGGAGGAAATTTTTAATTTTATCTTGTACTGTAATGCCATAGTCTATGGGCCGACCGATTGTGTTGCAATTTTACCCACCAAGTCTCTTTTTTGATCTAAAATATACTACAAAGGAAGCTCTGGAGCAAAAATCAGGGAAAATTTGAAATTTTCCTTGTTCTAGAGCTCCATCTATGGACTTATATGGAAATTGTGTGCAACAAAGTTTTATTTTTTAACCCAGGAACTTATTTTTGGCCTCTATTTTGATCTAAAGAATATTCCAAAGGGGACTACAAAATAGGTTGATTTGGGCCTATGAAAGTCAAAATGCTCATACGCAAACTTTTAGAGCGGGATATTTATCGATGATAAAGAGTAATTGTTGAAGACAAGGAAAAGAGTTGAAGAGAGAAACGATCCCAGCGATACTTCAGCGTTATGGTTCATACACATTGACGACAGCAGCTACACAAACACACGACTACGAAATTCTGTCGGCTACAACTGTCGCCGTGTAGTCAGCTACTAAACACAATGGAAGCAGCACCACCTGCAGCAAACACAGCCAAAACAACAAAAGCAAACTCTCTTCTCTCTCTGTTGCTTGTGAAATTAGAAATAGATTTAAAATTGGTTACAGTCACAATTGTGGTCGGTGGTCATGTGGTCGTGTCGTCACCAAAATAATCGTCTCCATTACAAAATGTTGTTTTTATAATTTCACAGATGTAGTCGTGTAGCTGCCGTCGTCAATGTGTATGATGCATTAATGAAACGATTTTCCGAAATAATATGGATAGAACCAGGGCCGTATTTAGGGGGGAGGTTTTGGGGGTTCTGACTCCCCCCGGAATGTGGAAACTTTATTCTAATTTTTTAGATTAATTGCCAATGGATGGAAAAAAGTCACAATAAAATCTTTTAAACGATATTTCTTACTTCCATCGGGTTTTTTTTTTCTAAAAAGTCAAATATAAAAAATAAATTTGATATCTTAGTTACACTATGCGATCAAAACCGATTTGTTTTCTTCGATATGAGATTTGACTACGGATTCAATAAGAGAAGGTGATACTGAGCACTCCTGCATTAATAGTTTTTCTGGGTCAGTAACTGTTTTTGATTTAAAGTTTTGTTCAGTTTGAAAAGTTTGAAAATTAATAAAAAATAGAAAAAAAACTATCGGATCCTTGTAAAATTAGACTTGCTTGAACCCCATTTTTTTCTTAAAACGTGACGTGATGGGAAGTTTTTAACCTCAGATTCGTGTTTAGCGTGAAAAATTCTTTCGCAAAAACTTCATCTTAAAGTGTAATTAATTTTTTAACCCATTATTGCTCAGAGCACCACAACCAGAAAGAAATCTTTCAATGCTGTGACTTCACGAATTAAGAGCGCCAAAAATACTATAAGAATTGATCTGTCAAATAATTTTCATAATTTTACAAAAGTGTTTTACTATAGCTGAAAATGTCGAATTTCGTGCCAACAAAACAACATTTGAGGGAAGTTTTAATTTGCTTCTTCCATTTAAAGAAAAACGCAACTGAAGCACATCGTTTACTCACTGAAGCCTATCCTGACTGTGCTATAGACGTTAGAATGTGTCAGGTGTGGTATGCCCGTTTCAAAAGTGGTGATTTTGATGTTGAAGATAGAGAACGTTCAGGCGGCCCGAAAAAGTTTGAAGATGAAGAATTGAGGGCATTACTCGAAGAAGATTCATGACGATCGCAACAAGAACTTGAAAAATCTTTAGGAGTTGATGAATCAACCATTTCTAAACGATTAAAAGCATTGGGAATGATTCAAAAGCAAGGAAATTGGGTGCCGTACGAATTGAAGCCGAGAAACGTCGAACAACGATTTTTCACATGTGAACTGCTGATTTAACGACAGAAAGGAAAGGGTTTTCTGCATCGTATTGTGACTGGCGATGAAAAGTGGATACGTAAAGCGTAAAAAATCGTGGGGACCGCCCGGGCATGCATCAACATCAACGGCAAAGCCGAACATCCATGGATCCAAGCTCATGCTGTGTATTTGGTGGGATATGAAAGGTATCGTGTATTATGAGCTGTTGAAAACCGAGTGAAACGATCACTAGCGACCGCTACCGACTACAATTGATGCGTTTGAGCCGAGCATTAAAGGATAAGAGGCCAGAATATGAGAATAGATACGACGAAGTTATTCTTCAGCACGACAATGCTCGGCCGTATGTTGCAAAGCAAGTATAAACATACTTGGAAACGTTGAAATGGGAAGTGCTACCCCACCCGCCGTATTCTCCAGACATTGCTTCTTCTGATTACCACTTGGCCTGGCTGAACAGCACTTCCGTTCTTTCGAAGAACTCAAAAAATGTGTCGATTCGTGGAAAGCCTCAAAAGATGAGGAGTTCTTTTGAATCGGAATCCGTATGCTACCAGAAAGATGGGAAAAGGTTGTGGCTAACTATGGACAATATTTTAAAGAATAAATTTATAATCACTTTTTCACAATAAATGTCCACATTACGAAAAAAAACGAGTTTATGCATTCATACTCAAAATATTTAAAAATCAGTTTGATAAAAATTATTTATGAATATTTTCTTCGAATGGAAACCCCCCTCCCCCCCGAAAAAAATTCCTGGCTACGGCCCTGGATAGAACAATCTCTGAAAAACTCATAATACTCATATTTGAAGTAAAAATTGGCTGCGCTTTCCATGAGCTTGGATAACGTAGAACAAATTGCGATGGAGCGGTAACTTGCCGGGCCCGGTGTCTTTTTGAAACATCTATTAGGCCATGTACCCAAAAGAAAAAAGGTTATGGTATTGAATTCTAAGATTATAATACCAACACAATTAATTTTTGCTTAATCCTTGTCTACCAGATTAACCAGGAGTTAGGAGCGTTACATTGATAAAAAAAATTATAAATTACTTTAAGAACTCTTGGGACCAGTTGTGCGCTCAAGTGTTCGCCAAGTACTATGCAAATATATTTTATGCGAGTGATCTAGAGGACGGACAAAGCAAGCAATTTGTCTGCAAGGCTAGTAGAAAAAAAATTAAATAAAAAAATAAAAAAAATAAAATAAAAAAACTATATAAAAAACACATATGTAAAAAAAAAAAAAAAAAATTGTATAAATTTGGCACGTGCCTGTATATATGTATGTATATTCTTAAAATTTGTTTTCATTTTTCAAGTAAACAAAACAAAAGTCAAAAGGAACAAAAAAAAAAAAAAAAACACTGCACATGTTATAAATTAAATTAATGATTCAAATGTGAGGTGTAGATATGTATGCATGTATGTAAGTAAGTATATAATATACGCTACATATTTAAAATTTCATTTAAGTAAAATCGAATTGGGTAACAAGGTAAACTTAAAAGCAGAAGTAAAGTGTATAAAAATAAAATAAATTAATTACTACTTGTTTTTGGTTTTTTTTATAATTTTTTTTTATTTTATTTTTTTTTTTTTTTGCTTTTGACTTTTTAAGTAAATTTTTTTTTTTTTTTTTTTTTGTTTTTTCTTTTAATTTAAATATATTTTAAAAGAATCAACACTGAAGAAATAATAAAATAAATAAACAAATACTTACTTTTGTATATGTCTTGCGATAAATCAACATTAAACTTTTGCTGTTCTGTATGTGTGTGTTTGTTTTGTGAAAGTAACAAACCCAACAATTTTAACAAAATTTTTAACAAAAGTTTATGAATAAAAGAAATAAATAATAATTATTAATTTTTTTGGTATTGTTTGTACCAAGACTCAATACCAAAATGTTGTCTAGTATTTTTAAATGTGATGTTAGCAGAATGTCATTTAATTTGGCATTTTTTGTTTGTTTTGTTTGCAAGACAATTTTCAATTAGTATGAAATATCATACATATAAATATACATATACACCACGTGCCAATAAAAACAGATAATTGCTTTGCTATACTTTGACTATTTTAAAGTTTTTAGTATCCATCATATTCTTCCAATTTTCGGACTTGATTAAAGAAAACGATAGTCTGAAAATAATCAAGGAGAAGAAAAATCGGCCTTAGGATGAGACTACAGAAGTTTAGTACTGCTAGGAAATTAAGAAAAGACTTGGGAGAAATACATTTATTATGAGTAATCGCAAGATGTTTGAAAGCATGTCGACCTGCTGAAAAAATGTGGGCTGAGCTGATTATTAGAAAGCACTTAACATATACCTATGTGCCCAGATATATATTTTGGAATAAAAATAATTCGAAAGAATAATACAAAGCTAACCCATAAAGGTGATTTTCTTTCTTAGTCTCTCTCAAATTTGTTCTCGGATGTTTTAAAACTAAAGAACCGAGCTATAGGCTGGATGTGAAATCTGATCATTAACTGAAAAAAAAGAATTAAGATAAAACCCCATACCAAAATTAAACCTAGACGTGAAAACCAGCCTAAAACTTAGGCCGATTGCCAGACCGAAATTTAAACCAAATTAAGTTCACATTTTAGACCATATTCAGGCCAAAACTCAATTTAAAATTTAGACCAAAAAGCAAACCTAATCCAGTCTTATTCAGACCAAAAACTAAACCGAACTTTATACCAAAAGTCAAGCCAAATTTAAGGACAAAAACCAGAAAAAATTCGGACCACAAATCTGGTCGAAATTCGCTTAAAAAATCAGAAAAAATGTAAATCAAAATTCAGACCTAAACTTAGAGTAAAAATGGGTCTAATGTTCGGGCTGAAATTTCCACCAAAAACCAAACCAAAATTTAGACCAAATTAAATAAAATTCGTTTTGTTAAATTGGCCAAAAATCTAACCAAAATTTAGACCACAAACCAGATCAAAGCCCGTCTCTATATACATTGTTGTTGTGATGACTACATTTGTTCATTAAGCCTGTTTATATATAACTTCAAATAACGAAATTGACATGAACTTAAGTCATGACTTTGAAAATTAACCTCTAGATTTAATTTTCATAGTCTCCTAAAAAACTATCATGAACAGATCAAATTCAGTTGAAAATTTATTCCAAAAATCAAACAAGAATTTAGACAAAACAGAGACCAAAGTCAAGACAAAAATCATGACCAAAATCAGACCAAACATTAACACCAAAGTCGAGACCGAAACGTGGCCCAAATTTATACAAAAACTCGTTCCAAAAATGGGTTCAAAACTCAGACTGAATTCGCTCCAAAAACTAGACCAAAAATCAAACCAAGTTCAACGTTAAAACTTTCTTCAAAAATTGAAACGAAGATCAAACCAAAGTTTAAACTAAAAATTACACCAAATTTAAATCAAAATTCAGTTCCAAACTCAGGCCAAAAATTAGCCTAAATTTCAAGCTGAAATATGCTACAAAAATCTTGCCAAAAATCAAAATTCAGACCAGCTTAAACAAAATCCAAATCCAAATTCAAGCCAAAGTTCTCTTCAAAAATCTCACCAAAAATCAATTTAAAATTTAGACCGAAAATTAGATTGAATTTAGACGAAAATTCGTTTCAGAAATTAAACCAAAATTTAGGCAAAACACAGACCAAAGTCAAGAAAAAAAAATATGACCAAAATCAGACCGAACGTCACACCAAAATTAAGAACAAAGCGATCAGAAAGTTCTGATAGATATTTGTTTCAAAAATCTGAATTAAAATGTAACCAAAACTGAAACCAATTTAAGACCAAAGTCCAGATTAAAGATAAGACCAAAAATCGGGTCAAAACCTATATCAAATTCGCCCCGAAAACTAGACCATATATCAAACCAAGTTCAAGGTCAAAACTCGCTTCAAAAATTAAACCAAATATCAAACTAAAACTCAGATAGAAAATTAAACCAAATTATACAAAGATTCAGATCAAAAATCCTTTTGAAAAATCAAATCAATATTTAGACTAAATTTGGATCAAATTACAGACCAAAAACAGACTTAAAATGAAACAAAAATTCAGTTCGGAGGCATTCCTAAAAACAGATCAAAAAATGGAAATAGAACCCATAATCAGACTAAATTCAAGACCGATAATCAGACAAATTTAAGCTTAAATTCAAACCAAAACTCAGACTAAAATTCAAGTCGAAATTAGCTTCAAAAATCGAGCTACAAATCAAGCTAAGATTTAGACTAAAAACTAGAAAAAATCTAAACTAAAACTACACCTATTGAGACCAAAAATCAGAAAAATCAATTTAGACCATAGTTTCTTTCAAAAGTCAAACCAAAATTTGAACCATAATTCAGACTTAATTCAGACCAAAATTGAAACTAAAACTACAAACCAAAATTTAGGTGAAAATTCTTTTCAAAAATCAAAAAAAAAATATAAGACAATCTCAGACCAAAATTAAGACAAAAATCAGACAATTAGTCAGACCAAAAATTAGACCAAGTTCAAGGTCAAAACTCACTTCAAAAATTATTAGCATTTAGACTACAAAGTAAACCAAATTTAGACTAAAAATAAGACCAGACCTCAGACCAAAATTCAAGTTGAAATTGGCTCTAAAAATCAGACTACAAAACAAACTCAAATTTAGATCAGAAAGTAGGAAAAATCTGAGGCAAATCTGCATCTATTTAGACCAAAAATCAGAAAAAATAGTTTAAACCATTGTTAAGGTCAAAACTTGCTTCAAAAGTCAGACCAAAAATCAAACCAAAATTTTAACTGCAAGTTAGACTAAATTAAGACCAAAAGTGAAACCGAAATTCATATCAAAATTCGTTCCAAAAATCAAAGCAAAATATAAGACAAAATCGCAGACCAAAATCAAGACTAATATCTGACCAATCATATGACCAAAAGTGAACCCAATTTAAGGCAGAAATGTTGGTTAAAATTCACAATATCTAAATCAGAACTAGAATTAAATTAAAATTTTTAACAATCTCAAGTTAAAACTGAATCAAAAATTAAACCAAAATACCAAAATTATTTTCAAAAATTAATTTAAAGTTTAGATTGAAAAGCAATCCAAATTCACAACAAAATCAGACCAAAATTTAGGCTTGAAATAAAACCAAAACTCAGGTCAAAATTCCCTCCTAAAAATAAACCAAAATATGGGTCCAAATTCAGACAAAATCCAATAAAAAAAATACGATTCAACTGAGGCTCCAAAGATCAAACCAAAATTTAGAAAAAATTCTAGAGCAAAATCAGACCAATTACGACCAAGTTCTGGTCAAAAATCAGACAAAATTCGGGCTGAAACTAAAGAGAAATCAGATCAATATTCAAACCAAATTCTAACTGCTGAAATTCAGATAAAAACCAGCACGAAATTCGGGTAAAAACCGGGTCTAAAAAGGAAAATATTTATTAAAATATTCAAAATTTCCGCTTTAAATTACGAGTAATTCAAGTATATGTATACATACAATAAGCAGTTGCTATTTTTTTCCCCAGGTAACACCTGTCAAACATTCATCTTTGAGATGCATAACATACTGGGGTGCTGGACAAATTTCTCAGTTCTTCCCCAAATGGAGAAAAACTCCAAAAGGAACAGAGATTCTGGAAACAACAACAATAGTGAGTATATCGCGGAATATGCTCTTTAAGCATGGTCTCATTCTATAACACTTTTGGTATTAAATATATATATAATTTGTACTCAATTAATACTAAATTGAATAAGTTTAATAAGTACTTGCTTGATTTAGAAGTTTGGGTATATACAAAAGTATATTATATGTATGTAGTTTGTATTTTGTTAATTAAATGACCCTATATAATCATTTAGTATACTTTATGGTATAACTAAACAACAGTGAAATAATTGCAAAACCAAATCGAATTTGTTGCAAAAACAAAAATGGGCAAAAATACTTAGAACAGCGGCGAGATAGAGTGTTGCACAACAGCGGCGACGACGACGACAATGGATGGCTGAATAGAGATGGATATATACTATAGAGAGAGAGAAAGAGAGAGAGACAGAGAGAGAGACAGAGAGAGAGAGCGGCAACTAACAAAGGCACATAACACAAAAGCAGCAACAACAACAATATATATATATATATATAATGCCTTGTAGTGCTTTATTTAATTAAAATTTATCATTACAATGAAGATAAATGAAAAGCAGAGACATAACTGAGTGGAAGAAGGATGTAGGTGAAAGAGTGAGGTCAGCTCTAAAGTATGAACGTAGTGCTAAAAATACTATATACAGTAGATGCCCATTATAACGAACTAATTATAGTGCACAATTATTATGTTATTCATTTTGTAGAAGAAAATTTTAAGAAGTTTAGGTTAGGTTAAAGAAGGGGTGTGTGCCGCTCAAAGGCCCTATGGTGCCCATTGTGATGCCCTTCATTGACCTTCCCTATCTGTTCGGTTACCTGCGGAACCAGACAAGATCCTTTGGAAACCTCCCAGTCTTGACGAGAAAGCTGTATGGATCTGAAATCTGTGCATCAGCTATGTCTGTTACTTAGTCCGTTAAAGAACCTTGCCCCGAGATTTGGGAGCCGTCGCGCCTGGAATGAAGGACAATGACATAGCAGATGCTCGACCGATTCCACAGCGTCCTCGTCTCCACAGCCTTTGCATATATCATTGGTCGATAATCGCCATTTTCATAACATTACGCCCACAGCGCAGTGACCGGTGATAACACCCGACACCACGTGCACAGCATGTTTATCGAGTCGCAAAATACTTTTCGTCCTTTTAATGTTTAGTCGTGGCCACCAGGGTATGTGCAATCTTGCGATCTCCCCTGGCCGATCAAGCTCTGTTTGTAGATTCGGTTAACCACTCTCCTATTGTGCCTGCTGTAACACAAAACGGTGGTAGTAACGTGTTGATTGCGTCACTGGCAGGCATTGATGACCCTGTTCGGGCAAGTTCGAAGTTGTCGTTCCCTTCAATATTAGTATGTCCGGGAAGCCAACGTTAACTTACCCTACAGTGTCTTATGCTACTCAAAACGTTACGACAATCTTGTACTACTTTTGATTTTATGACAGTAGATCCAATAGCTTTCAAGGCAGCTTAGCTAAGGAAGCTGCTAGTTATGTGTTCCGCTGGCTTCATGATGGCAAAAACTCCCTGATTGGGATACGATACAGTAATTCAGTAGTCTATATGAGCGTTGCACAAAAAAATTCCCGCACCAGTTCCTCCATCTATCTTTGAGCTATCAGTCAAGTAAGCAGACTGTGGAAATGTCTTCAACATCAGGCTGTAGCCACTTGCCCAGAATGAAGAGCCTTTGCACCTTCTCTAGTTTGCATCGGTTGATGAGTCTACACCTTTCCCCTGATCTCCGCATGATCTACACCACCTATATCCATCCCAAAATGGAGTATAATTGGAACCTATGCACACTGGTAGGAATACCCAATCCAGCGGCATTAAATTCGCAAATGTATAATAACAAAGCCTAATGCTTATTTTCAAGTATAAAATGAGCAATGAATTAAATTTAAAACAATTTTATTTTATTTCTGTGCTTTAAATATAAATAATTAATATAATTAATACAAATGGCTTAAGGAGTTATAAGCACTTATAATTTTTATTCGTTGGAGGATGTTGCACTGCGACCTATAAGATCTATTGTGCCCTCTTCGCGGACTTAGAGTGTATCACTCAGCCCAGTTCCCTTGATGAATTGTAGTATTGGTCCTACTTCACAGAGTCTTAGTTCGTCCTCGGGTATGATGATTTTACCAAGGTGTTTCCTTCTCTTGTGCATCAGGGCGGAGCAAGTTCCTATCACATGTTGTGCGGTCTCGTCTTCTTCACTGCAGAGCCTGCAAGACGCATCAGAGAAAATTACCAGTTTTATTAGGTGATAATTCAACCTACAATGTCCTGTTAATAATGCCGTAATGATTCTCAAATTGTTCTTCGTTTGCTTCATACAATCCTCGTAGCGTTTTAGGTTGTATGTCCCTAGCGCTAGTTTGGATTGTGATAACCCTGGTAAGTTTATACGCGCTTAGGAGGTTGAAAAAATCTATTTTTAACCCGTTAACCGCACACTGGGTCCAGGAGACCCGGTCTAACTTTGACTTGATGTACCGTCTAAAGATCGTGTTCAAACGGTAATGTCAGTGCCATCTGTTATAGTTTGGGGGTACTAGAATAGACCTGCATAGTTTCCGGTTCCCACCGAAATGTTTGGTAGCAGCCAGGTGTTCATCTGCACAATAAATTTTTCTTCGGGTCCGGTAGACCCGAGTGTGCGGTTTACGTGTATTTTGGTGAAAAAAAAAAAAAATTTCTACTGTTTTTTTGTGCCAATTCGCGAATTTTATTAAATTTAAAAAATCGCGAACAAGGTGAAAAGCTCGCATCAGCAAAAACCTGTTTAGAGAGCCTGTCCATGCACCTTGCCAAGCCACATTTAATGAAGCGTTACTCGACTGTGACGTTGAGACTTAGCTTGAGAATCGGTGTTGCAGGAGTCTTAAAAGTTGCACATCCAGTTGAGCCCGAAAGAATTGAAGCCGCTAGTAGAAAAAGGTGCACATTCTGCCCTAAGAATAAAGACCGCAAATCTAAAAATTTGTGCGTAGTTTGTCGTCGCCCGATTTGCGATGAACATCGTGTTATGAGATGTACATAATAATTGTATCGACGCTTCTGAAGATGAATAACAAAATTTTGTGTACGGTTTCCGTTCGATTCGATTATGTGAACATAAATGATGCTCAAAAACATTTTTTTGTGATGTTCATTAATTTTTTTTATAAATAAATAATGCAAACTCTGTCTGATGCACTTTTCATTTTTACCCTCATTTCTTCCCATTCAAAGTTTAAAATAAATACCTTTCTTTCATGGAACACTTATGAAATTATTTTAATTATAAACTATAATATTTGATACCTTTCCCGTTAAAATTTCAAGTAAAAATATATTTTTGATTCTTAAAAAATTAAAATTAACAATAACTACTTTTGGCCTTAAATTGTTTATAAAAAATACATTTATAAAACTTGTGTAAAAATTTGGGACTGATCGGCTGAACCGTTTTTAAGAAATCTTGCTCACCGACTTTGAAAATACAGTTTTGTGAAAAACGTGTTCAAAGTTTCAAAAGCTCTTTACACATAGTGAATTCGTCTTTAGAAATATGCATGTAACTGCAAGAATAGCTAAAAGGGCATTTGGTAAGCGTGGATATGAGAGGGTTAGAAGAGGATAGAAGTGAGTGCATTAAATCCTCCATTCTGTTTTCCTTTTGCCCAAAACTGCTGAAATCCTTATTTCGCTATTCCTGTTCTTCTTCTGAAATCTGACATCATGCCAATTGGGAACGGGCAGATCATTTTGGTCGTTTGGCAATAACAATAAGCCAAGTTATTAAACAAAACAAGAATTGGATCAGACCCGCTTGGATCCCAAAAGATGCACTCCATGAAACTATAGTTTATAGTACTTCAAATATGGTACCACAAATGTTAACTACTACAATTTATTTCTATTAAACTAAATAAACACAAGCCACAAACATGTATTTTTTAGCAAATACATACCTTCTGCTTTCAGTAAAAACTTTAACTTATAAAATTTATTAATCAACTAATTTAATATTGGCAAAAAAACACACACTGGGTAATTAGGCGCCAAATTCTTTCAATGCTCTTGCTGCGACGTTCATATGTTACATTTGACAGGCTGAGAGGAAAAGCGGGCTAAAATTTATATAAGAGCAAAAGCGAAATAATTTAGAGTGTCAGTGCAAGAATGGCATAAGTAATACGGTTTAGAGTGAAAATGAAACGCCTTAAAAGTAAGAGCAAAAATGTTATAACAATTCTTTCAGAGCAAGAAAAGCATAGTTTTTTATTCCGTTTTCGCTCTGAACATATTTCGTTTCACTTTTGCTCTGAACATATTTCGTTTTGCTTTTGCTCGTACGTAGAAGTTATACCACTTTTCCTCTCAGCCTCTCATTTGACAGCTAATAGCTGTGCGAATATTAAAAGCAAAACAAAAGTAAAAACGGTAATTTGCTCAGTGGAGTATCAGTAATCGATACAATACAAAACATTTATCGATTTAAAAGTCTTAAATTTAGAATTAAATGCCGCTAGATCAGTGATTTCGACCAGTGTGCTATGGGCAGAAGCTACACGAGCGATAAAGCTGGAACATCGTAGAAATGTTGCCTGCGTGACTCTATTCTACCGATATTTTCATGGTGAATGATCAGAGAAAATGCGCGATTTGATGCCACCAGTTCACACAATTATTTATTTAAAAACGATTTTTGATTCATTTTCATCAGTTTAAAATTCCTATTACTTTGAAACTTTGTTTAATTAAACTATACAATTCGAAAAATCTACAAACAGATTTTTCGGGTCAAGTTTAACTTTTGGTAACGTAGGGGGTACATGGAAAAATAATTTTTTTTTTAATTGTCGTCTTTCCTACACGTTTTATGAGTTTTTAAAACGTTTTCAATCAAAAAATATATTTCAAAAAAAAAAAAATTATTTAATTTTTCTTAAAAATTTTTTATTCGAAGAATAATTTAATTGAAATGAATATTTTTATAAATCATAAATTCTAGTATTATTTTTGAAAGAACTTTTTGTTATTTTATTTATGCACACATGAATTTCTATGTGTTTGAAAGAAGTGTGCAATATCAATTTTCACCAATTCAATTTTGTAGACTCAGAAACTTTCAGAAAATTGAAATCAATTTTGAAAGAGTTTTATTAGATTTTTATTAATTTCAATAATTTGGCATCAATTTGTATAAATTTCAAATCAATTTCTATCAGTTTTCAATATTTTTTTATATAAAATTTATTTTTATTGATTTTAATAAATTCTGGATTTGGATGAATTTTCACTTAAATAATTCTTCATTTTCTTTATTAAATTTGTATCAATTTTAATTATACAGGGACCAATTTTAACAATTTTGATTAATTTTAATCAAAATTTAAAAGATATTGATCCTTTTCATAAATTTTTCTCACTTTTTTTTTATCAGTGTAATCGATTGCCTAATATTTAGATTATAATAGATTTGAATAAATTTTTATCCAAGCATATTTCAAGCCGATATACATGCGATCGAAAGATCAGTGTGCAATTCAGCATAGATAAACCCTTATACAAATTAATGTGGACAAGACAATTTTTCTTTCAAAATGTGTCGAATTCATACAAAAAAAAAAAAAAAATCAGTGACATATCGGAATAATTACTTTTTAGTGTGTCCATCCTCGGGTTCCAGCATCATCTGAATACGTTTTGGCATAAATTCTATGAAAAGTTTTCGTTACCACACTTTATTCACTGTTCACTTAGCTTGATTTTGTTTGTGCAATCCATTTTTCTGAGGCACGCCTTGTAGATTTACCACAAATTTACCAAGCCAACCCAAAATGGTTACTCCGCTGTCAGCGAAGAATATTTCAACAATCTTGGATGAATCGCAGCGTGTCATAGCTGGTTAAAAGATCGAGCTTCCCAAATTTATCTTAGAGAGTTCAGGAAGCATTCGATCTTACAAAATTTTTATGCCATTTTCACTGTTCGTCATCCCCGTTAAAGATACGAATGAGCCTGCCCCAAAACATTTGTTTCTTGGGGTGTAGATATGACTGCTGAAAATGAATGGTTGAAAGTTGCTCTTCAACGGACTAGTGAACAAAGTAGTGACGCATGCCTTAACCCTTTGACGCCTGAATTATAATGGGGCTTGATAGAAACTGTTTGTTTTGAAATTATCGTTACTTAGGTCTTCCACAATCATAACACCAAATTTCTTGTTTCAGCATTGATTTGTTTGTCCTTTATTAAAGGTTAAAAAAAGATAGCTATTTTTTGATTTCAGGATTTGAGGATTTGGGAGTTCTGACCCCCTCCCCCTCCCCCCCTTCCCCGAAATGTAAAAACTTAATTTTAATTTTTGATATTAATTGCCAGTGAATGGGGAAAAAGTCAAAATAAAATCTATTGAACGATTTTTAAATATTTTTTACTTTTATCGGTTTCTTTCTAAAAAGACAAATATAAAAAAATATTGCAAAAATAAATTTGAATTGAAATCGTGCTAAGTTTGTAGCACATTATGGCCAAAAACGAAATTTTTAGGTGTTTAAAACTCATTTTTTCTAAAACGTGACGTGATGGAAAGTTTTTGACCTCAGATTCGTGTTCAGCACGAAAAATTCATTCGCAAACACTAGGAACTATTTTCCATTCGCCAAACGCATGCAGGCAGTGTTATTGGATCAGCTCCAAAGTTTTAAGGCACAATCTTAAAATGTAATTAATTTTTTAACCCATTATTGCTCAGAGCACCCCAACTCGGAAGATCTCTTTCAATGCTGTGACTGCACGAATTTAGGGAATATATGTCAACCTCATCCGGGCTCATTGGCAAGTCAATGAGTTATCGGAATGATGTCTTTCAAAATGTAATAGAAACCACATTAAATAATAATATATATTCTTCTCTTCAGTTGCCGAATAAATCTTTCGCCTTTTACTAATATTTATTTGAAAAAATTTAAATTGATTATTCTGTGAACTTTTTTGTCATTTTCGGCCATTTTTTTAGATTAAGATTAAGAAAACTCTGAAGCAAAAATTTTTCCTAAAGCTTTAAGATATTTATGCACTGTTGTTTCTAGTCTGATAGGGCCCCATCAAATGCATCATCGTATTAAATTTATTGTATTTAAACATCAGTTTCATAAAAAATTTTTATGAATATTTTTTTCGAATGCTCCTATCTTTTATAAACATATCTTATAAACAAAATTTCCGCTTAGTAATAATTAAACACATTTTTTTCAAAAAATAGTGCAAAAATTTTTACTACAAAATTTTGTACTAAGGTTTTTTTCTGGACTTCAAAGAAAAAACATTAAAAAAAAATTACCTAAGCAAGAAATTTCAAATGTTCGGTAACCAGCAAACGTGAAGAATACCTAAGAGAACTGAATGCATATATTATTATTAGCGAAATTTGTTAAATACCTATTTAATGCCACATTAAAGTTAATGTTGCATATACGCAACAATGGGTATGAAAGAGTTAAACAAAGACAGCTGACCTGGCATTTGTGGATTTGTGTTCCCTCTGCCAGGTATGACTTAGAAAGATGGATTTCGAAAACGAAATCAAGTTACTCTAACAGTGAATTAAGTTGGTACTGAGATGAGAAAATCTTTAACACTTGTTCGTAGAATCTATGCGGTAATGTACACAGATGAAGCTGGAAACCAAGGGTGGACACACTGAATAATAATTCTTCCAATTTGTTACTGATTTTATTTTTAAATGAATTAAAACCATTTCCAAAGAAAATTTGTCTTGTCCACATTAATTTGCACAAGGGTGTAGGAAGTAAAAATAACGTGAAATTATTTAGATAGGTTCTATAACGAAGAAGAAAATTGTCATCATTTATGACAACGGTATATTATATTCGACGTCTACTGTAATTGCTGGTTGGTGATTGAGATTTTCTATGTAGAAGAAAAGAGATGGCAAGGGAGAGAGAGGCAGAACCAGGGAGAGGCCAGTTAGTGCAAAGAAAGGGGCAAAAGTTGCTCAAATGCTCAAGTGAAGCAATTTTTTTTTAATTTTTTTTTTTTTTTTGTTCATTATAGAACATTTTAAAAAATGACCTAATCACTGGCAAACAGCAAAACAGAAAAATATCAAAGTGTTATACACGCCTCTGATGGCAAATACAATTTTTTTTTTCTTTCTGCAAAGAAATATGAAAATGAATTGGACATCTAAGGGGGGAAAAACGAATGTGGGACGTAGCTATGTACGTAGGGGCAATAAGCAACAAGCAAAAAAAAAAAAATAAATCACCGACACTGCCAACAAAAATATGGATTGCCAAACGTGGTGAAGAGTGCAAGGTGGAGGAGGGGGAGGTGGACTACGTTGTTTGTTGCTAATGCTACTTGCTGTTGCTGGTGAACCTGACAGACCGCGAGTCGTCAAGAACAAAAACAACAACCAAAGCACAAAAGTGCCGCAAACACATGACACAACACAAAACAAAAACAATGCAAAAAGCAAAAAAACACATACATATATACATAATGCTAGATATTGAATAAAAAAAACAAAAACAACAAAAAAATTAAATCTAAAAACACAAAAACAAAATTGTATTAAATTGCGGTGTGTTGTCATGTTTTTATTTAGTACGAGAACAAATTATTTTTATTTTATTTTTTTTGTATTTCTTCTATTGAATTATTTTGCAGCACAAAATTGAAAAAAAAAAAAAATCTTGAAAATTACTTTATTTCTTATATGCTTTTAAATTAAAATTAAGAAAAAATTAAAACAAAAAAAAAGAAAAAAATACTTATGCATATATAGTTTTTTTTTTTTTTTTTTTTTTTTGTATGCATACATGACTTGAGTTTATTTGACTGAAGGGTTTCAATGTCAGCTGAATTGAAAAAATTATTATTATTGTAATTATTTCATTTATTTGTTTGAGTTTTTGGTTTGCTTGGGCTGAGTACTACTACCTAACATAACAGAAGAGCACTCAATAATTTCATGGTCCATGAAAAATTAAATACAATAAAAATAATAAATATACCCAAACTAAATCAAAACCAAGAAGTAATAAAATTAAAAAGCAGTTGCTCATCAAACCGAAACCAAAAATGAAAAAAAAAAAATAAAATAAATGAATAAATAACAATAAAGCCTCATTAGCTTTGAGGCAGAGTTGTTGTTGATGATGTTGATGTAAGAATTAAGTTGAAGAAGAAGAAGTAGTAAAAGAAGTGATGAAAGAAGTAGAACTTCAAACCAGTTGACTTTAAGGGCTATCAAACAAATACTTAGACACATACACACACAGTTTCAAGGTAAACAAATTGGTTTAAAAATAATGTACAGTGACTTAAAAAATTGTTCATAAAGCAAAAAGTTGTTTGGCACACTGTGAATAACCAATAATGTTGGCAAACTGAAAACTAACAGCATAGTTATGTTTTTACACATCCAGATGAACAAATGTGGAAGTAAATTTTTGAAATTAGATAATCTTCAGGCTTCAAAAAGGTCTTGAAAGTCAGTCCCAAAATTTTAACCATAAATTACGATTTGTTTTTTATTTTTCGACTGAAATTATTTTAAATGCCACTGGTCTACTATTGTTCTCTACAAATACGAACATTATGCAAGAGGTTTAAAGCTTGTAAGTTTTTAGAAATTCAGTAAAAATTGTATGAAAAGTTTAAGGGAACAATCCAGTTTAAGATTTAAAGATTTTCGATTTTTTTTTCGTTTTGATTTTTGGGTTTCCTATAGTTTCAAGAGTACTTTTCTAAAATATTATTCAAAAATTCGAAGTAACACGAAAGTTATACACATAATTGATAGGCTGAGAGGAAAAGCGGGCTAAAATTAATATAAGAACAAAAGCGAAATAATTTAGAGTGTCAGTGCAAGAATGGCATAAGTAATACGGTTTAGAGTGAAAATGAAACGCCTTAAAAGTAAGAGCAAAAATGGTATAACAATTCTTTCAGAGCAAGAACAGCATAGTTTTTTATTCCGTTTTCGCTCTGAACATATTTCGTTTCACTTTTGCTCTGAACATATTTCGTTTTGCTTTTGCTCTTAAGTAAAATTATTCCACTTTTTTCTGAACGTAAAAGTTATACCACTTTTCCTCTCAGCCTCTCAAATGAGGACGATTCGGTTTTATATCACTTTCGAATGATAAATGACAGGCTGAGAGGAAAAGCGGGCTAAAATTAATATAAGAGCAAAAGCGAAATAATTTAGAGTGTCAGTGCAAGAATGACATAAGTAATACGGTTTAGAGTGAAAATGAAACGCCATAAAAGTAAGAACAAAAATGGTATAACAATTCTTTCAGAGTAAGAACAGCATAGTTTTTTATTCCGTTTTCGATCTGAACACATTTCGTTTCACTTTTGCTCTGAACATATTTCGTTTCCACTTTTTTCTGAACGTAGAAGTTATACCACTTTTCCTCTCAGCCTCTCAATTGTGCCTTGGTGTACTAAAAAAGAGAGCTAACGTCCAAAAAGAAGTTTTCGAGAAAACGGCTTCAAAATCGTTACTCGGGTGTTCTCAGGATCGCTGATTAAGAATCCGACATAAGATCTTTAAAATTGATCGGATTCGCTTGAAACACATTACTCAGGCGTTTCTGGGGACACTGATTAGAACAATGTCATCGGATTTTCACAACTCAAAATAGCTGATTCAATACCACTTTGATCAAAAAGTTTCCGGAATAACCGACGTGTGTAGCTCCCATCTTTCCGATTTGAGTTCTGCTTTTTTTTGTTAAGTTGGTACATCTGTTGTTGATATTCCCTCTAAATCTTAGCGTCATAGCTTGACATTTGGAATTTTTTACAATTTTATGAAATTGTATTAAATTTTGCGTAAAAAACGAATTTAATGGTGCGAACGTTGGAAATGTTGAAAAAGTGTTTCAGCAACGATTCTCTAAAGAAAACGGTCGTTTACCAGTGGCACGAGCAGTTCAAAAGTGGTCGTGAGTCAATCGAAGATGATGAACGCAGTGGCAGACCATCGACATCGAAAACCGATGAAAACGTTGATAAAGTAAAAGAAATTTTGGTCAATAACCACAAATTAACCATCAGAGAGTATTATTTGAGCGTTATGAGGCGTTTGCGTGAAGCAATTCGCCAAAAGAGACCAGAATTGTGGACAGAAAACTCGTGGATTTTGCACCATGCTAACGCACCGTCGCACAGTGTCATCATTATTCTTAATTTTTTGACGAAAAATATAACAAATACAGCCACCGGATTCACCTGATTTGGTCACCCTGTGACTTCTTTCTGTTTAATCGAGTTAAAAACCCATTACGGGGAACGCGTTTCAGCAGCCGAGAGGAAGTAATGGAAAAATCGCAGGAAGCACTGATGGACATACCGAAAACCGAATATAAAAAATGTTTCGAGGATTGAATCAAGCGCTGGCATAAGTGCATAAGTTGCAGTCGATGGGGTTTACTTTGAAGAGGACAATATAGATTTAGATGAATAAACTTGTATTTTTAATTTTCTGAATAAATTACGGGAACTTTTTGATCAAGGTGGTATGTCAGACAAATTTCAAGTTCATCGGATTCGCTTGAAACTCGTTGGGCGTTTTCAGGGTCGCTGAATATGAATCTGATATTACAATCGTAATCAGTGACCCCAAAAAACCCCTTGTAATGAGTTACAAGTGAATCTGATCAATATTTTAAAAAATTTTCCGCCATATTGGATCTTAACTCAGATGCTTATGTCAGATCCGTAATAAGCGAACCCGAAAACCTCCCAGAAACGGGTTTCAAAGGAATCGGATCAATTTTTAAAAAATCTTTTGCTATATTGGATCAGCCATTTTCAACTTTTGCAAAACTGACATCTGATTCGTAATCAGCATACTTTTTTCTATCAAAATCGCTAAAAAAAAAAACGTTTTTGAACCCTGGAAGTCGACGAAACTCGCAAAGCTCAAGCCAACAGAAAGAACGGAGAACAATCTAAAGAAGCACGTAAATTGAGAAAAGAAAGCCCAATCAGAATGTTCCTAACAGAATCGTTCATTGGATTCAAGTCTGACGATGAGATGCTATGAATACAGAAAATTTGTCCTTGTTTACGCCAGTTTTGACATGTAGCACTGTGAAGAATCTTGCTGGAAAGCCCAATTGTTCCGAAATGTATCTTGCGCCTAGGGAAGCATATTTTCATGCAAAATGCGCCGATTAACAATCTGGAATATTCGAGTAACCTTTCCAACGATTGAAAGTGAGGTTCTGGCCTTAATGGGAACTCTAGTTCATGTGAAAACCGAAGCCGGGTTTTGAGCACGCCCACAAACACATTTTATTGAAATTGGAATTTCACATTTATCACATTTAATTGATTGTATCTATAAGCATAAAACCCTTTACTAAGTATTTATATACCCACGTGGAAGAAAAGACATACATATATAATTTCAAGACAACAACAAAATTTGCATAAATTTCTAGTTTCAAGTTAATTTGAAAAACAAATTCTAGTCTAATATTAGTACAAAATAACAAGAAATAAAAATTAAAAAGTCATTGTTTATTTCATTTTCTTTTCTTTCTATTTGTTTTTTTTTTTTAAATTAATTTTTTTTGTAAAGTATTATTTTTTTTTTTTTTTGTTCTACAATACAAAGTTGGGCTCGCACACTTAACGTGCCCCCAGCACATCGATGACTCACACTCCATTTAAAATTTTAATACTTTTAAACTTCTATTGTATAGAAGAGTATAAAGGTTTATGCATATTAATAGCGGTGGTTTTATTTTTAAATTTTTTTTTCTTTCTTTCTTACATTTTGTATTATGTTAATTAAGAACACAACAACAACAACTAGAACATAACAATAAAGCAGCATTTAATTTAGTGTGTTAATATGTATATTCTTATTCAAAACGAGTTTAAAGTTTAACTTAAAGTATAAATTAATATGTATATGTGTGTGTGTGTTAATTTTGTATAGCTTTTAATTAGAAATTTGTAAACAAACAAACACGCACACACATATATACGCATATTCATACATACATACATACATACATACATACACACTCAGAAAATATTAAATTCAAAATTGACAAATTAATACAGAAGCAGCAAAAGAGTAGTACATAAAAGTATTTAGTATAAATTATTTAGAGAAATCATTTAAATTGTCAGCTCAAATTATTTAAACATTTAACAAATTGATTTATTTTTAAATGGCTAACCAAAAATTAATCTGATTAATATCAATTATATATGTATTTAATTTTTAGAAAAAAAAAAAATATTTTTTTTGTTTGGAAATTATTTATTTACTTAACTTATTTATAATAGCGAAAATAATGTTTGTTAAATAAAATATATTTGATTTTTGTTTATTGATAGTTTTTATAAAAAAAACAGAAGATTATTGTAAAACTCATTAATCATTTAATTAATTAATTATTGAATTTACATGGAAATAAGGAGTGAGATTGAAAAAATCTTAACACGCGTTTTACCTAATAATTTTTTTGGGTGTAAAATTTAAAAATTTCTTTGATCTGGTTATCTTTGAAAAATATGTCAGTAGTTATTTTTAATGACAAACTGAGTGAAGAAAAAGAAGTACGTCTTAAAATGATTACAAATTTTCAAAAAAATCCAAATTGGTCCTACAAAAGATTGGCCAAATAATTGAAGGTCTGCCGTCAAACTGTTTTCAATGTTATTAAACAGTTTCAGGAGAATTTGACTATCGATAGGAAACCTGGTTCGGGAAGAAAACAAGGACCACATGATATTGAGAAAGCCAAGAAAATAGAAAGCATATTGAAAAGATCTTCAAACACATCTGATAGAAAAGCTGCCCGGTTAGCTCAGTGCTCTGACTATTTGCTGCGAAAAGTTAAAGTCAAGGCTGGTTTGAAAACATACAATGTCCAAAAAGTTCCAGACAGGAATGCTGCAAAAAATTTAGACGCCAAAAGTAGGGCTCGGAAATTAAAATCGAATTTCATACAAAAATATTCATGTTGTATAATGGACGACGAAACGTATGTACTGGCAGATTTTACGCAGCTTCCAGGTCAAAATTTTTATGTTGCTGATGCTCGAGGAAATGTCGAAGAACAATTTAGAATCCAAAAGCAGACAAAATTTCCTAAAAAGTTCCTGGTGATTGTGTGCACAATGGAAGCTGCAAATAGAAAATTGATTGTGAACAAATTTATTGAAAATCCGTCGTGGTCTGGTTCAAAGATTGCGAAAGTGTTAAATATCTCCAAAAGAACGGTATGTAGAGTTATCAAACGATATAAAGAAACTCTTAGTGTTGAAAGAGCTAAAAAAGTTGTGAACAAAACGGGAACCACCAACCTAAAATTAAAGGCAAAGATCTTGAGGTCCATCAAAAGCAATCCCGGACTATCGGATAGCGATCGTGCCAAAAAATTCAATACCAGCAAAAGTACTGCTAGACGAATACGCATAAAAAAAGCTGGGCTAAAGTGCTAGCGTGCTATAAAATATCCAAATAGAACAGACAAACATAATTTGCTGGCCAAAAAACGTGCTCGCCTTCTTTATAATAATGTTTTGACCAAATTCAATGGATGCATTATTGTGGATGACGAATCATACGTAAAACAGCTTCCAGGTCAAAAATTTTATATGGCAAGGAATCATGGTAATATACCCTTAAAATTCAAGTACATACAAATGGATAAATTTGCAAAGAAAGCAATGGTGTGGCAGGCTATTTGCAGCTGTGGTCTCAAATCCAGGGCATTTGTGACATCCTCTTCTATGACGTCTGACATTTACATCAAAGAGTGCCTTTCGAAACGACTATTGCCATTTGTTCGTCACCACCATTCGCCAGTGAAGTTTTGGCCTGATTTAGCCAGTTGCCACTACTCTAAGAAAACCATGGATTGGTATCAGACAAATAAAGTAGATGTAGTACCCAAATATATGAATCCACCCAATTGCCCCCAGCTTCGACCGATCGAAAAATACTGGGCTATTACAAAATATAAGTTGAAGAAAAAAGCAGGTATTGTCAAAATTGTGAATTCAATGTTACTAAAATGGAACCAAATAGCCGCAAAAGTATCCAGAGCCGATGTTCAAAGGTTGATGGGGTCCATTAAAAGGAATACCCGGAACTTCTGGCACAACAAATAAATTTAAATCTTTTAATATTATAGTATTAAAACACAATATTAAAGTTATCATTTAATGATCATTTGTTATTTTGAGTGTTATGGTTAAAAAGATACAGCAACATTCCTGCGTGCCAATTTTGCGTGAACCGCGCTTTACTACCACTTGTTTCCAAATAAGGAATATTTGGTTTTTAAGTATATGAATTTGTTTTATTTTCATAAATTTTTTAGCTTTAAGTATGACTGAAGTTGTAAGAGCTGTGAATAAAAAAATGTATTTTTTTCTAATAAAATTTCTATACATTAGTGCAACTGTTTGCAATTATCTAAGACTCCAGATTCTAAGTAATACTTATTTGAAAACTTGTAAGACATTTTGAAAAATTCCTCCCCTGTAAAGCAAAATGCTCCTCTTAAAAGGAATAATTTCTCCCTTTAAAATTTTCAAAACGACAGCACTGGTGAAAGGATGAAACATTGTTAGGGCTTGATTGCAACTTCTTAGTGCTTTGATTTTAAATCTGTTGCCTAAATTCAGAGCTGAATGAATCAAGTGCATAAACATACTCATAATTTGCTTAAAAATAAAAAAAAATTACCTTCAATTCATATAAGATTTTAATTATTTTAACCTCGCTGGTTAGAAACAAAAAACAAAAAAAAAGAATCGAGGAAGAAGCAAAAGATCAAGTATTATAGATGTAACATTGTAATATGAAACTGAAAATGATTTTTCATTAAATTAAAAAAAAAAAACACACACACAAATAAATAATTGATGTATTTTTAATACACATTTTTGTTACGTACATACAAACAAACATTACAAATTCAATGGAAAATCATTTTTTTTTTTTTAGGTATTTTCATAAAAATTTTGTTATTTTTTTATATTTATTAAGAATAATATATGAGTTAGTATGTGTGTGAGTGAATCAGTGTGTGTAAAGTACATTACACATATACATATGTAAGTATGTATGATACCATGTTGTGCCCATGATACCATAAAATCTTTCAACATGACAACACAAAAAAATAGCTAACAAAATAAAGATCAAGTATATGTAATACAAAAAAAAAATCATCATCATCATGATGGGTATTTGAAATAAATAAAATAAAAAAATCACTTTTTTTCTGCTTATTCTTCCTCAACTGCTGCTCTTCTTCTTTAATGATAATTTGATACTCGCATTTTGTGGTGATTTGGAATTTTTTACTCTGAAAATTTTCCATCATTTCATTTCATTTTTTTTTTTTTTTTGTAATGAACGAAAATTGCCAAACCATTTGACAAAACAACTGACAAACTGTCAAAAAATTCTACACAAATGATGAAAAATAATAAAAAAAAAAAAAACTGTCATCTTTTAAAAATGATATGATGTGTGTCTTTGAATGTATAGAAAAAAAAACACAAAAAAAAAACAAAACACTTTTAAATTTTACTTTTAACAAAATTTATTTTTTTTTCTATATATTTCACTCATTCATTCTCCACTTTAGCAATTATTTTGTCAAAAATATTTCATACCTAATTTTTTTGTTTTCACGTGAAAAAAAATCTTAAAAAAAAAACGTAAATTTTATATACTTACTAACATTTTTTGCATAACACACACAATTAATGTAACGAATGTAGCATGCCTGTGCAATTAGGGTAGTGTATGAACGGAGCGGAAGAGAGCGGGAGCTTTACAGGTAGAGAGTGTGTATGTGTATGTGTGTCTGCCTTTTCGTGGTCTCCCTCATTAATGAAACAGTTTACATCGTCTGCTAAACCGATAATTGCATTCAAATTAGTTCCAGCCGCGTAACTGGCCAAATTACATGTTGTTGCTACATACAAAGTAGTTGCTACTTTTGGGTTGGCTGCTACTTGCTGGTATGTAAATGTATATATATACATACTCGTACAACAACTACAGCTATAGTACCGGTTCATCTTCATGCATCCGCCCGTTCACTAATTTCTCCTCATCTTTGCCAAATCTCTATTTGCTCCTTACTGCTTTCATACGTTCTCTCTTTACATTTTGCAAAATTTTCTCACCTCTGCTCACTCTCAGCCTCCCTTTCTCATTGACAGGCTTGCATTTGCTGATGCATACAGTTGCGAGCATAAAAACTGCAACTGTCATTGGGTTATAGGATATAATCATCACCCAAAGATATCTTAGAAATGGATTGGTCTAATAAGTTAAAGTTTCGCGCACATATTTATTCTTCTTTATTTCCTTTAACACTTAGGAGCGTTCTATCAGTTAATCTACCACTTACAAGAGGATTTCCACTTCGCCTTATGCTATCGTAATCTTGACCGATAGTATGGTCTATTCACTTCTATCGTACAATACAAATAGATATAGCATTAGGCCAAAAAAAAATTACGATCAGAACTCGAAAACATCGGTTCATAAAGAACTGCAGCTATTTGTTATTTCTTGATTTATCTTCCAAGTACAACGGCCATACATAGTCACCAATAAACCATTTGAATTTAATAGCGGAACTTTCAGGCTGGTAACAAGTGGTTGTTATATATACAAACCGCGTTTCGTAACGTCCTCCTCAGTTTCAACATCGCCGGCAATTTCAGTTCCGAGGCATGTGAAAGTAGCCACCAACTCCACCCAGATTTTGTCCATATACATTTCAGGATTTAAAAGCATGCTTCAACAAATGAGAATATAGACCTGCATGATACGTATGGAGTTTGTAGTGTGATATCGGAACCAGACTTTGGTACTAAGTGGAGCAGTGAAGCTTGTACCATAAACATGAGTTTCGACTCATTTTCTATTTCAGTTAAGTTTTGGAAAGCCGACTCTAAAGCTAACTTCGAGATCGCCTTTTATCTAATATGCTTCAAATACCTAAATGATGACGTGATGATCAGAAACTTCAACTGTATCGCTGCTACAACTTATCAGGCCTAAACTTTCAGTCTTCCTGAAGTTAGTTTGAAGTCTGATAGTCTTATCTGACAGGACTTATCTGATTCGTCAGTAAGCAGATGTCGTTAGCATAGACAATTTACTGCAAAGGGCTTGTTATCGCCTACCTCCAATCCCTTTCAAATAATCTCCAATCCGTAAATAGGAGAGTCGCGCCGTACTGTGGTATCACAATGAGCCTAAATGTGCTTAAGTGTGCTTTCAAGCAGAAGGCTGCCACTCCAACCTAACCTAACCTAAAGGAATATTAAAGAAGACAGATGAACTGGTAAAAGATACTGAAGAATTGGTTGTGGGCGTTCGCGTAAAGTCAATGACGCACTCGTGCAAAAGATGATGGCGCGTGTGACTCGAAAATTCCGATTACTTGCATATGGAGCAAATAACAACTAATATTTTAATTATGAGTAAGCCTCAAAGTAGTTTCTAAGTATCGCAGTTTTGGTCTGTTCACCCTTTATTCCCACGTATAGAGACTTACTAATCAAAAACACAACAAAAGAGAATAGCATACCGCTGTTCCTCCACAAATCGAACTCCATCATGGCTCAGCGCTGCATTTTTTATGCCCGGAACTGTATGTAAATATTCCCAACTACTGTATGTATATGAGCTCGTACTTGTGCAACTGCTACGTGTATATAGTTACAGCAAAACGTTCAGTTTTTACTCGGTGTAAACGTTCTCGTATATTCGTTCTTAGTTCCTCCAAGTATGTTCCGAATATTCACATCATTATGCATAATTACTTTTAGATTTGGCTTTGGGTTTTTGGTTGTTAAGTTGTTGCCGCTTCTACCACTTTTTCCTCAATTGCTCCTCCTGTGCCTCTGCCTCTCGATTGTCGTCTTACTCTGCTCACTTTACCGGCAAATCTTCTGTTTGTGCCTTCGTGCTTTTCAAATTGCTACAAGTCTCATTTAATTTACAATCAACGACATTTGACAAGTTTAATTTTTTTTGTTTGTCTTTTTTCTTTTTGTGGTAATTTCTTGGCTTTTTTTTGTGTATTTTCAGCTTCTATTTTTGGCTTGATGAGGCTTTTAAAAACACGTTATAGTCTAAATCCGTCATTAGCGGCAAACATTTTATGAAAGTTGCGGCATCTTTACAATTTGGTTTGATTTTCTTTTTTTTTTTTTTAATTTTTGTTTTTGTAAACATATTAGCGTTGATTTTAAAGTTTTTAGGTTTAGCTATTTTTATTTTTTACCATCGCATGCTAATTTTATAATAATGGAATTATGGGAAAATTTTGTAAACTTTATATAAAAAAAAAATGTTCTACTTTTCGTTGTGACAAAGGGTCAAATTAACGTTGGCATTTTTGTTTTCGAATTGTGCGAGTTTCAAAGGCTTACCTAAGTGACAATGGGCTGGATAAAGTTTCATCTAACAGCTGAAATTATTGCAAATGCCTGCAGGAAATTTCAACAGTTTTTCAAGAGATCAGATAGGATTCGTTGTACTCATTCTGTAGAAACTCATAGCCTTCCTCTGTAATGATGAATTTGGCCGACAAAAGTACAAACATTGGAACTAAGGAGGTGAGTTCTCGCTATGGCAAACCAGAAAAACAGATATACATTCTGTCAAATAAGTACCCGGAAATTTGAAATAAAACACAAACAACTTATCAATCATCTAAATTTATTATATCCCCTTCAAAATAGGCCCCTTCTGAGGCAACGAACAATCCAATCATCGAAACACTTTTTAAAGCTATATTCCGGGATGGCCTTCAGTTCTCGTTGCGAATTAGTTTTGATGTCTTCAATGCTCTCAAAACGGGTTCCACGAAGTGGTAATTTGAGTTTTGGAAACAGGAAAAAGTCACACGGGGCCATATCTGGAGAGTACGGTGGTTGTTCGATGATATTTGTTGAATTTTTGTTCAAAAACTCGTTCACAATGATGGCTTTGTGCGCTGGTGCATTATCGTGGTGCAAAATCCAACTGTTGTTCCGCCACAAATCTGGTCTTTTGCGACGAACATTCTCTCTCAAACGCCATAACGGCCCTCCGGTAAGAATTCCGAATGAACAACACCACGAATATCGAAGAAAACGGTCAGCATCACCTTGATTTTCGATTTGCTTTGGCGCGGTTTTTTCGGTTTCGGCTCATTTTTGGCGCGCCATTCCGATGATTGTTGACTTGTTTGCATGTCGTACTCGAAAACCCACGTCTCGTCACCAGTTATGATGCGTTCGATGAACGTTGGATCGGAATTTACGCGTTCAAGCATGTCTTCAGCCACCTTACTGCGATTCACTTTTTGAAGAAAATTCAGATCTTTTGGCACCAATCGCGCTGAGACTTTCCGTATACCCAAAACATCAACCAAAATATGACGAGCGGTCTCATGAGACATGTTCATTTCTTGGGTTATCTCTCGCAAACTATAATGACGATTTTCGAGCACCATTTCCTTTATTTTGTCGACGTTTTCTTCAGTTAAAGAGGTCGAAGGCCGTCCTGAACGTGGCAAATCGTTCACTTCTTCTCGCCCCTCTTTGAACGATTTATACCAATCGTAAACTTGAGTTTTCGACATGGTTGAATCACCAAATGTTTTTTTTCAACATTTCCAACGTTTTGGCACAAGAAATTTCGTTTGAAACACAAAATTTCACACAAACTCTTTGTTCGATATTTTTATCCATAGTAAAAATCGCAACGCACACAAAAGGTTGACTTGTTCTTAATGACGCCGTAACCAAACTAAATGACACATAGCAATAAAAATTCAAAGAATAGTGGTTGACAGTTGTGCCAACCTGGGAAATTTTTTTTTTGAAATATTCTCAAATTCTAGCCAGAATATTCAAGCTTACTTAGCCTGGTATTTTTGAACGGGCCGTAACTCATATTAGTTGTAACCTATTCCGCTAGCCATCTGAATTAAGACTGGTAGAATTTTGACATTTTGATCAAACAGCCCCTATTTCGGATTCATGAAACTAATCACGTTTTCGGCAGATTTTTATTCAATCTTTTGAAAAATTCAAAATTTAAAATTTGACCAATTTTATTTTGTTAAATCAAAAATACTTTTGAATTTGAATTTTAACTGATGCTCCAAAAGAGCCGTTTGCGTTTTGCCAAATGTTTTCTTAAAAATTTTTAGTTTTTATGATGCTCCCGAGAGAACAAAATTCGTCCATTTCGTCCGCTGATCTGAAAGATTTGCTGCTCGGTAGTATTGATGCACATCATCTTAATTTTTGTAATATTAATTTTTAGGCCTGTTTATGCTGCAAAATCGCTTACTACCTTTTATCCTGCCTCTATCTTTGACTTTCTTATCCTGTGTTTGTCTGACAGCAGGCAAATATCGTCCCATTGTCCAGATCCTCAAGACTGCCGCCTAGACCCCTGGATATGCTTCTGTTTGCCGTATTATCAGATCTAAGACCAGGTTGAATAAGAGCAGAGATAACACGCAACCCTGCCTTACTCCTGTCTGTGTTCGAACATCGTTGCTCAAGATATTTTCGTGTTTCACACGACAGCTGACATCTGAATACATTTCTTTTATAAGATTTTTGTGATCTTTTCAGGTACTCCTTTGCATACGAGAGCTCTCTATAATGCGTCATGTTTAAGAGTGTCGAATGCCTTTTCAAAGTCGTTATAACTGGCTGGTCCACAATCACTCTTAAGGTGTTGAGATGATCGACACATGGGCAGCGTGGTCGGATAGCAAGCTTGTTATTTTCTTAGACCACTTAGCAAAGAGTCTGACAATCTTTTGCTGATTATGTGGGCTATGATTTTATTCGCAATACTACGCAACGCTGAGTACCTCTCCAGTTTCTACATTCGGATAAATTACCCTTTTTCGGTAGGAGCGTAATAACGCCTTCTTTCAGCTCACTTTGAGTCTTTCCTGAGAACTAAATATATATTTAGTAAGGGAAGCAAACTTCGATCGCTCATCTGAGGGTTAGTTTTAAGGACTTCTCTGGATTCATATTTTCTGATCCTGGAGTTTTATTAGCTTTTAGCGCTTATTATCTCAATTTCTTCCTGGCAGGTGGTGGTGATGTCACGCTTTATTAGGTGGCGTGGTAAATGGGCTGCGAAGATGTTGTTGACAGCAACTTCTCGTAATACTTCTCCTTGTTTTTTTAAGTCGCCAACTCGCCATTTTCATCTTTTATCGGTATAGCGGTTTTAAACAACGTTGTTGTCAAACTACGTATAGTGCGATAGAGATCGCGGGTACGCTACATCTCCGCAGCAGCCTGTGCTTTGCTGGCTAGGTTGCCATTCCATATTCTTTTGTCAGCTCTTGCGTTTTTTTTTATTATTTATTTCTCAATGCACTATAAAGTTGCTACAGGATTGCTTTGGGAGATCTGGTCTAAGCACAATTTAGTTGTTTTTTTATTGTCTAACGCTTGCTTATTAGGTCCCAGGTGTTAGTTGAGATCTAAGACTTGCGCTTGTTCACTTTAAAGGGACGAGATGTTAGTCGAGGTTAGCGCTTCAACAAACCTGGTGGACTTTCTTTTGTTTTCAGTTTATTACGCACATCCGTAAGAGAACCACGCATTTACGACTAATAACTATGCGGTCGATTTGATTTTCGGTGCTACGATCGGGTAAGGTCCATGTTACTTTATGGATACGCTTGTGGTCGAATTGTGTTGCACCAATGGCAAGATTATTACTAGAGCATAGCTCGGTGAACATCTCGACATTCTGTGGGAGCGTGTCTTAACCATTCCAACCCATTATCTCTTTGTGACTTCGCCTGAATCAACCCTTATAATTTCACAGAAACCGAGTGCTAGTAGAAGTTGGTAATGTTGAAACTCTTTATATAAATGCGTAAGCTTAGATGGTTCCAACAGTGTGCGCACATTCCACGTTTCAATTTTAGGTCTTTTTTGATGCTGAAGGTTGTCATCAGTTTATCTGGTTTGGTTTTGGAAGGGATTAGTCTTCCGCATCCGAACCTGCCTGCCGGCTTTGCCACTAGGCTGGTAGAAGGTGAAGGAATTTCCTCCTCGCAGTTCGAAAAGTTATACCGCCTCGGAATCGGTCAACAGAGATCCGAGAACCAAATACAAATGAACAGCTACAAGATTTTGTTACGAAATTCGAATGCTGCATAATGGACGACGAGACTTACGCTGTAGCGGACTTTCCGCAGCTTCCCGGGGCAAGAACTTTATACAGCCGATTCCCAAGGACAAACTCAAAGCCAAACAGATGACAAAATTCCTTGTTGGGCAGGCATTTTGCAGTTGTAACCAAAGGAGCAGCTCATTTGTGACATCGGGTACAATCAACGGCGAAATATATGTGAAGGAATGCTTGCAAAAGAGGTTGCTTCCATTTTCACGCCAACATTAGTCACTTTATTTTTTTGGCCTAACCTCGCTTCATGGCACTACGGCAAAGGGGTCTTTGAGTGGTTCCACGGAATGAAGCGATTTGAGTGCCTAGAGAAGCCAATCCACCAAACTATCCATAACTAAGGCCGATTGAGAGATAATGGGCTGTGACGAGCCAAATATGGCGACAAATTATGTCTGCACAATAACATTTAAGTGCCGCATAAACATCCTGCGATTACAACAGAAGCCTGTCCCAGTATATGCTGGGAGAACCAAATCAATCACACAATCGCGTCACAAATGTGCTACAACATCGAAAAGATGTGTACAAACAAAGATACTACTTCACGTGTGTATGTGTGTGTGTGTACGACAATGATACAAAGGTGTGCAGAAGCGACAAAGAACAAAGCTGGGCATTCCAGTGGCGACAGTCTGCACACTGGGATAACAGGAAAAGTTCGCTGTATGCTATAGCATCGTGGCAGCTAGCATCGGAATAAAACGTACCCCTAAGTAAGTACGAATAGTGTTGGAAATATTAAGAGACTATACAATAGGTAGTGAGGAAAGTGATAGAGGGACTCGACGCGACGAACAATAATTTGGGAGGACAGGAAAACTCCCAGTTTTGTAACCTGAGAAGACGTGTGTGGCTTGCCGTTGAACGTCGGAGGAATAACAAGCCGACCTGGTCTATCAGGCAAGATAACATGACCGACGCATGCCAACGCAGGGTACGTCCGTTACACGCCAGTCTATGCACAGCAGCGCTACGCCAGCACGATCTAAACATTCGCCCGTTACACGCCAGTCTACGCACAGCAGCGCTACGCCAGCGCGACCGATCGCACTCGTTTATTATACGCGGTCTATGTACAGCAACGTTACAGGAGCGTAATCTACAAGCAGCAGTATTAATATTAAGTGGTATTAACTGCATTTTTAAGTGCAATTTTTACGAAATTAAACATGAATTATTGTTTAATTAAAAGCTGTGTGTCTAAATAAAGTGGGGGGAACCTCTGGAGCCCGCTGAGACTACCTCAGCCTAAGACCGGGAAACGGTTTGTTACACGGCTTTAGATGAAGTTAACAAAAATAGTGGCCAAAGGCTTCAAGACTTTTAAAGAAAGTGATCTTCAGCAGCTGTGAGGGTGTCAGACACTACCATAAAAACATTAACGGATAGAGTTCCTAAAAAATTAAAACTTTTTATTAAAAAAAAAAATAATAATTCTTGGTTTCTTACCTTTTTTTTTAAATCTAAATATAATTTATAAAATGAAATACTTTAGATTCATCCGCTACTAAATGTAGCGGATTTTTTTCGGCGCAGTACTACGTAAAATTTTCTGAAAGTTCCATATAAGAACCACCCTACTGTAACGAAGTCCAGGGTTCGAGGCTACAGAAATTTATTTGTTACAGGGACCGGGGCGAACTACCTTCTATTTACGAACACTACACAACACTGACTTGGGGATCTTGCCCTTTTATTTTATTTAATTTCACTTTTTTATGTTACCTCAAGGCATGGCCTCGTGGTTCCTCCTAGTGCGTGGCACTAGGGAGCACCTACTTACAACATATCGTATGGTGCGCTGCACCTTAAATTCCGCTGGACGATGGCGTGGCCTATCTCTCGAATCCCCCCTAGTGCGTGGCACAGAGGAACGTCGATCTGAATCCGGCAAATGGACCCTTTAGTACGTAGCACTAAAAGGTGACGAACAAAAAAAAGGACGCACACTCACTTCGTTTTAATTTTCTCTTTTGTTTATTTAATTTTTTTTTTTTTTTAATATTATTTTTTTTATTTTATTTAACTTTAATTTATGTATTTGTCTTTCATATATATAACACTGTGGGGTGGACGGCGTGGCCTATCCCGATGATCCTCCTGGTGCGTGGTACAAAGGAGCGTCGATGTCCAAAAAATGGCTTCCCCAGTCACTTTTCGTTCCCTTCACTGTTCCGTCATGAGACACTCACCTGAATACACGTCTGCTTGCTGCTGCTATTGATCGCCGAAAAAGAAAAAAAAAAAAAGGTTATCTTCGTTCGCCGCCATCTGCTTGTGGTTTCGTTGTCTTTTCTTCGTTAAGTTCTAAACATGGCGTCATTCAGCTAGATGAGTGTGTTCGACTATTAGTTTATGCAATTGAAGGGTTGCATTTTCGTTTTAATTTACAATTCTTCTTAGACTTAGCAATTTTACATAAAATAATAAAAAACAACTTAACACTTAAAGAATAGCAAATTAATAATTCAAAAAGAAAATAATAAAGTAAAGTAAACAATTTATGACAATATAAAATGACTCCACTGGTGAGACGCAAACGAGGGGGTGGGCCGACTTGCGTCCTCACACTACTGTACAAAGAACCCGAATATGCTCATAACTGCTAATGGTTTCCATTTGATTTTGATCACTATAGCAGTCAAATCCTCTCAATATGCGAATCGTAAATTAACAAATTCAAATGAAATGAGCAACAGAAACTTTAGTTTTATGGTACTCTATTTAATCCAAACTTTTAATTAATATACATGCATAACTAAATAGCGCAAATGAACGAAATGCAAAAAGGCAATCAATTTCAAGTCTTACAAAATCTGAATTTGCATGGGACAAACACAGCAAGTGAGAGATTGAAGTAAGTAAGTAAGTGTGTGTAACTATAGTAAAGTTACTTTCATATTTACATATTTACATAAAACCTGTTTTCAATTAGTGAATTGCTTCCGCTTCAGAAAAAGGGGGAACAATTTGCACAAAAACTTTTCTCTCGAAATATATATTTGTATTTATATTTACCTATACAATATCATAAACAATACTTACGTAGGTATTACTTAAATTCAAATTCAATCAAAATGAAAGCGAAACATATTAAGGAAGTAAATAATAATTAACTAAAGATTAGATACGATAGCAACGTAAACAAGAACTTAGCAACTTACATACAATACATGGATAGGTAAGGTAAACATGGAGTAAGGCGGGGAAGCCAACCGGTAGTTAAGTAGAAGATTTTCTACTATATTCTCCTATTGATAAAAATAAGCAAAAAGAAAAAAAAATATTTATTCCAAAATAACAAAAGCAGCAGCAGCAATTTGTATTAATAATTACAAAACATTATTGAAACCTACGAAAAGAATCTAAAAGTGGGGGAGAGGGAATAGGAAACTCCATTTAACCAAAATAATAATAATAATAATAATAACAATATAATACTCTTAATGCCAATGCCACTATTACATCTACTGTCAATAATAACAGCAACAACAACAGAAACAACATTAACAACAACAACAACAAATGACACTCAATTAATATTCAAGATGAAAATAAATACTTCAAACACTCCTTCACTCTGTTGATGCTATCCCGCTCTATCGTTATATGTTCGCATAGAGTAAATATATCTGGGTACTCCAGAGAGCTAAATATAATTATAATTAGTTATAGGCACTAGCGGATTCAAAGTTTATGGGAAGGGGGGGAAAAGGGTTTTATACTCGATGGATTTTTGAATTCACGGGCCCAGATCATAATGGTTAAGAAATCATTGGCCGGCGAATCCGGATGTCTGGTTGAAAATGAGGGATAGTCTCAGCTCTTGTCTACACATAACAAAGTGGGCGCCACTGACATCTCGGGTCACGAGACTTGCGCTAACTAGGATAAAGCTCTTTCAATCAGGTTATCATAAGTTTGAATTCCAGGATATAGCAATCTATTCAGACAGTCAAGCCACAATCAGAGCACTAGACTCCTTTGAGACATTCTCAAAACTAGTCTGGGAAAGCCTGGAGCTTAGGCAAACAGAAATATATACAGGATGGCCATCTACATGTGACCCATGTAAACTCTTAATAACTTTGACTTAGGTTGTCAAATCAATAAACGTCATACCACAGTTGGTGCGTCATTTCAACAAGTTATTTACCATATATATCCACACTCCGCCTGAATGCGCTGAAATTGTTCAGCTATACATCCACGAAAATTCCTCAATCGTGGTTACTCAACGTGCGTTTCGTTTAAAAAATAAAATCAAAAGTGATCCCGCAAAAAACACCATAAAGCGTTTGTACTAAAAATCTCGATCGAGTGGTAGTCTTAGTAATGCCAGGCGTCCAAATAAGCCAAGACCAAGGCGTTCCGTTGAAAATGTCGCTGCCGTACAGGCCAGTGTTGAAAGGTCTCCGAAAACATCGAGTCGAGGTCGATCTGCACAGTTAAACATCCCAAGATCCACTTTCCGTCGCATAATCCATGATGATTTGAATTTAATCCCTTATGAAATACAAGTGACGAACAAATTCGAGACAGAGGACAAACCGCGTCGGGTTGCATACGGACAATTTTGTTGTCAACATGGCCGAGAATGACGGTGATTTTTGGCGTAAAATCATCATGAGTGACGAGGCACATAAATAAACAAAACTGCCGCTACTACGCCAGAGGAAACCCACAAATGACAGGCTGAGAGGAAAAGCGGGCTAAAATTTATATAAGAGCAAAAGTGAATTAATTTAGTGTGTCAGTGCAAGAATGGCATAAGTAATATGGTTTAGAGTCAAAATGAAACGCCTTAAAAGTAAGAGCAAAAATGGTATAACAATTCTTTCAGAGCAAGAACAGCATAGTTTTTTGTTCCGTTTTCGCTCTGAACATATTTCGCTTCACTTTTGCTCTGAACATATTTCGTTTCACTTTTGATCTGAACATATTTCGTTTTGCTTTTGCTCTTAAGTAAAATTATTCCACTTTTTTCTGAACGTAAAAATTATACCAGTTTTCCTCTCAGCCACTAAAATAATCCAAGAAGAGCCTCTCCACAGACCAAAAAGTGACCGTTTGTTGTGACATTACTGCGAAATGTGTGATTGGACCGTACTTTTTCGAGGACGAGCGATCGAAGCCTCTTACCGTCAATGGCGACCATTATCGAGCGTGCGTAGAAAGAGAATGCAAACCGGTTTTTTAACGGTAAATCAAGATTTTGAGGGGTGTTTGGAAAATTTCACATACAGACTCTTGTTTTACTCGACAAGACCTACAAGAAAAATAGTATCACTTCCTAGGTATTTCTACTTCACTAAATTTTGTAACACCGTGTTATCTGACAAGGAAAGCAGCGGCCAAGAATTACATTGGTCCTGAACCCTTTCCAAAAGACAAATTAAGGTTGACCTGCCTCAGATAGGCAGGTCAACCTATTAAGCTGTCTCAGGGCCCCAAGCTGCAAGGGAAAAATAAAAAAAGAAATTCAAGAATAAATTTCCAAGGAAAATATTGAAATAAAAAAGAATAGATTAATTTTTAGATAAATTTTGAAATTTTTGTGGTATCGATATTTATAAACAAATTTTAAAGGTTATAATGTTGAGAAAAAATTTAACGGGCCCTGAAAAATTTCGCCTCAGGCCACCCGAAAATGCTTAGCATTTGGCTCTGACTTAGACAGTCAAAATTACTAATTGGGAACTTCAATTTAAAGAGGCTTAAAGCTAAGCAAAAAACAATTCAGGGCTATCATGGGTTTTCTTCCCTTTAGGGCATTGTAAACTGATGTGTGGGTGTACATGATTACACCCTGAACAAAGCCCCCGACCCAACCAATTGTATAAGAATTGGCGGCAATGTACCTGTATTAGTGCATAGAGGAGTCATACCGTTGAATTCTCACTAGAAAATCAACCAAACGAGAGAACCAAAGTTTTCCCGTTTTTCCGCAAATCTACAACAAATACACCTCTGCGCTCTCTTACAGAAGTCTCCATATCCCCACTCCCAGTAGTATAATCTAGTACTAAATGGCACTCTTTTACTATTGTGAATGTGGATATCGGCCAAAAAGAAGAGGAAGAATGACAGTCAAAAGGTAAATAGAGAAAAAGAAAAATAAGAAAGGCACGCGGCTGCGCTTCTTAACAAAATTAAAATTAAATAATTTTAATTTCGCGAGTAACGCGCCGCGGATTGAAATCGCGATAAGATCACATGACAAAATTTTTGAATGGTGCAGGACAACACCTGTAGATTCTGTCACTAAGAAGCTAAGACACCAGAGCACATACTACAACACTGCGAGGCTCTCACACGCATCAGGCAGAGTTATCTGGATCACTATTGGCCAAACAGTTTGGACATCATAAGTACGAAGTCGAAATTCTTATTAAGATGCCTCAACGGGATCGATTTATCTGAGTGCCTATAATAAGCACCTACAGGAGGGTGCAATAAACCAAATTAGGTCGCAGTACCCTACACCCTTTTAATATCTATCTGGTTGTTAGATCATTGAAATGTGGGTGAAATATAAATAATATCTATTAAATCACTTAGGTCTTGAGTTCGACTCCCAACAAGGTCATGGTTGTTCCCTCCTTCTTCCTGTCTCTTAACAATCTTCCATTTCTAATCAACACATTATTTTGGGTAAAAAGAAAAGTATTTATGTTTCATGAGTTGATTTCATAAAAAAAATTTAGCTTTAAAAAGTTTTGACTTTCAGTGAATTCAATTATTTTTTAGTGGAAAATATTTTTTTAAAAGATCTTATGACAGGTTTTGCGAGCAATTACTCCGTATGGCCTAATATAACACCTTAAACGGTTAATAAATGGGAGTGGCGGGGAAATTAAAGGAACAATTTTTCCCGTTTTAATGTAAAAAAAATTTTTCTCAGATAATCCGCTTTTAGACGGGGAAACTTATGTAAACTGAAAAGTGTCAAATGTGATAGAAATAGAAGAAATACCCCTTTCGTTTTACCCTCTCTTTCCAAGACAATTTGACAGTTGTCGGAAACAAGTTTCTTCATCTAATAGCAGACATAGGAATTAGGATATAGGATTAAAAATAATATATATGGGGGATTTTATCTCAAGTGAACCCATTTATAAAATCGATTGGCCTGAAACTTATACAAAGTTTCTTTTCCATCATAAATATAGATACCATCATTTCGAATGGAAATCAAATCATGAGAACAAGGACACTACAACGTTCGAGAGTTACTCGTTACTCGACGTTCATTTTGAAAGGTAACAAGTCTCAGCCTACTTTTGGACCTCAAAGTTCTCAAACGAAAAAAACCTGAACTTTCTGTTGAACCCAAAAAAACTTTTCTTTTTTGAAAAAAAGTTAAAGTTGTTGATTTTGAAGAAAAAAACGATCAAATTTTGGATTGTTTTGAAATTGTTTTTTCTCTTTTTTCAAAAGATTGAATAAAAATCTGTCGAAAACGCGTTGGACAAAATTTTCGAAATGCAATAGGTGATTAGTTACATATTAGGATCCAAAACAGGGGCTGTTTGATCAAAGTATTAAAATTCTACCTCCTCCAACTCAGCGAGTTTTTTTTACCGATCTCATTCAAAATTTGTGTTGTAACTACTACCTACTATGACTTGTGCAAGTTTGAGCCTGATCGATTTTACAAGTGCGTTCCCTTGAGATGAAATCCCTCATATGTATATCTATAAGTGGGCTTTGCTCCTAGCCTCTTTAGCGACAATCATAGGAAATAGAAAATTGGAATATGTGGCTAACCCGACTTCCCCTGAGGTCGGATTCGTCGCATCTTCACTTAATTTAAATTGATGATGATCTGCTAATCTCCATGTTGGGAGCAAACGGCCTCAAATAGGATTGTCCATAGGACTCCGTTGAGATCTGTTCTGCATCTTGCAACAACGGACCTGCTGCAGTTAGTTCGTTTTTGACAGTGATACCCTAAGTATTTTTGGAGCGATCGCTTCTTCGGCGGGGGTTGTAGGATAAGAATGCATTAAAGATGTTGCTCACAGATAGTAGCATGTGTCCGATCCAACCATACTTCCTGGACATGATGTCTTGATGTTTGGTTAGAATCGTGAAATTATTCTATGGAAGCATCGGTTTATAAAAGTTTGAAGTTTTCTTACTGCTATTTTTGTCAAACCTCACGTTTCGCAGCCTTACAAGAGAACAGGTTTTATGCAAGTGTTGAAGATCTTGATCTTGATTTCATGTGATAGGTCTTTTGATTTTCACATTACTCTTAGAGTGCGAATGGCGATTCGTGCCTTGCAAAGTACGGTTTTCGATGTCTTCGTCGGCGTCACATTTTTTTTTATATAATTCAAATAAGGAAACAAAGAGTGTCGACAGTGGTGTTGTTTAGTAAAAATTAAGTTGTTGTTTGTGCTTTGTCTCTCATAACTTTCGTTTTGCTGATATTTATCCTCAGCGTAACTATCCAGTGAACAAAATCTTCGTAAATAATATCATTTACGAGAGTTTGGCGAAACTTTTGCGGACAAAACTATCGTAACCGGATCCGAAAACGGTACGAAAACAAATCATATGCCGCTCAGTTTGTGACAGCAAATGTTTCGTTTACGGCACTCGCAAAAAATATCATCAGCGAGTTTTTTGCGAGCCTTATTACGAGCCGTTTGTTGTCTCTTATTCTTCTTAATTCTTCATTGTCATATAAAAGCTCTCAAACTTATCGTTTGCGAGCACATTTACGAGCATTATGCTATAAACACAACCAAAGCAGCCGGCCTCTAACCGCTTACTTCTTCTGAGAGAATAAACACAATAAGAGCGTCAACCTCTAGCGTCAAGAATATGTAAAAGAAAAACAAAACAAAAGCAGTTGGTTTTGATTATTGTTTTAACAGCTCAGTTTTTTTTTATTTACATTATCAATTATCAAAAAATAAAAAGAAAACTTCAATATTCTGTAATTTGAAAAAATTGTTGTATAAATTAAAATTATTTACATCGTTTATTTGTGCAAAAATCATCAAAAGAATGAAGAAACTGAAAGGAAACTCGAAAAAATACTTACATATATTTTCGTACTAAAACTTGGCAGCACTTGACTTTTTTTTAAAAAATATGGCAAAGTTTCCTCTCTTACAAAAGAGAAAACATTGTGAAGTTGAGAAAATTTTAATAGAATCTAGTGTAGCGTCGTTGAGGCGGCAGCTAGCCTCAGAAATTTGTTCCCATACAAATACATAAAATTCTGTATGTTTGTTGTTGAAGCTGAGGCCGGCTGCTTTGGTTGTGTTTATACCATTAAGCGAATGATTTTGTAACGCTCGTTTTTTTGTTGTTGTGCCATGTGCCAAAGAAATCGTTTGTCGTCTCTCTTGCTTATTTTTTATTTGTCATATTTATACATTGAGCAAATGTTCATGTAACGCTCGTATTTTTGACCGCAAAACGCTCGTTTCTGAGCTCGTTTGCGATAGTTTAGGCGAACGTTCGCTCAACATTCACTGCTTGGTTCACTGGGTAGTAGCGCATTTTGGTAGAGCGAGTTCAATTTGGCTTTGATGTGGTTGAAGTTATGTGCCAATAAGCAAAGATCGTCAGCATAATCGAGATCATTAAACTTCGCGAACGGGGTCCACTGAATACCGCATCGTACTTCTGTATTTCTCTATTTGGCAATCATTACTGGTATGAGAACACACCCTTGTCTAAGGATAATATCGATTTTAAATGAGTCAGATGTTTTAGCTTTGAATAGGACGGTTATTTCTGCTCCGAAGTACATGCTCATTATGATATATGTGATGTGTCCGATTCACCTCATCTTCCCCTATAAGCACTAGCGAATCAAAACATTTCCTAAGAGGGATTTCAGTTCGTTCCTTTAATTATTTTTTTATTCATGACCAACGGTCAAATTAAAGAGGCTTTTATCCCCAAATACCCCACCATTGGATTCTTCGCCAGTGAATGCTTATGTGTAGATATGTAATGAAATATAGTTAGTTATATTTATTGCTACATCATCATTGCCAAAAGATTCGATTCGTTCGTTTTTATTCGTTAAGACTAAAAGTCTCTGCCACTCATGCTTTGTAAATGTAAAGAAGTGTTGTTATCAGCAAAAGTCATCATTATCAACAATAACATCAACACGAAAGCATCACCAGCATCGCTAACAAACAACAGCAAGAACAACAATAGCCTCCATCAGCCTCCATTAAAATCATCAGCATCATCATCATCATCATCATCGTTGTTATAACCCATCACAAACAATAATCAGTAAACGAATAAATTTAAGCTATACAAATCAATTCGTCACAACAATTGAGAACTGAAGCAGCATATTAATTAATATCAAAATAATATACACATACAAACACACAGACATACGTACACACTTATACACGCACATATATCCACGTATATCCACTTCATATGTGTATAATTATTTTAATACTATAGCATGGTAAAACTTGCAAGGAGGAGAGGGTCTGTGAGAGAGAGAGGGAGAAAAAGAGTGAGAGAGAGAGAGAGAGCACATCAGCATATCAGTCCAAACTGCAAGTAGAGGAGTATGTAGGCAGGTAGGCTGGCAGGCAGGCAAAACAGCAACAACATAAAATGTTGTTGTTCATTTCATCGAATGTCTAAGTTGTTGTTGTTTTTGTTTTGTTGCTGATGATGATATTTCATTTTTTTTTTTACAATAACTTTTTTTCTACACATTTTCCTTTCCATAAGTATTTCCAATGTTCTATTGGCAATTGTACATAATTATAACAATGCTTCGCGGTTATGTAAGCAGCAGCAACAAATGAGTGGACAACCATTAAGGCAGATCGACGAACGTATGTCCAGAGGGGACTAACAGAAGTTCGCTAGTAGAAATCGTATGTAAACCTTTAATGGCTTCTTAGTCATAGAGACAATTCAAAAGATTTGGGGTCTTCAAAGTTACTCGCTGTGCACTAGAAAGATTTTGAGAGAGAACAAATCCGACGCTACAGCTCACAAGTTTGTAATTTTTGATTCAATAAATCTGTGAAAGAGTGCAATAAAACTTTTCTCAAAATTTTTTTTTTAAACTCAACGCTTTTTCACATAATTTTTTACCCGCGTAAAATTGTAGAGAAACTTGAACTGGGCACCACAAGTGGAGTAGTCCAAAACAAAACGCACCCTGAAAAAGAACCTAGAGCAATCCAGATCTTCAAAGCGCGATTTAAAGGTAATCGCAAAGGATCGAACCCGAAAATGGTTCGTTCAGACCCTAGGAAAAAAGAGAACAAGTAAAAAATCGCATAATGAACAAATTGTTTCCACCGTTAGAACACAGTGTTTGGTGCCTTGGATTTCTATGGTGTGGAGGGTCCTTACCTCAATTACAAAAATGGTAAAAATGAGTAGAACTAGGATCTCTATTCTGGTTTGGATTTGTGAACGCAATCAAACTACCGGATTAAAATTGATGAGGAAAAATCATTGTTGAATATACTTTTTCGATTATTTTCAGCCTTAGTGAAGAAGTTTCGAAATCACTTTTGCTATCTGTCTGAAGAGATGATTGGGTTTGCCCCAAGACAAGACATGTTCAAGCACATGAGGACTTGGAAATCTGTAACCGTGTTTCTTCGCGACCTTGATTGAACGGTGGTTCGCTGGACTTGGAACCCACCATGTCAAAAACAATACCCAGTGAATCCCATAAAGAAACCTCGGATAACGGACTATCTAATGTTGACCATCCCCGCAAACGCCCTAAGGACTGCGATTTACGGATATGCACCTGGAATTTCCGAAACCTTTACAGGGAAGCAGGTGGATTTCGTCGGAGTATATCGAACTGACATCACCGCTATACAGGAAATACGATGAACGAGACAGGGTTGCTCCAAAAGAGCGTCCTGTGATATCTACTACAGTTTTCATGATTCGCGAAATGAATTTGGTGTTGGGTTTGTGGTTGGGAAGAGACTGCGCCATCTTGTCTCGAGGCTTACTCCAGTGAACGAGCGCCTAGCCACTGTCCATATCAAAACAAAACTCTTCAACATCACCCCGATTTGTGTCCATGCCCCGACGGATGAGAAGAACTAGCCGACCAAAGATAACTTCTACGACCTCCCCGACAAAACCTAAAATCGTGCTAGGCGATTTTATTGCCAAGGTGGGCAGGGAGAGTCTCTTTGGTCCGACGATCGGAAAATTCAGTGTCCACGACGAAACCACCAACAACGGCATGAGGAGCATTACAGTTAGACAGATTCTAGCATCAATAAGTGGCGCTAACAGCGACCTGGAGTGATACAAAGAGTTGAGGAGAGAGGAGAAACGTCTTTTCAGGCGCAAGAAAAGAAAGCCAGAAAGATATGTGTGACGATATCGAGATGCTTGGAATGAGACAGGAATGAGGTTTGAAAATTTTTCGAAAAAATAAGACGCCTGACTAACGCTTTGAAGAGCGGCGTCTCTTTTTGCAAGGACGAAGACTGGAATCTGGTGATAGATGTCGTGGAGGTTATAGAGTTATAGAGGGGACACTTCTCGCAGCTGCTTAATGGTGATGACGGCAACAATCCCGCCATTGGGGAAGCTGTTTCGGAAACCCCAATCACTGACGGCGTTGAAATACCGCCGCCCGATTATGACGTCTTAACAGCCATAGTTCGGCTGAAAAAAATAAGGCTGTGGGTGCAGAGGACTTGCCTGCTGAGTTGTTTAAGACTGGAGGCGAAAAGCTCATAAATCGCATGCACGAGCTTTTATGCATAATAAGGTCGGATGAGAACATGTTCAGCGACTGGAACTTCAGCGTATTCTGCCCAATCCACAAGAAAGCTGATCCTACAATTCGCGCTAACTAAGTTTTCTCAATATCTCAAATAAGGCTCTTTAAAGCGTAATGTGTGAAAGACTGAAGCCCATCGTCAACAAACTGATTGGTCCTTATCAGTGTGGCTTCAGGCCTGGTAAATCCACCATCGACCAGACATTCACACTACGCCAAATTCTCGAAAGGACCCAAGAAAAATAGATCGACACACACCATCTATTCGTCGATTATAAAGCCGGCTTTGTAAGCCCGATTAAAGATCGCCTGTCCGCCACAATGTCTGGTTTTGGTATCTCTGCAAAGCTCATACGTCTTTGCAAAATGACACTGACCGACAGCACCAGCGCTGTGAAAATTGGGACCGACCTGCCCGCGCCATTTGATACCAAAATAGGTTTCAGACATGGTGCGACTTCTTTAATCTAATGCTGGAGAAAATAATTCGAGCTGCGAACATCGACATCTCTGGCACTATCTTTTACAAGAGTGTCATGTTGCTGGCATACGCTGATGATATTGACATCATTGGTACCAACGTGCGAGCAGTCAGTGCGGCATTCTCCAGCTTAGAAAGGGAGTCTCGTCGAGTAAGTCTAGTGGTGGACGAGGACAAAACGAAATACCTTGAGATCAAGCGAAGAATAGCTCTTGCCAACGAATGTTACTACTAGCTCAGTAGGCAATTGGGAAGCAGAGCCCACTCTCGATGTACGAAAATAATGCTCTTCAAGTCCCTCATCCTTCCCGTCCTAATGTATGGCGCTTAGACGTGGACATTGACCACCAACGATGAGAGGCTGTTGGTGAATGCAAAGCATTCGAGAGGAAGATATTCCGCAAGATCTATAGTCCAGTGTGCGTGGACGATGTGAATCGTATACGATGGAACCATGAGCTATATGAGCTGTACGCCGACATTGACGTAGGCAAGCGCATAAAAATCCAGGGGCTTCGCTGGCTAGCTCATGTTGAGCTAATGGAAGAAAGTGTTCCGGCTAAAAGGCAACATATTCGAGCCATGGAGGTGGAACGTGCAGAATAGGACGACCTAATCTCCATTGGAAAGACCAGGTACATGGGGACCTGACTGCACTTGGCCCTATTGACTGGCGACGACGAGCGCATTGCAGAAGTAACTGGCGAGGCTTTATAAAACGCGGCCACGACGGATCATCGGTTGTAGAGCCAACTAATTAAGTATTCCTAGTGCTTCTAGAAGGGAAATTCATACACTGCGACAGCAAACGGTACCTAATATTTGCTTTATATATATTTTTTTAAATAAACATCAACACAGCAAATGTATTCTAGTCCCTCTGTTTTATCGTATATTGCATGAGCTCAGCTGACTCTAGAAAGTCACCGCAAACACTTTTTCATCTTCTTCTCCTTTGGCTGTTAGTACTTCAGTATTTTTCCATTACTTAAAGCTCTTAAAGATGTTACCAATGAAGTATTCATCTTCTTTAACATTTGCTAACAGCAACAACAACAACAAAAAGAACAAAAACAGCTACTTGATCATCATCAACAGCATCGCAATCATCTTCTTTCTACTTCTTCACCTTGTTCGACTGACCAACCAAACAACCCAACCACTTTAATAATATTTAATTGTCTTGGACAGACAAAAAGACAGACAGACAGATATACAATAATGAATAGCATTAGCGGGCAGCTAACAAAAAAAAAAAAGAAAAAAAAATCAACCAGAAACAAAAACAAAACCAAAAATAACAAAAAACTCTATATGAGCATATATAAAAATAACAATTCTTGAAAAGAAAGAAAGAAGAAGAAAATTATAAATAAATATTAATAATAAACCAAAAAAACAAAAAAAATAAAAGTTAAGAAGAAGAAGAAGAAAAGATGAGGTAGTAGAAAGAGAAAAGTTGGTAAAAGTAAAAAAAAAAAACCAAAAAAAGATGAAGCTATTGTTTTTGTTCTTGGTGGAAGCTGAAGCTGCCTGCATCAGCACGATGAATGCGTATAGTTGCTTAACTGTGGTAAGATGATGAGGCTAAAACGGAGGTGCTCTTGCCGATGTATGTATGTATGTGTGTAAGCGTGTATAGATGGAGGATGACGGGATTGCTGAAATTGTAAGACATCAGTCAACATCACACAGCATGCCATCATCAACTTATTCTCTTCTTTCTTTCTTGGTTTTTTTTTTTTTTTATTTATCAAAAAATCAAAAACAACAACTTTTCAAGTTCATCATTTTGTTTTTTGTTTCTTTTTTTGTGTTTTTTGTGTATTATTTTTGTAAACTCTGCAACTAAAATGTAAAGTAAAATACAAAATAAAAGCAGCAACATTTATTTTAAATTTTTTTTTTCTTCTCAAACTTCAAACAATTGCGTTTGTTTTTTTTTTTGTTTTTTTTTTGGTTAATGTTTTTCATTAACACTAATAATTCTTCAGCTTTCAACACAACTTCACCAGCAGCTCAGCGTTCGCCGCTCAGCGTTGTTTGAGCTCATCTCAGCTTTCTCTTTAACCTTCAAGTTCATGTTCATGCAGTGTTAGATTTTTTTGTGTTGAAGATTTTGAACTTTTTGGCCTTTGGAACGAAACAAACAAAAAAAAAAAAACAAAAACACTGAAAATAAAAGAAAATACAATTTAGAAAATAAAAACAAAGCAATCGTTATTTTTTAAGCAAGCAACATTGAAAAGAAAATTTCCGTAGATGGCGTTCAGTGAAAAGTTTTAAATGCACTGGCACTAGGGAGAAATGGGAAAAATGCGGTTTCTTTAATAACAAACAAATAAATAAGGATGACCAAAAATTTCTACATTCATTCACTGCAATTCGAATTTTTTTATTTATTTTCTCACTATTTTAGTTAATGAAAGTTACAATCGTTTTTCACAACACTGTGCCACAAAATTGAGTTTTTTCCATCGGATTGGCGATTTGACATGTAGTTTTGAGTAATTTGGGGTCGCTGAGCTCGAATCTGAAGACCATTACGTCTGGTTTTCGAGATAACGGTACATGAAATCAAGAAAATGGCTTTTTTAAGATTATATCAGGACATTCCAAATGTATGTCGAATAGTTTTTGGTGTCTATAGGGAAGATATTTAGTAGAAAAAGAAGCACATTTTTTGTAAGCACAAGAATTTTCCATCTAAGCTCCATTCCCCAAATTTCGGGACCAGTATACACCTGGTACTACGTGGTAGAGTTCGTTCCTCTGCTGAGATAGGTGGTGGGTGGCTATTTAACTCTATGCTAGGCGTGTACCCATCTATCGCCACCGTTACTGCTTCTTTATGTAGCTGGTTGAGAGCCATGGTCTAGGTAGGTTTGTCGAGATGGCCTAGACTGCTGAATCGCACGATGTCTTCGCTGAATTTAAATATGTCGGTGCGGATGTTGCGTGGTGGGGGTGCAGACTCCGTCAGATTGTTGTTTGTATGGTCATTTTGGTTTTGTCAGGAGCTCATTGTGGTTTCTTCATGTAAATGGTCTTCGTGGGTCATCAGAACACATCCTGTCGAGGTTCTTCAGGCAACATTTGGCCACGTCTGTAGACCCTTCCACTGAGATTCGCTGATGTAAGGTGAGCAAATGGGGGCAGCATAATTTGCCACTGATCTACCAATGGCTTTTGACGACCTCGATAGCCTAGTGGATAGTGCACTAGACTTTCATCTGGGAGGTTCGGGTTCGATTCCCGTCTTCGTCTGGTGGTTAATTTTCATTACTTTCTTATATTCACTATCAATATGAAGTGTATGAGAATTATATGACAGTGTACAAGTACACACCTTGGTTGGTAATGGCAAAACCACCAAGCCGATAAAAAATTGCCACACCGCCGTTCGGAATCGGCGTTAAACTGTAGGTCCAACTATGTGGTATCACAATGGGTCGTTCAGTCCTAAGTGTGTCTCTCGACAGCCACTCCAACCTAACCTAACCTACCAATGGCTTTATAGAAGTTGAGGAGCGTTTCTTTATCCTTCCCCACGTGCTTGCCGTTAGCGCTTTTAGGACGTTATTGCGCTCTCGCAACCTGTTTTTAGTGTTGGACGCATGTGTTGAGAAGGTAAGCAGGCTGTCGAATGTCCCACCTAGTATCTTTGGATACTTTACAGTGGGGATAGTTCTTCCTTAGACTTCGATTCGTAGCTCTTTGTTCACCTCTTTTGTACAAGACGTAAATAGAGTTGCAGTAGATTTTTCTGTCGATAGTTGTAGGTTTCGACTGTTGAAAAATGCGGCCACATTAGTTAGGTACTTGTTTATACCATCACAGAGTTCACCGATACTACTCTCTGTTGCGAGCACCGTGCTGTCATCAGCGTACGAGGCTAGCGATATATTTGTAGGCGGAGTTGGTAGTTCGGAGATGTAGTAGTAGTAGTTGAATAGTTGGGGTACTCCTTGCTTTATCCTCCTGCATTTAGAGGTGGCGTTCCTAAATTCAACGTATGCTGGTCTACAGCTTAGATAGTTTACCAGCCACTTCTTCAAGATGTTTGGTAAGGGTGATTCCGGAAGGTCCTGTAGTAGTGTGGTGTGACTGACGGTATCGAAGGCTTCGGAGAGGTCAAGGGTGACTACGACTATCCGTTCGCATGGCTTAGGTTAGTTTAAGCCTCTGTTGATTTGCGCATGGACATGGTTTAGAGCGGCGATAGTGCTATGACCCTTCCTGAAGCCGTGTTGGTGATCGGAGTGTGGCGTTCTGAGATTTTTGGTAGGAGAAGCACCTCTAGAGTTTTGGCTACTAGTGAAAGGAGGGATATCGGGCGGTAAGATTTGCCCTGATCTGGTTTCTTCACTGGAGTTGGTATGGGATTAACTCGTCCTACTTTCCTGATATCCAGGATGACGAACGTATGCAGAGACACAATGAGGACGCGTGTCAGGTAGTCCAGACTGGGCTCGTCTAGTTTTTTGACCATGACCATCGTTATGCCGTCTGGCCCCAGGGCCTTTGGCTTTTTTAATTGCGTCAGACACAAAAACTGATCGGGTATAGCTGCAAGAACGTTCTATTGATAATTCAGAAAATCTGCGGATTACTCGAAAAAAAGAGCCGCTCAGATTATGGTATGAGCCGCAAAATCGTCAAATGAGCGCTCTCAATCCATGTTTCCTCCCACCTTTTTGCTAGCTCGTCTACCATTTGACTCGGAACCCAGAGAATTCAGACTTCGTTTAGTTCACTAAGCGTATTTAGTTTATCAAGACTTTTCCACAGCAGTTTAGAGTTTTCCTGGTATGTCTTCTGCTCCTTGTTAGCCACTGGACTGTTAGTCAAGATTGGAATATTTTGGCTCCGATAGTTTTTGCTTGAAATTGAAGTAGGCACATACGTCGATGGCGCTTATTTCTACCTGACAAATGTTAGTGTACCTATTCGGGGGCTCAGAGTATTTTATCCTTGGCCCATAGATCCCTACTCCTGTATCTTCATCAGTAAGAAACCCAGGTTATCATTTATTGGTGTAATTTATAGATATACCTTCCCAATTCTTTTTACTGCTTAGTTCTTAGTTATAAATTTTTTGATGAAACTAAATTTCGGTTTCATATTATCTCGTGGTACTGAGATTTCAAGGTATTTTCTACGTAAGAATGTCAAACTTCTTCTAACTAAGGCAACATCCTGATCTAATATTTTCACCAGACACTATAAAAATGCCCTTTTTTCGCCTGTGTCTGATACGAGGGTTGCTACTTAAGTTTTGAGATAGAACAAGTAAAAACAAATATTGATCATTGAAAATGACTTTATTGTTTTTCAAAATATTCTCCATGAAGATCAATACACTTTTGTATGCGTCTGAACTAATTTTTGGAGCACTTTTTCACTCCGAATGGAGTAACTCTAAAACTTGTGTTTTGAACGCATCAACCGCTTCTTCGGGCGACGAAAAACGTTGGAATAAAAAGAAGTCATTGGGTGTCAAATCAAGACTTTACGGCGGATGACCTATCAATTCGATGTTTTGAGTGCTCAAAAAGGCTCTCGTTTGTGCCGATGTGTGAGAGCTCGCATTGTTGTGTTGGAGAATGATTCTTCTTCCTTACTTCTGCGAACACTTCTAGCAAACAAATGGTGGTGTACCATTCAGAATTGACCGTTCCACGTTGCTCTAATGGCTCAGTGGCCACATGACAAGTTTTTCCGAAAAAACAGACGACCATTTGGTTCGTAATGCTTTGTACGCGAAAAACTTTTGCTGGATTAGGTTTACTTTGAAAGACCCATACAGTCGATTGTTGTTTAGTTTCGGGCTCATATGCATATACCCATAATTCGTCGCCTGTTACGATCTTATAGAAGTTTTTTGAAGCACCGTGTTTGTATTTTTTCAACATTTCTTTGCATAAATCGAAACGAGCCTTTTTTTGGGCGATTGTCAAATTATGTGGTATTCAAAGCGAATTAGTGTAACTAATGCCCAAGCATGTCTCAATCACGAGATAAGTCACATGCCAATCTTGCAATATCAGTTCACGCACAGTATCGATGTTTTCTGGCAGAGCAACCGATTTTGGACGACCTTCACAAAATTCGTCCTGGAGCGAACTATGACCACGATTGAATTCCGAAAATCAGCGAAACACGGTGGCTCGGGAAGGTGCTTCATTACCAAAAGTAGAAGAGAGTTGATCGGCCGACTATTGTTGAGTTAGTCCACGTCGAAAATCATAAAAAATCATCGCACGAAAATGTTCACAATTTAAATCCATTTTTTGGCCAAAACTAATTTTTCAAGACACTGTAAACAACACAAATAGCACTCGTATGACAAAACGTTCTGCTTACGTTTACTATTAAAAACGACAAAATATACTATGCTGATGTCAGATTTGACATACCTACACTGGTGTTGCCATATCTCCAAACTTAAGTAGCAACTCTCGTATATGTGAAGAGGTTTTAATTATAAAAAGGACTTCAAGTGATGCCATTGAATGGATATTCATGACCTAACTCTTCCCAGCGATAGCCTTGCCGATCATAAGTACTCTCTTAACCTTCTTTGTTGTGTTGTCAACATGAGTGATCTAGAGCAAACTCTGGTCTAAAGCGCGGTTCACGCCAAATTGGCACGCTTTGTTGTGGTCACCACGTCGACTCTAGTCATAAGAAAAACAAATATTTTACTGGGATTTGTTTTCAATACCGTTACCGTTAGTTGATAAATTTTTCATATTAATTGATCGCAAGTTGGTGACTGTGTGCACAATGGAAGCTGCAAATAGAAAATTGATTGTGAACAAACTTATTGAAAATCCGTCGTGGTCTGGTTCAAAGATTGCGAAAGTGTTAAATATCTCCAAAAGAACGGTATGCAGAGTTATAAAACGATATAAAGAAACTCTTAGTGTTGAAAGAGCTAAAAAAGTTGTGAACAAAACGGGAACCACCAACCTAAAATTAAAAACAAAAATCTTGAGGCCAATCAAAAGCAATCCCGGACTATCGAAAAGCGATCGTACCAAAAAATTCAATGCCAGCAAAAGTACTGCTAGACGAATACGCATAAAAAAAGCTGGGCTAAAGTGCTAGCGTGCTATAAAATATCCAAATAGAACAGACAAACAGAATTTGCTGGCCAAAAAACGTGCTCGCCTTCTTTATAATAATGTTTTGACTAAATTCAATGGATGCATTATTGTGGATGACGAATCATACGTAAAATTTGATCTTAAACAGCTTCCAGGTCAAAAATTTTATATGGCAAGGAATCATGGTAATATACCCTCAAAATTCAAGTACATACAAATGGATAAATTTGCAAAGAAAGCAATGGTGTGGCAGGCTATTTGCAGCTGTGGTCTCAAATCCAGGGCATTTGTGACATCCTCTTCTATGACGTCTGACATTTACATCAAAGAGTGCCTTTCGAAACGACTATTGCCATTTGTTCGTCACCACCATTCGCCAGTGAAGTTTTGGCCTGATTTAGCCAGTTGCCACTACTCTAAGAAAACCATGGATTGGTATCAGACAAATAAAGTAGATGTAGTGCTCAAATATATGAATCCACCTAATTGCCCCCAGCTTCGACCGATCGAAAAATACTGGGCTATTACAAAATATAAGTTGAAGAAAAATGCAGGTATTGTCAAAAATGTGAATTCAATGTTACTAAAATGGAACCAAATAGTCGCAAAAGTATCCAGAGCGGATGTTCAAAGATTGATGGGGTCCATTAAAAGGAATACCCGGCACTTTTTGCACAACAAAGAAATTTAAATCTTTTAATATTATAGTATTAAAATACAATATTAAACTTATCATTTAATGCATTATTTGTTATTCTGAGTGTTCTGGTTAAAAAGATACAGCAACTTTCCTGCGTGCCAATTTTGCGTGAACCGCGCTTTAGTGACTTCTGTTTGCTAGCATCTCTTCTAATCCGTCTAATCGGATGGGCTTTAAGTTGTTTTTACTGGTTTGAAATGGACAACATTGGGAGCGAAAGAAAAATTACAAATGAATGATCGGATGAGATTTTTAAAAATATAAATAATGTATGTTAGGTTAGGTTGGAGTGGCTGTCGAGAGACACACTTAGGCCTGAACGGCCCATTGTGATACCACATAGTTGGACCTACAGTTTAACGCCGATTCCGAACGGCGGTGTGGCAATTTTTTATCGGCTTGGTGGTTTTGCCATTACCAACCAAGGTGTGCACTTGTACACTATCTTATAATTCTCATACACTTTTCTCATTGATAGTGAATATAAGAAAGTAATGAAAATTAACCACCAGACGAAGACGGGAATCGAACCCGAACCTCCCAGATGAAAGTCTAGTGCACTATCCACTAGGCTATCGAGGTCGTCTTGATGACCCCACAAAACCTAAAAAAAAAACATGGTCACCTTATCCCACAAAGTACAAATTACCGCCACACCCTAAGGTAAAACATTTAATTTAATATTTGCCTGCTTAGCGTGCGTTGCCAATTAAATATAAATACGAAAAAGAAAAATTTCAATTTTTGTTGTTATTGCTGCTGTTGTTTGTTGTTGTTGCACTTATCAATCAGTGCTGGCAATTTCAATTGCCACTTTTATTGCTACTTTTATATATTTAAGTGCAATATTTGATATTTTTTACGGCGTTTCATTGCGACGCGTTGCTTTAGTTTTCACATCTCAGCAGCATGTGGATGCTGAGATTGAAATATATATTTTTATTTTTTTTTTTTGTAATTTGATGTGATGCGTTGATGTGATGTTGAAGCGATGATGTTATAACATAAACACTTTTCATATCCGTTTTCCTGTCACCGATGATTTCTGCTGTTTTGCCAGGCAGGCATCAACAACCATCACAACCACCGCCCAAAAATATTATTACCAACAACAACAACATCGCTTTAATCATAAAATAAAAACAGCATCACCGCCATCACCATCACACCCACCATTGTCAAATAACAACGTTTTGTTGCTGTTTGTTTTTGACATAAAAATACACAAAAAAAAAAAAGAAGAAAAATGTTGCAATAAAATTATTATTGCATTTTTTAGTAACAAATGTTTATTATTTGTTTTATTTTTTTATTTTTATTTTTTTTTTTTAGTTTAGTTTCGCTGTAATGAAATCATACATAAGCACTTTCTTTCCAAATTTTAAGCAAGCAAACACTCAAACACTCCCGCAGGTTTCGATATTTGATGTTGTTGTTGTTGCTTGCTGTTATACGATTTCTTTGGTGCAGCAGCAGCAACAGCAGTTTCAGCATCACTTTCGGTTAGTCATCTGCCTTTTTTTCTCTTTTTTTTGTTTTTTTTTGTTATCGCTGGTTAGCCTCTGATGTCTTGATGACTGCTAACTTGATGCCTGGTGCCTTGATGTAGTGATGCCTTGCTGCCTTGATGTCTTCTGCCCATTTTACCATTGGTTTTGCTGCGCGCTCAGTTTCACTTGTATTCATTTTTTTTCCTTTTTTTTTTTTTTTTTGTATAAAATTTTTTATTATTTTTGCTGTATATTTTCCTCTTTTTTTTTGTCAGCGATTCCTCCATAAATGGCTCATAAAATTTTATATGATCGTCAATAAAAACATTGCTCCACTTCCATAATTCTGTATATTTTTCTGTTTTGTTGAAATTTTCTTTCGATATTTTTACCCTACATGGTTTCGTAAACCAACCTCCTCAACCAGGAACGAAAAGCAAAAGCAAAAAAAAAAAAACAAAACTCTTAATAATAAAAATATCTAAAGAAAAATAAACTCATATTCCTTTTCGACTTACTTAGTTACATACGTGAGGCACAATAAATGCATTTTAAGTTGGCTCTGCTGTCGTAATTTTGTGGTGGTGCTGGTTGGTGGCAAGCGAAAGCCACCGGGATCAAGCTAGCGAAAAATCAGACATTATGAAAATGGAAAGTTATTTGTATTGAAGTAACCATGAACATATTCATGTGTCTACCATATTTTTATGTGCCTACATAAAAATAGCTGCAGCCATAACTAGAAAGTTATGTCTAACTATTCATTCGTTACGACTTTAAAACTTTAAGTGGGTTAGCTGTGTATAGGATTTGTGTATGTATTTTGAAGAAGTAGTTTCTTTTATATTTGTCACCCTCAATTCTGTTGATCTTTATTTTATTAATTTAACTAGCTGAGCCGGCAAACGTTGTTCTGCCTTTTCTTGTACTTGATATTTAAAATTGAACATTCGTAATGACAATTCAGGCTTCCATTGAATTTGAAATTTCCATTGAAGAAAAAAAAATTCTAGATTTAAAAATGTGCCTCATTATTGACACAATTGACATTTTGCAAAGTATTTAACTTGCAGAACTGTACATTAAAAACAGAGAATTAAATTTACATTTTATTGTGTTAACTAAATTTTAGAAATTAAAGATTACATTGTGTCTGGATGACCAGAAAATGAAACTTTTTTATTGTATTATCAGCGATGTGAACAGCGAAAACAACTCAAGTCTGATAGCAAAGAACATAGTGGATATTTACAAAAAAAGAGAAGACCGTTAGGCGCATCAGTGACTGACCTTCGACAAAAACAAAACTATAACAGCTGATGATACCGTTTGAGCAAAATTATTAACCCAGTTGATGCTAAAGGGGTCATTCCAGCAGTTAGATAGAAATTCCAGCAAATCTGTAGTAAAAAGGAATAAATTTTAAGCGTTTTTTTTTTTTTTTTGTTGAACAATTTTATTAGATTTCAGTTAAATTATAGAAACAATATTTCAGAAGGTTCTATATTCATATCAAAGATCATTCATGAAATTATATCTAAACCAAAAATTATTTAAATGTTTGCACCAATTTGATATTTATTATAAATATAGCATTTGTTACAGCACCGCCTAACGGATTTTAAGACAGCAAAGCAGGGTCTTAAGATATTTCATATAGTAGTAGAAATAATAGCAGTAAAAAAGTAGAAGAAAATCGCAGTAGAAAAGGTAGTTGGAAAAAGAATAGAAAATAATATTAAAAATTGTTGTAAAAAGGTAGCAGAAAAAGTAGTAGAAAAATAGTTGAACATAGTAGTACAAAAATAGTAAAAATGGAGTAGAAATAGTGGTAGAAATAATAATAAAATATAGTAGTAGAAAAATTGTAAAAAATATTGGAGTATGAATGTATAAACTCATAATTGTGACTAACTTCATATCTATCATACGCGCCATTTTTTTTGACATTGACAGCTATTCTATCTCGAAGAGCGCCAAAAATACCATTAGAATTGATTTGTCAAATAATTTTCATAATTTTACAAAAGTGTTTTACTATAGCTGAAAATGGTGAATTTCGTGCCAACAAACCAACATTTGCGGGAAGTTTTAATTTGCTTCTTCCATTTAAAGAAAAACGCAACTGAAGTACATCGTTTACTCACTGAAGCTTATCCTGACTGTGCTATAGTCATTAGAATGTATCAGGTGTGGTATGCCCGTTTCAAAAGTGCTGATTTTGATGTTGAAGACAGAGAACGTTCAGGCGGCCCGAAAAAGTTCGAAGATGAAGAATTGAAGGCATTACTCGAAGAAGATTCATGTCAAACGCAACAAGATCTTGCAGAATCTTTAGGAGTTGATCAATCAACCACTTCTAAAAGCATTGGGAATGATTCAAAAGCAAGGAAATTGGGTGCCGTACGAATTGAAGCCGAGAAACGTCGAACGACGATTTTTCACATGTGAACTGCTGATTGAACGACAGAAAAGAAAGGGGTTTCTGCATCGTATTGTGACTGGCGATGAAAAGTGGATACGTTACGATAACCCAAAGCGTAAAAAATCATGGGGACCGCCCGGACATGCATCAACATCAACGGCAAAGCCGAACATCCATGAATCCAAGCTCATGCTGTGTATGTGGTGGGATATGAAAGGTGTCGTGTATTAAGAGCTGTTGAAACCGAATGAAACAATCACTGGCGACCGCTACCGATTACAATTGATGCGTTTGAGCCGAGCATTAAAGGATAATAGGCCAGAATATGAGAATAGACACGACGAAGTTATTCTTCAGCACGACAATGCTCGGCCGCATGTTGCAAGGCAAGTAAAAACATACTTGGAAACGCTGAAATGGGAAGTGCTACCCCACCCGCCGTATTCTCCAGACATTGCTCCTTCTGATTACCACTTGTTCCGATCGATGACACATGGCCTGGCTGAGCAGCACTTCCGTTCTTTCGAAGAACTCAAAAAATGGGTCGATTCGTGGATAGCCTCAAAAGATGAGGAGTTCTTTCGACGCGGAATCCGTATGCTACCAGAAAGATGGGAAAAGGTTGTGGCTAACGATGGACAATACTTTAAAGAATAAATCTATAATCACTTTTTCACAATAAATGTCCAAATTACGAAAAAAAATACGAGTTTATACATTCATACTCCCAATATAATACTTTAAAATAGCACACTTTTTTAAAAATCGATTTCTCCAAACCAATTACAGGCCCTGCTTAAAGAAAGATGAAGATTTTAAGACTTAAAATATGAAGTGTTTCATAAGTTAAACGTTTTACATTATATAAAATTTGGCAAAAAATTTTGTACAGACTTTAATTACTAAAAGCTGAACGACTTCAAATTTCCCGGAAAAGACAGCCCATTCCCCGCACCAAATAAAATTCCCCGCAAGTTGGCAGCGCTGACCTACATATTAAACCCAAAAAAACCTTCTCACTTGGCGGCACTCTATAACGATGTGAGAGAACCTAAAAAAAAAACACAAAGAGAGTGCATGGGAGAGAGTAAAACCAAAATAACTGAGTGGTTTTGCTCTTCCTCTTTACTGCGACCGGCCGTACCCGAAACGAAAGCAACATATTTTGGAAAAATTTTGAGAGATGCGTCTTCTATGTATTGTATATTATTTGGTTCTTATAAAGGGTGAAAACTAAAAACAATGCCTACGATTAACCGCAATGACTGGGATCTATTAAAATGTTTCACCTCTAACTGCTGAGCAGTTCCATTGTGAATAACAATATAACGAAGAATAGACTTAACAACTTGGTCGTTTTATTCGCACATGTTAAACTAGCTGGCGAATATAACACAGCTAATATATGATAAATTCTATGTATTGTAAATTCTTTGATCCAACATTGTTAGAATTATCTACGTAGCTCTAAACATTATCGACATTTTTTACACAAAGATGTAAACAAATCGAAAACTTACGACTTTATTCAACTTTGAGCTCAGGACTAGGGGCACGCTACCAAGTATGCAATAATATTTCGTAATCAAAACAAAATTTCCTCAACAATCTCAATAAGCATTAATGTTGTTTACCTTAATTCTGACATTTATATTAACTAACTACGATTTTTTTTTTTTTTTTTTTTGATTTTTTTGGGGCTTTGCTATTAATTAATTACGAAAAAAAATTGATTTGAAATAAATTTTCCCACAACGTATATTCTAAAAAAAAAAAAAAAAAAAAAGAAAAAAAATGGCAAAAGAAGAAATAATGTGCAAACAAAGTAAGTAAGTAAAGGCAGCAAAACTCAAGCATAATTCAGGCACATAAATTAATGTAAAACACCTTATTGCATGATCTTTAAATATAAAACGAAAACTACAAAATGAGAACAGCAAATATAACTACAACAACAACAACAATGCCAACAAACAAACAAACAAGAACACAGCTGCAATACAGGCAAAAAGGTAATTTAAAGTTTAAGTCAAAAAGAAAAAAAAAAACTGAAAAAAAAAATGCCAAAATACTAAAAACGAATGAAACTCAAGTGCAGAGATTTTTTTTTTTTTTTTTTTGTATTATTTATTTGCTTGTTTGGTTTTTGTTTTTGGCTAAAACGAATTCAAAAAACATGATATCAAAGATTTCATGGGCTTAAATTGTAATATACTGCTACCATTACAACTTTACTTGCTTGCTATAAGCTAAAAAAAAACAACAACACAAACAGAAAATCACAGAATAAATGTGCAGTAACAAATGTTGAAAGCAAGCAACATCAACCAACAACAGCAACAACAATAGCAATAACCATACAATTGCAACAAAGCAAAACACACACACACACACACTCACCTCACAGAAACTGCAAGCAAACTCTAAGCTCCCAAATAAAAATCACAAAAAAAAAAAACAAAAAAAACGAAGTTAAATGAAAATTGCAAATTCAAAGCCAAAACTGATAAGTGTAGAGGAAGAAGGCAAGAGGAGAAGAAGAAGAAGAATAAGAAGGGAATAGTAGACGAAGAATCAGAGAAGGAAACTGAAAAAAGCTGAAGCCAGAAAAAAAAAACAAACAAAAAATAAATAAAAAGAAAAACGCAACGAAATGAAATCACGTTTACAATTGAAATTAGTGTTTGTGTGTGTATGTGTGTGTGTATGTGTGTGTGGTGCCTGGGCTCGCTCGCTTTTTGAATTGATTCACTGCAGCCAGAGGAGCGCTGAGGCAGCGGCCTCAGTGAAAACTGACATTACCTGGCTCTAACTGGCCGATGACTGCTGTTAGCCCCCCTCTGCTGCTGCTGCTGCCTGACTCCCATGTTGCTAGGTGAATTTACAATTACAGCAATAGCAGCACCAGCAACAGCAGCAGCAGCAGCATTGTTGTTTTTGCTGTTGTTTTGTTGCTTCATTTAATTTAAGTTTCTTTTTCTTTTGTACTTTTTTTTTTTTTTTTTGGTTTCGCTGTTGAAACTTTGTTGTTTTTGAGCCACTTCTCTATAGCTCAGCGCTTAGCTTAAAGCAGAAACTTTGCTGTTTTTTTGCTGCAACTCTAAAGTAAAATAAAGTGAAGCGAAGTGAAGTGAAGTTGAAGCTGAAGTGCCTAAAATTTTAGGCGTTTGTGTGAGTGTGCCAAAAGCGAACGATCGAGTTCAGATCAGCTTCAGTTCGTTTGAGTTGTTGTTGTTGTTGCTATTGTTGCACCAAAGACAAAACAACAGCACAATTTTTTTTTTTTCGATTTTTTTTTGTAAACCTGATTTTTTGTTGTTGCAAAAAAACAAGTTTTTAAAAAAAAAAAAAATTAAAAAGAAGAAAAACCTTTTTGTAAAAAAGTCAAAAAACTAAAACTTCAACAAAATAATGGCAGGCAGGCAGGCAGGCAGGCAAGTCACCAGCAGCAACAGCAGCTAGCAAGTAAGTAACAGCAACAACAACAAAGTAAACTTACACAGCAAAGCACAACTACCAAAAAAGTATAAAAAATAGGCAACCAGCAACAACAACAACTAGCTATAACATTAACATTGTAATTACTTAAACTAAATGCAACACAACACGCAAGCAAACATTTTGTGGCAGTTGCGGTTTTCATTTTTTGTTTTTTTTTTTTTTTAAACAGCACTCGCTTCTTAGTTGTTGTGTTTTTTTGGGAAAGTTTAAAAAGCATGTAAGCGTTTTTTTCTTGGCAATTTTAAATTAGGAGCTGGTAATGCTGCAACACAGTAGCTTTCAAACTTTAGCTCAGTTGCACCCACGGTTGCCACTTTGGTCCTTTTGGACCAAAAGTGGTCCTTTTAATTTCGTTTGGTCCGCTGGTCCTTTTTTTCTGAATTGGTCCTTTTTGAAAAATATTAAGTAATTAACTTTCATATGTAATGTATGAGTCACTCTGTGACTAAAAAAATGTAATGTTAAAAAAATCAGTGTAAGAAAGTTGTAGTAATGAAATGTTATATTAAGCAAACTAGTGTCTTTATTCAATGCAGTAAAATTATTTGGAATTTTTCAGAACACACTGATGAGAATTTTTTTAAAAATCACTTTTTTGACCCAAATTTTGTTTATTTGAATTAGGGAGAGCAGGCCCTTCCCGAAAAACAGATTTTTGGCATTAAAATGTATTTAATAAATAGTAAAATAACAAATAAAAGAAACTAAATGGATACATGACGCACTAAATTCGGTGGCCATTTTGGTTCTTTTTCGCGCGAATTTTTTACTTTTTTTAAATGTGATTTGAATACAAATACCTTGACCTTTTAATTTGGGCGACACAAGTGCAATTTATGCATGATGTATTCATTTTTAGTCATATCTTTTTTTTAGTTATTTTTACTATTTTTTGAAAAAATTTTAGCGACAAGAACCCAAACCGGGAAAGGGCCGCACGCCCCAATTCATATTAACAAAATTTGTGTCAAAAAGTGATTTTTAATCCCAATCAGAAGTGTAATCTGAACATTTACCAATAATTTGAAAACAATAGAATAACTTTTTTTCAATACGCCTGCCTAATTGAATCCGCCTTGCTGGCAATGGCTTCATCAGTAAGTCTGCCATCATGTTTTCGGTCGGACAGTAAGTGCAACTTTTTATCTACTTAGTCCTTTTGAAAACAAACTCGCGCGACTTTGTGCTTTTATTGGCCAGAAACCTGAAAACTTCTCTCCTTCAATCGGTTTCAAGCAACTTTGTCTTCGTACAACTTTGGTGCGCTCATTTGTTGATTAAATCCACTCAAAATTCGCCGAAGTCACACCAAGTCTTTGCATGCTTCTGATAAAGATGAAAACACAGACCCGGTCGATGTCTACTTTGGTTTCGATACTACTGAGTAGTAAAGATTTAGCAACGCCATTCTGTTGAGGAGTATATGGCACTGTTTTTTGGTTTTGAATACCGTTTTTTTCTAAATTTTTTCTTTGATATCTGATTTCAAAAATGACTTTACATTTGTATTCATCTATAAAAGAATATACTTTCTGCCTTGTTATTTTTTGATTTGTCGATATACTTGATTTATTTCCAGTCCCAAAAATGTTCTTTGTATCTGAATTGCTAACCATTTTTTTGTTGTTGTTTTTGATATTGTTTAATGTGATATATGTTTTTACTATATAACAATCTCTTAAAATATTGTAAATAGTTTTTACATTTTATACACTTTTTAATACATATATGCTATATGAACTTGTAAGCACTTCTTTTTTTGTTTTTTCTGCTAATATATAATGTGATATACTTATGTTTGTACTATATAATAATCACTTAAAATATTATGTATAAGTAATTTTTATATACCTTTCATTACATATGTGCTATATGAATTTCTGAGCACTTTTTTTTTGTTTTTTTGTTTTAGTTTGATGTGATATATGAATGTATTCTCTAGCAATCGCTAAAAAAATATTATAAAATTGTTATACACATTTTATAATTTGCTATATTTACTTGTTAAATAAACAAAATAATTTTAAAAAAATTTGGTCCATTTTTTTCCATTTTGGTCCTTTTTGCTTTTGTTTTTGGCCCCAAAAAAAGTTTTGATGTGGCAACCGTGGTTGCACCACAGAAAAAAAGAAAGGCTATACCTTGCTCTCGCAGTCAATCTCTCTCTCTCTCTCACTTTTTACTTTTTATTTTCGGAGTAAAACTTTTGTGTAACTGTTATGTAATACTCTAAATCAGGTATGATATTTTTTCGATACAATTGTACTATTCTACTTAGCAGAGCCGTAGCCAGGATTTTTTTTCGGGGGGGGAGGGGAGGGGGATTTCCTTCGAAGAAAATTGACATTGACTTGCCATTACTGATGATGAGCCCGACCTCAAAACAATTACCAAAAATACTAAAAATAGTCAGAGGCTCATTTTTTTTCAAATGATTATCAGTGGGAATTCGGGCCATGATAAGGAGTCCGGATGAGGTTGGCTTATATTCCCGAAATTCGTGCAGTTACTGCATTGAAAGAGGTCTTCCGAATCGGGATGCTATGAGCAATAACGGGTTAAAGAATTAATTACATTTTAAGATTGTTTCCTAAAACTTTGGAGCTGATCCACTACTACTGCCCTACATGGGCTTTGCTAATAAAATGGTTTCTAGTGTTTGTTAATGAATTTTTTATACTGAACACGAATCTGAATCGCCACGTTTTAGAAAAAATGGGATGAAAAACCCTAAAATAGAATTTTTGGCCATTTTTAAAAATTGGAGAGCTGAACACTGGCGTGCTACAAACTTCCAAATCCAGAAATTATAGGCTGAATCATGCCCTTCCAAATTAGACCTAGAAAAACTATAAATGTAGAATTGCTCAGCATCACCTTCTCTGTTTGTATCCAAAGTCAAACCTCATGTCAAAGAAACAAATCGGATCTGGTTGCATAGTGTAACTAAGATTTCAAGTTTATTTTTTATATTTGACTTTTTAGAAAGAAACCGATGGAAGTAAAAAATATTTAAAAACTGTTCAATAGATTTTATTTTGACTTTTTTTTCACCCACTAGCAATCAATATCAAAAAATAGAAGAAAGTTTCCACATTTCGGGGGGGGGGGAGGGGGTGGTCAGAACCCCCAAAACCTTCCCCTAAATACGGCCTTGCTACTTAGTATAATTTGTACTTTCCTACTACTCACAATGTGACGAGTTTATGTAGTGTACGGACAAAAATAAAATCAGTTATTTTAGACCAATGAAATTTGGAACACATCGTTTTTATGAGCAACGAAGCTAATACACAAAATCTTAGAAAAATCGGATTAAAACCACGCCCACCTCTCATATAACTTTTTACATTTTTTTAAAGAAAAGTAATGTAATATAAAAATAAATAACGGCAGAAAGTTTAAAATTCTTCAGATTAGTCCCCAAGTTTACTAAGAAGTGCCTATGAAACTATTTTGCTATCGGCCACGCCCACTTTTCATATTAAAAAAAAATTAAACGTGGGATTTAAATGCATACAAATTTAATTTTTTTGTTTACTTCGTATTGATATCCATTTACATTTAATCACGTATTCCAAAAGCACACATTAAAAAAAAATTAATCACTTAAGCTTTCATCATCATCGCTAGATTACCCATCTGAAGAAACCTCACTGTCATAGTCCTCTGTGCTTTTACTTGATTCTGACAATATGAATTGTTCTTTTTCATCCTCATATTTCCCATTTTTAGGTTCTTGTCTGTATACAACTAAGCTGCAGCTTTCATTATTTGTTCGGGATAGCTTAAAGCTATAAACTCATCTACTCTCCGTTTTTTCGTTCTCTCACACCCTTCTTCATATGATAACTTAGGCTTACCTTTCCCGACCCCGGTATTAAATTTTAAAATCATAAACCTCAATTCTTCAGATTGTTTCTCTTCTACACTGCCAAGCTCTTTCTTAATAAAATTTTTTACACCCTCAAACGTGTTGGCTTGCTTATTGCTTTTTACTTACAACCAAGCATTAAAAACCGCTTTAATTTGCAAACAGGTACTCACTGAGAAAGTTGTATATCTTTAAAAAAAAAGCAGGCGAAAGCAACTGAAACTTTCAAATATTAAACCACATACTTGCTTGAAAGAAATATAACAAAAAATCGGAGGTGTTAAGAAGTGTTTTTTTTTTTAATTTAACTTTAAAGTTCTGACTTTTAATTGTTTTAAAGTGCTTTCTTTACATTGCTTTACAATATCGGTAAAAATCAGACGTCAAAAATGTATATGCAAATTTAGCATTGCCAGTTTTAAAAAATTACCTAATTATATGTTATCAACACTTTTGATTCATATATTGAGCTACACTCAAGTTATCGAAATTCAGAGATGAAGCATAAATTTGACTTTGTAATATGGTAGAATGAAGACATAAAAATAAGTGACTTTGAAAGCCCATAGCTTTTTTTTTTATAAATATTTTGGTAACAATCTTTTGGATTTTTCTTAAACTAAACTTTTGTTATTGAAACCTCATACCCAAATTTTCAATTCTCTACTATCGCAGTTTGGTTGTTTTGTCCATACTCGCTACACTGTGCTACGCCAGAATTTTCAGTACAATTTCATTTTCGATTCAAATTGAAATACAACCCTTGAAAATTCATTCTTGCAACCATGAACAATTTTTTATAACACTGGCAATGCATCGTATACCACGTAAACCTTGTTAACTTGCACTTTGTATATCAATTGTTCCATTTATCATTTCGATTTTAATTATTTTCTACTTTCCTAAGATTTCAACGTTTAAATTTAAATAAAACCTCGCTAGTCAGTTCTGCAATGCACTCGCCGTCGCCAGTTAATAAGCCCAAGTGCAGTCAGGTCCCCATGTACCTAGTCTTTCCAATTAGGAAAGACTAGGTCGTCCTATTCTGCACTTTCCACCTCCATGGCTCGAATATGTTCCTTTCTAGCCGGAACACTTTCTTCCATTAGCTCAACATGAAATAGATAGCGAAGCCGCCGGATTTTTATGCGCTTGACTACGTCAATGTCGGCGTACAGCTCATGGTTCCATCTTATACTATACAGGTCATCCACGCACACTGGACTATAGATCTTGCGGAGTATCTTCCTCTCGAACGCTCCCAACAGCCTCTCATCGTTGGTGATCAATTTCCACGTCTAAGCGCCATACATTAGGACGGGAAGGTTGAAGAACTTGAAGAGCGTTATTTTCGTACGTCGAGAGAAGGCTCTGCTAATCAATTGCATACTAAGCCCGTAGTAACACTGGTTGGCAAGAGTTATTCTTCGCTTGATCTCAAGGTGTTGATGCTGGATCCAAGATAAATGAAATCCTTGACGCCTTCGAATTTGTGATTGTCAACAGTTAACATTTTGTCCAAGACGCCGTGACTCTTTGTTTCTTGACACAAGGTATTTCGTTTTGTCCTCGTCCACCACTCGACGAGACTCCCTTTCTAAGCTGCCGCACTGACTGTTCGCACGTTGGTGCCAATGATGTCAATATCATCAGCGTATGCTAGAGCAGCATGACACTCTTGTAAAAGATAGCTCAAGAGATGTCGATGTTCGCAGCTTGAATTATTTTCTCCAGCATTAGATTAAAGAAGTCGCACCTTATCTGAAACCTCTTTTGGTATCAAATGGCGCGGACAGGTCGGTCCCAATTTTCACAGCGCTGGTGCTGTCGGTCAGTGTCATTTTGCAAAGACGTATGAGCTTTGCAGAGATACCAAAACCAGACATTGTGGCGGACAGGCGATCTTTAATCGTGCTTACAAAGCCGGCTTTATAATCGACGAATAGATGGTGTGTGTCGATCTATTTTTCTTGGGTCTTTTCGAGAATTTGGCGTAGTGTGAATGTCTGGTCGATGGTGGATTTACCAGGCCTGAAGCCACACTGATAAGGACCAATCAGTTTGTTGACGATGGGCTTCAGTCTTTCACGCATTACGCTTTAAAGAGCCTTATTTGCGATATTGAGAAAACTTAGTTAGCGCGAATTGTAGGATCAGCTTTCTTGTGGATTGGGCAGAATACGCTGAGGTTCCAGTCGCTGAACATGTTCTCATCCGACCATATTATGCATAAAAATTCGTGCATGCGATTTATGAGCTCTTCGCCTACAGTCTTAAACAACTTAACAGGCAGGTCCTCTGCACTCACAGCCTTATTGTTTTTAATCCGAGCGATGGCTGTTAAGACCTCGTCATAATCGGGCGGCGGTACTTCAACGCCGTCAGTGATTGGGGTTCCCGGAACAGCTTCCCCAATGGCAGGATTGTTGCCGTCATGACCATTAAGCAGCTGCGAGAAGTGTTCCCTCCATAAACTCATAATACCCTGAACATCTGTCAACAGATTTCCGTCTTCGTTCTTACAGGAAGAGACGCCGGTCTTCAAACCGTTAGTCAGGCATCTTTTTTTCGAAGAATTTTCGAGCCTCATTCCTGTCTCCAAGCATCTCGATATCGTCACACTCACGTCTTTCTGGCTCTCGTTTATTGCGCCTGAAACGACGCCTCTTCAATCCTCTGTAGTCCGAGGAGGTTCGAATACCTATTTTTTTGATCAGTTAATGTAATTTGTAACACCTAAAATTAGAATAAGCATTTGTCAATAATTGAGGGCTCTGCTAGCAATAGAAATTTTGCACTCTCGACAGTCCTTGCTCGGAATAACTCAAACAAAGCTTTATCAATCTCAATTAAACTTGGTTCAGCCATTTTTTTTTAAATAAATGCAGTTCGTAAAAAGGTGAAATCGGAACTGCACCATATATGAAATTTCAGATCTGGGAAATGAGTTTGAATAACGAAATATCTGTGACTCAAACAAAGTATGTAAAAGATATTTTTCAGCTTAAATGAAGTTAAGTTGTTTCTTTATTAAACTCCGATGAATTCAAATGAAAAACATCGAGACATTGATATCAAAAAAAAAATATAAAGAATTCTATGAAATAGAAACATAGAAATAAACTATATTAAGCAAAGGGCAGTGGAGCCAGTTTTTCAAAGAATTCAGAACCGCGAAAAGAGAAAAAATAACTTAGAAATAATCAAGAAATGAGAGAGAGCTGGGGAAATTTACATAAGAGGAAAAGCAAAGAAAAATGTTAGCCCCCAAGCTTTCTAGGCTGTCGCCGTGGTTAGAAAAAATGTTCTACGATTTTATCCAATTAGATTAAGTTATGTACTATGAGCCTTATAAAATTTAGCAAAAAAAGTTATGCACAATGCAACGCTCCTGAGTTCGTGCATTTGTTCGCACTCATGTCATTAAATGGAAAACCAAAATTATAAAATATTAAAAATTATGTAGCAATTGTTTTAGCTGCTGCTGTTTTGTTTTTTTCTTGTTATTACACTGAAAGTGGTTTTGAATGCGATTTTCACTTGTAAGCTATACACGCAACTACCCAGCGGCTGAACGGGGTGTATCATAATTAAGCACATCTTCTAAAAGTGAAATTCCAATTTTCTTTATTCCTTTTCCTTTTCCTTTTCCTTTTCCTTTTCCTTTTCCTTTTCCTTTTCCTTTTCCTTTTCCTTTTCCTTTTCCTTTTCCTTTTCCTTTTCCTTTTCCTTTTCCTTTTCCTTTTCCTTTTCCTTTTCCTTTTCCTTTTCCTTTTCCTTTTCCTTTTCCTTTTCCTTTTCCTTTTCCTTTTCCTTTTCCTTTTCCTTTTCCTTTTCCTTTTCCTTTTCCTTTTCCTTTTCCTTTTCCTTTTCCTTTTCCTTTTCCTTTTCCTTTTCCTTTTCCTTTTCCTTTTCCTTTTCCTTTTCCTTTTCCTTTTCCTTTTCCTTTTCCTTTTCCTTTTCCTTTTCCTTTTCCTTTTCCTTTTCCTTTTCCTTTTCCTTTTCCTTTTCCTTTTCCTTTTCCTTTTCCTTTTCCTTTTCCTTTTCCTTTTCCTTTTCCTTTTCCTTTTCCTTTTCCTTTTCCTTTTCCTTTTCCTTTTCCTTTTCCTTTTCCTTTTCCTTTTCCTTTTCCTTTTCCTTTTCCTTTTCCTTTTCCTTTTCCTTTTCTTTTTCCTTTTCCTTTTCCTTTTCTTTTTCCTTTTCCTTTTCCTTTTCTTTTCACTCATTTAAATTCATCGCCTTTAAATTAATTCAATTCCAACTATTATTTCATACTAAAAAACTCACTTTTTGTATTGCTCTCTTTTGCGATTGTGTATAGCAAAAAAACGAGGCTGAATTAGAAATCGTGCACTCGTGTATGGCGAATTCGAATTGCTTCCAAATAATGCACTAACTTTCCAAGCGCACCAAATGTGTATACTTAGATACAACAAATAAAAAGCATATAATTTTTTCTTTATCCATGCACTACGCTGCTCTACTGATGCCCAGCTTTCTGCTGCTGTTGCTGTCATTGTTGTTGTTGCATTGAAATTTATACGAATAAGCATGGAGTGAAAAAGTCAAAGGCCACGCTGTGTGGCCTGGTCATAATTTTAACGGCAATTGCGGTCGAAGCTAGATATGGTTTCAAGCTGCACCAGCAGTAAGGAAAAGTGGAGGTTGGTTTGTCTGTCCGTCTGTCGGTCGATCGGTCGCTGGCTTGCCATGTTTGCTTGTTATTGCTGCTTGCTGTTGTTTGTGGCAATTGTTGCACGCGATGACGTCTTGATGGACGTAAAAGTAAGAGATTTTTTTTTTTTGTTCTCTGTACCTGGGTTCATACATTCATTTGCTTGTAATAATTTTGAATTTTTAAACATGCTCTTAATGATGGCTTTTTGTTTATGTTGTTTCTGTTGTTGTTAGTTTTTGTTGTAAAGTAAAAATTATTGTTAAAAAAAAACGGGAAAAAGTTTTATTTTTCTTTTTATTTTTTTGTTTGGGTTTTCATTATAAATTATTATCATTGTTTTGTTTAATTATATGCAACCTTCTTTTGTTTTTAAATTTTTAGTTATTTTTATAAACTTTTTTCATTTCCATATGCACAGTACATACGGTAATTGTGTTTCATATTCAGGGCCTAATTTTGAGGAATTTAAAGATGTTTCAAGCAAAAAACTGGTTTCAATTATTTGATGAATATTGTTAAAAAGTCGACTGAATCCATTGAATTGATATTCTAATGAGAATTCTGCTAAAATGGAACACGCTGAAAACATCTACCTGTAGATAAAATTTCAAATGGGTCTTAGAATTTTTAAAATTATTTTCGAAATATGGATGGAGAATGGATTTAGGGCAAATGAAAATCAGATATATTTCATAAAGATATGTATCATTCGTTAGACTTACTTCCTCTGACTCTATTTTTTTTTTTTAATTCAGATCTTCATGGTAAAAAGTTTTAACTTGTCAGATTTGATTTATTTATTTATTATTATTTATTTTCATTACTTTCTCATTCTTCACCCTAAATCTTTTAATACGAATCGTTTCTGCCATTGACTTTTTTCAACCATTCTTTGATCCTTTAGCTTTTTCGGTCATTGCTTTTTGTTCCAATTAAATATTAATGACATTTTAAGTTTAACGTACTTATCCTCTCATACTTTTGGTTAAAATTCTTATCCTTTAAATTTATCCCAAAAATGCTTAAGTGTTGATTCCTTTTTTGATTTCAATTGATTTTTCTTCCGTTTCAGTTATGGATTCCTATTTTGTGTAAAATCTAAATTAAAAACTCTGAAGTCAATATTTCAATTCAGCATCTAAGTTCATATATAAATATCAAGTTTTATTCCTATCAATTGCTCAACTGAATAATTTGTGTATAACTCAATATTTCTTGCATAGTGCATTTAACAATTTCGCAGCCCTCCAGTCAATTACCATTCCTTATCATTTACTAACATTCCTTGTTCATCCCTCGGTTTTTTTTGCTCATAAATCAAAGACTTTGTTACGTATACGCTCAGTTATCCTTGAAACATCGAGTTGATTATATTCAATAATAGAGTGAAAAACAGTGCGAGAATCAGATGGCAAGACGATAATTTCTGCCATTTTTAAATTCAGAACCAACGTTTAAAATGACCTAAAGATCGCTTCGTTTTTTTCCGGTTCGGTCGGCTTAGAGGGCATCCAAACCCGTGCTTGGGGTCTGCTGTGAATTTCTTCCTTGCTGACTACACCGATTTTGGCTCTCGGCTAGACCTCCTAACTTTACTCACAGCCGACTTGTGGAGCATAACCGACTGTCATCACAGGCGAGGATTCTCCCTCCCCCCCTCGCCCTCTGATACCAACCAGCATCATGACAGAAAGGATGGTCTCTTCCTCCTCATTTTTGTCCCTTCACAAACGACTGGTATTTAAGGCCACTTATCTATTTGTTTTTTGGCGACCCCTTCCCTTATCTCTTCCGCAGATCGTTGCCTTTTGGGTGCAGTATCTACCAGTTTGTTTAAGCTGGATAGCACCCCTTTCACCGACTTGATCTGCTTTTCTTAACATGGCCGCCTTTTTATCATAGCAGGCAGATATGTTTTTTTAGGTCTCTTCCGACTTTTTACCGCAACCTGATTCGAGCTGCTGGAACCCTCCATGGCACTCTGCCGGCTAATTCCTAAAGCCGGTGCCAGCCTACGCGCTTTGGTCGAAGTTATGGTAGTGGTTTGGGCTTGAATTTTCTTACCCAGAATTTCCTTTGCAATGCCTGCCGTCAAGGAGGGAAAAACCGGTCTTCTTAGGCTTCCCCTATCCCCGCTGACTCTTGCAGTGCCCGTACCGGGACCAGCCTCATTGCTCAAGCCCCTCTCATTGGTGATCCGACTACTGCCCTGGATGTAGCCCTAGAAGTAGTTAGATTCACTTCTGTCGGGTTTTTGGGAGGATCGCCCTCCGTTTGTTTTTTTTTTTTTATTATCAAAATTCATTTTTGTTTCTACAAGTAACGGACAATAGAGGTGCGCCCGCACAGAGGTTCGTGTAAGGCTAGATAGAAATAGAGGCCGCCAGGTATCCGGAGCCTTTTGAGACTGGGCTAGTTTTTAATCTGGGTACCCAGCCGTGTTAAAAATCGGTAAGGGTCTAATTAATTATTATAAATGTGTACTCGGATAGCCAGGCGGCCATCAAGTCTATGAACTCAGTGGTACTAAAATCAAAAGTAGGTCAGGATTGTCTGGCAGCTCTAATGATATCAGCACCATTTTCAGGATACACCATATAAGGATTTGCAGGGCATAAGAATAAGAAAGAAATTATAGCACCGATGAGTTAGCCAGATGGAGTCTTACTCAACCTTCCGCTGTGAATGGACAGAGGCGATATTGGTAATAGTGGCAATATGTCACCGGTAAACTAATGTTGAAGAATAGTGTCGTGCGAGAGGCCAATAGATCTTAGGCAAACGTAGGTATTTGTTTAACGACTAGGCTAATGTGGTCGAAACTTGATAGTCTTCTGAGAGAGTACATCTCTAAGGTCGTGACTTGTATAACTGGTCATTGGCTTTTTGGCAGGCATGCTTTAAGGCCTAATGAGTACTGCAGAACGAAAAGTTGCAGGGACGAAGAAGAAAAAGAAAGAGTAAAACTATTTTTCTGTAGTTGTCCAGTTCTAGCTAATATACTTTTTGCTCTTGTACGGAAGTAAAGCGCGGTTCACGCCAAATTGGCACGCTTTGTTGTGGTCACCACGTCGCCCCTAGTCATAAGAACAACAAAGTGCTGGGCTAAAGTGCTATCGTGCTATAAAATATCCAAATAGAAGAGACAAACAGAATTTGCTGGCCAAAAAACGTGCTCGTCTTTTTTATGATAATGTTTTGACCAAATTCAATGGATGCATTATTGTGGATGACGAATCATACGTAAAATTTGATCTTAAACAGCTTCCAGGTCAAAAATTTTATATGGCAACGAATCGTGGTATGTACCCTCAAAATTCAAGTTCACAAAAATGGATAAATTTGCAAAGAAAACAATGGTGTGGCAGGCTATTTGCAGTTGTGGTCTCAAATCCAGGGCATTTGTGACATCCTCTTCTATAACATCTGATATTTACATCAAAGAGTGCCTTTCGAAACGACTATTGCCATTTGTTCGTCACCACCATTCGCCAGTGAAGTCTTGGCCTGATTTAGCCAGTTGCCACTACTCTAAGAAAACCATGGATTGGTATCAGACAAATAAAGTAGATGTAGTGCTCAAATATATGAATCCACCCAATTGCCCCCAGCTTCGACCGATCGAAAAATACTGGGCTATTACAAAATATAAGTTGAAGAAAAATGCAGGTATTGTCAAAAATATGAATTCAATGTTACTAAAATGGAACCAAATAGCTGCAAAAGTATCCAGAGCGGATGTTCAAAGGTTGATGGGGTCCATTAAAAGGAATACCCGGAACTTTTTGCACAACAAAGAAATTTAAATCTTTTAATATTATAGTATTAAAACACAATATTAAAGTTATCATTTAATGATCATTTGTTATTCTGAGTGTTCTGGTTAAAAAGATACAGCAACTTTCCTGCATGCCAATTTTGCGTGAACCGCGCTTTATCTGGAGCTAAGGTTTAACAAGTCTGGCGCTTTATTAGAGCTTCGAAATGGATTCAGGATTAACTAGCAGATTAGAATACAAAAGATACCCAAGTTTTCTTTGCTTTGATTTGCCACGACCGGCAAGTTTGTGTTCATTCCTATGCACTTCGCTCATCCCCAATAAATTTTGTTAAGTATACGTCCTGAAGTCCAAGTCCTTATCCCATAGCTCTCCTCATACAATATATCCAACTTCCTGTAGAACATTTCTAGCATGTTTAATAAATGATTCTTTATGTGACTATTGGAACACTTTAAAACTGTAGTGCTTGTTATATTTCGTGCATGACCGACTTTAATTTTCTTAACTCATGTTTCTGAATTTACAATATTTTTTAAAATTTTTTTTTTTTGGTTGATTCTTGTTTTGTTTGTTTGGTGTTTGAATTTAACATGGAAGTTGTCCATGATTTTTTCTTTTTCTTTTCAATTCATTGTTGTTATTGTTGTTTTTGTTATGATGTTATTGTGTTGCTGCTGTTAATGTTGTTGTTGTGTTGTTATTTCATACACTGTACACGCTGAGAGCTGAGATGTGTGCTCATTGCCATTTGTAAAGTAACAACAGCAAAATTCTGTGTTGTTATTGTTTTTCAATTTTTGTTTTTCGTTTGTTTGTTAGGTTCTTGTTAGTGTTGTTATTGTTGTTGTTTTTATCCTGTTAGCTCAACTAAAACAACACAACTACACGAAAAACGGGAAAATCGTACGAGTATAAACATAAACTGAGCGAGCGCGCATACATAAACAATAGACAAACAAAAATTTTTGAATTGCAAATACAAAATAATGAAAAAAAAACTACCTACAGGGTTTGATAAAATGGGCTCCCGAAAGGTTTTAAATTATAGTGCATGCGAAGCAGTACATACACGGAAAAAATTCATTTTTGTTGTAGTTAGTTGTAATGAAATTTGACAGCAAGCCATTTATAGTAAGCATGTAACTACACGCTTAAGTCATGAAAGTATTAAAAAATACAAAATAAAAGTAAAACTAAAAATGTCACCAATGATCAAGAAGAAGTGAAAGAAAAAGAAACAAAAGAAGCAAAAGAAATTTTGAAAATTTAAAACAAGAGAATAAAATGTAAACGACTAATTACACAGTACTGGTCATAAAATGTAGCGCAGGGGAGACATATCGTTTCTAACTAATTCGGGGTCAAGGAATTCAGTGGTGATAACTGTTTTTTTTTCCCTATCAGCAGCGTTTCATACAAAAGTTGTTTTTTTTTTTAAGTTTTGGCTTGGGGGTATACTACAAAGATACATATTCCTCTTCTTATTGCGGAGAAAATTGGTATCGAGGGGTTTTTTGGCATGAAAAAACTGAATCTGATATTTATTTGCAGAAAAAAATAGTTTTATAGACATACCTCCCATACAAAAAACCTACAAAAAACCCCAAAAAATGGAAATTTTGTATGGGAGGTACCCTTATTTTACATCGAAATAGCTTAAATTGTTGCACACATCATTATTATTGCTAAAAAGACAGTTTCTAAAAGTTTGAGCGATGAGCGATCAAACGTTACTAAACGAAAATTACACTATCCGACACAATAACAAGGTTCTGCAAGTGGATTCTGATAGAACTCGAGAGAAAAAATTAAACGGGTCTCTGCGTTTTAAAAGTTTACTTCAAATTTTTTTTGTACGCGGGCCTCAGGCCCCTGTAACTGGATCTATTTTTCTTGCTCAAGAAATCTCTTTATGAAAAAATAAATATCAAAAGAGAACTAAACTACTCGTTGGTGTTTGTTTTGTTAAGCCCCATTTACAATGGAGCGAGAAAGCGAGGCGATGTTCGAAAGCGAGCTTTTAGGGATGCGAGGAAATAATCTGTAATTTCGCTCCCACATAAAATTTGGTCATGCCGCCCTCTATAAATGTTTGCTCATCAAAAAACGCAAATATATTTTAAATCCGCTCCCTGCAGTTTCTTCAAGATTTCTGCTCTTACTCAATCGATACTAATTAGTATCCCATTTTTTGATTACTTTGATTGCAATATTAAAAATTCTTTATCGGTTTAATGAAATTCTAATGTTGAGATAACTGATTTTGATGAAAGTCATATAAATAAAATATAAAATAGCGTTACAATATATTTTTAATTTTTATTGTAAAAAAAAAAAATTGAAAAAATGAAGAGAAAAAGAAAACGGAAAACAATAAAAATAACCATTTAATTATTTATGCAATGCGATAGCAACACAAGAAGATGATGATGAGGATGAATGTTGAAAATGATGACGTGCAAAGGCGCCGTGCAGTGTGCAGTGGTGAATGCATAACCAGCAGCGTAAATTGGAAGGAATCATCATCAACATCATCACCAACACCACAATCAACAACATTTAAATCGTATGTGCATTTGCATCTCAAGCGCAACGCACCCACTTTAAAGCAATAACAAAATAATAAGCTAACAACATCAAAAACAACAACAACAAAAATAAAAATGAACTATAACAAAAACTATACATAAACAGCAACATTTGAGACAAGAGCATGAAAATCGGTTTAATGCGCTTGTGAGTAGTAGTATGTGTTTGAGTGTGTGTGTGTGTGTTTGAGTACAACAACAACAGCAATGGCAATAAGAAAAGCAATTGCAACAATAACAACAACATCAGCAAGAAAGAAACGTTCCACCTCTGGCCTGTTTTTTTTTTTCTAGAATTTAGTTTTTGTTTTTATTGTTTGTTGCTGTTGTTGTTTGTTGGTTTTCTAGCAAAGTTGCTGCAGCTTCTGCTATTGCTACTGCTGCTATAGCTGCAACGTGCTGATGCTTCAATATTGCATATGGGGTGTTCCAGGCCAAGTCAGCAGCAACTCACATCATATGCCTCCGATAAGCTTCAAAGAAATACAAAATCTCAATTGTTTTTATACATTTTTGCGAATTTTACAGTACAAAAATTATGTTTTTTACCACGTTTATATAAACTCGCTTTCAATGGTGTCTGTCTGTCTGTCTGTTTGGTACAAATTTTGCAATCGATTTTAAACTAACTTCCCGATGAGCTAGAGACTTGAAAATTTAAATATTGTTCAGAACTTGAAGACAATGCAATATAAAATATCTAAAATGTATATAAATATAATAATATCTAAAATATTAGCATCGGAAGTTTTTCTATTTTTTTCATAGATCAAAGCATTGAATTCATCGTTGTTAAAAGCATTGCTTTAGCGGGAGTAGAATATATGTATATGTGTCAGGGATGCCAATTCATTTTTTCTCTGTCCCCGATAACCCTCGAGAAATTCCCCGATTTTCGACCGAATTCCCCGCATTGGTATAATTTCATATTATAACAGCGCTACACGCACTTTCCATATAAACATTTTACAAAAACGAAATTGAAATCAGTGAGTGTTATTTTAAGGCGACCCTGAACTTTATCGGTCCAAAACTTAACAAATTTTTATGGGACTGGTAGACTAATAGAAACGTCCTTTCTGCCTCCGGAATTCTTAGCATATAAGCTTCAGCCCACTTTTGGACATCAAAGTTCTCAAAAGAGAAGACATGGGACTTCTTTTGACTCAAATAAAAAATGGCTATCGGTTTTTAACATATATAAAATATACTTCATCTTCTTTATGATGGCTGATCGTAATTTGTAAGTTTACAGATTAGTCAGCAAGGATTAAGAGTTAATCAGGAGGCGCTGGACGAAGGCATAGCAAAGCCTTTCTGAATGGACGAAAGGGAAGTCGAAGACCCGCGCAGCTGTTTTGGCCTGACTGACAACCGCCGCTATAATCGCCTATATTTACAAAAGCACTCTCCGTTCTCTGAAATTTTTACAAAATACTTTCGAAATATAATACTTTCAAATGGCATACTTTTTTAAAAATTTATTTCTCCAAACCAATAAATTGCAGGGCCTGCTTAAGAAAAGGTGAAGATTTTAAGACCCAAAATATGAAATATTTCATAAGTTAAACATTTTACATTACATAAAATTTGACAAAAAATATTCTACAGACTTTTATGACTAAAAGCTAAACAACTTCAAATTCCCCGCAAAAAACAGCTCATTCCCCGATTCCCCGCAACTAGTAAAATTCCCCGCAAATCGGGGAACTCCCCGCAAGTTGGCATTGCTGGTATACATACACAAATTCAAAGACAAATGAGAGAGAGAACCAAAAACAAACAATAACGAACTTTTCTTTTCGTTTTGTTCCGCTTACAAAGAGTACAGATTGTAAAGAGATCGCAATTTGCTCTTGCTGGAATCGAAACAAAAAATCGTAGAAACAAAAATGTATGAATGGATGAGTTTGACGTGTTTGATGAAATAAATATTTAACATTTCTTTTAGCAAATAACTTTCAACATTTACAGTATTTATCAGGGCCGTAGCCAGGATTTTTTTTCGGGGGGGCGGGGGGGGTTTTCATTCGACGAAAATATTCATATAAAATTTTTATGAAACTGATGTTTAAATACAATAAATTAAATACGATGATGCATTTGATGGACCGTATCAGACTAGGGAGAAAAGTGGATAAATGTCTTAAAGCTTCAGGAAAAATGTTTGTTTCCGAATTTTCTTAACCTAAAAGAATGGCAGAAAATGACAAAAAAAATTCACAGAATAATCAAATTAAATTTTTTTAAATAAATATTATTCAATGTGGGTTCCAATACATTTTTTTTTTTATCGTGAAAGACATAATTTTGATAACTTATTGACATGCCATTACTGATAATGAACCCAACCTCAAAAAAATTATCGAAAATGCCAAAAAAAAAGAGCAGAAATTAATTTTTTTCAAATGATTATCAGTGGGAATTTGGGCCATTACCAATGATGAAAAGCCCGGATGAGGTTGGCATATATTCCCTAAATTCGTGCAGTCACAACATTGAAAGAAATCTTCCGAGTCGGGTGCTCTGAGCAATAATGGGTTAAAGGATTAATTATATTTTAAGATTAAGAACTTTGAAGCTTATTCAATAATACTGCACTGCATGGGTTTGGTGAACAATATTTTTCCTAGCGTTTGCGAATGAATTTTTGATGCTGAACACGAGTTAAAAAACTTTCCATTACGTCACGTTTTAGAAAAATGGGGTTCAAACCCCTAAAAATACCGTTTTTGGCCATGTAGCACAACTTCGTACGATTTCAATTCAAATTTATTTTTATAATTTTTTCTTTTATTTGACTTCAATAGATTTTATTTTGACTTTTTTTCCATCCACTGGCAATCAATATCAAAAATTAGGAAAAGTTTTCGGGGGGGGGGGGGGGGGGGGGTCAGAACCCCCAAAACCTCCCCCCTAAATACGGCCTTGGTATTTATATATTCTTTGTATACAAATATGTAAACGTTTTGTTTTGATTTTATGAATTTTATATAAGTACGTTTAAATCTTTATCTACTGATTTCATGAAATCAAAATGCGAAGAAATATTATCACTGTTTTCAACATTGTAGCTAAATACATGTTACATAAATATAAATATATGTTATATTTAGCTAAAATGTTCGAACTTTTCATATTTTATTATATTTTAATATATACATAAATAAATTATTCTCCTTGTACATTTTTACATCCATAACAACAAATCTTCTTCTTACTATGTATTTGGCAAATGCCTTTATTTCATTTCTGTTTCAAAATGTAGAATCACAACGAGGTGCAATGTAAAAACAGTATTTATTGAGTACCCATTTATGTGAGAAGATATAATTTGAATTCTGTTATATTTAATGAGTAGGGCTATTCGCAATCTGGGGAAAATTATCTTGCACGAGTCCAATAATTAGTTGTGACATTGCTTAGACAATTGGTTTTGATTCAATGTGTCAACAATTTCAAATTCCAATTGAGTTCAAGTGACTTCAAAACCTCAATTGACTTCAAGTCACTCCAATTTAGTGCAAATTGTCGGTTATTAACCATGACTTCAAGGTATTGCAATTAAATTGAATGCATTCTTTTACAGCTCTGGTCTTTACTTAAAATCGATTGCAAAATTTTACACACACAAGACTAAAAAGTAAAAAATATTCATTTAAATAAAAAATATTTTTAATATACCACGTTTTTAAAATGGACTAAAAAGTATAAAATAATTTCTCCTAACCCCACACAGATTCACAACCACATATAGATTCCTTATCCCATACAGATTGCCTTGAAAATTTGTAACTGTGAATTTTAGTAGGACGAACAAACTTGTATGATTTAAAACGAAAAACGTGGGACGCATATGGTTAGAGATAAAATTGCTAGCCATTTAGGTGATTTGATCCATCAATTTCTTGTGCATTTGTCTGGATGCCACAAAATTTGTTCAATTTTATAATTTTTTTGAGTAAGTCTATTGTTCGATTCAGCTAATTTTCGAATTTTAGTTTTGTTAGTAATAATTTGGGGCAATATTCTTTCCACATTCGCTACTTGCGCAAGTGCTACCCTGAAATACAATTACATTTTTATGATAACCAAAACATATTTAAGTCTATTCTGCATATTATTGCAAAAACTGTAAGAAACTATCAAATTAGGGAATAAACTGTAATATTTGAGGAAAATCTGTAAGACTGCATGCCGACCAAAAAAACTGTAATTTACAGATAAATCTGTCAATATGGCACCGCTGCGTAGCACACGTATTATTATTTATTATTTAGGGGAGCCCAACCAGGCAGGCACTGCGACCTAAAATATCTTTTGTGCCATTCCCCATTTTATGACAAAAGACGTTCAGCTGACCTAGAAGAAGATTTTATGTGATTAGCCGTCAGAAAAGGAATACCAAAAATTCTTCCTCTGAGCCGAGCCAAGGTCGGACACTCACACAGAATGTGAGGTGTCGACTCGTCATCTTCCAGACATAGACGACACTCTGTCTCATTAGACAGACCTATTTTGTTTAGGTGATATCTGAGCCCATAATGTCCAGACATGTAGCCCTCCAATAGCCTAAGGTCAGATTTGGGATAAGAGATGGGCTTATTTTGGGCAAGCGGAATGATAAGTGTTTTTGCCTGTCTTAAACCTGGGTTAGAGTTCCAATACTCTAGCCATTTTGCCTTAGACCACTCCTCAACGATAGATTTCGTAGAGGTCCAGCCGACTCCGCAGAACGGATCGGGGCCAATGTTCATCGGCGGCCTCATTACCAACAATGTCACAGGGCCGGGTGCCCAACAAAGCGTCACTTTGTTACGGGTAGACAGGCGCTGGAGACTCTCAAAACACTCTTTCACCAGTTTAGAGGAAAAACTCTATGAAGAGAGTGCTAAGAGAGCCGCCTGGCTGTCTGAAAAAATTACAATATTTACGGTTTATATGAGCGCAGGTCTCAATTGCGTATATTTTGGCTTGAAAGACACTGGGCCAAATACCCAGAGGGATTGTGATTCTAGTATTGGGTCCTACAACACCGGCACCAGAACCGCAGTCCATTTTCGAGCCGTCTGTATACCAATTGAGAGCAGAGGGACAGAAATCGGGAAACTGGCCATACCATTCGGACCTGGAAGGAAGAATGATGCTGAATTTCCTACCGAAACACAGATTCCTAACCATATAATCCGATACAGTACATATTGGAGTGTTAGGAATTTCGTCAAGAATGCTCAGGTGACCATAGTTGCCTTTTATTAAGCTTGACGATATACGCAGCCGCAAAGCAGTATCTGCGGCTGTTTTCTTGATGAAAATGTGTAATGGCACCAGGCCAATCAACGCTTCAATGGCAGGAGTTGGACAGGTGCGCATAACTCCAGTTATGGAGACGTAAGCAAGCCTTTGGAGCTTGTTAAGTTTGGTGATGGCCGAGCCCTGCATGGCTTTGGGCCACCATACTAGAGCCGCATAGGCTATGATAGGTCTAACTATCATAGTGTAGAGCCAGAAGATCATCTTAGAAGTAAGACCCCATGTTTTACCAAAGAGTTTCTTGCAGGCCCAGAAAGCCCTAGTGGCTTTTAAGAGGACAGTGTGTAAGTGAGTGTTCCAGTTCAGTCGTTTATCAAGCGTAATGCCTAAATATTTGACCTCATCAGAGTACACAATAACAGTATCTTGTATGGAAATGGGACCGAGGTCCAATTTGTATCTCTTAGTAAAGGGAACAAGAACAGCTTTATTGGGATTGATTGATAGGCCTTCTACGGCGCACCAATTTGAAGCCAATTGAAGAGCTGATTTCATCACCTCCGTGATAGTTGAATCATACTTTCCAGAGACGATGATTACCAAATCATCCGCATAACCGATGGCCTCAAAACCAGACTCATCTAGTTTGGTCAAAAGGTCATCAATTACTAAGGACCACAACAGAGGTGATAGAACACCGCCTTGTGGGCAGCCTTTTACAGCCTTAGTGCACACAGTGGCTTTGCCTAGCGTGGATGAGATTTCACGCTCCTTCAGCATGGCATCCACCCAGGCAATGGATTGGGAATCAATACCCTTACATTCCAGAGCTCTGGAAATAGAACCGAATCCAGTATTGTCGAAGGCACCCTCAATATCAAGGAAGGCACAGAGCGCAATCTCTTTAAATTGAAAGGTTTTTTCAATTTTACTGGCAAGGCAATGTAATGCGACTTCGGTTGATTTACCCTTAATGTAAGCAAACTGCGTGCGATGAAGAGGTATCGAGTTTGCAAATAGCACACGTATATAACACATGAAAGCAAAATTCAGCTATATGGAATCAAGCTCTCTCACTAAATTGAGATAAAACTGCAAGAAGTCCACTCTCTGCATGATTGTATGCAGCCGATCCCCATATGATCTCGTTCGCTAAACACTAACAACAACATAAGTTCGTTTCGTATTAGTTTCGTATGAGTGCAACAACAACACGACTTCCGTTGCAAAATTTTCGATTTACCCTCGCTAAAGAAGTTTCACTTCAAAAAAAAAATTATAGTTTTAAGTAAACTAAAATTGGTGTTACAGTTGCCCTCTTCAAAAAATAAACGGATCTTGCTGGTGGATCATGTTACAGCTAAATAGTCTGTGGAAGTCTAAATATTGGAAATATTGATACGAAAATTTCATAGCATATTTTTAAAAGCCTAAACTTTTGAAATATAAAAAAATCGATTTTTTGAAAAATCTAGACCAGAAATTTCATTGTGCTTTCATTAATAGGAATTTAAAATTGCTTTTTGGGTTTAATAGACGGAAGTGAATTAACAAAATTAGCCTTTTTTGATTAGGATTTTTCAATACTAATTACCAGTTTCTAGTGAAACTAATAAAACAATTGTGAAAAATTGTGTCTCGATTTTATAGATCATAAAAATGTCCGAAATCGGGTTTCTTGCAATTCTGGGTTAAGATTTATCAAAATCCTGAAGTGACAAAAAAATTCTGCATAGAAAATCATCATTTGTCCAGGCCCATATCATTATGGGCAAGTTAATTTATATGATATATACGAGTCTGAGGGTACAATCTACGGATCTGGGGCTTGAGAAAGCTGGCAGCACTACTTACTTGTAACTTCGAGAGTCTTTGTCCGATCGACCTGAAAAAATTTAATTAAAACTCTTCTTTTTATACAAATTGACATTTAAGAGCTTGATCGCCATTCGGGATAAGTTTTTAGTCATCCAATCAAAGATGAAACTTCACAGTGTCTATTTTTATGCCCAATGGTCTGTGGCTAGCTAGTGACTTTATTAAAAATTTACGAAATTTGACCATTAAGAGCATGTCTAATGTACCAACATAAGAAAATTGAATAATATCTCCACGTATTTGTCTACGTGCACGCCCTCAACCGCGCCCGCTCTCGCGTTTCTTCAAATAACTACCAAGTCAACTACAACTAACTGCTATAACGAATATGCCTGAGACTACTAAGCGATAACAGCAGCCAATAACAACAACAACAACAGCAGCAATCAGCAACACCAACACTCAGGCTATTGCTTTGTGGTTGTTGTTGTTGTTGTTGCTGCTGCTCTGTTTGTCAATGCAATAACAACATTTTGTTGTTTCTTTTTTGCTTGGTTGTTGTTGTTTTTGTTTTTTTGCTAGTTTTACTTACCAACCAAAGCTGCCTCTGCGCTGCGCTGCGCTTTACCTTAACTGCCTGTTTATGCCTCATCGCTGCTGTTGCGGTTGCTGCTGCTGTTGCTGCTGCTTCTGCTGCTGTTGTTGCTGTAAGTTTTCTACAAAAGTTCGGTGGCCGTTCATGAACTACAAAATCCGCTCACTGTGGCTTAGCTCAATTCAGTTCAGCTCGATGCGGTTGTTGGCTTATTGTGGCTGCTGCTGGTTTACTTGTTATTGTTGTTGTTATTGTTAGTGTTGATATTGCTGCTTTGCACATATGCACATCGTAAGTTGTTGTTGTTTTTTTGTTTCGTTTCTTTCTTTTTTTTCAATTCTGTTTTTTGTTGCTTTTGTTGTTTTTGTTGCCAGAGCGCGTATGAGTATCTAGCGTCAAAAAACAGAAATGGTAAAAACAACAACAAAAACAGTAAAGAAAAATAAAAACAACAACAACAACAACTTATTGTTGTTAGTTTTTATTTTAAATAAAGTTTTTGTGCTTTTGTTGTTGGCTGTGCGCTTTTTGTTTGTTCGTTTCGTTCGTTTGGTTGCTTGTTTGTTTGTTAGGTTCATAGAATAAGCGTGAAGTGTGTAAAAAGATACTTTGGCAGAGCTCAAAGATAGGCACAAAAACAACAACAATAACCACTACAACAATAAAAGCAACAACAATAACTAGCAGTATTTAAACTCATTCGATATGTACAGCAAATGAGAAGCTTATATATAAAAAAAAATTAAAAAAAAAAAAAATATAGCGCACTAGAGAAACATAGGCGCAGCATTCAGTTTTGTTTGTTTTATTATTTTTATATATGTATATTTTATTTTTTCTCATTTTAAATGCAATTACATTTTGTTTTTTTTTTTGTTTTCATTTTTTTCTAATTTTTTTTCTATTTTTTTTCATTTTTTTTTTTCTTTGTAATAAATTTGTAATTGTTTGTGAAATATTAAATAAAAATGAAAATAATCACATTAAAACTATGAAAACTGCCGAAACGTGCTTGGCTTCTTCAAAATATTTTTGCGCACAATATTTTGAAATTTTATTTATTTTTTTTTCTTTTTTTGTAATTTTTCGTGATTGTTTTTTAAATTAATTTTTCAATTGCAAGCTAAAGTTTAAACAGCTGGATGCTTATGTAATTTTATTTTTGTCAAGTGTTGTAAACTTTTGCTATATTTATGCTATACTTAGTCTTTCTCAATATAATACAACAACAAAGAAGTTTTGTTGTAATATTTTCAAATATTGTTAAGCAGTTGCTATTAAAATCGAATTTGGAAGACGAGAAATGCACAAAATTCACAACTCAATGGTAAAGAATGGCGAAAGTTTGATTCACACTACCTTCACTAATAACACCGTACAACAAACTCTTAAACTTTTTCGCTTCGGATGGCATTCATCACATGGCTTTTTCGAAAGCTTGAATCATAAATTAGCACAGAATGTTTTTTGTTTCGAAAAATCTCGAATAAATTTGTATTGATTTAAGTAGCTAAAACTTCATTTAAAATTAAAATAAAAATAAATTGAAAATTAATTCTTTAATTAGGTAAAACAAATTTGTAGGTATTACTAATTTAAATTTAAGGTTTCTTTTTTTTTTTTTTTTTTTTTTTTTGGTGTGAGGAATTTATTCTTCATGTTTATTTTGTTTTACAAACCTTCGGTAAATGATGTTGTCATAAAATTTTGTTTATTTTTTCACGTATTTTTAAGTGGAAAATGTCAATTTTAAAGTTTTTTTAGTACGAGAAATCCATTTTTGATTATTTCCGTTTTATGGTAATAATTTGCATATAACCCATTTCCAGAAAACTTGTATTCATTTTATTTAAAAAAAAAAAAAAAAAAACTAAAAGAAGTGATTCATCTTCTAAAAAATATAGAAAAATAAAATTAATCAAGATATTGTAATCAAATGAAAATAAAAAAAAAAATTCAAAAAATAAAAACAGTAACGGCCGGTTTGTTAACAGAGTTATAAATTTATCTGTTACTCGTTATAGCTAAAACTAGTTATAAAATGTAACTTCGTTTGTAACGTGCTATATTTCGTCCGATTTGTTACCCCAAAAATATAAATTTGTAACGCGTTTTAAAGTGCTGAAATGACATGCTGAATCGCTGAAAAGCATCAAAGTGTCAAATCTGTAAACAGACATAAAATTATTGATATTTTGAATACGTTATTTTTCAAAATTCCACAAACGCAAAATAATTCTCAAAATGTGTAGCGATGAATGCGCAAAGGAAAAAGTAAAGTCCGAAGAATCACTGAACGCAATTTGAATTTTTCTAAAGATGAAAAAGATTGGTTGATGCGTTGCGTCCTGCAGAATAAGAAACTGCTGCTCAGCAAAACAAGGGATGTGTACTTAATCCAGCAGAAACAAGCCGCGTGGAAAAAAGTCAAAAACGAGTTTAATATTGGGAGTATGAATGTATAAACTCGTATTTTTTCCGTAATTTGGACATTTATTGTGAAAAAGTGATTATAAATTTATTCTTTAAAGTATTGTCCATCGTTAGCCACAAACTTTTCCCATCTTTCTGGTAGCATACGGATTCCGCGTCGAAAGAACTCCTCATCTTTTGAGGCTATCCACGAATCGACCCATTTTTTGAGTTCTTCGAAAGAACGGAAGTGCTGTTCAGCCAGGCCATGTGTCATCGATCGGAACAAGTGGTAATCAGAAGGAGCAATGTCTGGAGAATACGGCGGGTGGGGTAGCACTTCCCATTTCAGCGTTTTGCAAGTATGTTTTTACTTGCCTTGCAACATGCGGCCGAGCATTGTCGTGCTGAAGAATAACTTCGTCGTGTCAATTCTCATATTCTGGCCTCTTATCCTTTCATGCTCGGCTCAAACGCATCAATTGTAGTCGGTAGCGATCGCCAGTGATCATTTCATTCGGTTTCAACAGATCATAATACACGATACCTTTCATATCCCACCAAATGCACAGCATGAGCTTGGATCCATGGATGTTCGGCTTTGCCGTTGATATTGATGCATGTCCGGGCGGTCCCCATGATTTTTTACGCTTTGGGTTATCGTAACGTATCCACTTTTCATCGCCAGTCACAATACGATGCAGAAAACTTTTTCTTTTCTGTTGTTCAATCAGCAGTTCACATGTGAAAAATCGTCGTTCGACGTCTCTCGGCTTCAATTCGTACGGCACCCAATTTCCTTGCTTTTGAATCATTCCCAATGCTTTTAATCGTTTAGAAATGGTTGATTGATCAACTTCTAAAGATTCTGCAAGTTCTTGTTGCGTTCGTCATGAATCTTCTTCGAGTAATGCCTTCAATTCTTCATCTTCGAACTTTTTCGGGCCGCCTGAACGTTCTCTGTCTTCAACATCAAAATCAGCACTTTTGAAACGGGCATACCACACCTGATACATTCTAATGACTATAGCACAGTCAGGATAAGCTTCAGTGAGTAAACGATGTGCTTCAGTTGCGTTTTTCTTTAAATGGAAGAAGCAAATGAAAACTTCCCGCAAATGTTGGTTTGTTGGCACGAAATTCGACATTTTCAGCTATAGTAAAACACTTTTGTAAAATTATGAAAATTATTTGACATATCAATTCTTATAGTATTTTTGGCGCTCTTCGAGATAGAATAGCTGTCAATGTCAAAAAAATGGCGCGTATGATAGATATGAAGTTAGTCACAATTACGAGTTTATATATTCATACTCCCAATAGTTCTTCGAATGCTAAGGTGAGCCGCATGTTCCTGTAACTACACATCAGGGTACGGAGAACAATTCGTTTTGATTCGTTCGTTTGCAGTTGGTTCGCATACGAATTTAATTTTTAATTTGTTCACGAATTATATTTTTTTGATTCGCGAATTTAATTTTTTGGTTCGTGATCCGAACTGAATAAGATCCAAAAATATGATTTGATCGCGATTTAATCCAAAAAGAATATTTCGCGAACTAAAATTTGGACTGAAATTTTTTTACTACACCCAGAAAAATACCCATCTTTAAAACAGAGAAAAAGTTCTTCAGTTTGATTCCACGAAAATTTCTTCAAAATGAAGCAAAATATGTTCCTTTCATGCAACCATGGTGTTCAATTTGAAGTAAGTTATTTCTTTATTTTTGGAAATTTAGTTGCGGTGCTGTCCACCAATGCAATAAAATCTAAAATTTTAATGAAATTGTTAAAACTAAAATTAAAGGAATGTAAGATAAAAAAGTAAGTAAAATACAAGAAAATATCGGTGTGGTAAATGGGCGTCTACATATCGTCGCCAGAGAATTGATTTGGCGTATGTGTATAAGTATTCCTATGCCTATACGCCAAATCAATATTCAGGCGACGATATATCATTTTTTCTAAAACTTAGTACTTAGAACGCGTCGCGGCATAAAATTTTAACTTGATAGCTTTTACGAATTACTTTGTCTATTATTAACACAAATGTGCATGGAACAATGGATGTTTCCATAAACCGGTTTCTTCCAAAATTTAGTCGCATCAGCATATAAAAATTCAAGCACCATTTGGCAACGAAACAAAAATATCAAAATACCATAAAGCAGTGGTTCTCAAGTGGTGGGGCGCGCCCCCTGTGGGAGCGTAGACGGATTTGAAGGGAGGTGCGAAGATATTTGAATACTCTTTAATGCACCAAAATCATAATATTTTGTATTTAACAAAATAGTTTCTTTTTTCCTTCATATTATATGTTAAAACCTATAATATTCACCTTTTAGTTTCACATTTTTCATTTCACACACACTTACGATGTTATCGGTGCGAATCCGCAACGTAAGAAATTACAACAATGCAACCCATTATTTCATATGAGCGTGCACACACATTTGCGATTTTGACGCATCGTTTTTTCAAACATTCACAGTTCCCCTCTTTTGTCATCCCGAAAACGCAAACTGCTGCGATTTCATACCGACAAGTAACAAAAGATTTCAATGCGAAGAAATAGCAACAGCGTGTGCCCCTTTGTGTTTTCTAAATTCTCTGCAGAGACGCATCGAAAATGATCCGAATTCGCATCTATAATAGCTTTAAACCGCAAAATACGACAAATTGTTCAAAACTATTATTAAAAAAAAAAAAAATACAGGAGTTAGAAGTGAACCTACCAAAATAGTATTTGCTTGACTTTCAATACGTTTTTTTATGGCAAAATAATAGTATTTTCCAAAATCCTTTTTAAGCTCATCTAATTGAAGTATTTACAATTGAACTGCATTTAAATATTATCAATATTCGAACTTGACTTTTTTGAATTGTTTCCACCTTCGTTACACTGTATGTCGGTGCCATGAACAAGGACCTTGCGGACTGTAATGGCATATTATTGTTTTATTTTTTATAATTGGTTTCACGGAAAAATGTAAAAAAAAATTTAATTAATGAATTAGTGAAAGCATATTTGTGGCATTAATATATGTTAAAATTGGAAATATATTTTGATATACAGTGCCGGTCATATCATTTGGAAACAAAATCACTTGTTAACTTTAACTGACTTCTTAAGTTCACTGAAATAATTTTTATCAAAAATCTGTTTTTTATTGAAAACAAAGTGTATTTATTGCCATTTATTATACAAAATTAAATAAAAGTACAAAATTATGTTGTAAATAAAAAAGAAAGAAGTTATACTAAAATAAAGTCTGAATTGAAGAGATCAAAGCATTTGCAACTTGAAAAAGTTAATGCATAAATTGAAGGAAAATCGAAAAAGTTTTCAAAACTTTATCACAATATCCATTATTAGCTATCACTATCGCTTCTATTGCTTTTGAACATCCTCATACAGACCCTCCAGTTTCATAGAATTTGATTGCAAACGATATGACCGGCACTGTATATTTTTTTAAATCTCTTTTAAAGTCATCGAAATCACTATGTTTTGATGTGAAAAAATACTTTTTTTCAAATAACGGTAAAAATCACATAATTAAACATAGAGCCAAAAAAATAGTGTTGCCATATTGAGCAGATTTTATATTTTTCCCACATATGCATTTTGCCTAAATTTATTTGTTAATAAGTGAAATATCGCAATTAAATGAGTAATAAAAGTTATGACCTCTTCCACCCAAAGTAAAAGTTTTCATTAAAGTTCGGCTTTGTGGTTGCCGTGTGCCTGAAGCCATTGGTTAATCGTAAAGAAAATTTAGTTATTTGTTATTTAAAATATTATCTCTTACATATCATTAAAGTTTTTAAAAATCTCCAACATGACTTTTTCTTAAAGGTAGGTATACAGTTACAAATCTCTTGGAATTCACTACTAACATTATTAGTGGATTTTCTAATAACTGACAGACCGACGTAATATATACCGACTTAAGTAAGGCGTTTGATAAGGTTAATCACGATTTACTAATTAAAAAACTTGATTTACTTGGTTTTCCAATATTGCTGTTAAATTGGATTAATTCCTACTTAAGAAATAGAAATCAGAGAGTGGTGTTCAAAGGCTCAGCATCATTCGCTATTGGAGTTCCATCTGGTGTACCTCAGGGTAGTCATCTTGGTCCCATTTTGTTTCTTATTTACATTAATGACCTCCCATCTGTTATTCGTCACTCAAAAATTTTGATATATGCTGATGATGTAAAACTGTTTATTTCACACTTTTCTGATGAGGCGTACAATTTGCTTCAATCTGACCTCACGGCATTATCACATTGGTGCCAGATAAACTTAATGTTTTTAAATTTAAAGAAATGTAAGTCTATGGTCTTTTCGAGACGTCTGCCAATTCCTTCACATTACTTTATAAATGATTATACCCTGGAGGTAGTGAACACTTTTACAGATTTGGGTATAGTTATGGATCCTAAAATGCGTTTTAATCTGCATATCAATATGTGTGTAAATAAAGCAAAGGGAATTTTTGCATTCGTTAAAAGATGGGCTATTGAATTTGGTGATCCGTCTATAACTAAAACACTTTTTACGGCACTGGTAAGACCTATTTTGGAGTATGGTTCAACAGTTTGGAGTCCTCAATATAATTGCTATAAAGACAGACTTGAGTCAGTTCAAAAACAGTTTCTCTTGTTTGCGTTAAGAAATTTACGTTGGGATCCATTACATAATTTACCTTCTTACATACATCGTCTCAAACTTATTGACCTACCGACATTAGACACCAGAAGAACAATGCTGAATGTTATGTTTATGACTAAATTTCTGAATGGTGACATTCATTCTGAATTTCTACTAAATAAAACTGACTTAAATATCCCAAATCGTTGTTCAAGGTATCCTATCTTGATTAGATTGAGTACTTGCCGATCTAACTATGCCCAAAATGATCCATTACGTTGCATATGCAATGATTTCAACAACCAACATGGCTTATTTGATATAACTGATTCCTGATTTTCTATAAAACAAGCAATTTTAAATTCCTTTAATGATTAAACAGCTGATGATTCTAATCTGTAGCTGTTTGAAAACCATTGGGATATATTACTTCACCCATTCACGAGTTGCGTTACACAGGCAGTCCGGACTGTTTCTGTTTCGGTCACCGATCCGTTCGGTTTGCGGATGTGCCCCTCGGTCGGGTGGGCGGGTAAGTGGGTCCGCTGCGATTCGTTCGATGGCTTTTTGTTATTTTTGTCCGCCTCGTTACACTGTCCGACGTTGCCGACTTATTCACGGACCAATCGGTCGGGTATGTTTGCCCTGAATATGATTGACTCTAGATGTTTCTCAAACGAGCTATCGGTTAACCCTCTTAAAACTGATGTTATTCTTTTCACCAGGAAAAGGAAAATTTATGGTCTCGTTTAACCAGTACTCAGAGGAATCACTATTCAGCTATCCCAAGAAGTGAAATATTTAGGAGTCATTCTTGATACCAAACTTCATTGGCGTCCTCATGTTTAGCTAAAGGTATTCAAGGCATTGGCAGCTTTTTGTCAATGTAAGGCTATTTTCGGCAAAACATGGGGCTTATCACCTTATAAAGTCTTATGGCTTTATAAGGCTATGATTCGACCCATCATCATCTATGGTGGAGCAGACTGAATGTTGACAGCTTTAGAAAAGCTCTTGCCAGACTTCAAAGGACTGTGGCCATTTGTTGAACGGGAGCTTTTCCTACAACACCTGGCCCATCCTTAGATGCATTGCTCAACATACCACCCCTTAATATTTTTGCTAAAGGAGAGGCTGTCAAAGCCATCTGTAGGCTTAAACGCAATGGGTATTAGTATGACACTTGCTGGGATATTGGTGACATTGTTGAAGATACTGATATGGACCTAACAGTTCTATCAATGCCATCCGATACAATGCCAACAATTCCAATACAATACAAATTCCAGAGGCCCAAACTTGGTTTTTGCCGGGACCTGGGACCTGGGCCGGGAGTCGATTGTATGCGCATTTTCACTGACGGTTCCCGAACAGAATTCGGTTCGGGTTCTGGGGTCTTCATTGAAAATGATGGTTTTTTTCAGCAAAGATTTTTGCAATCATCAAGACAATGGACCAGGTTATTGATAACGGCTGGAAATTTCGCTTTACTATTTCCTCTAATATAAATTTTTGGCAATTTCACTTGTATGAGAAGTAGGTGCGGTTATCGCCCGTGGTTGACAATTTTCACAAAAATTATTTTAAATAGCATTTAATTTCCTTTTATTGAATTTGGTTTAATTTTATTTAAAATTCCCAACAATAAGGCTCTTTGAAAATGTTACCTGTATGGGGGGTGCCACGCCCATCAGATCGATCATCACTAATTAATTTTTGATGTGTAAACATTTTAGCTCACGGTATGGTCAAAATTTCAAATGTGTAAAATGTAAGAATAACTGTATCGTAAGATGTAAGATAACTGTAACGTCCAGTTCCCCTCTCGCTCACACTACTGCGCGGCATGACTGTGCTACTCTAAAGAACAAAGAGAAGAGAGAAGAGAAGAAGAGAGGGAGAAATTAACATACGAGCGGAGTTTGTTTGTTTATGTTTTGATCAATTTACTCACACATACAAACGAAACATGCGAAAACAAAATGTGTGTGTACATTTATTCGTGGCAGAATTATTTGTTGATATTAAAAGTATGAAGATCGACTGTACAAGCAGAGAAGTCGCCGTAGCAAACACAGGCGACATTCGGATAGTTAGATTGGATTAAAATTAAATATCTTTTAAAATATAAAAATAATACAAAATGATAAGTAATAAAGAATCTAGGTTTCAATAAATGTATAAACAAAATGTAGTGATAATGATAGCAAACCACTGCATTATACAATTTTTGCTTTGTGCATTAACCTTAGAAAGGCAACACTTTTTTATCTATGTAAATAGCAAATATGTTAAACAGAAAAAATCAAACTTATTTATTATAAAATCACTTATTTACTTCAAAGAAAATACATTGTTTCTTATTTTTATTAAATGCAGTTGAGGTAAATCTCTTTGCGGTGCTTTTAAAAAGTAGTGGGGTGACTGGTCACCCCTGTTGCCTTTCTAAGGTTAAATGCGGAAAGCACTTATCGTCGCCTGAGAATTGATTTGGAGTATGTGTGAACAAATTCATGCACCTATACGCCAAATCAATTCTCAGGCGACGTTATGTAAAATTCTCACATCTAATAAAATTTCAAATCGACAGGAAGAAAAACTTAAAGCACGGTGAAAAAGATGCACTTACAGCTGCGAATATGCGAACATATCGTGCCCGATGCATTGAGTAAAAGCAAAATAAAGCAACTACGATTTGGTGCAATTGCAAAATATTTTTGCTATCACAATAACAAATATATGCGATATGTAATAAAAATTTGCATTTGCAATGATGCAAGACCATTTGCAATTTATAGTGAATTGGGCTATTGTATATAAAAGATAATGATATCTAATAAATTTTTAAGTTTATAAAAGATTGTTTATTGTTTTAATTTAAATTATTTACCTAGCATATAGATTATACATCAAATTCCTATATATGGCTATACATATGTGAGCTTATATACAGGGTGACAATTGTAAAGTGACGCAAGTTTAATACTCTGCAACAAGCTTTGCCATTTACCGTTACTTTAATTTAAAAAGCAAATTCATTCATCATTGGCTTTGCTTGTAATTTCATTTGAGTTTTTGTTATTACATTTTGAAATTTCCATAAAAATGGACAAGGAAAATATTCGTCGTGAAATTATGAATTATGAATTCATTTGGCAAATTATAGTAGCCGTCAAATTGCAAAGGCTTTAAATTTGTCAAGTCGTACGGTAGACCGAGCTATTATTCGATATAATGAAACTGGGGGGTTTGGAGATAGAGACCGGGGAAAATTTTCAACAGTTGCCACTTAAACCAGTAGTAGAAAAAATTCGTAAACGAATCAAGCGAAATCCAAGGCGCTCAATGAGAAAAATCACTAAGGAAGTGGGAGTAAACCGTGAAACAGTGCGAATCATTGCAAAATCAAAGCTTAATCATAAGCCGTACAAGCTCCGAAAAGCTCAAGATCTGACACAAAAAAAGAAAGATTTGCGACTGCAAAGATGCAAGGCGTTGCTACGCTCCTCCGTGTTAAAAAATATTGAAAATATCTTGTCTACAAATGAAAAAATTTTCACGGTTGAACAACATTTCAATGCGCAAAATGACCGAATGTGGCTAACATCATCATCGCAACAAAATAGGACTGTTGGCCGAGTTCAAAAGCCAGCTTCCGCTATGGTATAGGCAGGAGTTTCCGCTAATGCCAGAACCCCTCTAATATTCGTTGAAGAGGGTGTTAAAATTGACCAGGTTGTTTATCGGTTGTTTAAATGAACATGTTCTTCCCTGGGCCCAAGATACATTTGGAAATGAAAACTGGACTTTCCAGCAAGATTCTGCACCTTCCCACATGGCAAAATTAACGCAAGCATGGATAAAAGACAATTTTTCTGGATTCATAACATCTCAATAATGGCCGCCATACTCCCCAGACTTGAATCCAATGGACTACTCTATTTGGAGTATTTTAGAGAGTAAGGCTTGTGCATCTCAACACCACAGTCTGGAGTCGCTGACAAATTCATTAGAGAAAGCTTGGACTGAAATTGATCAGGAAGTCCTGCGGCGAACAGTCCTACGATTTCCGGATCGATTGAAGGCATGTGTGCAGGCTAAAGGAGGTTATATTGAATGAGGTGGGGTTCAAATGAATGCTTATATATTCAGCAATGTTAACACTTAATTGTACTTAATGAAAGTACGTCCTTTTGAAAATAACTGCTGAAATGTGTGCGTCACTTTACGATTGTCACCCTGTATATGGCATTCAGTTGGCTTAATTGTTTACACATCAAATATCTTGCATGCCTTGCACACATCCATTGTTTTTTATTGAAATTTTAGTCAAATAAAGATAAACCATAGCATAATAACTCGGTATTGATAGCTTTCGGAAATAAATGTAATTACTGACAAAAAAAATATTATTTATGCCTGGACCTAACCCATTAAGATTTTGTACTGCGCAATAACAATTAAAAAACAGAAAAAAAAAACACTCTAAAAGAGAAGCAATAAATCTTCGAAAATTAGTAATTTAATGTCACTAAAAGAACGATAGCGTATGTTAAAATAAACAAAATAAAATACCGTTTTATGGAATGTTAGTTTCAAGATAGGCTCATAAAAAATTTATATTTGCTGGCAATATCATTTTTTTTTTTTTAATTTGTTACTTCCTTGAAATAATAAAATAGTACACTATGGGAACCATAACGAAATAACAAAAATCATGATCTTTTATATAAGTGATTTTATATTTTTATGACTTTATTTTTATATTGGCAATATAATTGGAAGTGTTTGCTTTTTTAGTTCACTGAATAACACAGTGCCACACATATTTTCGGGACAAAACCAAACCAATCGCAAGCGATAGTATTTGACCTCAGTAACAAAAGCCCTAATACCTTTTTGCTCCACTAAGTCACAATTTTTTTGTACTGTGGTTTGAAATTTTGATTTTTTGGTCAAAAATCGAATCGAATAATGAGAAAAATCATATGTAAAATTTTATTTAAGATGGTTCTTGTCTTCGGTGACCTATATAAAAATTTTCCGAGAAATATTTGCTTAGAACATTTTAACCCTCTAACTCCCACCAGTATGGGTCATTTCGGGCCCTTTTATTAAAAACTCCTTAAAAGCTAGGTTTAAGAGAAAGTAAAGGTTTAAATCATTCCACAAAAAAATTCTCCGAAAAATTTCATTTAGGGTCACGGAAGACAAGTAGCTTCTAGCAATTAAAGATAACACACAAAAACGAATGTAAATGTTAAGAAATTTGTTTGTAAGCATATACTGCGAAGTGCGATATTAAGTACAATATGATTTGTAATAAAGTTTCCAAAAATATCAATAAATTTTGTTACATCTGCGTCCATTTCACGCGATCCCATCGCAGGCAAGATTGTTTCAGTACTGAAACTATGACCAGAAATTGATGTTCCATGGGTGCCAGAAACAATTTGCAAGTGATGCTATAACTATTTGTTGGATTGGCCACATTACAGGCGCAGATCAATGCCGTTTGGTGTTCCTATGGTATGGATTGACCCTATTCGACATGACCGTTTAAATTGCTATGCGTGTGTGAATACGGTCTGCGGGTTGCTGAACAAAAACATGAAAAATATTCAATATCAAAGTGTTCTCAGTGCTCAAGTTTCATTGCCGCATTCTGATGACATTCCTCCAAGATCTTCCAGCCCAGATGCATTTTCAACTAAAAGTATGCCTATTCTCCCTGAAATGGAAATGCATTCTTTGTACGATCGCGGCCGGTCAGATGTCAACTCAACTGTTCTGATTACACAGGAAAAATTTGACTTAATTGTTGCTAAACTACAGTTGACACAACAAAAATCAGAGGAGCTCGCTTCATTTTTAAGAGCGCACAATTTGTTGGTACCAAACTCTAAATTTACCGCACAATTACAACATCATTAAATGATTTTCTATTGCAAAAAGTTTCTACGTTCCATACTTACAGCTTACAAGGATATTACTAATCATGCTTACAAATAAATTTCTTAACACTTAATTTCTTAATTTTTCATGTGTTAGCTTTAACTCCTAGAGGCTACTTGTGTTTGTGTTTGTGGAAGGCTTTAATCTTTAATATCCCTTAAACTTAGCTTTTAAGGAGTTTTTAAGAAAAGGACCCGAAATGTCCCATAGTGGAGGGAGTTAGAGGGTTAAAATGTTCCAAGGAAATATTTCACGGAAAATTTTAATATGGGTCACCGAGGACAAGAACCACCTTAAATAAAATTTTACACATGATTTTTCTCATTATTTGGTTTGATTTTTGACCAAAAAAAAACAAAATTGCAAACCACTGTAAAAAAAATTGTGACGTAGTGGGGCAAAAAGGGATTGGGGCTTTTGTTACTGAGGTCAAATACTATCGTTTGCGATTGGTTTAGTTTTGTCCCTCAAATTGTTGCATAGTGTAATTCAAGGAAGTGATTTAGCAAGTCTTTTGAACTGAAGTAAATGAATATTTTAGTTAAACTTGTGACGTCACATATTTATTGTTCTCGTCAAAAACTTTCGCTTGCTCTCTCATGTGATCTATGATCTCCAGAGTATTCTATGTAAATATAGTTTAAAAAACTAAAATATTTCTAAAATAAAATTCAAGCCCATAATTGTGAATTTAAATTTCATTATAATAAAAACAAAGAGCTATATTAAGTTAGACAGCCAGCCTCTCTGTACCTAACCTAAAACTGCAATATTTAACTTCACTCGAGCATTAAGATGAATTATATAAATTTAATTAAAATTTTGTTTTTATACATTTCCTGAACTTTCACCAGCAAAAGAGCCAACAAAAAAGCAACAATAAGAAAATATTAAACAAAAGGCGAAAAATATACAAATAACTATATACACACACATACATACAAACATATATATTCGTATGCGTATATGTATGCATAGTAATATGTAAATATGTAACATCCAAGATTTAAAAAAAAAATAAAAAAAAAATAAAAATAAATTTTTTGGTACATAAAATTTCCATAACAGAAATTGTTTTTCCATTTCACACAAAAGGAAGCACACAACAACAACAAAAACAGCAACAACAACAAACGAATCATCAGCGAGACAAAAATTGTAAAATAATGCAAATTTAATGCGCGTGTTACTCTGTATGGAGCAACAACAACAACAACAGCAACTACAACAACAACATTAATAATAAGTGTAAGAGCAGTAGCAGTAACAACAAAACAGCATCACTAGCAACCAGCAACCAAACCATCAGCAGCAGTTAGCAACAACATTTGCGCTGTTGTTGCTTGGCGCTGCCTTTTTTTTTATTATTTTTTTATGTGCCTAAATCAATCTGAAAAAACAAAAAAATAAGCGAAACATTTACAGCGTATACCTAACTACAAAGCAAAAAAAAAAATCAAATTAATGTAGTTTCATTTCATGCAGTTACGATTTTTATTTGTGCACATACACACACACACTCAAATTCGTACACAACACAGATCCACTCACACATACATACACCTCTACATACGCATAGATGTACGCAATCTTATATGAAAGTTTTAGATTGAAGCTAACAAAAAACAGAAGAAAAGAAAAAAAAAAAACTCAAAAATCACACAACAACAGCATGCGATCAATTTTTTCGGTTGGCAATCTGGTTTGCCTGTCTTTTGTACCCAGTGGGAAATATATGAATAGATATTTATAAAAGTAAAGCATTTTGCAATAGCTATGCCCGAATTTTGACAGTTTATTGCTCTGACATCTCAGGTGGCAGCACTCTCATTCTTTGACGTTTGTGTTCTGTCATAGTCAAAATTTTACCATAGACCGCTACGCCATTCAACAACGCCTCCATCGTAATTGTTGACAAATTTTATAAATATAAATTTTATTTTTCGCCAAATTTTTCGCGAACTACGAAATATTAACGACCGCAATGATCATCCAACCGAGCGATCAATTGAACTATATATCGCGAAATTCGAGCAAAGCGGTTCGGGTCCCGATCGAGCAGTACCGTTGTACGATGACGAAACGGACGGTCAAGCGAGAGAATTACTGCTGTTGCTGAAAATGTGCACCCAGAAAAATACCCATCTCCAAAACAAAGAAAAAGTTTCCTCAATTTGAATCCACGAAAATTTCTCTCGTTTAAGTAAATTTTCCCCAAAATGAAGAAAAATGTGCCCCTTTCATGGAACCATGGTGTTCAATTTAAAGTAAGTTATTTCTTCATTGTTACAAATTTAGTTGCATAGAAAATGTAAGAAAGAGACGTCATAGGTTTGCTAATTGTAGGCTGGAATAGATGGGAACGGAGCTAAATTTTGGCGATCAAATCATCTTCAGTGATGAAGCACATTTTTGGTTCAACGGCTTCGTGAACAAGCATTTGGGTAGAGAGTAATCCACAGCAGTATCAAGAGTCTTTAATGTATCCAGAGAAACTCACTAGATTTTGGTCAGGCGACGTCACTGAGCCATACATTTTCCGAAACGAGAATGGACAGACGGTGGCTGTTAAAGGCAAACGGTATCGCGCCATAATCACCGACTTTTTGTGGCCTTCATTGAATGATTTGAATCTGAACAACATGTGGTTTAAACCAAGCGGCGCAATGTGACACACGGCGTGCGTTACATTAGAGTTGTTAGAAGAAAAGTTTCCAGAACGCGTTGTTTCCAGAAGAGATAACGTGAAATGGCCGCCAAGTTCGTGCGACTTAACGCCCTTAGACTTGTTTCTCTGGGGCTCTGTTAAGTCGCTGGCTAATGACAACAAACCTGTTGGTTTCAATTGACCAACTGGAGAACAAAATCATTCAAAGCATGGGTGAGATCCAGCTCAACTTAAGCAAAAGACTCGTACAAAATTGGATCTCAAGGATGGAGCCCTGTAAACGAAGCTACGGAAGCCATTTAATTGATATCATTTTTAAAACAACTGGAGAACAAAATCATTCAAAGCTTGGGTGAGATCCAACCCAGCTTATGTAAAGGAATAGTACAAAATTGGACCTCAAGGATGGCCATGAATATACTTTAATCCGCAATGAAGGTTTCTGTCATATCTCACAAACAACTTTTTTCTATTCAGTTTTAAAGTTTAGATACGCTTGTGGAAAAACCCTTTCCTTTAGAGTGCTGCCATCTGGCTAGCTCGCTCACTTTTTATTCTTAAATGACCTTAAAATATAAAGGTTCCTCCCTGCAAAAGAAGTTTTCGAGCACGGTGGGAAGTTTCCCGAAACTGAAAGTCTTCTGGAGTGTTTCTCATAGAAGCACTGACATAGTTTAGCTTCAAAAGTTTTGTGAAAAATACAAGAAATTTCGAAAAGTAATTTTTTTTTTTTTGAAAGGATTGGAGGACTCATTTTGATGAAAGAAAATTCATTTTGGAAAGCTTTCCCATTTATTTGCTTTGATTAGCGAAACAATTCGGGATGTCTCGCGGAGTGCTTTTCAAAATCGCATCTCGAAAGCACTCACATTTCACTTCACTAAATGATTTAAAGAAGTAATTCCGGGGGCTGCCTACAGCATTATCACTTAATCATCATCATGCTCTGTTACAAAGCCCAGAATGCCTCCGAAGTGCCTTCTCAAGTAGCATCAGGGAAACACTTAACTTTGACTTCACTAAGAGCTTTGAAGACGTCATTAAAAAAACAGAACGTTTCCATTTTTCGACAAAATACGACCATCGGACATTTCTTTCAATACGTCGATTGTTTAAGATTTTATGCGGCACATATCACCGTTATCGCTGGCTTCACCTTTGAAGACGTACAGTCCAATGAACCCTTCTGCGTGTAAATCGCATATAACTGTCACTCTTAGCGAATGCAATGGAGTTTCTAAGACCTTCTCTGAATTTTCATCGCTCCGAATACAGCAATTTTGTTTATTTACTTTCCCGTTCAGCCAAAAATTCTTCGGCTTCGAGGTGATTTAGAGCTCAATCTGCAAACGCACGTCGTTTCTGATGGTCACACACCTAGAGATTATGAACCAATTGAATCTTATATGGCCGAAAACCAAGGCATTTTCGCAAAATTTTCCACATAGTCGACGGGCAAAGATTCATTCATTTCTTGCGCGCGACGCCGAATCGATAGATTTAGATCTTCGGTCACACTGACGTTTATTGCAGCCACAGTTTTGGGTGCAAGAACAGTACAAGCTCGCTCTGGAGAAATACAATATTATCCAACAAAAGTATAGGAAAACATGAATCGATTTTTAGTATATTGAATATTGAGAAATTTGGTTTGTAAGTTTCGCCTACAGATCGCGATTTTCGGAAATAAATTTCAACGATTTTGAAGCGTTGTTCGGCCGTAAATCTTTGAATGGTAACTCGTCAAAGCATACTGAATAAAAAATTAAAAAACAGAAGCCCAGTCTTACAGCTGGTTTTACATTTATCCCTAACCGAAGTTCTATCAATTTAAAAAAAAAAAAACTTTAGAAGAGTTTTGTGAAGAAGTCAAGCGGACTTGGGTTAATCGTCACTTCCCCAAAAACTTGCAGAATGTTCCCTCGTCTTCTCCAAGTATTCGAAGGATTATCAGCGCCGTTGATTCCGATCGATTGAACCTCTGACCATATCATCGTTTGATTTTGGCACAGAGTTACCGATCGACCTTAATTTTTTCACCGCATTAGATATTAGACTGATCGTCGTAGCTTAGTGCTTAATATGCTGGACTACTATGCAGGGCGTCCAAGTTCGATGTTCGGCAGGATAAAAAATAGAACATTTTCTTTACCTCCTTTGGGTAAAAATTCCGTAAGAAAAGCTTTACGCTTCGCCGTTTGGCTCTTGGATAAAATTGCAAGTTCCTTTCATTCGTGTACAAATAAAGCTCGCACAACATGAAATGATGCAAAAAGATGGGCCCAGACGCTCCATGGGCTATTGTGCCATACAAGAAAAAGAATTAGACTGGCTTTGGAAACACCCTTACCCACTAGTTGGACACAGTTAAAGCTGTGGCGAATGTGGTCGAAGAACCACTTACAAATCTAAATTGTATTTCTCTCCCATTTGTATATAGGCGTTTCTTTCCGCACTGGGCTTAACTGTCTATTCATCTGTACACCCGTCCGTCCATTCGTCCATCCAACTGACTGACCATTCGTATATTTGGTTGGCTTGTTTGTTTGTTTGACTGTCCACTCAACTGTGATGGACAAGAGCGTGCATGTTGTCAGTCACTTTGACGCGACAACGCACGGGCTAAAGCTGTCAACGCTTTTGTCGTAGTCGTCGTTGTCATTTTTCTTCTACCCCGCCATGCTCTGGCCCGAATGAATTTACGTTTTTAATCATGTGGAGCGCAAGCGATTTAATATTGCTGCTACATTCAAAGCGCAGCGAGCAGGCCATTGACATGACGACGACGATGACGACGATGACGACGACGACGACGACGCAATGCGACCCAAAGCAAAACAACGCAACACAGCGAGTTGTTGAGGTTCAGAGCTTTTTTTTCACAAGCATTTGTTTTTTAATTTGTTTTTTGTTTTTTCTTAAATTTTTGTATTTTGTAAATTTATTGTAAATTTTTATATCTTGCACTCGATAATCCACTTTTTTTTTTTACTTTTTTTTTATTATTTTGTGTTTCCAATTTTTCAACTTTGGAGCTGCTGCTGCTGCTGTTGCCGCTGTGATATTGCTGCTGTTGTTGATGCCGTTGCTGACGACAATAAAGCGCTTTTATTTAGCTGCATGCATTCGTTTGTTGCAGCACGTACTACATAGACTCAAATCTCTCGCGCGTTCGCTTGTTCACTCGCTGGCTGTTGATGGAAAGTGTATTGAACTTTTGTGGTTTTTTTCTTTTTTTCAACATTAATATTTAGTTGGCAACAAGCTTAATTGCATCTACATTTATGTATATATGTTTGTTTGTAGGTATGTTTTTTTGGTTTGTTTTGTTTAGCGGAAGGTTTCGTAGTTTTACTTTTTTTTGTATTTTTTTGTAATGATTTTTTGATAAGGTACAATTGCTTAATGTTGTTACTACTGATTTACAATCATATAAGCGGCATACATACATATGTCTGTACGTAGCTATAATTGAAAAATTAAAAGTGCTTGAAAAACTTTTCCGCTGTAAACTCATTAGCTGAGGAAAGCTATTTAGAGGCAAAGTAAAAGGAATTACATAAAAGTGATAGTTTAATGGTGAATGAGCCATCAGAACCGTAAATGTTAGGAAGCCAGGAGTAATAATAAGGAGTGCGCACGAAAAAATTGTAACATAGAAAAACCAAAAAATCAAGTACGCCATTAATTCACTTTGTGTAAATAAAGTACACCGCAACCGGCTTCCCTTCCGGGCAGCTTCACTGCAATTGGCAATACGAGGGCGGGTCAATAGGCTTCTGAAAATTAAAACAGGTGGCAACGTCACCTCAAATCTAACATTTTCCTTGTCAAGGAACATCTTTAAAAGGAGCGCACCCAAATTTTCAGACAGGTCAGTCAAATAGTTTTGTTGTGACAGCCATTTAACCCAGTAATGCCTACCGGTGTCATATGGCACCTTGTCGTTGTGCCGTTCCTGAGCCAGGTTCAAAAACAAGTTTGTTTCTCAAGTTACTTTTTTAATCAATCTACTTTGGTTTCCGCTCGTCCTTAATGGGTTAAAGCAGACACTTACGAGCATTTTCGTAAAAATGTAAAAAGTGAATTTCGTATACACTATTTTTTTCGCGAAAAAACCATCTCGCAAACCAAGCAAAAGCTTGAATAGTATTATGGGGGCTCTTCACCATAGATTGGAACTGATGTACTGAATTTCAGTACGGTCGTACCAGCACAAGTGACGCCGAACGTTCTAGTCGCCCAATTGAGGTCACCACAACAGAAATCGTCGGCAAAATCCACGGTATGATATTGAAGGATCGGCGATTGAAGGTGCTCAAGCTTGCAGAGGCTACAGGCTTAGCACATGGATCAGTGATTTTAGTTTTGCATAAATATTTGAATATGAAAAAGCTATCCACAACATAAGGAGTGTTTGGCGATGTTCAATCACAATCCGAATGAGTTTTATGCGCCGTTTCGTTGCCGTGTACGAAACCTGTATCCTGTAACCACAACACACCAGACACCAGGAAACAGTCGAAAGTCCAAGCGAATCGAAGCCGAAGAAGGCCGATGTGCGTCTATCGATCAACAAGGTAATTGGGACAGTTTTTTTTGGGATGCGCACGATGTCATTCACATCAATTACCTTGAAAAAGATAAACAATAACCGTTGCACATTATGCATCACGTCGGAGGAAAACAGAAATGATTCTATTTACTACTAAGACCAAAGTACCGGCTTTCAATCTTCTGCGTCTAAATTTTCAACTAATATCTTCAACAGCAAAATACCTAAGGGTTATACTTTTTGCTAAGTTAAACTGGAAAACAAACATTGAACAAAGGATAAAAAAGGCTTGTATCTGTAAGAAACCCTTTGGTAAAAGATGAGTCCTAAAACCTTAAATTAATTAGTGCGATTATTATTATTTGAAGGAAAGACGACTCGAAAGTCAGACACTGCGACCTATAACATCGAATGTACCAAAGCCCCAAGAAAGAAAGGAAGAGAGAAAGAAAGATAGATAAGAAACATACCCAAGCCGAGAATCGAACTCAGGTTTCCCGAGATAAGAGTCTGGCACTCTGCCACTAGACCACAGTGGCGATGGTAGGGCCTACAGTTTAACGCCGATTCCGAACGGCTATGTGGCAATTTTTTATCAGCTCGGTGGTTTTGCCATTACCAAGGTATGTACCAAGGTATGTACTTGTACACATTCTTATAATTCTCATCCACTTCATATCGATAGTGAATATAAGAAGTTTATGAAAATTAACCACCAGACCAAGACGGGAATCGAACCCGCAACCTTCTGGATGAAAGTCTAGTGCACTATCCACTAGACTATCGAGGTCGTCAAATTAGTGCGATAAGGCTAAGAGATGCTGGACAAGTAAGAGCTACGGTCACTGCAAAATTCTTAACTCATTACCCAATGGACTTAATGAATTTTCAGACTACCTAACACCGAAAGTCAACCTTCAAAAGGTGTTCAGGATTTCCGTTCTTACTTGGAATGACTGGAAGGACGGCAAGTACCATAAACTCAGATTGTTTACGGTACTTGCTGTAACTCTTTACACCGACGGGTCCAAATAGGATGACGGTGTAGGAGCGGGGATATACTCAGTAGACTTGGGTATATCTCAATTCCTTAGCCTCTCAAACAATGCTAGCATTTTCCAGGCAGAAGTTATAGCATTTAGGCGTGACGTATCATAGAATGGTAAGATATAGCAGGGAGGAACATCAAACTATTTTCCGAGACCCAAGCCGCGAATATAGCTTTGAATTTGTCATATTTGTAGCATCTCTGTACGAAAGAATGTACTACATTTAGCAACCCTGCTAGCGGGGATGTTTTTGACTTTTGTACACGTGAACGAAATGAGGTTAGAAAAAGTAGAGACTGAATAAAAAAGAATTGAAATAATTAATGTTCTCGTTTAATTAAATAACACTAAGTACTATTATCATATACCACATTTTGGCGACGAGTGTAAACATGGCATTAAATGAAAGCGCAATGGCTAATGTAAACCACACTGCTGTTCAAACGTTTGGCAAATTGGAACAATTTCAAACCACCATGGCATGGAATAACTACAAAGAACGAATGGAATTCTACTTTGAGGCCAATGGAATAACGAATGACTCATCTATGAGAGCAATATTTCTTTCTGGTGTGGGGGAAGCAACCTACGAAATAATCCGCTCCTTGTTAACACCGCTAACTCCGAAAGATGTATCATTTCATGAGATTGTGGAAAAGTTGGATAGTAATTTTCACCCGAGACCTAATGAAATAGTTCAACGTTTCAATTTTCATAAACGTTGTCAAAAAAGTGGAGAAACGATTGCGGATTTCGTTAAGGACTTAAGAAAGTTATCGGAACACTGCGATTTTAAGGAGTTAGATAATATGCTGCGAGATCAGATTGTGTGCGGAGTCATGCCAAAATATGATACGTACAAATTGAACGGATGAATAAACCTTGATCTCCAAAAGAGTAGTCCAATTTTAATTTGGTTCCCCAGTCCTTTTCATTGTCAACCAAGGAGCGAAATCTTTTCAGCTTAGCCAAACAACTTGAGTAGAACTTAACTATAATTCGGGCAGCAAGAAATTCATTTGAGCACTTATGTCTCTCCAGCTTAATTTTGAATGCGATGAAGAAGAAGACGTGTAGGTAATTTAGTCGTAGAGTGTGAGGTTGTGTTTCAACCTATGGGTGCATACAGGGCTAGGTTAGGTTAAATTAGGTTAGTTTGGAGTGGCAGTATTCTGCATGAAAGCAGACTTAATGGCTCTCTGTGATACAACAGTATAACTGCGCGACTCTTCCAGTTACTGAGTAGAAAACAACTAGCATTCTATTCAGGGCTAATAAACCATAATTTGTTGCTAAGGAAAACGAGCTCATGAGTTCCATTTTTCGAATTTGCTAAACATAAATTAATGGAACATTGTGTTGGAAACTTAAGCAACTAAATTCAATTTGAATCACACTACAACCATAAAAAAATGTATAAAGCAACTCCAAAACTGAAAGTATAATTTAAATGCAAGCGATTCTCATACAATTTTCTATGCAAATCTGAACACTGAATTAATAAGAAAAAATAATTAAAAAGAAAAACGCCAAGCGATAATTGTAGAAATAATGAAAATGCTTTTATGCATTTTGTTAATTGAAGTTTAATCGTAGCAAACTGTAGAGCAGTGGTGCAGCATAGAATTTGTCTTTTCACACAACTAAATGCATAAATTTGTAAGTATGTGTGAGTGTGCGTGCGTGTGTATGTGCATATATCTATAAAATGTGAAACGAAACATTTGTGCCACATCTGATGTATCTCATAGATACGGAACTCTCTAGTCTGGTCTGATCTGATGTTGCGTTCACATTGCGCGTTACTTTGCTTTCAGAAGAAAACTTTCATCTGTTGTTGCGCCAAAATCAGCGCACTTCCATTCCCAGGCAAACGCATAGCAAAAGCGGCAGATCAGGGAAAACGAATTGAATTGCGAGAAACATTCTGCGTAACTGACACATTCATACATACTATACATTTGTGTTTAAATCTATGATATATGTACACATGAATATATGAGAAGTATGTTGCATGGTCTCCTTGTTGTAGTGGTTGTTGTTGTCGGTTTGTTCTTGTATCTAGTAACGCCTTAGTTTGTCTTATTTCGACACCATCTCTATCTCTAGTTTTGGTGTCTTGCGTTGCCATCATCTATACAAAAAAGACAAAAACTTCCACAACTTGCTTCATGTATTTTTTTCTTAGATTTTTTCTGCTTTGCTTCTTTAATTTCTTTTAGAACATAGGGGTGATTGGAGATAGATGGCAAATCATGCGATGGCACACTCGTCGTATCAGAAATTTGTTTTGTGAGCATTAAGTTCACTCCCGAAAATGTGTTTGTGATGGTATAGAGCAGACTAGAGATTATTTATTAAAAAAAAGATTATTAGTTAAAAAAAAATCAGATCAATTACTAGGCCAAAAGTAGTCCAAAAATCAGACCAACAATTAGATAAAAATTCAGACCAAAGCTCACGCAAAAATCAAACCGAAAGTCAGACCAAATCAGAACCAAAAACAAACCAAAACTCAAACCAAAACTCAGAACGAAAGTCTGACCAAATTTTGGTCGAACCAAAATTTTTACAAAAATTCAAACAAAAATCCGACCAAAAATTGAACCGAGAATCGAAACGCAGCTCAGACTAAAATTCAAACCGATATTTAAACTTAAACTCAGCATAAAAGTCAGACCGAAGCAAATCATAATTCATACCGAAATTTAGGCTCAAAATAAGACTTAACATGATCAGTGGGATTATGCAAAAGACACTGTAGGAACTCAGTATCTGGGCCACAGGATGTGGACATGGATTAAATTCAAGTAAGACAAGACTGATGTTTTTCATCAGCAGAACCAAAATACCCCGGTTTTCGGTATGTCCATCAGTGCTTCCTGCGATTTTTCCATTACTTCCTCTCGGCTGCTGAAACGCGTTCCCCGTAATGGTTTTTTAACTCGATTGAACAGAAAGAAATCACAGGGAGCCAAATCAGGTGAATCCGGTGGCTGTTGGATGGTATTTGTTGCATTTTTCGTCAAAAAATTACGAATAATGATGGCACTGTGCGACGGTGCGTTATCATGGTGCAAAATCCACTAGTTTTCTGTCCACAATTCTGGTCTCTTTCGGCGAATTGCTGCACGCAAACATCTCATAACGCCCAAATAATACTCTTCGCTTACTATCTGGCCTTCTGGCAAAAATTCATGATGCACTACACCGTTGTAATCCATGAAAACCGTGAACATTTCCTTCTTTCTTGACTGAAAACGACGTGGTTTTTTTTGGTATCGGTTCATTTGGTGAACGCCATTCACTTACGTGATGTCTGGATTGCGTGTCGTACTCATAAACCCACGTTTCGTCTCCAGTAATGATCTTTTTGATGAATGTGGGATCGGATTCAGCCTAGCGAATCATGTCTTTTGCGACGTCAACACGGTCTCTTTTTTGCATGAAATTGAGGTCTTTTGGCACCAACTTTGCTGCTACACGACGGAAACCCAAATCATTAACCAAAATGTCTTGGATGGATCCATAAGCAATGTTCAAGTCCTCCGCTATCTCTCTGATGGTTAATTTGCGGTTATTGATCAAAATTCCTTTTACTTTATCAACGTTTTCGTCGGTTTTCGATGTCGCTGGTCTACCACTGCGTTCATCATCTTCGATTGACTCACGACCACTTTTGAACCGCTCGTGCCACTAGTAAACGACCGTTTTCTTTAGAGAATCGTTGCCGAAACACTTCGCGCACTATTAAATCCATTTTTTACGCAAAATTTAATACAATACAATTTAATAAAATTGTAAAAAATCGCCAACACATACAGAGATAGATGTACTCTTGGCTACGTACCTTTTGCAAATGTTAAGCTATGACGCTAAGATTTAGAGGGAATATCAATAGCAGATGTAACAACTTAACAAAACAAAAAAAAACAGAACTCAAATCGGAACGATGGAAGCGCCACACGGTGGTTATTCCGGGAACTTTTTGATCCAGGTGGATAAATTCTTAGGTGGCTCAAAAATTGTGGTCTTCTTGGACGATGATATTGTATAACGATTTTAAGGTTGGTTGGGCTTCTACAAAAATTTCTCACAAGTAGCTCAAGCTCGCTCTACTTTGCAGGTGAATTACTGTAATTCTACTAGTTATAGATATAAAGAATTATTTATTTAGACGACCGGAATTATATATTGTGCTTCATAGGAACTTTATTGTATGACTTCTGGAAGTCGATATGGATGAAACTTTAATTTCTGAACTTGCTCTCTGTACCCGAGGGTTTGTAAAAAAATATTTCTGATAAAAATATTTCAAGTTAACTGGAAAACAATTTATTTCTTTTCGGAATGCCTACGTTTAAGACTAATTTATAAAAACTTGTTCTTGTTCGAGAACTATGGGACTTAGATGATATTTCTCCGATTTTAAAATCTGGAAAATGAAATTCTTTGCAACTCAAAACTTTGACTAAGGAGTGAGATAAAATTCAATAATTTTTAAACGGTTAATCTTAGAGTTTTGATTTTTTTTTTATTTAATTGATAATATTTTACAAATTACAGAAAAATATAACTTTTATAGTTCTAACCACTTTTTATGAACTCGTGGACCTTTTTTGGTAAGCCTTCTATTAGAGATTTGATAGTTGTTTCAGACACCTTTTTGGAACAGTTTGCTCATCTCCTTTTAAAGTCTTCGATATTTTGGGACACCTTTTTTGTGCTCTTTAAGTTTCTTTTCACAAGAGACCAAGCCCAATATCTCTCCACTGGTCTTAGCTCCGGACAATTTGGAGGATTGGTCTCTCTTGGTACAAAAACTATGTTATTCCTTTCGTACCACTAAAGAGCTTTCTTGCCGTAGTGACATGATGCCAAATCGGGCCAAAAATATGTGGACACATTGTGCTCTCTTATGAAAGGAAGAAAGGAACAAGTCTTTTTTGTCTTTGATGTATATTTCGGTATTTATAGAGCCCACTGTAACAAATGACTTGCTTCTTTTGCCGCAACTGCATATAGCTTGCCATACCAGGAATTTTTTAGGAAATTTTGTTTGCTTTTGGATTCTAAATTATTCTTCGACATTTCCTCGAGCATCAGCAACATAAAAATTTTGATCCGGAAGCTGCGTAAAATTTACCAGTACATACGTTTCGTCGTCCATCTTCAGTGATGAAGCACATTTCTGGTTGAATGGCTTTGTGAACATCCTCTCAGATGGAGTCCTGTATACGAAGCGACGGAGGCCATTTTAATGATTTAATTTTTAGTAAAGGTTTTCGTCATATCTCACACACAACTCTCTTTATTAAATTTTAAAGTTCGGACACGCTTAATGGGAAATTCTTTAAAAATCAACGGATGAATATTTCAACTAACATTTGATGATCAGAATCGTCTAAAATGTTTTCACTTCCAATCGAGTTTTGTCTAACGTTCACGCCCTTTTTGTTATTGCAGAAAAGTTTGATTCCGTCGATGCTGAATTTCCTGGCACTCATAAAATATTTTCAACGATTGTAGCCATTTCCTTATTTCTCAGTATAAGCGCAGTATTTTATAATAGCGTTTCAAACATTCTTTGATGTATATTTCGGTATTAATAGAGCCCACTGTAACAAATGAATTGCTTCTTTTGCCGTTGCCGCAACTGCATATAGCTTGCCATACCAGGAATTTTTTAGGAAATTTTGATTGCTTTTGGATTCTAAATTGTTCTTCGACATTTCCTCGAGCTGCGTACAATCTGCCAGTACATCCGTTTCGTCGTCCTTTCTACAACATGAATATTTTTGTATGAAATTCGTTTTTAATTTCCGAGCCCTACTTTTGGCGTCTAAATTTTTTGCAGCATTCCTGTGTGGAACTTTTTGGACTTTGTATGTTTTCAAACCTGCATTGGCTTTAACTTTTCGCACCAAATAGTCAGAGCACTGGGCTAACCGGGCAGTTTTTCTACCAGATGTGTTTGGAGATCTTTTCAATATGCTTTCTATTTTCTTGGCTTTCCCAATATCATGTGGTCCTTGTTTTCTTCCCGAACCAGGTTTCCTATCGATGGTTGAATTCTCCTGAAACTGTTTGATAACATTGGAAGTAGTTTGACGGCAGACCTTCAATTGTTTTGCCAATTTTTTGTAGGACCAATTTGGATTTCCTTGAAAATTTTTAATAATTTTAAGACGTACTTCTTTTTCTTCACTCATTTTGATCAAACTCACAATAAATCAACATGTTTGTCATTAAAAATAACAACTGACATATTTTTCAAAGATAACTAGATCAAAGAAATTGTTAACCCATATCAGAACTTTTCCCCGGTCTCCCCTACTAATACATGCAAGTATAATCTGCAATATAGTTTTTCTTGATATTTTTTTCCTTTGCTGTTGTTGCTATTTTTGCTACTATTTAGTTTCTTTTAATAATATTTGTTGTTGTTTTTGTTGTTGTTGTTTTTCGTTGCTGTTGGTGTTTATTTTATTTATGATGTGGTTTCATGCGAACGGTAATAATATTGGCAGCAGTTGTTTTTAATTTTTCCCGAGGTGCGTTCGCTCTACATCTACTCCAATCTATTCTGCTCTAGAGTATACTACATACATACATATGTATGTATGTTTGTCAGTAGTTTTGTTAAATTTATTCTCACACACAATTTCTGCCTTTTTAATAAGTATATAGAAATTTTATATGCAGACATATGTAGGTATATAAATTCTGTGTGTTTGGAGTCATCGCCATATTTGGCCATTTAGTAAAAAGCGCCTGCTTTCGTAATCACATTTGTCGCCTGATTAAATGCACTTAGAGAAAATCTTATATGAATTCCGGAACCATAAATTTTGTTACTCTGGATAAGTAAAAACTTAGTAGAGTTCAGCAAATAAAGTTATAAATATTTAATATTTTCGGTAGAAGTTCTACTGGACTCAAGAATTTAGTTTAGTATAGATTTTCGAAACATAAGAAATTAAAATTTTACAGATTTTTTTTTGCAGTGCCATTTAAAATAAGTAGGTAGGGCCATGCTTAGAAGAGAAAGGGTAGCGTATTAGCCTCAGCCTTTCATGTGTACAGCGCTATGACTGACTGACTGATTGACATTAACTACCAGCTCAAACAGTAGATTAGATTTTTGGGTGAGCTAGAAGGATATAGACCTTCCATAGCACCCAGTCTTTTGGACCTTTGTACTTTACTCACATAGAGGAGAAGTAGCAGAGAAAATAGAGGAGCGGAAAAGGAAAGAAGAATTTTCACACCCCGCTAAATTTCTTGCTCTTTAAGAAACCTGAGAAGATCAAGTAAGGGAATAGAGTTGGCAGAACTTATCCCTAGGCGTCTACTTTCTCTTGCAAAGACGGGACAATAACAGAGAAAATGCTCTGTAGAGTCGCTTTCCTCCTCAAGGAGGGATACAGCTGCAGGATCGGCGGTAACGCCCATGGTGGTCATATGCTGACAACAGGTATTGTACCCTGTGATCAAAACCCTTAGGATACGGAGATTCTTCCTCCCCAGATGAAGAAAAAAGTCAGCTGTTCTTCTGCTCCAGAACTTCGTAGTTTTGCAAGAATTGACACTGAACTTTCACTGGTAGCCAGATGCATTGGATTTGCCGCAGAACCACAGGTGGCCAATTCATCAGCCATCTCGTTGCCTGACACGCCGTAGAGTGCTGGCACCCATATCAGGCATAACTTATTTAGTCTAGCGGCACTTTTAAGCTTTGTCTTACATTCTCTTACGATCTTCGAAAAATTGGCGAGGTTTTCAAATGTCTTTAGTGCAGACTGACTGTCACTGCAGACTCCTTCATCCATTTCCTTCGCCAACCGTTTTCGATTATCCAGCAAGCTACATTCTAAATAGCAAAGAGTTGCCATTTTTCCTGAAGCAAAGAAGTACCTAATCTCCTCGTCCAGGCATCAAAAAAATTGTAGGTTATCTTTTTTGGAAATTTCAGTTTTACTATAGGTCACCGGTGACCCTATTAATATTTGAAGGAAGGACGACTCGGAAGTCAGGTCGCAGTGACCTATATGATCGAATGTACCAAAGCCGCAAGAAAGAAAGAAAGGAAGAGAGAAAGAAAGATAGATAAGAAAAATATACCCGAGAATTGAACTCGGGTCTCCAGAGACAAGAGTCTGTCACTTTGCCACTAGACCACAGTGGCGAGGGTAGGACCTACAGAATGAAATTGAAATCTACACTCGGTTCTGCTCTATCGCTTACAGTTTCCTTACTGCCAAGAATTGGTTAAGTGAAGAATTAATCAAGCAATTTATCTATCTTTAAAAAATATTCTATGTATCCTAAATGTATTGAAAAAGTTTGTACAAAATACCCATTGAGGGTCACAGGGTCACCAGTGATCCTTGAAAGTTCAGACGTTTAGAGCTGTAAAATTTCGGTTCTGTTAAAAAATTTTAACAAGAATTAAAGAATTGGGATTGGGTTTTGCGCTACCTTGTCTGCTTTCCTAAAGGTTTCGAAAGGGTTAAAAACTGGTTTGATACCATCTTCCCATTACATTTAGTTTGTGGAACTTGGTCATCCAGAGATTTTGAAAGGCAGCAAAGTTTCAATTTTTCATTTATTCAGAAAGTTTTTCAATCGTGAACTAGGAGAGAAGTAATTTTCATGTTTCAATTCACTTGTGTTCGATTAGATCTAATTACATTTTTCATGTTTCAAAATTTCATTCTATGCCATTTTAATAAAGTAAATTTTCATGTTCCAATTCCATTCCATTCAGTTCCATTTTTATTTTGTTCCATTCCATCAATTTCGTTTTTTTGTTTTCCAATACCATTTGGCAAGATTTATTTTGCAGGTTTGAAGTCTAAATGCGAATATTTTCATATTCAATTACATTCCTTCCAGTTCCAATTCCATTATTTCATTTTCTATCCCGCTCCATTGCCGCATGCCAATTCCATTCTGCTTCATTTTTCACGTTTTCCAATACTTTTCGGCAGGCGGTATATGAACGCAATTGATACAAAATGTAAGTCAGCGAGAATGGGTATTAGAGGGGAGGGTAAGGGCGGGAGAGAGTGAACAAAGTCTGACGCACGGAACACATAATCGCTATCACAGTTATTCTAACGCGAAGAGCGAAACTTTACACAAAACGAAAAAATTCGATAATATAATTTGCTGTTTGAATTTGTAATGATAAAGATGTGTGATTGACGATTTTTTAGTTTTTAATCGGTTTGCTCTCGGACTTAATGGGTTAACTAGTTGTGGCACAAGTGAAGTGAAGTCGGAAAGGCTGATAGACACCTTTATTCGGCATAAAATCCACCGAAATGCACTATAGAAGTCACAGCATGCGTACTGCAAAGGCAAATCGGTTGAAGCGGCCTTGAGTTCTCTAGTTTTCAATATTTAACAGGCCTTTCACTTCAAGGAATGGTGGCTTTTCTCAGACATCGAGGATCGAGGGGGCCTTCAACAATGAATGTTTTTCCTGAAGCGATCATTCATGCCCTCGAGACCCTTGAGGTGGAGGCTGCTTTGAGAAAACTAATACACTTTTTGCTTACGAGGGGGGTTATTAAGTCGAAATTGGGGAGCTCTTCCATAACAAGGTATGCTCACAGAGGCACCCCATATGGGGGGAGGGGGTACTCTCGCCACTTCTTTGGATACTTGTGGTCAACAGATTGCTTCTATCCCTCAAAAAAACTGGCTGCAAAGGGGTTGCCTATGCAGACGACATAGCCATTGCTATATCGGGCAAATTCCCGAGCACACTAGAAGATGTTTTGCAATCTGCTCTTAACATTCTCACCAATTGGCCCAGCAAGTGTGGACTGAGTGTCAATCCGCAGAAAACCGAACTTGTCCTCTTCACTAGAAGGTACAAAGTACCACCTTTTATTGCACCTTACCTCAATGGTACTAGGCTAGTTCTCAAAGAAGAAGCTAAATACTTAGGCCTCTTTTTAGACAAAAAACTTAGCTGGAAGCAAAATATCCGATAGCGGGTAGATAAAGCAATAACAGCGCTTTACTTGTGCATAAGAGCAATAGGAAACAAATAGCGTATGCAGCCGTACGTGGTTCCCTGGCTATATACTTCCGTAGTCAGGCCCATTTTGATGTATGGTGTTGCGGATTGGTGGACGGCTTTGGACAAGGCAATTCATATGAACATGCTTTTGAAAGTACAAAGAACTGCTTCACTATGTATCACTGGTTCACTAAGAACCACGGTCACCAAGTCCTTGGATATCATACTTTATCTCCTTTCTCTTGACATTTATGGCAAGCAAGGTGCAGCCAGCACTGCCCTGAAATTAATTCTATCTCGGAATGGTCAACAGGCAGGTCAAGACACTCCACGATCGTAAATCATGTTAGTTTCGCACCTAAGGCAATTAATTATACCCTTGCGAAACCAATCTTCAACGACAGATTCGACACTCTTATTCCTGACAGACAGGAATGGGAGAATGGAGAGCTGTTTCAAATGGATTCAATCCACTTCTACACTGATGGCTCTAAACTGGATGGCAGAGTTGGAGCTGGCATCATTTGTGAAGATCTGGATGTAAATATATCCTTTAGGTTGCCCGATCACTGCAGTGTATTTCAGGCAGAGGTCATGGCAATCAAGGAAGTCACGAACTGGCTAAGGTATAACGTGATATCCAAAATGGATATATGTATTTTTACCGATAGTCAGGCAGCTATGAAATCCTTTGAATCTGTCTACCTTACTTCTAAAGTAGCTCTTAACTGTAGAGCGTCTCTTAATGAGATGTCCGATCAGTTCAATCTGCACCTAGTTTGGGTGCCGCGGCATATATGTATACCGGGGAACGAAACTGCTGACGAGTTAGCTAGAAAAGGAACATTGTTGCAAATCACTCCTGACAAGGAGCATATAGGCGTCCCTATGGCAACGTGTAAACTAAGCCTAGTCGCGAATGCAATAAAACATACTAACGAAAGGTGGTCACTGGAAACCACCAGCAAAACTACGAGACTCATTTGGCCTAGGCTGGATAGTCGCCGGACAAATGACCCGATGCATACCAACATGCACTTTTTCGTAATACTGTGACTTTGGTGATTACTGAGCATTGCCCCATTGGAAAACATGCAGAAAGACTGGGTCTTCCATATAGAAATCACTGCAGGAGCTGTGGCAACGAGGAAGAACAGAAAACTGCAACTCATCTTCTAAGCGAATGCCCAGCTCAGATTCTCGTACGAAAGAAACATCTGGACAGTTTTGTCTTCGAGGACCTTAAAGACTTGACTAACATCCAAATCAGACACCTACTTAACTTTATAAAAGGTACTCAATGGTTCAAATGGCCTTTATTAGAGGGATAGGGATTTAGCTCCTTTTACATGGTATCACAATGGGCCTTGTTGGCCAAAGTGTGCTGGCGCTCACTGGCAGCCATTTTAACCTAACCTAACCTAACCTAACCTAATCTAACCTAAATGAAGTCGATTCCATCTACATTTTGATTATCCCAAATTAGATCTGCTTAAATTTTTCAGGGAATTTGGAACTATTTACGCCTATTACCTAACCTAGCCTAACCTAACCTAACCTAACCTAATCTAGCCTAACCTAACCTAACCTAACCTAACCTAATCTAACCTAAATGAAGTCGATTCCATCTACATTTTGATTATCCCAAATTAGATCTGCTTTAACTTTTTTCAGGGAATTTGGAACTATTTACGCCTACTTGACTAATCCCTAAGGTTTTGTCATTGCCTTCAATGTTTCTTTATACCGGAATATAAGGACATACAAAAGTTGAACCCAGCCTGAGACTTGAAGAAACAAATTCAATATTGATCCACCATGCTTACAACGCTCAGAAAAAGATTGGCTGTCGTCGTTATCTTGATTAGTTTTTAGGTAGGCCATGACTCCTGATATCTGTTAGTGAACATAGATCTACTGTAACCCTTTCGAGACCATTGGCCACTGGTGGTCAGTTTTTTCAAAAACTTTTGCACCGATTCTAATATTTTCATTGAAGAGATAAATGATTGCGCATTAGTTATTATTAAAAAAGAAATCTAAGAAGAATGTATTAAAAAAATTTGAAAAAAAAAATCCCATTGGCCACAGGGTCCAGAAATGAGGGTTAGAAAATACGAATCCATTTTTGGTTTTGTGTTCTGGTTTCCTTATAGCTCCGAAAGGGTTAAACGCTAGTATTTTTATAGATTTTTTGCTGTATTCATCTCAAAGAGAAGAGGCAAGATAAAGTACTGGACTTTAGAAGGTATGTTTCTGCATTTTTTAATACATTCTCAAATATGTTTCGATCCGTCAACTATCGAACCGCAGAGGTTCATATACTGTTGCTAGGCCTGGGGAATAAGTCTAGCATCAATGGCAATATCAAATCGGTATTTGGGATCAATATCGCACTTGCCATGGTTAATAATTGCAAACAGGTTTCTGAGATTGTACATTTCCTTTTGAAAACCTACTGGAAACTTTTCCGCACTATTACGATTCGATTCGGAAGTTTTTAAATTTTTATCATTTGAAACGTTTTTTATTCTTTTTTCAGCCTGATAAATGGAACCTAAAAACTTTTTAAGTAAAAATGATAAAACATGCGGGCAATGACGGGTAAATTTTCAGCTTATAGGTACCGGCACCACTACATATTCTGTGATCATACTAAAGCGATAATGTCAAACTGGTGAACACTTTTCATATACCACACATACTAAATTTTTGTGGTAATCATATAAATGTGAATGTTGTAAACACATATACACATACATATGCACATACATAAAATGTAGGTGGGGCAAGGTGTAACATTATTGCTGCTGCTAGCAGCAACCTAGCTAATGTTGTTGCTAACGATGACGACGCTGAGGTGATGATGTTACTGATGATGATGATGATGACGCTAACGCTGACGATGGCTTTAATTCGGGTACGCTGGTGGTATTGTGTGCATATGGGCAATATATATTCGGCAAAAAGTTTTGATACTGCCACTAGTTATTTGCGCTAAACAGCAAATAATAATAACAACAACAACAACAACAACAGTAACAGCAAACCACAAAAATACTTACATAAATATAAGCAACTGCTACACACTTTGTTAAGAATATAACAATAAATTAAGCGCGAATGTTGTTGATTTGAAAGGGGGATAAGGTTAAAGTTCATAAATCGAGAAAGACAGAGAGAGGGAGAGAGAGAATGAAGTAAGTGAAAATGAATAATATAAAGGAAGCAGTTGAAAATGACGTGGAATGGGCGAACAAGTGTAAATAAGGTGTGGAATGGGTTGAAAGCAAGTCTGCGGTCACAAGGCATAACGACACAACTCCAGTTTTGTTGAATTCGAGTTATTATTATAATTGAAATCTTCATATCCGATTTCATATTGTGTCAAAATTTTATGAATATCAGTTCAGTGGTTTACGCGATATTAAAGGAAAAATACCACAACTCAAAGTGTTTTCTATCAACATTTGAATCTTTAAAGTGCTCTCCTGTAAAATTCAAAAAACTGACTTATGCTGTTATGCCTTGTGACCACAGAAGTGTTGAGAAGGGAGGTGTGAGGAGAAGAGGGCGTGAGGAAGTGGCAGAGATAAGTTGAGAAAAAGTAACTAGTTGTTGTATGTTAGCAGATTTAAGTTTTAGTATTAAAATTGTGGCTTCTACAGGTGCCTGCCTGTCTTCTTGCCTGCTTATCTGACTGCTTCAACATTATTTAAAAAAAAAACACACCATTTCTATGTGTAAATAAACATGAACTTACACTCACACATTTACAAATAAACAAAAATGAATTAAAACTTGCGTGCATTAATTTTTGGTTTGAGGGCGCGCGAGCGTATAATTTTCTCGCTTATGTTAAGAGATTTTTGTTACAGCTCTGTGGAAAAGAATAATAGTGACTTGAAGTTAAAGCCTCAAATCATGAATAACCTGAGTAACGATCCTTAAAGTTAAATTGATTGTGCAAAGAAGTTCATCTCTGATAACAAAATTGGTTATGTGATTCTGAATTGAAAGCTTTTAGGGGTTACATTAACCCATTTCCAACCACTATTAAGCATCTGGTTAAAAATTAATGTACAGGTGTGATAAACGTGAAAAAAAAGCTAAAAAGCTTCGAAAGTCACTGGTCGATTTTTCTATCATTGCTCGGAAATGAACTAATCCGATAAACCATAAATTTTAGGGGATATAAGGGTTGCAATGACCCCAGAATGGAACATCTAGAGAGTTGTAGTAGCTTATGTAGTTGATATTAGGGCTGTCGCTAGAAAGTGATTTTATATTAAGTATATATATTAAAAGGAGTGAGGTCGAAAAAATCTTAACATATGTAAAATTCAATAATTTTTAAACGGTTGATCTTAGAGTTTTGATTTTTTTATTTAATTGAAAATATTTTACAAACTACAGAAAAATATAACTTTTATAGTTCTAACCACTATTTATGAACTCGTGGACCTTTTTTGGTAAGCCTTCCATTAGAGATTTGATAGTTGTTTCAGAGACCTTTTTGGAACAGTTTGCTCATCTCCTTTTAAAATCTTCGATATTTTGGGACACCTTTTTTGTGCTCTTTAAGTTTCTTTTCACAAGAGACCAAGCCCAATATCTCTCCACTGGTCTTAGCTCCGCACAATTTGGAGGATTGGCCTCTCTTGGCACAAAAACTATGTTAATACTTTGGTACCACTGCAGAGCTTTCTTGCCGTAGTGACATGATGCCAAATCGGGCCAAAAATATGTGGACACATTGTGCTCTCTTATGAAAGGAAGAAAGGAAGAAGTCTTTTTTTTCTTTGATGTATATTTCGGTATTTATAGAGCCCACTGTTGCCGTTGCCGCAACTGCATATAGCTTGCCATACCAGGAATTTTTTAGGAAATTTTGTCTGCTTTTGGATTCTAAATTTTTCTTCGACATTTCCTCGAGCATCAGCAACATAAAAATTTTGATCCGGAAGCTGCGTAAAATTTACCAGTACATACGTTTCGTCGTCCATCTTCAGTGATGAAGCACATTTCTGGTTGAATGGCTTTGTGAACATCCTCTCAGATGGAGTCCTGTATACGAAGCGACGGAGGCCATTTTAATGATTTAATTTTTAGTAAAGGTTTTCGTCATATCTCACACACAACTCTCTTTATTAAATTTTAAAGTTCGGACACGCTTAATGGGAAATTCTTTAAAAATCAACGGATGAATATTTCAACTAACATTTGATGATCAGAATCGTCTAAAATGTTTTCACTTCCAATCGAGTTTTGTCTAACGTTCACGCCCTTTTTGTTACTGCAGAAAAGTTTGATTCCGTCGATGCTGAATTTCCTGGCACTCATTAAATATTTTCAACGATTGTAGCCATTTCCTTATTTCTCAGTATAAGCGCAGTATTTTATAATAGCGTTATGCATAATCTATGGAAAAATCCTTAAAAATCTAAAGGCGTAATCGTTTTAAATTCAAAAAATGAGTAATAAATGAGAATACGATTGCTTATCCGTTATTGGCAACAAAACTGCTCACTCTTTCTGTTGAATATAACATTTTTTATTACTTAAATTAATAATTAGTTTAAGTTTTGTTTCTTTAGTTTTAATACATTTAATTTATATATTTATAATTTTAGTTTTTTATATTCATTCAATTTTTTTTATGCACTTTCACACTTTCAGCAAGAAACTCAAAAAGTAAATGACCAAAATGTCTTCAAGAGAAATCTACTGTTATTAGTGTTCACTGTGCTGTTTTTGCAAAGTTCACGTGCACTCTTAATTTTGTTGTTATTTTTTAAACGACTCTTATTGTTGTTGTTTATCAGATCCGAAAAGAGAACGAATTCAACCAAGTTTCGTCTTCGAGTTGGAGAGTTGAATCATTACTTCTTTGAGAAATAATCAAAATGTGTGCTACTCGAGAGTGCAAAGAGAAAGAGAGAGAGTGAGAAAAAACAACACATGCAGAAGAGCGGATATTCATATGGTATTTAGAATGTAGGTGTGTGCGTTAAGTGCGTATTGAATCACGAATATTTTGAATAATTATTTTAATATATGAACTTTTTATTATTGTTTTTCTTCAATATTTTATTTGTTTTTCGTTCTGCGTTGAGGAAAATTTGAAATTCTAAAAAATAAACAAGCAGCGCGCACATCATTGCCAGTAAAATTTTCGCAATTCCCGCAGATTCAGCCTCAACTTATCATCAACAACATTCTTGTGTTTTTTTTTGTTTGTTTAATGCGTGCGAAATTTTCTATATATTTGTCACATTAATTTAAAAATTTTTGGTATTTTTATTTTATTTTTTTCAATCCAGAAATGGGTATGAGTCGTAGTTTGGCACGTGTGCTTAACGCCTACGCTTCTCTTCACACAACACACACACATATATATAGAGATACTTAATCAAGCACTACACACACACACACTCACTAAAGTGAAACTTGACTTTAACGCTTTTGGGAATTTATTTTCTATATAGATTTACAAAAAAAAAAAAAAATATTGTTATTATTTTGCCACAACTGCTGCCGCTTGACGCTGCCTGCCGCTTCTTTCTCTAAAACTTATAATTATAATAAATTAGTTTGTGCTTTTGCCAAAAACAAAAAACAGCAGCAAAAAAAAAAAAGAAAAACACAACAACATATAATAGTAATTATTACGATTTTTTTTTTATGCTGTTGCTTATTTTTGAATTTATTTTTTTGTAGTTTTTTTTTCTTCTTGATGTTATTTTTGAGAAATGTGCGTGTGTCACGCTTTTGCGTTTTTGCTTAACTTTTTTATTTTTATTTTCATTTTTTGTTCTGTTTTGAGTAAATTTATTGTGGGTATGTCGTGTGGCTTGTGTTTTTGTTGTAAATTTAATTAGCTTTCATTTAATATAAATACAATATGCTTCCATTCTATACTATGCTATGCTATATGCTTGTAGTTAAAAGCGCTTGGAGCAAAAAAAAAAAAAAAATATACATCGTTATAACATTTAGTATTTTTAATAACGAAAGGTTTATTTTTAGTATTGCCTGCCATTTGCATGCATGCAGTGTTAACGTTTATTTTTAGTTGTTTTATCTTAAAAATATGTAAATGCAACTACTAACCCGTTCTGATATATGTAATATCGCTAGGCATAGATAGGCTTTGATTTAATCTAAGTTTATTAACTTAAAGTTAGGAAAATTGACTAACAACACATCAAGCATTTCAAAGAGGTAAAACGTTTTAGTGATTTATAGCTTCTATGTGTGTTACTTCTTTGTTCTTCGGAACCTTTGAAGATGAGAACGGAATGAAATTTCAATTGGATGATTTGAACATTTTTATTTTAACTGCGTTCACAGAAATTTTCTATCAAATTTGATTTTTCGAAAACCTTAAATTTAAAAATTGCATGTGTAAATTAATAATAGTGACCAAGTGACCAAGGATAAGGTTAGATTAAATTTGAGGGGAAGCTTTATGTAAGAAAGCACACTTAAGAACACTTAGTTGAGCTTACTGGTTTTGGTCTCCTCCAAGCTAGAGATGGGCTTTGACATTTAGAATGAAGAACTGTTTCTTCCTCAGATCCTCAATGCCGGAAAAGTCATTGAATGACACCCCCATTCTAGCAATATGTTCCTTCATTAACACTTGTGAGCCTAAGGGAAAATTGGCATTGGCCAATGCTCGTTTAAAATAAAATAAGGTATGATCAATATTAGTTAAAAACCATTCGTGCTGAAATCGCTATATGACGCTCGGCAAACGTCAAAAGTCAGCAATTTCTACTTAAGACATAGAAACCTAAGCCTGGTCCAATAGGCTCGAATGATATTTTGATCTGTCATTATTCGTAAACCAGACACTATTCGTTTTCAAAATTTGTTTCCTTTAATTCATTTTTCATTATTTTGTTTTATTTTCGTTTATTTTTACTCATTTTTATTATTTTTTATTTTCGAAATTATCAATAAGTTATTCATTCACTCGTTAATGATTTCATTTGTAGTTTCATTCTGTCGGTATAACTCATTTTTCATTCGAGATTTCCCCTTTCATTATTTGGAACCAAAAACTCGAGAAAAATTTACTTCCAAAAAGATAAATACATTTCAAAATTCTAACAAGGTAAAGTTTTCTTCTCACCTCCCATCACATAAAAGTCGAAACATTCGTGGGGATTGACAACGTTAGACCAAAGCGTATTGTCTTCAGTTAGAGCATCACAAATTGATCCTGAACCTGGCGCGTCATCAGCAAACTTAACGTCGCTGCTACATGTGCCCGCCAATGAGTTTTGAAATGTACTACATATGCTGCAGACATCAATTCTTCAAACTCCCTATAAAATTTTCATTATAATCAGTTAGAAATGAATCAAATAAAAAAATTGTATCCTCACGTAGAAAAAAATGATTTTAATTGCTCAAAACCTTAATACGAGTCCATTTAACCCAGCCCAGGTTATCTTCTCCAAAACAAGAACTCAGGTGCGCGAGAGTTAAGCAGTATCTTGTGAGTACCGAAATCGTTGTGCTGATGGAGTTACCGCTCAGATTGAGTACCCGTCTAGAACGGTTACTGTTCATTGCGGTCTAGGTAAGTCTATTACGGCGGATGAAGAAAAAATTGACACCATCAACAAGCTCCTCTGCGAATGCCCCAATCTCCAAATCTGTTGACTCCGTTTTTTAAGAGACAGACTTTTCGATTAGTGGGCCTGGCGGAAATTCCGCCGGCAGTCCTTATAAGGTTCAAAATGGATAGGTAATTGATTTATTTTTTTTTTTTTTTTTGGGCCTACATTTTTTGGCTTTCGTAAATGCTCAGGTTTTTTAAGCACTTTCCTTTAACCTTACTTAACCTAATTTTAACCTTATTCTGTATAGATGTCAATTGTATTTTAAGTCACCAGTTTTTTCAACCCATAGTTCTTAACTAGTGGTTTAGGTTAAAAACTTATCGGTAAAGCATATACAGTCCGTCGGTATAATCGTATTTTGGTAAAAATTTTTGCATACCCCAAGTCCGGCCTAGTCCTTCGAGATATGACACAGTTGCCTTCCAGTGAAGAATTACAAAGAGAACTTTCGCTTCAGATGATAAGCCATGGAAGAAATTGACGAATACCCAGTGTCAATGCCTCTATAGCCACTTCATAAAATATTGTGCATTGAACCACTGAAGCATCTTTTATGAATAGGTTTACTAGGAACCACAACCACTCATTCTTATTCCAAAGGAAACTGCTGTACAGAACCAGGATAAAAACAGTTTCGGAAACTAACTGTCTAAATCAGGCGTGACCACCAAAAATTTGTTGGGAGCCAAGCAACAACAATCACAATAACAAGAACAACGAATTTAAGAAATGTGTTAAAAAAATAAGACACACAAATAACAATCCCTGATCTGATCGGGCGGTGTGATCAAAAATCATTAACAACCATTTTTGTGTTTGTTGTAAAGAGCCAATTGAGCTACTGGCACAAGACACCAACTACACAACCAAATATGACAAGAATATTTGTTTTTGCATACACTGGAATACAGTGAAAATATAACATGAACCAAAGTATGTTTTCTAAACTAATTCGAAGTCGCTGATCACGAAAATCACATTAATTTTTTTTTCTATGGGTAAGTTTTCGAGATATGACAAAATAACGGTTTTTCGGGTTACAGTTTCACTTACGGGCTAATATCTCATTACCTACAGCTTCTACCGATCTGAGTTGTATGTCATAGGTAATATAATTACCCGTTTAATGCTGCCAAGATTGTTGAAATCGGATTATAAATGACTGAGATGTAAATGTTGAAATTTCAATTTTGGTGTGATTTTGGAGAATTTTCACACAAGTCGTGGGCTAAGTTTTCTTTCTCATAAAAAGTAATCACAAAATCTGAAGTTTTATTTTTTTAATCGATAACTCATTTCATTGCAAACATATCGGATCAAAAATGACAAAGTAATCAAGGATTGAGTAAAAGTAAAATATTCTCGAAAACTCGAAATTTTTCTCAAAATTCGTTCTTCTATATTCTATATTTCTATGTCTATCAAATTATTCCATCCGCGAGTCATCAAACTAACTAAGTGTACTAAAATTCTCTGTAATTTCATTAAAGATTCTACATTCTTCGCACTTGAAAGTTAAACTTTTCAACATTCCATTTCTCTTTACGCTCTTATCTCCTTCTTTCCATAACTTATCGCTTCCCCATCTTTCTCCTTTCCGTTTCTCTTCCTTTCTTTATTTTTTCTTTTCCTCCATTTCCCTTTCCCTTCTCTCTACTTTTCTCCCTCTCCCTTTTTTTGCTCCCCGTCTTCCTTTCCCCTATATCTTACTCTTCTATAGCTCTTTCTTTTTCAATCTTTTCCCTTTTCCCGTCATCACTTTTCATTTCCCACCTCTTTCGTTCTGCGATCTCTTCCCTTTTCTTCTCAATTCCTTTTTTTCTTTAATTTCCTCCCCCCTCTCTCTCTCTTCCTTTTCCCTTTCTCTTTCATTTTTATATCACTTTTCTTTCGCAATCTCTTCCCTTTCCCGATTTCTTGCCTTTACCTAGCACTTTTCTTTCCCCATCTATTTCCTTCTGCAATCTCTTCCCTTTTTTTTTCTATTTGTCCCCTAATCTACATCCTCATTTTTTTCTTCTTTTTCTTTTTCCCTTTCCCTATCTTCTAATTCAATGGAATGTCCCAAATTTGATTTAAGTTTTCTTACGAGTAAGTACGCCAGAGCCATGATTTGCGTCTTCCTGATTTACGTAAACGTTAAAATTTTTTCGCGGTTTCTAAATTGTGCCGTTACCTTTTATAAATTAACGATTTATTGTTAAAATATCTGTTTTACTTATAAAAATAAATTAGACTTTTCATTAAGAATTTTATTCTGACATTAGACAACAATTTTATGAAATATGTACATAAGAAATATTATTTCGATTTGCGTCGTTTTAAATTGCGTCTTCTTACTCTGATCTCAATTAAGGACACAAATCGAGGCTTTGGTGTATTCCTTTCGATTTCGCTCTCCATAAATGTAACTTGTATTGGAAGTACCACGCCCATTTGGCCGATTTCTTACATTTCTCTGAACTTAAAAGACTTTTCTGCAGATAATGAATAGCTATAATGAGATTAACCGAGTTGGGCTCAAATTATCGCTTGAAGGGGCAGACGGACGAAAAGACAAACTCTTAGTTTTCAGTAGTTCTTCGATGAAATGTTCTGTAGCCCTAATACCCGTATTGCTAACAGGTATTACTACAGGCTCAGTTGGCAATTGAATAGCAGACACCTCTCTGGATGCACATTAAGAATGCTCTACAGCAGTGGTGCCCAAAAGTTTCTAATGGAAGTGCAAACACCAATACATATAAACTCTTTTATTTTAAAGAAACAAAAAAATCATATGTTAGACAACAACAAAATCTACATTGAATATAACTGTCGCCAATGTGTACCAAAAAAGCGTACAAAAGTGTTGTTGCTTTGCTCTTTGGTGCAGGCAAAGAAGAGAGATGAGAAACGAGAAAGAGAAAATTGTTTGTGTATTTCGTATTGCTTAGTGCGTAGTGCTATGTGTGTGTGTTAGAATGCACAGCAAATGCCTTTGTGGTTTTACAAAAACAAATGTACACTGAGTGCATATGACGTGGGCACCCCTCCTCTACAGATCTCGCAAGCTTTCCTCCCTAATGCATGAACTAGGTTATTGAGAACATTCATCTCCTACGCTTCCACATTCAGTGCTCTCACATATTTGTTGCCTAGATACACATAACTTTTCTAAGGGGCCTTATGCTCCCCTCTCTCTCTCATTCTCTCTCCCTCCTATGTTTGACATAACTATTCAAAACAGAGATGCATATTTAAGTAAGTAATGCATATGAAATAAGTACAAATCTATTTATATACAAATGAAAAGGATAAATCTTAAAAATCATTTTTCTAAAAGTCAAAATGAAATATTTTAGGTTGCTTTTAAAAATTTAAAAATTTTATTAAATTAAGTTACACAGAATTTTGAGAATAATTGAAAATACTTGAGATTCGTGATTGAGAACACAGCGTACACAAACCACATAAAGAAAGTAGAAAACTCTTCAAAAACATAAAAATAAAGTAAAAACCCAAACCTTCTTCCTGCTGCTGATGCTGCTGCTGCTTTTGTAATGACAGTCAGAGTAATAAGTATTTAGAAGATACATACTTGAGGTTAAGCATTTAGATACTTGTGCAAAAATATCAAAGTAAATACAAAAACACTTCAAAATCAACCACAACAACAACAACAATTATTTTAATAAAGAATTAAATAATATGTAAAAAAAGTAGAAGAACAAGAAGAAAAGCAATAAGAAAAATAATAATAATAATAAAAGAAATAAAAGGAAGTTGTTAAAGAAAAAGTTGAAAAACAAATTTTAAGCAAACACACATACTCTTAAACATACTGCGTGCATTCACTAACACACACACGCACACTTTCACACATTAACATTTACATACACTTTTGCAAGAAAAGTGTAAAACTTTTCTTTTTTGATTGTATGCTATGAGTAGTTGACGAGAGGGAAGGAAAAAGGGGAAGGAGGATCACGGGGAAAGGTGGGCGAGTAGGAGACAATGCGGAAGTTTTCGTGGAAACGAAATTGTTAAGTATTTTTTGTGTATGACGTGAGTGTATTTGTTTGCTGCATTCCAACGGGAAAGATTTGGAGCGTTTACCACGTAGAGCTAACCAAAGAAGCTCTTTCCAAAGAGACACTAAGTAAGGACTTGCCAGGTATAAAAATTTCCGGTATTCGTTCACATCGACAGTACTTCGTAGTGGAAAATGATCACATTTGTCAAAACTATCAAGCCCCGGAATAACAATAATGCTGCAAAGAGGATTTCAGTAACTAAAGTAGCTACTCTGTTATAACAGCAATAAAGTAAGTGATTCGGTTACACTAGTTAAATATTCCTGAAAGCCTTGTGTGTAAAACAGCTTCAGGTTTCAACATAAAAGCCAAGAAAAACTGACGATACATACAAGGAAAACTTACTGCCGATATTCAGAAACATTCTCGGTTACTTCAAGTAATGTTCAGAGACCTTGCCACTGCTTTAGTGAATACTATGGCCGGCTATGGAGTTTATAACCTAAGCAAAAGCTTAAAAACTTTCTGCAGCACATCTATTTATTTTACATATTTGGACTACATAAAGTCTGAAATTTAAGGATATGTTTATAGGTGCCGTATTTTACAAGGTTTGATAAAGACTTTTGGTCTGACTTTAAATCTATTTTCGTCCGATTTTATAATTTGGGGCTTAGTTTCATTTCAGGTTTTGTTTTTAGTATAAATTTGTTCTTCACTTGGTCTGAGTTTTTGTTAAAATTTTGGTCTAAGTTTTAGTTTGATTTAGCTCTAAATATTGGTCTGATATTTGAGAGGCTGAGAGGAAAAGTGGTATAACTTCTACGTTCAGAAAAAAGTGGAATAATTTTACTTAAGAGCAAAAGCAAAACGAAATATGTTTAGAGCAAAAGTGAAACGAAATATGTTCAGAGCGAAAACGGAATAAAAAACTATGCTGTTCTTGCTCTGAAAGAATTGTTATACCATTTTTGCTCTTACTTTTAAGGCGTTTCATTTTCACTCTAAACCGTATTACTTATGCCATTCTTGCACTGACACTCTAAATTATTTCACTTTTGCCTTTATACAAATTTTAGCTAGCTTTTCCTCTCAGCCTGTCATTTAATCCGGAAATTCTCACAATTTCGGTTTACTTTTGGTCTGACTCTTGACAACTTTTGATCTACATTTGCTCCGTATTTCGGTTTGAAACTGATCTGATTTTTTAATATTTTTTGACTGATTTTTGGTCTGGAACTTTTTTCTGAATTCTAATGTTTTTATTTAAGTTCTGGTCTCAATCTGTTCTATATTTGATCTGATTTTCGACTATTTTTCGTCTGAATTTTTGGTTGAACTTTAAATTGGGATTTAATCTGAAAATTATCCGGAAGTTCGGTTCAATTTTGGCTTGTTGTTGACCTGAAGTCTATTTTGATTTTTGGCCAGGATTTTCGTCTGAATTTTAGTCTGAAATTTACTTTGAAACTAGTCAAAATTTTGGTTTAATTTTGGACTACTTTTGATCTCAATGTTGTTCAGGATTTTGATGTGACGTTAAATCTAAAATTGGTCTGAATTTTGATTTAACTTTTGGTTGTTATTGGTCGGAGTTTTGGTCTATCTTTACTCTTATATTTTATTTAAAACTAGTTTGATTTTGGACTGATTTTTGGTTCGAATTTTTGATCGGAATTCTAGTCTTGTTTTGATTTGAGTTTCTGTCTCAAATCGTTCCATTTTTTATCCGATTTTCGACTATTTTTCATCTAAATTTTGGTCCGAACTTTAATTGGAAATTTAATCAATAATTGGGCCAGAGTTTTGGTCTATTTTTGAACTGCTTTTGGCCAGAATTTTGTTTTGATTTTTGGTCTGAATTTTCACCTGAACTTTGAAATTTAATCTGAAAATAGTCTAAATTTTGGTTTAACTCTGGACTACTTTTGATCTGAATGTCAGTCCGGATTTTAGTCTGATGTTAAATCTGAAATTAATCTGTATTTTGGTATACTTTTGGTCTAAGTTTTGGCCTACCTTTGCTATTAATTTTGATTTAAAACTGGTTTGGTTTTAGTCTGATATTTGGTACGAAATTTTGTTTTGAATTCTTGTCTGTTTTTTTATTTGAGTTTTCGTCTCAAATTCGTGTATTTTTGACCTGATTTTGGACCATTTTTCATCTGAATTTCGGTCTGAACTTTAATTTGTTATTTAATCAATAAATTTGCCGGAGTTTTAATCTATTTGGATTTTCTTTTAGTTTTTGGTCTGAAATTTAGTCCGAAATTTAATTTGAAACTAGTCTAAATTTTGGTTTAACTTTGGACTACTTTTGACCGGTATGTTGTTTCTTTTGTGTCTGATGTTTGATCTGAAATTTTGATTAACTTTCTATTTTTGGTCTGAATTTTGGCGTACTTTTGTTCCTAATTTTGATTTAAAACCGGTTTGATTTTGGTCTAATTTTTGGTTCGAACTTTTGATCTGAATTCTAGTCATTTTTTTATTTGAGTTTTCTTTTCAAATTGATCTATTTTTGGTCTATTTTTGGTGATTTTGAACCATTTTTCGTATAGATTTTTATCTGAGCTTTAATTTCAAATTTTATCTATAAATGAGTCAAAGTTTTGGTCCATTTTTGACCCATTTTTGGCTTGGATTTGGTTCTGCTTTTTGAACTGAATTTTCATCTGAGCATTAGTTTGAAATTTAATCTGAAACTGGTCTAAATTTTTGGTTTAATTTTGAAATTTAATCTGAAACAGGTCTAAATTTTTGGTTTAATTTTGAACTACTTTTGATCTAAATTTTGTTCTGGATTTTAGTTTGATGTTTAATTTGAAATAGGTCTGACTCTTAGCTGATTTTGGTCTACTTTTTTCCCAAATTTTGGTTTAAAACTGGCATGATTTTGGTCTGAATTTTGTTATGGGTTTATATCTGAACTTTAAACAGAAATTTATTTTGAAATTGGTCTAAATTTGTATCTAAATTTAAATTTTCCTCTTCTTTTGCTTTGAATTTTGATTTGAAATTGGTCGGATTTCTGGTCTACTTTTTGTTTGAATTAGGTCAAGATTCTTGTCTGAACTTTAATCTAAAATCTAATCAGAAATTGATTTGAATTTTGTATTACTTTTGGTCTAATTTTAGACTGCTTTTGGTTTGAATCTTGGTGTATATTTTGCTATGAATTTGAATTTAATATTGTTCTGAATTGTGGTCTACCTTGGGTCTAAATTTTCGTCTGAATTTTTGTTTAACTTAGGATGGAATTTCGACCTGCTTTTGCTTTGGATTTTGATTTGAATTCGGTAGGATTTCGGGTCTACTTTCGGTCTAAGTTTTGATCTGGTTTCTAGTCTAAACTTTAATCTAAAATTTAATCTGAAATTGGTTTACATTTGATCGAATTTTAGACTGCTTTTGGTTTGAATTTTGGTATGGATTTTGGTCTGACTTGCTATTTAAAATTTTTCTTAACTTTGCCCTACTTTGGGTCTGACTTTTTGTCTGAATTTTGTTTCACTTTAGGTTGGAATTTTGACCTGCTATTGCTTTGAATATTGATTTGAAATTGGTGGGATTTCTGGTCTACTTTCTGTCTGAATTTTGATCCGGATTCTAGTCTGAACTTTAATCTAAAATTTAATCTGAAATTGATTTGAATTTCAATTCACATTTGGTCCCATTTCAAATAGCTTGAATTTTTGTGTGAACTTTGGTATAAATTTTAATTTAAAATTTTTCTGAATTTCGGCCTACTTTGGGTCTGACTTTTGACTGCTTTTTGTTCGTATTTTGGTATACTTTAGCTTTGTATTTTAGTTTGCGTTTACTTTGAATTTCAGTATGAATTTGGTCAGATTTCTGGTCTACTTTTAGGCTTTGATTTTTGTCTAGTCTCTGTTCTGAAATTTAATCTGAAATTAAACTAAATTTTGGTCTAATTTGGTTTAAATTTTGGTCTGATTTTAGGTCTGAATTTTAACCCAAAATTGGTCAGGCTTTCGGTTTACTTCTGCTCCGAATTTTAGTTTGAAACTGGTCTAAACTATTTTTTTGGCTTATGGCGTTTTGATTTTGGGCGTAGCTTTAATTTGAAATTTAATTTGATGTTATTCAGAATTTATGTCTACTTATGGTCTGTCTTTGGCTGATTTTTTCTGATGTTTGGTTCACTTTTGTTCTGATTGGGTCTAAATTGTAGTCCAAAAATTTAATCTGAAATTGATCTGAATTCTGATATATTTTTCACAGGAAGTACCAAAGAACTTCGATAGCAAATACATAGATTTCCACCAGCTGCCGAGAGCCTCATGGGGCAAGCGTTAGTAGGAAATCTCCGCAGCGCGTCGAAAGGAAACGACATCAGTCATGCAGCCTTGTCATTTACAGAAGTGATTCCATTCCCGTTGGGATCTTACGACACATGCAAAGCACATGTGACTGAGCTCATACACTTACACAAATACTCTCACACATAAACACACACACTCAAAACAGAGATAATGTTTCTTAAGTAATTGTTTAAAGCCTCGAAGGCATGAATTCTATTCTCTTCTTTTTTCTTTTAGTTCTTTTATTTTTGTTGTTTGTTTTTGTTTATTTGTTATTATTGTTATTATTATGAATTTACATACATACTTCATACAACTTCATGAGATACACTTTCATTTAGTTCAAGTACTGGAAACTTACACACACATACTTAAACTCTCTCTTTTTCTCGCTCTCTCTCTCCCTCTCTTAAACACACACATACACTTGTAAATTTATAAGAAATTCATGTATTTGGATTAGTTTCTCTTCTCTTTTGCAAATTATAAAGTTTATTTTGTTTTTTTTTGTTTTGTTTTTGTTTTTACCAAGTATGAGGGAATCTGCATGAAAACCTAAAGAAAAACTTTAATCGCGACACGGCGCTTTGAAAATGTTTTTTTTTCATTTAGTTATAATTTTTAATAAAATGTGAAAATATTTTACAAAAAAAAAAACCTATAAAAAAATATAAGCTTCAATTACAATTTCATGCACGCATGCATGTGGAAATGTGTTGTAAAAAAAGTTTAGCGCTCACATATGCATGTAAATCCACTAAAAAAAAAAACAATAAAAAAAAATGTATTTACTTTTTAATTTAAATTAGTTTTGTATTTTATATTTTTTTTATTATTTTTGTGCATGTATATGTTTGTGTATTTGTGTGTGTGTACATGCTCATGGAATTTCAATCTATTTTCTGTAGCTCTTCTGTTTCCGTTTCTGTTTGGATTTTTTTATATTTTGATGTAAAGGAATTTTTCATTAAAAATATTTTTTAGTTAGTTACCTCAAAATGTTTTGCAATTTTTTCGTTCGAAAGAATGTTTGTTGTGGATTCGAATATACACTGGCGGTCACAAAAACCGAACCACTTGCAATACTGCTGCTTTTCGGTAACATTTCCTAACTTAGCCCAAATTTCTCTTCCTTTGTAAAGGAGATTCCTTTGTTTATGTTTTAAGAATGTATTTAAGCGAAATATAAAATTTGTTATTGCGCTTGTTTGGCGAAAAGAAGAATTTTTGAAAACAACTGCAAAGTATAAACAATTGTCGCACCACCAAAACGTCGAAATTTTTTTTCTTAGGTATCAAGGAGTGTCATAAAGTTAAGTATCTGAAGAAATCTGATGCCATTCGACATTCGACTGCTGTTGGACTGATCCAGAAAAAAAGCAATTTGTACCCGCTTGAAAGGACAAAAGGACTATGAAAGACAAATACGGGAGAAAATAGCATAACCTGAAAGAGAACCATAAATTAACGATTCAAAAGTGCAGTCACAATAAGGACTGTGCTAAAAAGCTATTACAACGTGAATATAAATGTCGAAACCTTACGCAGAAAGAAACGAAAGTTCGGTCTGTTTGGGAGACGATCAGCCAAAAAGTCGTTGTTGTCGAAATGGATGGAAACAAATCGCCTGGCATGTACTAAAAACTACAGCAACTGAACTCTGGCAGACTCGAGAAAAGTTATATGATCGAGCAAATTAAACTCAATTTTTTATGCGCATTTAATCTTCGGTACTTGCGTTGCTCAGATATAGAGCAATAGAAGGTTAACTGCGTAGTGAAAATAGTCAAATTCCCACAAAGTCAGATAGTTTGGATGGTTCCCTTATACTATATTGAAGGCACTGTGAACCAGAGCTGTAAAAGATTGCAGTCATGTCGAGCTGCATTCTTTAAAGTCACTAGAAATGAATTACGTTTTCTGATTACAGTCTTTGATTTCATTTAAGACTTATGACTTTAAGAAATTAAGTCACCAGTCTTTTTGATGTCAATGACTGCTCATTAATTACAGCAATCAATTTGAGACTTCAAGGCAAATAAGTCACAATCACTCACATGACTTCACATTATACTTGAAGTCGCAGTCATGACTTCAAATTGGTTTGAAGTCTTGCAATAAATTGAGACTTCACCTTCACTGAGTGAAGTCTATTATTGAATGATAAAAAATATACAGTATTTATAAGAAGTATAATTATTTAATTAAACACAAAAAAGCTGTTCTTGATTACAATAACTAGAATTGACAATGTCACGCTACAACAAAAATGTAGGTGGGATTGACAAAGGGGGTGTGGCACCTTCCATAAAATCTGAATTTCCATGATGAGATACATATCATAGGAGCCATAGGAGTACCGTGCCATAGGTACTAAAAATTAGATTCTTTCAGTTTGTTGGATTAGTGGGTGTGGCACCATGCTTCAGTTTTATTTTCTACTACGACTTTTACTACTAAATAAACTAATATTTCTACTACTATTTTTAACTACTTTTAAACTTTTATTTTCTACAAATTTTTCTTATTTTCTACTACTTTTTCAACCAATATTTTCTACTACTATTTTAGTACTTTCTTCTACTTCTTTTTTAATACATTTTTTCTTATTTTTTACTACTACTTTCTACTATTTTTCACTACTATTTTTTACTACTTTTTCACAGTTTTTTCTACTACTATTTTTTACTATTGTTTCTACCATTCTTTCTACTCAATTTTAGCTATTTTTATACTACTATGTTTAACTATTTTTCTACTACTTTTTCTGTTACCTTTTTACTACTTCTTTACAACAATTTTTAATACTATTTCCTATTCTTTTTCCTACTACATTATCTACTACTATTTCTACTACTATTTTCTACTACTTTTCCCATTCCTTTACCTACTCTTATTATTTCCCCTACTTTATGAAATATCTTAAGACCCTGCCTAGCTATCTTAAAATCCGATAGGTGGCGCTGTAACAAATTCTATATTTATAATATATATGAAATTGGTTAAAATTTTAAAATAATTTTAACTTATAATGTAATTTCTGAACGACTTGACCGATAGAAATCATATTTCCAGAATATGTTTGCTTTGACAAGAGGATGAAACATAGCTATTCATAAAGGCTTTTAGGAAAGTGGGCGTACCTAAATACACAAATAGAGCATCGAATAATCAAATCGAAAATTGTCTTTCCACCGCAGCAGAAGATGTCACGGGAGTATTATATTTTATGTAATCCTTTTTTATCTGAGAATTCAATTTATTTCCGTGAAGTCTATTGACTTCACCGACCGTTCGATCAATTTGGCAATTAAAGATCTTCTCCCATTAACTTGAAAGACAGAATTGTTGTTTCGATTATGTGCAGCAATAATCGTTTCACTGCCATTCTGGTTCGGTTGCAAAGTTTTGTAGGACGGAAATTTCGTAGTAAAATAACAACTGCAACGAGTTTGAGTATTCGTTCATGTGGTGGCAAAAAATTCGGTGGAAGAATTGACAGCATCTTCATCTTACATTACTGAATCATTCAATTTGTATTTGGTGGGATTTCCTGCGATTTGATTCAGCAGGGTAGCGTTGGCTGGTAATGTTCGACGTTATTGAAAGAGCTTTTGACATCGCTACGTTCAACTCGATATGGACTTCGGCTCGACAATATGGTGTTGAAGAAATCGCCATTCAATGTATTTATGCCATGCTTTCCAAACGGCTGCTTATCATGGGGGAAAAAATGAAGACAGTGTCGCGGTAAAGTTTGAGAAAGGATTCCCCCAAGGGGGCGTACTCTCACCTCTTCTATGGCGCTTCGTGGTAGACTCCCTTCTTAATGATTTGCAGAATTTTGGAGTTCACATCTAAGCGTATGCTGTCGATGTATGCGTACTACACCCAGAGAAATACTTACCTCGTTTGAAGAAAAACGGCTATCAAATTGAGGAAAAATTGGAATGATTTGGCGCCATAGAAATGGTTTCCTCATTTAGCTATACAAAATTTCTTTGAATTGAGGAAATATTTTCTCTTTATTTTAGAGAAAAATTTCTTTGAAAGAAGGAAGTTTTCCATAAATTAAAGAAATATGTCTTCAATTTGTAGAAATTGCGTTTTTCAAACGAATAATATTTTATTTCAATATGAGAAATTGTATATAATTTGGGTAAAATTTTCCTCAGTTTGAGGAATAATTTTCCATAAATTGAAGTCAATTTACTACCTTTTTAGAAAAAAATCCTCAATTTATGGAATTTTTTCTACAATGTTGTTTTAATTAAAAGGCATAGAAATAATGTTTTTTTAACATGTATTCATTTATTATTTTATTTTTAATAAGTATTAAGGTTTACAATCATACTTATTTTTACATACACTACAGGCGTCGTCGCCTTGAAATGATCAAAAGATCCTTATAGCCATCAAAAAATTATAAATTGAAGTTTATTGAAATTTATATCTTTTCAATATAATTTTGTTTTTTTTCACAAATTATATCAACAGCCACAAACACAACCGCTTCGCTTGAAATAGAGACGCCGACTAAAAAATTCAAAAGAAAAACAAAGCGAACGCGATTGTCTGCCAAGGCCAAAAGAGTAAAGCTAGTTTTTTGTGTATACCAAAATTTTGTATGGAGAACATTTTTGGTATATTCGTCTCTTTCTTACATTTTCTACGCAACTAAATTTGTAAAAATGAAGAAATAACTTACTTCAAATTCAACACCATGGTTGCATGAAAGGAGCACATTTTTCTTCATTTTGAGGAAAATTTACTTGAACGAGAGAAATTTTCATGAATTCAAATTGAGGAAACTTTTTCTTTGTTTTAGAGATGGGTATTTTTGTGGGTGTAGTCTCGGGACGGTCCTTACAAATGATCTGCATTAAAATACAAGAAGTCTTGAGCATGATCGAGGTTTGGTGCAATCTGCAGGGTCTTTCAGTGAATCCTAGTAAAAGCACTTTAGTGCTCTTCGCTAGGAAACGCAAGAAGGATGGTCTGTTGCTGCCAACGATGAAGGGAGTAACACTCCAGAGTTGTCGTCTGAAGTTTAATATTTAGGAGTAACCTTAGATTGAAAACTGTTATGGAAGCCGCACGTCGAGCTGAAGGTCTCGCTTGCACTGAAGGTTTTCTGGCAGTGCAGGCGAGCTTTCGGCAAGACTTGAGATTTGAATCCATCTCTGGTATCCTGGTTATACATTGCTCTTGTGAAACCTGTTGTCACCTATGTCTCCGAAGTATGGTGAAGACGAACTTTAGTTAAGTCCTGGTGCAATGTGTCCTATATCTGGTATTGCACTCAATGCCTTGCTTGACTTGCTTCCGCTGGGTCTTCAAATCCGTTCAGAAGCGATGAGGGCGGCCTACGGACTCCGGTTAAATGGAGTATGGCATGGCATGTCGAGGCGGATATAGGACACAGTCAGATATACCACGCACTGTTCTTGATGCCCGTGGATAGATTTTAATTTAGAATACTTGATTTGGAGAGTGTTACTGGATATTTCGCTAGAAATATTTACTCCTGCCCTTAAAAACATACTTTATTTAATATCATTCAAGACTCAATTTCTTAAAAAAAAATGCACAAAGAAAATAATAGAAATTATTTTTACTTTAAAAATAAAATTTAATTCAATTAAATTAAAGAGAAAAAAACTTTAGGCTTTACTAATTGCAAAGTGTTAATGTTTATAATGAAATCCAATTATTTTTAATGATTTGTTTGAAGAAAAATTAAAAGAGCTCGAGGGTTTTGCTACTTAAACAATATAAGGAAAATGGTGGGGGGAGGGGGGGAAGGTGTTGAAAAAGAAAGAAAAGCCGCACATTTTTAAATGCGCTTCCGAAAACAAAAAAAAGGAAAGTTAATGAGTTTAGGTTTTTATGCTTTGTAGAGGCACACACACACACATATATGACATGTGTAAATGTGTGTGTTCGTTCGTTCTTTCCTTCTCAATTATATATACATATATGAAAGCTGAACATGAACACTAGCGGTTTTTTCCAACGTTTTGATATTGTTTTTTTTTTCAAATCCAGCCCCTACTCATGCTACTAAGTTTAATAATTTTATTATTTAGTGAAAAAAGAAAGAGTAAAAAATGAAAATGTACAACAATGAAAACTCAAAGCCACAAGCTGAAAAATCAACAGTAACTTAAAAAACTGAAGGTACATAAAATGGAAAAGACCTACTAAAAACATATGGTTTGCATATAAAATATTCAAAAATTCCGCAAAAATGTTTTAAATTATTAAAGCGATATGAAAATGAATAAAGAATTCGGAAAAAAAAGGAAACAACTTTTAAAAGCATTTCACCATTATCACACACACACACACACACATAAACAACCAAAATAAAATAATTTAGCACCGAACTTCATAGAATACTTAAGCAGCTCAAAATATAATTAGCAAAAGTACTCAAGATAAAAAGGAAAAACTACTTTCTCAATATACGAAAAGTACTGAAGTACTAAAATAAACAAACATGCACACACACATACATATTTACCATTTCACATATACATGTATACGATATCAGTTAAAATGTTGTTGGCGTTTTCCTTCTTTTTTTCGAGGAAAAACAAATCAACAACAGCTACAACTAAAAACAAACTTAACGCACACATACATACCAAAAAAAAAATTTTGTTTTTGTGTGGGTTGTTGTTTCCAATTGAGTTCAGGATTATTGAGAATATTTTCAAGTTAATCGAAAGTTCTATACAAGTGTGAGTAAAGGCAATAGTAAAATTAGAAACGGAGAGCATAATTCCTAAGAAGAGAGTGAGAGAGAGTTAGGGAAGAGACAGAGAGAGAGTGAGAGCAACACCATCAAGTTTAAGGCAATTATACCAAAGTTTGTTAGAACTCAATAATTTCAACATTTTATGAGAACAAGTTGTTATTTGTTTGCTGTTTTACTTATACTTAGTTGTTGCTGTTGCTCTTGTTGTTTGGCTAAAAGCGTAAACTTTTCACTTTGACCGAACAACAGCAGCAAAACTGAGAGAGAATGAAAAGCGTTCTAAAGTGTAGTCAATGAAAAAAAACCAAAACCAACTATGTGCATACGTATGTAGTAAGAAATGTTTGATCATTCTCGAACAGTAGATATGCTCTACTTTTACATATTAAAGATTCTAATAGTAAGCTACGATTTTCAATATCTGGTCTCACTGTCAAAAAGAGCGAAAAAGACAATTTCCAATATAAAATTAACATAGCTAAAACCAGTCCTAAGTAATTAAATTTTAAATTAATCGCAATATTTTAAAATATTCCCGAAACAAAGTTCCTATTTTTAGGAATACGGGAAAAAGAAACAAATTTTTCCGCGCGCTTTCATTTTGGGAATATTAAGAATAGGGCTGAATAATAAACAACACAAGCTCAACAAGCTCTCCTCCACCCTTCCACCTTCTCTCCATTTCTACTCTGCGAGAAAAAACGCCCACAGAGAGTGAACAAACATTCTCTCAAAAATTAGTTGCTCTCATACCGTCCCAAGGTCTCTCATTGTTATTTACATGGGTGTGGGAAACGAAATGAGAGTTAAGCAATCATTCGGAATGGAATGTTCTTAACCCAGAGTTCCCATGAGAGCTTCTTCTGTTAAGGGGGCATTCCAATTTCAAATTGTAAAAAATTGATTTTTTGGGAAAAAGTGCACTGTTGAGAGCACATGCTTCACATAAATGCTTGTAAAAACTTGAATTTCAATAAATATTTATATAAATATATACATACTTTAGATGAGAGTCAGGCGAAAATTTTAAGGTATAATACTCGCTAATTATAACTGTAATATTGCTGTTATGATCAAAAATAGGTACAAAAAATTCAATTTTTTTGTTATTTTTCAAAAAAATTTTTACTTTGAAGCCCTATATCTCAAAACTATTATATGGGTGATAAAAAGTTAGCCCACTTATCTTATAGAAAGTTTCATTACAAATATTTTAAGCATATGCATATCGTAAATTTTGCTTAAAGAGTGTATGCAAAAGTCATAATTTATGAAACTATAGCATTTTGTTAATATCAATGCAAAAACCATTTTTTTCTTTTAAAACATCTAATCTCATAAAAAAATACCTTGCAACAAAATTTCAGCTTTTTATTTTATAGTAATTTGCGATCGCTGATGAAAGCTATGTACTCAGATTTTCTTCATCACATCTAGTTCTCCACAATACAGACCTGAAGTTGGAAATAAGGGGTCTTCAAGGGCTATTAAGAAATTTCTTTACAGATACGAATTTGATGTTTGAAGAAATGTTGTTGAACACAAAGAGATAAATAATTTTTGCATACACACTTTTCCTTCACCTCCCTCCCCTTCCTTGAAAATGCCCCGTGTTTCAATAAATGGTCTACAGACCCGTGGTTCAATTCCATGTGGGGCAAACAAAACTTTTTTTTTTAAATCAATTAAATATTTTATTTTTTTTAATTTTGTTGACTCCACATAGGAGCCTAATGTAATTACAACAACAAACGATTCCATTATTTACTTACGTAGTGTGTGTGGCTTGGTTGTAATGCAAACAATTTGGTTTTTGCATTATTCTGGAAAAAGTGTACCTCGTAGGCCATTCTAATGTTCTGGCACACCCTATAATTTTTAACAAAAAATATTTTCTCCAAAGACAGTATAATAGTTTTCTCAAAGGTTTTTGATGTGTAAACATTTTAGCTCACGGTATGGGCAAAATTTCAAATGTGTAAAATGTAAGAATAACTGTAACGTAAGATGTAAGATAACTGTAACGTCCAGTTCCCCTCTCGCTCGCACTTTTGCGCGGCATGACTGTGCTACTCTAAACAACAAAGAGAAGAGAGGGAGAAATTAAAATACGAGCGGAGTTTGTTTGTTTATGTTTCGATCAATTTACTCACACATTTATGTACATACGACAACAAAATGAGTGTGTACATTTATTTGTGGCAGAAATATTTGTTGGTGTTAAACGTGTGGAGATCGACTATACCATAGAAGCAGAGAAGTCGCCGTAGCAAACACAGGCGCTTGATCGGTTTTGCATTCGGTTAGTAAGATTGGATTAATATTCTTTAAAATATAAAAACAATACAAAATGATACGTAATAAGGAATCTTGGTTTCAATAAATGTATAAACAAAATGTATAAACGGCATTATAAAAATTTTGCTTTGTACATTAACATTAGAAAGGCAACACTTTTTTGATCTATGTCAATAGCAAAAATGTTAGACAGAAAAAATCAAACTTATTTATTATAAAATCACTTATTTACTTCAATAAAAATATATTATTTTTATTTTTATTAAATGCAGTTAAGACAACACTCTTTGAGGTGCTTTTAAAAAATAGTGGGGTGACTAGTCATCCCTGTTGCCTTTCTAAGGTTAAATGCGGAAAGCACTTATCGTCGCCTGCGGATTGATTTGACGTATGTGTGTACAAATTCATATACCTATACGCCAAATCATTTCTCAGGCGACGTTATGTAAAATTTTCAAATCTAATAAAATTTCAAATCGACAGGAAGAAAAACTTAAAGCGCGAAAAAAGGATGCAATGCAACTACAACATATCAGCCTTATTCACGATTTGGTGCAATTGCAAAATATTTATGCAATCACAACATCAAATATATGTGATATGGAATAAAAATTTGCATTTGCAATGATGCAAGACCATTTGCAATTTATGGTGAATTGGGCTATTATATATAAAAGATAATGATATCCAATAAGTTTTTAAGTTTATAAAAGAATTGTTTTAATTTGAATTAATTACCTAAGCATATAGATTATACATATATATGGCTATACATATGTGAGCTTATGTATATGACATTCAGTTAGCTTAACTGTTTACACATCAAATATCTTGCGTGCCTTGCACACATCCATTTTTATTTTTTGTTATGCAAACTACTTTTAGTCACCCATCCCTGGTACATACTGAAGGTCTTCAAGTTCTGTCAACTTCTTTAGATGCTTTGATTGGGTCTTTTTTCTCGCTGTACGTACTTCTTCAGAAAGTTCTCAGCTCCTTCTGTTGACTTGAGCTTTTCGAGTTTCGTCGATTTTCACCGTCCGCAAACGTTTTTTTTAGCGATTCTAATAGAAAAAAGTATGCTGTTTACAAATCGGATGTCATTTTTTTTTAATTCAAATTGGCGAATCTAATATGGCGGAAGATTTCTTAAAAATGTATCTAATTAATTTGAAACACGTTATTCGGTGATTTTTGGGGGTCGCTGATTACGAATCTGGTATCAGATTTTGAAAATGCGAAATGGAAGATCCAATATGGGGAATGAATTTTAAAAAATTTATCAGTTTCGCTGGAAACTCGTTGCTAGGGGATTTTCGCATTTAACAAGTTTGTAATCAGCGACCCTGAAAACTCCTGATTAATGAATTTTAAGCGACTCTGATCGTCAAATGTAACTTGAAATATCCATGCGTTGATTTACTTATGTAAATACCTCATAACAAAGCCAGAATCGCTTCGTCAAACTTCTTCAAAGGACAACTACCGAAGGAGATATTAAAATGGAGAACCTAGACGTTTCCGATGATTGATAATTTCGTTTTTAATTTTCATTAAATAAAATTGATACCCCAAAATATACAGTTTTTTCAACTCGACTTACTGTTTTTAAAAAATTTTGGTAGCTATCTCGATAACTCAAACAAATCTGACAAAACATTTGATACCATTGAATGCTTTGGGACCAAATTTAGTAAGATCAGAAAAGAAAACCTTTGCCCAGATTTTGAACTTGCACAGTGTTATGGGAATAAGTTCCAAAAAGAAACAAGATTAGTTTGTTGTTCATTTTGGTTTGAGCTGCATTGTTGAACCGATTGGAAACCAAATTGGTTTTCGTCTCATTTCGAAGTTCTTGTTTTTCTTCTTTTCGGATAGTAGATGATCATTTTTAAGAGGGAAGTTTGATAAGTCAGTGACTTTTTGAATAAGAAATATTTTTCTCGGAAAAAAGCGTTTTATTTCTCAACATAGTCTGTTTTTAGCTCGCAGTCCAGCGTTTTTCCAATTTTTTCATTCCTTCCAAATAATAGATTTTCCCAAGGTCCTCAAAATAAGTGTTTGTTTCAGTGATGACCTCTTCATTTGACTCAAATCGCTTAACATTTCTTCAAGTTTGAAAATAAGAAATAGTCGCAGGGGCTAGATAAGGAGAATATGCGGAATGGGGTAGCAGTTCGTAGCCTAATTTATGATTTTTTTCCATGGCGACTATATACCGTTGCCTTGTCATGGTGAAAGAGCACTTTTTTTCTTCACCAAATGCGGTCTTTTTTGTTTGCTTCAAATCAATATCGAGTCTGTCCAACAGGTGCGAATACTATTCGCCGGTGATCGTTTTACACTTTTCAAGATAAGTGATATAAAAGACACTGGGTACATCCCAAGAAAACTGTCGCCATGCCCTTGTTGGCCGACAGACCCATCTCGGCTTTCTTTGGCTCACGTTCACTTGAATAAACCCATTGCTTTGACTGTTCCTTGGTCTCTAGGGTGCTGTGATGGATCAACGTTTTATCCACGATTACGAAACTGTGCAAAAACTCATTCGAGTTGCAAATAAACATTGCCAAACACTCCTTTGAAGTAGTCACACGGTTGCGCTTACCGGCGAGTGGGAGCGATCGCGGCACCCATCGTGCGGATAGCTTTTCCAAGCCCAAATTTTCATGTAAAATGTGATGTACATGCTCAATTGAGATGCCTATAACCTCAGCTACATGACGCACTTTTAATCTCCGATCGTCCAATATCATTCCATGGATTTTATCAGCGATTTCTGAAGAGACTACTTACATTGGGCAACCTGAACGTTCGGCATCACTTGTGTTGGTACGACCACAACGGAATTCAGCAAACTATTTCTTAACCATTGAAGTTGATGGTTTTTCTTGGTTACGGTAACGGTTTTTTTACTCAAAAAAAAAAAAATATGCTTGATGACCACACGAAATTCACTTTTTCCCCATTTTTGTCGAAATTCACGAAGTTGCCTGCTTTCAATGACTGTCAAACATAAACTAAATGGCGCAGCTTGCTCAAAATTTGACAGTAGTCTGCTAGTGACAGGAGCAGAGTTGCATTTAAAGTTACTGTGCGGGAAATTCAAAAAGCCTCTGATTTATCAAACTGCCCGCGTATAGTTAGTCATTTTTTATTAAAAAAAAAACCTCAATAATTGTTTGTGGTATAGTGGCCTCAATATCTAAGTGAAATAGTATTGAAATTATTCCACAAAAAGGTGTAGGGTATAAGAAAATAAAAAAAAAATACAAAAATTAGAAGAAAATAACAAGAACAAGAAATAACAGCAGCAACAAAAACAATAACAGCAACAACAAAATCAGCAGCAGCAAAACTACAAAAAGCAGCAGTAAAATCAAGGAAGCAATTTAATAGTCAACAAAGTCAAAGTTTTCAAATTTCAGATTTTCATTCACTTCACTTAAGCGTTTGCTTGGTATATTTGTTTAGGCTTTGCGATGAGTTTTTGAATTCTACAATAAAAAAAATGAAAAGAAAACAAAATGAAATGAAAGTGAAAACTAACTACTACATTTTATATATAGAATAGCAGCACCAACAACAACACCAAGTACAGTTGTAATAATACTACTCTTTTATTACTCCCACTACTGCTACTCTCACTACTCTCAATTGCCACCCCATACTCACTCTCACTACCACTACTCACTTACTCATTCACTCTATTAAAACAACAAATGCGCGACCCGAGAGCAGCAGCAGCGGCAATGGCAGCAACGTGTTGAAGGAATGTAATCTGGCATTCGAGAAAATCTGCGCCTTATTGTTTGCGTCATTAAAACTGTTTACAGTAAGTACAAAAAAAAAAAGAAAACAGTAAGTAAATGGCAACAACAATACACAAATATGTGTATGTGCTCTCTGTTTTCTCTCTTCGTTCACTGGGAAAACTATGAAAGTATTAAAAGTAGTATAGTAGATAGTTTTGTTTTCATTATTTAGCATGAATTTTATCCTTTCTTATTTTGCTTCTTTCCTCTTCGCTTCTTTGCCTTTTCCTTTTCTTATTTATACAGTCGAAAGGATGGATATTCATTGTCCTTAATGTTTTTTAGTTGTTTACTTAAGAAAATGTTTTGCTATTGCTATTATAGGTTTACTATATAGTATAAAATATTCTTCGTTTCGTTTCAATTTGATTCGATTCATTGTTTTTGTTGTCATCTTCCGGTTCCTGGTTGCCGTCGTTGCAAATTAATTAAACTAAATTTCTCTCTTGACACTTTCATTCATTCACTTTTACTTATACATATATACTTCCTCTTTTCTCAAAGTAAAACAAAAGTTATTAATACACAAAAAGTTGTAGTTTACTTATTTGCTAAATAAACAAAAAAGAAGAAGTGTAATTAAAATGTTTTTACCTATTGCGAAAAATAAATAAATATATATGTATGTATATTATTTTTTGGACATTTAATTAAGTGATGCGTGTTAAATGTGCTAATTGTGAGAGCCAACCTAAAGCACTAAAGAAAAATTATGAATTGTTGGGAATGTTGGGCAATCAGTTGCTGGGTGTGGGAATCTTTGGGAAAAGAGAACAAATAATCAGTAGCATGCATTCGACATGGCGCTCCCTTTTTCTTTTTGGACTCTACTGTTAAATTGAAAATCATATTTAATCCCATTCTAAATATTCTCGAAATAAAATCCCCCGGAAATTTTTAAATTGCAAATTTTTGGACGTAAAAATGTAACTGAAACGAGCTTTCATTGCACTCAAACGAAACTAATAAGAAACGATCTTATGTAGTTGTTTGTGTTTAGCGAACGAGGTCATATGGGGATCGGCTACATACAGAGAGTCAAGCAGAGAGTCTACTTCCCGCAGTGAGAGAACATGATTCCATACAGCTGAACTTTCCTTTCATGTGTTATATACGTGTACTACGTCGTGTTTGTGCCGTTAAGTGTAAAGAGTATCAATAAAATAGATGGAAAAAAGAAAATAGAAAGAGGAAGGGGAAGAGTGCAAAAACTTCAACAACAACAGTCACCGTTGCACTCATACGATTCCAGTAAGAAACGAAGTTATGCAGTTGTTATTCGGCTACATACAATCAAGCAGAGAGTCGACTTCTCTTTCTCTGATTTACAATAATAACGTGTACTAAGTCGTGTTTGTGCCAATAAGTGCAAAGAATATCAGCAAAAAAAAAAACGAAATAGAGAGAACAAGACCGCAAAAACTTCAACTGAATATGCTAATGAATTTCATGAGCGCCAAAAAGTATTGAGAAAGTAATACGGAATAATAACATGTAAGGAGTGAGATCGAAAAAATCTTAATATATATAAAATTCAATAATTTTTAAACGGTTGATCTTAGAGTTTTGATTTTTTTTTTTTATTTAATTGATAATATTTTACAAATTACAGAAAAATATAACTTTTGTAGTTCTAACCACTTTTTATGAACTCGTGGACCTTTTTTGGTAAGCCTTCCATTAGAGATTTGATAGTTGTTTCAGACACCTTTTTGGAACAGTTTGCCCATCTCCTTTTAAAGTCTTCGATATTTTGGGACACCCTTTTTATGCTCTTTAAGTTTCTTTTCACAAGAGCCCAATATCTTTCCACTGGTATTAGCTCCGGACAATTTGGAGAATTGACCTCTCTTGGTACAAAAACTATGTTATTACTTTGGTACCACTCCAGAGCTTTCTTGCCGTAGTGACATGATGCCTACTTGGGCCAAAAATATGTGGACACTTTGTGCTCTCTTATGAAAGGAAGAAGGGAAGAAGTCTTTTTTTCAAACATTCTTTGATGTATATTTCGGTATTTATAGAGCCCACTGTAACAAATGACTTGATTCGTTGTAGGACCAATTTGGATTTTTTTTAAATGTTTAATAATTTTAAGAGGTACTTTGTCTTCACTCATTTTGATCAAACTCACAATAAATCAACATGTTTGTCATTAAAAATAACAACTGACATATTTTTCAAAGATAACTAGATCAAAGAAATTGTCAAATTTTACACCCAAAAAAAATTATTAGGTAAAACGTGTGTTAAGATTTTTTCAATCTCACTCCTTATTTAAATGTTTTCTAATTACTGGTTTTATTGGGCTTTCTTACTCATAGATCACATGTATAACCTCTAATCATTTGACGTGTTTAATCTCACAATTTACATTATGAGTAAATTTTTAACCATTCATCATTCATAGTATTTGTTTCTTAATCTCTTAGATAGAGATAGAGTGGAAGCACAATTATCGCTAGAGCGCTGTTTTGATACTACAACCTCATTTGTTAATGGGTATTTGCTCTTTGTTGTTTAAAGCCAGTTCATGAGATTAGGAAATTGGAGAAGTTTTCCAATTTCGTGTTTGGAAAACTTGTTTATGTCGTCTAAAAAAAGTTTGTGGAATGATTTTAGTCTGCCCCAGGCAAGAGCCGGGCAATGGCAGAGAAAGTGGTTTGGAGTCTCTCTTTCTTCAAGGTTATTGTGGAGTCCGGCCGCATGATTCCCTATTACCCAATGCCCTGTCAGTACTGCAGTTAGTCTGGCTATATTAGATCGGGTGTGACAAAGATGGCTCATGGGTAAGGGCGTAACAGAGTATATCAGCCTTGAATTTATTCAGGGAAATTGCTACAGATTTCACCTGAGTTAAATGCAGAGCTGAACCTCGCCCCGCCAATTCCTCGACTCTTTCATTGCCTTTGAACTTCCTGTGACCAGGAACCCAAATAAGGCCAATGTCCAGCCTGAAATGACTTAGGGTGACGAGTAACTCCCCGCATTGGTTAACTAATCCAAAAAATATTATATCTGAGCCTAGAGCCTTAATTGAGGCTTGACTGTCTGTGAAGTAGCTACTTTAACCTTCCTTTGAATTTCGGTTAGTGCTTTGCAGCCTTCTCTAATCGCCGGAAGTTCGTCCTGGAAAACACTAGTGCCATTCGGGAGTCCTAGAGATTCAACAATATTGAGGTGGTCTGAGTAGGCTCCCGTACCGACTCCGCAATCCATCATTGGTGTAGAGTTCTATCTCAAGACCAGCTATCACAAGTTTTCTTCACCAATATATTCTTATTGAAAACCATAGTAAAATAAACAAGTAGGCTTAATAGGTAGAGTAGTATTAAAGAACGCCGGACTGTCATCATCAAAAGAAAGTCATCGACAAAGTTGTAGGAAAATGTATTCCACATCCAAAGTGCTTTAAATTTTCTGACAATCATTTTTTTGAGAATTGATATTAAAATCAAGTGAATCTCAAAAATTTCATTCATTTAAAGAGGGGAGAATTCGGCTTAGCACACTTCATTATTTTACTATGATTGAAAACAAGGTTTCGAAACTCTTTATGCAGTTCTTCTTCTTTTTTAAATGAAAATTTATTGCTCAATCATGCCAAAAACAAATGCTAATAAGTGTCGATAGGTTTGGCAGGAAAAAGCTCTGGAACACAATCAGGATAACGTGTGTATGTGTGTGTGTTTCATGATTGCAATTTATATAAAAATAACTACACTCACCGCTCTCACTTCATAATTTGACAATTGAACTTAGTTCCCCTCCCGGATGCATCTACCTCTATTATTCTGCCATGCTAGCATGTCAGAGCCAGTGTTGCCATATTTTTTTGGGCAAAAACTGTGAAAAGTAAAAACAAAAACTATATTTTGGAAAAAAAAACTGGAACCTATAAAAACAAAAAACAAAACTAAAATTTTTAATTCGAAAAATTTCTCAGTCACTTCCCCATCATCCCACCACACATTCCAAATTTAATAGGTCCAATAATATAATAGTTTCCGCTTGTTTGGGAGATGTTATGCTTTCTTCAACGGGGCAGAAATTTTAAATCCTATAACTTCTGGGAGACCTAATACAATAATTGTGCATAATTTGGAAAAAAAGTTCGCTCATGATTCGGAAATAAAAACTAAACGAACATACAAGTTTTGTAGTAATATTAACCCATTAAGGACGAGCGGGAACCAAAGTAGATAAATCAAAAAAGTAACTTGAGAAAAAAATTGCTTTTAACCTGGCTCAGGAACGGCTCAGGGTGCCATATGGGACCGTTAGGCATTACACAGGGTTAATTTCCGTTTGATTTGCGTTATTTATCATAACGACAACAACAATCAGCTTTTAGATTGTTTTTGTTTGAAAAAATAGCGTTTAACTAACGTCAGATTCTACTCGCAAAAATGCTCTGGAATAGTTAAAATTAATTTATTTATATAAATATGTAATAATATTAATAGAATAAAAAAAAAAACTGATTCCTTTAATATTAAGTAAAATAAGTCAATAAAAAAAGAAACAAATTCATTTAAAAATGTATAAAATAAATATATGTCATTATTATTATTAAAAAGAAACACCAAATAATATTCTTATTATGACTAGTTAAAAATTAAATGAACATTCCTGTGTCCGATTTTTTGAGTTGTCATAGATCACCAGTAATCAATATAACAATTTTAAAAGCTCTCGAAATGGTTTGATCAAATTTCTTGTACATTCCTCTTTATGCCACAGAATTTGTTCAATTTTATAATTTTTTTAAGTAAGTCTTTTATTCTTTTCAGCTAATTTTCGAATTTTAGTTTTGTTAGGATTAATTTAAGGAAATATTCTTTCCACATTCGCTACCCAGAAGTACCACCTGAAATACAATTACATTTTTATGACAACCAACACATATTTAAGTCTAATCTGCATATTATTGTAAAAACTGTAAAATTGGGCAATAAACTATAATTTTTGAGGGAAATCTGTAAGACTGCATGCCGACCGAAAAAACTGTAATTTACAGATAAATCTGTCAATATGGCACCACTGGTCAGAGCATTTACCATAGCATCTCTCTCACAGCAGAAATGTCAAACCATGTGAGGGAAGTGGGAGCAATACAAGCAGGAGATAAATGAGTACAAGAAATGAATGGGAAAAAACTATGATTAAAAATAAACAAGAGAGGCTTCATCAAGTTGAAAACAGTTCCATACATTTAAAGAGCTCGGGTTAGACTCATGGCGGAATTATAACAGGTGAGAGCAGCGTCAATTCTCTCTCCCTCTCAGACTCAGAACTGTTAAATTCTTTGTTTTTATTTTGCCTATTGCATTTGTTTTTGTATTTTTAACATTTCTAGATCTTTATTTGCGTTGTTATTGTCTGATTGTGCTTGTTGTAATGATGTTACTACATGGTGTAATTCGGCCAAACAAATCACAGAAGTGTACACGATCCAATTAGTCCAAGGCGCAGTGCAAATATGACTGCATTGCATGAGTTCGTATACACAGAGATTAATAAAATATTTGTTGCAGGTGTCATTGGAGATATTTTGAAAATTAATGAAGAAATACTAATTTCCATTACTTTTGCCGAATTGTAACATTTTTCGAAATATTCCCCATATGCTATTGCAACTTTTTCATAAGATTTCACAGTTCATTTTAACTCCTTTTCATGCATATTAAAAATCCAACTTATTGTTACAAATATAAAAATATTCCACATAAAAACCAAAAATAATACGATTAAATCCTTTCTTCTTTTTATTTTAGCATGTGTTGTTTGTCTTTTATGTTAAAAGGTTGCAGCTACATTTATTTTGACACTTGTGACACTGACAACACGGCACGAAAGTGCTTAAGTTTGCTACATTAAATAATATAAACTTAATAATACTTTGGATATTATGGTAGAGGTAGAGAGAAGATATGGTACAATTTCATAGTTCGTTTCTTAAACCAAGAGAGAGAAATTTACATCCGTGTTTAAGTACACTTTCTTTTAAATGAATCAAATAAATACATAAGGTTGATTATTTTATACGGCCTTAATGAGTCTGTTATAAGAGAGCAGAAAATCAGATAATCTAGTAGTTTCAGTTCATATAAAATTTCTCAATGCCTTGTTAATTAACTATACAACAACATCTAAAGTTCATCTCACATTTCTGCATACATATATACATATGCATATAAAATTGTTGTAAAACATGAAAAAAGTAAAAGAGCAAAAAAAAAAAAAACATGAGAAATCATTAAATTAATATGACAAATGACAAAATAGCAACATTAACAACAATAAAAAAAAAACAACAACACTTGGTAATAAATTTAACATCTGACTAAGCTCTTGTGTTGTTAACTTTTAATTTACCAAGTACCTACCTACTACAATATGAGCTACATACAAATGTAGCTATAATTTTTTGCTTGTACACTCAAACAAAAATTTATGACAGCATAAAAACTATAAAATGACATTTCACTTTTAGCTTCAAATACATAAAAGTATTTATGTATGTACAGTAGCAACCCAGTGGATGCGAATTGAGAGAATCGCTTCTTAAAAAGAAGAGCGTCAAGAAGTGTGGCGATTTTGAAAACCGTGAATTTTAAAAATAATACAGGAAGAAGTCAATTTTCATAAATGAGCCGAAAAAGCTGAGAACAAATATCCCGTTATATACATACATTCAATTGATCGAGGATCTAAGCCCCATGAGATTAAATTCGAGTTTTGTTATCCATAGCAAAAAGCTTCTAAGCTTAGTTTTGCCTGTTCTCTAAAACGTGGAAACTAATATTTTTATATTTTCAACTAAAAGTCATGTTTTGAACTTCGAGATAAAATATAAAATAAATACTTTTCATTAAATTTTCAGTAGATGTCTGTTAAATGCCGCGTCCATTGTTATTTAACATTTTGTTGTTGCTTTACTCTGGTTGATTCTAACGAAATTATTTTAGTTATTTTTATATGTGAGAAAAACGAAATATCATGGAGCTCATAAACATACACTGAGAGAGCCGACATCGCGATCGGACTTTTTTCATATGAATAAATTTTTTGTTAGGGCGATGTTACACGATCAATGTTTTGCTGTCAAACAATGCAATTGTTGTTGCTTTGAAAAATGAACACTGAGCAAAAGAGAGGATGAACACATTTCACTTCAAATTTTTTTACTGTCGAAAAAAACCTGCATCACTTCAAATAAAATGGGGTTGCTGAAGATGCACTGTTGCATTTTATTGGAAATTACTAATATTTTATGAAAAATACTAGACTTTTTATTAACTTATAAATACATTTTTTTCTTTGCCCCCCTTTGCGTTGTTTGGATTTTGTTTGTAAAAATTAGTGCTGTTTAAAAATTGACTTAATAATTTGTACAAAAACATAAAAACCTGGTAATTCAATAGTCAAGTAACAAAATGGCGAAGCTTAATTTAATAGTTCGCAAATTTTAAAGATTATTTTTCTGCGTTTTTCATATATAAATGCAATATTTTTTGTATAATTTGTGGCTATTTTCACCAATATTATCTCATATTGTCATTATAATTATTTTCCATCCAAGTCCATTACAATTGTTGAACTTTCATTCACTCCAAAATACAATTAAATACTTTTTAGTTGGAAAAACATAGTTGCAGATAAAAGTATAAAAAAATAACATTCAGCAAAAAACTGATAGTGTAACAGGGCATCAAACAGCACGATGAAAAGAGAGAAAAACAGAAAACATTGACAGCAAAACATTGACCGTGTAACATCAGCCTTAGCGAATCGGGCCCATGCAATATAAGCAGACAAATCGGCTCTCTCAAGTTCATCTCAAATTAACGAGTGATAGACTTCAGAGAGACTTACTGTTATTTTTAGTCGTGTTGTTTTTGCAAGAAATTCTTTTAGTGCAAATACACAAATATAAGAGAGAGAGGGAGAGAGTGCTGAGAGTTCTTGCATGAGTTGACTTTGTTTGTGTGAAGTTTACACACGGTTGCCACTTACTCATTTTATTTTGTACCAATATTTACCAAAAAATGTACCAAATGGGGAAAAAATGTACCAATATAATAAGTAACATTAAATGGTATTTATTAAGGATGGTGTTCGAGTTTAAAAAAATCGAGTATTTTTTTTAAATGTATTTTGAAAGTACAATATACTGAAAGTAAACTTTATCGCTCCTTAAAACTTTAAAAACGTTTTTCTCGAAACAAGGTTTTTTTGACCGGCCCAGGGGTCAAAGAGAATTCTATCAAACTGATACTGATTGGGCTGAACTTTTAATATATTATTTTACACGCCAATGGCTCTCGCAGGTAGTAGAACTGTATATTTTTAATCATTTTTTAAAACGATTTTCAACAGAAAACAACGCGATTTTTGTTGGTTTTTAATCAAAATGTTTAAGCCCGGGCCAACCCCACACTTTTTTTTAGGTATCCACTCTGGACGTAAAAAAAAGATCGTAAAATAAACTCCAAAAACTTTTTTTGTACAATTAAAGATGTCAATAATAACATATAAAAAAATTTAATAATTTAAAAATTAGGCGGAACACCAGACTAACAAGTAACACATTAATTAAAATATATTTTGTATTTTAAAAATAGTCTTAGGCCGACTAAATATAATGAGACTCTTACCGTCCGACACACAATTCTTTTGAAAGCATTATATATTATGTATATTTAAATTTTACCTTTTTCAACAAAAAATATTTTGAAAATAAGTTTACAATTCTTAATTATTATAAAAGCTAATTTTGCCCACAGAATGTACCAGATTTTAAAAACATGGACCAGTGTACCAAGCACAGAAAAATGGAAAAAAAACTTACCAGTTTTGGTAGCATTGTACCAAAGTGGCAACCGTGAGTTTACATCTGCAAGAAAAATTGCAGCAAATTTCTCTCAGGAAGACTTTTTGAGAGTAAATTGCTTTGAAAGAGAAACCTCAAGTTTCTTTTTTTTTGTTTAGTTTGCGTCAGCAATTTACTCTCAAAAAGACTTTGTGAGGGCAGATGTAAGCTCCGCCTTTGTTCAGCCGCTCTCTTGTTTATTTACATATCGCTAGCTCTTTTCTTCTCTTTTGCGTATTTCGCAGAAAAACGGCGGATTCCGAAACGGCCGTCTGATTTGCCCGTCTCTATATACATTGTTGTTGTGATGACTACATTTGTTCATTAAGCCTGTTTATATATAACTTCAAATAACGAAATTGACATGAACTTAAGTCATGACTTTGAAAATTAACCTCTAGATTTAATTTTCATAGTCTCCTAAAAACTATCATGAACTGATCGAATGGGGACCGTTCAGAAAAAATGACACCTAGAATCATTTTCTCACAAACACACACACTCTCCCATGTACTAGACTTTCAAATAACGAACTGTTATGCAGACTAGCTACAATGGGGAAAAAACAACAACATAAGTGTATAGAACGGTAGTGGTAGTTTCTTTCAATATCTCTATTCAGTGAAGATATTTGGAATCAAATCCATAATTCTGGGTTATGATTTCAAATATTAGTAGCTTATATAGGATATTGAAAGATTAAGAACTACCACTAAGATCACTGATGAGGAATTGTGGCGGATTCCGAAACGGCCGTCTGATTTGCCCGTCTCTATATACATTGTTGTTGTGATGACTACATTTGTTCATTAAGCCTGTTTATATATAACTTCAAATAATAAAATAACTAAAGTTTTGAAAATTAATTTTCGTGTTCAAGTGGATTTACTAGGTTGAAGAACTGTCTCTATAATTTCTCTTTAGAAAACTTGCTGAGAACTTATTTTTATCTGAATTCTAAGGTGATTTTATGTAATGTAAGAAAAAAAACTCAATTTAGCCCAAAGCGCAGATACGTGGTTGAAGAATAGAGGTAGCGATATGAACATCCAGAACTTCTTCATCTTTTTCTTCCTCTTACTCCCGCTCCCCTTTCTCTACGGGTTTTTCTTTCCTTCGTCTTCCTTTTTTTTAATTTTGTTTTTAATTCCTCCTTTCACCACTCTCTCTCCACTTCCAAAACAAAAAAAGTGATTTCTCCACTCTCATATACTCACCCTTTTCTCTACCTATTCTAAGAAAACTTTCCGATTCAATTTCAGCAAATCTTTTCATCTTTTTCCATACTGAAATAAAGCTGAGTTAGTTTGCCTTCCAGTTGCACACATTTAATCTTCTATATACCTACCATTGATAAAATTTCAAATTGTACTTAATTTAACAAAAAAAATTGTACCGAAATGAGCGTGAATGTACCTACCGTCTATCGTAAAAAATTTTATTTTCATTCAAGTTAAAGAAACAAATATTTATAACAAAACGCAATAACGCCATGCGTTATATAACTTTTGTAATTCATTTTGGATTTGGTTTCTTTACACCTAATTAGTTTATAGTTTAACCCAGATATGCCCATTGTCCTATGGGTAGGTCACATCAGAAATGTTTGATTTTGATTAAATGAGATTATATTCAATATTTAGAGAGTCACAAAATTGTTCTTGGGGCAAGACCGCAAGAGAAAAACAAATTTTTAACTTTTCTAATATCGAAATGTCCAGTTTTAGTTTAGTGGTCATGAAAATTCCAGAATTAAATCATAATTTTCGATGTATGACTGACAGCCTCGTTCGGCACCAATGCAGATTATTTGATTTGTATCAAACTTAATGACCAAAAGTTCAAAACTTTCCAAATGCGAGTTCATCTAGATGAGTAAAAATTTTTCTCCATCGTCATCGTGCCCCAAAAGATAATTTTTTGTGATTAATTCTGCAAGTCTCTATATACTCGTACGTACATCGTCGTCATTATTAAGATTTTTTTACAGGAGAAGCAAAAACTTTATAAAACTCAAAATATATTGTTATAAATAAATGCAGTTGCAGTCTTAAATAAATGCAGAGTACTTTGGCAAATAAAATTTAAGTAGTCACTTATTACAAAATCTTTTCTTTTTTTTTTTAATTTGGTTATAAAATTTTTTTTGGCCAATAGCAGATTGTACTTAAAATGTACCGAATGTACCTTGTAGTCTGAAAAAGTCGGGAAAAAGTACAATTGCACCTACTTTTCCATCACTGATATCTACTTATTTATACTGTTATACTCTTTCGCTTTCAATTGTTTTATTTCCGCTCTCATGAAGCGCTCGCCTCGAGTTTTGTACAAAAAAAAAGATTCTTTTTGCTCCTCCATGACACACAAATTCTTTTTTTACATTGCATGCCCAGTACAAGAGCACAAAGTAGAATGGGAACTGTACATTACCGTTAAACGTGTACTCTTTACTCGCTTTCTCTCTCTCTCTCTATTTGCTTGCATATCAGCATTCTCTTTTGCTCCGTTTAATCTCCGCTCCTTCTAAACAACAGTAAATACGAACTCAAACAACTTTTTACTTTTTTTTCAATAAATTTTTGTTGAATTCACACGCGCACTACTATACACATAATAAAAAAAATACAAAGAGAGCGAGAGAGAGAGACAAAGAGAGGGATCTCGTAGTAAATTGCTACTGCTACTGCAATAACGGTATTCAGCAGACACGTGTACATACAAATGTGTGTACAAAACTAATATACTTATGTGGAGAATAAGTGAATATAAAAGAGAACACACAGTAGAACAAGGTAACCAACTATCTCTTACTGGCTTCTCTTCACTCATTCACAACAACAATATACAGCAAAGCATATACGGACAGAAGAACACATCCCTGCTTTAAAAAAAAAATGGTACCTGTGCTTCTCTCCTTTTTCCTACAAAAAGCTTTGTTTTCCCACTGGGTGCATACAAGCACACGCATAAAAAAATGTATCTCTATGTAATGTCATAAGTAAGTACTTTATTTTATACTAAACTGGTAATTAAAATAACGAAAATTTGTTCGTTATTACGATGCATAGAGAACTCGTATTTAATGTTGCACGCATGTGAGACTGGGAATGAAAGGCGAACCGAGAGATGGTCACAGCCGACGACGGCAAGTTGTCCAGTTTACTTTTCCGAAAGAGGGAGGGGAGGGAGAGGAATACTTTGTTGCCCACTACTCGTACTCGTATGTATCGTAAATAAACCAACTCTCTGTTGGGCAATTAAAAATATGTGAACAAAACGTAGAATTGAACCAAAAATAAAATGAAAAGTACTACTACGAAAGAGGAAAAAAGGAGGGAAGAAAGGAAAAAGGGAAAGAGAGAGAAAGAGAGAAGTAAGGCAGTAGGCAGCAAAAGATATAGGATTTGGCTGCTTTCTTTGAGTTCGTTCAAACAAATGCAGGAAGTGAGTTTTATTATTTTGCGTGTCATTAAAATTAAATGAGGAAAATTGATGACAGCGAAGGCGCTTGCAATTAAATTTGTTGGGCGTTTTGTTGACAGCGTCAGTGCCAGCGTCAATGCCAGTGTTAGAGTTCAAGTTCTGTGGTAACAAAAGCAAGAAATTGAAAAGGAAAAAAAGGGAACGTTGAGAATTTGTTGGTGGTTGTTAAAATGGTGGCGGTGGTAATGGCGAAGAAGGCAGTAAAAGAAGTGACGGTTGCTGTTGTTGTTGCTGCTGCTGCTGCTGAGTGGTGTTGATAGTGTGTTAGTAATAGAGCCTGTTTGTACTTTTATTCAAAAGATAAGAAGTGGGAAGGGAGAGAATAGAGAAGTAGGGAGAAGTATGGGTTTACAATAGGCGAGCGTGATAAAACAACAAATATACTAATTAGTATAATAAGACAGAGGCATAAAAACTGCACAGAACTCTCTCTCCCACTCTCTCTCTCTCTTTCTCACTACTTAACCTAAAAGTATGCTTCCTTTTTTTGCTTGGTTTTCTTGTTTGGTAGGTAGCCTCAAAGTAGCTAAGGCCAGCATAAAGACGTTAAAGTAAACTCCCTCTACGGGACATTAAGGCATGACAATGACTATGGCCGGCAACAACAACTACAACTACAACGCCATCAACATTTTATGATCGTTCTGCTTCAATTAAGTTTTCGTTCATCATGTGCGGCGGGGAGCCCGCATCGAAAATTAAATCTTTTTCTACTTAATTTTTATATTGTTAATTATTTGTTTGTAAGTTAAAAGGATTTTCTTTCTGTTTTTTTTTTCTGTGAGAATATTTCTTGTTACCCGTACACAATTTAAAAGTACACGAAATTTTACTTTATTTATTTATGTTTTAGCGCGTGTTTTTTTTGTTGTTGTCGTTTTCTGTTTGTTATTTGAGCCTGCCTTGAGGCATTAATTAGTTAAGGGCATGTATTTTAAAAACGAAAAAAATTAGTAATGAAATGAAATATGCCTTTTTTTTATATAGCACCATAATAAATTTTACTGCAGTAATATAGCAAAAAAAGCAACAAAGCACAAAAAAAAAACAAGAAACAGTAAAGCAACGTAGTTTCATGCTCATGTTTTTGATTGTATAATAAAATTTAGATTAATATGTATATAAGCTACTCGTACTTTAATTCTTAATAAGGGAAAAGGGCAAGCATTAAAAGTTGAAGAAATGAAAGAGTTAACCTAAAGAAAAAATTCTCTCAATTATTTTGAAGTGTAGAGAAATAAAAAATAGGTAGGCAACTATAAAATTAATTTAATTAATATACATAAAAAAAAATGGAAAATTTTTGAAATGGTCGTAAATCTTGCACTATAATAAAAGTTAAGTTAAGGAGCAAATTAAGAGTTAAAACTAAAAAAATTGTAAACCGCAGCTAAGGGTTAAGTTAAAATGGCTGTGAGTGAGCAGGATTTTGAGTTGTGGTGACGTCACTCTCTTTAACTCACTTGAATGTAATCCAATTTGTTATAGCACCATTGGAATGTGAGAAGAGAGCAACTCATTTTGAACCAGGCTTGCCAACTCGGGGGAAATTCCCCCATTTCGGGGGAAATTCCCTCATTTCGGGGGAATAGCAAAGCTCTGGGGTAATGGGGGAATGACTCCAATATTTGGCAGAATTTTAAAGCAATGTTTTGGGTTGAATTTAGTTCGAAAAAATTACGGAAAATGCATAAAATTAGATTAAATAGTGCCACAAATGAAAAATAAATGAATTGTATCTACTTGAAAATAGACTGCCATCATTGTTAGATTGAAATTTTGACAAATAAACAATAAATAAAGTCATTTCAAAAGAGATTTCGATGTCTTTTCCTTAAAATATAATAAAAAAATTGCTTGAAAAACTTAAAAATTACTTATTTCTTGATTTTGACCTAATCTTTAAAAACTTAGTTTACCACTAGATTCGGCGATCCAAAATTAAGTTTACGTGTCCCAGCGTTTTGGTGCGTCAATTTCACGTACTTGCAATGCTATTGTTCCTTTGGTCTTTTTCCGTATGTTATATCCGAATCGGAAACTATTACTATTGGTAATAAATAAAAGTCACTAAAAGCTATAGAGATAAATGTATCCAACACTATTGAGTTATGGTCTGAAATCTCAAATATGAAAAACGGAAGATAAGGCACTTTACTCTTTGTTAACAAAACTTGTGTGGCACATTTTTTCTTTACCTCATTCTACATCTAGTGAAGAACAAGCTTTTCTCAAATTAATATAAAAAGTTTTTTTTTTAGAAATAGGCTGTCAACTACTATTATGGCGTCAACTTTATTAGTTAAACAATTAATTACTTAAAGAAAAAAACTTCTTTCAAAAAAACAAAATTGGGGGAATTTGACATGAAATGGGGGAGAAAAAATTGGAAAATGGGGGAATGGGGAAAAAAGAGTTGGCAGCCCTGTTGTAAACTAATGCTGCGGAACAAAATTAAAAAAGAACAATTCTCAGTTCCCATTTCCACTACATACCGCTTTCAACGGAATGGTAAAAGTTAAAACAAAGAATATACAATACATAGAAGGCGCATCTCTCAAAATTTTTCCAAAATACGTTGCCTTCGTTTCGGGTGGGGGCGGTCGCAGTAAAGAGGATGAGCAAAACCACTCATTTATTTTGCTTTTACTCTCTCTCTCCCATGCATTCTCATGGTGTTTTTTTCTTAGGCTCTCTCACATCGTTGCAGAGTGCTGCCAAGTGAGACGGCATATAGTTTCATATGAATGGTTTTTTTTTGCGGAGAATATGTAGGTACATGTGGTTGTTTTTTTTGCGTTGTTGCCGAGTACCAATATTGCTCTCCAACCTAATTAATTTTCTTTTTTTTCAATTTGTGACCCAAAATTGTGGTCGTCGCAAAATTTCTTTTTAGTAATATTTTTTTTGTATCATCATAAAAAGTTGAAATTAATCGATTTAGAAAATATTTAAGGGACCACCTCCAGTTGTAACTTTTAAAAAATCGCCATTTTTCTTGCATTTTCTTAAATGTGCTTACAAAAATATGTCTGCAAATTTTTAAGTTGATCCGGAGAAAATTTTTGACTCTTTGTTATTTCCAAAGAAAAAAATTTTTTTTGGTATTAAAGTAAGTTGAAATTTTAAACGCATTTTTCTTAAAACGTCGTTATTTAAGTCGATGACGACAATTATTCAACAACTTCTAAACCGATTATTTTCAAATTTATATGCGTTTCCAATACATAATAATCTAGAGATTGATCGAAGGATTTTTTTATGCAAAACTTTTTTTTAAAGCTGAAAAAACAGAGTTTTTTAGAGAAAATTTAACTGTCAACTTTGACAGTTGGCCATTTTGTTAAATATGGTATGCATATTTTTTCAAATCCTTTGTTAATCACTAGATAATCTTATAATAAGCCTATTACAGTCGAAGAAGTAAAAAACATACTAGCTAAGGTCAAGCCAAACAAAGCGCCAGGATAGGACAGGATCCCATTTGAGTTTTTTATCAATGCGTCGGAAAACTTCTTGATGGATTTAGCTGCAGCATACAATAAGGTATTAAGGGATGAAAAAGTGGATGGATCTTTTGCAACTAGCATAATATTTCCAATATACAAAAAAGGGAATATCAATCAGCCGTGTAATTATAGAGGAATCTCGTTCATGAATTGCGTAGCTAAAATCATGATGGGCATAATAAATGACAGATTGTCAGCGTGGGCGGAAAAACACAAAAAAAAATAAATGAGTTTCAAGCTGGGTTTCGCAAGAGCTACTCAACAGTAGACAGCATTTACAATCTAGCGTCAATAGTAAATTTAAAATTCAATGAGAAAAAGAAAGTATACGCTTTTTTTTGTTGACTTTAAAGCTGCGTTTGATAGAGTGCCTATAAACTTACTTATATATAAATTACACCAACTAGGAGTGTCCGCGATAATTGTGAAATTCATCGAACTGGTTTACAAAGATACAAAGGCGGCTATTTGGGCGGGATGTGAAATCTCTGATTACTGCCCGAGCAAACACCTAACTACGTTCTTTCGTTGGAAACGGAAGCTGAAGATGGGCTTGCATCTGCGTTACATATATAGAACGCTATATGAGTATAGCGATGAAAGATTACCTCACATGCTGTCAACTAAAATAATAAGAAAGAATATCTTTTGGTATAGTGAGATGGTTAAACAAATGAGAGACTGCAATATAAACTGGGCTGATAGTCCGAAGACCCGAGAAGAATGGTACGGCAACTGCGTTCATCTAATTGTAAAACTATAAATGAAAAGACTGCAAAACTACGAAGAAGCCGCAAGAAATAACCGGGATAGACTCTATAAATATTTAGACTATTCAAAGGGTCATCTATATAGCGAGGAATGCTACTCACAAAAATGGTTAAATGGAAATTCACACAGACGAGAAACTTCAAAATTGTGTAGTATGTGTAATTTGAAAGAAGAGGAGAGTTTGCAACACTTTCTAGGCAGATGCCCTGTATTTAATGAAATTAGATGCAGATACTTTCAACAATCCGTTTTATTAGAAAATGAGGTTATTGATATTTTAAATGGAAAAGAGCATGGAAATTGTGTTAGCCTATCTCAATTTGTAGAAAAGGATTTATTATCCGACAGACGGTTATGTACCATGTCGAATTTATGTTCTTTGTTTTTCATTTTGTATCTTAATTTTAAGTATCTTTTATTAAAGTTATGTACTATATGAATGGAAAATAAAGAAACATCTATCTATCTATCTATCTATCTTATAATAAAAGTAAATCAATTTCATTTTTGGATTTCAAATAATCTAGATTTGCAAGATATTGGTCATGTTTTCCAGAAAGGCGTCGACGGAATCGCTCATTACTCACAATGTTTTAAACATTTTTGAATAGAAATTTGTTAAAGTTAAAGTTAAGTTTAATAATAGTTTTTACAAAAAACTTTATTAATTTACATGAAAAAAATTCTTGAAAAATTCTTTTCTTACTTTTTCAGACCTTTATTGATTTAGGTTACCATGCAAAAAAATACATTTAGGTTCAAGGAAAAATAATCAATTTCTTATATATTAATATAGAGCTGATTCTAAAGCCAACTAAACACCTCTAGCAATACATTTCACCAGTATATATCAAAATATGAAGCACTTAACTAGGGGGGATAAGAGAGGAATATTGGCATTTTTATTACTCATACGACATGTAGTACCAGATCTATTCAATAAAATGGCAAAAAATAAGTGCGAGTTGAATTCATTTGTTAGGAACTAATGCTTCTATACACAATTGATACCTGTTGATAACGCACAAGAAACTTTAATGTGATTTTACATTTTTCCAACTATCACTATCATTGAAGAACTACGAAACTAAGATGAAAAAAAAATATCACTCATACGACCCATAGCCCCTATTATAATTTCATAGAAGAAACTCATTCTGTGTGAGAGAAACTCATTTAGGAGAGGGTTTTGGGGGTTCTGACCGCCCCCCGAAATATGGAACCTTTATTCTAATTTTTGAGATAAATTACCAATGGATGGGGAAAAAGTCAAAATAAAATCTATTTAACGATATTTTGTACTTCCATCGGTTTTTTTCTAAAAAGTCAAGTATAAAAAATAAATTTGAAATCTTAGTTACACTATGCGATCAAATCCAATTTGTTTTCTTCGACATGAGGTTTGACTACGGATTCAAAAAGAGAAGGTGATACTGAGCAATCCTGCATTCATAGTTTTTCTAGGTCAGTAACTGTTTTTGGTTCAAAGTTTCGTTGTGAATCAGTTTGAAAAGTTTAAAAATTAATAAAAAATAGAAAAAATTATCGGATCCTTGTAAAATTAGACTTGCTTGAGCTCCAAACGTGACGTGATGGAAAGTTTTTGACCTCAGATTCGTGTTCAATGTGAAAAATTCTTTCGCAAAAACTTCATCTTATTAGCAGTTTTAGGAGAAAATCTTAAAAAGAAATTCATTTTTAACCCATTATTGCTCAGAGCACCACGACTAGGAAGATCTCTTTCAATGCTGTGACTTCACGAATTTAGGGAATGTAAGCCAACCTCATCCGGGTTCCTTATCATTGATAATGGCCCAAATTCCCAATAATGATCATTTGGAAAAAATGAGCCTTTACTATTTTTGGTAATTTTTTTGAGGTTGGGTACATCATCAGTAGTGGGAAGTCTATGAGTTAATGAAATTATGTCCTTCGCGATAAAAAAAAATGCATTAAATGCAAAAGAAAATTTTATTTGATTATTCAGTGAATTTTTTGTCGATTTTGGCCATATTTTCGAGGTTAAGATTAAAAAAAAAACCGAAAATTTTTCCTAAAGTTTTAAGGCATTTATCTACTTTTGTCCTTAGTCTGATAGGGTTCATCAAATGTATCATCGATTTAATTTATTGTATTTAAAAATCAGTTTGATAAAAATTATTTATGAATATTTTCTTCGAATGAAAACCCCCGAAAAAAATTTCTGGCTACGGCCCTGATTCAGAGATCTAAAATTATTCTCTTATTCTAGATCGTGGAGAGTTGTGTTCGATGTATCGGTCGGTTAGCTAGGAACTGGCACGTCAAATTAAATGTTTCATCAACACGAAGAGCGACGAAATGCGACCTCTTTACTATCTAGACTCTTTGCGTCAACGCATTAAAGTGTCGTGAGCGCTCACGCATTAAAATTGATTAAAATAAAATAAAATAAAATTTGTTAAATTTAACTAATTTCTTTTCGTTTAGGCAAGCTGCATTTGGTAAAAACAGTTGGAATATTTTTAGTATTTAACAAAGAACTCATGAACATCATAACAACAATCTGTTAAATTGCGTCATTAAAAAATTAATACAAAAAACCAGAAAAACCGTAAATTTGAAATAAAATTCATGATTTTACAACCCCCTTCCGCCTTTCTCCACTTTCCTATTTTTTTTTTTTTTTTTTCACAAGGAAAACCTTGAACACATTCATTACGCTTAAAAGAAATATCTAAAAGTAGGGACAAAAAATTTCTCCATTATGCTCATTATTTCATTTTTTCTAAAAACATTTTTTGCCCCCAAAAATTCAGCTTTCTTCCTACTTTTTAATGCTTACAATTTTGCGCTCAGTTGCATTTCTATAGAACAAAATTATATAGTAGAAAAAGTAAAATTTCTACAGCTTACAGCGTGTACTTGAATCGCGGCAGCATCGCGAACGTTGTCTTTATTTACTAAAAGATAAAGTTAACTTTAACCCTTTTATATTTTCAATGAACGAAAGAAACAACAACAAAATCATACCCTTTTCTATTTTCTATGACATATTCCTGCTTCTGCTTCTTGCTTGAGTTGACAACATTGACAATGCGGCGAAACCTTTTAGCTGAAATAAAGAGAAAAAAAAAAGAAAAAAAAAACCGAAAAAAACTTTTAGGCTTTTCAAATGTACGAGTTAAGAAGCGAGTACGCGAAATCTAGTTGACATTATTGCCTTTTCTTTTCTTTATTTTTTTTATTTTTTTTTTTACATTTGCAATTGTACAAATAAACAAGGAAAAAGTACAAACTACAAAGTACAAAGTTTTCTCATTCTGTTGGCGTGATGCTAGAGGAGTAAGGAGTGATTGGGCAACAGTAATAAAAAAAACAGAAAATGATTGATTGCGTAGTTTGCTTTTCAGTTTTGTTTTTTTTTTTTTTTTTTTTTCTTGTACTTGTACTTAGTAAAGAGAAGAAGAAGGAAAAAAAAAAACAAAAAGATTACATCTTATTTTTGCCAGCTTAAACTTTTCTTCATTCGCCCCATCCAGGGCGCCATACACATTCCCTCACACACAAGCTCACATACTGAACATGTTGCATTTAAAGAATTTCTAAATGACTTTGATTATTTCTTTACTGATTTCTTACTTTGTTGTTGTTTGTACTTGGACATAATTAATCAAAATTCGAGAAATTCTTCTCTTTCTTCTTCTTCTGATATTTTAAGTTTTAGATGCTTGTGTTGTAATTGAAGTAGGTTAAATGAGAATTTGAGTTGGAGTTGAAGTGGTGGGAGATGGTGATGAAGTTTATGTCTATGGCAGAGAACGTGTGTGTATGTGTCTGTCTTGGGCTTAAGGGTAGTGAGGGGCGGGGGGGGGGGGGGGGGGGATTGGTTTGTTTTTCTTTACTTTTACGATGTCTTTTTAATGGTTTGATAAAGCAGAAGTTCATTTGTTTTCTTTATAGTTGAACAGTTTGGTTTTTACTTCTTGTTCTTCCTTTTTGGTTTTAACTTGATATGTGTTTGCCCTTTTCCGTCCCCTCCTCCTCCTTCTTCTCCTCTCACTTGCAAGTAATCAGCACCAGCAGGAGCAGGCAGCAGTTGGACGATTATGTGTGTGCTCTGAAGTAGAAAGTTTTTGTCGAAATGACACTGAAATAACATAAAATGACATCGTAAAGTATTTTTCCGGGGTCTATATCTACTCTCGCACTCTCGTCCTACATACATACATCCTTTAGATAGAAGAAAGAAGACCATGTTTATATTTGACTTATTTTGATGATTGTAAATTTTATACGAATTTTTACAAAAGTATAATTTTGTTGTTGTACATATGTATCTACGCATCTTTGTTTGCTTTGCTCATTTATTTATTTTTTTAGGTTTTTTTTTTTTTTTGTTTGTTGCCTGAGTTTTCGTTACTGTTTTAATGCATACATTTTTAACGACCAATTATGGAAAGGGACTATATCATAGAGCTACATGCATACTCGTCGAGCTACGGAACTACATACATAGATACACATATTTAGTATATATATACATAAGTATGTACATGTTTATATATGCACATACATATAAATTATTTCTAGTCCTTGTATTTGAACATGTCCTTTTAATGTTTGTAAAATTTTTAAGGTTACATCAAGAAGCATGATTAAAACATACTCGTAAAATAATTTAGAAAATGTTTTTGCTTTTATTTATTTATTTTTTTTTTTTTTTGTTTTTTGATTTTTGTTGCTTATGAAATATTAATTCAGTTGAAATTTTGTTTGTAAAGTTGTTTGGAGTTTGAAGATATTTAGGCAATTTATTTTCATCTAATGAATTTGAAGCTTATGCTAAAGTTGCTGAGAATCATGTGTCTTGTTTGATTGATTGAAATTGACTCTACTGAATTATACTGTAGGCTAAAGAAAAGTACTCGAAAAATCTGTGTATCCTCGGCAGGGCCGTATTTAGGGGGACGTTTTGGGGGTTCTGACCCCCCTCCCCCCCAAAATGTGGAAACTTTATTCTAATTTTTGGGATTAATTACCAATGGATGGAAAAAAAGTCAAAATAAAAACTATTTAACGACATTTTTTACTTCCATCGGTTTTTTTTTTCTAAAAAGTCAAGTATAAAAAATAAATTTGAAATCTTAGTTACACTATGCGATCAAATCTGATTTGTTTTCATCGACATGAGGTTTGACTACGGATTCAAAAAGAGAAGGTGATACTGAGCACTCCTGCATTCATAGTTTTTCTAGGTCAGTAACTGTTTTTGATTTAAAGTTTCGTCCTGAATCAGTTTGAAAAGTTTAAAAATTAATAAAAAACGAAAAAATTATAGGATCCTTGTAAAATTAGACTTGCTTGAACCCCATTTTTTTTCCTAAAACGTGATGTGATGAGAAGTTTTGACCTCAGATTCGTGTTCAACGTGAAAAATTCTTTCGCAAAAACTCCTTCTTATTAGCAAAACCCATCTTAAAATTCATTTTTTAACGCATTATTGCTCAGAGCAGCACGACTAGAAAGATCTCTTTCAATGCTGTGACTTCACAAATTTAGGGAATGTAAGCCAACCTCATCCGGGTTCTTTATCATTGATAATGGCTCAAATTCCCAATGATGATCATTTGAAAAAAATGAGCCTCTACAATTTTTGGTAATTTTTTTGAGGTTGGGTACATCATCAGTAATGGGAAGTCAATGAGTTAATGAAATTATATCCCTCACATTAAAAAAAAAAAATGGAATAGAATGCACATTGATTAACATTTATTTGAAAAAATTTAATTTGATTATTCTGTGAATTTTTTGTCACTTTTGGCCATTTTTTTGAGCTTAAGATTAAAAAAAATCGGAAAATTTTTCCCTAAAATTTTAATTTTGTACGGTCCATCAAATGTATCATCGATTTAATTTATTGTATTTAAAAATCAGTTTGATAAAAATTATTTATGAATATTTTCTTCGAATGAAAATCATATTATAGACAAACGGATTTGATAGTATTATGTATCAAAGACGGATCTAGAATTCTTCAATGCGGAAGTTGAAGTTTCAAAAATTTACTCAAATTCATGACCGAACATTCTGTGCGCGCAACCAAGAATTTGCGCATTCTTACGCGTCAGTGGATGGTGACTCATCGGCCGAGTGTTGGTCTATCTTTTTATTCGTCTCAACTTACCCTTCGTCTCCACGAGCAATAACTCATTGCATGAAATTAAAAATTTGTAGTTATTTCCCTTATAAAATACAAAAATGTGGTTTGTTGTTTTTTCATTTTATATGGGAAACAACAACAACAACAATTTTTAATTTCATGCAATGAATTATTGCTCGTGGAGATGAGGTGTTGAGACAGCCAAAAATTTCATATAAAAAAGAAACAGCAAATAATCTATACATTTATTAGTGTAACTACAATTTTATTCCAGACGATATCAATTTAAAGAGCTTGACGAGTAGGTTAGCCAGAAATTATCAGATTTAAAATCGGTTAAGCCAATTTCAAAATATTAGCGTCGGAAGTTTTTTAAAATTTGCTCATTGAACTTAGCAACGCATTCATCGTTGAAAAAATCATTGCTTAGACGGGAGTAAATAATAAATAAGAGAAAGAGAGAATAGAATGAGTAACGGCAACTCTCAGAATTATCTAACGAATTATCTGCATACACAAATAACAAAAGAAACACCAACGAGTAGTTTGGTTCTCTTTTGATATTTGTTTTTCATAAAGAGATTTCTTCCGCAAAAAACTAGCCCTAACTAGTTACTGGGGCCTTACGGACTAGTAAACATTATTATTGTAGTGCAAAGAGAGCGCTGGTTTATGCTGATGCTCTCGTTTTAGCTCTCTTGACCACACAACAAACTCGCTCACACTCTCACTCTCACAATAGATATTCTCCCTCACAACAACAATACCACACATCCAGCCAGTGCGCTCTTGGTGAGTCTTATTAAGTCTGTTTTAGGTAGTGTTGCCATATGCTTTTGTAAAAACCTGTCATTTTCAAAATTAACGTCTAGATTTAATTTTCATAGTTAATGACTTAAGGATGTAGTCTGGTTTTCGAGTTTCAAAAAATCATTTTTTTTTTTTATTATGTATTTCGAAAGTACAATATTTGAAAGTATACTGTGTTGGACCAAAATTCAAAATATCAATGAAGTTATAGCACATAGTCGAGAGTGCCCGTTGCTTAAACTGTATGTGTTGTTAAAACTTTAAAAGCGTTTTTCACTAAACAAAGTTTTTTGGATCGGCCCAGGCGTTTGAAGAAATTCTATGGAAATATAAATATTTTAATACGTTATTCTACACACCAATGGCTCTCGCAGGTAGTACAATCGAATTAGTAGAATTGTTTATTTATAATCATTATTTCCTATTTTTTATCCCAATTTTCAACAAAAAAAAAGCGAGATTTTTCATTTTTTTTTTTTAGAAGGTCGTCATTTTGTCGTTTTTCAATAAAAATGTTTAAATCTACTACCTGCCAGAATGACAAGTCTGCAAAACAATATTCTATTTAAATTTCTTTACTCAGATGACTTCAAGTGCCGTCATCACCAGAAGAATTTTCACACAAGGTAGGAATTTCAAATTAGTTTCTGATTTAGGTTTTATTACTATTGGTTTGAAAAAACAAAATTCATGTTGCTAAAGGAATCGGTAAAACTGCATAAAAAAGTTTTCTTAGTAGTGGAAAGACTTCGTAATTATCTTCACGTTTTTGATCAAAAATCACTTTCCAAAAGTTTCGGGAGTATAACTTAAAAATGAGGAATTTTTTTACAAAAATATACTTTCATTTAAATAACAAATTGAATGAATAAATTTTTTGTAAGCTGTGTCCATCGGAAGCTATGACATTTTGCCATCTTTCAGGCAATTTTTGAATTCCTTGTCAAAATAAAACCGTCCATCTTTTGAGGCTATGAGCGAATTAATCCAATTACTTTCAACTGAAGTAAAGCGTATTCTAGTACGTGCATTCTGCTTGGATCAAAATAAGTGATAGTCAGACGGGGTAAGGTCTGGTGAATATGGCGGGTCAGGTAAAACTTCCCATCCACTATATTTCAAATAGTTTTTACCCGGTCTAGCAACAAGAGGCCGCGCGTTGTCATGTTGTAAAATTACTGCACTCTTCCAAAAAATCAATTGAAGCTGAAGCAACATCGCAGACCTGCAAAATCGCATTTTGATGTCTCACGGCTTTAAGTCGTATGGCACCCAATTTTCTTCCTTTTGAATGAACTCTAAAACGCCGCTGAAAATTGCTGCTTGAGTAACTCCCAATGTTATTACAAGTTGCTCTTGCACAAGTCTTCATCTTTGAACTTTTTCACTTGGCCTAGGCATTCATTCCTTGTCTTCCAGGTCAAAATCTCCAGAATTCACATGTTTTAATCGATTGAATTTAATCACTGTAAACTTCCCACAACAATCGATGATTTTCAGCAGCTTTTTTTCGAATTTAAGAAGAAAAACAAAACTTCCAAACAGGTTTATCTGCACATATGGTAACACTGGATGTGGAAGCCCTGCTAGTTTGCGATTATGAAATATTCCACAGCTCTCTCTCTCTCTCTCTCTCTTTTACATTTAGTCTCTGTCGTGTAATTTCTTCTAATGGTCCATATACATTGACGACAGCAGTTACACGAACACACGACTACGAAATTCTGTCGGCTACAACTGTCGCCGTGTAGTCAGCTACTAAACTCAATGGAAGCAGCACCACCTGCAGCAAAAACAGCCAAATTAACAAAAGCAAACTCTCTTCTCTCTGTCGCTTGTCAAATTAGAAAAAGATTTAAAATTGGCTACAGTCACAATTGTGGTCGGTGGCCATGTGGTCATGTCGTCGCCAAAATAATTGTATCCATAAGAACATGTTGTTTTTATAATATGACAAATGTAGTCGTGTAGCTGCCGTACTCAATGTGTATGGTGAATAATGTATTGTTTTTAAATTACTTCGGCGCAACTGATAATATCTTGCAATTTAAAAAAATCGGTTGAGTGCTATTACACGCTGCATGGTAATGCAAGCATTTCAATGCTTGCATTTCGAGCTTGATGGTGGAATGTGGTGAGAAGATTGCGGGGTAGACCAACAGACACAGTTGCTGATTTTGCGTCTCACCTCTCTCACTTTCAATTTCGACATGCAAGCAGTGAAATGCTGCATGATTATGAAGCGTGCAATGGCACTCTTTCCAGCGCCTGTTTTCACTATACCATATTCAATGTCAATAAGAAAAATTGCCGTTATGTTGTCAAATTCGAGTAAATTTATAAAAAAAAAAAGTTAATTCTTTTGAAGAAAATTTTTATTTTTCCCTTTTTTCCTCAATCGCCCTTTCTCCAATCGTCGGCTTTCCTGACAATTATCTCTCGTTCGTGTCACACAGATTTATTAAATTTTTTATAAGTGCTTAAAGAATTCAATTAATAAATTTCTCGTTATGCATATTTTGAAAAAAATAATTGAAATATGAAAGTAAATTATTAAAATTGGTGCAGCTATCAAAAAAGCAACAGCAGTTGGTAATTTGTTACTTCTTTTTGTACATTTTTTGAGAGCATTTTCAACACACTGTGCCACCATTCATTCATTCATGACACCATAAAGGGAATGAAAACGCAAAGATAAAATAAAAATATGAAAACTTTTGATATCGTGATTTACTGGTTTTAATATTTTTAAAATGAATACTCAAATTTATGTATCAAATACAAATTTATTACTCTAATCCGTAGGTTCCAAAATAAATGTAGGTATGATTATTTCTTTCAAAATATTTTAATAAAAGCTTCAAATTTGTTACCAAAACGGAACGAAAAAGCACAGCAAGAGAAAGGTGAATCAATTTATATAATCAGCATAAATAAATTTTAAAAATACAAAAAAAATTCTTAAAAGCGTAGGTTGATAGCTGGTGTGCTGGCCATATTATTGTGAGCCGGACAGAAACAGAAATCATAGTCTCCTAAAAAACTATCATAAATAAATATAGACTACAAATGTTCAACTACAAATCAAATACACGCTGGACACAAATGCAGTTAATTGTTCTTTTTACACCAAAGAAAACTGAATAAATTATAATGTTGTAAAGAAGTCTATGTGTTTTTTGCAGTGCTTTCAATTTTGTTTTCAAAGAAAAAAAAAGAATAAGGAAATACGTGGCAAGTATGAAATTGCTATTTATTGTTGTTGTGGCTGTGATTATTGTTGTTGTGCTGATGATAAATGAAGCGTGCCTAAAAAAAAACAAAAACTTTGAATAACGTTAGTATTTGTAACAAGATGAGAGAGAGAGAGAGGAGCGGGTAAATGAATATAAAGAGAGTCAAAGTTGGGGAGAGGAAGAGCGGCAGGCACCGTCGGCTACTGTTCGGAGTAACATAAAACATACAAAAGATTAATCACTTTTTCAAACTACTACAAAATGTGCAAGTAAGTGTGGGTGTGTGTGTGTTTGGAGAAGGAGAGCTCGTCACAACCCCACCTCTTTTTCTCACTTAAAAAGATGGACGCCAGACTTACGCTCACTCACTCCAACCAACTACAATACCTAACTATAAATGTATGTGTGTATTTTCTGCAAGTTGAAGTTTAAATATTTTTTGTTGTTTGGCTTTTGTTTTCAATTTCTCTCAAATAAACGTGACACGCGGATTATGCTCACTCTCGGCTGAGCAAGAAACAAGACAATTTGAGACGTGAGAGAGAGAGTGAGAGCCATAACGGAAGACGAGAGCAATATGTCAATAATAATGAAAAATAAACATTTTAAATTTTGCCTTCAGAGATATTTTCCATAAACCCAAACTCCCGAGTTTGGATGAGTGAATGGATAGCTGGATGGATGAGTGGCATAACACAGCAGGATTTTCAATTTATATTCATCAATGAAAGAAGGTGCAAAATAAAAAGAAGCAGGAACAAGAACTAAAACAAGAACATAAATACTGCAAGGGTTCGATGATTAATTACGAAATAAAAATAGTAGAAAGGAAGTGAAAACATGAGGTCACCAGACTGTTTTTAATTTTGTGTTTCATGGTTGAAATCTGGATTGAACAATAAGTAGCTTTTTGGCAGAAATCATGTCATGCGACCATATGCTATTGAAAATTCTGAGAAGAAAACGTTGAGGAAAAGGTGTACCTAGTAATGAAAATAATCTGAAATGAACTGATATTTATAATTAAGCATATTCAGAATGCTTTTTTTTTTTTTCTTTTTTCAAACGACCACTAGTTTTCACCGCCTTCGGGTTCATGCAAATCTTTCATTACTTCATCATTGCATATTTTCCGCATCACGAAACGACACTGCGGAGATAATTTTGTTTTTAAGAACATAACTAGGAAATTACAGGCCCAGAAAAAAATCGCAATTGGGCGTAATAGTTTGGCAGGAAAGATTATTTTTGTTTTCGCTTGCCTAAACCCTCCCACCCCCCTTAAACAAATTTCGTCTGCTTAGCCGGACATTGAGAAAATGCCCCTAAGGGCCATTAATCCGACCGACCGACCGACCGACCGACCGACCAACCGACGGTTAGTAGTAGTAGTTAGTTGTGATTAGTGTTTAATCGAACATTGAAAAAACGGCCCTTAGTAATTTGAGTCTCCCAGATATGATGGAAGAAATCTAAGTACAGTGTCGAAATCAGTGGTCCCCAATTGCGATACGTCGTAACTGAATTCAATACGAATGACGTGTTTACGTATATATCAGCCATAGTGGGTACTATCAAAAGCAAAGCACGACAATTCAAAGAAAGATATAGTGAAAGGAGAGCAGTGGGAGTCACACGTTACTCTCAGAGAGAGCAAGAACATATTAAAATCAAATTTTTAGAAAGTGCACCTTTGGCTCGATTTACACGATTTCGTTTTAACGATTTTCAAATTTATCAACTGTGCATTAAAATTCGTTTTAACATAAAGAAAAAAATAATATAAAGTAAAATAAAAAAAAATATTTTGTGTTTTATTTCGATTTTAAATTTTTATTTAGTATTTGCCAGAGCTGTAAAAGAATGCAGTCATTTTGGGCTGCAGTCATTGAAGTCATTGCGAATGAATTTAATTTTTTGACTGCTGTCTTTCATTCTATTTAAGACTTATGACTTTAAAAATGAAGTCACGAAGTCTACTTGACGTCAATGACTGTTCCATTCATTTGACTTTACTAAAGATAAATCACAATAAAGCCATTATAATTTGATTGGAGTCTTGAAATCAATTGAGACTTCCATTTTACAGACAGCAGTTATTTATTGAAGAATACTGCAAAAAATATTTTTCTTGCTACTAACATCAACCTAACTCGATATTCAGAATCAAAAAAATACCTCACAAGAAAACAGTGTTTCTACGCTTTTCCCAGCGTTACAAAATAAAAAAAAGTAGATAAAGCTAGGGTTGCTATTCAATTCAAACAATTATTTTACAATTGAATGGTCAGTGATTGACTTCAAAATAATGAAATAATTCAGTCAACAGACTTAAAACTTTATATGGCTGCATTTTTCTTCATACAAACCGTACTTCATTTTACACGATTATTGTGAACGTATCTACGAATTTTGTTTATTCTATGTTTCGCTCCGAAATGTGTACTTAGTTCCGATCCCTCTTTCTTATATAAAGGCTATGTCTCATTTTACACGATTTAGATTTGTACGATTTTTGGAGGAACGTATCTACCGTGTAAACCGATGGACAGGTGTACCCAAATTATGTGAAAATTTTACCTTTTCGAGTCCAATTGTACGTAAAAGATGTAGGATTTATTTTTCTATATAATTTAAATACGCTGAGCTTTATGGCATTTGCCACTTTTCTCTCAATTGCTGCATTTTTTGAAAAATTTTGTTTTTAATTCATTTCCGTTTTGACTTAACCATAAAAATTAACCTGCGTTTATATTATAATCATTGCCAAAATATTTTGGTTCTACCAATTACGAATGGTAAGTTGGATCGTTTAAAAAAAAACTTCTAAAAATCGACTTTTGTATGCGATCAAATAAAAGCTCACAAATAATAAACAGGTACTCAAAAATTATTAGGATCTGCTCAAAATATTTGAAAAAAAAAACTGCTAACAAATTTAATAAAAAGTTACGGAATTATTTTAATTTTCATGAAAATCGTATGAAAAATATCTTCAAAATTATTTGCAACAAAAATATCAATATCTCGAGTGTTAAAAAAAATTTTCTGCCAGAGCTTTTATTTGGCCAAACGTTTTGAAACATATGTATACTAACCGATTGTGTTTTCAATTTGGCTCACTTCGAACTTATATTCGTAAATTGGCGTCTTTTCAAATTTTGAGCTACCCCCTTCCACCCCCCAAATGTGAAAAAATTAATGATAAATGCTAAATTCTGCCTAAAATGTTTCGGTCGTGCCTTGAAGTACCTTGAAGACAAAAAAATGACAGAAAAAGGTACAATTGTACCTAAAATACCAACACTGATTAAACTACAAAATGCATGAGCAAATATACCGTTGAAGCTTTCTCTGTCTCTCTTTCAACCATAGGCACATTTTCATATTTTTTCTCTCATGTTTTTACACGTACACGATAATAGCTTTCGTGCTTTCACACCGACGCTAACGATCGTTCATAACACTAGCTTTCAGTCCATGTTGAATGCTCCGAGAGAACGTTTAATATAAATTGCGAAGAAGAGTTGTTTCAACTCTAATGGAAGTAACGAGTGATTGTGTATAAAATCTACTGCAGCAAAAAATTAAATTTTGTCCCTAAAAAGATAAAATTAATTATAAAAATCAAAGTTACATTAAATTTAATAAAAATCTTGCAAAACATTAATATCATATCTCAAAATTAAACATAAAAATAAATATAATTGGAATTCAATACCAAATATCAATTTATAATATACCTATCTTCTTAGATCCGGCATTCTCTTTAGAAACTATATAATTAAAGAATCGAGTTTAGAATATTTTTTCTATTGAATATTAAGTATTTGCAGACAAATTATTCTGAAACCATTTACAAAAGCATGATAATGAATTTCCAAGCAAACAAACAAAAATCTCACAAGTAATTTCCTGCCACTCACTACATACTCGAACATACAACCGCCTCAGCCCAGCCCAGCCCAATAATTTAACGGCCGTTTATACTCATTCAAGCATTAAAAATCCTGTCAGCATCTTTCCGATTTAACAATTTCCTGTTAATTCAAACATACTAAAATTCACAATTCTATAAAGAAAAATAAAAAAAACGAAGAAGAGAGATGAAATGCGAAGAGAACTAAGAGTGAAGATGGCGTCCAAGGCCACATACCGAGTGTTGCCACAGTGCATAACCAAAATAAAAAAAATAAATATGAAAAACCATATGAGCACACGCATATTTCCGCTTTACTTCATTTTAGCTCTTTGTTTTTTTATTATTTATATATATTTCTGTTTTCATGCTGTCGCAGTAGTAGAAAAATGGCCATAAATAAAACCGCGCCAAAAACGCAAAACTCAAACCGCATTCACTGCGAAAAGCATTTCCGTTTGCAACACACAAAAATATTTCCAAAAACAAAACAAAAAAAAAAAAAATGCTACGAATCAAAATCGCATTGAAGCGAAAATTACTACTGCATACAAGAAGAAAAATTGCCGAATAAAAAAATATGCAAAAAACTACAAACTAACTATATGAAAAATAGTAAAAGAAAAGTTTACGGAAGTTGCGCTTGCATATGAATTGATATTGCAGTAAGCAAAGAACAGTAAGCAGCGTTAGCCACCAGCAAAAAACCAAAAGCAGCCGCGGCATCTTGCATTACTTTGCATAAAGTATGATTATACTATATGCATATACCACCACATACATACAATATTTGTCGTCGTATTTGTATTTTGTACAATTTGATATCCTGCTAACCATATTTGGAATTTTGCCCAATCTTTAGTTTATTGGTGGCATAACTGCAAAGTGACTTTTTCATAGCCATTATGTCGGATTCAGTCTCGAGTCTTGTCTCACATCATCAATTTGAAGTGTAGCAAGTAGCAGCAGAAGCAGCAACTTAATGTGGTGTGCTATTGCCTGGTGATGATGGGCAGCAAATGATGGGATTCGGTTCTTGGGTGGTGTTCATCATCATTTTTCCTTCCTTCCTTTCTTCCTTCCTTCTCCTATTTCTGCTACTGCCGGAAAGACGCAATTCTTTTGCATTTATATTTTTGCAATTTCAGCTGACAATGCAAAATTCATTGTCATGCTAAAACGAATGAATATCGTTTGTGTTTGTCTTCTCATTTTTTTTCGTTTGCTTTCGCTTTAAATAAATTTGTATGTATGTGTTTTAGGTTATAAAAAAAATGCATCGGTTTTTTTTTTTTTTGTTTGCCCGTATAGTAATTGTACCCAGTTAACAATGTGCGAAATTGTAGTCATAAATAATAATAAAAAACCAACATCTGAAATTATTAACTTTCAGTTAGAGTGAAAGAGAAGACTTTATATTATAGCCTCGGGGTCTTACAGATCCCGACTACTCTGAAGACATTTATTTTCTATCTTTTGAACACTCTGATATACAATTGAAACAAGACTTCCTGAAAGACAACTCTGTTATTAAGAACTATTAGCGCAGGTCTGTCGCTTCGGAATTTTTTTGTGAAGTGAAACTCTTAAAAAATCGAAGTGATTTTCAAAAAAGTGAAGTGAAGTGTTGATGCGAAATAAGAAATTGACATATTTTCACAATTTATCTGGTTTTATGTGATTAGTTTGCGAAAAAATAAAAATGGTGGAGCGCTACCATGTGGCAGACACAATAAGGCTCTGACAAAACTTTTTGAATGAGGGTACATAATTTGATTTAGGGAGCTTTTCAAGCCAAAAACAAAATGGCACAATTCTTCGAAACTGTCGCCTTTTTGCATAAAATCATTTAGAAATAAAATCCTCCACTCGCCTTCTAAATCGTCTACCTCTTCATTTTCAACCAAATTCTAATAAATTATATGACAGTGCGTTGCTACAGTGTTGCTACATAGGTATTTAAATAAACACAAAAGTTCTCAGAATATACTAAAAGATGTACTTATGCTAAATGGTATCTTTTTACTTTTTATAGGGGATATAAATTCAAACACACCGATCTGGCTAAAGTCGGTGGAATATTATAGAGATGAGCATATTTAGATTTTTTTTAATCGATTTTAGTCTTTCATTGAAACTGGGAAACCGAAGTGTTTTCATGAAAGAGGAAGTGACGAAGTGTCAGGCTTGAAACTGAAGTGAAAAACTTCAATTAAAGTGACAGCGACAGCACTGTATTAGCCTACGTTGGTTAATGTGCTATGTGCCTAAGAGAGAGAGAGAGAGAGAGTAAACCAGGGATATTAATTCCTATGCTAAAGAGCGAAAAGCTTTTAAGCTTATCAAGCAAAATTTTAATGCTCTTAAATGAAAAGCTTTTAGTTTTAAATCTATAACACTGTACAACATGAAAAATATTTCTGAGTTCTCATATGATTTTTCGAGAGTGGTTTTCCATGCTGATCACGAATCTAAAAAAAATTTCTTTAGGGTAAGGTCGAACTTTTATGATTTTTTAAAAAATGGTAAGGGATAGGGTAAGTGAAAAAAATTTTTGAATTTTCTATACGTTTTATGAGTTTTTACAACATGTTTTCTAGAAAAAAAAATTTAAAAAAAAAAATTTTTCCGACCTAAATTTTTCAAAAAATCCATGGAAGGAATTTTTTGTTTATTTATTGTGTTTTTTACACGTTTTATAAGTTTTTACAATGTTTTCAACGAAAAAACTTCTTTTTTTTAAATTTTTCAAAAAAAACTTTTTTTTTAATTTTTCAAAAAAATCATTAGGGAGGATACATGGCTAATTTTTTTCTTTTTATTGTGTTTTCTACGTGTTTTATGAGTTTTTACAAAAAAAAAAATTTCAAAACAAAAAAAATTGTTTTTTTAGGAGACTATGAAAATTAAATCTAGAGGTTAATTTTCAAAGTCATGACTTAAGTTTATGTCAATTTCATTATTTGAAGTTATATATAAACAGGTTAATGAACAAATGTAGTTTCGGAATCCGCCAAAATTCCTCATCAGTGATCTTAGTGATAGTTCTTAATCTTTCAATATCCTATATAGGCTACTAATATCTGAAATCATAACCCAGAATTACGGATTTGATTCCAAATATCTTCACTGAATAGAGATATTGAAAGAAACTACCACTACCGTTCTATACACTTATGTTGTTGTTTTTTTCCCATCGTAGCTAGTCTGCATAACAGTTCGTTATTCGAAAGAACAATCACTAAGATCACTGATGAGGAATTGTTGTTGTGATGACTACATTTGTTCATTAACCTGTTTAAATATAACTTCAAATAAAAAAATTGTTTTCGACCTAAATTTTTAAAAAAAATTTATGCATGGAAAAATTTTTTTTTTCAATTTTTTTTTGTGTTTTCTACATGTTTTATGCATTTTATTTTTTTTTAATTTTTTTGGGCTGATCCTTTATAAAAACTCATGAAACGTGGAGAAAGCATAAAAGATCGAAAAAAAAATTTTCCCAGGTATGATGAATTTTTTGAAAAATTTAGGCCGAAAATTTTTTTTTGTTTGAAAACGTTGTAGAAACACGAAAAATCGGAAAAAAATTTTTTTTCTCATGTAAGATCGAAAAACTTCCTCTAAACTGGTGAAGGAGTGTTTTGAGAGTCTCCAGCGCCTGTCTACCCGTAACAAAGTGACGCTTTGTTGGGTACCCGGCCACTGTGACATTGTTGGTAATGAGGCCGCCGATGAACTGGCTAGACAAGGTTCATCTACCAAGAACATTGGCCCCGATCCGTTCTGCGGAGTCGGCTGGACCTCTACGAAATCTATCGTTGAGGAGTGGTCTAAGGCAAAATGGCTAGAGTATTGGAACTCTATCCCAGGTTTAAGACAGGCAAAAGACGCTTATCGTTCCGCTTGCCCAAAATAAGCCCATCTCTTATCCCAAATCTGACCTTAGGCTATTAGTGGGCTACATGTCTATGGCCTTAGATATCACCTAAACAAAATAGGTCTGTCCAGACAGAGTGTCGTCAATGCCTGGAAGATGACAAGACGACACCTCACATTCTGTGTGAATGTCCGGCCTTGGCTCGGCTCAGAAGAAGAATTTTTGGTAATCCTTTTCTGACGGCTAATCATATAAAATCTTCTTCTACAAAAGATGTCTTGACTTTTATTAGGTCAGCTGAATGTCTTTTGTCGTAAAATGGGGAATTGCACAAAAGATCTTTTAGGTCGCAGTGCCTGCCTGGTTGGGCTCCCCTAAATAATAAATAAATAAAGATCGAAAAACAAATTTTTTTTTGTTGAAAACGTTGTAAAAGCTCATAAGCTCAGAAAAATAAAAACAAAAATGTTTTTCACTTACTCTCTCCCTTAACATTTTTTAAAAAATCTTCGATATCATCAAGTTCGACCCGAAAAAATGTTTTTAAATTCATGATCAGCATCGAGAAAAACTCCAGAAAAACCATATGAGAACTTAGAAATTTTTTTTTAGATTAATTTGTTTGCACAGTCTAATCTACATCAGTAATTACTATTTTTCATTAGAATGCTTTTCAGAATTTATCAATTTTAAGAAATTACTTGAGATAGGTGCACAAAAATTTCGGTAATTGCTTACTGGGTTTTTGTCAAGCGTCTTTACATAGACAAATATGTAAGTATAATTTTGCATATGTCTGCATGCATCTTTAAACCAAGCAAAGCAAGAACATACAACAGCAATAGCAAAAAAGTAATTTCCAAGTAAGTATACATTACAATTTACATAAATAGGCGTGGTATTTGCACTAAGTTGGCGGTTTTTTCATGCTATAGCGTTAAAAAAAAAGAAGAAAAGAAAAAAAAAAAATTTGAAGAGAAAAGCGAAGAAAACCAACAAAAGCAGCAAAGTACACACGTACCAGGGATGCCAGCTCATTTTTTCTGTCTCCCCGATAGCCCTCGAGGAATTCCCCGCACCCGGTATAATTTTATATTACAACAGCACGATACGCACTTTCCATATAAACATTATAAAATTGATTTCGGTGACTGTTATTTTAAAGCGGCCCTGCACTATCTCGATCCAAAACTTAAGCATTTTTTATAGGACTGGTAGGTTAATAGAAATGTTCTTTCTGACTACGGAGTTCTTTTGACACCTGAGTGATTACTGAGTAGTAGTTACCACACCAAATTTGAGCGAGATGAGGTGTTTCGAGTTACTAGACGTTGATTTTGATAAATAAACAAGCCCACCTGAAAGTTCTCAAAAAAAAAACATGGATTTTCTTTTGGCTCAAATAAAAAATGGCAAAACCTTGTTTTGAGAAAAACAGGTTCAAAGTTTTGACTATCGGTTTTCAACGTTTAAAATATACTTCATCTTCTTTATGATGGCTGACCGTAGTTTGTAAGTTTGCAGATTAGTCAGCAAAGGATTAAGAGTTTTTAATCTGGAGTTGCTGGACCAAGGCATAGCTAAGCCTAATGGCCTGATTAGCACTTGGCATTATAATTGTCTACAGGGTGACAATCGTAAAGTGACGCATACATTTCAGCAGTTATTTTCAAAAGGACGTACTTCCATTAAGTACAATTAAGTGTTAACATTGCTGAATATATAATCTTTCATTTGAACCCCACCTCATTCAATATAACCTCCTTTAGCCAGCACACATGCCGGAAATCGATCCGGAAATCGTAGGACTGTTCGCCGCAGGACTTCCTGATCAATTTCAATCCCGGCTTTCTCTAATGAATTTGTCAGCGACTCCAGACTGTGGTGTTGAGACGCACAAGCCTTACTCTCTAAAATACTCCAAATAGAGTAGTCCATTGGATTCAAGTCTGGGGAGTATGGCGGCCATTCTTGAGATGTTATGAATCCAGAAAAATTGTCTTTTATCCATGTTTGCGTTAATTTTGCCATGTGGGAAGGTGCAGAATCTTGCTGGAAAGTCCAGTTTTCAGTTCCAAATGTATCTTGGGCCCAGGGAAGAACATGTTCATTTAAAATGCTCCGATAAACAACCTGGTCAATTTTAACACCCTCTTCAACGAATATTAGAGGGGTTCTGGCATTAGCGGAAACTCCTGCCTATACCATAGCGGAAGCTGGCTTTTGAACTCGGCCAAGAGTCCTATTTTGTTGCGATGATGATGTTAGCCACATTCGGTCATTTTGCGCATTGAAATGTTGTTCAACCGTGAAAATTTTTTCATCTGTAAACAAGATAGGAGCGTAGCAACGCCTTGCATCTTTGCAGTCGCAAACCTTTAATTTTTTTGTGTCAGATCTTGAGCTTTTCGGAGCTTGTACGGCTTAAGATTAGGCTTTGATTTTGCAATGATTCGCACTGTTTCACGGTTTACTCCCACTTCCTTAGCGATTTTTCTCATTGAGCGCCTTGGATTTCGCTTGATTCGTTTACGAATTTTTTCTGTTAAACCAGTAGTGGCAACTGTTGAAAATTTTCCCCGGTCTCTATCTCCAAAACCTCCAGTTTCATTATATCGAATAATAGCTCGGTCTACCGTACGACTTGACAAATTTAAAGCCTTTGCAATTTGACGGCTACTATAATTTGCCAAATGAATTCATAATTTCACGACGAATATTTTTCTTGTCCATTTTTATGGAAATTTCAAAATGTAATAACAAAAATTCAAATGAAATTAAAAGCAAAGCCAATGATGAATGAATTTGCTTTTTAAATTAAAGTAACGGTAAATGGCAAAGCTTGCTGCATCACTTTACAATTGTCACCCTGTATATCTACGAAAGCACTCTGAGTTTCTCTCAGAAATTTTTACAAAATACTTTTGAAATGAAAGACTTTCAAATTACACACTTTTGCGATTCTTCGATTTCTTCAAACCAAGAAAGTACAGGGCCCACTTAAGAAAAGATGAAGATCTTAAGACTTAAAATATGAAATATTGCTAAAGTTAAACGATTTCCATTACATAAAATTTGACAAAAAATACTCTACTGACTTTAATAACTTTTCAAATTCCCCGCAAAAAAACAGCTCATTCCCCGATTCCGCGTACTATGTAAAATTACCCGTAAATCAGGGAATTCCCCGCAAGTTGGCATCGCTGATACGTACATATGTAGGTACACCCGTATATACACACAACTTGGCAGCACTGTCAGTTTTAGGTAAAAGAGAGAGAGAGAGAGAAATGAAGAGAGGGATATCATACAGACTGTTAAACTTGTGCACAGTGTGGCCACCTTTGGTTTTCAAAATCCGCTAAAATGAAGAATAGAACGCGTATTTTCTTTAAAAAAGCGTTCAATTCTTTTCTTTATAAAAGTGCGAGAAAACTCAATACATTTAAACTTTTTCACTAATACAGGCACACATCTGATACTTCAAGTTAATGAAAATTTCTTCGATTTTTCGAAGATATTTTAAATTGAAAACACGCGCTGAGCGCTAAATTACTTTTTTCCGTGTTTTAATTTTGAAAAAGCACTAATATCAGCGGGAAAAGCGCTGAGTTGGCCACACTGCTTGTACAGAGACAGTTTGCCAAGATTACCAAAAAAAAAAAATAGAGGCGCACATTTGTTTGTGTGAGAGTATAGCTTTAAAAGTTGGCCACTCTCTTTTCTCTCGTCGTACTTGCCCTTGCTTCAGAATATTGTTACTTTATCAAAAAGAGAGGAGGAAACCCTGTAGCGTTTACTATAGCGCATCTACGATAATTCAATGTGGTGTTAAAACCTCCAAAGAACAAAAACCAATGCCAAAGTATAAAAACCTAGAGAAGAAGAAAAAGTCGAAGAAGCTGAAGGAACACCAGCAGCAGTAGAAGCAAAAGCAGAAATTGAGGCGTACTAAAAAAATATGCAAAGTTTGGCAGTAAGTTTAATGAAATTCTTGTTTTAAAATCTTTTTTTTTTTATGATTTTCTTTTCCTATTTTCTCTTTTGATTTTTTTTATTTTTTTTTATTTTTTTCTTAAAGTTATGCCATTACTAAATTGCAATAAAAGTTTTAGTGAATAGACGACGACAACGACGAAGTGAATAGCAACGGATTTGCATGAGTGCTGCATTTATCTCTTTTGGTTTTTGAGTTTTAGTTGCGAAAGTATGGCAACTCACAGCTGGATACGGAAAAACTCTTCTATTTAAGCTTGTGATATGTGCTGTGTGCGCTTAAATTTACTATATCTCATAAAAATATTAACTTTTTTTTTATTGTTAATAGCAATTTTCTGTTTAGAAATTTAAATTCTATTATAAATAAGTTTTAATAGGATACTTTAAATACTCTACCCTAGGGCAGATGCCGTAAGGGATATTTGCCATAACTCTTTGTGAAAATGTAGTACATTATTAAATTATATGTTAAGTTATATATATAGGAATGAAATAAAAAGCAGCTAAATTTCAATTTTTGTCTTAGGCTGATGTTACACGGTCAATGTTTTCTGTTTTTACTCTCTTTTCGTTGTTTTGTTTGATGCCCTGTTACACTATCAGTTTTTTGATGAATGTTATTTTTTAATACTTTTATCTGCAACTATGTTTTTTCAAGTAAAAAATATTTAATTGTATTTCGGAGTGAATGAAAATTCAACAATTGAAATGGAATTGGATGGAAAATAATTAAAATGGCAATATGAGATAATATTGGTGGAAATATCAACAAATTATTGAAAAAAAAATTGCGTTTATATATGAAAAACGCAGAAAAATAATGCTTAAAATTTGCGAACTATTAAAATAAGCTCCGCCACTTTGTTACTAGGCCATTGAACTACCATGTTTTTATAAAAATTATTAAGTAATTTTTTAAACAGCACTCATTTTCACAAACAAACAAAAGCCAAACAGCGCAAAGGGTGGCAAAGAAAAGAAATGTATTTATAAGTTAGTAAAAAGTGTAATATTTTCCATAAAATATTAGTATTTTCCAGTAAAATACAACAGTGTATCTTCGGAATCCCCATTTTATTTGAAGTGATGTAGATTTTCTCCGTCAGCAAAAAAATTTGAAGTGAAATGTGTTCATCCTCTCTTTTGCTCATGTGTTCATTTTTCAAAGCAACAACAATTTCATTGTTTGACAGCAAAACATTGATCGTGTAACATCGCCCTAACTGATTGTACTCCCACTCTCTTTCTCTCACACACACTCTCTCGGTTTACAGGGTGACAATTGTAAAGTGACGCAAGCTTAATACTCTGCAGGAAGCTTTGCCATTTATCGTTACTTTAATTTAAACAGCAAATTCATTCATCATTGGCTTTGCTTTTAATTTCATTTGAATTTTTGATATTACATTTTGAAATTTCCATAAAAATGGACAAGGAAAATACTCGTCGTGAAATTATGAATTATAAATTCATTTGGCAAATTATAGTAGCCGTCAAATTGCAAAGGCTTTAAATATATATATGAAACTGGGGGTTTTGGACCGGGGAAAATTTTCAACAGTTGCCACTACTGGTTTAACAGAAAAAATTCGTAAACGAATCAAGCGAAATCCAAGGCGCTCAATGAGAAAAATCGCTAAGGAAGTGGGAGTAAACCGTGAAACAGTGCAAATCATTGCAAAATCTAAGCTTAATCTTAAGCCGTACAAGCTCCGAAAAGCTCAAGATCTGACACAAAAAAATTAAAGGTTTGCGACTGCAAAGATGCAAGGCGTTGCTACGCTCCTCCGTGTTAAAAAATGTTGAAAATATCTTGTTTACAGATGAAAAAATTTTCACGGTTGAACAACATTTCAATGCGCAAAATGACCGAATGTGGCTAACATCATCATCGCAACAAAATAGGACTGTTGGCCGAGTTCAAAAGCCAGCTTCCGTTATGGTATGGGCTGGAGTTTCCGCTAATGCCAGAACCCCTCTAATATTCGTTGAAGAGGGTGTTAAAATTGACCAGGTTGTTTATCGGAGCATTTTAAATGAACATGTTCTTCCCTGGGCCCAAGATATATTTGGAAATGAAAACTGGACTTTCCAGCAAGATTCTGCACCTTCCCACATGGCAAAATTAACGCAAACATGGATAAAAGACAATTTTTCTGGATTCATAACATCTCAAGAATGGCCGCCATACTCCCCAGACTTGAATCCAATGGACTACTCTATTTGGAGTATTTTAGAGAGTAAGGCTTGTGCACCTCAACACCACAGTCTGGAGTCGCTGACAAATTCATTAGAGAAAGCCTGGACTGAAATTGATCAGGAAGTCCTGCGGCGAACAGTCCTACGATTTCCGGATCGATTGAAGGCATGTGTGCAGGCTAAAGGAGGTTATATTGAATGAGGGGGGGGGGGGGGTTCAAATGAATGCTTATATATTCAGCAATGTTAACACTTAATTTTACTTAATGGAAGTACGTCCTTTTGAAAATAACTGCTGAAATGTGTGCGTCACTTTACGATTGTCACCCTGTATTGTTTCCTGTGTATGTTTCATTTCCGTGTACCATTTCCTTATACTTTGCTCTTTCATCTGCACATTTGCAAAATGTTAAATATTCATATTTCAACAAAATAATTTTTGACCATTTTTTTGTTGTTGTTGGTTTTTTTTTTTTAACTACATCATCACTTTTAATGCCCCATGTTAAACAAAACAAAAAAAAAAAACCTTTCAACATTTCTTTGCTGGCACTTTTAAAATTTAAATATTTTTTGTGCAAAGAGAGAGAGAGAGAGAGAATGAGGTAAACATTTTGAAATCGCTTAAGCAATTACTTTAAAATAAAGAAGCAATTTTGTCACATCCTTTTCGTGCGCATAAAATAACATTTTGAAATTCATTTAAATGCAAATTAATTTCGTAACGACAACGATGACAAAACTCACGCGCGCATTTTGGCTGACTGGCTGGGTGCTACTAAATAACAATAACAATAACAAAACAAATATAAAACTAAAACGCGCGAAAAAGGCACTCGCGCGTAATGACAAAGCCAAAAAACAACAACAGCAGCAGCAGTAGTAAGCGAAAAAGGAGCAACCAAAAACAACAAAAAAGTAAAGCAAAGAGGCTAAGAAAAAATACAACAAAAAAAAAGAAGACAATTCCGCTGCAAAATGTTGAAAGTTTTTCACTTTTCAAATAAATTTTTAATCCATTTCAGGAAGCAGAAAAAGAAAGTACAAGTAAATGTAAAAATATCAGAATTTTGGAGTTTACATGAACACGTAATACTCTCCTTATCGTGGAAGGAAACTAGGATAGTAGTAGAAGCAAAGCAGCAACGAATACAGAGGAATAGAGTATAAGTGTCCATAGTTTTGAAGGATTGTCGAAGCAAAGGATGACGAAGAGAGGGAAAGCGATGAGAACGCTTCTCAAAGCTTTTGATGTGAAAGCAGGGCAAACAGCAAGAAAAAGTGATAAATAGAACTACCTATGTTCAGCTCAAGTGAGCATAGTTTTTGAGGTTTGAAAAATATGTACAGTACCCACTCGATTGTTGTGACTCTCGCTAAGCGTGAATCCTCGATTTTTGCGATAGATTAAATTTTTGTATTGTAACCTCTATGAATGCGACTTTTATACATTTTTTACTACGATTTTTCTTTTCGAATTTCCTTTATTCTAGTTTCAAATTTAAAAGCAGTCAAGTATGCCATGATTTTGCCCTTATTTTCAGTGAATCTATTCTCTTCATACTGTTTTTTGTTTTTTTTTTTTTTGTGCGGTTGTGGGTGTTTGAAATAGGAATCGTAAAAAAAAAAATTGTAAAGCTTGCAATTAAGCACAATAATATCGAGTTGAATTAAAACAACTCCACAAAGTCTCTTTACACCCTGAGAAATACTTACCTCGTTTGAAGAAAAACGGCCATCAAATTGAGGCAAAAAGGGAAAGATTTGGCGCCATAGAAACGGTTTCCTCATTTAGATATACAAAATTTCTTTGAATTGAGGAAATATTTTTTCTTTATTTTAGAGAAAAATTTCTTTGAAAGAAGGAAGTTTTCTATAAATTAAAGAAATATGCCTTCAATTTGTAGAAATTGCGTTTTTCAAATGAATAATATTTTATTTCAATATGAGAAATTGTATATAATTTGGGTAAAATTTTCCTCAGTTTGAGGAATAATTTTCCATAAATTGAAGTCAATTTACTACCTTTTTAGAAAAAAATCCTCAATTTATGGAATTTTTTCTACAATGTTGTTTTAATTAAAAGGCATAGAAATAATGTTTTTTTAACATGTATTCATTTATTATTTTATTTTTAATAAGTATTAAGGTTTACAATCCTACGTATTTTTACATACACTACAGGCGTCGTCGCCTTGAAATGATCAAAAGATCCTTATAGCCATCAAAAAATTATAAATTGAAGTTTATTGAAATTTATATCTTTTCAATATAATTTATTTTTTTTTCACAAATTATATTAACAGCCACAAACACAACCGCTTCGCTTGAAATAGAGACGCCGACTAAAAAATTCAAAAGAAAAACAAAGCGAACGCGATTGTCTGCCAAGGCCAAAAGAGTAAAGCTAGTTTTTTGTGTATACCAAAATTTTGTTTGGAGAACATTTTTGGTATATTCGTCTCTTTCTTACATTTTCTATGCAACTAAATTTGTAACAATGAAGAAATAACTTACTTCAAATTGAACACTATGGTTCCATGGAAGGGGCACATTTTGCTTCATTTTGGGGAAAATTTACTTAAACGAAAGAAATTTTCGTGGATTCAAATTGAGGAAACTTTTTCTTTGTTTTAGAGATGGGTATTTTTCTGGGTGTACGCGGAGTATAAAATTCGTAAATCCACTGTATACAGAATCTGATTATTGTCCTCAGCTCTCACAATTCTCTAGATATGGAAATTGGTAAGTCTACTAGTACATTGCCTTTCAACGAAGAAAAAAATGTAAAATGAACACACAAAATCTGAGAAAAAGTTTCAGGACGTTTATATCACTATATTACAATAAGTTTCTATAACCGTCCGGTCAATGAACTATATTAACTCCTCCTCAAAAAAATTGTATGGCCGTCTGGATCCCCAAAATTGAAGTAATTTGACACCCATTTTTCGTCAAATTTTTTTAAAATCAATTATTTAATAAAAGTTATTAACTATCCAACTTGATACCCCCTCCGTTCAATAACCAGGTACCCGGGTACCCACTATGATTAATATATATCAATGACGGGTTTATACACCCTTAAGAGACTGTTTATTAAAGTATTTAGATAATTTGACTTTTAAATTGATAATAGACAATATAGTTTGTAATTTCTTTTATTTAAACAATAGCAAGAATAGTAAGTAAGAAAAACATAACTCCGTTTTTATTTATTTTAGTAATATTGTTTTCCATTCTTTTACTATTTATTTATTTATATTATTTTATTTATTATGATACAGTGCCATATAAAAATTGAAGTACATTAAATTATTTCGTACATCCTTCACATGTCGTGGTTGTAATACAGTGCTCATCACAAATAGGGTTCTCACATACCGAACATATTTTTCCAGTTTTGCGACGTTTTTTAAATTCACTTTGGAGACATTCATAGCATACACCAGTAATCTTTTTCCTCCCAGTTGAATCGCGCTGCGTCTGAGGTGTCAATGATACAGATGATGTTGGCTGCGCATTCAGATTGACAGCTCGACCAAGAAGAGATTCAATCGCCACTTCCGTTGAGAAATGCCTCATAATTTGTGCATTATGCGAACGACTTTCAACGATTGGAGTACACAGCTCTCTGCCCAATTGCCGATAAAATAATCGTCATTCATACGATTTTTTAATAAGCATTTTATTATTCTCATAATACAGAATATATGCTGCAAGGCAGGCAATATCGAGAATATTGCAAAAAATGCTAGAGGCCACCTTTGAGTTGATCTTTTTGTAGTATATCTACCAAGCATTTTATCCATCGTGTCTACTCCAGCTTTATAATTACGGCTATTTTCTTTGCCTAGCACTAATTTTTGCTTCATGATGCATTGATGATAGCATAATTACTACCTTGTTGTTTTTTTTGGCACATAACTACATAGGATAACTTTTTCATGAAAGCCAAACACAGTGGATAATTCTTCTCGCGTTTTTGATACAGCTTGTAGAATTCCAACTGAACACGTTTCTTTCTTTTCGTGCGAAATGGAAGGGGGAAAGGGACATCTATATATCACATATACGTGGGTACCCGGGTACCCGGTCATTGAACGAATGGTGAAAGTTTGGTCATTGACCGGACGGATAATGTCACCCCAATATCTCTGTTTCCAATGACCAGCTTTATGAGTGGATCCGTGAAAATGAAATTGAGCACGAACCAAGAATTGGGCCGAATGATCGATATTCAGAAACTGAGGTTGGAAGTGATGATTTCTATATCCCATTGGTTCCAAAAATTAAGGCTGAAGCTGCAGTGGGGTCATTTAACATTTATTTGCAGTGGGCTGAAGGGAACGGCATTCCTGTGGATAGCATAATTGCGCTTCAAAACTTAAGAGAAATTACAATTACAGACAATTTAAAAAATTGCATTAAAAAAATAAAATACGCTAATGTTCATGGTTTTTCGTGTGTACTTTTTTATAAGCACAAATAGATCTACAAAATCTACGTTGAATATTACTGTCGCCAATGTGTACTAACAAAGCATACGGAAGTGTTGTTGCTTTGCTCTTTGGTGCAGGCAAAGAAGAGAGTTGACAAACGAAAAAGACAAAATTGTTTGTGTATTTCGTATTGCTTAGTGCGTAGTGTTATGTGTGTGTAGTAGAATGCGCAGCATATGCCTTAGTGCTTTTACAAAAACAAATGTGAACTGAGAACATATGACGTGGGCACCCCTGGTTTAGAAACCAGCGTATTATCGTTAGCTACTTTAGCAACAGGCGACTCCTATATTACACAAATGATGGGGTCAAGGAGTATAAGGTTACAGGCGGCGTACCACAAGGCTCTGTACTGGGGCCAAAACTATGGAACGCGATGTACGACGATGTTCTCAAGCTGGACCTCCCTGCAGGCACAATGCTAGTGGGATACGCAGATGATATTGCGTTGGTGGCAGTATCTAAGAGACTGGAAGATTTGCAGTTACTCTGCAATGATGTAATTTCCAGAGTGCGTCGATGGTTAATAGCGACGGAATTGGAATTGGCAGCCCGAAAAACGGAAGTCGTGCTTTTGAGCACAAGAAAAAAAAAGAGAGCACCTGTAGGGGATTGTGGACAGAGCACACCATGATATCTCAGCCTCACATCCGATATCTAGGAGTGCTCATAGATACTAGGATGTCGGCGAAAAAAACGGCGCACTAACGCGCTTAATGCCAAACGTTAGAGGGCCACGCGCGAGCAGAAGGCAGCTTTTGTCTACCGTGATGGACTTTGTAGTATTATATGCAGCACCCATTTGGGCAGGTGCAAAGAAGTCGCACATCAAGGAGGTGCTAGCCGTCCAAAGGCTAAGCGCATTAAGGGTGTCCAGTGCTTTCCGAACAGTATTGCAAGACGCGATATATGTTATCGCGGGAAAGCTGCCCATACACATACAAGTGACAGAGCTCAAGAGGCTGTATAATAAAGCAGGAGAAAGACCTACGGGAACATTTAAAATGGAGAAACGTCGACGATCTATATCGGAGTGGCAGCAGCGCTGGGAGTGCTCCACAAAATTGCGATGGACGTTTACGCTGATTCCCGACATTGCGAATTGGTATCAACGGAGGCACAGAAACGAAAATTTTTATATCACACAACGGCTAAGCGGCCATGGGAGCTTTAAGAGGGCATGACGATGACCCATACGGTCCAACAGGTCGGAATGAAAATATGCGAACGCTTCGAAAACGAGAGGGAGGTGCTGATGCAAGCCTTTGGCAGGACACCAACAGTAATACCTATGAGTATTCCCGCGGGGAGAGTGGGATGAGACCAAGGAGGTGGTTTTAGTCGGTAGGAATGCGAAATAACCGTAGAACAGGAGTTCCGCGGTATCTATTACGATTTCCACCTTCCAACGAACGAAAAAAACCCCTGATCTAGGAGATAACATGGGAAGTTCCACTCATTAGGCCAGGTCGTAACCGATTGTTGAAATTTTGCACACTTCTTCAATATAAGATTAACTAGTGCTTGAAAAATACGTGGTCCAAATTACCTATACCAAAAATAGTACCTTTTTGTATACAAACCTGCCAAAAATTAAAATTTTAATAACTTAATAGCTCGTGCCCAGAGCTATAAATATTTACTAACAGAAATAATTTGTTTTTTTAATTCCAGATGAATCAATCATGAGTTTATTCTGAGGGGTCACAGGAAATGAGATCCCAATGGCTGAATTTTCTAAACTTTGAAATAAAAATTTCACAAAATATTTGTTAAATGTTTATCTTATATATCTGGGCACAATAGATCTTAAAGGTCGCAGTACGCTAGCTCAGTAATAATAATAATATTGATATGTTGAAAAGTTTGAATGAATATTTCATTTATTATATTAGAAAAAATTAGGAAAAAATAACCCTTTTTAATCTTTGAAGCCCAAGTTCTTATTTGCTTACTATGAACCAAATAAAATGCAAAACCTTTTAGTTTTTAAAAAATAATACCTAGTCGACATGTATTTTTTTAATGCGTTCTTTTCATTTTCAGGCTAGAAAAAATTAGCTGCGATTACTGCGGCAACCTCGGTTATCGCAACACCAACGGTTTTTATTAGTCGCGTTAATCGAGGGGCTACTATATATGTTTTTTTTCGCGACTTTGTTTTCTAATAGCAGTTAGATGATTATTTTAGCTCTCGAATGCAGAGAGAGGAGCATGTATATTTTTTGTTGCTGCTCTTTCTTTCAGAGATTTAGGTTTTATAAGAGCACAATTAACAAAAAAAAGAGGCATATGAAAGAGTATTTATAACGGAGCCAATGAAATAAAACGATTACAATAGCAATAAAGCAAAACTGCTGGAAACTCTCTTATTTCAAGAGAGAAAGAAACAACTCTTCTTATTAAGACTTAACGGATCCAAAAAAAGAAATAATTACAACAAAAATAATATGGAACAGCCGAAATATCTCTCATTTCAAGAGAGCAGAAACCAGTCTTCGTATTATGACATAATTGATCCACCACAGAAATGAAACCATTACAATAAAAACAATATAGAACTGGCTCTCTTTCAAAGCATATCAGACTCAACTCTTCGTATTGTATTCAACTATAAATATTCGTTTTTGATTTTTATGTTTGCTATATGAAAAATATGTAGAATCATTTAAACATAATAAACACAGAAACCCCCTCCCATATGAACCAAAAAAAAAACTGCAAAAAAGTCAAAAAGCCTATAATGATAATATTGAAAATATAGTAAGAATATTTAAGAACGGAAGTTACTGACGCCGCTCTGTGTTTTTGCTCCTACTCTGTTTATCTCACTCTCTCAATTTTTTCTGAGCTCTTTTATGCGTGTGTAATGTTTTTTAATACAGAACAGAAGCAACAAAAACATGGGAAGGAAACACGTGCACGCGTAAATTTTCATTTTTTTTCTTTTTATTTTGGCAAAAGGAAAATTCTTTATTTCATAGTAAACTACCATAACTTTTTATTTGCATACTTTTTTAAGTACACATTTTCAATACTCGTCTATAATAATAGAAAATGATAAAGAAAAAAATGAAAGAGTATGTGACCCACAAGAAATATTTTATCAAACTTTAAGAGGGTGGCGCAAAAAAAAAACGAAAACAAATAAAAAAAGGTTATATTTAAATCTAATATAAGACTGTGCTAAACAGGGACGCCAACACATTTTTTCTGTCTCCCCGATAGCCCTCGAGAAATTCCCCGATTTTCAATCAAATTCCCCGCACCGGTATAATTTTATATTATAATAGCGACATACGCTTAAAATTGAACAAGGTTAATATAATTTTAATGCGCTCCAGAACTGATAGGTTAATAGTAAGGTACTTTCTAACTCTCCGGAATTCTTTTGACACATGGGGGATTTCATCTCAAGGGAACCCACTCTTAAAATCGATTGAGCTAAAATGAATCCGGTGTACCGAGTTACTCGATGTTCATTTTGATAGATAATCACTTAAATTAAAATACCATACATGGGCTTTCTTTTGACCCAAATAAAAACAAAAAATGTTTTCTATTGTTCACCTTTTTAAAAATAGGTCAAAAATATTTTGAAAAAAAAATTTCCAAATGCAATAAGTGATTAGTTACATGGATCCAAAACAGAGGCTGTTTGACCAAAATATATAAATTCTACCGCCTTTCAACTACGCGAATTTTGGAGAACAGCCAAAATTAGTTTTTTCAAAAATTGGACTTTTTTCGAAAGTACAACGTTGTGAATTGAGGAAAAAATTGACCAAACTTTTTTTCTGTTATGTTCTGGGGCCATTGTTGTATTGAAAAACATATTTAAATTTTAGACCGTACGTGACAATGGCAAAAATCTTGTTTTGAGAAGAACGGGTTCAAAGTTTTGGCTATCAGCTTTTAAATATATCGACGAATCCCAACGGACCTTCCTCCCGCCCAATACGACCGAGACGTTCATCTGCATAACGCACAGATCGGTGACCTATGCAATCGCAGTCCGGAATTATTAATCAGGAGGTGCTGGACGAAGGCATAGCAAAGCCTTTCTGAACGACCGGAAGTGATGAAAGTATATCTACGAAAGCACTTCGAGTTTCTCTCTGAAATTTTTACAAAACACTTTTGAAGTATACTTTCAAATTACACACTTTTTTAAAAATCGATTTCTCCAAACCAAGGAAATGCAGGGCCCTCTTAAAAAGAGATGAAGATTATAAGACTCCAAATATGAAGTATTGCAAAAGTTAAACGATTTACATTTCATAAAATTTTACAAAAAATATTGACTAAAAGGTGAGCGGTTTCAAATTCCCCGCAAAAAACAGCTCATTCCCCGATTCCCCGTACTAAGTAAAATTCCCCACAAATCGAGGAATCCCCCTCAAGTTGGCATCGCTGTTTATAACATTGATTTCAGAGACAAAGCAAGATTTTTGGAAAGAAAATATATTTACGTTGGCATTTATGCGAAAGAAAAATTAATAAGGGCCTTCATTAAAACGTGCAAAGCCTTGTAAACTTGTCAAAATTTATAAGAGATTTGACAGTGTGTTTGAAAAGAAGTCAATTGATGTCACATCTTAAAAATTTGGAGGACGAAAATTAATTTCACCAATTGAGAGGCTGAGAGGAAAAGTGGTATAACTTCTACGTTCAGAAAAAAGTAGAATAATTTTACTTAAGAGCAAAAGCAAAACGAAATATGTTCAGAGCAAAAGTGAAACGAAATATGTTCAGAGCGAAAACGGAATAAAAAAACTATGCTGTTCTTGCTCTGAAAGAATTGTTATATCATTTTTGTTCTTACTTTTAAGGCGTTTCATTTTCACTCTAAACCGTATTACTTATGCCATTCTTGCACTGACACTCTAAATTATTTCACTTTTGCTCTTATATAAGCCCGCTTTTCCTCTCAGCCTGTCAATTAGATGTTGAATTCAGGCAGCAACGACATGTGGATTTTGGAGTTTTTCTCTGATGACGATTTTTTTTGTGAAAATTACGATTTTTTCTTACAATCTTGACGACTTTTTAAGTGAGGTTTCTGGCAACACTGGCTGAGAGTAAACAGAGTAGAGAGTGAGTGAGTGTAGCAGAGCTGCCACTTATGTAGGTATTTTCGGGTACTTCGTTTCTTTTTTTAAGCTGAAACCTATCAACGCCATCACTGCATGTGCCGCATTCATTTTCACTACTTTTCATCTCTGTGATTAAGAAGAATGTCTGCCTTCTCCAAGGATACTAGTGGAAAAAACATGCTATATATGGTTTTTTGTGCTCCTTTTGGGAACGACTCATCTTCATCTTGAAGTTCATCCTTTCTTTCTTTTTTTTTTTTGTTTGTATTTTTTGGTAAGGAAACCCTTTTTGTTGTTGCTGTTTTGTACTTTCATGGGCTTTTTCCTGCTTAAGCTTATCTTTCATGTCCTTTTTCGAATTCATTTATTTATTATTATTTTTTTTTTTTTTTTGTATGTTTGTTAGTTAATGCCTACTTCGTTTTCTTCGTTGACGTCGTCATTTTACAATATTTATACTTCCGTTTTTTTTCTATTTTTCTTTTTTCCCTAAAATTTTTTTTGTTTTTTAAATTTAGCAGTCTTTTTCATTTCATCCCTTGGGCTGCGACTGCAAAGCGTAAAACAGGAAGAAATTGAAGTAGTCAAGGAGAAAAAACTTTTATACACTGGTATTCAATTTGATTTTGCCATATGTAAATCTAAGAATGTACAGCCGCAGGATATACATGCCTACAATACATAAGAAAGCAATGAGAACAAGAAGGAAAACTTAGTAAAAAGTAAGAAGTTAATGTTTTTCCCAAAACAGCAAAAAAAAAAAAAACAAAAATAAAGCAAAACGAAAAGCCAAGCCAACAGCATGCTCCACTAACTTTCTCGGTGATACTTTAAGTTGACAGGATGAACGAACGCCCATATGTTTGTGCGCCTTAAGCTTGAGCGGGGGTCGACATTTAGTCGATATTCATTTATAGTTAAAAGTTTTCTATTTATAAATGTTAAATGTTTAGAAGCTACAGAGTGCAAACGATTTTAATTGAATACATTTTAATTGGTAAGTTTTAAATCTTTAAAACTATTCTGGGAGTATTAGCTTCTAGCATGCCCGACTTGGTAGATGTAGCTCAAGCGATGATAAAAGAAATAGCGAGAGAGAGAGAGAACCCGGGAGAGCAGTGGCGGTTTTAGGATTTGGGTTTGGGGAGGGCGGAATTTACGATATTAAAGAATATGTTTATTCTTAATATCGACCAAAACCCACACCTAGTCCAAAAACTATTGCAAACATTTTATCAATATTCACACCAAAAATTAAAAGATAAATGGAACAAAACTGGAACCAAAATTCAAATTAATATCGTATAGAAATTTTGGCGGAAGTTTCGACCAAGCTTTAAACTAAAATTCAAACATTTTTTTTGCAGATCGAAGTTCAAACCAAATTCAGATCAAAAATTTATCAGACCAAAACCTTGATTAAAAAAAAAAAAAAAAAAAAAAAAAAAGGACGACCAGCGCATACATGGAGAAGGCAGCTTGAGAAGGACATCGAAAGAACCGGAATGAGCTTTAATAAGATCAAATGACTGTCATTAGATAGAAATAGATTTAAGAACTTTGTAATGGCCCTATGCTCCTCATAGAGTAAGAGGAATAAATATATATTAAAATAATATGTAATATAAAATAATATTTGAAATCCTAAAGTTCTTCGTTTAATAAAAGTAAATGCTTTTCCTGAACCCGCCACTGGAGAAAGAGAGAGAGAGAGAGTACGTGGGAGAGTTCCAGCAAGTAAGCGATTACCCTACACCTGGTTACATCACTTTAATGAAGTTTTCCATGCAAACATTGCAAATATTTTATAAAATTCTGTGGTGAAATACAAAAACCGCTTAATTCGACTTGGGAAAAACTTAAAGTTATTGCATATTTTTGGTAATAACTACCAAAATGTTTTAAAGGTTTTTGTATAGTTTTTATAATTAAACAGTAACAATTATTTAAGGTAATATTTTGGTAGTTATATGTAGTTGTAAGTTTAAGTCTACTTAAGCTGTTTTTCCTTTTCACCATAGAATTTTTTTTTCTCTAAATTTTCGACCGGCAGTGTCTAAACTCCCAGTGTAAAAAACTCCTAACTGCAGTACGTAAGGAGTGAGATTGAAAAAATCTTAACACACGTTTTACCAAATCATTTTTTTTGAGTGTAAAATTTAAAAATTTCTTTGATCTAGTTATCTTTGAAAATATGTCAGTTGTTATTTTTAATGACAAACATGTTGATTTATTGTGATTTTAATCAAAATGAGTAAAGAAAAAGAAGTACGTCTTAAAATTATTAAAAATTTTCAAAAAAAATCCAAATTGGTCCCACAAAAAATTGGCCAAAGAATTGAAGGTCTGCCGTCCAACTGTTTCCAATGTTATTAAACAGTTTCAGGAGAATTTGATCATCGATAGGAAACCTGGTTCGGGAAGAAAACAAGGACCACATGGTATTGGGAAAGCCAAGAAAATAGAAAGCATATTGAAAAGATCTCCAAACACATCTGGTAGAAAAGCTGCCCGGTTAGCCCAGTGCTCTGACTCTGACTATTTGGTGCGAAAAGTTGAAGTCAGTGCAGGTTTAAAAACATACAAAGTCCAAAAAGATCCAGATAGGAATGCTGCAAAAAATTTAGACGCCAAAAGTAGGGCTCGGAAATTAAAATCGAATTTCATTCAAAAATATTCATGTTGTATAATGGAAGACGAAACGTATGTACTGGCAGATTTTACGCAGCTTCCGGGTCAGAATTTTTATGTTGCTGATGCTCGAGGAAATGTCAAAGAACAATTTAGAATCCAAAAGCAGACACAATTTCATAAAAAATTCCTGGTATGGCAAGCTATATGCAGTTGCGGCAACGGCAAAAGAAGCAAATCATTTGTTACAGTGGGCTCTATAAATACCGAAATATACATCAAAGAATGTTTGAAAAAAGGATTTCTTCCCTTCTTCCTTTCATAAAAGAGCACAATGTGTCCACATATTTTTGGCCCGATTTGGCATCATGTCACTACGGCAAGAAAGCTCTGCAGTGGTACCAAAGTATTAACATAGTTTTTGTACCAAGAGAGGCCAATCTTCCAAATTGTGCGGAGCTAAGACCAGTGGACAGATATTGGGCTTGGTCTCTTGTGAAAAGAAACTTAAAGAGCACAAAAAAGTTGTCCCAAAATATCGAAGATTTTAAAAGGAGATTGACAAACTATTCCAAAAAGGTGTCTGAAACAACTATCAAATCTCTAATAGAAGGCTTACCAAAAAAGGTCCACGAGTTCATAAATAGTGATTAGAACTATAAAAGTTATATTTTTCTGTAGTTTGTAAAATATTTTCAATTAAATAAAGAAAAATATAATAGCCTAATTCACTATAAATTGCAAATGGTGTTGCATCATTGCAAATGCAAATTTTTATTCCATATCGCATATATTTGTTGTTGTGATAGCAAAAATATTTTGCAATTGCACCAAATCGTAGTTGCATTATTTTTCTTTTACTCAATGCATCGAGCACGTTATGTTCGCATATACGCAGCTGTAAGTGCATCTTTTTTTCAGTGCTTTAAGTTTTTCTTCCTGTCGATTTGAAATTTTATTAGATGTGAAAATTATAATAAATAAGTTTGATTTTTTCTGTTTAAGATATTTGGTATTTACATAGATAGAAAAGTGTTGCCTTTCTAAGGTTAATGCACAAAGCAAAATTTTTAAAATGCCGTGGTTTGCTATCAATATCACAACATTTTGTTTATACATTTATTGAAACCTAGATTCCTTATTACTTATCATTTTGTATTGTTTTTATATTTTAAAAAATATTTAATTTTAATCCAATCTTACTAATCGAATGCAAAGCCTATCAAACGCTTGTGTTTGCTACGGCGACTTCTCTGCTTGTATGGCATAGTCGATCTCCACACGTTTAACACCAACAAATAATTCTGCCACGAATAAATGTACACACACATTTTGTGTTCGTATGTGCATATATGTGTGAGTAAATTGATCGAAACATAAACAAACAAACTCCGCTCGTATTTTAATTTCTCCCTCTCTTCTTCTCTTCTCTCTTCTCTTTGTTGTTTAAAGTAGCACAGTCATGCCGCGCAGTAGTGCGAGCGAGAGGGGAACTGGACGTTACAGTTATCTTTCATCTTACGTTACAGTTATTCTTACATTTTACACATTTGAAATTTTGCCCATACCGTGAGCTAAAATGTTTACACATCAAAAAATCAAAACTCTAAGATCAACCGTTTAAAAATTATTGAATTTTATATATGTTAAGATTTTTTCGATCTCACTCCTTATTAGGAATGAAACTGTAAGTCCTTTAAATACATGAGTTTCATTAGATCCTACCAAACAATAAAAACAACAACAACAACTACTTTTATCACATTCAATAGCAAAAAGATCAACTCACATGTCAGATTATTTTCTTTCTTGCTTTCGTGCTTCTTTATTCCGTAATAACTGAAACATTTTAAATTTTCTTTAAAAAACATAGTCAGAATAATTGTAATCCAGCATGCTTCGTCAAAATCAAAATAAACGTCTTCAGTTGATGCATAAATTTTACCTTTATCAAGCGAGATTAGTGCGTGAGCGTGAGCGTGAAGCAGAAAAGAAACGTGTCTGATGCACATATGAACTTTTACACATTCCAAATTTTTAATATGTCAAAGTGTGGGTCAAAATCACAATGAAAAAAAAACAAAAAGCCAAAAATCTTAGCATGTAGTGCCCCTACACATCTCAAAAGTTTCCCCCTCAACAGCTCATAGCTCAGACCACAAACCAAATATCAAATTCAAATATTAAAATCTCTACTTTACATTGCTCTACAAATCATTAAATGTCAAAGAATATTCAAACAATCTTCAAGTGTACAATATACGGCACACTTGAAAATCCAATAAACTTTATCTCAAAAACAAAAAATAAAAGTAAGTATGTTGTATTATAAATGGAAATTTTTATGTAATAGCTAAATGGCATTTACCAAAAATATTTTATTAAATATTTATACTTTATCAGATTGAGGTCACATTGAGTTCATAAATTTTTTTGTTTTTTTTTTTTTTTGTGGTTACTTTAAGGCGCTCTTTGAATGAAGAAGGCAAAGTTTCTGCAATCCTACGTACGATACTTACTTACACGCTACCTTTTATCAAAAACTTTTACAAAAATATTTGGCGTAAGCATAAAACAATAATAAAATTATATTATCACTTCCCTGCCATGCATGGAATATTTTTGTATATCAGGCGCGGATACAAGGGGGGGGAACAGGAGGAAATTCGCCCCCCAAAAGATTTTCAAACACTTAAAGATTGAATAACTTAATCAGGCAAAAAGGTGAACATAATTAGTTATTGTTGTTTTTAGTTATTACGATTTACTTTCAATTACACTGTGCAACACCAAAAATCAAACCGCACCGGACTATTTTTTTTTTTTTTTTGAAAATATACCTATCCAAATGCAAAACCTTCGCGGGGTTGGTAAAAGTTTGCTCGATTTTTTTTCTTATTATTTTTTGCATTTTTCGAGCCTTAGGCCATTTTGGGGGTTTTCATATACCCCAATTTTGACTTATAAATCGATTTTTTTTCGGTATTTACAATTTCTTGCCACTTCTTCTGGCAAAAATTTATTAAAAGAAGTATTTTTGTTTACATGACGTTTTTCCGAAAATCAGTGATGTAAAATTAAAATGCGGTAAGACGGATTATGGGTAATGCAAAAATTACAACAAGAGATATATTTATATGAGCGTGCCAGTCTCCGATCAAAATCGAATCATTGCACTAATCATTCATATCATTTACATGAGTAGTTTCACTTCCACGTGTTTAATGGTGTCAACATTCTTCTCAGTTATTGCTATCAACATCTCATCTTAACATACAAACCTTCATCATCTTTCTTACTAACTATGGCTCTCTAATAACTATCAACATATATCCTTTACAACTAAATTTTGATTGCTTGCCTTATTATGGTTCCCCATATCGCTGCCTTAATTTGCTAAAGCCCTAACACGCATTTTTCAAATTTTACATGAGAAGCAAAAAACATTTTTGTATTTGGAGTAATGTTTCGAGAATTTATAATTTAAACTAAAAGAAAAGATTGCAAGTTTCCAGTGTAGGTTTCTAAAATTTCGGTACAGGGCACATTTTTTTCATAATCCATCGAAAACTCTGTACTGAAAAACTGATGTTATATATACCTTTAGAAGCATTTCCTTTGTGTGCCAAAACACTTCCACATTCTGCCCAACAACTACTACTAACCATCCGCCCTCACACACAAACTGCCAGTGTATTCTTTGCAATGGTTTCTCAGGTATACAGTTTCAAACATTTTCTTTGCATGGGAGGTGTCACGCATATTTTATTTATTCCATTCATTTTTTTTCTAGCATTTTCCATTGGCAATCAAAGCTCTCTAACCACAAATAATTTAGTATATACACCTTATAAAACCGAGGTGGAACAGTCACTAACTCAAGTCTACCCATACTTTACCCACCTAATTCCATAACACAAATCATATTATCATTCCAAATATTAGTACTGAACTAAAAATAGTTTCTAAGAAATATATATAAAAGCATTAGAGTTGAACGGAAAAGGCCACGCCCATCCATATTTTTTCATAGAATGCCATTGACGTTTTTTAGAGACGTGCCACAAATGAATACTGAGATTTTCCATAGATTATATAGAAGATGCCATGTCCCCTTTTTTCAATTTCACAGACCTTTTTCCTGCGGCAATGAGATCCAATGAGATTCGAACTCACTATTCCACAACTCCTTCCAACACCCACTACTTTACCTTCCCTTCTAACCAACTCATCCACACACCACTATGAAATACTCTGATCAAATTAGTAATATGCAGTTACATTCATGCAAATGAAAAAGATTTTTAAACGCAAAGCTCATACGCATTCCATACTGCTTTGTGTTTGTGTGGTGGAAATCATAGCGAGCGTAGTAAAAAAATCTTTGGCTTTGATTCTAGGAAAAACATAAATATTTACAATAACAAATGTAAGGTGAACAAATTTTTAATATAAAAATGCATTTTACAGGTAAACTATTAACTTTAGATATATGCCACCACTGACTTTATTTTAGCAAACGATAAGATCTATAATCTTTCTAATGTACCTCTTATAGTTTAAGCAGCATTTTGCATTAAGTAGCTGAATTTTATAAAAAAAAAGCTGACTTTGGTCCAAATAATGGTCTGTATTAAAAAAAAAATTATTTGAAATTAACTTAAAATATATATCGACTTAACTCGACAAATGTCCAAAGCAATTACATACTAACTTTCGTGACAACCCGTTGCGAAATATAGAAACCTATTAGGACTAAACATTTAACAGAGCTCTATTTTATATATATAGATTTACTAAAAATCGATACTCTTGACGTGAATTTTTAGATAAATGTGAAATAAAATAGAATATTGGACATTTACACAATGCCGATTTCGGCCAACCAATTACAGTTATCAGCTTTGTCTCGGACTGCAACATTTCGTTGCGTCAAAATCAACATTGCAACGATTTCATATTTCAGGCGTTCTGCTTAAATGGTCCTGATGGTCGGAAATTGGTAAAGTCTGAACACTTTGACAGGACCTTGATAGACAATGAAATCAACTATTTCATCGTGGGCGTCGATAAGAGAAATCATCGTTGGACTTTTAGGCAAACAGCGTTCCCCAAATTATGGAGGATATATGCGATGAATTTTGGATGCTTTTTCCAAAATTTAACTTCATATGTAGCTAAAAATTCACATCCTTTATCACCATTTGGACTACTTCAGTCGACAGTTAACAAAATGAGATGAGCATTAAGAGAGCTATCATCAAACTGCGATGCTATTTGAGTCCAAATATAGAGGAAAACGAGATCCAGATGGTATATTAGCCGAAACATGTTGGTGGAGCAAACATATTTTTCAATACGACCACGAAGAAAATGAAAATGAAGAACGAGAAAAGGAAGGAGAAGAAGAATGGAATTCTCTGGTGATGAATCAGATAATTCAGATGATGAGGTTGGAAATGATCCATTGTCAAAAAAAGTTCGTCTCTAATGTTTTGGTATAAAAAAGTTTTTTTTTTGTAATAAAATCAAGAAAAAACGTTTGAGTTCAATTTAGCATTGGTATTTTCTAAATTACTTTTTCTAAGTTCATTTTAATTCATTTTTGCGAAAAGAAGTGGGAAGGAATTTTAAATATTTTCGAAATTAGAGTAAAAAAATTCCGAAAAATTGCCATTTTTCTAACATTTGGTCTCAAAAATTGGGTTTCAGGATATAAGTTCTTTACAAAATAGGTTTATTTGAACATAAACGACATTTCTAAAAAGAATCACTCTGACATACATAGGATACATCCGGAAAAAATCGATTTACAAGTCAAAATTGGGGTATATGAAAACCCCCAAAATGGCCTAAGGCTCGAAAAATTCAAAAAATAATAAAAAAAAAATCAAGCTAACTTTTTCAAACCGAGCGAGGGTTTTGCTATTGGATAGGTATATTTTCAAAAAAAAAAAAAAATAGTCCGGTGCGGTTTGATTTCGATGATCCGAAAATTGTCGCATAGTGTTATAAGAATAAGGAATAATCTTGCTAATTAAACCACTTTCCTTCTCTATGGAAATGTGCTGAAATAATAATGATACCTAAACCAAATAAACCTGAAAACTCAGTGCCCTCATATAGGCCTATAAGTTAGCTGGCAATATTCTCGAAAATATTCGAAGTTGGCTGGTTGGTGAAGTGCCGCCTGGATAACAAAAACCCAGACTCAATTACCGCCTAGGCGCCATTTTGGTACACCACTATTAGAACCACTGAATCTGTGGTTTATTCAACTTCATCTTGATTTGTTGATAAACCTCTATTTTTATTTTTGCGGCCTCTCTTAGACGAACTTCAATGCCCCTAAACTTGGGCACTCACATAGGTAATGGAAAACCGTTTCTTTGTAACCATCCTGGTTGCACTTACGGCATCTGTCGTTATTTAAAGTAGTAGATTGCTAATAATACAAGAAAATAAGATTATAGTTCCGAATCACCAATCGTCATAAGTAAGGTACTCCATAGTGAATATTGTCACTGACTTTCTGGAACGCAAAAAATATTGCTCTGCCATATTTTTGGACATTCAAGAAGCGTTCGAAAAAGTTTGACATCAAGGGCTGCTATACAAGCTATTAAAAAATTTACTTCCAGCTCTATTTTATTTGGTCTTAAAGTCCTATCATTCTATGTCAAAGTAAATGATGAAACATCAGCCAAATGTCAAGTGAAAGCCGGAGTACCACAGGGCAGTGTTGTGGGTCCTGCTCTTTATTCGATTTTTACCTGCGACTTGCGTGAAACTGATGGTGTTACTATAGCTACTTATCCAGACGATACTGCCATCTTAGCGTCAAATTAATCTCCTACAGAACCTGCTAATCTAACTCAGAAACAGCTCGACAACGTTCAACAATGGTTATTTCGGGGATGAGTGCTTGACTGGAGTTCCATCTGCCTCAGGTTCGATTCCCAGATGGAGTTAAATTCTTAAAAAATGTCCAAATGGATTGTTCTAATCAAATGGATCATTTTGGTGATTCAGTTCATAAATACGTGACTCAAGTACCAGTTCAACGGGTTCTATTCTCAAGTAGAGAACTAAATCCACAAAAAAAAAACGAAATTATAGGTTTCGGGTCGATATAAAGAAAATCCCAGATGATAAAGAGAAAATTTGAATACAGGGTAAGAATCAGCGACCTTAAATTATTCTTAAAATTCTACTAATTCTCGATCCATTATAAACCAATCTAAAGCCGAAAACTGAATAAATGTTTCCTATTGTTATATTTTACACGATCCTTTACCTTGGAAATAGATCATAGAAATTGTGAAATGCTTTGCTACAAGAACAGGGTATCCCCGAAATGCGTAACGTACCCGTAAGTTTTGAAATTGTTAGTCATCGAAATAAAGTTTATGAATACGCAAAAAAAAAAAAAAAACGATTCACGAACGAGAAAAAAAAACGCTCCAGCCCGCGTTTTGGCGTTTTGGTTCATATGGAAAAATTTTTTTTTTTTTCGCCCTCCCCCCTAAAAATGTTTCCTGTATCCGCCACTGTGTATATACATATGTATGTGTGTGTGAATATGTTTGTTTATGTGTAAGTGGTTAGGTAAAATGTGAGAAGGTCGCGAACTCAATCAATTTCAAATTCAAAAGGGTAAAAATTTAATACTCGCTACCCTCATCTTTTTACGCTTTATATATCTTCATTCATTCCTTCATATATTTATTAAGTATTTTCCATATAAAGAAAAAACTTATCTGGCAGAAAAGTTTTTATTTCTTTTGGCATTAACACTGGTTAAGGAAAGCTAGGCACATGCTGTTGTGTGCCACACATTAAAAATATTTAAAGCTTTAAACAAATTTGTACACTTAAGAAAAGTGAACGGGGGGTTATGAAGAAATCAAAATTTTATGTTAAAAAAAGCTTAGCTTTTTATACATAGATAGAGAAGAATGAGCGCATAGACGTAGGTGGAATTACAGGAAGGGCTAGGAATTGGCTACTTCCTAAAATTAGCTAAAACAAACTTTTCACATTTGCATTTAGATTCGGCATACAAGGTTAGGTCCGTGGCAGGCGAAAAGTTAGAAAAAACCCACACATTTTGTTTGAAAAAGTATTTATAAGCATTGAAAAATATGAAGGAGGGAGGGGAGTAGGGAGAGAGCAAGATATTGGAAGGTTCGTTGGCACGGTTTAGAAAGTCCTCTTCTTTTTTATGTTGTATTATGCTACAGAACCCTTCCCCCATTCTTGTAACATCACACTTTTTTTTCTGATAAAATACTTTTAACCCATTAAGAACAGATAGATCAAGAAAGTAACTTGAGAACTCTTGAACCTGGCTTAGGAACGGTGCCATATGGCACCTCTAGGCATTACTTGGTTAATGCGATATAACACAAGCTATAAACTATTTTCTCGCCGTCTATCAGTCATACCCAAATTGGAATGCCCGCATCGTTTATCTGCCAAAAATTTCTCATGCGCATAAAAAAAAAAAACCAAATTTGGAAGATAAACTACGCGGCGCTCCAATTTGTCGCAAATCGTTGGCCTTTTGCATAATCACGTTACTTTCTTTTCATCATGAAACAAATTTACTAAAACTTTAAACCAAGATAACGTAAGTGTAGGTAATTCGGATCGATTCTTGCAAGGGAAACTTTGAGCGCTAAAAATAAGGATTACAGATTTATGAAAAAAATGTTTTGATACAAAATTAAAGCATATTTCTTCCTCTTTTAAAGTTGTTAACTACTAAAAACAAAACATAACTTTTGTTTTAATAGTTACTTAGGTAACATCACTTCGAAAAAAATGGATTGCATATAAGTCCCGAAAAAAATGGTATCGAGAAAAACGAGTTTAAAGATTTACAAACATGGTACTTACAAATGATGTAACTTACGATTAATCAGCGATTCCAGGACCATACATTGCCCCCTCTTCTTTCTCATAAAACTCGTTGTCTACATCAAAAATACTAAATAAAAAAAAATCGATTTTTCGGACCATCTCGAGTAGAATACCCCCTTAAGAGCAAAAGCGAAATGAAATATGTTCAGAGCAAAAACGAAATAAATCACTATGCTGTTTTTGCTCTAAAAGAATTGTAATGCCATTTTTGCTCTTAATTTTAAGTCGTTTCAGCAGTCGATCGGTGTTGTATCTCACTGCTGGTTTCTACCTTTTTATGTTTCAAAACTTCAAAGAGCGAATTGCGACTTCTTTACAATGCATACTCTTTGTCAGAAAATAGTGGAATAATTTTACTTAAGCGCTAAAGCGACAAGAATATTGTCAGAGCAAAAGCGAAACGAAATATGTTCAAAGCAAAAACGGAATAAATCACTTTACTGTTTTTGCTCTGCTGCTTTCATTATCATTTTAAAACATTGGTTCTCAAGTGGTTGGGCGCGCACCCCTGGGGGGCGTATACAGATTTGAAAGGAGGCGCGGAGACAATTCAATAAACAAATATTTGTTTACTCTGCAATGCCTTTAATATTATGTGTTAAAATATACACTTTTTAGTTTCACATTTTCCATTTCTGACTTAAACCGCGTAAATAAAATTTGCTAAAAACTACCAGTCAATTTTCCTTACGAAAAACTATTCAACTTTTATATAAGTTTGATATAGACACAGACTAACCACAGCCTCCACCAAACTAGACAACAACTAGATATTTTCCCATTTGTAATTTGTAAATAGTAAACCAGCGCAAAAAAATGTTGTGTGAAAACCAAAGTGGGGAGGCTCTGGCTTGGCACGAATTCGAAAAGGGGGCGTAAGATGAAAACAGTTGAGAACCGCTGCTCTAAAACATGCAACTTGTACCGTTATTTCAATTTTGCTCTTATATAAATTTTAGCACGCTTTTCCTCTTGGCCTGTCATATAGTATTTGCTTACAGGCCTTGCTAAAGCTATTACACGCATTTTTCAAATTTTACAGTAGAAGCAAAAAAAAAACATTTAGTTATTTAGAGTACTGTTTCTAGAACTTGTGATTTAAACTCAAAAAATAAATTGTAAGTTTTTGGTGTATGTCTGCAAAATTTTCGGTACAAATGAATGTGGACGCACTTTATCATATTCCATCAAAAACGCAATTTTGAAAAATTTTTTGTTGGGGCTTTAGCAAATTAAGATAGCGATATATTGTTAGATTAATATTCAAAATATATTTTTCTCAATAAATGTACTTATAAATATATGACGGTCTGGTTGAACCGTGGTGATAGCAATGTGAAAAAAAAACAAAAGTAGTGCCAACAGAAGGGTTAATGAATTATTTGTATTTTCATACACTCTCTCAGATATATGGTGGTCTGCTCATTTCGGTTACTCTCACTATTTGACTCGTCCATTCTCTTTCTTCTTCCAGTTTAATAAAAGAATTGGTTCTCAGAGCTCTCTCTTTCATACATTCAGCTGAGTGTTTTCACATGTTCTAACCCCTCTCATCTGTCCCAGTCCCGTAATGTAAAGGTCTCCCTTTCAAAATGTGTGTGTGAGTACGATCGTCTTGAGCCACGAAACATTTTATTTAATCGATGACAACAACACAGCACTCTGCTCTCTTAACAATTTCGTGCTGAGAGAGTCTAGGTTCCACATCATACGAATTACACACATTCACTCAGAAATTATCATTTCATTTCCTCTCACTAACTGATTTCTTCATTCTCTTTCTTCCTTTTCTCTATTGCCATACGCGCGCTCTCATTTACTCCAACTTATGGAATATATACAACAACATAAATTACTAAATATTTCCTATTCCTGTTATCTTAATTAAAAATAACAAAGCAAAGGCAGTGAAGCTGTTATTTCTTTCTCCGCCTCCTTTCTTCTAACTTCTACGAACTCGTATGTATGTATGTATGTATGTAAACATTTTTAGTTTATTTAAGTGGAAAAGCGTCAATACAAATTTAACAAATAAACCTCAATGTTTATAAACAAATGACACCATAATATAATTGAATTTTTCTAATCAATTTCATGCCATTACAGCACTATATTTATATGCCGTACCAGCAACAGTAAAAACAGCAACAACAACAACAGTAATAAGTTAAAATGTATTTTGTGCTAAATCAATGAAATCAACAAAGTCACCGGAAAGAAAACCATTTTATAATTTATTTTTGTTTTTTTTTTCGTTTTGAATGCTTGTATATTTTTTGGTGCCAACTTCCGGGCAAGGGTATCTAACTAAGTATGTTGTGACGACGACGACAACGACAACGACAACGCTGAAGGTAATGTTGCGCTGGGTTAAAGTGTGGCGTGATAGGGGTGAGCTCAGTTAAGTTGGTTGGTGGCACGTTGCGTTCGTTGTGAACATCAGCATCAGCACTTTTAACAAGATAAACTTTACTTGATAAAAACTTCAAACAAAAATAAAAAAATTAAAAAACGAACGAAGCTATGAAAACAAACCTTAAGAAAATACCGAGTACCTATGTTTTTTTTCCACTGCCCACCCCTCACTGAGCTTCTTTGCTTAGAGTTTGTGCTGAAGACCTAGTGCCAGCGCGCGAGGCTGGTGGCAGTTCGGTCTTGTGGGGGTTAACGCGTTGGTGTAATAATTTGCCAATTCGATTTTATGCCAGAACAAACACGGAAGTATTTTTTTCTCTCTGCCTCATGTGTTTGTGTCACTGTTCCTGGTGCCTAAACGCAAATGATGCCGGATTAATGTAATTTTCAATTTTATTTATTATTTGAAAAAAGAGAACAAAAAAAAAATTGAATTGGATTTGGTTTTTAATGTTTTACTGTGAAACTTTAGAGAATTTAGCGGTTGGTTTTTATTTCGCGCTTATAGCGTTAAAACGAGAGGGAGAATACCTTAGTTTAGTGATAGCGATCTGACACCTGTTAGTGGGTTAACTAATTTGAGTTTCTCCGTGACCTCTTATCAACGGTAGTGCGTTGAGCTTCGAACCGACCACGTCAAAAAGTAACTCCACTGAAACCGCAAACGAAGCCTCGAATATGGAATTCTCTAAAATCTATAACCTCCGCAAACGACCAAAAGCAACGATTTACGGATATGCATCTGAAATGTCCGAACTCTCTATAGGCAAGGTGTCTCTATCCAGCTGGTAGATGTCCTAGAAAGATACCGAGCTGACATCATCGCTGTCCAGGAGATGCGATAGCTTTCGTGATCTGTAACATAAATTTGATGTTGAATTTGTGGTTGGCAAGAGATTGCGTCTTGCCTCGAGGTTCACACCAGTGAACGAACGCCTAGCCACTATCCGCATCAAGGCGAAATTCTTTAACATCAGAGTAATTTGTGCCCATGCCCGAGGATGAAGCGACCTTAGATGACTTCTACGAGCTCTTCGACAAAACCGATGAGCAATGCCCCCGCTACGACATTAAAATTGTGTTAAGCGACTCTTATGCCAAAATTGGCAAGGAGAGCTGCTTTGATCTGACGATCGGAATATTCAGTCTTTACGACGAAACCACCGACAGCGGTATGAGACTGATCGACTACGCCGCGGCACGGAACATAACAGTTAGTAGCACCAGATTCCAACATCTCGATAGCCATAAACACACTTGGCTGTCCTCTTATCAAAACTCACGAAAACAAATTGATCACTTTCTAATGGACGGTAGACACGCCTCAAGTATACTTATTATTCTAGACGTACAGACAATACGTGATGCAAACATTGACTCTGACCACCACTTGGTTGCAGCTAAGGGCCGTACATGCCCTTGTCCAGCATATCGTGTACGGATACCCACACAGAGAAAGCTGGATTTCGAAAACCTTCTAACACAACGGACAGCCGAAGCATTCCCCCGATAAACTCTCACTCCTCTTAATGCAAAACACCTCTCAACTTGATGATATATGGGCGCAGTGGATACACATTGCCTGCTCTACACGTACGGCTGCCGAAGAGGTGCTGTTCCAGTTGGAACATAAGCTGCTTAGGAGTGAGAAGAGAAATGAGAGGCAGAAAGACGTGAGTGTGACGATATCGAGATGTGGAATATTGGAATGATGGAATGATGTTCGAAAATTTTTCGAAAAAATAATGCGCCTGACTAAAGATTTGAAGACTGGCGCCTCTTTCTGCAAGGACGGGGACGGAAATCTGGTGACAGCTGTCTAGGCTTTTATGAGGTTATGGAAGGAACACTGCTCATTGCTGCTTAATGGTGATGACGGCAACAATTCCGCCATTAGGGACGCCGTTTCGGAAACCCAAATCACTGACGGCGTCGAAGTATCGGCATCCGACTGTGACGAGGTCTTAATAGCCATCGCTCGGCTGAAAAACAATAAGGGTGCGGATAAAGATAGTCTGTCTGCTGAGTTATTTATGACTGGAGGTGAAAAGCTCATAAAACGCATGCTTCTATGCTTAATATAGGCGGATGGAAACATCCCCAGTAATTGAAACCTCAGCGTACTCTCCCCAATCCAGAAGAAAGCTGATCCCTTGATCTGCGCCAACTACCGTGGGATAAGTCTTCTCAATATTCTATCAAGCGTATTGTGAGAAAGACTGAAGCCCATCGTCAACAAGTTGATTGGACCTTATCAATGTAGCCTCGGACCAGGTAAATGTACCATCGACTAGATATTCACACAACGCTTAAAACCAAAAGAAGTTTCAGACAAGGGGCGCCTTCTTCAACCTTATGCTGGAGAAAATAATTCGATCTGCGAATATTGGCATCTCTAGCATTTTTCAACGCGCACGCAGTCAGTGCAGCATTCTCCAACTTGGAAAGGGAGTCTCGTCGAGTGGGTCTAGTGGTGAACAAAGATAAGACGAAATATCTTGTGTCAAAAAAAAGGGTGTCACCTTAGACGAAATGTCACTGTTGACAATTATGCTTTTGAAGTCATCAAGGATTTTGTCTACTTAGGATCCAGCATCAACAACAACAATAATGTCATCCTTGAGACAAAGCGAAGAATAACTCTTGCCAACCGACTCAGTAAGCAATGAAGTAGCAGAGCCCTCTCCCTTCTAACGTATGGCGCTAAGACGTTCACATTGACCACCAATGATGAGTTCAAGAGAAAAATACTTCGCTGGATCTATGGTCCAATATGCGTGGACAACGTGTACCGAATAAGATGGAAATATGAACTGTACGCCGACATTTATGTAGTCAAGCGAATGAAAATTTAGTGGCTTCGCTGGGTAGGCCATGTTGAGCAAAAAGAAATGGATTCGAGTCACGGTGGAGGAACGCGCAGAAGAGGATAACCGCGTCTCCGTTGGAAAGACCAGGTACAGAGGGACCTGACTGCACTTGGCCTCACCAACTAGAGCTAGCACGTGCATAGCAGAGGCGACTGGCGAAGCTTCTTTAAGGCGGCTAAGACCGATCATCGGTTGTAGTACCAACTAAGTAAGTAAATGACAATATTTCAACAAAACAAAAAACTTCGGAAAGCCAAAAAAGCACTGCCCAAAAGCGCCATTCAACTCCCACGAAAAACCATCGTTAATTTGGGGATACATATTGAGTCATGATTGCCAAATGAATTTATGCTGTGCATCTTCAAGCGGTTTCAATGATCCAATTCGATGGTAAATTTGGGCTTGGATCTGTAAAGTCGAAGGCGAAGTCATAATTACTGATTTATGATTATCAAAAGAAAATGAACGTTTAATCTCTCAAACAGAAATCATCTTGAATATCGGAATGCATCCACGTTCTTTGATAATGTTTGCTCCAAATTAAGTCATTTGGAAACATCCGTTGTATATATGTTTGAGTGTTCGATAGAGAAGGTCGTGATTCGCCACGAAGTAATGAAGCGTAGGCAATAATGGCAATTTCACCTTGCCACTGATGGCACAATCTAGGCGTTTATCCTGCGAACTCTTATGCACCGCTATGGTCGCACGGAGCCTCCATTGGGCCGATTCGAACGAAAGGATGCGAGCTGTAGTCAATTATCACGTTGTTGATCTGTGCGATAAGCTCGACAATTACTCATTGGCAACTGAGCAGTTTGACGAGTTTGTTCTAGTGTTTGTGAAGCACGCGGCGTTCTTCTCGTGCGATTTCTTGTTCATCTGCTTCGCTGTGTAAGATTAGATCTTCTAGCTCGCAGCATTATAAATAAAAATTAATAAAAATTAATTACACATTTCAAAATTATATAATGAAGCAATTATCGATGCGCGCACTATCACAAATGTGATAGCCTCACAAAGTGAACATCTTCCCAGACAACTTGAAAATCACGATCGAAAATAGAATTCCACAGAATTACGAACGAATCCGCCTGGAAAATCAAACACACTGCCCAAAATTACCGATTGGATTGATTGTCTATGCGCCTACAATGAAAAGCGAAATCCGCCCACGTTTCACAATGTGCACTTCAACAAACTGAACTCACCTCTTTCAAATGTTTTAATAGTTTTTCTGCTATTCGGGGAGGAGACAAATCTAACAAATCAAAGATCATAAAAATCGGTCTAGCTGTTCTTGAGTTACAAATGGTGTAACTAACCTGACTTTTTTTATATATATATATATATATATATTAAGATAATAGCTTGTTCACACGAAACCTAAATTGAGCAATTTCGGCACTCAATATCAATTTGAAATGGAGAGTTTTTCTTTCTCTTTCACAATTTCATTTGACACAGTTCAATTTTATTGTTTTTAAAATGGCTAATAAAAGTGGAATTATTTTAAATTGTTTTAATATTTATGATAATATGGCGAAAACAATAGAGAAGTTTGACGAAATACGTGGAGAATATGGAGAATACTGCAGAAAGCTTAAATTACAAATATAAAGTATGGAAAGAACGCGCAAAATGTTTCTGTGAGATTCTGTAGTTTCGTTTTCACTTCTGTACTCGTCACCACAACGCCCTCTTTACGCAACTTCAGAGCCATTTCGTCCAATATATGACAGTTCTTCCTCGCACCAAGCAATTCCACTATTTTCCCCGACCATATCTCCTCCAAAAGTTGTTCTGCCTTTTGGGATCACACACTTCTTTTTTTGTACCTTCTTTTTTCCACTTTGGCAGTGATAGTGATGTGGTTTCCATCGATTTTTCTACCAATACTTATCGATTAACAGAGTTATTTTCGACTAGTAGCGCAATTTCAACACAATTTCAACGAGATTCAGCCAGACAGCTCAATTTCGTTTGACAATTATTTCTATTGTAACAGAAATTGCTAAATTTAGGGTACGTGTGAATAGGCTATAAGGTTTAACTTAGCGCCACAAACATCTTTCCCTAAACCATTGGTAGCAGTTCAAGATAAAATTAGCCGTCATACGAAATTAAGTACAAAAATTTTTTTCACTTTTTGTTGCTTTTGATAATTTGGCAATCATGGTTCGATACACGCACTCAGCAGTCATACATCCAACAGTTTTTCCATAGAACCAGGCCCCTTGTAAAATAAAAATATGAAAAAATAAACGAGTTCACAAATTTATAACGAACGAATATTTAATTGACCGAGCATAGCTATTCCTGTTACTCTGCTCTCGTAGTCATTTCACTCTGACAGAGAGTGGATTCCAATTGTATAGAACACTCTCTCTCTCTCTCTTTTCTTTCATAAATTTGACTGGTTGTATTCTCGTAGTCATTTCACTTTGAAGGCTCTGGCACATAGAGTCCATTGTGTTCGTGAGAGCGAAGTATATAACTGACACGAAGTAAGCGAAGGAGAGAGGTGACACAAAGCAACTCTCAACGTACGGCAAAGGTGAGAGTTGCCCAACTTTTTACGTTACTTCAACGAATACGTTGTGTATGGGCCTTACGATTTCATATATTTTAATGTAGTTGTCAGTTGTATACTTTGCTCTCACGTACACAACGGACTCCATGTGCCAAAGCCTTGACAGAGAGTGGATTCCAATTGTATAGAACACTCTCTCTTTCTCTCTCTAGCTTTTATGAAAGCTTTTTCCAATTTCCACCAACGTAAAGAGCTGACAACTCTCTTCATTTACTTCAATGACAGAATTCATTCTCTTCATTCAAAGTTTTAAATTCATGCTCTTGGTGAATCAATGTATCTCCCACAATTTGAATGAGGTGAAAAATTTTTTGTTTTTAATTCAAGAGAGGAAAGAAGAGAGAGAAATAACTGTTATTTTATTTTTCTTCTGATCCACAAACCTTAAAAAAAATCTAAAAATTTGTTCTTCAAATAAAACGCATCTGGCAATACTGTTTCAATTACATAACAACAAGAAATTGTGAAAATTGTGCAAAAAAATAGCAGAAAAAACCCATCAAAAAAAAAAAAAAAACTCAACAAATTTTCCAAAGAAAGAAAATCAGGCGAAATAATGATTTACGACGACAGGCAGCAGGCAACTTGGGTTTATTTACTTTTATGCTTTTTCCTATTTTTCTTTCTATGGTTTTCTGCATTCAAAAATTCTTACGCATAAATATTGAAAAAACTTCTAGTATTTTTTATTTTTTTTTTTTTTTACTTTTCAAAGAAGCAAAAAAAATTCTTTCTTTTGCTTTAGTAAAAGAAGAAAAAAATATTGCTACACATACGCTGCACAAAGCTGAAACTGAAGCAGAAAAGTGTAGATATGTGCGTATGTCTTTGGAAAAAGTGTGCATGTGGAAAAACCCTTTTTTGTGTGCCTTTCTATTGAAGCACAACGCTCAACTTAGCGACTGACTACTACTACCAGCTAGTACTAAATATATTAGGCTTAAGGGAGTTTACTTTGAATTACAACAAAATGAAATTAATACTTTTGAATGGGTTTTTCTTTTCTCTTCTTCTTCGTCTTCTTTGCCAAGCAGCTGGCCTTAAGGGAGTTTTAAGTTATGCATATACAAGTATGTGTGGACATCAACCATGTATGCTCTAGCTAAGGCTGCGGTTCGATTACGACTGACCGAGCATTGGTCACTTTCGATTACAATAACAACAACAGAAATGGACCAGTAAATATAGTTAAACATTGAATGAAAAATTTTTAACCTACTAATAAATTATCTGAAAGTAATCCTTTAAATTGTGTGTATGCAATACATAAATGAGAGGGAGAGGAAGAGAAGAAGAGGGAAGTGGAGTGAGCGAGCGGCCATACATTGGCAACATATAAATGCAAGCACTATTTATATTTGACTTTTCGATTTGACAATAATGCACGAACATATGTACACACACACACACATGCTCAATGGCAACAAATCAACCCGCTGCTTCATTTCAAAAGAATAGTCTACGACCGGCAGTCATACCAGGCCTATATCTTCTTCTCATACGTACATACACACATGCATATGTATATTCCCAACGGGCCCGATTGTCAGCAGCTCGCCTGAGGAGTAAAAGGTCAGCACTTGTTGTTTTTGTTTTGTTAACGACCACTTGCCGCCGAAAAGCAATCGTTTCCGAATCAAACAACGACAAGATCGTCGTAATTTCATAGGGTGGCCAGACTATACTTTTTTTTCGTTTTCAAACCGAAATATTCAGTAAACTCATCGTTTTCAAGCCGAGAAAACTTTTTATTATATTTAGGTCACACTAAAAAAAAAAATACAAACGAAATTCAAAAATAAACGTAGGAGTCAGTCGCGTGTTGTTTTAAAGTGAAACGGTCATCGACAATTGTTGAAAATAATTAAAAGGTATGAACGTATATATAAATCAAATTGAAAAAATATAACAAATGAAAAAATACCATATAATGTGTGTATATCTTTTGTATTTGCAGATAGTGTTAAAAGGAAAAATTTCGACTTCTACCAATTTGAAGCAGCGATGAGGATCTTATAGATGATGCCGCAAGAAATTCCGCCGCAATAAATTAAACTTTAATCTTAAATACTTAGTTATATTTATAAGTATTATATATTTGGTTATTTAAAAGTTATTTAAAATATAAAGTGTTAAAATATGAAAATCAAATTTTGCCCTTATTTTATAAAGCAGAGTGGAGGTAAAAACGAATGAACTGCTGACGCAAAGATTTCGTGAGAGGTCTTTTGAAGCACTTAGAAAAGAAGAAGAAGAATGTTGTAGAGCAGGGCAGTGGAAAAATGCGAACGAACTGCTGACGCAAAGATCTCACGGGAGGCCTTTTAAAGCACTCCAAAAGGAGGGTAAACGGAGTGCTTTTTTCCAATGACATGCAATGTTAAAAACGTAATGGTGTGTCATACGGAGAGGAAGCGCCTACAGCTGACTTGTCAGCACTCCGAAAGGCCTTTTGGAGTGCTTTTTTTCCCGTTGGGTTGGTATCGTCCATAACCTTCAATAATTCATTGAAATCATGATAAATGTGCGGATTTTACAATGGAAAATTATTCTACTGTGTGTGTATGTATGTGTGTGGACTCAAAAACATTTTGCTATATGCATTCATTCATACTCTTCTTACACCATTACCCATACTCAATAAATAGAGAGTCTGGGGAGCGAGAGAGAGAGTGTGAGAATTCCATTAAAAGCTGACACAGCTGATTTTACTTATGTACTCTACACTCAATCGATGCGGCTATATGAACTTAAGTATGCAGTTCAAATATATGATTGGTCAAAAAAACAGTTATTTCTGTTTTTTTTTCAAAAGATTTTTTAAAGTAGTACGCAGTCGCCGATTCAAATCTTGTTCTTATTGGGAGTATGAATGTATAAACTCGTATTTTTTTCGTAATTTGGACATTTATTGTGAAAAAGTGATTATAAATTTATTCTTTAAAGTATTGTCCATCGTTAGCCACAACTTTTTACCATCTTTCTGGTGGCGTACGGATTCCGCGTCGAAAGAACTCCTCATCTTTTGAGGCTATCCACGAATCGACCCATTTTTTGAGTTCTTCTAAAGAACGGAAGTGCTGACACCTTTCATATCCCACCAAATACACAGCATGAGCTTGGATCCATGGATGTTCGGCTTTGCCGTTGACGTTGATGCATGTCCGGGCAGTCCCCATGATTTTTTACGCTTTGGGCAGAGCGTCCGCATGCTAGGTTCTTCATAAGACATTATTCATTCGTGAGGTATTAATTGGATCTTGGCGTAAGTCCTTACGTCAAGATTAAGTTTCCACTGAGGTATTAATCGGCATCAGGGGGTCGTATCCACGTACCCTGGTGTAGTTATTATTTACGCACCCTGGTTACTCGCTGAGTATACCCTGACGAAAAGAAAAGGAACCAGGAAGGTTCGTTACACATTCTAACGTCTATAGCACAGTCAGGATAAGCTTCAGTGAGTAAACGATGTGCTTCAGTTGCGTTTTTCTTTAAATGGAAGAAGCAAATTAAAACTTCCCGCAAATGTTGTTTTGTTGGCACGAAATTCGACATTTTCAGCTATAGTAAAACACTTTCGTAAAATTATGAAAATTACTTGACAGATCAATTCTTATAGTATTTTTGGCGCTCTTCGAGATAGAATAGCTGTCAATGTCAAAAAAATGGCGCGTATGATAGATATGAAGTTAGTCACAATTACGAGTTTATACATTCATACTCCCAATAGATTTTCTCTATCACATCTGAGACTATCGCTAAAAAGACCCGAAATAAATAATTTTGATGCATGTGAGACCAAAATTTTTTTTCAAGTGAAACTTCTTTATCGAGAGTAAATTGAAAATATTGCAACAGAAATCGCGTTGTTGTTGCACTCATATGAATCTAATAAGAAACGAAGTTACGCTGATGTCAGTGTTTAGCGAACGAGATCATATGAGGATCGGCTACATACAATCATGCAGAGAGTCGACTTCTCGCAGTTTTATCTTTCCTCAATCATCCGGGTTCAACTATTCCATATCCGGGACTCTCGTCCCAATCAGGTAAGGAATGACTACAGTAATTTTTTAATGGATGCAATAATCTTTTTAAAATATTTTTGTTTAGGTAACGAAACTCACCTATGCTGCACCAATATGATGGAACAAATAACAACGCAAGCCGAGCTCAATAAACTAGCTAGCGTCTGGATTACAGGAGCAATGCGAACAATGCCTTCCGCGACACTGCAAACATGGCTAAGTCTTCCACCGCTACACTTTTTCGTCAAGAAAGAAGCTCTACAGTTTACGTGTAAGCTCTGAATCAGAAGGAGCAATGTGTAAAACCCCTTCATCCAGAGTTAATCTAAGATTGAAAATTTTAGTATATTTACTACCGACAAATGTCTTCTGCGTCATAGCTTCTGCCACAACTGCAAGGTCTCATTCCCTGATAGAAATAACTGGGAACAGACAAGACCAAAGTTTTCCGGGGACTATCATGTATGGCATGCAGATGGATCCAAGACAAACGATGGAGTTGGGGGAGGAATGTATGCGGTCAGACCAAAAAAGTCGATTTGTGCAGGTATGGGCGCAGGTAACTCAATTTTCTAAGCCGAGGTGCATGCCTAAGGGGTTTTTTTTAACGAGGAGTAAAAGCATTGAAAGCTGAAGTCAGTGCGGGACTTCCACCCGCTAAACATCTCCTCTCGTCCGACGAAAAGCTCCTCCCGGAACCACCGTTGAGTATTTCGTCGGGAGGACGTATGGAAACAGGCTCTTCTGGCACTTTCTGCAAACGAAATTACCTCTGAATTAGTTTGGGACTGCCTACAGCTATTAAATAACCTAATAACCTCACAACTCATTTTGGTGCCAGAGCATAAGCGGCATGTTGGCAACGAAATGCCAGATGAATTTGCTAGGAAAGGCTCATCCAGTGAATTCATTAGATCACAACCATTCTGCGGCTCACCATGGAGTTCAGTTAAACTCAGTTTAAAAAATTGGCTGGATAATAATTCGCTACAATACTGGAAGGAAATCTCCGATAACGGACAAGCTAAATCATTCATGCCAAAAGTTTGTCATAATGGAACTAAGCAATTTCTTAATCTAGATAGAAAACAAATCCGAATTGCCACAGAGTTCTACACAAGGCATTGTAGGGCCAACAAACACTTGACAACCTTGAGTTTAGCTCAAGATGATATGTGTTGAATATGTAATGGGGAGGAAGAAACACCAGAACATATCCTATGCCACTGTGAAGGTCTAATGAGGGCCCGACTTCGTTACTTAGGAAACTCTATTCTACAAACGCAAGACATAGCGCATAGTTCTGCTAAAGAGATAATAAATTTCCTCAAGAAAAATATACTCACAGGAGAACTATAAAATACATTAATTCCTCGGGGGATATCACAATAGGCCCAAGCTGGCCGCAGTGATTTGGAATCTAATCTAACGAAACTCACACGCTCAGAAAAAGTACTCTCCCGATTTTTCCCATATTTCGGGTATTTACTACCCAGAAGGCTCGAGCAGAAGAGGCGCTCAAATGAAAGCAGTGGGGCTCAAAGCTGTTTCCCCCAGCGAAGTAATCCGTAACGGTAGTCCCGTGAGGTGGAATAAACGAGATGAAGGTGGTTTTAGTCGGCATAACTGAATAAGAACAGGACTGCCCACAAGATTCCCACTTTCCAACGCACAAAAAAAAAAACGTCCATGTGATTTTATTTATTTCTTTCATAATTTTGAGTGCATTTTTCCTAAAATTGTTTTCTGCAGCTCGCTGAAATTGGCACTCACCGCGATGCTCGTGACTAAAAAATCCTCTCCATATAAATCAGGAGATAAAACTCAGAGAGCCGACGCCGCTGCTCATTTGTATGAGGCCGATTCACATCTTTATCTTTATATATATAATCGTAGAGTTTTGTACGGCTTAACCGATTGAAGTCATATTTCCAGAATATATTTTCTTGGGCAAGAGGATGAAACATAGCTACTCATGATGGCTTTAAGGAAAGTGGGAGTGGCACTTCCCATACAATCCTAATAGTTTTTTGGGTATATCTCAAGAACCATTTACACACAGGTACAATAACAAGAATTGACAATGCCATGCTACAACAAAAATATGGTTGGGATTGACAAAGGAAGTGTGGCACCTTCATTATAACCTGAATTTTCATTATGAGATAGATACATATCTTAGGAGCCATTTATGGTACGGTACTAAAATTTGAATTCTTTCAGTTTGTTGGATTAGTGGGTGAGGCAGCATGCTCCTTTTTCATTTTCTACTACTATTTTTTTACTACTATTTTCTACTACTTTTAAACTTTGTTTTTTCTACAATTTCATCTTATTTTCTACTACTTTTCAGAAAATATTTTCTACTACTATTTTACTACTCTTTTTCTACTACCTTTTTAATACATTTTTTTCTTATTTTCTACTACTACTTTGTACTAGTTTTTACTACTTTTTTACAGTTTTTTCTACTAATATTTTTTACTATTATTTCTACCACTTTTTCTACTCCATTTTTACTATTTTTGTACTACCATGACTAATTATTTTTCTACTAAGTTTTCTGCTACCTTTTTGCTAATTCTTTACAATAATTTATAAAACTATTTTCTATTATTTTTCCTACTACCTTTTCTACTACTATTTTTACTTCTATTTTCTTCTACTTTTTTGCTGCTATTTTCTACTACTTCTTGAATTCCTTTTTCTACTATTATTTCTACTACTTTATGAAATATCTAAAGACCCTGTCAGGCTATCTTAAAATCCGACAGGTGGCGCTTTAATAAATTCTATATCTGCTGCTATTTTATACTACTTCTTGAATTCCTTTTTCTACTATTATTTCTACTACTTTATGAAATATCTAAAGACTCTGTCAGGCTATCTTAAAATCCGACAGGTGGCGCTTTAATAAATTCTATATTTATAACAAATATAAGCGTGAATTAACAATGCCATGCTACAGCAAAAATATGGGTGGGTTGACAAAGGCGGTGTGACACCTTCCATATACCCTGAATTTTCATTACTATGGAAGTATTATTTGTCAATACCGGTTTTAAAAAATGTTTTCAGTTTTTTGGATTAGTAGATGCTGCACCATGCTCTACTTCTGTTTTCTATTTAATTAATTTCTTTTTTTCAAAATGTTCTTCTCTTTTTCGACTACTTTTTTACTACATTTTTTTACAATTTATTGTCGTTTCCTACTACTTTTTCACTGTTTTTTCTACTGCAATTTTTTACTAATGGGAGTATGAATGTATAAACTCGTAATTGTGACTAACTTCATATCTATCATACGCGCCATTTTTTTGACATTGACAGCTATTCTATCTCGAAGAGCGCCAAAAATACTAAAAGAATTGATCTGTCAAATAATTTTCATAATTTTACAAAAGTGTTTTACTATAGCTGAAAATGTCGAATTTCGTGCCAACAAAACAACATTTTAGGGAAGTTTTAATTTGCTTCTTCCATTTAAAGAAAAACGCAACTGAAGCACATCGTTTACTCACTGAAGCTTATCCTGACTGTGCTATAGACGTTAGAATGTGTCAGGTGTGGTATGCTCGTTTCAAAAGTGGTGATTTTGATGTTGAAGACAGGGAACGTTCAGGCGGCCCGAAAAAGTTCGAAGATGAAGAATTGAAGGCATTACTCGAAAAAGATTCATGTCAAATGCAACAAGAACTTGCAGAATCTTTAGGAGTTGATCAATCAACCATTTCTAAACGATTAAAAGCATTGGGAATGATTCAAAAGCAAGGAAATTGGATGCCGTACGAATTGAAGCCGAGAGACGTCGAACGACGATTTTTCACATGTGAACTGCTGATTGAACGACAGAAAAGAAAGGGTTTTCTGCATCGTATTGTGACTGTTGATGAAAAGTGGATACGTTACGATAACCCAAAGCGTATAAAATCATAGGGACCGCCCAGACATTCATCAACATCAACGGCAAAGCCGAACATTCATGGATCCAAGCTCATGCTGTGTATTTGGTGGGATATGAAAGGTGTCGTGTATTAAGGCAAGGCAAGGCAAGTAAAAACATACTTGGAAACGATGAAATAGGAAGTGCTACCCCACCCGCCGTATTCTCCAGACATTGCTCCTTCTGATTACCACTTGTTCCGATCGATGACACATGGCCTGGCTGAACAGCACTTCCGTTCTTTCGATGAACTCAAAAAATGGGTCGATTCGTGGATAGCCTCAAAAGATGAGGAGTTCTTTCGACGCGGAATCCGTATGCTACCAGAAAGATGGGAAAAGGTTGTGGCTAACGATGGACAATATTTTAAAGAAAAAAGTTATAATCACTTTTTCACAATAAATGTCCAAATTCCGAAAAAAATACGAGTTTATGCTCCCATTATTATTTCAACTACTATTTCCCACTCCTTTTTACTATTTTTTAGTACTATGTTTTACTATATTCCTATTCTATTTACTATTTACCATTTCTATCACTTTTTTACAACAAATTTAAGTACTATTTTCCATTCCTTTTACTACTACGTTGTACTTTTCTACTACTTTTTTACTGTTTTTTTTTTTCATTACTATTGAGTATAACTTTGCCCATTCCTTTTTTATTATTATTTCTACTAATTTATGAAATATCGCAAGAACCTGCCTAGCTATGTCAAAATCCGATAGGTGGCGCTGTAAGAAATTCTATTTTTATAATCAATAGCAAATGGGTCCATATTTTTAAATAGTTTTTGGATTAAGATATAACTTCTAGAACTGTCTTTGATATTCTTCTGCAAATTAAATAGTTTTAAAAATTCCAATTTTGATGCCTCATTTTTATATCTAGAATTTTTACCAAATTCAATGTACGTCCTTTAAGCTTGAATTGCCATTATCAATGTTCAATTTTAAACACCAAGAAACTTCATTCTTCTGCATTCAAATAAACTTAAATTTTCCCGCTTCTTCGTAGAAAGGGCAGAACAACGTCTGCTGGGTCTGCTAGTATCTTCTTATGAAAAAAATTCGAACCCGACGTCAGTTTCAGTTGGTTTCTGCTCATGGATTCTGTACCGTAAACATACTTGTTGTCTAATCTCTCTCTCAGAAGATTGTGAAGCTTTTGACTAAAAAAAACGCTCTCCTCGTAAATCAGAGAACACGTGAAACGAAGCCAAGAAAGCCGACGTCGCTGCTTATTTGTATATAGCCGATGCTCTTATGTATCTTCATATGAAAAAAACCCGAACCCGATGTCAGCTCTCTCAGTATCTACTCATGGTCCTATGTTGTATAATCTCTCTCTCTCTCTCTCTCTCTCTCTCTCTCTCTCTCTCTCTCTCTCTCTCTCTCAGAAGTAGTGAATGAAAAGTTCTCCGTAAATATTTTCTTCCACAAACCAGGAGTAGAGCATCTCATATGCAGTAGTTGCCAGCAATAAAATTTCTTACACTTTTCACTTACTGCGTATTATTGAAGCTATCGCTGCATCAGCTTCTTCGACTACTTCCTTTTAGATATTTTTGTTTGAAATTTTTTTTTTTTTTTTGTAGAATTTCGTTTAAATATGGCACAAAATATAGTTGACAGTTTATTTGGTTCGGTTTGGTTTGGTTTTGTTTGGCTCGGTTTCCTTTGTATAAATGACATTGTCTTGCATGAATTTGGACGATGCTGGCTGCCTCTATTGAATCCATAGACGACCATTAATGGAGCGCAGCGGATACGATGGCGGCAATTTCATGTGCTTTGCATAATGAATTGTTTTGGGATTTTTCGCCATGACGATTTGAGAAACCCTTTTTTTTGGATGAGATTGGTTTGAAGCGTATGCAACACACACACACACACACACACACACACTCCCCTCGTAAAAAAAAAAAATCCGATAATTTATTACCTTTTGTTGTTGTGTGATGCGAAAATCTGTACATAAACCAAAAAGAAAAAAAAAGTGGTAGTCTCTGCTCTGCTACTATAGTAGCGATGATGGTTGGCTTAAGTTCTGGGCTCTGTCGGTTTTGGTGAATGTTTGTGCTTCTAGCAGTGGGGGGTAATTATCTCTAGGCCACTGTTACGCATACATAATGAAAAGCATTTCATTTCAGCATTTATTTTTCATTTTACGCCCCTCATCGTTGTCCGTCCGTTTTGTTTTTCAATGTACCTAAATTCCTGCCCAAAAAAAATAGTAAAAAAAAAAATATAATATTGTCAACAATCCCAACAGGTTATCTCCATTTTAAAATACGGAACATTCATACAGTCACGTAATATTCCATTTCAGTTTTTCTCCGTTTGGTGGCAACCAGAGTGCCACAAGGATATGTCAGGGTATTAATTTTGTATTTATGGTATTAATGTTGAACTTTTGATATTGGTGTATATTATTTTTGGTCTCAGCGGTGGCATATACATACATAAATATATATTTACGTATGTATAGAACGACGATAGTAGGTGAAGTGGAAAAGTGTGGAGCAGCGTGTGCGGAGTGTGTGTGTGTGTGCGTGTTACCAAAAAATAACTGTAAATGTGTTGAAATTGTATGTATGTGTGTGTAAGTATGTGCGAATGTATTTAATTCCGATAAAACCTCGCCAACATAAAACTGCTGCTGCAGAAATTTTATATTTGTAAAATGCTGTTGACAGTTTCTCTCCTGTGATAAGCGAATTTTAAGCTGTATGTAAATTTTGGTATATTTTCGTTGCACATTTCAGGATTATGCAGAAAAATTTCAGATTTTCTTGCAATTTTTGTTTTTGTTTGTCAGGCGGGGATTTTAAAGCTTTTTTTTAAAAAAAAAAAAGATAAAATTTTTTAGTTATTCTGTTTCTTATGTTCCCATCCCAACTAAATAAAGTAGGTGCATCTATAGAGATTTTTACATTTCTGGCATATATCATTTTCTATCTTCGGAAAATTTTATAAATTTTGGATGTTTCCAGTTAATTGACGCCAAATTGTAGCATAATTAAAAGATTGGACAAAGCTTAAATCTTTAGAGCATTTTTACTCTACCTTTCTTCGATATATCGTGGGTTAAGACCCCGTCACTAAGCGCTCTCTGACGAAAATGGTGAAGAAACCTGAATAAGTTAATACGTTTTTATTTTTCCAAATATCTTTATATATCTTCTGTGGTCACAAGGCATAACAGCATAAGTGTGTTTTTTGAATTTTACAGGAGAGCACTTCAAAGATTTAAATGCTAACAGTAATCAATTTGAGTTGTGCTATTTTTCCTTTAATATCTCGTAAACCACTAAACCGATATTCATAAAATTTTGACACAATATGAAATCGAATATGAAGATTTCAATTATGATAATAACTCGAATTCGACAAAACTCGAGTTGTGTTGTTATGCCTTGTAACCACAGATATAAAATCGTAGAGTTTTGTGTGTATGTAAGCGTGTAACTTCTGAACGACTTGGCCGATTGTAGTCATATTTCCAGAATATATTTTCTTGGGTGGGAGGACGAAACATAGCTATTCATAATGGCTTTTAGGAAAGTGGGCGTGGCACCTCCCATAAAATCCTAATAGTTTTTTGGATATATTTCAAGAAAGAAACACAGTACAGAAATTTGGTACAATAATGAGAATTGACAATGCCATGCTACAGCAAAAATATGGGTGGGATTGACAAAGGGGGTGTGGCATTTATGTTACGGTACTAAAATTTAAATTCTTTCAGTTTGTTGGTTTAGTAGGTGTGGCACCATGCTTCACTTTTATTTTCAACTACTATTTCTAGTACTATTTATAATACTATTTCTATTACTTTTTCTACAACTTTTTATCTACAATTTCTTCTTATTTTCTACTACAATTTCAACTAATATTTTCTACTACTATTTTACTACTTTTTTCTACTACCTTTTTAATACATTTTTTCTGCAATTTCTTTTTATTTTCTACCACTACTTTCTACTATTTTTTACTACTTTTTACCATTCTTCTACTACTGTTTTTTATTATTATTTGTACCACTCTTTCTACTCAATTTTTACTATTTTTGTACTACTATTTTTGTACTACTATTTTTGTACTACTATTTCTGTACTACTATTTTTGTACTACTATTTTTGTACTACTATTTTTCTACTACTTTTTCTGTAACCTTTTTTCTACTTTTTCACAACAATTTTATTACTATTTTCTATTATTTTTCCTACTACCTTTTTTTCTTCTACTTTTTTACTGCTATTTTCTACTACTTTTTCCATTCCTTTTTCTAATATTATTTCTACTACTTTATGAAATATCTTCGCTTCGCTTCGCTGTCTTAAAATCCGTTAGGTGGCGCTGTAACAAATGCTATATCCATAATAAATATCAAATTGGTTCAAATTTTTAAATAATTTTTGGAAAATAATTTATAATTATAATTTTTAGATATAATTTCAAGAATGGTCTTTAATCTGAATATAGAGCCTCCTGAAATATTGTGTCTATAGTTCAACTGAAATCTAATAAAATCCTTTTTACTACAGATATGCTAGAATTTCTATCCAACTGCTGACTGACCCCTTTAGCATCAACTGGGTTAATAATTTAGCTCAAACGGTATCATCAGCTGTTATAGTTTTGTTTTTGTCGAAGGTCAGTCACTGATGCGCCTAACGGTCTTCTTTTTTTTTGTTCTTTGCTATCAGACTTGAGTTGTTTTCGTACACGTCGTTGAATTCACATCGGTGATAATACAATAATAATGTTTCATTTGCTGGTCGTCCAGACGCAATGTAAACTTTAATTTCTAAAATTAAATTAACACAATATTGATTTGAGATTTTCATTTCTAATGATTCTCTGTTTTTAATATACAGTTCTGCAAACATCAAGTACTTCATTCTTTTTCAAATTGTTCCGCTTTTTCGCAGAAAGGGCAGAACAACGTTTGCCGGGTCAGCTAGTATCTATTAAAACTTCAAAGAAATAAGTTAGTCTTGCTTTTTTGGTGTTTTTTTTATTTATTTATTATTTATACACCATCATTATCAAATTGAAATTATTTCAAAAATACAAATTTTCAATATATTTCCAGCTACTTGGCGCCAGATGGCAGCACAACTAAAAGATCTCCCAATGTAATTTTCTACCCGCAATTTATTTAAATTCTTATAACTTCTCAGTGTGAAATTTAATAAATTTTCTTTTTTACCTTATTAAATTTTGTATACCCTTAACCCTTGAGTGTACATATATACAGAACAAGGAAATACATAAGTAACGGAATCGGATATTTCACTATAGTTTAACTGCCAACTGTCATGATTCGTTGAGTGAAAAAAATAAAAACAATAACTATAGTTTAAGATACGACTTGAACTTACAAATAAGTATAAAAATATGTATGTGAGAATATGTAAATACATAGGTACATATGTATGTGTATGTGTGTGTGTATAAGTATATCACACAGAAATGTCAACGGCAATTGCCGCACAGTTGTTGCTGCTGGCTGCTATTGTCATTGTTTTTCTGTAGTGAAAATAATTTCTTTTGTGTTTTGATGTTGTTGCTTTTGTTGTTGTTGTTGTTGGCAATTTAAATTTGACACTTAAATTGACATGAGACACGCAAATAGAATTGTTGCAATCTAAATTGTGACAACAGTGCAAACAACCAATAACAATAACAACTACAACTACAACTACCACGATAATAACAACAACACTATTGGTATTTTCCACGAACAATAGTACCAACCACAACAACAACAATATCAACAAAACTCAAAGTTTATTTTCCATTACAGTTTTTCGGGGGTAAAACAACAAAAGTTCAGCAGATGAAGAAGAAAAGTATTACCAACTCAAAATAACTGCAAGCCTGCAGAGAGAATGAGCAGAAAGAGAGAGAGAGGGAAAGAGAGTGAAACAAAAATGAAACCAAACTAATTTCATATCTGATTTGTTGTTGTAATGCGATTTTCACTATTCATTTCTTTTTCAGTTTTTGGCCCTCACCCGTCCTCCCCTTCCTCTCTCACTCTCTTTCTCTCCTGCTGCCATATATAAAAAAAAAAGAATTTCAGCGCATATTGTTGCATGTTTAAGCAACATTTCGGATGCTTCTCTATTTGGAGACGTCGTCATCATCATTGAGGCACTGAAGTTGACACTACCGTTTATAGTTTGTATACACACACATACATATACATGCATATATATATTTATATATATATATATATATATATATATATATATATGTATTTATTTATTTGAATTTATGTTTGTTTGTATATGAATTTTAGTATAACTTTTTAACATTTTCCATCCAACTTCGTGTTTTACTTCCATTGTTTATTTATCTACTATTACTAACTATTTACAACAACTACATACATATAATCTTACATACATATGTACATAGGCAGGTACGAATACTATGTTTTTTTGTGCCTAAGCATGACCGCTATATTGTATTACCTGATATGCCATTGTTTATTATTACTGGTACATTGAAATGTTGCGATTGTAGACGACATTACTTACCAGCTCCAGTGTAAGCAACCGCACTATCATCATCATCATCTTCATCATCATCACGAAGTTGTTTTTACTTTTGCGCTTGTATTGATAAACTTTTGAAATCATGTTTGCCATTGTATTAATATGATGAATGCGATATGCAATTAGTATAGATATGTATGTAGTTGTATTAACTCTTTTCTAGCATTTACCCTTTACAGCTCTCCGTGGCATACTCTGCCTCCTCTCTCTCTCTCTCTTTAATACCCACATTTGTTTCCTTGTACATTTTTGTTACCATACCGCTCTCACCTTTCTCGTTCTTGAACAGTGTTGCCCAAACTTGGATTTCTGATGGATTTAAAAAAAAAGCGCTTTTTGGGAAAAATCCAACAGATTTAATTAAATTATTGATATACATACGAATATATTTATAGTAGGGATGTCAATCTACGGAATCCCGATATCCTGAAATTTGTTCTAAAAGTGGTCTCAAAAATCCCGGGATTTCGGGATTCATATTCAATTTGTATTTTTTGTAAAGAATCTTCATTCTTGAGTTAAGGAAATACTTTTTCATAAACATTTTTCTAATTCGTTCATAGTACGACTCTTAAAAGCCGATCTAGTGTGTGACAGTGTATTCTGCAATACATTATTTTCTTTGTTCTACAAAATCATAACTCAAATGTAGGAATTCAAATGTTTGTCGAGCTGATTGTTGATGAAAGAAAATTTTTGCTGGTGATTGTTCTGCTTAAATGAACCGAATGCTGTAACGGCTCAAAAAGAAATAAAAAAATTCAGAATTTTTCATATTTGTTTATTCACTTGACGTTAATCCGGAAGCACTCCAAAAACTTAAAATATAAAGTCTTACATACAGAGCTCGTAAAATCCAACTTTGTTAATGAAGGTGACGAATTGAGCCCGATTTCGTTAAACTCGCCACCATATCGAGGCCCTTCTATTACCGATCTTGGTTTTCTGAATCTTTCTGAAGAGGAGGTAGAGTTAGAACTGCTTAAGCTTCATATAAAGAAAAACCCCGGTCCTGATAATATTCCACCACTTTTTCTTCAAAAGTGTGCTCACAATTTGGCCTTTCCGTTGACTAAAATATTTAATTTATCATTAGCTAATGGGGATTTCCTAGCTGAGTGGAAAGAATCAGTTATTATCCCTATTCATAAATTTGACTCCAGACATGATATTGCTAACTATTGTCCAATATCGAAGCTGCCTCTAATTATTATTATTATTATTTATTTATAATCGGTAGTACAATAACAATTAGTTCTTTTAAAGTACATCAAGGATTAACAAAATATAAAAAAAAGGAAACAGTACAGTCAAACTTATATGCTATACATAATACTTATAAACTAAAATTATAAATTAATTATTGCAAATTAGGATAGAAGACAGAAAGTTACTTAGAAATACAAAGGAGTGAGTGAGAGAGAGAAAAGTATAAGTGAGAAATGTAAAATTAAAGAGTTAAAATGTTTTGGAGTAATGTTGGAAGACTGCATTCTTGAAGCTACTTGTATTAGCTATTCGTTGAAGGTGGGTTGGAAGTGAGTTCCATAGTCTAATGGCGTTAATGAAAAAGAATCGGCTAGAATTAAGATGGTTAAACCTAGGAATAACCAGTTGAGGCGACCTAGTGGAGTGGAAGAATTGTAATTTATCATACAAATATGTTGGAGTTTTCGAGTGAATGATCCGGTGCAGAAAAATTAAATTACGAATGTCCAAATAGTCAGTTAATTCAACTCCAAGAATGCAAGTAGCTCTATAAGATATATGGCCAAAACGTTGTAGCCCATAGGCATATCGAATCGCATTCATACAACGCCATTTATGTGGTCACAGCATGTTGGCTTAGAGTTAAGGATGAAACCCAAGCTCATGACCCTATCAACAAGTTCAAGTTGTGAATCCCCAATAGAAATAGGTGGAATAACCAGAGAACCTGTAGTCTTCCTCGAGATAGGCAAGATTTTGGATTTCAAAGGGTTAATACGCAAATTGTTATTGTCAGCCCAGGTCTTTAATACATGGAGGTCAGAATTAAGCTTACTGATCATATCGTCAATGTGTGCAGGGTCGCAGGAGATATATACTTGAATATCGTCAGCATAGGTATGAATCTTAGAATGCTTAACGTCAGCAGAGACTGCTTCATTTTCAAAAGAGTCTGTTTGATGACGAAGAGTTGTCATCTCCTCCTTCATTGCATTAATTTCTTTACAGACAGCCTCAACTGCATTAACTCGCACCGTTAGATTATATACATCTTTTTTAATATTAGATAATTCTGCAGTGAGCTCACCAAATCATTCTAGTATTCTCTCTTCGGATTTCTTCACAACGTCATTAAAATCGGCAATGATGTTCTCTTTAAATAAATTTAGCTTTACATCAATGCTGAACTCTGGGGTAAGCGACACATCTCTAGAGTTGACGTCAGCAGCATCTAACACACGAGGAGAGGTGACAACAGAGAGTTGACGAATAGTTGCAGCGCGGGTGGATTTTTTTATATCAGCAGGCATATTAAATAATTACTAATCACCAAAACCAAATAAATTAAACGAAAGAAGTCAGATTAACCTTCGCGACAAACTAGGTGCAAATATTTGAAACAATTAGATAATGACAAAAAAGGGCGATTTAATTGCAGCAAACAAAAAAACACGTCCACTCTTCACAAGTAACGTGAGTTAAATCCCTAATCCCTAAAGTCTTTGAAGCCTTAGTGAAAAAAAGAATTTATGCTAACATTAAACATCAAATTTCTGAATACCAACATGGATTTGTTAGTGGTAGATCTACAACAACCAATTTATCCCTCTTCTCTCATTATTTAAACAATGAGATCGAGATGGAAAACCGGTTGATGTAGTGTTCACTGACTGAAAACTTAAAATATAAATATTTTCAGCCTGGTGTTATTAATCGTGGGTATTAAATATGTGGATTTAAATTCAATTTATAAAAACTACTATATTTTAGCTTTAGAACGCCATCTCAAACGTGAAGATATTTTCAACCAAACCAATTTTTCAGTTAAAAAAGGAAAGCATTAAAATTACACTTTTCCAATTTTTTAATTCGCGATGTCGCGAAGTGGAGCATGAGAAAAATTTATAACGTCGGATTTCCTTCTTTGGGACCCTAAAGAAGATTCTCACAAAGTTTGCGCAAGATCCGGAATAGAGCAGCAACGAAATTTTTATTTTTCAGACGATTTCATATGGAATGACTCTTTTGTAAAAAAATATCTGATAAAAAAAATTTCCGGTTAGTAATAATTTAATGCATTATTTTTCAAAAAATAGTGCAAAAGATTTTATTAAAAATATTTGCACTTACGTTTTTGCTGGACTTCAAAGACAAAAATTTAAAAAAAAATTACTTAAGCAAGAACTTTCAAATATTCGGCAATCAGTAAACATGAAGAATACCTAACCGGACCTAATACAAATAACGTTAATAGTAATATCAGTTAAACATTTTATTTATGCCACATAAAATGGATGTTGCATATACGCAACATGGGATATGAAAGAGTTAAACTCCTTCTTCATGATAAGTATTTCATTTTGGATCGGCAACACTGCATTGGTCACTGTGAACGGTTTTCTATATCACATGTCCCTCTCTCGCTCTCTCCCCACATTCTCACTCTCTTGTTCTCTTTCCTTCATTTGTACCTACACCTTTGAAAATAAAACAATGAAAATTCCTTTTTTTTACTTTATTTTATACTATGACCTCTGCATTATTTTGTTTTTTTTTTGTTTTTAGCAATTAATTGCTGTATTTACAGTAGCCAAATGTAAATATATTACAATCTCATGTACTCGTATGTATGTATGTGTGTGTGTGTGTGTGTGTTTTGTGCTTGTGAGTAAATATCATAAAAAGCTATTTTGGTATTTAATTATAGCAGCATTTCACTTGTCCATTCGTCTGTCTGTCCATATACAAGGGAATGAATGAATGAATGAATGCGTTTTGAACACGATATAGCGTAATTCATAAATTCTTTCTACAATTTATAATAAATTCTGTTTGGGTTTTTTTTCCTTTCATTCTTTTACTTTCAGGTACAACTAACTAATTGCAGCAATATTGAATAATTTGATTTTACCAATTTCCATTTCCATTGAAATTGTAATTGTAAGCAAATTAAGCGATTAGAGAGAAAGTCACGATTTGAAACAAAGGGATTTGTTTTTATTCAGTTGATGCAATAAAAAGATTGCACCGCGCTTTATTTAAATCAATTAATGGTAAAAGAAAGTAGTTTTAATTTTAGGTTATAAAAGTAATAAAAACTTTATGGAATAATAGCTTTTCTGTTTAGTTTAGAGTTTTCTACTTCCCTATTTCAACTTCTAGCCAAACTAGCATTTCACTGGGTAAAGAATTTGAAGGGTTCTAGCCCAAATTCAAAACTCGAACTTTTAAAACCGCAAGGTTATTTACCTTCTATACTTCATCCTTATCGTCTTCATGCAATAGTCTTAGAAAAAAAAACGGAATAAATCAAAAAAGGATGCGAATCCATACTTAAATGACACGAACCACTATTTGCTACGAAGGCAACAATCAAGAATTGCATTGATCCCGAACTTTTTCTCACAACCAAGTAAAATTGGGGTAAGGAAGAGATAGTAGGAAATTTTACTGAGCTTAGAAATTAAAGCTACTGATTGGTGAGTTCAACCTAAATCGAGTAGGCTTATTTCTCAAGATATACAAAAACAACCATGCTATTATTACAGGTTTCCTCTCAAGGAAATGCAAGATAGGAAAGCATAGAACAAGGCACAGTATACAGTATGCCTAACGCTCGTATCTTTTTTCCGACCAAAAACTGTATATTTCTACCAAAAATTTTTAAAAAACTGTAAATCGGTTTGAAAAAAACTTTATATTTCGCGGTATCAACTTTTTCCAATGAAAATTAACCAGGAAAGCAATTTATCCATCATCTAAATCGTCTTCGTTCTCCATTTCCATATCTCCTTATGTAGTTGTATTGAATTTGTGCTCTGAAGAAATTTGACGAAGCGATTCCGGCTTTGCCATGAGGTATTTATAGAAATCAACGCATGGATATTTCAAGTTACATTTGACGATAAGAATCGCCTTCAATGTTTTTACTTCTTTCAAAGGTATACTTGCAACGAGTTGCCCTTGTTCTCTGACACGTTTTGCATTGTGATTTTTTCTTAGTATAAACGCGGTATTTTTGTAAAAAAGGCGGTATGCGGTTTTGGAGTTGAAAAAGCGGTATACTACCGCGAAAAACTGTATAGATACGAGCGTTAAGTATGCCAGATAGCAGAAAGTAATCTGAAATATTCTCAGGTCTTCTGAGATTTGACAATTATGACAAGTATTCGCTCAATAAATTTTGACAAATAATTTTGTGTATGAGAGAAAACTCTTTTAACCCATTTTCGTCAGCTGTACACAAATAAATAAATGAAATAAATGTTTTTTTTTTTTGAAATAAAAGCTCCCAAAATATTTTGTAGAGTGTGGTTCTACAAAGTACTTAAATGAACAAAATATGTCCTCTTTATATTCTAAATAGTTTTACCGATTTCAAAAGAATTTTATTTCAATTTCGGAGAAGCAGATTTCTTACTCGAATGGCATACATAGCAAAAAAAAACTTTAGGTTTTGGGATAAATCCTCGGTGCACATTATGCACATAGTTGTTACAAACGCATTCGAAGATTTTGTTTATCAACGTCTAACAATTTTTCTGGTCTTTCAAATTTGTCTATTTTATTTATATATTGTGCTGGTACCAATGGGTTAATACTTTTTATATTTACTTCTGAAATTCAACTATTTTGGGAGAAGTAAGAGAATAATTTTCAAATTTGACAGACGTCAGTAAACAGAAAAGAGGGCGTCATTTCTATTAATTTCATTTTATTAATTTCACTATGAGAACAAGGCAGCACATACGCCTGCATTACGAGGCATATACTCGTAAGAGGAGAAAATATATAAAGCGCAGTTCACCCAAAATTGGCACGCAGGAAAGTTGTTGTATCTTTTTAACCAGAACCCTCAGAATAACAAATAATGCATTGAATGATAAGTTTAATATTGTGTTTTAATACTATAATATTAAAAGATTTAAATTTCTTTGTTGTGCAAAAAGTTCCGGGTATTCCTTTTAATGGACCCCATCAACCTTTGAACATCCGCTCTGGATACTTTTGCGACTATTTGGTTCCATTTTAGTAACATTGAATTCACATTTTTGACAATACCTGCATTTTTCTTCAACTTATATTTTGTAATAGCCCAGTATTTTTCGATCGGTCGAAGCTGGGGGCAATTGGGTGAATTCATATATTTGGGCACTACATCTACTTTATTTGTCTGATACCAATACATGGTTTTCTTAGAGTAGCGGCAACTGGCTAAATCAGGCCAAAACTTCACTGGCGAATGGTGCTGACGAACAAATGGCAATAGTCGTTTCGAAAGGCACTCTTTGATGTAAATATCAGATGTTATAGAAGAGGATGTCACAAATGCCCTGGATTTGAGACCACAGCTGCAAATAACCTGCCACACCATTGCTTTCTTTGCAAATTTATCCATTTGTATGTACTTGAATTTTAAGGGTATATTACCATGATTCCTTGCCATATAAAATTTTTGACCTGGAAGCTGTTTTACGTATGATTCGTCATCCACAATAATGCATCCATTGAATTTGGTCAAAACATTATTATAAAGAAGACGAGCACGTTTTTTGGCCAGCAAATTCTGTTTGTCTGTTCTATTTGGATATTTTATAGCACGATAGCACTTTAGCCCAGCTTTTATGCGTATTCGTCTAGCAGTACTTTTGCTGGTATTGAATTTTTTGGCACGATCGCTATCCGATAGTCCGGGATTGCTTTTGATGGACCTCAAGATCTTTGCCTTTAATTTTAGGTTGGTGGTTCCCGTTTTGTTCACAACTTTTTTAGCTCTTTCAACACTAAGAGTTTCTTTATATCGTTTGATAACTCTACATACCGTTCTTTTGGAGATATTTAACACTTTCGCAATCTTTGAACCAGACCACGACGGATTTTCAATAAATTTGTTCACAATCAATTTTCTATTTGCAGCTTCCATTGTTCACACAGTCACCAACTTGCGATCAATTAATATGAAAAATTTATCAACTAACGGTAACGGTATTGTAAACAAATCCCAGTAAAAAATTTGTTGTTCTTATGACTATGGGCGACGTGGTGACCACAACAAAGCGTGCCAATTTGGCGTGAACCGCGCTTTACAAGCAGAGACATCGGCTCTCTCAATGCCACTTCAAATAAGCGAGTGATTGACTTTAGAGAAATTTACTGTTATAGTTAGTCATATTTCTTTTTTGCAAGAAAGTAAATACAAGCACCCAGTGGACCAAGCATCGAATATTGAGCGACCGTGCGCCTAAACTATTGCAAACGGGCTCAGAAACGCGTGTTTTGCGGTAAAAAATACGAGCGTCACATGAACATTCGCTCAATGTTCGCAAGCGTGCTAGCAAACCATAATTTTGCGAGCATAAATATGACAAATAAAACCGGAAATGAATGCTCCGCTTTCACCTTTGCAAGCGAGAAGTACCTAATGACATCAACAACACTAAAGCATCAACGGCATTAGGTCCGGACGGCATATCGATGATTATACTGAAGCAACTTGACTGCTTAAGCTTGGAATATCTCACTTGTGTCGATGCGCACATTTATCATCTCAGACGTATGGAAAGTCGGTCGCATAATCCCACTTCCAAAACCATCTCAACCACCTGACCAAGGAAAGTCCTATTGGCCAATCTCATTGCTTTCTCCGGTAGCGAATACGCTAGAAGTTCAGAAGTTCTCTTGTTACCCACGTTAACTAAAGCTCTTGATCTTGCACAACACCAACATGGCTTCCGCAAGCAACATAGCACTACCTACAATACTGAACATAGTTTAGGCGCAAATAAGCCGCGGCATGAACCAAAGCAAGCCATGCGATAGGGCGATACTTGTTGCGCTGGACATATCGAAGGTTTTCGACAGAGTCAGCTATAGCACGCTAATGTATGGCGTGCTAGAATCAACACTCCCTAACATTATTAAAAAATGGCTAGCGAAGTATATGTGCGGCAGGCAGGCCTCCTTCGTTGAGTTTTAGAAGCTTCAAATCGAACTACAGGCGTAGAGCAAGGAGTAGTCTTATCCCCCTCGCTATTTAACTACTACATAGCAGAAATGCCCGCACCACCAAGCAACATAACGCTCATATCATACGCGGACGATTGCACCATACTTGAGATAGGGAAAAACGTGGTCGAATTTACCGGTCATATAAACATCTATCTCGATGAAGTGGCAGATTTCTTCAAAATCTGAAACCTCCAACTCTCAGTAGAGAAATCTACAACAATCCTGTTCACACCATGAATAGGACAAATCAGCAACGTGCTAGACATTATAGTCGATGGCCACCAGAGCTGTAAAAGGTTGCAATCTTTTTAAGTTTGAAGTCAACTGACTTCTAAAAAAAAATAATTGCATTACACCAGTCTTTTTGTGAATTCGGAGTTGAAGACTTTGAAGTCACAAGTCATATTGAAGTCAATGACTTATCCTTCATTTTTGAAGTTATGAATGATCAGTCTCTTATTTGTACACGTAGTCGTGTAGCTGCCGTCGTCAATGTGTATTGTGCATCATAGTTTTCGTTCATAAAGAGAAACATCAAAAAGTTTCATGAAGTTCTGCCCGAGAGATTTTGTCTACCCCCCTGATGTTTCTCTCCCCCGAGTTTCATTCGATTAGTGACTAGTCTCATCATGTAAATGCTGATATAAATAAATAAATACATGATGGAAAGAAAGAGAGAGAGAGAGATGTTTTTGTAAGAGTTGGCTTTGTGTGCTTCACTTTAAAAAATTGTTGTCTTACAAGGGTTAATTTCGAAATTAATTGATTTTGGCATTCAGTGAATGGCACTATCTGTTTTTCAATGGGCAATGTTGTGCTAGGTTTTGCGGCCGTCTACCCACAATAGTCAAATATAAAGTTAAGACTTTATATAACACCTCATGGAGGAACTTGGGAGAGGTGATGAGGTATTGCTTTCCAAACTTTCTCTCAAGCACCTATTGTAGTTAGACAAACACTGTATAAAGGTCCCAATTATACAAAAATCATCCCAAACGTGATTGAAAATCTGCAAATTATAATATTTTCGATTTGAAATTTGCTGTTGCACTATATACACTTACACAGAAAGACAGAGAGGGAGAGAAAAAATATTCCATGCACGGTTGCCACTTACCCATTTTATTTTGCACCAATATTTACAAAAAATTTACCAAATGGGGGAAAAATATACCATTTTTTCATATATAATAAATAACTTTATTAAAAACTTTTTGTCAGTTTAATTATATAACATTATATAAATAGGAGTATTGAATTCTAATTTATTCCTTAATTGTTTTTTTTTTTTTTAATTTTCTTTTAGCATTAGCTGAGCTATGAGGAAGGCTGATTAACATGAATATAAATTTAGTCAATTCTTCAAACCACATTTCGTCTATTCCATTTTTAATACAACTTAATTTCTGCCAAAAAATTGCTAAGTCTGAACAATTTTCTAATTTGTAAAGTATTTTGAAAATATATTTACAATTCTTGATTACTATGAAAGCTAACTTTGTCCGCAGAATGTACCAAATTTTAAAAACATGTACCAATGTACCAAGCGCAGAAAAATGAAAAAAAAATTTACCAGTTCTGGTAGAATTGTACCAAAGTGGCAACCGTGATTCCATGCCATCAATTTACCAATCACAGCCGTTAGTTTCCATTGAGTGAGAGTAAAATTCTCTCAATATTAACAGTAAAAATATCAACTCAGTTAAAACGATTTGTATTTTCATTTTACTTGGAATTTATTACTGCCAACAAGAAATAAACATTTTTACATAAAAATAATTGTATAAATAAATGCGATTAAAAGTTTACCCTAATAGATTTTATTGTTTAAGAAGTACAAGAGGAAATTTTTATAATCAAAAATAAAAAAAAAAAAATAAAAATATTCCTCTTGGCAATAACAAGCAAGAAAATGACCACTTGTAATTTAAATAACAACAACTATTTTACATAAAAATATGAAAAAAAGTAAAAGATAAACGAAGAAATTTCTTATTTTCCACAAGCTATACCCATCTAAAAAAAAAGCCCCCCAAATTTGTAGATACTTTTTAAAGATTTCTTTCTTTAGCTGCTCAAACGGCCACTCTTCCTGCCCCCAGCAACACCAAAGCATTTACTAACCAGAAAAAAAAGAAAAAAATCATTTATTTCAAATGATTTTGAAGTATCGTTCGTTCGTTCTTCGAAGACGACTACAGCGTCAGCATACCGAAATATGTCCTGCTGCCTTTTTTTTGTTTTTGTAAGCTTCCCCTTGCTCACACGCATGTGGAAGGGCGTGATGTTTGTGTCGCCGTCTTCCTGTATCGAAACTTGCTGTGCATATTTAAATTTTTTCGCATTTTTTGTCATTTTCTTTCTACTTGTTGTTGTTTTCTTTACTTTTTTTAACAATTTTTTGTGTGTGTTTTTTTTTATTTTTTTGTTTTGTATAATTTTGTTAACTTTAGCGACCTCATTAATTTTCAATCTGACCGTGATTACATACACAAGGAATGGAAAATTTCCATTGCCACGCCTGCAAAATATACATATATTTATAAATTCCTTATATTCTCTCATCTTATTTCATGTGCCTCTGTGATATTGTGCCGCTTGCACTTTATTTGTATAAGGGTGTAGTGAAAAATAACGGAAATTTTTGTTTAAGTCAGGAGAAACTAGTTCCATATATACATATCTTACAACAACAACAACATACTCACATTTGAGAGAAATCCGTTAATATCTGTCGCTCTCTCTCTCCCTCTTTCAGTTGTATGGTTGCAGGACTGAGTAGCAGACAGTGTTGCCATATGTGCAGATAAACCTGTTTTTGCCAGTATTTTGAGATGTTAGTCAAGTTTCCAGTTTTTTCTTCCTAAAAATTTAGTTTTATTTTATACAGTTTTTTAGGCTTTCACGATTAAAATAATTTATGTTAATAATTCAAAATTTTTAAAAAATCCCTCCTAAATATATTGGCTTTAAATTCGAATTTTAGAGATCATTGTTGAAAATTTTACGCAGAGCTTTGCAATCAGCTAGTAAAAAAGTTTAATTTTGACTGAATGATTTTCTGAAATGTTTTGAGCTTTTAGCACCCGCGAAAGTTTTCAAAAGGCAGGATTTCTCTAAGTATTTTGAATTTGTGTGGTTTTCTACCCAATGTTATTAAATCAGAAAAAATACAAGAAACTGATTATGAGTGGCATGAGCTGTGTCACTTTTATTTCACTGATTGGAAGCTCTTAAGTGAAAATAATTTCGAAACTTTTTGGAAAGAGGTTTTTAATCAAAAACGTGGAGATAATTCCGAAGACTTTTCATTACTAAGAAAACTTGTTTATGCTATTTTATCGATTCCTATAGCAACAGCAACTGTTAAACGTAAAATCAAAATCAGAAACAAATTAGAAAGTCCCACCTTGTTTGGAATTCTTTTAATAATGCAGACACACAAGAGTGAGTTTCGTTGAAATTCTGAATTTCAAATTTTAGGTGAACACACGACAAAAAAGGAGTTTCAAATTAGTTTTTTGACAGATTAAAAGTTTGGAAAAGAAGAAGAACTTTTGTGTGAGTTTTGATATAGCAACTATGGATTATGGAATTAGGGGAATGGCAATGAGTTACTCTCCGACTCCATTCTCTTAGTAAATATTACAAGAGCAGCTGTTATGAGAACAAAATCCAAAATGTCTAAAAAAAATGTAATAGATCCTAAATTTTTCCTGTTTTACCCAACCTTGTATTTGATGGTTGCTAGTTACTTTCTGCGTTTAACTTGTAATTTGTATGAAACGCTGCTGATAGGGAAAAACGGTTATCACCACTGAATTCCTTGACCCCGAACTAGTTAGAAACGATATGTCTCTCGTCCGCTACAAAAAATATTCTTTAAATTCAAGCAATGATACTACAGTGATAAAAATGTTAAGGCACAAAACTTTTAAAAAACACATTTTTAGCCTTTTTTTAGTACCATTTTTTCTCCAAAAAAACAGATTCTTTTTTCTGAAAATGTCAGATTTTTCAAAAAAAAAAACATATGGCAACACTGGTAGCAGATAACATTGAAAAGAAGAACTTAGGGAGAGAGCATCAGTTAGTATGAGAGAGGCAACTTAAATTATGACGTAAAAATTTAAACTAATTCAAAAAAGTTAATAATTCCTGATTCAATACCAAATAGACTGAGATTTACTCTCATTCGTTTGAAGTGAACATTTTTTGCTGATCAGTTTGGGCAAACCTTTCATCTTTCTATTAAGCTTAAATTTTCCATTTTTCTTTATACCCTTAAAATATATTGCTTACAGTGGCATTTTCTTGATGAATCGTTTACAATATTTGTTGTTGCTGCTGTTTTTGTTTCGGCTGTTGTTGTTTCTTTGCTTTCTAAATTTTTCCATGCCCAGATTTATGATGATAAATGAGTTGCAATCAAGAGAAATGCGCGCTCACTCACGCGGCATTTTAGACCAAATAGAAATTATAATTGGATTTGACGGATGCTAAAGAATTTTTCTATAATTTTTTTCAGTTGCTGTTTTTTTTCTGTCAGTTTTTTTTTTTTTGGCTCTGTTCACTTCATATTAAGAAGGAATCGGAGATTGGAGTCTGCTCATTTAAATATTTATAATCATAATTTCAAACGATGAAGGAGCAAAATACATTAAATTGAAGGCAGTAGGTACCTACCATCTACCATCTAATTTACCATCAACATATCTATCTGTTCTGCTGTGAAGTACTTGTCGATTTCATGGAACAGCCGCAAAATCTGTCCATAAAAATTAAATAAAAAGTATTTTTCTTCTTTTTTTTAATACCAGCAATTTCCGGAAGATTTGGTAAAATTGAAAAATCAAATTTTGTGCTTTGCATGTATACAAATTTGCAGGCAAGGGAGTGAATAAAATGAGGTAGCATTAAAGAGATGGATGGGCTGAAAAAGTTGGAAGGGGAGGAGTATGAAACTAGCACATCACAGCAAGTGCTTATGAAAAATTGATTTGTCAAAATCTGTAACAGAAAATTAATACATTAATTTTTTAAAAGGTAAATACAAAATTAGTTTTTTAATGAGCAATTTTTTTTTAACGAAAATCAAGAACATTTTTAAATATTAATCTATTTGAACTTCGTTAACAAATCGAAAGGCAAATAAATTTAATTGGCTAACTCACTAAATTGTATTAAAAATATGAGCTTAAATTTCGGATGTAAACAAAAACGAAAAAATGATTGTAAGTTCTTCTTCAAAGAAAAAAAAAATTTTTTGAAAGAAATTGCGATCATTTTTTTGCAGATGTAAACCCCGCCTAAGCTTTTGAAGTGTCTTAATACTGTGTAAAGTTCTCACAAAAATTTTGCTCTCTCAGAGAGTAAGTCGCAATCAAACGACTCTCATTTTTATATGAATGCATTCAGTTTGGTGTGCATTACAGCATATCAACACAAGGGTGCCTCACGAAATAGAGTTGAATCTACTATCTCTTAAAAATAAACCCTGGTTTATTTTATGGAGAATTTCAAAACTTCTTTAAATCTTTTTTTATTAAATTTTTACGTTTAAAAAATGAAAAAAAAAATGATTGTTTTATGCAAATTACTTTTAGTCAGCCATCCCCGGTGCATACTGAAGGTCTTCAAGTTCTGTCAACTTCTTTAGATGGTCTGATTAAACCTTTTTCTCGCTGAACGTGCTTCTTCTACAATGTTCTCCGCTCCTTTTGTTGGCTTGAGCTATGCGAGTATCATCGCTTTTCAACGTCCGAATTCTGATAGAAAAAGTTTGCTGATTACAAATCGAATGTCAGTTTTTCAAAATTCAAAATGGCAGACCCAATATGGTGAAAATTTTAAAAATTTATCTAATTAACTTGATACCTGTTGCGGGTTGGGGGTTTTCGACGACGCTGATTACGAATCTGGTGTCAGATTTTGAAAATGCAAAATGGATTTTGATATTTTCTGCTTTTTCCTCTTCGCCTTCTCCGTAAGTTTCTGGTTGTAAAAAGCACCTCAAAGTTCTCAAAATACAAAAGAATATAAAGTGAGGAAAAAAGGGAAATAAATGTAAGACTGACTATAAAATTAGCTGATGACACTGTGTGGCAGTGAAAATATTCTTTCCTCGAGACAAAGCTCAAATTATAGGTATAGCCAAGCAGAAAAAAAACTGCATAATCAGAATTTTAAATTGACCCTCAAAATCTGGATTTAGAGTAAAAAAACCCCATTTGTGATAGGTTAAAGAATATAAGTACTTGTCCGTTACTTTATTTTTATTTATCCCATGAATAAGTTTTTATATGTATTTTAAAAGACAACACAGTGGCACATTGGGGTATTGTACTCGATTTTCTGACCAAAATTCAAAAAATGGATTTTGATGTACATAGATCTTTTGGATATCGGATAAAATACTATGCAATTCTGCTTCACTGGCAAAATTATTGTCCTATCTGCCTTAGTATCTTAGTTATGAGCTGTCAAATTTGCGGTATTTCTATTGTTGGCTGCGTGCAATGGAAAGACGAAAGTTTTCAGTGCTTTGAAGAGCAATTTTAGAAAAACAAACTTTTTGAATAATTTTTTGATGATGGAACCTTTAACTTCAGTTATTCCAAGTACTGATGGCATAAAATTTTTTTGATTCAAAATCTTTGAATTATTTTTAAAATTTTTTTCAAAGTATGTCTAAAAATTAAGGATGGTGTTAAAGTTGTTTATTTCGTGGATTTAATTGTAAAGTAAAGAAGTGTGTCGAATTGTATTGAATTTCCTTTAGTATTTTTCCTGATATCACGCTTTGAAAATTTCACTTATATAGGAGATGGGCGTGGTTACCAAGGGATTTGGTTAATTATTATACTAAATGTTTTGTATGCCAATATAAATATATGCGTTTAGTTTCATTAAATTTACTTCAATATTTTAGCTGACATCACGCTTTAAAAATTTGACTTGTATGGTGGGTGGGCGTGGCTTCGAGCCGATTTCAAAGGAAAAATCTCGGGAACCTAAGAATTCGATTTTGTATTTCGTCACAACTATTTATATTTTGCAGGGGACCCTAGTTTCGTTTATACATAAAGACACCATTTATTCCTTCACAATTCATTTAATATTCAGGTGTTAAAGTAAAATCACAATTTCATTTAACACTTATTCATAAAAATACAATGCTGAGCTTAGCTTGGATGGTGATGTGAGTGGGCTAATGTAGCGCCGTTGCTATGCTAGAGGCAGATACAAAGCTGAGCGTAGCGTAGATGACAATGTGAGTGCGCTAGTGTATCGCCGCAGCCAGCGCCAGAGAAAATACAGTGCTGGTGTGCGTGCTTCGGGGTTTTTGGTGTACCCGGTGATTCTGCTTCGGTTCGTTGTCCCTCTCCCAGAGACCAAGTCGGCTTACAACCATGCGCGGGAATAAGACCTGGTGTTTTATTGTTTACGAGACCAAGTCGGTTCACAACTATGCACGTCGAACAAAATACGTCATGCACAGAGGTTAAATCTGGCATTTTTTGTCCACGGGACCAGGTCGGCTCATAGCTGTGCACGTCGATCAAAACACGTCATACACAGAGGTAAGACCTGGCGTTTACCACCCGGTGGACCAGGTCGGCTCACAACTGCGCATGTCGATCAAAACACGTCATGCACAGAAGCGAGAAATGGCGTTTTCCTAAATGATTCGTATCTAAATCACTAGGGAATGTCCGTCAAGGGATTGGAGATTTGCCCTACTGGGTTGTTATTGTTCTTTTGTCGTTGGTACACCAAATTTACTCACCTGCACGCTTTTGTTCTTCATCCGCTGTTGACACTCAAAACCCCTTACTTGTCGGCTGCTATCAACACACTCCCTCAAAATACTGCTGTGCACTTCCTTTTATAGCCAGTTCTTCTTCTTTCTTGTCGCAACTTGAAAAGACGAGCTGATATTCTGTTGCTTTTCTGTGATTGGCTGTTTTTGATCGTATGATATTTTAAATTTGAATTTTGATCGCAGCCTGCTGTGATGGTACCGTTAGGCTTTGTGTGCATTGTGGATGACCTTGATGAGTTGTTTTATTTCGGCACACATAATTTTCCCTTTTCTGCAATGTTGTCGTGCAGGTCGCATGTTTCTTTTCCAGTGCCGGTGTACAGTGGCAGTGTTGTTGTACAGTGGCAGTGTTGGTGGGTGTACAGTGGCAGTGTTGGTGTATAGGGGCTCAGCCGAGTATTGTGCGGCCATAATTTGGCTATCAAATTTGGGTCGTGGGTATGTATCAACACAACATTTTCGCGTTATCTTCTCTTACGAACCCAATCTAAGATTAAATATATTCGCTTAAAAAACTAATTTTTCGTTGACTAGCTTCAATCGGAAAGAAAATGTGGCCTAAGTCGGTACCATAGCTACAGATTCTGTTATTGATTCCCTATAAGAAACTCAATTGTACTGAAAAATAATACAAAATTACTTTACCATGCCCGATTGATACTTCTCTTACGCATATTGGACACGACTTTTACTCTTTTACTTTACAAACTAATACAAATTAAGCTTGGTTTTAAATATTAATGATTTTATGCCGTGTTAGATAACTTACTGTGGGTTATAAAAAATTGCATTATTTTTTCACTTCTCTACTACTTAGTTTTTATAACAAATTTTACTATGTAGGTACTAATATTATTTTTGATTAAAAAACAAAAACGAAAAAACAAAAAAAGATTAATTAAATGGAATTAAAAATTATCTACGTATGAATAGATTTTGTTTTAATACATCCACGTCAATTCAATAAATTCAATTCAACTCAATTCAATTAAATTCTGAAGGAGAATTTGGTACAATAAAATCCTACCTACCTAGTATTAATTTGTTACAAATTTTGTTAAAACATTCAATCTTTTAATCACTTTATAATAATAATAAACTTTTAATTTCTTCTTTATGATTATTTGAAATGTTAATGTTTATTTCTTTTACGCTTCTTATTTTTTTTATGGGATTCAATTTAATGTGCTCATCGTTGTATTTCGAAATGCTTACAAATGATTTTTAATTAATTTCTGCTACTATTCGATAAGCTTTTGCTATAAAAATTTGTTATAGATAAGTAAATTCGATTTCGGATTGATTGAATTTAAAAATTTTAAATGTCAATAAATGTTATTGCCATCAAATTGAAACTATTGTGTTCTTTTATACCTAAGAAGTTTTAATTTATAACCATCGATAATGAATTGTGTAGTATAAAAACTTGGCATGAGTTGGTATTGTTATATCGAAAATCTTTTAAGAAATTTAGTAGTAATATTTGGAAAAAGAATTGGAGAAATATCATAAAAATTGAAGATTAATATAATTATTAATCCAAAATAGAGCAGATATTAATAGGGGTATTCACGGGTTAGTTAAAAACTGTAAGCTTTTTTTCAATTAACGCGTGATTGTCGACTAAAAAATTTTCAAAGAAGCAACCTTGCGAAATTGGCGCCCAACGTGAGGCATTTATTAAAAAAATTTATCTGAGAATCGAAATTCTCAAAAGCCAGAAACAATGTCCTCAAGGTTCTTTCCGGAAGTACGTGGGGACAGACAAGGAGACGATGCTTACAACCTATAAACCGAATGCGGCACCAATTTGGTCTCCCGCCATCAGTAAGACTCAATGGAGACGAAAATACCAGCCAACCAAAATACGGCAATCATAACTGCCTTAGGATGTCTATTGATGTTGTATGAAAGTCATCTGCATGAGAAATCCAACATGCTAAAAATCAGGGCCCACAATACACTCCTGACGAAGCAATTCTTGCTAAACTATAACATGAGCGACCAACCCAGCAACTCGATTATAGTAGTGACACCCTCTCCCAGAAACATAAGTCAAGATATGTTCAAAACCACGGGGAAATCGGAAGATTCACCCATGTAGGCGATATAAAAAAATCGGCATACGGCAGCATTGTATGCCGAATGTTCACCATCGGGAGGCGGTGGAAGGGACCATCAACGGATATGCCCCAACTTGGCCCTAGTTGGTCCGTCTACACTAATAGCAGATGAAGAAAAAAGTTCCTGTCCAGAGAAACCAGAACTATTCTCGACCAAAACTTCGATCCGGTTGGAGCAGGATTCTAAATAGCTACATGTCGCGGATCTCTACCGAATTCAGAGAGACGAACGCCCAGATTGCGGAGAGAGCCCACATAATACATTTCACCTTTTTAATTGCCCTGAAGAACCAACTAACGTAGGGGCACTGGATTTTTGGAGACAGCCGACGAGTGTATCCGGGTTTCTTTAAAACTACAAATGACGTACAATCAACAGTGATACATATGGGAAAAACATCTGAATGAATTACCGCTACAACAACAACAACAACAGCGGGGGTCTGTTAACGATTTTCCGTTTCCTTTCGAAGAGATATAAGGATGCGGTCGTTGAAAAAATGTCCGAGATTGTGAAATTAATTTAAGTTGTCGCCACCCAAGGAAACGAAGCCTTCCAATTATCAAAAGATACTCGTGAAGATTGAGTGGGCGCTTGGGCGAATTTCTTAGGCGATGATGGTGTAGAGACGGCAGAGTAAATGGAGCTGGAAAGTAAGCTGGTTATGCTTCTAGCAGATTTTGATGAGCTGGTAGGTGGGGATGAGGAAGAGTCAGCTCCAATAACGGTGCAAAGGCCCATTTTAGGGAGTTCTAAGATGGGAAACTCTTGCAGAAGGGTTCTGCAATAGAAGAGGGGGTAGATATCCCAGGGGTAGAACTGCACCTTCGGCTGGAGGTGCCATAGGCTTAGAAAAATTTTAAAATTCGTCTAAGTGGGAAGTGAAGTGCAATGGCGAGAAGACTGATTTGCATCTCATTGCCTTCCTGAAGCGAGTGGACGAGCTGTGTGAAGTGAGACTCAATTTTTTGTGAAGCAGATTTATTTTCAGGACAGACACTCATATAATTCCGCACAGTGCGCAAGTTGGTGTCTAGCTGGCAAGGAGTAGTGGTGGAGTTAAAGCTGTCAAGAGGTAGTGGTGGAGCTAAAGCTGGAGTTTTTACCATCCAACTACGAATTTTAATCGACGTGATCAGTCGTAAAGGTACAGAGTCTATTGGAGTTCATGTTGCAGCGAGAAAAGGGATGTTCGGCAGGCTCTTTGAACCATTATCCGAGCATCTGATATTGGGGTTGAATATGATGAATCTTTCACCTTTCTACCAAAGTCAGCTAGGCTTGGCTGAGCCGAAATCGTTGTCCTACTTGGTTTCTCTCGGACGTCAGTTGAAAGCAGTTCGGACAAACATGGAATCGTTATTTCACCACTCAGTAGTCGGTCGAAAAACCAACTGGAGTCGGGTCTCTTGAACCAGCTGTCGCGGAAGTTAATGCGCCACTTCGGGATCAACGATTGGAGCGTCGGATAAACGCAGCAAGCGCCGTTTCGGTGCTTTGGACATGTTTTGGTGAAATGTCCTAACGGAATCATATGCTACGGTTGCGAAAGAGCGGGCGTAAAAAAAAACGGGATTTTTTCTAGGTGTACGAAAGGACAACGGGCCAATACGGATGTTTCAAATAAACGGAATAATGGAGGCAGCGCTTCTGCCATGGGTCGGACGGGCTCTAGAGGATATAATCGTATCCCTAATAATTCGGAAGATGCAGTGGGAGCTCCTGTATCAGCAGAGCAGGAGACTTGCCGGGGTTAGGTAGATTGGCTTGCGAGCAATCAGCTGGTGTTAGGTATTAGTGTGTGTCTAGATTTTGGGTTTTCGGAAAATGAATCGGATAGTAGCAGGGCCGTAGCCAGAATTTTTTTCGGGAAGGGTTTTCATTCGAAGAAAATATTCATAAATAATTTTTATGAAACTGATGTTTAAATAAATAAATGAGATTCGATGTGGCATTTGATGGATCTTATCAGTCAAGGGACTAGATTGGATAAATGCCTTGAAGCTTTAGGAACTGTTCTTTCCGAGTTTTTTTAATCTTAACCTAAAAAAAATGGCCGAAAATTACAAAAAATTCATAGAATAATCAATTTAAATTTTTTCAAATAAATATTATTCAATGTGAATTCCAATGCATTTCTTTATCGTCAAGGACATAATTTCGATAACTCCTTGACTTTCCATTACCCAAAGTTAAAATAATGACCAATAATGCTAAAAATATTCAGAGGCTAATTTTTTCAAATGATTATCAGTGGGAATTCGGGCCATTATCAATTATGAGGAACCCGGATGAAGTTGGCATATATTCCCTAAATTCGTGCAGTTACAGCATTAAAAGGGATCTTCCGAGTCGTTGTGCTCTGAGCAATAATGGGTTAAAGAATAAATTACATTTTAAGATTGTCTCCAAAAACTTTGAAGCTGATCCAATAACACTGCCCTGCATGGGTTTGGCGAATAATATGGTTCGTAGCATTAATTTTTCATGCTAAAAAAAAATCTGAGGTCAGAAACTTCGCATTACGTCAGGTTTTAGAAAAATTGGGACTGAGATCCCTAAAAATAGCGTTTTTGGCCATTTTTGAGAAATTGTAGAGCTGAACCCTGACGTGTTAGAAACTTCGAAAATTAGGAATTAAAGGCTAAATCATGCCCTTTCCTTGTGTTTATGTCTACGGGTGCAGGAAAAAATTTAGAAAGAACGGATTTTATATTACTCACACCCACAGCCAGACATAATGAAAAGTGCAGTGGTCCGCAGTGTTTTAAGGGGCGCTGGTTACAATTCTGCAGTCAGATTTTAAAAATTCAAAATTCCGAATCTAATATGGCAGACAAGTTTAGCATAATAAAATTTTGCTTTATATTACTTTTCACATAAGTCTAATTTTACAAGGATCCGACAGTTTTTTCTATTTTTTATTAATTATTAAACTTTTCAAAATGTTTCACGACGAAACTTTAAATCAAAAACAGTTACTGACATAGAAAAACTATGAATACAGGATTGCTCAGCATCACCTTCTCCTTTTGAATCCGAAATCAAGCCTTATGTCAAAGAAAATAAATCAGATTTGGTCGCATAGTGTAACTAAGATTTCAAATTTACTTGACTTTTTAGAAGAAAAAAACCGATGGAAGTAAAAAATATTCAAAAATCGTCCAATAGATTTTATTTTCAACTTTTCCCCATCCACTGGAAATTAATATAAAAAATTAGAAGAAAGTTTCCACATTTCGGGGGGGGAGGTCAGAACCACCAAAACCTCCCCCTAAATACAGCCTTGGATAGTAGGCTATATTTAGAAATTAAAAGTTTTTACTTGTTAATTAAGGCGTTATTGGATTGGAATTTTAAAATCATGGGGTATTAAACCCAATTAAATTGTTAGGAAAATTACAAAATTGCCATGATTTAGAAGTTTCCTAACTGAAATATATAGGCATTAGAAAATTTGGGCATTAAATAAATTCAATTTGTAACATAAATTCAGTCAAGCGAAAGTCTTTACTTCAACTAGTTGGTGGACATGAGGAAACGCTTCTCTTCTTTAACATCCTTCCTCTCAAATAATTGCATAAAAAAGAGGGAAATTATGTTTTACGATCTTGGAATTAAGTATAGAACTAAAACCGTCATGGTTCTTTTTTTTTTTATTTTGTTATAAAATCATATTAAATTGTTATTGTAATATTTAATGTTCCATTATTCAATGCAAGAATTAATTTAACGACACTTTGTAATAAAAGAAAAAAGTCAACAAAAAACAAAAGTCCAAAAAAACAAATATTTAAAACAGAACAATTCGAAAAAAAAACAAAAAAAAAAAAATATTTAAATGAATGACAAAATAAAGTCGTAAAAAAAAGTGTTTCATTGTTTACTACTCTTTACTGCTAGCTTTACAGGAAAACAGCAAAAGCAAAAAAAATTCAGCAAACAAAGAAAATTTATCTAACACAATTTAATGGTCATGGAAATGGGATTTGTTGTCAATTCCTTTTTTGTTGTTGCTTTTTTATTTTGATATAAGTGTAAGCTAGAAATATATGTGAACTGTATGTATGTAGTAGTAATGCGCAGTTAAACTGTAAATGGCAGTAAAAAATATATTTATATGTAGCTATATGTTTGCATAAAAGATCGTAGTCATAAAAAAAGTGTATAGGCTTGATTAAAATAAAAATCAAAACAAAAGAAAACGAAAAGAAACGAACGTCCCAAATGTAACTCGAAAAAAAACTAACGAAAATCTCAAAATGATGACGATGATGGAATCCCGCTATGATTGACAGACAGCCAGTTAAAAGTTGTTAAAAGAGCAGAGAGAGAGAGAGAGCGAAAAAGCAGTGCAACAGTATCTCAGCGAAGAATGAGTGTGAGTGTGTGAAGAGCATGGGGAGAGCTCAAATCATTTTACTATGATTTTACGCTCGTAAAAATCTAAAGTCAAACAATGCCCACAGGGAAGGAAAAGAGGGGGGAGACAATAATCATAACACATTTTATTGCACTTTTCAGCAATAAAATCAAAATAAAATATTACTACAGAGATTTTTTTGTTTGTTGCTTTTTTCCTTGTTTTTTTTTTATTGTGACACAAAACTACCAATAAAACGTATAGTTTTTTTTTTTTGTATTTTACATTTCAAAATTCATGAGAAATGTCATTAATGAGCAAAAATGACTTACTACTGATGGTCCATACACATTGATGACAGCAGCTACACGAACACACGACTACGAAATTCAGTTGGCTACGACTGTCACCGTGTAGTCAGCTACTAAACACAATGGAAGCGGCACCACCTGCAACAAACACAGCCAAAACAACAAAAGAAAACTCTCTTCTCTCTCTGTTGCTTGTCAAATTAGAAATAAAGAAATTTGGCTGCAGTCACAATTGTGGTCGGTGGCCATGTGGTCGTGTCGTCGCCAAAATAATCGTCTCCATAAGAACATGTTATTTTTATAATTTGACTGATGTAGTTCTGTAGCTGCTGTCGTCGATGTGTATGGTACATGACTGTATTTGTTATTGGTATGTATGAGTTATAGGGGAAACTCTCAGAGGCAGGCATAGATTGTCAAGGGTATGCGGATGATATCGTCCTCATAGCCAGAGGTAAATTTGAAGAAACTCTTTGTGACATTATACAAAGGCGGCTAGGTATTACTAGGAGATGGTGCAGGTCGGTATGTCAAAAGGATCACTCCCGCGCTGGAATCACTGATATCACTAGCTGGGGAGGTTATTGAACAAAAGCAAGAGGTAAAGTATTTGGTCTTAGTATTAGATAGTAAGCTCACATGGAAATCACATGTTGAGGCAGTGACAAATAAAGCCACTAGCGCTCTAATGGTATGCAGAAAGCCAGCAGGGAAAACTTGGGGATGTAAACCAAGTGTACTGCGCTGGATGTACACAATGATGGTAAGGCCAATCATTACGTATGGAGCATTAACGTGGGCAAGGAGAACTCAACTAAATACAGCGAAAACTAAATTAAGAAAAGTTTAAAGGTTGGCATGTCTCTGTATAACGGGAGCGATGAGAACATGTCCGACTGCTGCATTGGAGCACCCTCGTGATGGAGGGTGCCTCCAAGGCAGCAATCGTAAGAGCAACAAGACATAAAAGGTTAAAACCGAGATAACCTGGCGAAAGACAACTATCTCTTGGACTGTCCCCAGGACAGAATGAACAAACAGTATAGTTTTGAGGAACACTTTGTTGCAAAACTTAGTAGTAAGAATGGGAGAGTGTAGAACATAACTACACACTCAAAGAACACACGATCAAGTGGTATACAGATGGGTCACGAACCGAACACGCAACTGGGACAGAAGTGTTTGGGCCAAGAATCAAACACTCTGAGCTGATGGGGAAGTATCCTAGCATCTTTCAAGCTGAAATTCACGCAATCGATATATGTGTGCAATTCAACCTGGACAGGAAGTACATACGGTAAGATATCGCTATCATGTCGGATAGCCAGACAGCCATTCGAGCATTATGCTCCTTTGAGATCACCTCTAAACTGGTGTGGGACTGTTTGAGCAAGCTCATGTCCCTGTACACGTAGGAATAGAGGGTAATGAGCAGACGAACGAGCTTGAAAAAAAGGGGGCAGCGATCACTTTCGTGGGACCTTAACCCTTCTGTGGAATAGGAGATAGCGTAATCAGGGAATTACTCTGGCAGGAAGAGAAGAACAAGAGGCAAGAACTCTTTAATAATCTTCCGCGACTGAGGCAATACAAAACGCTTCTAGGTAACTATAATAAAAGTAGATACGCATTATGCATTGGTCTCAACAAAAACAGTTTGCTCATATTAGCTGGTATTCTGACTAGGCACTGCGGGCTCAGAGAACACCTATGCAAAATAGGGGTTGAGGAAAGCTCAATATGTAGGTTTTGTAATGAAGAAAATGAATCATCAGAACATATTTTCGCTCAGTGTGGAGCACTGATCCACAAAAGAATGAAATGTCTGGGTATGTAGCTAGTGCCCAGCACAGAACTAGCATTCATGGATCCGGGCGCAATACTAAAATTCTTGAAGGAGACTGGACTGGATGAGGCAGTCTAAACTGATCAGACTAGATAGAGAAGAGGGACGTACAATAGATCTTATAGGTCGCGGTACAACTACACAAACTTCTCTAAATAATACAATAGATAATGAGTTATAAGGAAATTAAAATGGCCTCTGCTCAGCAACATCCCAGTGGACCAAGCAGCGAATGATGACCGAACGCTCGCCTAAACTGTCGCAAACGGTCGCACAGTGGTTGAACTTCACGCGAAAAGAGGACGAAAAAAGAGGGAGTCTTTTTCTTTATAAAAGTGCGAGAAAACTCAATATATCAAAACTTTTTCACTAACACAGGCACACATCGGATACTTCTAGTTAGTGTTAGTCCGATACGAGTAAATAATCGATTTTTTCGAGTACTGAGTACTTTTTGTACTCGATGTTTTGATGCAAGTATTCCGGCAGGTATCGAGTACATTGTACCAGTTTTTACTTGCTGTTCGCTTCTACAACACTTTTTAAGAAAATATTCCATCGTCTGCTTTTAGACGAGGAAGCTTTTTACTGGAAACCGTCAACATTGGTGCCACCGCCTCTTTCCCCACACGTTTCCCACACATTTTGACTGTTTCCAGTTTGCGGTATTACTTCAGTTTGCCCGTTTTGCTCTTTTTTCAAGCGAAATTGTGTATTACTCTGTAAAATAATGTTTGTTACACTGTGCGACAAATATCATGCCAAAGTTTAAATTTTTTTAATGAGCACATGAAGTTTTAGGGATTCAGCCGATTTCTGTCTTTTTTTTCAAGTTCTATAATTTTTGTATTGGCCATATCTCGAAAGTAGTTGAGGATTTATTCATACTCTCAAGCTCTGCGTTTATTGATCGCTATATACCACTCTATATAGTTTCTGCAAGACTCATAAAAATTTGGAGCTAAGTAGGTAAAAAAAAATCATAACGGTATTTTATGAATTCTTCTCATGAGAAGAGTAAGTGTCGATATTGCATTTTATGGAGAAAAGTTCATTGAAAACTTTAAACGCTTTTCTTGCAGAAAACGAGAGCGTGAAGTCTACCTTTATTTGTGGCTTGGATCACGACTCACAGTGCTTTGTCTCGCAGTGTTATATGTACTCTATGTATGGATACGCTCTGTATTATTCACATAATAAATGGACTATTCTTTTTTATGAATTTATTTTTCCTATTCGAATAAGTACGATACGAGTAAGTATCGAGTACTTGTCTCCGATACTTTGTTAGCATCGATACTTCTCACCGATACTTTCAATGAGTACTGGTATCGAGTACATGCCGGTATCGGAACAACACTACTTCTAGTCACTGAAAATTTGAACGTTAAATCGTTTTTTTTTCCAGCGGAAAAAGAGCTGAGTTGGCCACAATGCCTGTATTTGTGCTCTTCATTGTGAGCAACTCCTCTCTTTCTCTCTTTGTTACACTTCTACATAGAAATCGTTCATTATAGTTTGCTACCAGAGATGCCAACTCATTTTTTCTGTCTCCCCGACAGCCCTCGAGAAATTCCCCGATTTTCAATCGAATTCCCCGCACCGGTATAATTTTATATTATAACAGCGACACACGCTTAAAATTGATCAAGGTTAATGTTGTTTTAATGCGCTCCAGAACTGGTAGGTTAATAGTAAGGCACTTTCTGACTCCAGAATTCTTTTGACACATGGGAGATTTCATCTCAAAGGAACCCACTCTAAAAGTCGATTGAGGTCAAATGAATTAGCTGTACCGAGTTACTCGACGTTCATTTTGATAGATAAAAACTCAAAGGAAAATACATGGGCTTTCTATTGACCTAAATAAAAACAAAAAATGTTTCCTTTTGAAAACAAGTCAAAACTGTTTTCGATTTTGAAAAAACAAAATGGTCACATTTTCAATTTTCGAGATTTTTTTTTTCATTTTTCGAAAGAATAAATAAAAAATGTGTTCTATAAAAATTTCCAAATGCTATAGGTGATTAATTACATGGATCCAAAACAGGGGCTGTTTGACCAAAATATATAAATTCTACCGCCCTCCAACTACGCGAATTTCGGTGGACAGCCAAAATTAGGGTTTTCAAAAATTGGACTTTTTTCGAAAGTACAACAAATTGTGGAAAAAATTGACCAAACTTTTTTTTCTGTTATGTCCTGGTGCCATTGTTGATAGAAAAACATATTTAAATTTTAGACCGTATGTGCCAATGGCAAAAACCTTGTTTTGAGAAGAACGGGTTCAAAGTTTTGGCTATTGGTTTTTAAATATAACGACGAATCCCAACGGACGTTCCCCCCGCCCAATACGACCGAGAGGCGCATTTGCATAATGCACAGATCGGTGACCGATGCAATCGCAGTCCATAATTATTAATCAGGAGGTGCTGGAAAAAGGCATAGCATAGCCTTTGTGAACGGCCAAAGCGCTGCGCGACTGTTTTGGTCTGACTGACACACGCCGCTATTATCGTTTATATGTACGAAAGCACTTCGAGTTTCTCTCTGAAATTTTTACGAAACACTTTTTTAAAAAACAATTTCTCCAAACCAAGAAAGTGCAGGGCCCTCTTAAGAAGAGATGAAGATTATAAGACCCAAAATATGAAGAATTGCAAAAGTTAAACGATTTACATTACATAAAATTTGACAAAAAATATTTTACAGACTTTATTAACTAAAAGCTGAACGGTTTCAAATTCCCCGCAAAAAACAGCTCATTCCCCGATTCCCCGTACTAAGTAAAATTCCCCGTGCGAATCGGGGAATTCCCCGCAAGTTGGCATCGCTGTTTGCTACTTTGATTACTTTCGCTCTCTAAGTTGAGAGAGCAGTTAACCCATTCTAAACCTTGTCGCCCAGTTCATTTGTGTAAAGAGTTTACCAAAGATAAATGCATTTTATTTGAATAGTGAAAGAAAGCAATTTGGGTTTTAATTAAAATTATTTTTTTGATTAAGGAAGCTATGACTTTTCTCATGATATTATTGTTGAATAAATAAATAAATGGTAGCAGTAATTAGTAGATAGTTCAGTGGTGAGCGCAGTGCAAGGTTATAGACCACTTTTAAAGTGTAAAGCGCTCGTTTCAGATACGAATCAGACACTGAATCTCTTATGATATGACATTTGAATTACATTGTTATTTATTTTGATTGGCAGATAAAATAAATAGTTGGCTGAACAATTGTATACAGAAATACCAAATACCACATTAAAATGCGTAATTATCTTTTACAAAAAAAAAAAAAAAATAAGAATTTAAGGAAACAAAATAGAAAGGAGTATTTGTAAACGAAAAACCAAAAAGATAGAAGCAAATTAATCATCGAAATCTGTCAACGCACGAGCAGGCAGCAGAAGAGCTAAACATTTTTTCTCACCAAGATTTTCTCACTATGGCTGTTGTTGTTGCTTTTTAACACATACGCTCCCATCTGCAGACATGTGTCACACTGAAATTAAGCGTTGAATTGTATCGTTTTATTCACATTTGACAGCTGTCAATTTTGTGCGTACATAATTTATGTGAATTTTTCTCTAGCGCTGTTGTTGCCAAAAACAAAAAATAGAAAACAAATAACAAAAATAAGTAATAAAATTTACAAATTTTACAATTTTCACTCGTTTTACATTTCGTTAGGAAAACGAAACGAATTCGCATGACTTTTATGACTTTTATATGACTTTCGATGCTTTCATACTTTTTTTTTTATTTTATTTTGCTTTCAGCATTTGTTCCTATTATTTTCTGCTTAACTAGGATACTGATATGTATGTATATGTGTGTGTGTGTAAGTATGTAATATGAAGGTACTAAAAGTATTTTTATTTCATTAAATTGACGTAGCAAATCAAATTTTCGTAGTTCTTTTTTTTTTTTTTGATACCTTTTTCCTCTGCCTTTTGTTGGTTTGTTTGCTACTCTTTTTTATATTTTATTTTATGTTTTTTGTTAAATAATATGTGTGCTTTTGTTATTTACTACCATACAAGGCCGTATTTAGGGGGGAGGTTTTGGGGGTTCTGACCCTCCCGAAATGTGGAAACTTTCTTCTAATTTTTTATATTAATTGCCAGTGGATGGCAAAAAATTTGAAAATAAAATCTATTAGACGATTTTTGAATATTTTTTACTTCCATCGTTTTTTTTTTTAAAAAAGTCAAGTAAACTTGAAATCTTAGTTACACTATGGGACCAAATCTGATTTGTTTTCTTTGACCTGAGGTTTGACTTCGGATGCAAAAAGAGAAGGTAATGCTGAACAATAATGTATTCATAGTTTTTCTATGTCACTAACTGTTTTTGATTTAAAGTTTCGTCGTAAAACATTTTGAAAAGTTTAAAAATTAATAAAAAAACAATTGATGTGTGCACGGCACGCAAGATATTTGATGTGGAAACAGTTAAGCCAACTGAATGCCATATACATAAGCTCACATATGTCATATATAGGGATTTTATGTATAATGTAAATGCTAGGTAAATAATTCAAATTAAAACAAGTCTTTTATAAACTTAAAAATTTATTAGATATCATTATCTTTTATATATAATTGCCCAATTCACTATAAATTGCAAATGGTGTTGCATCATTGCAAATGCAAATTTTTATTCCATATCGCATATATTTGTTGTTGTGATAGCAAAAATATTTTGCAATTGCACCAAATCGTAGTTGCATTATTTTTCTTTTACTGAATGCATCGGGCGCGATATGTTCGCATATACGCATCTGTAATTGCATCTTTTTTTCCGCGCTTTAAGTTTTTCTTCCTGTCGATTTGAAATTTTATTATATGTGAAAATTGTATATAACGTCGCCTGAGAATTGATTTCGCGTATAGGTATATAAATTTATACACACATAAATCAATTCTCAGGCGACAATAAGTTCTTTCCGCATTTAACCTTAGAAAGGCAACCAAGAGTGACCAGTCACCCCACTACTTTTTTAAAGCACCGCAAAGAAAGAAACAATGTATTTTTATTGAAGTAAATAAGTGATTTTATAATAAATAAATTTGATTTTTTCTGTTTAACAATTTTGCTATTTACATAGATAAAAAAAGTGTTGCCTTTCTAAGGTTAATGTATAAAGCAAAATTTTTATAATGCCGTGGTTTGCTATCATTATCACTACATTTTGTTTATACATTTATTGAAACCTAGATTACTTATTACTTATCATTTTGTAGGTATTGTTTTTATATCCCAATATACATTATTGTTTGATATCAACTTGAGGTAGATTTGAGGTCAAATACCTTTCTCAAATCTCCAACGTTAATTCTCAAATGCACCTCAATGGTCCTATTATAGTCTTCTTAACTTAAAAGGCATATTTTTTATATGGTGATTTTCTTAGTTATCAAATTGAAAAATTTATGATTCCCAACTTGATATCAAAGGACTTTCTCCAACCTGTCAAACCTCACTATTCACTTTTTTGCTCTTACGCATCCCTCAAATTGAATTATAATTATGTACAAAATATACATTATGTAAAGCATATATTTCCCTTTAATTCATTTTCACCTCACTTTTTTTTCGAATTTTTTTCACTTTCACTCAGTTTTTTATATTTATTTTTCAAAATTGAATTGAATTTACAGAAAATGTTTTCCACAAATTAAATTTCTGTGAGAATCTGTGAGAAATCAACAGTATTGCCATACGAGTATACTTATAAAATATTGTAAATAATATCTCAAATTTAACTCAAATCGTATTCAAGTTGATATCAAGCGTTGGAAAAAATGTTTGGTTTCAAGTGGAGAAAAGTGTTTGATATCTAATTGAGAATTATAATATTTCTCAAACATTGAAAAAAATGTTGATTCCTAACATGATGTCAAGTTAAAAACAAACAAGGAGAAAAATGTTTGAACTTAAATTGAGAAATACATTGGAAATCAATTTGAGAACTAAGCTTTTCTCCAACATTGAAGAAATAAATTTTCAATGCATATTGGCATTTAAAAAAATATTTAATTTTAATCCAATCTAACTAACCGAATGCAAAACCTATCAAACGCCTGTGTTTGCTACGGCGACTTCTCTGCTTGTATGGTATGGTCGATCTCCACACGTTTAACACCAACAAATAATTCTGCCACGAATAAATGTACACACACATTTTGTGTTCGTATGTTTCGTTTGTATGTGTGAGTAAATTGATCGAAACATAAACAAGCAAACTCCGCTCGTATTTTAATTTCTCCCTCTCTTCTTCTCTTCTCTCTTCTCTTTGTTGTTTAGAGTAGCACAGTCATGCCGCGCAGTAGTGCGAGCGAGAGGGGAACTGGACGTTACAGTTATCTTACATCTTACGATACAGTTATTGTTACATTTTACACATTTGAAATTTTGCCCATACCGTGAGCTAAAATGTTTACACATCAAAAATAGAAAAAACTGTCGGATTTTGGAAAATTAGACTTATTTCAAACATGGGTTGCCAATATATTTAAGAATATAACTTTAGAATGCATTAGCTGTTTGCAAGGAAAACAAAATCAGGAATCATTTCCACACAAGACAGATAAATCATCTAACGAAATTCTAGGATTAGTACACACCGATTTGTGCGGACCTATGAAAATTGAGTCATTAGGCAGAAAAATATACTTTGCTACTTTCATTGATGATTTCACGAGAAAAGTTTTCAAAGATTTTAAAAATGAGGTGGAATTGGAAACAGGCAGGAAGATCAAGTCAGTCCGTTCAGATAATGCAGCTGAACTAACAAGTTATGAATTTAATGGTTTTTTAAAATCATGTGGCATTTAGCGCCAGCTTACTGTTGAATACACTCCACTGCAGAATGGAGTAGCAGAAAGAATGAATTGGATATTAGTAGAGATGTCAAGATGCTTTATGATAGAAGCGAAATTACCCGAATTTCTTTGGGCAGAGTTAATACACACGGCCGCGTACATTAGAAATCATTGTCCCACTAAATTAAATTTACAAAAGACACCAGAAGAAATGTGGTCAGGAAAAATACCTGTAATTAAGCACTTACGTCAAATTGGATGTAAAGCTTATGTTTTGGACAAAAAGCCAGGAAAGTCAAAATGGAGTGCTAGAAGTTAAGAGTATATTCTAGTAGGTTATTCAGAAGAATCGAAAGCTTATCGCTTATGGGAACAAGGTACGAGGTATATTATTAAAAGCCGTGATGTAAAATTTTTAGAAGAACAATTCGAAAGAGAAGTAAAAGAAGTTAAAAATGAACAGGATGGATATTTTCAAGTCGATATAAAGAAAAGATTAGAATTAGAAAATGAAAAGAGTAACATAGAAACAGAAGAAAAGGTTATAGAAATTGATGATTCGGATACAGAAGTATATCATGAAAGTTCAAGTGATATGATAAGGCAGCATTTTGAGGAACCATCATCACAAAATAATGAGGAAAGCTCAAATTATTCTATAAGACGGAGGTTAAGATCCTGGGCATTTAGTAAAAGCCAAGAGGCTGCAAATATTATGACCACAAATATAAGAGTTCCGGAAAATTTTAAGGAAATGTTTTCTTTACCTGATTGTAAAGAATGGAAAGAAGCTATAGACACAGAATATAAATCATTGATTAAGAATAATACTTGGGAGCTGGTAGATTTAACGGATGGAAGATCAACGATTGGCTGTAAATGGCTACTTAAAACTAAGTGTAGACCAGGTGGTACTGTTGAAAAGAGGAAAGCTAGATTAGTTGCCAAAGGATATTCACAAGAGTATGGCATAGATTACTTTGATACGTTTGCACCTGTTGTTAGACAAAGTTCTCTTTGTCTAGTATATGCATTAACAGTTGAACATGATTTACAATTACGACAATTAGATGTCTCAACAGCATTTTTAAATGGTGATTTGAAAGAAGATATATTTATTAAGGAAACGGCAAGAGAAAAAGTATGTAAGCTAAAGAAGGCTATATACGAATTGAAACAAGCTGGTCGTCAATGGTTTAGAAAAAATACGTGAGGTTTTTTTAAGTTTTGGATTAAAACAATCTAACTATGGTCATTGCATTTTTTATCTTAAAAATGAAGATAAAACATTAATAGTTGCTTTATACGTGGATGATATAATTATTGCGTCAAATTGCAATGATTTAACTGATTCTTTCAGTAGAAAACTACAAAAGAATTTTGATATAAAAGATATGCATAAACCAAAACATTGTATTGGTTTAGAAATTGTTATGCAAGCTGGAAAACTTTCAATATCTCAGCATGGTTATATTAATAATTTAATCAATAAGTATGGGCTTGATAAAGCAAAAGTAAGTCAAATACCCATGCAATCTAAAATTAATTTGGAGAAAGAACAAACAATTACTGGAGAAGGGGAAAAAGTAACTACATTTAGCAGTTTTTAGTCGACCTGACATTAGTTGTAGTGTTAATATGTTATCTCAGTTTAATCAGGATCCTAGAAAGCAACACTGGAACGCAGCTTTGCAAATAATTAAATACTTAAAAACAATCAAAGATTATGTATTAATGTTTCGTAAAACTGGTTTACCACTTGCTGGTTATGTAGACGCAAACTGGGTACAGGATACTAATGATAGAAAATCTCAGACTGGTTTTTATTTTTTATTCTCAGGTGCCGCTATATCTTGAGAATCAAAGAAGCAACGCGTAGTAGCTACATCGAGTGCTGAAGCTGAATATATGGCGTTGACTGAAGCAGCTAAGGAGACGTGATACTTAAGTTATTTATTAGAAGAGCTCGGATATAAATTGATGAATTCTCCGATAGAAATATATTCAGATTCGCAGAGCGCACAGCATATGGCTAAGTTTGGTGGACATCATTCTAGAACCAAACATATTCATTACAGATACCACTTTATATGAGATGCTGTCGAAAATAAAATTGTTGAAATAAAATATTTACCTACAAGCGAGATGCCCGCTGATGTTTTAACAAAACCACTGGCTAAGACAAAACATCACTTTCTTGAAATTAATGCAGTTGAGGAGTCGTGTTGAAGATCAACTACAATCAATTTCAACTTGTTACATATTTTATATATATATTGTTCAATGAATTTTAGTGTAGGAGTTTTGATTTGTTGAAAATATTTTCTTCACTCTGAAATTATACTTCTAAGAGGCAACAACTGGTTTGGTTCTTTATTATATATTCAATAGGAGTAAAATAAAATCTGTTCTTTGTACCTTTTTTCCTGCACCCCTAGACATAAACACAGATAAAATAAACGATTTCGATGAAACATGAATGAATTTTTATTTAAAAAGCAAACCGATGTTGCTGATACAATATTTGAAAATTCAATAAATAATAAAATATTTTATACAATGCAAAGTATGTATATATAAAGCTTACTACGATTATAAAACGTATATTCTGAATAAGTATTTAATTGTACAGTGCTATTTTAACACCCCTGCCCAATTAAATAATCCCTAGTAACTCTTTAAATTTCATAAAAGTTTTTCTAAAACGTGACGTAATGCGAAGTTTCTGACCTCAGATTTGTGTTCAGCATGGAAAATTCATTCGCAAACATTAGGAACTATATTATTCGCCAAACCCATGCAGGGCAGTGTTAGTGGATCAGCTCCAAAAGTTTTGGAGACAATCTAAAATTGTAATTAATTCTTTAACTCATTGTTGCTCTGAAGATTCCTTTTAATGCTGTGACTGTTCGAATTTATGGAATATATGCCAACATCATCCGGGCTTCTCATCAATGATAATCACTTGGAAAAATGAGCCTCTGACGATTTTTTGCATTTTTGGTAATTTTTTTAAGGTTGAGTAATGGGAAGTCAATGAGTTAACTGGAATTCATACTAAATATTTATTTGAAAAAATTTAAATTGATTGTTTTGTAAATTTTTTGTCATTTTCGGCCACTTTTGTTTTAGGTTAAGATTAAAAAAAAAAACTTAAAAAGAACAAATCCTAAAGCTTCAAGGCATTTATCCACTCTTGTCCTTTAGTCTTATAAAGTCGATCAAATACATCATCGTATCTAATTTATTGTATTTAAACATCAGTTTCATAAAAATTATTTATGAATATTTTTTTCGAATAAAAACACCCTCCCCCCAGAAAAAAAATCCTGTCTACGGCCCTGCTACCATACTCACTACTTTTTCTGCCATACTACTTATTTTATGTTCGTTTGTCATTCAGCAGCACTCACTCACAATTCAGTTCATTACAATCCCTCAACAGTTCGTTTAGTTCAGCTGTCTGTCTGTCTGTTTGTTTGTCTGTCCAATAGCATGTCCATCAGTCAGTTAGTCAGTCACTCATTCATTCATTCAGTTAGTCAGTCAGTCTCATATGTTGCAACTACTATTTGAAAATATAAAACTCTCCATGTTACTTTTTTTTTTTTTTTTGTTTTTTTTTTTTGTACATAAACGATTTATAGTTATACGAAAAATGAAATTGGATGAAAGGAAGAAAAAGTTTATACTTTTGCTGAATTTGTACTATTTCGTAGTTTGTAGTTATTGTAATATAAATCCCAAAGAGTCATAAATCTTTAATGGAAAATCTTTTTAAGACATATTCAATGTGTTTTCATTTCATTTGTTGTTACTGCTTTTGTTGTTGTTGTTGTTATTGTTGTGCTCTAGAGAATGTAATTATGTATTTTTATATTTATGCTTTAGTCGTAGGTATACATTACTTATATTATTGCCATTTCATTACTTACTACTTTTTTTTATTATATAGTTTCATATATAATGTATTCAGATACATTGAAAAACTGTGATTGTTTTGTAATACTTCTACGAAATATTTAAATTTTTATGTTAATTATAACAATAAAAGAAACTCTTTTTTAAATTGGCTATAAACAAAAATACTATTTTAAATTATTTCTTATTTTAAATTTGATCTATCTATATGTAAGTGATTTGTATATCAGTGAACTGGTAAATGCAAATCTGTGTAGAAAGGGAAAATTTCTATATACATATATTCTCAATTGTTGTTGTTTTGCTTTGACTACAATAACTGTTAAATTACACTCTCACAGAAGCGATGCTCTCAGAGATCGAGTCACTCTCAATCACGGTTGCCACTTTGGTACAATTCTACCAAAACTGGTACATTTTTTACTATTTTTCTGCGTTTGGTACATTGGTACATGTTTTTAAAATTTGCTACATTCTGTGGGCAAAGTTAGCTTTTATAATAATTAAGAATTGTAAACTTATGTTTAAAATATTTTTTGTTGAAAAAGGTAAAATTTAAATATACATATATAGTATATAAACTAAATTGTGTGTCGGACGTTAAGAGTCTCATTATATCTAGTCGGCCAAAAACTATTTTTAAAATACAAAATATATTTCAATTAGGGTGTTACTTTTTATAAAAGATGTAGTCTGGTGTTCCAGCCTAATTTTTAAGGTTATTTCGGGAATTTTTTATTATATTGGGAGTATGAATGTATAAACTCGTATTTTTTTCGTAATTTGGACATTTATTGTGAAAAAGTGATTATAAATGTATTCTTTAAAGTATTGTTCATCGTTAGCCACAACCTTTTCCCATCTTTCTGGTAGCATACGGATTCCGGGTCGAAAGAACTCCTCATCTTTTGAGGCTATCCACGAATCGACCCATTTTTTGAGTTCTTCGAAAGAACGGAAGTGCTGTTCAGCCAGGTCATGTGTCATCGATCGGGACAAGTGGTAATCAGAAGCAGCAATGTCTGGAGAATACGGCGGGTGGGGTAGCACTTCCCATTTCAGCGTTTCCAAGTATGTTTTTACTTGCCTTGCAACATGCGGCCGAGCATTGTCGTGCTGAAGAATAACTTCGTCGTGTCTATTCTCATATTCTGGCCTCTTATTCTTTAATGCTCGGCTCAAACGCATCAATTGTAGTCGGTAGCGGTCGCCAGTGATCATTTCATTCGGTTTCAGCAGATCATAATACGCGACTCCTTTCATATCCCACCAAATACACAGCATGAGCTTGGATTCATGGATGTTCGGCTTTGCCGTTGGTGTTGATGCATGTCCGGGCGGTCCCCATGATTTTTTACGCTTTGGGTTATCGTAACGTATCCACTTTTCATCGCCAGTCACAATACGATGCAGAAAACCCTTTCTTTTCTGTCGTTCAATCAGCAGTTCACATGTGAAAAATCGGCGTTCGACGTCTCCCGGCTTCAATTCGTACGGTGACCAATTTCCTTGCTTTTGAAGCATTCTTAATGCTTTTAATCATTTAGAAATGGTTGATTGATCAACTCCTAAAGATTATGCAAGTTCTTGTTGCGTTTGACATGAATCTTCTTCGAGTAATGCCTTCAATTCTTCACCTTCGAACTTTTTCGGGCCGCCTGAACGTTCCCTGTCTTCAACATCAAAGTCACCACTTTTGAAACGGGCATAACACACCTGACACATTCTAACGTCTATAGCACAGTCAGGATAAGCTTCAGTGAGTAAACGGTGTGCTTTAACTGTACAAAAAATTGTTTTTGGAATTTATTTTACGTTATTTTAGTAGTGTTTTTTACGTCCAAAGTGGGCACCTAAAAAAGGTGTGGGGCTGGACCGGGTGATTACAGTACTTAAAGTCTTCTTGAGCAAAAAATTTAAATAGATTATTGTTCTGTAGGTTTGTCATTCTAGCAGGTAGTAGATTTAAACATTTGGACTAAAAAATAACAAAATGGCGGACTTCCAGATATTTTTTGTTTTTTTAAATCGCGTTGATTTTTGCTGAAAATCGTTGTAAAAAATAGGAAATAATGATTAAAAATAAACAATTCTACTACCTGCGAGAGCCATTGACGTGTAAAATAACACATTAAAAGTTCAGCCCAATCGGTTCGATAGAATTCTCTCAAACCCCTGAGCCGGTCAATTAAACGTTGTTTCGAGAAAATCGCTTTTTAAGTTTTAACAACAGATAAAGTTTTCACAACAGGCGCATTCGACTATGAGCTATAACTTCGTTAATATTTTGAGTTTTGGTCTGAAATTTACAGTATACTTTCAATATATTGTACTTTCGAAATGCATTTAAAAAAATTGATTTTTTGAAACTCGAACACCAGACTACATCCTTAATAAATGAATAGTAATGTTATTTATAATATTGGTACATTTTCCCCCCATTTGGTACATTTTTTTGTAAATATTGGTACAAAATAAAATGAGTAAGTGGCAACCGTGCTCTCAATTTAATATTTTCACATACGTGTATGTGCAGTGTGGCCAACTCGACGCTTTCCCGCTAAAGTTAATGCTGTTTGATAATTAAAACGCGGAAAAAAGTGATTTTGCGGTCAGCGGGTTTTTTAGGTTTTTGTTCAATTTAAAAGACACTTAATGATCTACTAAATAATCCATTTCTTGAATAATCCTAACATTTTTTTTCGAAACAATGACCAATGAACTTATTTAAAACCAAATCAATTCAATAAATTCTCTACTTCATATAAAAAATGAATTGAAAAACGAAAATTCATTTTGTGAAAACTACAAAATAAGTACCTAGTGTTAATTTATAATGCTTCTGAATTCAGACTAAAGAGTGTTTTATGGCCAGAAAAAGCTGATAAGGAGTGAGATCGAAAAATCTTAACATATATAATATTCAATAATTTTTAAACGGTTAATCTTAGAGTTTTGATTTTTTTTTATTTAATTGATAATATTTTGCAAATTACAGAAAAATATAACTTTTATAGTTCTAACCACTATTTATGAACTCGTGGACCTTTTTTGGTAAGCCTTCCATTAGAGATTTGATAGTTGTTTCAGAAACCTTTTTGGAACAGTTTGCCCATCTCCTTTTAAAATCTTCGATATTTTGGGACACCTTTTTTGTGCTCTTTAAGTTTCTTTTCACAAGAACCCAATATCTCTCCACTGGTCTTAGCTCCCAACAATTTGGAGGATTAGCCTCTCTTGGTACAAAAACTATGTTATTACTTTGGTACCACTCCAGAGATTTCTTGCCGTAGTGACATGATGCCAAATCGGGCCAAAAATATGTGGACACATTGTGCTCTCTTATGAAAACAAGAAGAAGTCTTTTTTCAAACATTTTTTGATGTATATTTCGGTATTTATAGAGCCCACTGTAAAAAATGACTTGCTTCTTTTGCGGTTGCCGCAACTGCATATAGCTTGCCATACCAGGAATTTAGGAATTTAGGTTTTTTTTTCTTCTTTTTTGTCTGCTTTTGGATTCTAATTCGATTTTAATTTCCGAGCTCTACTTTTGGCATCTAATTTTTTTGCAGTGTTCCTGTGTGGAACTTTTTGGAGTTTGTATGTTTTCAATACTGCATTGGCTTTAACTTTTCGCACCAAATAGTCAGAGCACTGGGCTAACCGGGCAGCTTTTCTACCAGATGTGTTTGGAGATCTTTTCAATATGCTTTCTATTTTCTTGGCTTTCCCAATATCATGTGGTCCTTGTTTTCTTCCCGAACCAGGTTTCCTATCGATGGTCAAATTCTCTTGAAACTGTTTAATAACATTGGAAACAGTTTGTTCCAGAATCCGAGTGAAAGTGAATTAGAAATCGAGTGAAATTGTTTTTGGTGTTCTAGAAACCGAGTGAATTCATATTCACTATTTTTTTTGAACTCGTTGTAATGTTTGCAACTTGATGTAATTTTCAATCAGCTGATTTTTGGCGCAAGGAAAAACAAAACAAGTTGTGAAAATTTAAAAATATTAATGCTTTAATTTTATATGCGCTAAATATTGAAGCCAAAAACCAATATGCTAGCGTAAAAATTAAAAGGCGAACATTAACAGCGGCAGCGTTGGCGGCCGTGGAAGTGCCGGCAGTGGAAGAAGCGGCGACCACAGCATCTATCGGGGTGGACAGCTATTTTTTTCCTAATATTTGTCTTCTAATCCATCCAAACCTATTGATGTGTTTAAATAGAAAAATGCATACAAAAATATATGTATGAAATTACCTTTTTCCAATCTGATACAGGTCCGTTTTCAATTGTCGCCACAGTGTTTCTACTTTTGGTTGGTTGGTTAAGGAGGCCGACCCACAGTAGACCTTCTGTGAGTCAGAAATAGCGCCGTTTTGAAACCACTTTCTCAATCAACTAAAATTAAAGCTGGACTGTTACTAGCCCAGCTGGGCTCTTACCCAGCCCGTGGAGTTTAGGTAATTTAGCAGATTCTTTGGACTGACTGCTTACTTTCTCAAGAAGATGCCTTGATGCTTCTTCATAAACTTGAGGAATAGGGCATACTGGAATGATTTCTTATGCTTTCGTCTTGAAATTTTTATTTTCATTCATATTTTTTATACTTGATTAATTTTTTATTAAATTTACTTATATTTTTCCGCCGATTTCTCTATTTCACTTGTTGCTGCTAAAGTAAATTCAAAACACTTTTTTTTGGGTGAATTCGGTTTCTAGAACATGCGAATTCGTTCGAAATTCACTTTTAACAACGAGTAAGAAAAGAAAATTGAATTCTAGAACACTAAACAGTGAAATTGATGTGATTTCAATTCACTTTCACTCGAAAGTGAATTTCGGAACATGGATGTATATTTCAAAAGTATTTTGTAAAAATTTCAGAGAACGCAGAGTGCTTTCGTAGATATAGACGATTATAGCGGGGAGTGTCAGCCAGGCCAAAACAGTCGCGTGGCTCTTCTACTTCCCTTTCAGCCGTTCAGAAAGGCTTGGCTATGCCTTCGTTCAGCAATTATTCTACCAGTCCCATAAAAATTTGTTAAGCTTCGGACCGAGAAAGTTCAGGGTCGCCTTAAAATAACACTCACTGATTTCAATTTCGTTTTTGTAAAATGTTTATATGGAAAGTGCGTGTAGCGCTGTTATAATATGAATTTATACCAATGCGGGGAATTCGATCGAAAATCGGTTATCGGGGAGAGAGACTTTTACTATGAGTCTGAATCAGTGTTGCCATATTTTTTTGGGCAAAAACTGTAAAAAGTAAAAACAAAAACTGTATTTTGGTAAAAAAAAACTGTAACCTATAAAAACGAAAAAACAAAACTAAAATTTTTTATTTGAAAAGTTTCTCAGTCACTTGCCCATCATTCCCCCACACATTCAAAATTTAATAGGTCCAATAATATAATAGTTTCCGCATCTTTGGGAGATGCTATGCTTTTTCGAACGGGGCAAAAATTTTAAATTCTATAACTTCTGGAAAACTTAATATAATAATGGAGCAAAATTTGGAAAAAAATTCCCTCATTAGGCATGATTCGGAAATAAAACACAAACGAATATACAGGGTGACAATCGTAAAGTGACGCACACATTTCAGCAGTTATTTTCAAAAGGACGTACTTCCATTAAGTACAATTAAGTGCTAACATTGCTGAATATATAAGCATTCATTTGAACCCCACCTCATTCAATATAATCTCCTTTAGCCTGCACACATGCCTTCAATCGATCCGGAAATCGAAGGACTGTTCGCCGCAGGACTTCCTGATCAATTTCAGTCCAGGCTTTCTCTAATGAATTTGTCAGCGACTCCAGACTGTGGTGTTGAGATGCACAAGCCTTACTCTCTAAAATACTCCAAATAGAGTAGTCCATTGGGGAGTATGGTGGTCATTCTTGAGATGTTATGAATCCAGAAAAATTGTCTTTTATCCATGTTTGCGTTAATTTTGCCACGTGGGAAGGTGCAGAATCTTGCTGGAAAGTCCAGTTTTCATTTCCAAATGTATCTTGGGCCCAGGGAAGAACATGTTCATTTAAAATGCTCCGATAAACAACCTGGTAAATTTTAACATCCTCTTCAACGAATATTAGAGGGGTTCTGGCATTAGCGGAAACTCCAGCCCATACCATAACGGAAGCTGGCTTTTGAACTCGGCCAACAGTCCTATTTTGTTGCGATGGTGATGTTAGCCACATTCGGTCATTTTGCGCATTGAAATGTTGTTCAACCGTGAAAACTTTTTCATCTGTAAACAAGATATTTTCAACATTTTTTAACACGGAGGAGCGTAGCAACGCCTTGCATCTTTGCAGTCGCAAATCTTTCTTTTTTTGTGTTAGATCTTGAGCTTTTCGGAGCTTGTACGGCTTAAGATTAAGCTTTGATTTTGCAATGATTCGCACTGTTTCACGGTTTACTCCCACTTCCTTAGCGATTTTTCTCATTGAGCGCCTTGGGTTTCGCTTGATTCGTTTACGAATTTTTTCTGTTAAACCAGTAGTGAAAATGAAATGAAATGTTGAAAATTTTCCCCGGTCTCTATCTCCAAAACCCCCAGTTTCATTATATCGAATAATAGCTCGGTCTACCGTACGACTTGACAAATTTAAAGCCTTTGCAATTTGACGGCTACTACGATTTGCCAAATTAAATTTCATAATTTCACGACGAATATTTTCCTTGTCCATTTTTATGGAAATTTCAAAATGTAGTAACAAAAATTCAAATGAAATTAAAAGCAAAGCCAATGACGAATGAATTTGCTTTTTAAATTACAGTAACGGTAAATGGCAAAGCTTGCTGCAGAGTATTAAACTTGCGTCACTTTACAATTGTCACCCTGTACAAATTTTGTATTACTATTAAACCAGTTCTTATAAAACTTTCACCCAAAAAAAAAGTTATTTGATTTGCGTTATTTATCATAACAACAACAACAATCAGCCATCAGACTGTTTTTGTTTGAAAAAAATAGCATTAAACTGGTGTCAGATTCTACTCGCAAAAATGCTCTGAAATAGTTAAAATTATTTTATTTAAATAAATATGTAATAATATTAGTAAAATCATAAAACTGACTCCTTTAAAATTAAGTAAAATAAGTCAATTAAAAAAGAAACAAATGTTACTACTATTATTATTATTATTAATAAGAAACACGAAATAACAGTCTTGTTATGACTAGTTCAAAAATTAAATTAATATTCCTGGGTCCGATTTTTTGAGTAGTCATAGTTCACCAGCAATCAATACAACAATTTTAAAAGCCCTCAAAATGGTTTCATCACATTTCTTGTACATTTCTTTTGATGCCACAAAATTTGTTCAATTTTATAATTTTTTTAAGTAAGTCTTTTGTTCTTTTCAGCTAATTTTCGAATTTTAGTTTTGTTAGTATTAATTTGGGCAGATATTCTTCCCACATTCGCTATCTGCAAGTGCTACCCTGAAATACAATTACACTTTTATGATAACCAAAACATTCTATTCTGCATATTATTGTAAAAACTGTGAAAACTGTAAAATCGGGAAATAAACTGTAATATTTGAGGGGAATCCGTAAGACTGCATGCCGACCGAAAAAACTGTAATTTACAGATAAATCTGTCAATATGGCACCGCTGGTCTGAATCCATTTCAATCTCCTCTGCCTCTCTCTCGCTCTCATTTTCCATGTCTTTTCGTCTCACCCCTCTCTCTTCGTTTCATTACTCTCTTTCTTTTGAAATCAAAATTCAGAATATATTTATTACGCCAGAATTTCTAGAATTCTTAAGCCAAAATTACAAAAATCCTAATTTTGACCATTTACGGTCGTCTATAGAACTTTTCACAATTTTCTGACTAATCGTTAGAATTTTTTTCTTTCGTCGCATCTTACATCATTATCTATAATTAGTTTATCTTATTGTTTCTGTCACCAGAATTTTGAAAAAATTTAATGTAAAAGTGTTGAGGATACTGAAAATATGGAAACTTTCTATAAAAAATTGCATTATTCATAGTTTTTCTGGTTTAGTAAAGTTAGAATTTAAATTTTACTACCAACTTAAATATATTTTATTTGCAATTCTCTTCAATTCGGTTACATTAAACTCACATGAAAAAACTTTAGAATAATTCAGTAAAATAAAAAACAAGTCATTCAAATCATTTCTTTAAATTGCCTGGCTGATTTTGTTTTTGGGTTGATGAAACCGACTTTCTTTTTTTTATATTTTAATTTTTTTTTTTTTATTATCTTCACTCTCTCTCTGTTTCTCGCTTTCAAACATACATTTTTTTTTCTTAAATCATTTAATAATTTTTAAAGAAAATTTTTTTCTACATTATTTCCATACCAATTTTCCTATGCCGTCAGTAATTTGTGCACGTTAATAGCCGTGGAATTACTCAGGCAACAAAAAAAAAAGAAGTAATAATAGGGAAAAACTATTTACAAATGAAAAGACGAAAATGAAAAGAAAGAAATTAATTTGTTCCACTTCACCCACCCGCCTAACAATGATAAGAAAATTCATATTTTTTTTCTATTACTTTTTCAGTGATGGTTGTCTGGGGCAATTGATGATGGTGTTAGTGTTGGTGTCGGTGTTGGTGTTTCCAAGTTTCACAACTACTCGTACTCTATTGAGTGAAGAAAGGTAGCTAGGTAGGTAGACATCTTTAGGTTGAAAAGCCAAACCCACCAACACACAAACATATTCACACGCACGCATTTATAATTTATCTTAAAAGGCAAAAGCAAACTAAAAACAAAAACTGCAAAAAAAAAAAAAAAAACAAAAGGTTTAGACAAAAAAACAAAAAAAAAAAAAAAATAGCTGCTAATTTATCTAATAGTCATGTCGTCGGCGTCGTCATCGTCATGACGTCGACAATATCGTTGAGGTCGTCATCGTCATTGTCGTCGTCGTCTTCGTCGTCGTCGCTGTTGTGGTCACAACACAATGACAATGCAAAAGAGCAGCCAGTCAACCAGCCAGCGGGCAAGCAGTCCACAATCGCTAGCCATGTTACATAGGCGAGACAGTTTAGGTCGCCCCTAGAGCTGGTCGTCGCCTCATCGCTGTAAAAAGAAACCAAAGAAGAATCAGAGTAGAAAAGGCTCATGAAATGGTAACAGAGACAAAGGGCAAAAAAACAACAACAAAAAATAACAACAAAAAAACTGCAGGTCATTTTGCTTACACTTGCTGTATAGTTGTTATTTTGTCTGATTTGCTGCTTTCTTTTTGTACAAAAAAATTATAGTTTTTACAAAAAAAAAAAAAAACCTACAGGCACATAGCAACAGAACAAACCCGCATTTTTGTTTTTTGCTTTTTAATTTTTTTTTTTGTAGTTTTTGTATTGTAATCCCACTGTCATGGTGTAGGTAGAGGTTCAGACGTAGAGAGAGCGGTACCTGACCGCCTAATAATATAATCGTAACTTGTTGGTCATTTAAAAGAGATTTTTTTTCGTTTTGCTTTTTTCGTTTTTTCCGGTATTCTTTTAAAAGGTGATTATCGTAAATTAGTGAGCAAAAGTGTTTGGCAATAAATAATTATATTAGGTTAACAGGTGAAAGAAAAGGCGGTGAGCGTGAGTGCTACTTGTACTCAATAGTTTCTATGACTTTTCTTTTGATTTTCCAAAAAAAAAAAGAAGATATATGTATGTATATGAGCGCAGCATCTGCGTGAAATTTGCCTAAAATTTCATAGATTTCAATTGAAGCATTAAGGCATAATTTATTCTTAGGCATCTTTTGATTAGATTGCAATAAAGGAATCTACAACAAAGTCAAGTTATTAGAAAACATTTATAATAAATTCTGTTGAAGATTTTGTAGTTTTCTTCCCTCTATTTTGTTGTTGCTTTTCTTCTGTTGATACTCTTTCTTTACACTTATCGGCACAAACACAACTTAGTACACGTATATAACACATAAGAGAAAAGCTCCGCTATATGCAATCAAGCAGAGGCATCTAGGTCAGCTCTCTCACTAAAACTGCGAGAAGTAAACTCTCTGGTTGATTATATGTAGCCGAATAACAACTGCATAACTTCATTTCTTACTGGTTTCGTATGAATACAACAAAAACTCGATTTTTCACGTGACCGTTATTGTTGAAGCTTTTGCACTCATCCTCTCTCAATTTTCTGAAGCTTTTTTTCAGTTGATACTCTCTAAACGTATCGGCCAGCGATGCCAACTTACGGGGAATTTCCCAATTTGTGGGGAATTTTAATTAATACGTGGTATCGGGGAATGCGCTGTTTTTTGCGGGGAATTTGAAACCGTTCAGCTTTTAGTTAATAAAATCTGTAGAATATTTTTGGTCAAATTTTATGCAATGTAAATCGTTCAACTTTTGCAATACTTCATATTTTAGGTCTTATAACCTTCATCTCTTCTTAAGAAGGCCCTGCACTTTCTTGGTTTGGAGAAATCGAGTTTTAAAAAAGTGTACAATTTGAAAGTATTATATTTCAAAAGTATTTTGTAAAAATTTCAGAGAGAAAATCGAAGTGCTTTCGTAGATATAGACCATTATAGCGGCGAGTGTTAGTCAGGCCAAAACAGCCGCGCAGCTCTTTGGATTCCCTTTCGGCCGTTCAGAGAGGCTTAGCTTTGCCTTTGTCCACCTCTTGATTAATAACTCCAGACTGCGATAGCATCGGTGACCGATCTATGCTGATGCGCCTCTCGGTCGTATTGGGCGGAAGGGAGGTCCGTTGGGATTCGTCGATATATTTAAAAATCGATAGCCAAAACTTTGACCCCTTTCTTCTCAAAACAAGGTTTTTTCCATTGGCATGTATGATCTAAAAGTTAAATATGTTTCTAAACAACAATGACCCCAGGATATAATAGAAAAAAAGTTTGGTTAATTTTTTGTTCAATTTGCAGTGTTGTACTTTCGAAAAAAGTCCAATTTTTGAGAAAACTAATTTGGCTGTCAGCCATTTCGTGAATTATTGGTCAAACAAAATAATGGTAGTATGTCCTAAGACCATAGTCATAAATTTTCGAAGGATTTTTTAGGCCTTCTAGTGTGCCGCATTCGTGCGATGATGTTTTTCAAAGCGTCCTTCATTAAGCTACAAAAAAAATCTTGCATACAATTTTTTTTTAATTATTACACAATTTTTTCTTATATTTAAAGTCACGATTGGGCTCAAACTTACACAAAGTTTAGCCTTATTGGGTTAGTTATCACACCAAATTTGAACACGATCAATCAAAAATTTCGAACACGTTTTTTATTTAATCTTCCGAAAAAATGAAAAAAATATCTTAAAAATTAAAAATGGGACCATTTTTTTCCAAAATCAAAAATAGTTTTGACTTATTTTTCATAAGGAAACCTTTTTTCTATTTGGGTCAAAAGAACGCTCATATATTTTCCTTTGAGAGCTTTGAGTGTTTATCTATCAAAATGAACGTCGTGTAACTCGGTGCACCTGATTCATTTGAGCTCAATCGATTTTAAGAGTGGGTTTCCTTGAGATGAAATCTCCCATGTGTCAAAAGAATTCCGGAGTCAGAAAGTACCTTTCTATTAACCTAACAGTTCTGGACCGCATTAAAATAACATTAATCTTGATCAAATTTTAAACGTGTCTCGCTGTTATAATATAAAATTATACCGGTGCGGGGAATTTGATTGAAAATCGGGGAATTTCTCAAGGGCTATCGGGGAGACAGAAAAAATGAGTTGGCATCCCTGGTATCGACGTAGTACACGTGACAGGAAAGCAGCTATGTGGAATAAAGCTCTCTCACTAAAGCACATAAAATAAAACTGCAAGAAGTCAACTCTCTCTCTGCATGGTTGTATATAGCCGATCACCATATGACCTCGTTCGCTAAACACTAACAACAGCATAACTTCATTTCTTTTAAGTTTCGTATGAGTGCGACAACAACACGATTTCTGTTGCAAAATTTTCGATTTACCCTCGCTTAAGAAGTTTCACTTCAAAAAAATTATGTATCTGTAGGCACTCACAGCAAAAGTGAAACTTTGTTGTTTATATGAAAATTCGCTCAAGAAAATCGAAAGCTTCCAGAGCAACTTCAGAAAGTTTCTAAAACGTGGAATCCTTTCTCTCCATATTACATTTCATATCTTTTTCGGACATGTTGCCATTGGGCGTAAGACTTCCTCACTACTACGTCATGAATCTATGAGGAAGCCTAACTCGTAGCTGCCTTGGGAAGGTATAAGAAAGCTTTTGTTTTAATTGAAGAAGCATTCCTTTCAAAGCCTTATATTGTTCTAATTGTTTCTAGTTTTTACTCTTTATAAGAATATTTAACGATGATTTGATCTTATTTTCAGCGGCAGACTTTTTAAATATTTTCCTTTTCTGTTTTTTGCCAAACTGTCATGCTTTTTATTTCGCTATTAGCAGTTCACAATAGAATTTGATGTAGTTAAACAACTTGTTAAGTATACATAACAGCTAGAATTATACGTGTTATATCTGCCGCTTTGTTGTTGTTTTCCTATACAATTATCGCTGCTAGTTATACATAACTAGAAGTGGCGAATAAAACGCAGCTAATAAGTGAAATAGTAAGACCTGTGAAGCAATACTAAGCTGTTTGGAAGAGTAGATGAGAGGCTGAGAGGAAAAGTGGTATAACTTCTACGTTCAGAACAAAATGGAATAATTTTACTTAAGAGCAAAAGCAAAACGAAATATGTTCAGAGCAAAAGTGAAACGAAATATGTTCAGAGCGAAAACGGAATAAAAAACTATGCTGTTCTTAGGTTAGGTTAGGTTGGAGTGGCTGTCGAGAGACACACTTAGGTCTGAACTGCCCATTGTGATACCACATAGTTGGACCTACAGTTTAACGCCGATTCCGAACGGCGGTGTGGCAATTTTTTACCGGCTTGGTGGTTTTGCCATTACCAACCAATGTGTGTACTTGTACACTATCTTATAATTCTCATACACTTCATATTGATAGTGAATATAAGAAAGTAATGAAAATTAACCACCAGACGAAGACGGGAATCGAACCCGAACCTCCCAGATAAAAGTCTAGTGCACTATCCACTAGGCTATCGAGGTCGTCCTTGCTGTTCTTGCTCTGAAAGAATTGTTATACCATTTATGCTCTTACTTTTAAGGCGTTTCATTTTCACTCTAAACCGTATTACTTATGCCATTCTTGCATTGATACTCTAAATTATTTCACTTTTGCTCTTATACAAATTTTAGCCCGCTTTTCCTCTCAGCCTAGACAAAAATAAACAAACTGCCGAAAGCATGTCAATCAAGCTCATACACGGCTCCAGCGGCTTGTCCTGTATCGTGAAATATCAAAATCTTTTTGATTTCGGTCAAGCAAGTTATCTACGTGTCTATGTGTTGTATACACTCACATTTTCACTAACCCATGCAAATGATTGATGTCAAATGATTGATCGTGTAAGGGCGCTATTCGTATGAGTGCAACGAAACTGCGATTTTCACGTGACCGTTTTTGAAGTTTGTGTTCTCTCCTCTTTCTAATGATAGACTGTGAAATAATGAAAGATTCTGGATGAGGGGATCTCTTGCCGGGACTCAAGGTTTAAATAACAAGATTTAGATTGAAAGTAATATTTATTAGTAAATTCTATTAATCACAATTGAAACAATAATACAAAATGTGAGTGCCAAGATGAGTATTAAATATAAAAACGCGCAACTAATGAGCGGATGAGTTTAATTTAAATGATTGTAACGAAGATTAAAAATGATTCGACGTGTACACGCAATGAGTGAAAAAACGAGAATGCCGGAAGTCGATTTATTTGTCTCCTCTTTCAATGCTTATTCCTCCTGTTAGAAAGTACCCATTTTTACAACGCTGTTCAGAATGAGTTAGTGCTGAGTGCCGAGTTGCATTTCGACATCAAAATTAATGTCAATTTTGAACATAGACCTTCATTTAAATTTTCTCGATTATCTTCCAAGTTCAATAGGACTTCAGCAAAATTGGCGAGTACTTTTATTGAAAATCAAACTATGTTACGCTTTACATATTTCAGGTTTCCTATAGTTTGTTGTTTCTACAGGTATAGAAATGAGTCTAAATCTAAGTTATTTTTAGTTCTTTACATCACATAAAACCTCAGTCGATTTTATCAATAAATTTTATTTTTCTCACAAAAATTCTAAACATATTCTATTTTATTGATGCATTCCTCTATAATTTTCCCGAATTCCACTAGAGAAAAAATGTCAAAAATTGATTTGCTTGAAAAAAATCTACGATTAACACAGCTGAGCAATTTCATTCATCAAAAAACAAGATCAACTAAGTATTAAGTGCCAAGGCTCAACACTAAACACAACAAGAATATGGTTGAATAATCATACAAAAAAGATTAAATGAACAAAACAAATAAATCTGATGTGCGAATTTTAAAAATTCCAAAAAATTTGTAAAGAAAAAACAAATAAAAGAAATAAATAACAAAAAGTAGTGATTTGAAAAACTATGGTTGGAAATTAAATACCTTCAGGCCAGCCCTACATACCTACACCCAGTGGTAAAAATTACTACTTCATGCTTGATTGGCTAATTGCACCTGAGGATCACATGGTATACCTGTGCCATGGAAGATATTGTAAAAACACAAAGCAAACAAAAAAAAAAAGAAAAGATTATCTACATCAAAAATATTTGTAGTAGAAAGAAGATATTGTAATTGTGCGTTTCATTTCGATTAAATGATCTCCTTTCATTACGATATTGTTAAAGAGACAATAAGAAAGCAAGTAAAGGAGAGAAAGGGCGATCCTTTTTTTTTTTGCAAGACACTTTAGATGAGGACATTCTAAAGTGCTATGCATTCAATAGCGACTAGAAGTGTGGTAGAGGAAAAATACAGGAAAAGTTGAATGTACCTTTATATTCTTAATCCTTGTTAAACCCATGTCAAATGTGACAATAGCATTTCTACTTACAATTTTTTTTTTTTTTTTTGTTTATCCTCTAAACTATTGGCATTTTTGCTTTTGTTCCAATTTGTGCAAGCATACAGGTGCAGCTGTGGAAAGGAAAGTGGAAATTCCCTCTTTTTTACAATGCACATGTAGAAAAATAAAGAGGCATGTAGAGAATTATATAAACATGTATTTATAGAATTTATAGTAGACAATCTATAACCTGCTACAGTTTTCCTTTCATTATAATCTTCCAGCCTATTGAAATTTATGCAGAAAAAATAAAAAAAATTATTTTCTCTATTCGCTTTTCTCTTTTGGCATAAGTATTTAATATTGTTATGCTTTTTTTGGTTTTTGTTTGAGGCTTGGAAAAATCTGTATACAAATTATGATGGATTTTCTGCACACATGGCACACATTTTTATTTTTCTTATACACCTTCAATGTTTTTGCTTTTTTTTCGTTTTTGGGGTATGTAGTAAATTGAAACGTATATCTCATTGTGTTGTGTAAAATATTTCCCACGCTCTTTCATGCAAAGCAAAAAAAAAAAGGTAACCAATCTCATTTCACAAATGTTCTAGGTTTATGTTAATGGAAAAATACACGAGCATACCGATGAAAAATAAGCGCGCTAAACCTGCAGTTACACCTGTGCCACAAAAAATTAAATAAATACAAAAAAAATACAATAATAGAGAAGAAAAATTTGCTAGATTTTCCGATTTTGAATGATGATTGAGATGATTATGGCACTCTTAAAAAGGAAAAGGGATTTTTTGTTGTTGTTTTATTTGCCTTAGGGAGCAAGGTACATAGTGTGACAAGACCAAGTGAGCGGTGGCATTATTATTATCTCTCAACATTAAAGAATTTGAGTCTGTTGTCATTCTCTCACAGTGGCATAGTTTTTAAAATATCCCCTCAGATATTGTCCTTTTTGACATAGTCGCTGTTCTAAAATTGCCAGATATTTTACTATTTTGGTACCTACATTAGAGTGGATTGATTTTGTGGGCCCCATCATGACAGCGTTTTTTGAGAAGAGAAGGTAAATACAGGATAATTGGCACTTTGATCTAAAACAGTTCCAATGGGTGCCCCACCGCAAAAGTTAGTCAGGCTTTAAATGCCCAAAAAAATGTTTAGACCAAGTTAAATTACATCTGGAGATTGAATGAGACAGTAATGAAGGATGTGCACCAGAAGTATGAGAGGATGATGACGATTGCTTATATTCACAAAATAGTGACTCTGCTGACATAGATAATGAACTAAATAAAGCAAACGAACCTGCTGCTCCCGGTGAAGATATCAAGCCCTAGTCTGTCAACTGTTTTCACATCAAACTAGCCGACTTTGAAATATTTGGGGATTTGATTTGTGGGCCAGATTGTGTGAATCCTAGACACGATGGAGACAAACTAACTTCAGATTCATCATTAGCGCTCTCGAATTACTCTAAAACCGTTGGAAATTTTTAACTTTTGTTTCACTGAGTAGTTGTATTTTCAAATTTTATTTAAGAAGCCCAAAATAAGATGCTGTTAAAGCGAATGTGCAGCTAAGCGAGATGTAGCTAAAAGATAAATCTAAGAAATTAGAAATACCACCTTGATCAAAAAGTTCCCGGAATTTATTCAGAAAATTAAAAATACAAGTTTATTCATCTAAATCTATATAGTCCCCATCAAAGTAATCCCCATCGACTGCAACGCACTTATGCCAGAGCTTGATCCAATAATCGAAACATTTTTATATTCGGTTTTCGGTTTGTCCATCAGTGCTTCCTGCGATTTTTCCATTACTTCCTCTCGGCTGCTGAAACGCGTTCCCCGTAATGGTGTTTTAGCTAGCTCGATTTAACAGAAAGAAGTCACAGGGAGCCAAATCAGGTGAATTCGGTGGTGTTGGATTGCAATTGTTGCATTTTTCGTCAAAAAATTACGAATAATGATGGCACTGTGCGAGTGTCCACGAGTTTTCTGTCCACAATTCTGCTCTCTTTCGGCGAATTGCTTCACGCAAACGTCTCATAACGCCCAAATAATACTCTTTGTTTACTGTCTGGCCTTCTGGTAAAAACTCATGATGCACTACACCGTTGTAATCCATGAAAACCGTGAGCATTGCCTTCTTTTTTGACTGAAAACGGCGTGGTTTTTTTTGGTCTCGGCTCATTTGGTGAACGCCATTCACTTGCCTGATGTCTGGATTGCGTGTCGTACTCATAAACCCACGTCTCGCCTCTAGTAATGATCTTTTTGATGAACATAGGATCGCATGTCTTTTGCGACATCAACACGGTCTCTTTTTTGCATGGAATTAAGGTCTTTTGGCACCAACTTTGCTGCTATACGACGGAAACCCAAATCATTAACCAAAATGTCTTGGACGGATGAATAGGCAATGTTCAAGTCCTCCGCTATCTCTCTGATGGTTAATTTGCGGTTATTGATCAAAATTTCTTTTACTTTATCAACGTTTTCGTCGGTTTTCGATGTCGATGGTCTTCCACTGCGTTCATCATCTTTGATTGACTCACAACCACTTTCAAATCGCTCGTGCCACTGGTAAACGACCGTTTTCTTTAGAGAATGGTTGCCGAAACAACGTTCGCGCACCATTAAATCCGTTTTTTACGCAAAATGTAATACAATACAATTTAATAAAATTGTAAAAAATCACCAACACATACAGTGATAGATGTTTTCTTGGCTACGTAACTTTTACAAATGTCAAACTGTGACGCTAAGATTTAGAGGGAATATCAATAGCAGATGTAACAACTTAACAACTTAAAAAAACTCAAATCGGAACGATAGGAGCGCCACACGGTGGTTATTCCGGGAACTTTTAGATCAAGGTGGTATATAAAATAATGCACCCGTACCATGTTTTTGTGCAGGTAACTTACATGTGCTCCTAAACAAGTAGGCAGCTAAACGAATTTTAATGTAAGTAAATCAAGGGTATGGGAATTATTTTCTATATATTTTTATGTGCTATCTTACTTACCCAGTTGAACTGAGGATGATTGTAAGAGTAATCATCGGGAGATCCAAAGCGAACAATGAATTATTCCTTGCAGTTTGTACTCCTTTTTAAGATTGCATCCCCTAGGGGAAGCAGTACTTGTTTTAGCCTCCAATTTAATTTAAAAAATTTTTTTTTTTTTAATTTTTATAGTCTTGAATTTAATAAGATTTAAAATTTTTTTTTGAAATTATCTCCACTGGATCAAAAGTTATAGAATTTTTTCCAGATATACCCTATTTTTGACCACTGTGCGCCGCGGCAATTTAGCCGCAAAAGCGAGATACTACTTTCAAAACACAAATAGCAGCTAAACGATGTAATGCAGTAACTACCAGTTTAAGGTAAATCACGCTGCATCTCGAAACTTACAGTCACTTGAGTGGCAGTGGTCGGCTACTATGATTAGTATTTTAAAAACACAATTTAAACAATTTTCGGCTAATTAGCCGCGATGCGTCCTCCGAAGGGTTAAAGTAAGTTGAAACTTTAAACGCGTTTTTCTCAAAATGACATTTTTGAAGACGGTGACCCCGATTATTTAACAACTACTGAACCAATTATCTTCAAATTTAATATACTTTTTCAATACATAATATTTTTACGCAAAACTATATTTTATACGGCTGAAAAACTATCGGTTTTTTTTTAGTAAAGATCGAATTTTTAACTTTGGTAGGTAGCCATTTTGTTAAATATGTATAGCCCTATTCACTCTTTAGAGTAAAGAGCTGAGTAAGGGAGTAAAAAAGTAATGTTTTACCCTAGACCGTGAACTCATCTAAAACTTAGACAGAGTACTCTCTGCGATCAATGTTCCCAATTGAATTCACTATCAACAAAACTTTTGTTTTTTATTTTTTGTTGTCATACAAATCAAGAAGTAGGCAACACTAATTTTCTCTCTTACTCAGAGTAATAGAGTAACAAATATTTCACTCAAGGGTCAAACTAGAGTAAAAGTGTAAAGTGAGGGTAAAGGAAAATGTCATATATTTTGTTGTTGTAGAGTAATTTTGTGTTACACTTTTAACCTGTTACTCCGTTAACCAGCACTTTACTCTAAAGCGTGAACAGGGCTTATATTTTTTCAATTCCTTCGATTAGTCACTAGAAAATTTTATGATAAAAGTTAATCCATTTCATATTTGTAAAATATGTTTTCCAGAAAAGCGTCGACGGGATCGCTTATTACTAACGATCGTATCTATAAAATTGTTCGCGGTAGTATACTTACTGTTTTTTTGACTCCGAGACCGTACAACGCCCTTTTTTTACCAAAATACAGCGTTTAATTTTTTAACGCTTCAATCCAATACAAATTTATCACTCGCAATACAAAATGTCAAAGAGAACAATGGCAACACGTTGCGGTTATACTTTTGATACTTTTTTTTTCTTGATACTTTTTTTCCTCAAGACGATACATTTTGATACATTTCTGCCTTTCAGTGTGATATATTTTTTTAAGGCAGTGGACAAATACAATAAAACAACTACAGAAGGAGATATTGAAATGGAGAACTAAGACGATTCAGATGATGTATAATTTGCTTTTCTTGTTAATTTTCATTGAATAAAATATACACCGCCAAATATACAGTTTTTCAAATCGATTTTCTCTTTTTTTTTTAAGTTTTTATGGAAATATACAGTTTTTGGTCCGCAAAAAGATACGAGCGTTACTCATATCCATAAAGTTTTAAGTATTTTTTAATAAAATTTGGTTAAAGTTATGTTCAATACTTGTACTTTAAAAAAAAAAAAGTTCTTTTTATAGAAAACTTTAGTGGTTTACTTGAGAAAAATTCTTGAAAAATATCAATTGTCACAATTTGAGGTATCCCCTTAAATGGTGCTTACGTCCAATTCCTATTATTTCTATTTTATTCAATATTGTCACGTTTGGAATTAATAATAAAATAATAAATGGTTTCACAATTATTTAATTTAATGAAATTTATTATTTTTTTTATTTTATATACACCGATTGCTTCTTTTTGTTACACTCCGATACGTGAAATCGAAAACTAAATTGACAAATCGAAAAAAAATCTCAACTTACCGAGTTGTCGGCATCAAGAGAAAATTACTGTTATTATTAGTTGCATTGTTTTTGTAAAAATCTATTCTTTCTCTTTTGTTTTTAGTAATTTTATTATTGTATTTGTTATTGTTGTTTCTCAGGTTCAAAAAGAGAACGAGTTTATCGATTCTCATTTATTGCTCTTTTGCACATAGTATTGAAATCACTGCTCTTTTGAGGAGTACTCATTATTTGCGCAATTTTAAGAGTATTACGGCATAAACGAAACTTTCTATATGCATACGAATTATTGACATATTAACAACAACAAAAATAAACAAATTTATAACACCCCAAGAACGCAATTTATAATAACAATTACACAAGAACAATTTATAAATTTCAGCAAAACAATAATTTTAAATTACATCCTATGAACACAAAATTGTTTACAATTTAAAAGAAATTCGAGATTTTATGTATACATATTTACAGCAAAAACTTAACTAACAAAATGAAATGCTATAAAAGAAAACAACAACAAACAAACAGCTAGATTATAATCATCAGCAATATCAACATTTTGAAAGTTAAAGATTCCTTTAGTTACCAGCGTTCGTTCGCTTGCCCCTCCCTAGAGGTCACGCCTACGCAAAACAAAAATATTTTTTTTTTTGTAAGGAAAATTACTGCATACAAGTTTATATCTCATGCAATTAGTGTGTCATTGTCGCAACAACAACAGCAACAACAGCAGCAGCAAGAACAACAAGACCTTTCCTTCCTTTCATTTCATTACATTCTTCCGGAACATTTTCACTGTATTTTATATTATAAGTACGAAGTAAAAATAAATGGTTAGAAAGACGAAAAAAAACAAAAACAACAAACAACAAAATTTCATACATATAAAATTAAATTGACAAATATCAAATACTTTATACACAAACTACTATAAGTACAGCGGTGGTCATATTATTAGTAATGCTACAAGATTAAAGTTTCAAAGTATAAGAATAATGTTATTTAGAGTTGTATTGAAATAAGATTTGGTTGTGGGTCACACACTGAAGCCTTGAGTATTCAAAGACATGAAAGCTTTTCAGTTCAACAGGGTAGGGAATATACAAGTTAATCGACAAACATAAATCTGTTAACATAATCGAAGTTCTGGAGAAGCCGATATATAATAAACTTAAATCTTTGGAGTAATATTAGAAACGGAGATTTTTATAATGAAACTACAATTTTTGAGTTGATATGGAGTAATCAGATATCTGAATCCGAAGCAAGCGGCAGATTATTTGGCAGGCCATGTGAAAAAATTATAGAAGAACGCAAGAATCGAGTCAACTTAGCAAATGCTGGAAAGCTCTTGGAGTTTTTCTACACAATGAATTGATATCATGGAAAAAGACGAAGGTAACATCAAAGAAATTGAGGGAGGAAAGGACGGTTCGCAGGACAATGGGGTGTAAAATGGAGAGAGCATCAGAGGATATGACGGAGGAAAGAACGAGGGCACGACACTTTGAAGGACGTTGGAAAAGACGGTTTCAAAGGCGATGGCGAAGAAAGCGGGAAAACTGTTTGGAGGGTGGAGGGGAAAATTATTGCAAAGTCATATCTCTCCTTCTAATGTCATATCTCTCCTGGCATTCGGAGGTGAAACCGAATGTGGATAAGTGGGAAAAAAATGTTTATTTATAAATATAAACTAGGGTCTCAGAACAGAACAAAGTCTTAAAACCATCCATCGATATCGAACGAAAACCGAGGAAAAAAACGATTTTCAACGTATTTTTAATATTTTTAGTTCTGCTTTTTTTTTTTTGTAAAATAAGTTGAAAATCACGTTTACGTCGGTTTTCGTTCGATATCGCAAAAATGGATGGATTTATTCATAAATAAACATTTTTTCTCACTTATCTACATCCAATTTCTACTAAAAAAAAAACAAGTTTTTGGGATTTTATTAATAAATTTACTATTTTGACCCATTTTTAAGGAGAGATATGACTTTACAATGTCAGACAATAATTTTCCTTACACCAAAAGCGCGGTTCACGCCAAATTGGCACGCTTTGTTGTGGTCACCACGTCGCCCCTAGTCATAAGAACAACAAATTTTTTACTGGGATTTGTTTACAATACCGTTACCGTTAGTTGATAAATTTTTCATATTAATTTATCGTAAGTTGGTGACTGTGTGCACAATGGAAGCTGCAAATAGAAAATTGATTGTGAACAAACTTATTGAAAATCCGTCGTGGTCTGGTTCAAAGATTGCGAAAGTGTTAAATATCTCCAAAACAACGGTATGTAGAGTTATAAAACGATATAAAGAAACTCTTAGTGTTGAAAGAGCTAAAAAAGTTGTAAACAAAACGGGAATCACCAACCTAAAATTAAAGGCAAAGATCTTAAGGTCCATCAAAAGCAATCCCGGACTATCGGATAGCGATCGTGCCAAAAAATTCAATGCCAGCAAAAGTACTGCTAGACGAATACGCATTAAAGCTGAGCTAAAGTGCTATCGTGCTATAAAATATCCAAATAGAACAGACAAACAGAATTTGCTGGCCAAAAAACGTGCTCGTCTTTTTTATAATAATGTTTTGACCAAATTCAATGGATGCATTATTGTGGATGACAAATCATACGAAATATTTGATCTTAAACAGCTTCCAGGTCAAAAATTTTATATGGCAACGAATCGTAGTAATGTACCCTCAAAATTCAAGTACATAAAAATGGATAAATTTGCAAAGAAAGCAATGGTGTGGCAGGCTATTTGCAGCTGTGGTCTCAAATCCAGGGCATTTGTGACATCCTCTTCTATGACGTCTGATATTTACATCAAAGAGTGCCTTTCGAAACGACTATTGCCATTTGTTTGTCACCTCCATTCGCCAGTGAAGTCTTGGCCTGATTCAGCCAATTGCCACTACTCTAAGAAAACCATGGATTGGTATCAGACAAATAAAGTAGATGTAGTCCCCAAATATATGAATCCACCCAATTGCCCCCAGCTTCGACCGATCGAAAAATACTGGGCTATTACAAAATATAAGTTGAAGAAAAATGCAGGTATTGTCAAAAATGTGAATTCAATGTTACTAAAATGGAACCAAATAGCCGCAAAAGTATCCAGAGCGGATGTTCAAGGGTTGATGGGGTCCATTAAAAGGAATACCCGGAACTTTTTGCACAACAAAGACATTTAAATCTTTTATTATTATAGTATTAAAACACAATATTAAACTTATCATTTAATGCATTATTTGTTATTCTGAGTGTTCTGGTTAAAAAGATACAGCAACTTGCCTGCGTGCCAATTTTGCGTGAACCGCGCTTTATTTCTATAATAGATTCTCAGACGTAAATATCGAGAAATGCACGGCTATATTCCAAAACGGCAGAAAATGCCAATCCAGAGCATCAAAAACCGACCAGCTTCAACGGGCTGTACCGAACACCCAACTAAGACTTTTGGCAAAATCCTTGATTGTTAGGTCAATTACTTTTCAGCTATCATAGTCGTTTCGCTAAAAATATAAATTATACATCAAATCCCTAAATATAAAAGTGAGTTTTGTGTGGGTGGCATTCAGTTGGCTTGAGTGTTTACACATCAAATCTCCTGCGCACCTTGCACGCATCCACATTTTTTTTTATTTATTTAATCCATTTTACTCGACAGGGGATCAAGTGCAAGTAATAATTAATTTAATGCGCAATAATTTCCATTAGTTTTAATCTACCAAGATAATGCAATAATTCAGTTTTCTGTTATATGATTTAGACTAACGTTCTCCATATTCCACTACTATTATTATGAACACAACTGTAGGTATGTACGTGCTAGTGTTGTTGCTTGCCGCATTTACTGATTGTTGGTTTTGTAAATATATCTGTAGATGTCACATTTCCGGTATCTTCTCAACTACTTCAATATAAGAAGATAATGCAGAAATTCGAGCATGAAGATGTAGAAAACTAAAATCCAACAACAACAAAGGCAATAACTACAACAAAAAATTGATGTAACTGATAAAAATTCTTGTTATTTGCCGAATGACTAAAAGTGAATATCTTAGTATGAGTATGGATGAATACTAACATAGTTAGATATGCTGGACCTTTTTTCCATTTACTACGCATCAACGACTAAAATACCATATTTGTGCAAACAACAACAACAACAACAACAACAAACAAGCAAGCAAGCAAACAAACGAATATATATTTTAAGCATTTATTACTATTTAGATACAAAATATTCATATATGTAGATACAGTACGTTACTGCATGCATAGCAAGTGAAAAAAGAAGAAGTTGAGAAGGAAAAGTTCTAGTGCAAAAAAAAAACAAAAAGAAGAAAACAAAATACTAAACTAAAACTGAATGGAATTGAACTGAATTGAGTTGAGTTGCAGGGGAAAGCAGAGAGAAGAATCTCGAAACAATTCCAAACCCATTTCAATAGAACTTAAATTCCTTGAACGACCTGACCCGCTCTCACCCCTCGTCAAAACACACACACACACACACGAACTGTGAAAGCTAAACATATTCACAAAAAATACATATATAAATACAAGTATTGACAGTTTTTTGCTCAAAGTGAAGCTTCCCTCCCATATTTTGTTCCTCCTACTTTTTGTTGTTGTTGTTGTACTTTTGCTACATTCTTGCGTAATTTTTGTACTGCAAAAAAAAAAAGGAGAAAAGAAAATCGCATTATACGTAAGTAACATTGCAAAAAATAGTGTTCTAATAGAACTTAGGTATGTAGAGAGCAACAACAAAATTTCAACTTCCAGCCCGTTAGCTTTGCATGTGATTTTACCCACCAACAACAACAACATCACCTCGACTGTCATCGCTTGAAAAGATCTCTCGTGCATAAGAAACATTTTAATTTTGAAAGGGTCTTCAATGGAAATTGCCCTTATGTATGATGCTATCCTTTTGTTTGTCGTCCTTCTTGCCTTTCTGGCTGACTCACTCATTCACTCACTCGCAGACTGACTGAGTGACTGAATGATGCCAAAAACACAATTCACTCGTGCTCGTTTCAAACTTTCACTTCCTCGCTACTCTATACATGCTCGTATTCTGTTTCTATGAATATTTGGAGGGGGAGGGGGGCATTGAAAAAAAAAAATGAATTGAAATTGTGTTGTACTGTGCGTTTATTTTATACCCACATAAAAATTAGGGTGTATTGAAAAGTATTGATTGTCATTAAGTCAGGCAGCCAAATTAAGTAAGGCCCCAATTGAAAATTAATATTTTCAATTTAAAAGTTCGACTTTTCCTCACGGTGAGTTTCACTGAGAGAGAAATACTGCCCACAGCTGTTTAACAGCGATGATGACAACCAGGGCCGTAGCCAGGATTTTTTCGGGGGGAAGCGGGGGGGGGCGGTGTTTCATTCGAAGAAAATTGACATTGACTTGCCATTACTGATGATGAGCCCGACCTCAAAACAATTACCAAAAATACTAAAAATAGTCAGAGGCTCATTTTTTTCAAATGATTATCAGTGGGAATTTGGGCCATGATAAGGAATCCGGATGAGGTTGGCTTATATTCCCGAAATTCGTGCAGTTACTGCATTGAAAGAGGTCTTCCGAGTCGGGCTGCTCTGAGAAATAATGGGTTAAAGAATTAATTACATTTTAAGATTGTTTCCTAGAACTTTGGAGCTGATCCACTACTACTGCCCTACATGGGCTTTGCTAATAAAATTGTTTCTAGTGTTTGTTAATGAATTTTTTATACTGAACACGAATCTGAGGTCAAAAATTTCCCATCATGCCACGTTTTAAAAAAAATGGGATGGAAAACCATAAAATAGAATTTTTGGCCATTTTTTTTAAAGTGGAGAGCTAAACACTGGCGTGATACAAACTTCGAAATCCAGAAATTATAGACCCCAATCATGCCCTTCCAAATGAGCCCTAAACCCGAAACTGTAAATCAAAAACAGTTACTGACCTACAATAGAAAAACTATAAATGCAAAATTGCTCAGCATCACCTTCTCTTTTTGTATCCAAAGTCAAACCTCATGTCAAAGAAACAAGATTTCCAGAAAGTTTCCACATTTCGGGGGGGAGGGGAGGTCACAACCCCCACAATCCCCTCTCCCCCCCCGTCTAAATACGGCCTTGATGACAACGATCCCGCCATTGAAGAAACTTGCCCGGAAACCCCAATCACTGACGACGTTGAAGTACCACCGCTCGACTATGACGAGATCATAACAGCCATCGCTCCGCTGAAAAAAAATAACGCTGCGGGTGCATATCGCCTGCCCGCTGAATTGTTTAAGACAGGAGACGAAGAGCTCACAAGACGCAGGCACGAGCTTTTGCAAAATGGTTGTAGGCCCAGTGAATGGAATCTTAGCTAACTTCACTCAATTCACAAGAAGAGTGATTCCACGCCCTTCGTCAACAAGCTGATTAGACCTTATTAGTAAGGCTTCAGGCCTGGTAAATCTACCATCGACCAAATATTCACACTACGCCAAATCATGAAGCAGAGCCGAGAAAAATAAAGCGACATCCACCATATCTTTTCGTTGATTATAAAGCCCCCTTCGACAGCACGATTAGGGATCACCTATAAAACACATTCGTCTCTCCAAAATGGCACTGATCCACACTACAAGCGCAGTAAAATTTGGAACAGACCTTTCCGAGCCATTTGATACCAAAAAAGATTTCAGACAAGGCGATTCCCTATCGCGCAACTTCTTCAACCTTATGCTGGAAAAAATAATTCGAGCTACGAATATTGACATCGCTGGCACTATCTTCTACAAGAATGCCATGCTGCTAGCATACGCTGATGACATTGATATCAATGGCACCAACGCACGAGCAGTCAGTGTAGCAATCTCCAACTTGGAAGGGGAGTCTCGTCGAGTAAGTCTGGTGGGAAAAGTAATGGACGAAGACAAGACGAAATATCTTGTGTCAACAAACAAGGAGTCACGGCGCCTCAGACAAATATACTTTTGAAGTTGCCAAGGATTTCGCCTACTTAGGATTTAACATCAACAACAACAATAATGGCAGTCTTGAGATCAAGCGAAGATTTACTCTTTCCAGCTGGTGTTACCACAGTCTCAGTTGGTAATTGAGAAGCTGAGCTCTATATCGACGAACAAAAATAACTCTTTCTTAGTCTCTCATCCTTCCCGTCGTAATGTAAGAATCTAAGACGTGGACGTTGACCACAAATATTAAGAGTCTGGTAGGCACGTTCGAGAAGAAGATACTCTGCAAGGTCTATGGTCCAATATGCGTGGACGACGTGCATCTAATAAGGTGGAACATTGACGTAGTCAAGCTCATAAACATTAAGCGACTTTGCTGGCTAGGCCATGTTCAGCAAATGGAAGAAACGCTCCAGCTAGGAAGGTGTTCTATTCGAGCCACTTTGGTGATATGCGCAGAAGTGGACAACCGATGCGTATTTGCCAGGCATTTCATTGAGGCTTATAATACATCTTCACTGCCCCATACACTCACACATCCAGCGGTTGTAGACGATGACTGCAATGTGGTGGAAATGGCAACAAAGTCACCCCATTTTCAGCAGCCACATCCAGTGCCTCAAGTGATAAATGTGATACATGATTGCTTAAAAGTAGTAATTTTGTCGTTTCTTTTGATGCTTTGGTGCAGCAAATAAAAAATTAGATGAATGCTAGGAATTCGGGCTGCTGCATCCAGCCAGCGCCTCATTTTGGCGCGGAAAAAGAAAGAACGGAGGTATAGACACCCACCAGCATTCACGGCTAAGACCATTGTTATTTCCGTGTTAGGACCAACACTATGGAATGTTATGTATGATAACATACTCAAACTGGAGCTTCCCGAAGATTCTACACTCGTAGGATATGCTGACGACATCGCCATGGTAGTAGTCGCTAAAAAATTGGACTTACTACAGGCTAAATGCAATGACGCGATTTGACGTGTAAGGAGATGGCTGAATAGTTCCAAACTTGAACTCGCGGCCGAAAAAACCGAGGTCGTGCTATTGAGTACTAAGAGAGTGCGCGAGGAGCTGGTCATCACAGTTGGTGATCACTGCATTACCTCGCAGCCACTCCTAAAATACCTAGGGGTACTCATAGACTCAAAGATGACTTTCAAGCAGCACTTACAAGCTGCCAGTGACAAAGCAACCAGCATAAACCGCGCGCTAACACGTATTATGTGGAACACAGGAGGCCCCAACGGTAACCAGCTCAGTGATACTATATGCTGCGCCGATTTGTGCGGACGCTAAGAAGACACATCTTAAAGGTATCCGATCAACCTATAGGCTCAGTGCCTTGAGGGTAGCCAGCGCTTACCGTACGGTGTCGGACGACGCTATCTGCGTCATTGCCAGAAAAGTGCCCATCGATCTACTTGCGACCGAGATGAAACATCTTTATAGCTCTATAGGAGACAGACCTACGAGTATAACAAAGAAGCAAGAGAGGCAGCGCACTATCATGGAATGGCAGCGAAGATGGGAGCGATCCGGGAAGGGTCGTTGCTCATTTAACCTAATTCCACATATTACACCATGGAAGGATCGAAGACATGGAGAAACGAGTCCGAGGACTCAACACACATTGTCTTTCACTGTCCACGATTTAACAGGGACAGGGAGGAATTGGAGAGAGCGTTTGGTAAACCCCCCACTGTAAGAAATCTGACATCACAGATGTGCGACTCGGTAGAGAAATGGGCCGCGAAAATCATAATAACTGCGCTGAGGAATGCGGAAAACGCGCGGAAAGCCGAACGAAGGCTACAAAACGCCATGAACACAGAAGAGGGCGAAAATGAATGATGAACAACTGGTGACACATCAGAAAAAAATCCAGAAACGGAAGATGACATATGGTGTTAATAACGCTAACAAAGAGACAGCATAATGCTGAAACATCCCCGCGAAGTAATACTCAATGGTAGTCCCGCGGGGAGAATGGTAGAAGAGAAAGTAGGTGGTTTTAGTTGGTAGGAATCCGACAAAACCGGACACGAACAGGAGTTCTGCGGTAGCTATGAAGGTTTCCACCTGCCCGTTCTGCAGCGACGATTTGGCCGACTTAGCGTTGCCCGCATGTTGAAATCTCTTTTCGTTGGCCTTTCTCCAATTATGCTGCAAAGGCACTTCATGCCCTTCAGGTGTACCTTCTTTGCGTACGCCCAGATTGGTGCTTTGAAAGCGGCTGACGTCTGCCCTCCCGTAGGCCTCCGATATTCCACATAATGCGCATTAGCACCCCGTTCATTCTAGCCGGTTTACCACTGACAGCTTCTAAGTTGCCCTTAAATGTAATCTTTGCATCGATGAGTACCCCTAAGTACTTCGGGTGTGGCTGTGAGGGGATGTAGTGATCCCCAACTGTGATTACCAGCTCTCCGCGCTGTTTCCTTGTGCTCAATAGCAGGACCTCCGTTTTTTTGACTGCCAACTCTAATCTCGAGCTATTGGAGTATGAATGTATAAACTCGTATTTTTTTCGTAATTTGGACATTTATTGTGAAAAAATGATTATATATTTATTCTTCAAAGTATTGTCCATCGTTAGCCACAACCTTTTCCCATCTTTCTGGTAGCATACGGATTCCGCGTCGAAAGAACTCCTCATCTTTTGAGGCTATCCACGAATCAACCCATTTTTTGAGTTCTTCGAAAGAACGGCTGTTCAGCCAGGCCATGTGTCATCGATCGGAACAAGTGGTAATCAGAAGGAGCAATATCTGGAGAATACGGCGGGTCGGGTACAACTTCCCATTTCAGCGTTTCCAAGTATGTTTTTACTTGCCTTGCAACATGCGACCGAGCATTGCCGTGCTGAAGAATAACTTCGTCGTGTCTATTCTCATATTCTGGCCTCTTATCCTTTAATGTTTGGCTCAAACGCATCGGTAGCGGTCGCCAGTGATCGTTTCATTCGGTTTCAAAAACTCATAATACACGACACCTTTCATATCCCACCAAATACACAGCATGAGCTTGGATCCATGGATGTTCGGCTTTGCCGTTGATGTTGATGCATGTCCGGGCGGTCCCCATGATTTTTTACGCTTTGGGTTACCGTAACGTATCCACTTTTCATCGCCAGTCACAATACGATGCAGAAAACCTTTTCTTTTCTGTCGTTCAATCAGCAGTTCACATGTGAAAAATTGTCGTTCGACGTCTCTCGGCTTCAATTCGTATGGCACCCAATTTCCTTGCTTTTGAATCATTCCCAATGCTTTTAATCGTTTAGAAATGGTTGATTGATCAACTCCTAAAGATTTTGCAAGTTCTTGTTGACATGAATCTTCTTCGAGTAATGCCTTCAATTCTTCATCTTCGAACTTTTTCGGGCCGCCTGAACGTTCCCTGTCTTCAACATCAAAATCACCACTTTTGAAACGGGCATACCACACCGGACACATTCTAACGTCTATAGCACAGTCAGGATAAGCTTCAGTAAGTAAACGATGTGCTTCAGTTGCGTTTTTCTTTAAATGGAAGAAGCAAATTAAAAAGTCCCGCAAATGTTGTTTTGTTGGCACGAAATTCGACATTTTCAGCGCTTTTCGAGATAGAATAGCTGTCAATGTCAAAAAATGGCGCGTATGATATATATGAAAGTTAGTCACAATTACGAGTTTATGCATTCATACTCCCAATATTTAGTAATCTCACTCTCGAAATTGCATCGTTGTATTTAGCTTGTTGTAAATCCAGGTGTTTGGCGACCACTACCATAGCTATGTCGTCGGCATATCGTGTGGCATCATCGGGAAGATCAACTTTAAAAATTCCATCGAACATTGCGTTCCACAATGTGGGTCCGTGCGCGGAGCACTGTGGTACACCTTCTGTGACCTCGTACTTTTTCACGCCGTCGTCCTTGTCATTTAAAAGCGCTCTATGTTTGAAGTAATCTGTGTTAATTTTTAGCAGATACTCCGGCACCTCGAAAAGTTGCAACGCACTTATAATCTGGCGCCAACTCGCAAAGTTGAAGGCGTTTTTGTTTTCAGCTTCACAACAACGCAATACATCTTTGAGCCACTTTTCCAAAATATAGTTTATTATCCTTATAAACCAGAACCGCTTCATTTAAAGGATTTGAAATCCTTTATACAATTTCTTAACTATTTTTTTAAATATTTTTTTAAATATTTTTCACTACCCTAAAATAATTGTGTGTAGCTGGTAGTAAAGCCAGAAAACCTAGTTGGAAAAATATTCCTAAGAAAAAAGGATAACAATCGAATTAAGTTTATGCACACACACACACATACAAGCACACATTCATATTAAATAGTGTGTGAGAGAATTTAAGTAAAAACTCAAATATTATGCGATTTAGACAAACTACGATTCGAGGCTGACTTGGTCGTACCTTCTTCCTTACATACATACATAGCCTAAAAAAAAAAGAAATTGCGTACCTACATTGGTCCGTTGAAGGTTACTTTTGCTGCTTAGGTAAATAGAATCTTGTCACGAATCGAGCCTATGAGCCTATATAGTAAATTTATACCTACACCTACGCATACAGTGTGTGACATAATATAGTGTCGCATAATGTTGTTGTTGATGTTGATGATGATTATGAAAATCATAATGATAGCAATGATAATGTTAATGTTTTTATTGTTGTTGCTGCTGTTTTTGTTTACCAATGGCGTTAGCATTACATCACGTATTTATGTATATCCACACGTAACTGGCGCTGCTGCTAATGGTGTGGCTAAATATTATATTTGACAGCGATTGAAAAAAAACAAAAAACAACAACAACAACAACAAAAACAACTGACGTTATAAACGACTGATTGACTATAAGTACAAATGACTGACATATCTGTCATTATATTACTTAAAATAATAATAATAATACTTAATATGTGTATGTATGTATGTACACGTTAGACCGGGGCGATTTGTATGGACTAAAACTTTTCGATACCGCGCCGTCGAAATTATGATTCCTCTTGTCATTACGAACAAAAAGTTCTTCCACGACATAGGTCTAAAATGAATTTCGAGGCTCCGGAATTTGATTTTTATGGAAAATGTTCGGTTTATATAAAATTTTCAAGGCACTTGGAATTTTTATAATTACACAGTGCAAAAGTAAATTTCAAATGTCGAATGGGTAACTTTTTAAGGGTAATTTGGGGTCGCTGAATCTGACCCTGTACTCAGATTTTCTCTATAACGTCTGAGATCCCGGGTATGGGAGCCGAAACTCATAATTTTGGTATACTTGGGACCAATATAAAATTTTTTTCATTTTACTTTGTACATGTCTCATAGCTAAGAGAAAGTTGTTTATTATGGAAGGGAGGAAAAAATGACTGAGGCAGAAACACTCCACCAAACTCTCCTTACCCGTCCTATGGGGTGTTATATTAAGCCTCTATTCGATATATGATTATACCGGGTAAACGATCGCGAAGCGTATCATTAGGTTTCGATAAAAAATGTTCAACATCGAAAAGTAGTTGGGGTCACCGAAGGTCAAAATTACCTAGGTCCAACATTTTTTAAAAAATTTACCCTCGAAAATTTTTTTTTTTTTATAATTCCTTTGTACTGGTCATAAATTGTGAGGTCATTATTCAAAAAATAAGGCAGTGGATGGGGTTTTGATGTTTAAGGACCCCCCCATACTTTTTGATAAGCAAACTTTTTCTCAAACACACTATAATACTTTTATCATTTCTTTAGCCTGTAGGCAATATTGTTCAAAGCTGTACTTCAAAAACTCCCAAAATTTGCGGTATGGATCTTAGATGGAAAATTCTTGTATTCACAAAAAAATGTGCTTCTTTTTCTACTAAGCAACGATAAGGCATAAATTAAGAATGTCCTGGCACAGTCTTAATAAAGCCATTTTTATGATTTCATGTACCGTTATCTCGAAAACCTGACGCAAAATGGTCTTCAGATTGCAGATCACCGACCCCAAATTACTCATGTCAACTACATGTCAAATCGTCGTCCGTCCAATTTTAACTACTGCACAGTGTAATAAATGAATGAAGTCAGAAAATAAAGAAAAATTTGTGTTTTTGGATATAATGAGCACTCAAAACCGTAAAGCAAATTTAAAAAAATATTCGATAGCGCCCCCTATCGGACACTTGAGTCAAAATAATTATCGAAAATGAACTTCTCGTACGAAAAAACCCCCGATTACCAATTTTCACAGAAAAACTATTCCAAGTGTCTTAAAAATTCTATAATAAACGAACATTTTCCATAAAAATCGAATTCCGGAGCCTCGAAATTCATTTTAAACCTATGTCGTAGAAGGATTTGTTGTTCGTTAGGACAAGAGAAATCATAATTTCGACGGCGCGGTGTCGTTTGCCAAATCGCCCCGGCCTAATGTATGTGTTTATACTTTCGCGTAACTCTTCGGTTTTCCGATTTTTTTGACTGGCACAAAAATGACTGATTGACTAATTCTATGACTGACATGTCTATCATTATTATATTCCATATATATGTAAATATGTATGTTTTTGGCTGTTTATGACATTTTGTTGTTTAATTTCCCCAATTTTTCCACAAATTTCGTTATTTTTTGTTTTCTTTTTACATTGCGTTTTCTGTCGCTCTGTTTTTTTGTTTGTTTTCCCTACGTCTGGGTTGTTAGCTGCTTGTTTGTTGTTTTTTTGTTGGCGCTATTTCGTTTGTTATCAAAATATTTACGCTTAAGAGTTGTAGTTTTTTTTTTTCTTCTGTTTCTGTTTTTGTTTTCCTCATCAAAAATGTCAGAGCGCAACAACATTTTGTGATTTGGCATATTTGCAAAAAAAAAAGAAGCAAAATATAAAGAATGACGAAAATGCATTTGAATTAGAAAGAAAATATCTAACTAGAATCATTTGATGGTCGGTAGACGTAACCTAGAAAGTTCTGATGAAAAAAGTCTTGAAAATATGTGGATTGAAATTGAGACATGAGTTCGTCTAAATCGGACAAAGACGACATTGAAAAGTTTCTTATTAAGCTTAAATAAATTTTATGTATTTTTACCACGTTTATATCAAATCGCTTTCAATGGTGTCTGTCTGTCTGTCAGTCTATTCGGTACAAATTTTGCAATCGATTTTAAACAAACTTCCCGATGAGCTAGAGACTTGGAATTTTAAATATAGTTCAGAACTGGAAGACAATGCAATATGAAGTATCTAAAATATATATAAATATAATAATATTTAAAATATTAGCATCAGAAGTTTTTCCATTTTTTTCATAGATCAAAGCATTGAATCAAAGAATATACAATACATAGAAGGCGCATCTCCCAAAATTTTTCCAAAATATGTTGCTTTCGTTTCGGGTACGGGCGGTCGCAGTAAAGAGGAAGAGCAAAACCACTCAATTATTTTGCTTTTACTCTCTCCCACTGCACTCTCTTGGTGTTGTTTTTCTTAGGTTTTCTCACATCATTATAGAGTGCCGCCAAGTGAGACTGCATATAGTTTCATAGAAATGCTTTTTTTGCGTTTAATATGTAGGTACATGTGTCTCCTTTTTTTTGCGTTGTTGTCGAGTATCAATATTGTTTTCCCACCTAATTGATTTTCTTTTTTTTTCAATTTGTGACCCAAAATTATGTCCGTCGCAAACTTATTTTTCAGTAATATTTTTTTTGTATTCGAAAAAGCATAAAAAGTTTAAATCAATCGGTGTTCAAAATTTATTTAAAAAAACCTTTATTTTAGAAAGTTTTTAAGGATCACCCCCAGTTATAACTTTCAAAAAATCGTTTTTTTTTTGCATTTCAAAACACAAAATATTTCGAAAAAAATTTCTTGGCATTAAAGTTGAAACTTTAACTCATATCGTCCCAACAAAAATACATTTACAAAGTTTCCCAAAAGTAATCACTGTATAATATTTTTATATATACTGACATTAGAATTGCATTTAAATAATTTATAAATATTGTTTTTCACCTGACTTCAAGGCCAGATGTCTGTTCATCCTTTTTTGGAATGTGGGTTTGAAAATCAAAAAAAATAGTAAAATTAATTATTTTGCATTGAAATGACAAATTCGCCTAGATAAAATAACAAACTTGATGTGAAAATTACAACTTCACTGGTCCTTATATTTTTCCAGAGGCTACAGCTGACCAAACTTTTGTAAAAAAATGTATAGGAAAATAGGCAGAATTCAACAAAAATGCATTTTTTCTGTTTTTAACTTATAATAACTTCTAAAATAATATCCTTAATATATTTGATACCAGGGAATACTTGTTGTTCATGGTGTAGCGTAGAAATATTTTTAATTTTTTTTACACCTTGTCACCTTATTTTTTTGGAGTAAGCCAAAAACTACTATAGCCTCAGAAATTTTTTTTTTATTTTTTTAAGTATTAAAATTTGTTATTGAAGACGTATGAAAATTGCGTTTTCAAAATTTTCCAAATTTTTTCATGGTATCTAGTACCGGAAAGATATGGGTTAAACACGTTTTTCTCAAAATGTGGTCATTGAATTTGGTGACCACGCTTGTTCAACAACTACTAAACCAATTATCTCTAAATTTAATATGCTTTTACAATACAAAAAAATAAAAAATACAACTGAAAAATCAGCGTTTTTAGTGAAAATCGAACTGTTGACAGTTGGCCATTTTGTTCAATATGTATATTTTTTCAAATCCTTCGATCAATCACTAGATAATCTTATAATAAAAGTAAATCCATATCATTTTTGGATTTCAAATGATCTAGATTTGCAAAATATTGATCACCGCGAAACATGTTTTCCAGAAAGGCCAATTTCTATTCAAATATTTTCGAAAGAAATTTGTTAAAGTTAAGTTCAATATATGTACTTTTAGATAATAAATAGTTTTTATAAAAAACTTTAGTAGTTTAACTAGAGGAAATTCTTGAAAAATTCTTATTTTGGGATTTGAATTTTTTTAATCTGTGACATACATAAATACTGCTAAATAATGAAATACCAGCTCATATTACAAGCACCAAAAAAAAAAAAACATGAAAAAACGAAAACACAAAACACAAAACTTCTCCCTCTCATTAAACAAAGACAACAGCAAAAAGAAACAAATAATTTCAACCACTCATTGCTTTTATGAGGACAACTCAATTTTGAGAGTAAATTGGAGACAGTTATGGCTCCATAGAACAAAATTTGTGTACAAATAAATTTGTACGTGATGCACCTTCTATGTATTATATATTCTTTGATTGAATTCATCGTTGTTAAAATCATTGCTTTAGCGGGAGTAGAATATATGTATATGTGTATACATACACAAATTCAAAGACAAATGAGAGAGAGAACAAAAACAAACAATAACGAACTTTTCTTTCCGTTTTGTTCCGCTTACAAAGAGTATAGATTGTAAAGAGATCGCAATTTGCTCTTGCTGGAATCGAAACAAAAAATCGTAGAAACAGCAGCAGCGAGGTGCAATACCGATGGTGTGACAGCGACGGTTGTCAACACATCCAGCAGACAAAAATGTTTGAATGGATGAGTTTGACGTGTTTGATGAAATAAATATTTAATATTTCTTTTAGCAAATAACTTTCAACATTTACAGTATTTATATATTCTTTATATACAAATATGTAAACGTTTTGTTTTGATTTTATGAATTTTATAGAAGAACTTTTTAATCTTTTTCTACTGATTTCATGAAATCAAAATGCGATGACTTCCATTAAATTGAATGCATTCTTTTACAGCTCTTTTCTTTACTTAAAATCGATTGCAAAATTTCACACACACAAGACTAAAAAGTAAAAAATAATAATTTAAATAAAAAACGTGGGACGCATATGGATAGAGATAAAATTGCTAGCCATTTAGGTGAACTATTCATCCATCAATTTCCTATTGCATGCGAACCACGTTTGTTGTTTTAAATCATACAAGTATTTTCGTCCTACTAAAATTCACAGTTACAAAATTTCAAGACAATCTGCATGGGATAAGGAATCAATATGTGGTTGTGAATCCGTATGGGGTTAGGAGAAATTATTTTATACTTTTTAGTCCTTTTTGAAAACGTGGTATATTAAAAATATTTTTTATTTAAATTTTTTAAGTTGAGCTTCGACTTTAAATGGTTTAATCAGGATTATTGAAGAATCAGTAAATCGTAAAGAAGTGAGTTTAGTCGCTTTGTTATTATTATTAAAAAATAACTCTAAACGTATGCAGTGTTTTTATTATTTTGATATTTTTTAATATTTTTATATAATGAAATGCGGATTTTTGGGCTTAAAAAATAAATTTTTTTGATTAACAAAAAGAATTCAACAATCAAAATATTGGCCATTGTTAGCTAAGACTTTTCACCATGTTTCTGGCAATAGCGTCGGAAGTTTTTTAAAATTCGCTCATTGAAAAAATCATTGCTTAAGCGGGAGTACATAATAAATGACAGAGAGAGAGAGAGAAGACATGAGTAACGGGATCTCTCAGAATTATCTGCATACACAAATAACAAACACCAACGAGCAGTGCCAAGGTGAATTTATATAAGGTGGAGTTACCAGCAACTCATTCTTCTTCTTCCTTTTTATGGCGTCATTTTTTTTTTCGTGGGGAGGAAGTTTGGTTGTCAAAAGTTTGTTTACGTTTTGATTGTTTGTTTACTTTTTTCGACCGCCATAATGGCCGCAACAACAAAGATGCATTGTCATTTTTGTGTTGTACTACTGCTTTTGTCAGCTGATTTTGACATTCAGACTGCTCCGCCATTATCGCCGCAACGACAACGCCCTGTTGTTGTTGCCGTGGTAAACTTGTTGTACTGCTGCTACCACCTTATATAAACTCATCTTGAGCAGTGCTGTCGCTGTCACTTCACTTTCAAGCCTGACACTTCGTCTCTTTCTCTTTCATAAAAACACTTCGGTTTCCCAATTTCAATGAAAGACTAAAATCGATAAAAAAAAAAACAAATCTATATATGCTCATCTCTGTAATTTTCTCCGACTGCAGCCAGATCGGTGTGTTTGAATTTTTATCACCTATAAAAAGTAAAAAGATACCATTTAGCATAAATCCTTTAGTATATTCTGGGACCTTTGGTGTTTATTTAAACACCTATGTAGCAACACTGATGACGCTCTATTATATAATTTATTAGAATTTGGTTGAAAATGAAGAGGTAGACGATTTAGAAGGCGAGTGAAGGATTTTATTTCTAAATGATTTTATGCAAAAACGCGACAGTTTGGAAGAATTCTGCCATTTTGTTTTTGGCTCGAAAAGTTCCCTAAATCAAATTATGTACCCTCATTCAAAAAGTTTTGTCAGAGCCTTATTGTGTCTGCCACATGGTAGCGCTCCACCATTTTTATTTTTTCGCAAACTAATCACATAAAACCAGATAAATTGTGAAAATATGTGAATTTCTTATTACGCATCAAAAAAAAAATTCACTTTTTAAAAATCACTTAGATTTTTTAAGAATTTCTCTTCACAAAAAAATTTCAAAACGACAGCCCTGCCAACGAGTAGTTTGGTTCTCTTTTGATATTTGTTTTTTCATAAAGAGATTTCTTCCGCAAAAAAATATCCCCAGTTACTGGGGCCTTACCGACATATACTTATAACCTCACACATACTATGAAACCTCACGCAACACCGACGTGACATTTGATTTTAATTTCTATAAATTCACTCCACAGAAAAATTTTCCTTTAGCCCCGAGTAAAGATGTTTTCACATTAAAAATTAGCAAAATTTAAAAACGTGGCAGTTTTTTCAAGGAATAGATGAATAATCGATGGAAATTTTTTTTTTTTTAAAACAAATCGAATATTAGCTCCCTCTCCCCACATCAATAAAATTAAAAATTCAGAAGCTTTTTTCTTAACTATAAAAACAAAATATATCGATCATATACCCATCTCTAAGACAAAGAAAAAGTTTCCTCAATTTGAATCCACGAAAATTTCTCTCGTTTATGTAAATTTTCCTCAAAATGATGAAAAATGTGTTGCTTTCATGCAACCATGGTTTTGAAGTAAATTATTTCTTAATTTTTTCGAAATTTCGTTGCGGTGCTGCCCACCAATTGCAATAAAATCCCAAATTTTAATGAAATTGTTAAAACTAAAATTAAAGGAGAGTGAGAAAAAAAATACAAATAAATGGTAAATGGGCATCTACATATATAATTTTTTTCTAAAACTTAGTCCTTACAACGCGTCGTTGCATAAAATTTTAACTCAATAGCTTTTACGAATTAATTTGTCTATTGTTAACACAAATGTCCATGGAATAATGGACATTTCTATAAACCTGTTTCTTCCAAAATTTAGTCGCATCAGCATATAAAAATTCAAGCACCATTTGACTACGAAACAAAAGCATCAAAATACCATAAAGGGACAAATTACCTTATTTAGAATAAAATAAGGTGGCATCATTAAACTTACATATTCTTTATGCATAGAAAATGTAAGAAAGAGACGAATATACCAAAAATGTTCTCCACACAAAATTTTGGTATACACAAAAAAAAACTAGCTTTACTCTTTTGGCCTTAGCAGACAATCGCGTACGCTTTGTTTTTCTTTTGAATTTTTTAGTCGGCGTCTCTATTTCAAGCGATGCGGTTGTGTTTGTGGCTGTTGATATAATTTGTGAAAAAAATTTATATATATTGTGAAAAAAAAACAAAATATATTCGAAAGAAATAAATTTCAATAAACTTCAATTTATAATTTTTTGATGGCCATAAGGATCTTTTGATCTTTTTGATACTTATTAAAAATAAAATAATAAATGAATACAAGTAAAAAAAAAATGATTTCTATGCCTTTTAATTAAAACAAAATTGTAGAAAATATTCCATAAATTGAGGATTTTTTTTTTTTCTAAAAAGGTAGTAAATTGACTTCAATTTATGAAAAATTATTCCTCAAACTGAGGAAAATTGTACCTAAATTATATACAATTTCTCATAATGAAATAAAATATTATTCATTTGAAAAACGCAATTTCTACAAATTGAAGACATATTTCTTTAATTTATAGAAAACTTCCTTCTTTCAAAGAAATTTTTCTCTAAAATAAAGAAAAAATATTTCCTCAATTCAAAGAAATTTTGTATATCTAAATGAGGAAACCGTTTCTATGGCGCCAAATCATTCCCATTTTTCCTCAATTTGATAGCCGTTTTTCTTCAAACGAGGTAAGTATTTATCTGGGTGTACAATTGGACTCAAAAAGGTACAAATTTCACATAATTTAAGTACTTTCAAAAGAGAGCACCAATTGAAAACCTCACACCACTAGATAATCTGCTCACCCTGTGAGAGTTCATATCAAATTATTCTTTCGTTTTTCTTTTCAGTTGTTGCTGTCCTGTTTTTCCACATTCAATCGAAGGTATTTTCAAAACTTTGTGCTCACTTAAAGAAGCTTGTGCAAGTTCGCAATACTTGCTCGATAAGAAAGAAAGAAAAAATATGCGCGAGTTGGATTGTTGGTGCACAATGTAATGATTATTTATTTCATGAAATAATTAAATCGAAGTAAAAAAAAAAGAATTTATTTTATAAGAGAGATTAATTCAAGTTTACAATAAGAGATATTAATTCAAGTTTTTAATCAACAATAATGCTACTTGACTTCTTTAAGATTATAGATGGAATGAATTTAAATGCATATACATTGGCATCTAATTACAAGGATTCAAAAAAAAAGGAGTAATATAATACAATTTTATTGAGGCACTGGAGTTGCCATAATTCACAATTTTATACAAAAAAAAACAAGATGAAGTTCACAACGCGTTAGACGCGTCGCACTCAGAGAAAATAGAAAGCTATTGCAAGTCGATTAAATCCATGTCCTCAACAAAGCTATTAAAATTTCATTTTTCAGCTTGTGTCTGCATATCAAAAATTGTCGCCTTTTCTTGGACTTCTGAACTTCTGTTTCGGCAACAAACTTTGCTTAAATTTTCTGTTTTTGACTACTTTTAAGTATGTAACTCATACAACAACAACAAAAAAAGTATGTAAAAGTTTTCTATTTTCTAAATGTTCGTTTTCTTTTTTTTTTTTTTTTGTGATAATTAAGTTTGTTTGTTGCTGTCGTTGGTTGAGTTTTTTTTTCGTCAAGGAAGTTATATGAACATTTATTTATTTTTATTTTTTAATACCTTATTTTCTTTAACATTATACTTGCTGCAAGTAAATTACAATATAACTACATATATTTATATATGATATATGTGAAATATTTCCGCTTACATGAAATTAACAATGCCATATTGTGTAACTAGTTAAAGTTTAGGTATAAGGAAACTGCTTGCCAAAAGTTTCATAGAGTTCGTCGTACACAAACAAAATACATACAAAAAGTCCAATCCAAAAACTAAAAGTCAATTGGAAAAAAAGAAACAACTAAATTTGGTTGTACCTTTTATTTTTATTTTTTTTTTTTTTTTAATATACATTTACCCAATTGCAATCAGTCACAGCAGGTTTTGACCAAAACAATTTTGTTCAATCTCATAAATTTCACTCAAGAATAGCCATAGCTCTACATAGCTCAGCAAAAGTTGCTGCCTGCTGCCTGCTACCAGTTGTTGTCCATTTAACTAGCATTGCCTCTGAATATTGTTACGAGTGTTGGCAAACTTCAGCAGCAACAACAACAACAACAGTAGCAGCAATGCCAGCACAGCAGCAGTAGCAGTAACACCGTCTCCCCTTGTTGTCTTAAATCAGCCAAACTAACAACTTGAAAATAATTAATATTTATTGCCAACAATGAAATATTATCAAATTGCATAATTGCCCTTCTCTAATACTTACATACACACATACAATTATTTATGAATGTATATATGTATATGTGTGTTTGTGTGTATATATGTTAGTGTGCGTGTGCTTTTAGAACACCAGTGCTCAAGTTTATGCGATTTTATATTGTTACACTCTTTTTTGTTTTGGTTACCATAACCCTGTGGGAAATTTAAGCGTTCACAAAAGCGTTTAACTTTCAAGTGACACTCCACTTATTTTTGAGAAACTTTTATGTTCTACAGAAACCTTAAAAATTCCAATCTTTTCACTTGAGAGCATTCACATTTACTTAATATTTTAGTGGCTGTTCAGACGAGTGCAGGCATGAATCATGTCTGAAAGAGAAAGGTAGAAATAGGTAGAGAGAAAGAGATAGCAGAGTTGCACCGAAAATCCAAAAATAAAATAAAAATCGGCACATTGATGAATGTTCCATGTTCATAAAGATCCGATTTTCCAACTTTCCCTCATAATTTTTTGAAGTTGAATAGGCAACATGAACGCCAACAAACAATGCGCATCTTCGGCACACACAGTCTTCATTTTCTTTTTATTTTTTTATAAACTTATTTTAATTTCTTAAGAAATTGTTACCTTTATTTTTTATTTAATTTTTAGTACATATTTAAGGCATATAATTGATATTTCTTTTGCATTTTTTGCAAACAAAAGAACCTATCTTAATGAGCACAAGAAAAAGTGACAAAATTCCAATTCCACCGTTCCTTTTTGATTACAAAAAGTCCGTCATGGTTGCACTCATGTGAACACGACACGCCTGCCCAGGCTTTTCATGCTTGCTCCCGTCTGAACAGCCACTAATTAGTGAGCATGTAAGCTTTTTAATCGCTTTCTTAGGAATCAACATCATTGGCTCACTTATGGTCAAAGAGCGTGGCAAATTTCAAGCCTCCGATGTATAAGGAGTGCGCACGAAAAAATTGTAACATAGAGAAATCAAAAAATTAATTAAGCCGTAAATTCAAATTATGCGAAAGTTTTTATTATACTTCACTTTAGTTGAATTATTTACAAAAAATTAATTAAAATTCTTTGTTTTTAAGGAAGCTTAGAACTTCTTTAGGGATTCTCTCCATCAAAACTTTTATGGTGCTTTAATTAAGGTTTTTGGAAGCTGCAGTTCACTTAATCTTATGACCTTCGATACACCTTTCGTCTCCTTCAGTTTCCGCTTAATTAGAAGCCAATAAAGTTCCACTGGCCTCAGCTCTGTACAGTTTGGCGGATTGGCTGGTATACCACTCCATCGCTTTTTTTCCATAATGCCATGATACCAGATCAGACCAAAAGAAATTGAATACTATATGGTGCATTACAAATGATTTTAACCTCTTTTCTCATCATTCAGGAATATAAATATCCATGCTGGTTGACCCAGAAGGTACAAACGGCTAGCTTCTTTTACTGCAGTTGCATATGGCCTGCCACATGATAAATTTCTTACAGAACTTGGATTTCTCTGAGTTTTGCACTTTTCTGCCACATTTCTGATCCGCTACGTAGAAGTCGTTGCCTGGAAACTGCGAAATACATATGCTTCGTCATTCATGATGTAACACTGAAATTTTGTTACAAAGCTTGCCTGGAATTTTTTTGTTCTATTTCTTGCTTCAATTTTTTTCATAGCATTCCGATCTGGGACTTTCTAGACTTTGTACGACTTAAGATCAGCTTCCTTTTTCACTTTGCGAACAAATGATTTTTGAGTTACTTTTCAGCCCAAAGCATTTGGATTTTTATACAAAATGTCCTTGATACGTTTAGCTCTATGTAGCTCTCTTGATCCACATTTTCTGCCAGATCCAACCTTTCGATCAATGTTTAAATTGTCATTAAAGTTTTTCAAAACCCGACAAATAGTTTGACGGAACACTTTTGGCAAAAGTTTTGGCAATTTTTAAGTGAATCCATTTTGGAAAACTTTAAAAATGATTTTTCGAATTTCAGCTCAGTCTCCAACACCTTTTGTGGAAATAAAAATAATTTATGTTGGCTTCATCTGCCATTAAAATCAAAAACAATGGTATGCTATTTTTATTTCATCGGACACTTCTGACAAAAGTAGGAATTAAAAAACTATGTTGCAATTTTTTCGTGCGCACTCCTTATGTATGCTTATGAAAAGCTCAAAAGCTCTTGAGGAGAGTGCCTGGATCTACTAAATAAAGGAATAAAAGAGAAAGAGTTTGGCACGAAAGGCAGCGACCAAGACACACCGCTATGCACAAGCGAACTATTCGGAGTATTTTTCCCCCTTCGCTGCTCCCTGCCACTCATAAATGCAAAACAACAAAAAAATCAATTGACGATTGCTGATCCGGAGAAAGAATTAATGCATTCGAACAAGAAAGTTTATGGGAAATATCAAGCACAAAATTTTCTATCCCAAAAATATGTATGTAAACGAGTCGAGTTTTCTGTGCGAACAAAAATGATTCTAGTTTTCTTCGCGGGCAAAAACGTCTTATTGTATATGAGTCCTTTTTTGCTCGGAGCCATTCTCTCAATCATTTTTACTCGCAATTTCAAGCAATACATTTTTGCGCATAAATATTTCTAACTCATTTTTGCTCGCAACTTTTGGATAGCTCGTTTCTACTCTCAGCTTGCCAAATCATACTAAGATACCTTTATGAGACAGGTTTATTTAAAAATTTCAAGAAACAATTGATTACATTGATCGCAGTACATAAACAGCAGTTTATTAATCAGGCGATCACGATCAACGGGAACATGCTCCTTTGCCTAATATTGATGGGAATCCAACCTGGGACCCCACAAACAAGAGTTTAGCACGCTGTCACCAGACCACCAAGGTGGTTAAAATATATGTGGAAAAACAGCTTTTCACACCACAACAATGCGCCAGCTCAAACTTCTGAATGAACCAAAAACTTTAATGCGCTTTCAAGAGTAGAACAGCATCATATTCCCTGGATCTCGCGCTGTGGTGTTTCGGGTTGTTTACACAAAATTAAAAAAAAGACGATTTTGATGGATATTTTGATTACTGACTTAAGAAATGTTTTTATTATTTATTTCCTGTTCAAAAATATCAGGTGATATTAATTGAGACGATTTGATATCATTTTAAATTCAAAAGCTTAACCCTAGGATGCTCAATGGATTCATTTTGTTTCTTTTTCAAAAAAATATTCTGTGACTTTTACTTATTTCCTTTAAATGACGAATAGAACGAAAGTATTTCAAAAAAATTTCATGTAGTGTTAAACCTCATCATTTCAATTTTACCTTAGATGCCCAAAGGAGTAATTTTGGCTCCTCACTATATTTTATATGAAAATTTGTCATTTTGTCCATTTTTATTTTAAATATATGGAGGATTTCATCTCAAGGGAACTTACTTATAAAAACGATCGAGCTTAAGCTTGTACAAAGTTTAGACATATTGAGTAGTAAGTAGTTTCCACACGAAATTTGAATGAGATCGATCAAAAACTCACCGGAGGGGGAAAAATTTTAACATTTTGGTCAAACAGCCCCTACTTCGGATTCATGTAACTAATCACCTATCGAATTTAGAAATTTAAATTTTGTCCAACACATTTTCGACAGATTTTAATTCAATCTTTTGAAAAAGTAAGAAAAGAATTTTAAAAATCCAAAATTTAGTCATTTTGTTTTTTGACATCAAAAATAGTTTTGACAAAGGGAAGTTTGGAAGTTTTTTTTTTGGGGGGGGAAGGGGAGGGTCAAAAGAAAACTCACGGATTTTTCTTTGGGAACTTTGAGGTCCAAAAGTGCGTTGAGACTTGTTTATCTGTCAAAATGAACGTCCAGTAAATCGAAATATAAAAGAGAAAGTTATAAAAAAAATATTAAAATAAAAACTACGAAAATTTGACACAATGTCATGCTGTAATTACTACGAAAACCGATGAAAAATATGAAACTAACTGAATTTATGTTATAACTAAATTAATTTTTGTTTTGTTTATCTTTAAAAAATGAATTTAGGAGTGAGATCGAAAAAAATCTTAACATATATAAAATTCAATAATTTTCAAACGGTTGATCTTAGAGTTTTGATTTTTATTTGATATTTTATTTAATTGATAATATTTTACAAATTACAGAAAAATATAACTTTTATAGTTCTATAGTTGATAGTTGTTTCAGACACCTTTTTGGAACAGTTTGCCCATCTCTTTTAAAATCTTCGATATTTTGGGACACCTTTTTTGTGCTCTTTAAGTTTCTTTTCACATGAGCCCAATATCCCTCCATTGGTCTTAGCTCCGCACAATTTGGAGGATTGGCCTCTCTTGGTCCAAAAACTATGTTATTACTTTGGTACCACTCCAGAGCTTTCTTGCCGTAGTGACATGATGACAAATCGGGCCAAAATTATGTGGACACATTGTGCTCTCTTATGGAACTTGCCATACCAGGAATTTTTTAGGAAATTTTGTCTGCTTTTGGATTCTCAATTGTTCTTCGACATTTCCTCGAGCATCAGCAACATAAAAATTTTGACCCGTAAGCTGCATAAAATCTGCCAGTTCATACGTTTCGTCGTCCATTATTCAACATGAATATTTTTGTATGAAATTCGATTTTAATTTCCGAGCCCTACTTTTGGCGTCTACATTTTTTGCAGCATTCCTGTCTGGAACTTTTTGGACTTTATATATTTTCAAACCTGCATTGGCTTTAACTTTCGCACCAAATAGTCAGAGCACTGGGCTAACCGGGCAGCTTTTCTACCAGATGTGTTTTGGAGAACTTTTCAATATGCTTTCTATTTTCTTGGCTTTCCCAATATCATGTGGTCCTTGTTTTCTTCCTGAACCAGGTTTCCTATCGATGGTCAAATTCTCCTGAAACTGTTTAATAACATTGGAAACAGTTGGACGGCAGACCTTCAATTCTTTGGCCAATTTTTTGTAGGACCAATTTGGATTTTTTTTTGAAAATTTTTAATGATTTTAAGACGTACTTCTTTTTCTTCAATCATTTTGATCAAACTCACAATAAATCATTAAAAATAACAACTGACATATTTTTCAAAGATAACTAGATCAAAGAAATTTTTAAATTTTACACCCAAAAAAAATTATTAGGTGTGTTAAGATTTTTTCAATCTCTCTCCTTATATGTAAATGCTTTTTGTTTGTAACTTTTTAATAAATATTACATATTGTCATATTTTGATAATACTGTGCGTGAGTGATTTCGAACTCACGGGCTATACCTATTTTAAAACTGTTAGCTTACGAGTGATTTTTAAGGCCGGTTTTCGTATAGATTAATTAAACATAATCATGACCAATAATGAAGTTGCTTCCCATTAGTAAAAAATTGAATGCACATAATTCTTAAAAACTGCATTTTCTTCCCACTGGGAACTTCTTCATATTTTCCTTTGCTCCTTGGTTTTTTTTTTTTTTTTGGTCAAACGCTTGAGGTACTAAATTGTTACTTTTGTGCGTTTATGTTTCAGCTCAGTTGGTAACTTTTCTCAGTGTTTTCAATGTGTTGGTCTTTCTTAACATTTTTGTTTTGTTTTTTTTTTTTGATAAATGTATTAAGTTTATGTTAAAACGACAGACGGACAAACGACATTTCTGTTACGTTTTTTTTCTTTATTCTTATTTGGATTTAAGCCTTAATTATAGCATTTGAACATGAATGTTATACAAGGGTTTCATTCATTAGTGTGTGTGTGTATGTGTGTGTGTGCATGATGTGTCACTTTTATTTTATTTATTATTTTTTAAGCTACTTTATTAAAGAGACTTTCAATTAAAACTTTTCTACTGCATACTTAAAAGTTTCTGAAATGATGTGTGTGTGTGTGTGTATGTGTAATTAAGTGTGTGTGTGCGAACAATTTAAGTAAGTATCGGAAAATTGATTGCACTCTTATAAAATTTTTCCCATGAAAATTAAATATAAATTTATAATTTTCATCTAGTTGCAAGTAAGTATAACTTTCTACTTATTGTAAATATGTACTTAAATATACATTAAATAGTTACGTTGATTCTTTTGAAATTTGGTTTGAAAAAAGGTTCGACTTTATATGAAGAGTCTTTAATTAATTGACATTGTTAAAAACTTTAACTAGGTTTATGGCTGAAGTCATAATTTTTATATATTTTAATCAGCTTAAATTCATCATGACTTTGTGAAAAATTGCAGTGGCTAAATTGTAGTTAACAAACCAGAAAATTAAGTCTATTGTAATGACAGCTTAAAAAGAAAGTACCTCTTAATTAATAACACAGTGCAACCAAATTCGACTTTCAAAATATGTGCTGGATAGAGTTACAATTTTTCTGAAGCATATTTTCATTATGGTCACAGTCAAGATCTGATTTGTTCGAGTCATGAAATATTTAGGGAATTGTTCCTAAAATTTTGCTGAACATTGTTAACCCATTAATTGACAATGGTGCGAAAACGCACGCCTAAAAAAGTGTATTTTTTATAGACTAAAAGTATGATTTTTATAGATTAAAAATGGTGTGTTTTCGCATCATTGTCAATTAATGGGTTAAGGGGGCAAACACAGGTTCACTTAGTTTGCAACTTTAAATAACAGGTGACGACAAAAAAAAATGAGACTTTTTTAAAAACGTCATAAAAAAGTATGTTTTATTCTTGTAAAGAAAGTTTATAACAATAATATTTTTAAGCTACAGAAGATTAATAAAAACTTAAAGTGTGGTTCAAAAAAGCCCTTGATCCGCTGTACGGAGCAGCTTTGTTTGGGCAAAAGTGCTTCGGCCGTTCAAAGCGTTCTAAGAAATACTTTTCTCTGAATGTACTTCCCAAGATCTGCTACCTTCATCTATTCCGAAAGAATATAATAATTCCCTTTTATCGGCAAGAGCTCCATCAACTCAACTTTAGTTTCTATTCAACATCGAGCGATGAAGCCGGTAGAGGATAGTTGAAGTTCCGGTATGTTTATTGACATTTTGAAATATCATTGAAACGTGGCACCCGTAACTATGAAGTGAAAGAAAAGGAGATTTAGACCATGAAACTATGCATTATTTTCAAGGCTGATGTTATGCGGAGATGTGCGGGTTAATGCTATCATTCTCTTCTATGAACCGAAATAAAAACAGAAAACACCGCTACTTTTTTATGTAGCATGCAGGGCTTAGACCAGGATTACCGTCACTTCATCCCTTTTCACACCTCTTTTCGACCCCCTCTCTCTTTCTCCTTTCATCTCCTCTCTCCCCATGTACAACCATCTTGATCTACCTCTCCTTCCTACCTCACCCCTTCATTAAACTTCCTCTTCTTATTATTTGAAGGATGGGACGATTTGCCATCACTTGGTGGTTTTGCCATTGCCTACGTAGATTTTTACTTGTACATTTTCTTATAATTCTCATACACTTCAAACCGATAGTGAATAGAAGAAGGTTATGAGAATTAATCACCAGACCAAGGCGGGAATTGAGCCCGCAACATTCTGCGTGAAAGTCTAGTACACTATCCACTAGACTATCTAGGTCGTCAACTTCCTTCTCTCACTCCCGCCTATTTATTTCTTCGAAATACCCCCATATTACTTCTCTCTCTCTCCCTACCCTTTATCTCACTCCATTGTTCCCTCCTTTTGTATCTCACCTCTTGCGGTCTTTCTACTTTCAACGCAACCCTGTCTTTACATTTCCCTTTTCATCAGACATGCCTCTTTTTCTCACTCTCTCTTTCTTACTTCATCTCATTTCACTTCCTCTCTTGCCCTCACTAAATTTTCCTAACCCTTTTTCCTTCTCTTTCTCTCTCTCACCCCTCTTCTTTTGTCCCCTCTCACTCTCCTCCTTCATATCAATCTTCTCTGCTCTCCCCTTTCCCCCTTCACAAACTTTTCTCTATGCTATTGCTTTTTATAGTGACTCCGGAACTAACTTTTTATATTGATTTTAATAGTTCTTCATTATTAGAATGATAAAATGCCGAACTTTGTGATATGTAAATGATATTCATGCAGCAAGGCCACCTTGGTAATCTAGTTAATGAGTGTTAAACTGGGGACCCAGCTGACGCAGGTTCGATTCCCTCGCAGCAACAAAAAAATATCCCATAAATATATCTATCTGATTACAGCGGTCCTAATATTTTGGTTCACATAATCGAGTTTTAAAAAAACAATTCTTTCCTTAGATATGAATAACATTATCTTTTACACCTCTCAGGGAAGCAGATTCCGACCAAGTTAAATTCTGTTCGACCTCGGTCAGAATTTTTCGTGACGCATTCCACAATTATTTGGGTATTCACATTTTTAGTTAGAGACATTGACTGCAACCTCCTTATTCTCTTTCTACTAGACCGGAGGTGATTAAAAGTCGATGCCATCAGAAAGATGTGATAAATTTGTATGTGAAAATTTGTATGTCAAATTGGAATAAGGGGTAAGTGAAGCTGTATTTTCTGAGCAATTAGGGTTAAGCTTATCCTTTCGTCTGCTTAGCTTACCAGACACAACCAGCCTGCAATGAAATGCTAGGTAGTATATTATTAAGCTCCACGATGGCCCTCAACGTAACCCTTGTCTGGATTACAGGGTATAGTGATATATAGAGAAACAACAAAGCTGATAAATTAGCTAGACTTCGAATTAGTATTTAGCATAAAACACAAACTCAGAGTTCCATTTTTTGAAGTTTAACCTTTGTAAGTAAAATACTAACTACTCAATGACAAGACTCTTATTTTAACCCTTTTGTGACCGTAAGGAAACCAGAGGAGATAGCGAAAAATTGAACGCGGAGACAATTTCTCGTTACAATTTTTGATTAAAACCGATATTTTGCGCCTCGGAAGACTTGAAGTTTCATGGGTCAGCGGTGACCCTGTGGCTTTCAATGGGAGTTTTTTTACGAATTTTTTCTATACATTTTTATTAGATCTTTTTTTTGAAGAATAAAAATAACTTTGTATTAATTTTTCACTTAACCCTTTTTTTACCGTAAGGAAATTAGAACTGATAGAGTATAATCGAGTCCAAATTCGTATTCTTTGACTTTGGAAAATTGGAAAAAAAAAGTTCTTAAAAAGCTTCCATTGAAGATCTTAGGGTTATCGGTGACCTATAGCAAAACTTGTGTTTCCAAAAAACTAACCAAAATTTTAAAATATGGGAATTTACGTTTGAGTAAATAGTTTTTCCCACAACATATTAAAAATTTGGTTTACTTAGAATAAATTTTGTAAAAATTTTGAGCGATTGAAAAGTACCGTTATCAAAAAAATATTGGTAAATTTTCTTAATTGAAATTAAATAATCATCAGTTCTCATTCCAAAACCCCTAAATTTATAAAAATTGATTTTAGATAGTTTTTAAAAATTCGCAAAAATTAATCTTGTGATACCATGGTACCGAAAGGGTTAAAGTTTGTTTATAATTTCGTCTCTTTTCACTTTGGTAATATAAGGAAGTAAGAATTCTTAAGTACTCCTGCACTCTACATTTGAATTCATATGATTATGTGAGTACCAACTTATCATACAAAAAGTAATATAAAGTCATGGTTGCTTTTTATTAAAATTTCATTTGTAATATCAAATTATTCAAAATCTAAGACCGAACTTTGAAACAAAAGCTTAATAAAAAAACCACACATATTAAAGTGAAAAAGTTGTAGAACTGCAGAAGGCTCTACAAAAAAGAAATGGCCTCAATAAGCGGTTTAAATTTCATCATCAATATTTTCCAAATACACATACATACATGAATATAAAATAAAATATTACTATAAAAAAAAAAAGAAAAAACAAAAAAAATAGGAATAAAATAATAAGAAAATATAAAATTTTCCAAGAAACATAAGAATGACAGACATATGCCAATCCATCAGGGGATTACCTCTACTCCTATATTCTTACTTGAAGCATTTACTTTGTATATAACTTAAGGGAGAATTCAAAACGCGTTTACTCTGTTGAGCGCCAAATGCGCTTCCATTTGGTAGACGATTGGAAGCAGTTTGAGCACACCATACACAAGTAAATAATAGGCGATTCAGTCTCGTTACTTCGGTATGCACAGAAGCATAAAAAAGCAGCACAAAAAAGAAGCCAAGTGAAGTTTTGCAATTGAAGTGTGCATCCGCTTGCTTCATTTGCAACCAAAAAACAAAAAAATAAAAAAACAATTAGATTCATTTCCCAGACAAGCCATATAAAAAGAAATAAATAGAATAAGGTTCAGTATATGAAAAAAACGCTTCCACAATCACGCATCAGAATCACCTTTGAAGAGTATCTGGCACCCATTGGGTGAAACTATCAAAATCCTTATACAAGCACTTGCGAGTTGTTGTTGTTGCTTTTGTTGGTTGTTGTTTGCCGTAATACTAAACTACAATCAATAAATTTTCAACGTAATACAAGAACAAAAAGCCAAAAAAGCAACAAAAAAAAAAAAAAATGTAAAAAGAAAAATACTTTTAAATTATTGTGCGTATTACATTTCCGTACGCGAAAATTGAAAAAGTACATCAATTTCCTTCGTACTTCAATGAATGTAGAACGTAGAAGACTCAAGTGGAAGTCGCACACACACACACGAACCCATTCAAACATTGACAGAAGTACCGCTGCCACAGCAATATACCGCTCCAGCGCTAACACTACCATGATTGCATGCTCTGCTGCTGCTGCCGTTATCAAATGTCATTGTCAATTGCTGATGTTGGCATATGATCCATGCTGGGAGGAATAAATAGTACACAGGAGCAGTAAGTAGCAGCAACAATGGTTGCAAAGAAAGCAGCAGCAGCAGCAGCTCAGTAACTTTGGTTAACCAACACCGTGCCCTTGCTGCCGTTTACTGACTGCCAATTGCCGTCTCCTGTCAAGAACGCTCAAATATTCAGCTGTTGATTTATCTATGGAACTGCATGAGATACACTTAGAGAAAATGGGTAGGAAGTTGAAAGATAAAACTTTATTCGAATTCATGATAGAAAAAGTTAGTCTAAGCGTACTCCACCTGAAGGACCAGCGTATTCAACGAGAGGTTTCAGTTATAAACCCTCCACTTCCCGTAAATATCTTAGCCATTTTAATTTACAAAGGACGATATACTTGAGCGCCCCTTTGACAAATCATGAATCTGATAGTGACCTGAAGAATTTTCTTTAATACTCTGTATTCTTGCGAAAGTAGACATTCATTAAGATAAGACCAAGTGTCTCTGAGGCGTAGTTTTTATGCCGCAATCTCATTACGCTTTGGAAGAATGGGCAATCGATTTTTTAACCTAGTTAGTGATATACTAATATATTAAAAGAAAGCATTAAACATTCCGAAAACTATCGTAATGAGTTAACCAAAACCCAAATCCAAAGTCAGATAAAAATTCGGACCATAAATCAAGCTTAAATTCAGATCGATCTTAAAACCAAAAGTCAGACAGGAAAGTAGACCAAAAGTCAGGCTAACTGAGACTAATATCAGACTAAATAACAGCACAAAAATACCTCAAATTTTCCGACCAGATCTTAGATCACAAACAAAGCAAAATTCCGAACAAAAATTTCAAAAACTCAGCCCAATATTCAGTCAAAAAATCTGACCAAAATCAAAGCAAAAATTAGACAAAATTTCGGACCGAACCTCAGATTGAAAATTAAACTAAATTTAGGACAAAACTAAGACAACAAATCAGACCAAAAGTAGACTGAAAATTATACCCTAAATAATATATATAAACAGGTCAAAACTGGACTAAAAAACTATGACCAGAGAAAAAACTTTGACCATAACTTAGACAAAACATCAGACCCAAAGCCAGGCTAAAAGTCAGTAGAAATATCAGTCTTAAAGTTAGACCAAGTGAAGACCAAATTCAGACTGAAATTCAGATCCAAATTCATATCAAACTCAGGCCAAAGTTCGAATTACAAATAAGACCAAAACTTAAACCAGAGGGAGGCCAAATTCAGCCCGAAAACAGACCCATATTCGGATCAAAACGAAGGCTCAAAATCAGACCACAATTCAAACCATAAATAAAACTAATATTTAGACCAGAACTTAACGAAATTCAGACCAAACGCAGAGTGAAAACCCTTTCTTAAGAAAATACCTATGAACAAATCAAAACCAGTCCAATAACTCAGAGCAAAAACTTAGACCAAAACTAAGAAAAAACATCCGACCTAAGTCAGATCGAGAGCAGACCAAATTCACACTAAAATTCAAGTGATATTCACATCAAATCACACACCAAAACTCAAACAAAAGTAGGCCAAATTTAGACCAAAGATAGACTCAAATTCAGATCAAAACGAAGGACAAAAGTCAGACCAAACGCAGAATAAATTCAGACCTAAACTAAGACTTAAGACAGAAATACAAATGGATAAAAAATGAGACCAAAAATCATTAACGAGAAGTTTTAGTGAAATCAGTAAAAAATTCATATAAAGAGATCCAATCCAGCCCAAAAACTTAAGCCAAAACTTAGACAAAATATCAGACCTAAATACAGACTCACAGTCAGACCAAAAGTGAAGTAAAACATCAGACTTAAAGTCAGGCTGAGAGCAAACCAAATTCAGACCCAAATTCAAAAAAAATTCGGACCAAATTTCAGAACACAAATCAGACCAGAACTCAAAACCAAAATCAGGCTAAAAGTAGATCTGAGCTCAGATAAAAACGGGGGCTGAAAATAAGACCAAACACAGACTAAAATATAGACCTAAACTAAAAATAAAAATAGCGCAATAACCTGGCCAAAAATCATTACCGAGCAGCTTAGTGAAATCAATAAAAGAAAGACCGATAAATAAATCAAGTATAGGTCGAAAATTCAGACCAAAAGTCATCAGCCTCAAAGTCAGGTAAAACATCAGACTTAAAGTTAGGCCAAGAGCAGACCAAATACAGATTGAAATTAAATCAAACTCAGGCCAAAATTCGGATCACAAACTAGACCAAAACTCAAACCAGAGGCAGACCAAAGACAGACATAAATTCAGATTAAAAAAGAAAAAAATAGCTCAAAAACTAGACCAAAAATCATAATCAAGCAGTTTGATACAATAAAATAAAAAAAGACCTGTAAACAGATCAAGTCCAAGTCAAAAACTCAAATCAACAGTCAAGTAAAACTTAAGACTTAAAATTAGGCAGCGCAGAACAAATTCAGACCAAAATTTAGATCGAAATCCAGATCGAAATTCAAACGGTCAAACTCAGGCCAAAATCCACACTAAAACTCAAACCAGAAGCAGGCCAAATGCAGTCTTAAGTTCAGAACGAAACCAAGGCCTAAAATCAGACCAAATACAAACCAATATACAGACCTAAACTAAGAATAAAAATAGATTAAAAAATAAACCAGAAATTCTTATCGGGCCGGTTAGTAAAATCAGTAATAAAAAAAATATAAACAGATCAAATCCAGGCCAGAAACTCAGACCAAAACTTAGACAAAACATCAGACCTAAAGTCAGGCCGAAAGCCAGACCGAAAATCGCTAAAAATATCAAACCTAAAGTCCGATAAAGAGTAGAACAAATTCAGACCAGATTTAAAAAAAAAAATGAAATCAAAATTCAGATTTAATTTCAGATCACAAACAAGACCAAAACTCAAACCACAAACAAGTCCAAAGTGGATCTGAATTCAGAACAGAACGAGACCAAACCCAGATCCGAATTAAGATCTTAGAACTCAGACTTAAATAGAAATGAAAATAGATCAAAAACTAAACAAAAAATCATTATCCAAATCCAAATTTTTAAAATCCGTATCTTTTTTCGGGTAAAAATTGATAGGATAATGGTTAAGTAGGAGTAGAATAGGGGTGGAAAAGTATTGTATGAGTAAAGTTAAATGGGAGTAGAGTAGAATAGAAGTAAAGTATAGAATGAGCAGAGTAGTTGTAAAGAAGAACCAGAGTAAGAATAGAATAACAGGAGGGTAGAAATAGATAAGGAGTACAGTGCGAATACAGTATTGGGCGAATCAATGTGAACACAAGTGATAATTTGAATAAAATAACATTTATTATTTATCTCTTCGGAGGGCGCGCTCTGAAAAGTTACACGAGGGGGCGCCGCGGCAATTTTGCCGAAAGGTGAATTTCATAGTTCCGACTGCAATTTTTCTTATTTGTAGCAAAAAAAATCATTAAGATAGAACTGATTGCTTTTTAGTGATATTGAAATATATTTTGAGCATTTATTTTAAAATTTTAATTCGTCATCGTTTTAACTCAGAAAAAATTTCTCCAAGCTACACTTGAATTTTTTTGTTACACGAGAGAGAGCCCCAAAAGCGAGATACCAGTTTTCAACACACAAATAGCAGCTAAACGATGTAACGCAAAAACCAACGGCTAACGGTAAACCACGCTGCATCTCAAAACTTACAAAGTCACGGCTACTATGATTAGTATTTTAAAAACACAAATTAAACAATTTGTGGCTATTTTGCCACGGCGCGCCCTCTGAAGGGTTATATAAGAAGAAAAAAGAGACGTTCAATCAGATTAAGATCCTGTAAGTTTCCTGGCCAATCTGATATCTTTTTGTCTTTGAAATATTTCATCACGATGATTCTTGAGCCGAATCTTGTTTTTTCAACAAGATCATTGTTGAACTTGATCATTGATGTTAACTTTTCTTAGTTCAGCTTCCAATCTCGCTTCTAGCAAATTTCTGTATTTTTGCGAGTTCATCATGCCTTCGATCCGTACAAGGAATCCGGCACCTTTATAAGAAAAGTAGTTCCAAAAGAACTTCTTTAACGGATGTTTCACTTTTTGATCGATGGGGCCAGTCGTAAGTTTTTCGTTGTCACTTTTTCTAACTAACGAGATCGCTGTCCTTGTATCAAAAATTAGCTCTCATCTGAGAACGAAACTTTTCTCCACTCTTCCTCAGTTCTGCTCACATATTTTTTTGCTCAATCATATCGTTTTTTCCCCATGGTAAGAGTCAAGAACTAATTTCTTTGAGATCTGAACGTTTTTCTTACACCTTCTATAAGTTGTTTCCGTACCGTGGAGTCATGAACAATAACTCCAGTGTGTGCTAAATCTTGTTGAAGTTCTTGGCTTGTTTTCCTAGAGTTTAATTCATTGTCCCTTATTAAAAAAAAAAGCTTCATCCTTTCCTGTTGTCACTCTTTTCCGTCCACATTTTCCTTTTCTGTTCACCTCAATCGTCCCAGTGTCCCTTTTTTACTTCAAAATCTTGTTAACAACTCCTGAACTTACACCACACGCCTTGGCAATATCTCTTTGAGTCTTAATGAGCTTTTTGGGAGTAATATCCATCTGCAAAAATAAGAAACAAATAAAGCCTTAGTTTGGCTTACTTCAGCAAAAACACAATAATTCTAAAAGAAAAAAAGAATGCAACACGTCTGTAGCTGGGTATGGCTCATTACACACTAACTGTCTGAACAGTACTTAAAACAAAATGGCCGCTACTTTGACATAAACGTGTTGCCAACTGCGGAGAAAAGTAAAATTGTAATAATTATGGTGCGTTCACATCATTTCACACAGATTTATGATCAGTGGACTTCATGAACTTTAAAAACTGACCTCAACAATTTCACGCAGTGTCAAATATTAAACCTCTATAATTTTTTCTGTCAGTGCATTGAAAAGCGACGAACTAAAAGTAAAACAGAAGCGCAAAATGAAAAATAAAATAAAAAATATTACAAACTTGAAATATGCGTACAAGTTTCAAACCGCATTACCAAATAAATAAGATATGCGATTGTCAATATTTGATGGACTCATCAATTTACGGAAGAGAGAAAAGGAGGGCTGCACACACTGTGCGTATGTTGTAGTTGCTTCCTCGTTCGTTTGCAAAGTGAGTGATGTGAGAGAGTGCGTTAGTGATTTCTCAAAAATATTTCACAGAACTGTTAGACAATTCGAGGAGGTATAGAGCAATGATTGCGTATCTCTTCCTTTTCCTTCCTGCCTGATTCACCCTAAAATAAAAAGAAAACACTAATACTTATGCATTTACATTGGAGAAAATAAAAAATATAATATATTTAAATTCAAGATTTCATCTTCTTCTTATTTTACAACACTTCTTTACTGTTACTTCAATTGCAGTCAGTCAGTGTTTGTGAATAGTAAAAGGAGTGGTAGAAGAGGTGGAAAGAGTAGAAGATGAAGAAGTAGCAAACAGTCAACTGTCTTTTGGTTCAGTTGACATTTGACATGATTATGCGTTTATAACCAAGCAACTCATTTCCTAAAGCCCTAATTATAGAAACTTAACATAAAATGGCGGCGTATAACTAAACTTAAAGTTGATTATAATAAGCATAGCAAAGTGCAAAAATCAGCTGATTTTGAGTTCTGCAATAAAAAAAAATCATGTAATTGAGTATTTTTAAACCATTTAAAGTCCACGATTGAAAATGCAAGAAATTCTTCCATTTGAGGAAACTTCTAAAAAGTATTGAAGATTTTTAAATACGAAAGAAAAAATGTCAATAACGTTAAATTCCATTCTTTGCTTAATCATTAAAAGCTAAAAAATATTAAAACTTACAAAGAATTATACTAGATATAAGAAATGTAGTGTAATTCCTGGAGAGATGGTGTGACGGCACAATTTTGGGTCATCCAAATTGCACCGCACAACGTAGCATTGCTCCCACTGGGAATATTAAAAAGGGGACGACCCAGCGTAATCTCCCACTGAGATAACAGCACAACATATCATGCCTTCAACATCGCACCAAAAACATAAAGCCATCATCACGCCACGTCAACGGCGAAAACAACAAGTAAACAGCCTACTGTGATCAGAAATTTAAAACTTCGTATATGCACAAACATCACGCCACCTAGAAACAACCAATGGCAGCGAAGCAACAAAAATACAATATCATACCTTCCAGTCGCGACTGCGGCGAACTGGAAAAACAGAAGAATAGGAAGAACTGCATGTAAAAGAGCGAGCAAAGCAGAACTCTCTCCGCTGCTGCTGGTAGCTGTTCAGGGGGCACATTGTGGCGATAGCCCTCACTGTGTTAACAACTCTATTTGTGTTGATAGCTGTTCAAAATGAGAGACATTCGGGTGAGTAAGTGAGTAATCAGCAGTGACGAACGAAGTCAGGAGAAACTCCAAGTCTTACTTCCATCCATGAAATATTGTAGCTTGCTACTGATCGATGTGGATGGTGGTAAGCTGACTTGGTTGATCGGGCTGAAAATTCCAGGTCTTACTTATATTCATGATGTATGCGGCTTGCCGCGGAGCGACAAACGGTGTCGCGAATATGGACAAAAAATGATAGTTGAAACTTCCTAATATTTTTGTCCCAAAAATGTATGAGCTCCGAATTAAAAAAAAAGTTGACGAATCGTGGAGAGATGCAATCTTGCGGGTGAGATGGAACGCTTTTTTCTAAATAAAAGAAATATACTCCAAAATTCGTTTATTTTAACCCTTTGTTGACCGACGGTGCTTAAAAGTATCATCACCAATAAAAGTATCATTACCGCAGTTACGTTAGAGTATATCATAATTCTTATATAATTTGTATAATTTCTCAGTTAGTGCTTCTCCCTGACACAAAGATACTAAGGGATATCAGTTATAATTAATATCCTTGTAGAACCTTGAAAATTTCTCAATTTTATATTTTTCTATAAGAAGCTACGATTTCATCGAAAAAAAGTACGTTTTTCATCGCCTACCGATCTTGGTCTACAAGGAGTTAATCAGAAATATTTCTGAGAGCAATAAAAATAATTTTTAAGAACATTGAGAACAATTGGAACAATTTGTAAACGCATTAAGAATAATCGAAAAAGAATTTTAAAAACATTCAGGAAAATCTGACGATTAAAAGCGGAATAATGCAATGCTCATCTTATCTCGGAACGTTTTTCAAAGAGTTTCTCTCGCAATCAATGCAACTTACATCGAAAATACAGCAAGTTGCGTGTGGTAATTTTTGTACAATTGTTGCACCGAAATTAGTTGTTGCGTTCTCCCTCCAGACAACAAAAGAGTGTCCACAAGGGGGGGTTTTATCACCCCTCTTGTGGAGCCTAGTAGTTGATGAACTCCTCACTTTGCTAACAGACAATGGTATAACTTGTCAAGGTTATGCCGATGATATTGTCATTATGGCAAAAGGGAAACACGAAGATACACTCTGTGACATAATTCAAAGGGGGCTTAACCTCATACAGAGATGGTGCAAATCGGTGGATTTAAACATTAATCTATCCAAGACAACCCTAGTACCATTCACTAGAAAAAGGAAACTCTCGCTCATGAAGCCTATAAAGCTAAATGAGGCGGTAATCAATGTTACACAGGAAGTCAAATATCTAGGAGTAACACTAGACTCAAAATTTCTCTGGAAAGAACATGCAGCCATCACTGTCAGGAAAGCGACTAAATTCCTCATGATATGCAGAAACTTAGCAGGAAAAACCTGGGGCTGTACTCCGTACATCTTAAAATGGATGTATACCATGATGGTAAGGCCAATACTCACCTATGGTGCGGTAACCTGGTCGCAAAGAGTTAAATTAGTTACAATGAGGAATACCCTCAACAAAGTCCAAAGACTGGCCTGTGTTTGTATCACAGGAGCCATGAGAACATGTCCCACGGCAGCCATGGAGGCACTACTCGACCTCACTCCTCTATATATAGTTATAGAGACGGCAGCCAAAAGGACACTTATAGGCATATCAAGGGAAGGAGCCGGCAGGGGGAAAGTCGAGACGATATGAACAAGAAATACAACTTCGAAAAACATTTCAAGGTTGTACTTAGTAACAAGAGAGAATGGGACATACAAACTTTCCATACCTCTCACAAAGAACATGCACTCAGATGGTACACCGACGGATCGAGAATGGACGAAGGAACTGGTGCAGGGGTGTATGGTCCAAAAACCAAACACTCGGAGCCAATGGGAAAAACTTCAAGCATCTTTCAAGCACAGATTCTTGCCATTTGGCTCTGTGCACAGTTCAACCTCGAACGTGGGTACAAAAAGCAAAAAATAGTAATATACTCTGATAGTCAAGCTGTTATCAGAGCGGTAGACTCAATTTAGACCACCTCAAAATTAGTATGGGAATGCCAAGAGTTACTAAACACATTAGGCAAGACTAATAAGGTAACTCTATTCTAGCTACCCGGACATAAAGGTATATATGGTAATGAAGTAGCCGACCACTTGGCAAGGAACGCAGCGGCCAAGACCTTCATTGGTCCAAAACCCTTGTTAGGTATAGGAATTCAAACCTTAAAAGGCACACTAAAAGAGGAAGAACAAAATACCAGATCATCCTACTGGGCACTCCTCCCAAAGCTTAGACAGTCAAAGCTGCTAATTGGGAAGTTTGATCCCAGCAGAGCGGCTCTCTGTCTTAAGTTAAATAAAAGCCAACTAAAGCTAATAATGGGCTTCCTTTCAGGGCATTGCAAACTGGGGGAGCATATGAAAAACCTAGGTTTAAGTCAGGACAGCACTTGTAGATTCTGCAAAGAAGACAAGGAAACATCCGAACACATCCTAATGCACTGCGACGCGCTCACTCGCAGAAGGAAGAGGTACGTGGGGCATTACCACCCAAGTAGTGGGGATATCATAGCCTTAAAGCCACATCAGTTGCTGAGATTCCTCAGCAAGATTGGCTTGTCTGACAATCTGTGAACAGGTTACTATCGGTGGTACAATAGATCTCTTAAGGTCGTTGTACATCACACCCTTTCTAATCTATCTATATATCTTCCTCCTGAATCGATGCGTTCAACACTCAACACAAGATTCTATTGGGTCGACTTCTTCTTTTGTCTTAACATTTCTTCCTGCAAAATTGAGGCTGAATTTAATTGAATTTCTATGAAAATTATAAAAAAAACTGTCATCAATTCAACTGTTTAAATTAAAAAATTTTTTTTTGTTCTTGATCTTGACTTCTTATAAAAAATTTTAATAAATATGTAAACACGTTGCGTTCAGCCAACTATGATTTTTCTCAGTGTTTATATCGGAGAAAACAACTAATTTGTAAGGCCGGGACTATTCCAACTCACTCCGAAAAAAAGGTTCTACTTCTCCCATTTATAAGGGAAAAAATTTATTCCCACCTGACCTATAACTTGTATTTACCTTTCAAAAGGTACTTAGATATCAAGGTAAGCACTCAAGCTGTGTCCCAAAGCGATTAAATAATGACGAATAGGTGACAAACTTAGTGTGAGAATGGGTTTGGCTCTCACAGCGCTTATTCGTACAAGCGATCGCGAAAAATTTGATTTTCTAGTTTGCGATTGACAAAAGCACGATTTATATTTTGTTCCTGTATGAATCGATACTCGCACACAAAAATTCGTAATAGTTAATAAGCAGCTTGAAGAGATAGCGCAGGGGTTCCGTCGCTCCCGGTATTACCTTAACCTTCATACCTAAATTGAAACGTTGCGTCGTTTATCTGTCAAAATTATATATTTTTGAATAGAAAAAAAGAGTGTTTTGACAGCTAAGCGACGCTGACGCTCCAATTTAGGTATGACTGTAAACAAAAGAAAAAATTTTTTTTTAGACTATCTAGTGACTGACTTGTGGGGTTTAGGATTAAGCCTTTGCAGAATATATCATAACTGAAGTAATCATTCTAAAATAGTAAAAACTCCAATTTAATAAATGAAAAAATCATTTAATATTTGAATACTTACTTTTCGTCTAGATCAAAAATAGTGAAGTTAACAGAAATCAGCTGATTTTGTAAAATGAAATGTCACTTAACATAGCATAGAAACCAAAATTCAATAGACTTCTATATTACGTTAAGTTTCTATAATCAGGCCTTACTTCCCACTCTCTTTTTCTGTCACTTACTCTCACTCCCCATTTTCTCTTCTTTTTTTTTTTTTTGGTAGTCATCGCAACCAACTTGAAAATGGTTGGTGGGAAATATGAGTACACGATAAAGTAAAGTGCGGAAATGAATACGGCCACTTTGACAGTGTTGACATAAGCTTCTGCTGCTGCTAGTGCTTCTTCATTTTCTGTAGCTTTTTCAGCTGTTTTCATATAGTTGAATATTTTTTTCTTCTAGTATTTCTTCATAACTTTTGGTTATAGCGGTCGTTGCTGTTGTTGTTGTTGTTATTTGTTCCTTTAGCTTTGTTCTTCTGCTTGTTTGGTATGGTAAACACTTGCAGGCATTCGTAGAAAATGTCCTGTCATTTTTACTTTGAGTTTTCACTAATATTACATCAGAGAGAGAGAAAGGGAAAAGTAAAAGATGAGTTTGATAGACCGCACTGAAAATATATACTATATTTGTTGCTGTTACTGTTATTATTGTTGTTGCCAAAAGTTACTCATGAATAATGTAGTGTAATTTTAAAGTTTTTTTTTGTTTGTTTACTTTTTTCTGTGCAACTTTATTTTGTTGTGTTAAATTACAAATTTATTATATGATTCTTCATGACAGTCATGAAGCCAACGCGAATTCGCTTGTCGATTTGATGGGTGAAGATTGAAGTCAGAAAGAGTGGCAGGCGGGTAGTTAGGTATGATATGAGCGCGGAAGTGATTCTGAAAAAACTACTTTGAAATTTGTAAGACCCCACGGGCTTATTGCCAATCGAATTGTACAGTCAAAAGCGAAGGGGTTAACTTTTAATAAATTATGTCGCGCAAAGTTTGTTATTTCTTTTTTTTTTTTGGTTTTTCAAACTGAGATGGGAAAAGATTTAAGAACTTAATTTTTTCATAGCTTATTAAATTTGTTGTTAAAAATTCTTTGTAGTAATTTGTTAAGTAGCAAGTGAATAGCGCGGTCTAGGGATGAGTGCTAAAAATCCAACCAGATAGCAGATCAAAACCAGACCAAAACCGGACTGAAATCATACCAAAAACCAGATTAAATTTTGACTGACACTTGAATCCAAATCAGCCTATAAATCAGCAGAAACCTTGACCTACAACCAGACAAAAATCAAACACCAAACGAGATCAAAACTTAGACGAAAAATCAAAACAGAAACCAGATCAAAAACTAATTAAAACCAGACCAAAAACAGCTAAAGAACTAGACCAGGAGCCAAACCAAAATCAAACGAGGTTGCAACTCAAATCAAAATCGAACCAAATACCGGACCGAACCAAACAAAAATCATACAAAAAACCAGAAAGAAATCGAGATCAAAATCAGACCAAAAAAAACACACCCAAACCTAAACCAATAATCACGTCATTAATTCAGGTCTCGAAGCCTGAAGAAAAATCTGAACAAAAACCACATTGAAAATCTGATCGAAATTGGCTTAAAATTCTGATCAAAACTAAACCAAAAACGAGATTAAAACACAAACCAGAAAATAGATAAAAAATAATATGAACTGAAACTAGACTAAAATTGGACCAGAAACCAGAATAAAAATCAAAAACCATACCAAAACTAAGGCCCCAAACTAAAGACAAGACCAAAGACCAGACCAAAGACCAGAACGAAGATCAGATGAAAGACCAGACCGAAGACCAAACCAAAGACAAGACCAAAGACCAGACTAAAGACAAGACCAAAACCAGACCAACGACCAGACCAAAGACAAGACCAAAGACCAGACTAAAGACAAGACCAAAGACCAGACCAAAGACCAGAATGAAGACCAGATGAAAGACCAGACCGAAGACCAAACCAAAGACAAGACCAAAGACCAGACTAAAGACAAGACCAAAACCAGACCGAAGACCAAACCAAAGACAAGATGAAAGATCCGAAAACCAAACCATAAACCAGACTAAAATCACACACCAGACTAAAGCAAAAATTAGACCAGAGACCGAGCCACAATTAGTCTAAAAATCAATCTAAAAACTAAACTAAAACTCAGACCCTAGACCAAACCGAAAATCTGAACAAAAACTAGAAAATCAACCATCCACAAACTTGTAACCATCAATCCAAAACTAATCTAAACATTTCTTGAACTCTGTTCGGGTTGTACCTGTTACACTGTAATAATAAGATTACGAAAACGTTTGAAACGTCTTTTCACCACCCTCCCAAAAACATAACGTTTCTGTAATATCGGCGAATTAAAACGATTAGAAAAATCGATATTGAAATAAGTAAGTAAATTAAGATATAAATTTCAAAATCTCAAACGACTTCATCATAATAATAAAATTCTATTATATGCTACAATATAAACAACATGCTGCTGCTTTCCGGAGCGAAACGGCTGAGAAAATGAAGCCAAGGAATATATGTAAATGTAATAAACTTATATGAAAAATGACATAATTCAAAATTACGTCAGTATACGTATGTATGTATGTTAATTGAATTGAATTTCCTCGTAAAAAAAAAAAAAAAAAAACAAAATAAACCTTAACTTCAATATACATAACTCAATCACATTGTATGAAAAATTAGACGAATAAACCATTTCATGTAGAAGTAGTAAGGATATTCTTATATACTCGTATCCTTGCAGATACATAAAACACATCTGTACGCATAATTTTTGTTTTCCAACAAATGCGTAAATTTTACTTTACATAAATCTCGCCAAAGCAAAGAAACCAACAACAACGGTAGCAAGACAGACGATTCTGATGACGAAAAACCGGCATGACTGCAGTTACTAAAAACACTACGCAATAAAAACTAGAAGCTCTACCTCTACTTCATACTTGTACTGCTAATAAATATTGTATTTTTGGTTTCTTGGAAAAGAAGAAGAAGTAGAACCTGATGTATATAACTCGTACTTGATTCATCAATATATGGTGCTGGAAATTCGTATTTTTTTCAAACTCCCTTGACAATTTATAGGCTAAAATTATATGTTTTCTTTACTTGAGTTTTTTTTTTTTTTCATTACTTACTACGATTCTGATATGTACCTACCAATTCCTTTTTAATTTTTTATTTTTCTGCAGTGGTCACACCAGGAAACGCTTTGATTGATTACCGCAACCAATTTAACTCTGTCCGTCCAGTAATATTCATTTCGTTTGTTGTTTCCTTAGTAGCACACACACAGTGTGATGATTCGATGAAAAAGGTTTGTAAAATCACAGAGTTTATCGATATCTAATCACATTTTGCAGTATCTTTTTCTATAGCTTTAAATCGAAATTAAAGCTATTTAAGGGAGGAAGAAGGGTTAATGTTTTTTCGTTTCTTCAAATGGTTTTTTAATTGTGGAGTAATAATCAAAATCAATCCACTTTAAAAGATAGGAAGTAGGACTGAAAAGCTTAACCCATTAAGGACAAGCGGGAACCAAAGTAGATAGATCAAGAAAGTAAATTGATCTATCTTGATCTACAGCGACTAACAGCTGATCGGGTTAATACCGTGTTCGTTCAATTGAATTCTAAAAGCGTTTTTATGGTTTCAAAGTTCCGCTCTATTTTTTGTGTTTGCATGCCGAAAACGCCGAACGCCAATTTTTTTTTTTTAGCAAGGACAAAAGCCCAGAGATATTCTCACGCTAAAACCACCTCCGTATGGATATTCCTCCCGGAACCATCGTTAGATATTACGTTAGAAGGCCGAAGTCAGGATTAGCGCTCAATCGTTAGTAACGGTAATTTCTGTCCATATCAGTCCGATTGTATCGCCAGTTGGCGATTTCTGCTGCCATGTGTTCGGTATCATCTGCACTTTCATCGTTTGCTATGCATATGCTGCGCGGCCTCTAGATTTTTCGGGAAATTTGAACAAAACGAGTCTTCCTCTCCTATCTGTACAGATACTGTTTGAAACACCCATGTCCAATGGGCAGTGGTGGTTTAACATGCCATATTCTCGAGATGCCCACACTTCGATGTTCGGAATAAGGTGAAGGGTCCCGCGAGCCTTGGCCCTTTTCGGAATGCTGCCACCTTCGCTGCCACTCCATAATGGTTAATTGTCTTTCCAATTTTTTTAGTTGCACTCGTTAGTTTGCGATCATATTCACAATATAGTGCTTGCTAGTTAATTGGCATAAGGTCTGCAATGACTCTAATGCCGTCGTCCAGCACTGTTCAGTATGCGCTGGTTATCAACAGAACGCTGAGTCTGTACGGATACTTTTCCAGTATGTCTTCTTCCCGTCTGCCCAAATAGATGTGCTGCACTAGGATCACTGAGGTAATCATAGTGGAGAGTAACCTGCGATTTTCCTCCCGTGGACCACCCACCGTTCAGCGGAGCTGCCTTTTCTCTGTCGGCTTTTAGATGTTCCTTCAATGTCATCTTGAAATCGATAAGCTGCCCCAAGTATTTTAAATGTGGCTTTGAAGTGATTTGATGTTCACCAACCGCGATGATCAGCTCTTCATACGCTCATATGACGCTCAAAATCACGACATCAGTTTTCTGCTCTGCCAGCTCCAGTCTCGCTCATTCAGCCATCTTCTCACCCTTGCCATGGCATCGTTGCATAAAGCCTGAAGTAAATCCGAATGCTTAGCCACTGCTACTATCGCAATGTCGTCAGCTTAACCAATGATTGTCGTGTCCTGAGGCATATCCAATTTGAGAACGCCATTACACATTACGTTCCAAAGGCATAGATCGAGCCTCCCGTGACCATGTATTGCTTCTCTCCGTTCTCTGTATCGTATATTAACAAGTACTCCGGTACTTTAAAATCTTTCAATGCGCTCATAATCTAAACCCAGCTCGCCGAGTTCTTTATACTAAGTTACGACTGCGCAGAACTTCTTCTTGCCGCATTTTCCTTGTTTGCCGCTGGTAGCCTAGTGTGCAATGTTCATCACAGTTTGTATTGAGTTGGTAGTGGAACGCGCCTTTCTAAAGGCAAACTGACAGCCCTCCCGGTTTCTCAGGTGGCTCTTCGAGTCTGCCATTTATGCAGTGTTCCAAGATTTTTCCAATCGTTTTGGGCTATTCTGCGAATGCCTTTCACATTTTCTCCCATCGATTTCTGATTATCGCTGATCTTGACTTTACGTAGGATATCTGCATATGTCACGACGTTAGTCTTCGAGCTGGTGATGGCATCGGGCCTGGCCCTTGGTGACGTTCTTCGCTTTCATACCCTTTACAACGGTACATGCTGTCTTCTTTGGCTCCTTCGAGCGAGGCGACGCTTCATTTGGGTTTATCCGAAGCGTCTCTACCGCATCGCAACTTTTTTTTACTGCGAGTGATTTTGCCCTGATTTTTTCCTCTAATCCGAAGGTGAGGCGAACTGTTAGCTATCTCTTAGAGGGTCTCACATAGCACACTTCTATGCAGTGCACTTTCCTTAGCGCTGACCGTTATTGTTGCTGCTAATTGTTCCATTTCGTTCTTCTCAAGTTCCAGCACTGCCTCTACATAAGCATCTTTAATCATAGATCCTAAGTGCTTGATTTCGCTGTGAACATTATGTCTTCTTTATATTTCACGATGGATGTGATCCTTGGCTTCCTTCCTGATACGGTTTTCACTGCACTATCGGTAGTGGCCTCCTACTCTGCTGTTTTTTGTTGATCTGATGGATGCTTCTGTGATGAATGCTTCTGTCGGCGCCTCCTACTTCTGCTGATCTTTAGAGTCACCTTCTTGGTATCATCTTCTTTCGCCGTGTCATTGAGGTTCGAAGTCAATGCGCAGTATTTTTGTACCAGGTACATCGTTTCAAAAAAGGAGAAAGCTGTAAAATGCCATATGAGAAATTTTGAAAACTAGTGTTAATCGCTTGTGCATGTGAACAATTCATAAATTACTCCCTTGGTTCTTTGATTATTTGTAAAAAAAAAAATAAGTAGCCAACATTTTAATATGTTCGTTATACTGTATCCACATTCAACGACAGTATGTCTGCCTGACTGTCCATATGTCCATCAAGTCAAACTGTTCATTTATACAGCAGTAGCAACAGCAGCACCAAACATATTGACGCTTGTCCATCAAACAACAAAAGCGAAACTGAAAATACAAAAAAAAAACTGTTGCGCATTTTACTACAAATTTTCAACGTTACGGTGATTACTTATCTTCATACCAAAAAGCGAGCAAAAAAAGGGCGATTGTACTATAGATATCCAAATAAATATAATACCAGCAATGTGCCTGGCCGTATGTAATACCAGCGAGTACTAGTAAGTAGTTGGAAAATGCTGATGAAAGACGGAAATTTTCATTTTCTTTAGCTTTCAATTTTTATAGCTTTCTAGCTAAACAACTAAACCAAAAAAAAAGTGAAAAGTGAGAGAGAGAGAAACTTAAAGTTTCTTATTATTATTGTTGTTCTTGTTTCTATTGCTATTTATATTGATGTTGCTGTTGTTGTTATATTTTTAAGTGCACCTATAAATTTCTACTATTCTGCATACAAATTCGTTTCTGAGCAAACATACACACACACACAAATTCTCACAAATACGATTGTGAACGTTCTCAATTGTATGTATGTATTTGTGTTTGTATAAAAAGAGAACACAAATCGAGCATACAGTATCTCAAAAACAAGAACAACAATGGACCTCATTGTTCTTATCTAAGATGAGAAGCTGAAAGAGTGGTGGAGTAGGTAGAGAGTGGGAGAGTATAACCTTTTTGCAGTTTTCATTTGTTGTTGTTGTTGATATTGTTGTTACGGGTTTTGTGCCTTATGATGTCCATACATACAAAGGTGGCATATTAATTAGCACACCTTATATTGGTTCGATATTAAAGTAAAACACTTTTTAATTCAAACACAAATTTTTTTTTTTATTATAGCAAATAATTTACAAATTTATTAAATATTTTGTAATTGGGAATATCGAATAACAAAATAAGATAATTTTACAAAGTAAAACAAAGAAGTTTATTCTAAATTTATAATTTATTAGAAATATCAGGAGCAAATTCAATTCATGGAAGATACGAAGTCCTTCGAAATTTGATGCTATCTTGGGTGGATGATGTCCCAAAATTGATTAAAAGTGATGAATTTTAAGTCATACCACTTCTTTTTACGATTGCACACATGTTTTCAATTGTATTTTGATGAAGCTTAATCTATTACTAACAATTGATGTTCCTCAAACCACCGCATCACAGCCCTGGGACTATTACATGCTATAGTTCTGCTGTAAAATTACCTAGCGATAAAATAAGAATGGATAACCCTTAAAATAAACCTAGGTGTCATTAAATATATCAATGGGAACCGTGAAATTGAGTCTATGCCAAAAAGCGAAGAACAAATTAACAGAACCTGGCAAGCCCAGAGCGACTGTTTGATAGTCCAGCCCTCTCTTGATAAGAAAAGAACTCAGAACCTACTCTATTTAGAGAGATACTAAACTCGAGTTCTAGACGGAGTACTCTCAGGTTTGTGTGCTATTGGGACAATCAATGCCTTTGAGGAATCGATCGCAGCACTAAGCTACTACTAAAACAGCAAAAACAAAGGAGAAAATGAGACCATCCCCCATCATCTATGTGAATGTCCCAATTCATCTCTTATGAGACAGACTGCTTGGAGAACTGGAGGACCTGGAAAAGATTCCGCCAACACACCTTGTAAGGTTCATCAGGATGGATATTTGAGGAGATCTGTGTCATCGGTGTGGAGAATTCCAAAATGTATACGGACATAATAATAAACCAAACTTTAGGCCCCCGAAAACGCTCAGTGAAAGATCTTGCTCCTCGTACAAAATATTCTTGCCCGAAAAACGCAAGAACTTTGTATTTATTAATTTATAAATGCAATTGATCAATTATTCTAATGCATTGACAAAAAAGGTATGATTCAATCGGAGATGTGAACAAAACAAATTTCGTAGTATGGTTCGGTTCAGCGGTATACGGTGTCTTTGGACCACCGGTTCGGTTCAAAAACCAATTCTTCCACACCTTCGAACCGCTGGTTTAATTCAAAAATCATGCAACGTAAAATTTGATATTGCTCTTCACAGGTTTCACTTGTGTTAATTTCCCGATGTTACAAATTTTAACACAACTGTTATTTTAGACCTTATTTATCAAATTTGATTTATTTTGCTTCAGAATTTTCTTTGATACAAATTTTACAATTTTCATATTCACAATTTTCATAAAAATTATCATCACTCTGAGTGTTTAGCGTATAAAAATAAGTTCTGCAAAGTGTAATAATGGTAATAATTTTTTGGCTTGTACTAAAATATATTTTTGAACAAAACTGTGTTGGGTTGGTTTGGTTCAAGTGAAATAAACCAGAAATGCTTAGGTTCGAGTCATTCAAATTGCGGATAGTTTCGTTTCAAATTGGTTTGGCTCAAAACTAATTTTCATCCTTGGACTTAATAAAAGACAAAGTACCTATGTGGTTCTTTTTAAAGGTTAAAACTTTTTTCCGTTTTTTGTAATTGTTAGAGCTATCTTTTTTGGGTTTATTTTGCTTTTTTTAGAATTTCAAATCGGTGTTTTTCGTACTTGAAATTTGCCCCTCTAATTGTTATCGCTTTTTGCGAGTTCAATCTGCTCTACCTATTGCATTATTTTTAAAAGCCGTTGTTTTAGCCTTTTAGCCCCGATGTTAACGGCATATTCTGTCTACATATGTGCACATATTTCACTGTTATCCCCAAACTCTGCCTCTCCTTACCAATAAAAATTTCATACATATTGATAGTAGGCCATGAATCAAAACAAAATTTAAAAATTTTAAAGTGATGAACAAATTAATTCGCGCTTTAAACAAATATTTGGATCCGCTGGTGCTTCACAGTATTTTGCAATTTTTCTGGGAATAATTTACGATAAATGGAATTTTGGAATTTCAACACTATGTATTTTTTTGAACTTAAATTTTAATATTTTTGCGTTGTGACAATAAAATTAAAATTTTAATAAACTGTGAGATGTGATTATTTAAAATACCAGAGAGTAACAAAATTTGAATATGTATCATAAATAATTGACGATTATAAATATAAATTTTAAAATTTATAAATATTTATGATACGTATCAAATGAGATAGCATATAAAATTATCTCGGTGGCGTGCTAATAAAAGTACTATCGCTGTAGTAGAGAAGAGAGTGAGAGTGGAGAGAGAATAGTCAAAGAAGGTAAATAGGTAGTGTGCAAAAACAATTACATTACCGCTTTTGTTTCTTTTTAGCGTATAGAAAAGCAGAAGAAAAGCTAAGAAAGAATCAACGAACTAACAAGAAAACAACAAACAAATGAAGAAAACTTCCATACATAAAAGGACATAAATGAATGAATGAATGCATGGGATCGAGATTGTTCGGTTCCTTGCTTGGTTAGCTTTGTATGAACTTTTACAGAGTGTATGTGTTTGTGTGTGTGTGTGTGTGCGCGTGTACTGGGTTAAATAGATATTGAAGGGATATATTTTTTGTTTTTGTTTTTATTTTCTTGGGATACTTGTCAAACATTTTGGGTTTGCTGCTTCATCCTTATTCTATTTCAACTTCAACTATTCTTTCTCCTCCTCCACTTCTCCCTTTTAACCTTCATCCTCCTTCAGTTTTTCATTTGAAAAACTTATTGTTGCCCATTTAAAGTCCAAGCATAATCAAAATGCAAATTTTCGGTAATTTAAAAGCGATAACAAATGACAGAAGCAGCAAATGAAATTGTTTTCAAAGGAAGAGGACGAGGCTCAATAGCCAAAAGAGTGTAATGGAGGTAGAAAGAGCGACGAGAGGAGACCAAGGTTTAAATCAGGGGTGGCCAAAAGTTTCTTATGGCAGTGCAAACACCAATACATATAAATGTTCGTTGAAGACCAACAAAAGTCTTCTTATATTGCACTTTGCTATAGGCAAAAAAGAGAGATGAGAAATGCTCAGCCTTTGCTTAAGCGCTTTTACAAAACAAAATGTGCACCAAGTGCATAGGCCGTGGGCACCTCTGGTTTAAACAGTAGAAAAGAGCGAGAGAGTGTGTGAGTGTGAATAGAGAATGTGGGGAATAAAAAATAGAGCTTCTTCGTTGTTCTTCGGAGTATTTTTATTTATAATAATCAAGGATTAAGGTATTTAAAAGTTAAACAAAAGGAAAACAAAAGAAAGGAAAGAGGCACAATTAAATATTATATGGAGAAAAAAGTAGGAAACTCATGATAAAAATGTCCTTCCCCCATTTGAATGCTACCACACTACACCCCCCCTCCCCCTTCTCCTCCAATACATTGAAAGCAAGGAACACATTTTTGTTTCGGCTCAAATTAGCTTGCTTGAGCTTTTTTCATATTGATTGATACAAAATTCCCCCAAGTTAAAAGAACTTTTGAGTAATGGCTAATAGATTTAACTTAACCAACTTTTCTACTTGTACAATAAGCATACAGATTTCGAAACGCTTTGACTAAAAATCACCATTGACTTCGTAATTACACATGGCAAATATTGATGATGTCCACCCGAAAATCATGCCTCACCCGATTACGATTGCAGTCCGTTCTAGTCAGAAAATTTATAGTGAATTTTTTATGTTTTGAATAGATTTGGAGATGGGCAGGAGGCCAAGGGTCTTCCATTGCATTCAGTCCATTGGACCTTTGTCCAGATAGAGAAAGAAACAAATATATTTGTAAGAGTAAAGAGAAAGTTCAGAAAAGTGAAACGATTTAAGAACAGTAAGTGAACTTTTTACAGCCATATGGTCCATACACATTGACGACAGCTGCTACACGAACACACGACTACAAAATTCTGTCGGCTACAACTGTCGCCGTGTCGTCAGCTACTAAACACAATGGAAGCGGCACCACCTGCAACAAACACAGGCAATACAAGAAAAGAAAACTCTCTTCTCTCTCTGTCGCTTATCAAATTAGAAATAGATTTAAAATTGGTTACAGCCACAATTGTGGTCGGTGGTCATGTCGTCGTGTCGTCGCCAAAATAATCGCCTCCATAAGAACATGTTGTTTTTATAATTTGACAGATGTAGTCGTGTAGCTAGTGTTGATTCGATACCCACATAGTATCGATACTTTTACTCATTACTTGTATCGAATAAAAGTATCGATGGTACCGAAAATATCAGAAAAAAGTATCGAATATGTACTTGTATCGAATACTCGTTTAAAGAGATAAATTACACTTTTTTTAAGTGGCTGTCGAGGAGAACACAGAGATCCGAACGGCCCATTGTGTTACCACATGGTTGAGCCTACAGTTTACACTGCTCAACACGAATTTTTAGGCTATACATCATGGTTTTGAGATATTTCCACTGGAAAGATATGAATCATATAGAAATTATGTTAAGTTATGTATATGATATTAGCAAATCGCTAGAAAAATTTTAATAGAAGGAAAACTAATCAACAAACTAAAGCTTGTTAGAAATATTATATTTTAATAAAAAAGTTTCAATAAACATTGTGTTCTACATGCATGGCCGGCGATATTTTCTTGAACTTCAATACTGTACTGCAATATTTTCATATATTGGAATATTGCAATATGGACTGAAATATTTTGAATATGGTAATTGAATGATTCTGGAGTAACATTTTGAAATATATTATTGATTGCTGTAAAATATTGTAAAACGATCCTCAATTTTAAATATTGTATCGCAATATTTCAGTTTTCGTATCAAGTATCGAGTATCCGATACTGACCCTTTTTTCCGATACCCAGTAAAATACTTATGGTATAGCATCGAGTAAAAAAAGTACTTGAATCAAATGAAAAGTATCGAGTATTTACTTGTATCGAATCATCACTACGTGTAGCTGCCGTCGTCAATGTGTATGGTGCAATACCCAAATTGAAGCGTTGCATCGTTTATACATAAAAAACATCTCTAAAAGAGTTATGACTGATAAATGAAACTGACGCTCCAATTTATGTATGGCAGTTAGTTTCTTTAAAGAATATAAGAAGTCAAGGTAGAAGAATATAATAAATAGAGCTTATCCATAAAACGATTGGCGTGTCCTTCGTTTGGCGAAAACTGGACAAAACCAGAGAAAATTCGTTATGTATTCACTTACCTCCTCAATATACGAACCACACTCTGGAGAGTCGATGGTAGTCATAGGTAGGCCCATTGGCGGATTAAAAAATTCTAGAGAAGAAGTCTGAACTTTTACGTCTCTTTATAACGATGTGTGCGTATTGAATCCGATGCGTGCGATGCGAAGTTTGTGTATCGTATACGAAAAAATCGTGTCTTACGAATTTTCTCATTAAACACGCTATGTTTTGTCGTATTGAAAATTGTATACGAAATTTGTGATGTCTTCGAAAATAGCTACAAGATTTCTTCCCATCTTCTATTTGAAATATTTTTATCTCTTTTGTTCCACCCAAAACTTTCACTTCTTCATTTTTATTTAAAAATTCGCACACGACTTAATTAAAAAATCAAACTAGTTTGATTTTCATCCGATGTGTACCATACAAAGTAATCGCATCGTGCTGTATTCGGATGTATCATTTGCTACCTGCAGTTTATTTCCAATAGAAATCGTATACGACCACCGCGTCGCACAGTTCGGATGCGATCAAACAAAGAGTACGATGCGAAGTCATCGCATAGTATTTAATTAGGGCAGCTTAATTTGACGCCTGCAGTTTGCTCGCTCGCATCGGATTCAATTAGAACACAGCATTAGTTTCTTTGAAGAACGTAAGACGTTCAGGTTATAACGAACCGTTTTTCTGGTCTACGGCTGAGGTAGTATCAGTGGTCTCCAGAGGCTGTTATTGTCATAAAGTTTTTATAATTTGCAATAGGCCTTACTTTTATATTTAGACACACTGATATTAATTCAATAATGATTTTAATTCAGTTAAACTTAAATTCTTCACAGTTCTTATAATGACTTGACTTAATTCACAATTTTACTAATAAATACGGTGCTAGATTGTTCTGATGCGAATACCCCTTTCATCGCACATTCTCTTTCCAACACAATTTGACTAGTCTCCACAACTAAGAGTAGACTTCCGAGTGAGTAATAGTGTACCAGGCGAGCATACTAGCGTTTCTGGGTGCGTACTTGCGGGTAGTGGTGTCACGTTCGTGGAGTCAACTCTCGGTCCGGTTGTTGGTATTTTCTGAAACAGTTAACCAACTCCGCCGACGATTCCCGCCGAGCAGCTCACGTCTTCGTTAATGATAAAAACCTGAAACTCCCTCTGCCCTGTTGACCAAGTTGGCTTGCAACTTTCTTCGACCACTCGCAGCACGTCTTTGTTAGAGGCAAGACTTGGAGTTCACTGTTCTGTCCTTTGTTAGGTTTTGCCAATATTGGGCTTGTCGCTGCCAGCTGCCAGAAAAATAGATCAAGTTCTTCTTTGTCTCCCTTTCAGCCGTGAGCTGCCTCATTATTCTAGTGTGCAGCGCATCGCTAATTATAAAAAAAAAAAATTACAATGAGTGCCTTCTGCACTCGTCACATGATGTGATAACATATTTTACACATTGTTGCTTACTTCATTATAAATCAAACTAAAGAGGTTATCGTAGGTAATTAAATTGACGTCTCTATGATTTTATTATGTATGTAGGTACTTATGTAAATGTATAAATTGTTGAAGCCTCTGAGAATAGACGTTCTACATAAATGCTTCGCAATGATACTCTTGGTTGAGCCTGTTCATAGTTTTTAAGTACAACCGAAATTTTCTTTGATGCTATTAAGAGAAAAACTTCAGGGTGTCAGTAATCAAAATTAAATATTTCCGCTTTGATTTTAATCTCATTTCAATGCTTTTCACACAGTTTCTTTATAATTTAAATACCTATAATTTAGTCGACTTTTTTTTTTCTTCAGTGAAAGTGAGACGAACATCGAAACTCCCGTTATATACCACATGTTTTTCTTTCTCCCACTCTCTCTCTTCCTCTCTCTAGAGTACACTTCAAAGTTTATTTTCTTTTGTTTGGGTCTTACATTAAATTTTATGCTAAGATTTTTAAAAGAACTGCATGCGTGTATGAGTACAAACACACATACATACATACACACATACATATGTATTTAAATATGCACGAATGTAATTATGATTACATACAAGACAGAAATCTTCCTTCCAGCAATCTAACTACACTTTAATTTGAATGATGTAATCATATATACACACACACACATACACACACAACATATATTTCAAAAAAACATGCATGTATTTGTTTGTGTGACAAAAGAAAAACCTTCTCGTTTATTCAATTATACCTGAGGGACTTAAGATACTTATGCTAAACATGTAAAGGTTACAATGAAAAAGTTCTACTTTTGGATATTTACATATACGCATATATGCATGTATGTATATACGTTTGTATGTATATGTAAGGATGCATGAATGAATATGTGTTTTGAGTACATGTAAAATATAAATATGTATTTTGTAAATGTATATCTGTGCCTATTGTCTTATCAGTTAAACATCAAGCTACACAAACCACAAAGCAAAAACATAAGCGAGAAAAAAAAGAAAGAAATAATAAAAAAAAACAAAATGCGCGTGTTTAGTGTTTTTTTGTGGAGTGCCTTCAAAATAAAAAGGGAAAAAATTTAATTTGGTCATACATGAACTTGAAAAATGTAACTGGCTGAGATATTTGAGGGATGCCCAAACAAAAGAACGGCCAAATTGGCACGCTTAGTTGTGGTCACCACGTCGTCCCTAGTCATAAGAACTACAAATTTTTTACTGGGATTTGTTTACACCGTTACCGTTACCGTTAGTTGATAAATTTTTCATATTAATTGATTGCAAATTGGTGATTGTGTGCACAATGGAAGCTGCAAATAGAAAATTGATTGTGAACAAATTTATGGAAAATCCGTCGTGGTCTGGTTCAAAGATTGCGAAAGTGTTAAATATCTCCAAAAGAACGGTTTGCAGAGTTATAAAACGATATAAAGAGACTTTTAGTCTTGAAAGAGCTACAAAAGTTGTGAACAAAACGGGAACCACCAACCTAAAATTAAAAGCAAAGATCTTGAGGTCCATCAAAAGCAATCCCGGACTATCGGATAGCGATCATGCCAAAAAATTCAATACCAGCAAAAGTACTGCTAGACGAATACGCATAAAAGCTGGGCTAAAGTGCTATCGTGCTATAAAATATCCAAATAGAACAGACAAACAGAATTTGCTGGCCAAAAAACGTGCTCGTCTTCTTTATAATAATGTTTTGACCAAATTCAATGGATGCATTATTGTAGATGACGAATCATACGTAAAATTTGATCTTAAGCAGCTACCAGGTCAAAAATTTTATATGGCAACGAATCGTGGTAATGTACCCTCAAAATTCAAGTATATAAAAATGGATAAATTTGCAAAGAAAGCAATGGTGTGGCAGGCTATTTGCAGCTGTGGTCTCAAATCCAGGGCATTTGTGACATCCTCTTCTATGACGTCTGATATTTACATCAAAGAGTTCCTTTCGAAACGACTATTGGCATTTGTTTGTCACCACCATTCGCCAGTGAAGTTTTGGCCTGATTTAGCCAGTTGCCAATAGTCTAAGGAAACCATGGATTGGTATTAGACAAATAAAGTAGATGTAGTGCCCAAATATATGAATCCACCCAATTGCCCCCAGCTTCGACCGATCGAAAAATACTGGGCTATTACAAAATATAAGTTGAAGAAAAATGCAGGTATTGTCAAAAATGTGAATTCAATGTTACTAAAATGGAACCAAATAGTCACAAAGGTATCCAGAGCGGATGTTCAAAGGTTGATGGGGTCCATTAAAAGGAATACCCGGAACTTTTTGCACAACAAAGAAATTTAAAACTTTTAATATTATATTATTAAAACACAATATTAAACTTATCATTTAATGCATTATTTGTTATTCTGAGTGTTCTGGTTCAAAAGATACAGCAACTTTCCTGCGTGCCAATTTTGCGTGAACCGCGCTTTATTTTCTTTCTCAATCAAACATATTCAAAAAAAATGCATGTATTAAAATCGGGAGGCTAGAACAATTCTACTACTTGGACCTTTTCCTACCCCTTTTGCTTGAATCAACTGTTTAAAAATTTAAAAGGTGCTTAAAATGCATGATAAAAACTCCTCCAAAATGAAGGTAAAGGGGACTGGTGTAGTCAATGTGGTAAAAGTAAGAAATTCTCACAATTTCATTCCAAATAACTTTAGCTCAGTCACCAAGCATATCAAATTTTAGATTAATAGATAGATTCCCAACTAATATAATTACAACAACAAGCGATTCCATTATTTACTTACGTAGTGTGAGTGGCTCAATCCCAAGGCGAAAAATTCGGTTTTAACATTATTCTGGAAAAATTGCACGTCGTAGGTTATTCCGATGTTCTGAGGCCCCCTATAATTTTTAACAAGAAGCATTTTCTCCAAAGACAGTAAAATAGTTTTCTCAACAGTTTTTGTTTTATCGACCATTTATTGAAAAAGAGGGCTTAAAACCCCAGTTTTAAGAGGAAAAAAAGAGATGGAGGAAAAGTGTGTGCACAAAGCTTTTTTATCTTTTTGTTCAACTTTGCTTCAGACATCAAATTCGTATCTGTTGAAATAAAGAAATTTCCTAATAGCCCCTGAAGACCGCATTTTTCCGGCTTTAGGTCCATATTGTGGGAGATTTAGATGTGATGGAGAAAAACTGAGGACACAGCCAAAATTAGCAACCCTAAATTACTATAAACCCATTGGAAAATCTGGTGCATACAATTTTTGTTGCACTGTGTTATCAATCTAAAATTCATCTGAAACACTTTTTGGTTACCCATTTGGTCAGGAAAAGTAGATTTATGTTGCACAGTGTAATAGACCAACATAAAATGAGCTAAATTGGTACCTATACGAAAAATTGACAGAGTTTATAAAAACAAAAAATTCAAAAACTAGGGCACTATTGCCATTTAATTCAAACTCATAGGACGTCCTCGATCGAAATGTTAACCTAACTTGCCCAACATCGTAAACAGACTTTTAAAAAGATCTACAACAACAACAATGAGTAAAAAATGAGCCTGAAACTCTTCAAATTAACCCACTATCTCCCTCTCCTATGGGCCTTTTCGAGAGAAATAAATTTTTTAACTCATTAGGATCATTAATAGAGAGGTTAAGTTTCAGAAAAAATTTTGCTCATAAAATTTTACCGGTCACTGATCAATGACAATCTGCAAACTTTAAAATTGCTTTCCAAAAGCATTTATTTTATGGTAATGCGAGAAAACTCCTGAAGTCCATGGCTTGTTCCCTTTAACCCATTTATGCTAAGAGTACCCCGGTTTAAAAAAAAAAGAAAGGGAGAAGACTCTTGACCGTCCTCGACCTCCATGTGGTAAGAGACGGACAACGTATGTGAAAAACGGCTAACGGACAGGAAAAACAGACATTCTTGGCCATGCTTTTGAGATTAGTATCATTGGCATCAATCGGAGGCCACGGGGTTGCCACAATTATGACCCAGTACAATCAAAAAATACATTGAATTCCACATTGAACATTTTTTTAGGTTCGAATCATCTTCATCAATCGCAAGTGATTGGGTTATTAAAATGATGCCCCGGTATGATTAAAAGATGCAGTGAATTTCCCACTGAATCATTTGAAAAAAAAAATTAGTATCTGACCATTGTTGGTAATTTTTTTTAAGGTTAGGTGCATCATCGTTAATGGCAAGTCTATGAGTTATCGAAATTAAACCTATCACAATAAAAAAATTAATGCATTGGAATCCAAATTGATTAATATTTATTTAAAAAAAAAAAATGAAATTGGTCATTCGGGGAACTTTTTGCCATTTTCGGCAATTTTTGTGAAGTTAAAATCAAAGAAACTCGGAAATAAAAGATTTTCCTAAAAGTTCAACACATTTACTCACTTTTGTCTCCAGCCTGGAAATGAATCGAAATCATTTACATAAGAAAAAAAATTCCCCAAAAATGGAGATCAGTCTCTTTTTCTCCGATATTTTAATTTAAAACCGCTATATTTTTTCCCCCGTGGCAAACTCAAATTTTGATCGATAAAGCATACCCATGAGAATGCAGATCTTATGACTTCAAAATCATGACTACCTTGAAGTCACTTAAATACAGTTGGAGCAACTTGAAGTCACGTGGAGTCAATTGGATTTTGGAGTCAATTGTAGTCACTTGAAGTCACTTGGAGCTATTTGAAATTTGAATTCAATTGGAGTGACATGAAGTCATTTGTTTTCAATTGGGGTTTTGAAGTCAAAATATTTCTGCGATTAAAATTGCGAAATATCAAATCAAACAGAATCACTTGAAGTCAACTGAAGATACTTGTAGTCATTTGAAATCACTTGGAGTCAATTAGGATTTTGGGCGAAGTAATGGTTTACTTATGCAATTAATTATAATATAAGATTAATTTGTTAAAAAGTGAAACTATTAAATAACACATATTAAAACTGACTTCAGAATTCATTTTACTGCAAGTGACTCCAATTGACTTCAAGCAACTCCAATTGACTTCAAGCAACTCCAATTGACTTCAAGCAACTCCAATTGACTTCAAGTGACAGCAATTGACTTCAAACTCCCAATTAACTCCAAGTGATTGCATGTAGCTTCCAGTGACTCCAAATGTATTCAAAATGACTTCAGATGACTAAGCAATTGTGATTTAGAAGTCATAAGATTTGCATTCTTCTGACTTCAAAAAAAAATTTGCATTCTCTTGACTACAATTTTATTTATTCTACTATTCAATAACTGCAATCATGAACTATCGTTTATTAACTGTGACTTCAAGGTATTGTTATGGAATGCATTGTTTTACACCTCTGGCTCTGAGACGCTTCTATTATACTCGTTTCTTTAGCGTCTTCTTGAACACTTCGACGTATATATATTCTACAGATAAACAGTATACGAAATTGATGTTTAAAAAAAAAAAAAAACTTATTACAAACAATTGTAACGCTATCGTGTTGATGCCAAAATCAATAGACCTACATTTTCTTTCGCGCCAACACTTTCAGTTTCCGGCTGACATGCGAGTGAGTGACTGAATAACAAAACTAATTTATTTCATCAATGCAACGCTAAGTAAATACAAAAGAAATTGCATGGAATTCACACTAACCCTCGTTCTTTGTTTTGTGTAAACTAAACTAGTATTATATAAACTTCAATTTTCATTTGTAACAAGCTAAAAAAAATCAACGGAAAAAGCGAACAAATTTACTTATTTTCACCTCTCTCCGCCCCAATACACACACACACACACACAGCGACGCTCCTTTGGCGAAAATACTCAAACTTCCGTTTCCCATAAAGCATCCACTACTGACTCAGAAATTCGTTAAAAGAAATATGTCGGAACCAAGTCATGAAAAACGGAAATTCACAGGAAAAGCAACAAACAATTTCATTTCCAGCAGTATTTCATTTTCGCCATGACAAGTTCGCGTTGTTGTTGTTGTTGTTGTTAATACATATTATTATTCAGGATTTATAAAATACAATCAACACAATACAACACAAATGAAAAGCGAATGAGTCAATGAGTGAATGAATGAATGAATGAATAAATACTTTAGTATTCAACTTCGTAGAACGAAGAGTCCATGCTTGCCCCACATTGGGCGCCAATGCCGCTAGCCTATATTCTCTTTATACCAATGCCACCTTGATCCATCGCGCTTACGTTTACACAAAAATAAGAAAAAACACACACAAAAACGGAACGCGCAAACGAAAATCAACAATTTAAGCTAAGCTCTTATATTATACCCCAATTTTGTATTAAACAACCTCTTTTGCTTATCATCATCAGAAGCTTATCATGAGAATAGGTACGCGGCAGGAGTGAGCATAAGGATACAGTACTTTTTTTGTTTCCTTGGGAGTAGGTAGTAAGATTTTTCCCTTATTTGATGTTTTTGCTCTTGGGCGTGTATTTTTTTTAATACTTTTATAATATTGTATCTTTTTTTACCATTTTTTTTTTTTTTGTCACCGTCTACTTATTGTGTTTTGTGTTATTTTTCAAAGGACTTGTGTAGCTATATCCTTTTGGTTTGGATGATTTCTTCTTACTCGTCTTTGTTCTCTCCCCATTTTGCCCTAGCACACGTTTGCATAATCTTTTTTGCATTTTGTTGTCATATTACTACAACTTTTCAGTGATTCGTTTGTATTTCGTTTCTGCTATTTCAGATGTTACGCTACATTTCAGAAAGCCGGAAGTTTTGGTTTTGTATCAAAATTTAGAGTACTCAGGAAGACAGCGAAAGGGAAATAAATATAGATCCAAGTCCAGATGAGGAGTTTAGGTTTATCAATCCTTCTAAAAATCTTTCAACTCAAAGATAACGTTCATAGGCTGAGATATTTATCGAAAAAGGGGAGTATTATCCCAAAAATGGCTCTACCCTCAGCTGGTGAAGTAGAAAATTTATTGCTAAGGAAAATTGAAGGTCCTAATATGAAGTGGAAGAATTAAGAGAAACAATAAATGAATAAAAAAATTCTTCAGATATATGATTCAAGCATACATCATATCAATAGAATATGGAAGCAACCCAAGAGATCACCATCATCTACTCACTGCTTCCAATTGCACAGTGGGTAGTGGTACACTTCTTTTTCTGAAGCGTATTTTCATAATTTTTTCTTCTTTCGGGTCATCTCAGGGTTCGAAATTATTTAAGAAAATGTACTCATGAGATGATCTGAACTGAATAACTATAACTAGATGCTTATACATAACTAAAAAAGTTGGATGGAATACAGGGCCAAAGTATCGACTTATGTACATCCAAAAATCTTTATTTGATGTAAAAAACGTGAAATATTTTATTAAATTTCCTATGTGCGAATTTTTGGTCTAAACGAAAACGAAAGTCTATGTTCTATGTGGAATATTTTAAATTTGTTCTAAAATTTTGTCAACGATACACCTCAAGCTTTTAATCAAGTCCGACGTTTCCTTTACATTTTTCCCTAAGTTACACACACACACACTTACAAATAAAAAATTTTCATAATTTTTAACAGCAGATTTGACTCAGTTTTTGTTTCTGGTCACTTTATTGAATTTTGTCCATTGTCTGAGTTTTGTCCCTTGTCTGAGTTTTGTCCCTTGTCCCTTGTGTTGTTACTTTTTTGAGTTTTGCCCATAGTCTGAATTTTGTCCATTTTCAGAGTTTTATCCATAGCCTGAGTTTTGTTCCTTGTCTGAGTTTTGCCCCTTGTCTGAATCTTGCCCCTTATCTGAATCTTGCCCCTTGTCTGAATCTTGTCCTTTGGCTGATTTTTGTCCATTGTCTGAGTTTAGTCCCTTGTCTGAGTTTTGCCCCTTGTCTGAATCTTGCCCATTGGCTGAGTGTTGTCCATTGTCTGAGTTTTGTCCCTTGTCTGAGTTTAGTTCCTCGTCTGAGTTTTGCCCCTTGTCTGAATCTTGCCCATTGGCTGAGTGTTGTCCATTGTCTGAGTTTTGTCTCTTGTCGGAGTTTTGTCCCTTGTCCGAGTTTTGTCCATTATCTGAGTTTTGTCCTCCCTTGTCTGAGTTTTGTCCTTTGTCTGAGTTTTGTCCCTTGTCTGAGTTTTGTCCCTTGTCAGATTTTTTACCCTTGTCTGAGTTTTGTCCCTTATCTGAGTTTTGTACCTTATCTGAATTTTGTCCATTATCTGAGTTTGGTCCTCCATTGTCTGAGTTTTGTCTCTTGTCGGAGTTTTGTCCCTTGTCCGAGTTTTGTCCATTATCTGAGTTTTGTCCTCCCTTGTCTGAGTTTTGTCCTTTGTCCGAGTTTTGTCCCTCGTCTGAGTTTTGCCCCTTGTCTGAATCTTGCCCTTTGGCTGAATTTTGACCCTTGTCTGAGTTTTGTCCCTCGTCTAAGTTTTGCCCCTTGTCTGAATCTTGGCGTTTGGCTGAATTTTGTCGCTTGTCCGAGTTTTGTCCCTAGTCTGAGTTTTGCCCCTAGTCTGAATCTTGCCCCTTGTCTGAATCTTGCCCTTTGGCTGAGTTTAGTCCCTTGTCTGAGTTTTGCCCCTTGTCTGAATCTTGCCCTTCGGCTGAGTTTTGTCCCTTGTCTGAGTTTTGCCCCTTGTCTGAATCTTGCCCTTTGGCTGAGTTTTGTCCCTTGTCTGAGTTTTGTCCCTCGTCTAAGTTTTGCCCCTTGTCTGAATCTTGGCCTTTGGCTGAATTTTGTCCCTTGTCTGAGTTTTGTCCCTTGTCTGAGTTTTGCCCCTTGTCTGAATCTTGCCCCTTGTCTGAGTTTTGCCCTTTGTCTGAGTTTTGTCCCTTATCTGAGTTTTGTCCCTTGTCTGAGTTTTGTCCATTGTCTAAATTTTGTCCATTTCCGAGTTACGCCCACTGGCTCAGTTTTGTCCATTTTCCGAGTTTTTGTTGATTTGCGTAGTTTTATCAATTGGCTAAGTTTTTGTCAATTGTCTGAGTTTTCTCATTTACTGTGTTTTGTTCATTTTCTGAGGTTTTTTCTTCTCCTGCTGAGTTCTGTCCTTTCGCTGAGCTTTATTCTATTGATGAGTTTTATAACACTGGCAAAACTCCACTTTACGCTCAGATCATTTTATTAACCAGTCAATGATATTTTCCACTCAGTCCTTCTCTTTGATTATGACGTCACTTATAAGTTCAAATTTCTAGTTTTCGCAGATTTTACGCTTGTGGATATGACGCTAGCGCCAAATGCAGAAGACTGCAGCGGCTTCAACTGTAACATTTGTACCCCATCATCTTAAGCGTAATATAAATCACCAAACACTCTCAGCGTTTAACACATTCACTATCTACAATAGGTCACTGAGAATTTCGACTATGTCCCTTTAATAATAAATATATAACTTTTCTATTTTGATTTCATTTTTTTTAAAGAGGGGGGAGGGTGTATGAATAAACAATACAAATGTGTTGTTTGGTGTTGAGAAGCAACAAACACAAAAAAAAAAACGCAATGAAAAAATGAAAAAAAAAATAAAAATAAACTTGAAAATGAAAAATAAAAAATACAATTACCTTAAAAAAGAAAAGGGGATTATGATATATTGCCACGTTTGCCATTTGGTGCCAAACCAGAACAACAACAACAAACACACACAAAACGCGCATTCTCATTCTCAGTCCCATTGGCCTCGTTCGGAACAGAATCTACGTTAGCGTCCTTTGGTATGTGTGTGTTAGTGTGAGTGTGTGTGTGTATAGCAGCAGCGGCTGGCGGTAAATGCGTTAAATCCTTGTGACACAAACACACACAAAAATGAAAATTTCAACAATAAATTTGCATTTTTTTCCTTTCTACTTTTATTTCCCTTCGTTTTTTCTTGCATTTGTTGTTGTTTGGTATTTTTTTTTTTTTTGCTTTTTTATTTAATGTTTTCTTCAGTTTTTCTGTGTTGAATTTATTTTATTTTTCATACTTTCATAGATTTTGTTTTGTTCATCGTCTTTTTCGTCAACCTCTTCCAGCGCCTTTAAGTTCACTTAGCTGCTGCACAAAAATTCACACTGTCCTGTCCGCACTGTGGGCTCAATGAGGAATCTAACTGGATAGAATTGAAAAACCCGCGATCAAGTGTATTGGAACTCAAAAGGTTGTGAACTTACTTTTCATAGACCCTTCTCATGAGGCGAAGGATCGAAGTTAGCTTTATCCTGTCTGTAATACTAACTTTTCGAATCGCTAATCTCAAAATGATAAGGCTAAGGCAATTGAATTATTTGAGAGTCCTCCCCCAACTGTCTCCGAAAAATGTTTGAAAATACGAAGAGCTGCGACCCATAAATTAAACAAAGAAATAAAATTCAAAGTAAGAAATCGTGCTCAGTCCAGAAATTGCTTAGAGACCTTATTTGGTTAGGTTGGGTTAAGTGGCACACATAGGCCAAATACCGCCCGTTGTATTACGGCGTGGGTTTTCCATCCTTCCCCTTTAAAACAAGAATCAGTCGAACCAATTAGACTTTGTTATATATTTAGGACAGCTGAGTCCAAGTCGAACATGTTATCCAGAAAGTGTTGACCTAGAGTATTTTTCCTGCTGGTATCTAAGGCTGATTAGAAGCTTAAGTAGAGAGAATGGATTCCTCCTCTTTTTGATCTTTACAACTTCTGGAAAAACCGTTCAAGGACGCGCCCAAACTAGACGCGTGTGCCAATGTAAGACAGCGTCCAGTTACTACTGCCACAGCCTTATATATTGGCCTTCCACCGAAAAATAATAACTTCCTAGAGCGTTTTAAGAGAGGTTCAAGAACTCCGTTTGAAGACTAATGATGCAGGTTGTTAGTGGGTTTACCCGGGGGTTTTTAAATTGTGAAAGAAGCACTTTTGTACCCAATCTAGCTAGTTCACCTGCCTTTTTATTATCCTATATATCACTGTGGCATGGAATATCCCTCGCTCTCCCCCTACCTTCCCATCCAATTTAGATCGGTCGGTGTAGGTAGGTAGGTAGAGTGTCTATTCCCTCACAGAGAAAACACAATTAATGCTAGAGCGCCGTTTTGATACCACAACCTCATTTGTTAATGGCTGTTTCCTCTTTGTTGTCCAGAGCCAATTCGTGAGATTAAGAAATTAGAGCAATTTTCCAATTTCAAGTTTCAAGATCTTGGTTATGTCGTCTAGAAAAGTTTCTGGTCCTACCTAGAAAGAGCCGGCAATGACAGAGAAAGTGACTTTCTTCAAAGCTTATTGCAGCTTCTGCAGTGCTTGTTGTGTAGGATGCGGAATCTGGCCGCATTGTCCCAATGTCCCGTCAGTACTGCAGTCAGTCTGGCTATATCAGATCGGGTGTGACAAAGAAGGTCCCTAGTTCTGCTATGGTCAAATTTTGAAAAAAGTTTTCCTGATTACTTCTCATGTGAAAAAGCTTTTTCATCTGCTATCTGCAAGGGTAAGGAAGTCAGAAAATACATCAACCTTGATTTTATTCAGGGGAATTGCTACAGATTTCGCCTGAGTTAAATCCAGAGTTGAACCTCGCCTCGCTAATTCATCGGCTCTTTCATTAACTTCGATGTACCTGTGAACTTTAATAAGGCCAATATCCAACCTATGACTTAGGATGGCGAGTAACTCCATGCATTGATTAACTAATCTGGAGGATATTATATCTGAGCCTAGAACCTTAATTGCAGCTTGGCTATCTGTGTAGATAGCTACTTTAGCACTCCTTTGAATTTTGGTCAATCTTTGCAGGCATTTCTGATCCGTCGGTGTAAAAGTGCACCGCATCCTTCTGCTGGAAACGACTCGCAATCATATCCGAAGAAGGACGTGGAGAGGGCGTAGTCAATATTTTTAGATAAAGCGATAAACTGCGAATGGATGTGGGAATGACCTACAAATGGTTCAGAACAGGGGCTGACTGAATTAAGCCTGATGGCGTTCTTTGAACTTTGCGCTATAAGTTGTTTTTTTTTTTTTTGCGACGAACATTGAAAGCCGAAGTCAGTGTGAGACTTCCACTTACTAAACATCTCCTCTCGTCCGACGAAAAGCTCCTCCCGGAACCACCGTTACGTATTTCGTCGGGAGGATGTCTAAAGCATTACTGCTCATTCATCTGTTTTTTTTTTCGTCGGTCTGATTCGTTACCGTCCGCTGTGGGGCAGAGTCACTGATACCTTAATTCCTAAGTTCCACACTTAAAACTGCTATTTTCCAGTCGCCAACTTCGATTAACCGTGAGAACTGTAAATGGTCTGGCAGCGGGGTGAAGAGGTGGCTGAAACAAGAGCGAGAGCAAGTTTTTATAGACGGGAGTTTATACTTTTGCTTCGATCATTCTGGTGAGACGGTGGTCGTGTAATTGCAGTCTGAAGCACCGTTTCGTATAAACGCGGGAGATGGATGGGTCTCCTAGGCGTTTATTTTTTCTTTTGGGCTGCGCGTTATTGCTTCAACCGATCTGGTGAGACGGCATGATCTCATTGAAGAGTAACGCGGCACCATTCATCAGGATGGGATAAGGCTTTGTGACATTTTGGTCACGCCCTCCACTTCAGTGGGATATTTTAGTCGTCATATTTTACCTACTGATTTTTTACATAATTTTTTACCTTAGAGCGACTTCTTTAAGAGTCGTAGTATTAAAGGTTTGAATTCTATGCTTATTAGTAAATAGCATCAGTTCAGTTTTTTCGGCCAACTCAAGTGTATATAACCCCTTAAGTCTTAAACTCCCCAAAGAGCTACAGGGTATTAGAGTACTTTCCTATCATTCTTTTCCGTATCCGCTAATACTCTTATCTAGGGTTAGAACTAGGTCTTAGATCACCCGCTTCATCCTTTCATCTTTCCCTTCATATTTTACTCACTCGTTCACTCCTTTCTTATTGTTCCCTTTACCTTTCACTCTGTCCTTCCCTGTTTCCCTACTTGAATTCTATATCTTTCAATTAATGCGTACATTCTCTCTCTCTCTTTTATTTAAATAACTAACGTAGGGTTTACAGAGAAGATAAGGAATCTCCAAATCACATTCTAGGGCAGAGCCCCGCACTTATGCATACTCGAAGAAGGCTTCTAACCGACCATGAAATATCAGACTCCAATCTAAATTCTAGGCCTGACTAATGGAAGTACTGTAGGTCCATTAAAGGGGTACAATAGATAGATCCCAAAAATTATAATTTCTTTCTCTTCAGTCCGTCCTAACTACAGACCGAAGCGAAGAAAAAAAAAATCAACAATTTCCAAACAAAAAAAAATTAATTTAAGGAGTGAGATCGAAAAAATCTTAAATAACATATATAAAATTCAATAATTTTTAAACGGTTGATCTTAGAGTTTTGATTTTTTTTTTTATTTAATTAATAATATTTTACAAATTACAGAAAAATATAACTCTTATGGTTCTAACCACCATTTATGAACTCGTGGACCTTTTTTGGTAAGCCTTCCATTAGAGATTTGATAGTTGTTTCAGACACCTTTTTGGAACAGTTTGCCCATCTCCTTTTAAAATCTTCGATATTTTGGGACGCCTTTTTTGTGCTCCTTAAGTTTCCTTTCACAAGAGCCCAATATCTCTCCACTGGTCTTAGCTCTGGATAATTTTTAGGATTGGCCTCTCTTGGTACACATTGTGCTCTCTTATGAAAGGAAGAAGTCTTTTTTCAAACATTCTTTGATGTATATTTCGATATTTATAGAGCCCACTGTAACAAATGACTTGCTTCTTTAGCTTGCCATACCAGGAATTTTTTAAGAAATTTTGTCTGCTTTTGGATTCTAAATTGTTCTTCGACATTTCCTCGAGCATCAGCAACATACAAATTTTGACCCGGAAGCTGCGTAAAATCTGCCAGTACATCCGTTTCGTCGTCCATTATACAACATGAATATTTTTGTAGGTATGAAATTCGATTTTAATTTCCGAGCCCTACTTTTGGCGTCTAAATTTTTTGCAGCATTCCTGTCTGGAACTTTTTGGACTTTGTATGTTTTCAAACCTGCACTGACTTCAACTTTTCGCACCAAATAGTCAGAGCACTGGGCTAACCGGGCAGCTTTTCTACCAGATGTGTTTGGAGATCTTTTCAAAATGCTTTCTATTTTCTTGGCTTTCCCAATATCATGTGGTCCTTGTTTTCTTCCCGAACCAGGTTTCCCATCGATGGTCAAATTCTCCCGAAACTGTTTAATAACATTGGAAACAGTTTGACGGCAGACCTTCAATTTTTTGGCCAATTTTTTGTAGGACCAATTTGGATTTTTTAAAAATTTTTAATAACTTTAAGACGTACTTCTTTTTCTTCACTCATTTTGATCAAACTCACAATAAATCAACATGTTTTTCATTAAAAATAACAGCTGACATATTTTTCAAAGATAAATAGATCAAAGAAATTTTTAAATTTTACACCCAAAAAAAATTATTAGGTAAAACGTGTGTTAAGATATTTTCGATCTCACTCCTTAGGACAATAAACCGTCGGGTTAGGTTAGTTTAAAAGGAAATGCTTAGAAAATCTGAGAGAGTAAAAAAATTGGTCGATAATTATGACCTTATACCATTTTTCTCTCGTATTGAACGATTCAATGTTCTTTAGGTCTGTTGGTAAAATTTCCGTGAGTCGCGATGGTAGATCAACAAGTGTACATCAACGAATGCCCAGAATTGCGTAACCTCAAGAAAACTTAAAAAACTTTCAGAAAAATGGATTTGAAATCAACTAGAAAATTCAGTGAATGATGAAACTAGCAAGTGGAAAAGCTTCCAATTTTTTGAAGATATCAGAAAATTTTCGGTTTTTGGAAAATATTTAACCAAAGAAATTGAATTTTGACCACTTTTTTTATTTTTCAAATGGAAACAGTATTTTTCAGGGTGTCATCCCTTTTCGCCATTTCATTTGTAAGCCGAAGGGGAAAGAAGTTGCTATGGCCTCCAGAGCTGTAAAAGAGTGCAATCAATTGAGGATATAAGTCACAAATGAATAATAATTTTTGAATGCAGTTATTGAATAATATATTTGACTCCAGAATAAAAAAATGCAGTTGGAAGTCTTTTTTGGAGTTGCCGATTGGTTATTCATTTAGAAAAGTCTTTTTTAGAGTCAAGGGAGCGCAGTCTTTTTTTTTAAATCATGAGACTGCAAATCTTATGATTCTAAAATCATGACTGCTTTGATGTCGCTTGAAGTCTTTTGGAGTCAATTGAGATTTGAAGTCAATTGTAATATATATGTTATTTAATATTTAATTTATATCTTCTTTCATAAATACTCAGGTCTCTCAAACTGATTATTTCATAAATACTCAGTTTTCCACAAAACATATGCCACAAATAATATAAAAATATCACAAATTATTCATTTCAAAAAGGTTTGCACTTTTTGCGGTAATTCCATGCAACTCGGGTTTCAATATAATAATTAATACTTTTTATTAATTTATTTAATATTAAAAAGAAAATGTTTTGACAATAATTTCTGCGAAACCGACATTCGAGTATTGTAAATGAAATAACAAGGTATATTACCTTAAAAATGTATTAACAATATCTAAGCTATAACTCGTAAAAACAGTGGCTCCAATTGACTTTAAACTTCCAATTGACTCCAAATGACTCCAAGTGAGTCCAATTGACTTCAAATCCGCAATTGAGTCCAAAAGACTTCAACTGACTCCAATTGACTTCAAATCCCCAATTGACTCCAAGAGACTCCAATTGACTTCAAATTTGCAATTGACTCCAAAATACTTCAAGTGACTCCAAGTGACTTCAAGGCAGTCATGATTTTGGAGTCAGAAGATTTGCATTCTCATGATTTCAAAAAAAGTTTTCATTCCCCTGACTCTAAAAAAGACTTTTCTAAATGAATAACTAATCGGCGACTCCAAAAAAGACTTCCAACTGCATTTTTTATTCTGGAGTCAAATACGTTATTCAGTAACTGTAATCATAAATTGTCGGTTATTAACTGTGACTTCAAGGTATTGCAATTGAATTGATTGCATTCTTTTACAGTTCTAATGGTCTCGTTGTTATACATTTTTGAATAGTGATTGCTATTAACAAGTAATAAGTTCAAAATGAGTCAAATTTTGCCCAGCTAGAAATCTATTTAGACCCACGGTGCATTGTGAAAGGAGAGAGAGAGAGAGGCCGAGCAAGCGAACGAGTCACTGCTGACACGAACTTTTTCGTTATAATGGCATTATGTAAGTCACTTGTGTGACTATGCGTAAATATATCTATATGTGTGCGAGTGTGTGTGTGTGCGCGCCTGTATGTATTTTGAACTGCGCTTGTTTTCTTTATACATTTTTTTTTCTTGTTTGTTTATTTATTTTCTTTCTTTTAGTCCTCATCATCTAATGTTCTATTTTGGTGGCTTTACTGGGAATCATAAAAATAAAAGCAACAAAAACACAAAAAAAAAAAAAAAACAAATGAAATAGCATCAAAAAGTTTGTGTTTTTCTAAAGCGTGTTTGTTGTTGTTGTTGTTGCTGTAGTTGTATTTCTCTATTTATTTTTTAGTCTTAGACAAGTGTTGTTGTTGTTTTTGTTTTTTTTTTTGTCTCTCTCACATTTTTACTTATTTCGTTAACTACTTCTGTTTTTTTTTTTATTATTTTGTTTGTTTTATTTTTTTAATTTAAATACAAATTCTGTTAAATTTTTAATAGAATGTCGTAAATTAGATGCAGCATTAAAAATTATACAACTACACACTCAAACACACACATACCCTTGAACACACTCACTCCCTCACACACACATACATAGATACTTGAGCCTGCTGGAAAGTGTATAGCTTAAGTATCAAATTCGTTTCTCTCTCCCCTCGCGCTCTGCCCGCTAACTCTGTATCTATTTCTTATAAATCTATATGTAAATATGTGTGATGGTGTATGTGTAATGTGGGGTGCAAACACACACACACACACACTCACACTTACACAAATACACTCCACTCCTTTCTATTTGTATGTCATTTCATTTTTCTACTTTTATTTTTCGCTTTTGGGAATTTAGCATATGCTGTATTTGTATTTGTGTAGGATTTTTCATAGACACACACATACATACATGTGGTGCATATTAAATTGATACACAAATACGTGAAAAAATAGCAGATTCTCTATGTTTGTTTGTATGCAAATACATTTAATGCAAATCCATGTTGATATTTTTAAATGTAACATTTGCAATTTTTCGCATTGCGTTAAAATTTGATTTAAGTGTCCTTATTATTATTTTATACATTGTTTTTATAATTTTACAATTGTGTGTTCTGTCCTTGTTTCATACAGTTAGTGATTGCAGGGGAGCAGCAAACACCAGCACCAGCAGCACCAGTAGCAGCAGCAACAGAAGTGTTATGCATGTATTTATTATGCAAAATTTATACTTACAGTATGACTGCGATAAATGCAATAAAAATTTCTTTGTCTCTTTCCCTCTCTCTCTCTCTCTCTCTGTTTCTCTCTGAAGTAAATGTTGTCCCAACTCACGAATATATATAATTGAAAATTCATTTTTTGGAGAATCTTTTCATTAGCACTGAAGTGCCGCAGGTCTTGGCTTACGACCTTTTTCTTTATCGTCATCGGTGACCTTCTGTCATATTGACGGCGCACGCTATCTAGTAGTTTGTGGTTGTCATTCATAAACCAGATAAAAATGCTTTAACTCTTTAAAGATTTAGATGGCGATTCCAGAGATTTTCTTTTTTTTTTTTAATTTTTTCGTTCCGTTCCGTTTTTTTATTTGCCTCATGACCATAAATCTAAATGTATGAGAATTTCATAGGTAAAAAGGGAGTAGCTTTTAAAATCATAACTCTCCCAACCCCCTTGCCCCCGCTAGATTCGCTAGTGCACTCAACAACAACGTCAAATCAATCAACAACCCAGTTTTGCCTGTTGTCTCATAAATGACCTCCACAATTCTCAAATAACCGACTGATTTTGGGTCGGATAGATATGATATTAAGCAGTAAGGGGCACTTGAAGTTCAAGGCATGCCAAATTAATGTGACAGTCGCTGAAATAATTTTGAATTGAAAGAAGTAGTCAAATGCTTTGGAAGTTTATGGAATAAGCTCTCCGCAAATATTTTTCCTGACATTTATGCCCTTACAAAAAATTCAAAGTAAACTTTCACCGATATTTCTCCCTCTTTCATTTTATCTGTTTTCCTTTCCAAATCAAAAGAATGATTTAAATCACACAAATTTAGTTTCAGTTTACTTTTTTTTAAAAGCTAATCTTTCTGGTTTTAGTTTATATTTCAGTGACTACTAAGAAGTGAAATTGAAAAAATCTTAACACACGTTTTATCTAATAATTTTTTTTTGAGTGTAAAATTTAAAAATTTCTTTGATTTAGTTATCCTTGAAAAATATGTCAGTTGTTATTTTTAATGACAAACATGTTGATTTATTGTGAGTTTGATCAAAATGAGTGAAGAAAAACAAGTACGTCTTAAAGTTATTAAAAATTTTTAAAAAATTCAAATTGGTCCTAAAAAAATTGGCCAAAAAATTGAAGGTCTGCCGTCAAACTGTTTCCAATGTTATTAAAAAGTTTCGGGAGAATTTGAACATCGATAGGAAACCTGGTTCGGGAAGAAAACAAGGACCACATGATATTGGGAAAGCCAAGAAAATAGAAAGCATATTGAAAAGATCTCCAAACACATCTGTTAGAAAAGCTGCCCGGTTAGCCCAGTGCTCTGACTATTTGGAGCGAACAGTTAAAGCCAATGCAGGTTTGAAGACATACAAAGTCCAAAAAGTTCCAGACACGAATGCTGCAAAAAATTTAGACGCCAAAAGTAGGGCTCGGAAATTAAAATCGAATTTCATACCTACAAAAATATTCATGTTGTATAATGGACGACGAAACGTATATACTGGCAGATTTTACGCAGCTCGAGGAAATGTCGAAGAACAATTTAGAATCCAAAAGCAGACAAAATTTCCTAAATTCCTAAATTCCTGGTATGGCAAGCTATATGCAGTTGCGGCAACGACAAAAGAAGCAATTCATTTGTTACAGTGGGCTCTATAAATACCGAAATATACATCAGAGAATGTTTGAAAAAAAGACTTCTTCCTTTCAATGCATAATGCACAATGTGTCCACATATTTTTGGCCCGATTTGGCATCATGTCACTACTCCAAGAAAGCTCTGGAGTGGTACCAAAGTAATAACATAGTTTTTGTACCAAGAGAGCCCGATCCTCCAAAATGTCCGGAGGTAAGACCAGTGGAGAAATATTGGGCTCTTGTGAAACGAAACTTAAAGAGCATAAAAAAGGTGCCCCAAAATATCAAAGATTTTGAAAGGAGCTGGGCAAACTGTTCCAAAAAGGTGTCTGAAACAACTATCAAATCTCTAATGGAAGGCTTACCAAAAAAGGTCCACGAGTTCATAAATAGTGGTTAGAACTATAAAAGTTATATTTTTCTGTAATTTGTAAAATATTATCAATTACATAAAAAAAAAATCAAAACTCTAAGATCAACCGTTTGAAAATTATTGAATTTTATATATGTTAAGATTTTTTCGATCTCACTCCTTTTTTTCAACAACGCTTCAATTTGCTTTCAGTTTCATTCCAATCTCGTTCAATTTAATCTTAGTTTGATTTTAATCATTTTCAGTTTCATTTCAATTTAGTTAAAATTTAATTTCAGTTTATTATCAGTATCGTTTCAATTCATTTTCAAATTCGTCTAAATTTCATTTCAATTTAGTTTCAGTTTAATTTCAGTTTGGTTTCATTTATTTTCAGTATCGTTTCAATTAAGTTTCAATTCTGATTGAGTTCCGTCTGAATTTAATTTAATTTAATTTAATTCCAGCTTGGTTTCAATTACTTTCGGAATCATTTCAGTATCATTTCAATTTAGTTTCAGTTTATTTTCAGCATTGTTACAATTCGATTTCATATCCATCTCAATTTTATTTCAATTTAGTTTCAGTTTCATTTCAGATTTATTTTAGTTTTTCAGTATCGTTTGAAATCCGTCTCAATTTCATTTCAGTTTGGTTTCAGTTTGTTTTCAGTTATTTTCAGTATCGTTTCAAATAGATTTCAGATCTGTCTTAATTTCATTTTATTTAGTTTCAGTTTAATTTGCCGTTTTGTTTCAGTATCGTTTTAGTTTAATTTCAGTATCATTTCACTTTAGTTCAAATTTAGTTTCAGTTTATTTTCAGCATTGTTACAATTCGATTTCATATCCATCTCAATTTTATTTCAATTTAGTTTCAGTTTCATTTCAGATTTATTTTAGTTTTTCAGTATCGTTTGAAATCCGTCTCAATTTCATTTCAGTTTGGTTTCAGTTTGTTTTCAGTTATTTTCAGTATCGTTTCAAATAGATTTCAGATCTGTCTTAATTTCATTTTATTTAGTTTCAGTTTAATTTGCCGTTTTGTTTCAGTATCGTTTTAGTTTAATTTCAGTATCATTTCACTTTAGTTCAAATTTAGTTTCAGTTTATTTTCAGCATTGTTACAATTCGATTTCATATCCATCTCAATTTTATTTCAATTTAGTTTCAGTTTCATTTCAGATTTATTTTAGTTTTTCAGTATCGTTTGAAATCCGTCTCAATTTCATTTCAGTTTGGTTTCAGTTTGTTTTCAGTTATTTTCAGTATCGTTTCAAATAGATTTCAGATCTGTCTTAATTTCATTTTATTTAGTTTCAGTTTAATTTGCCGTTTTGTTTCAGTATCGTTTTAGTTTAATTTCAGTATCATTTCACTTTAGTTCAAATTTAGTTTCAGTTTATTTTCAGCATCATTTCAATTCAATTTCAGATCCGTCTTAACTTGATTTCAGTTTAGTTTTAGTTTAATTTCAATTCTGTTTCAGTTATTTTCAGTATCGTTTCAGTTTAGTTTCAATTCGGTTTGAAAAACGTTTCAATTTCATTTCAGTTTAGTTTCAGTTTGGTTTCAGTTTGGTTTCAGTTTGGTTTCAGTTTGGTTTCAGTTCCTTTCAGTATCGTTTCAGTATCGTTTCAGTATCATTTCAATTTAATTTAAGTTTTTTTTCAACAACGTTTCAATTCAATTTTAGATCCGACTCAATTTCATTTCATTTTTGTATCAATTTAGTTCCAGCTTGGTTTCAGTTATTTTCAGAATCGTTTCAGTATCATTTTAATTTAGTTTCAGTTGGTTTTCAGCATCGTTTCAATTCGATTTTAGATCAATCTTAATTTTATTTCAATTTAGTTTCAATTTAATTTCAGTTTGGTTTCAGTAATTTTCAGTATCGTTTCAGTTTAGTTTCAATTCGTTTTCAGATCCATCTTAATTTCATTTCATTTGAATTTCAGTTTAGGTTCATTATCATTTCAATTTAGTTAAAATTCATATTCAATTTATTTTCAGCATCATTTCCATTTGATTTTAACTTTGTCTCAATTTTGTTTCAATTTAATTTCAGTTTAGTTTGAATTTTTTTCAGCATCGTTTCAATTTGAGTTCAGTTTTGTTTCAATTTTATCTCAATATTGTTTCAATTTCGTTTCAATTTCATTTAAATTTCATTTCAATTTAGTTTCAGTTTATTTTCATTATTCGTTTTAGTTTCAGTTTAATTTTTCTCTCATATACAGATTAATCTCCATTTTCTATGAAACGCTGAGGCACTTAGTTATTGAAAAGCAGCTTAAGTCTACTTCTTTTTTCATGCATTCCATCAAGAATGGTTAAAAAAAAATGAAGCAAATTTTCTGGAGAACACAAGACATGGTTTTGGTAAAACTTGATTCACTCTAAAAATATTTACAATTATTTTTATTCATATAATTCATTAATTCAATAATAATACAATAATTATAAATTATTGGGACTGCCTTGCAGCTAGAAGTAAAATCGATAGCAATCTTCTTAACAGTACAGAGATTTAAATTTTTTTTTAAACAGTAAGACCACTCTAAACACAATTGAATTCAAGCCTAGCAAATCTAACAGGGAACTTTGGCAATTCAAATTAGCAATTTATTTAAATATATTCTAAAATTAATTTACTCTAGTTTCCAAATTTTTGATTGATGTAAAAAGCATAAATCTAATCTCAAAACCCTATAAAATTTATTGTGCGTGATTTTATGAAGCCGGAAAGGTTGAATGCCTTAAAGTTTTTGTTGTTGAATAAACTTTTTATCATTTTGTTTTATGTAATTAAATATTTTGTATAAAAAACTGAAATTCCCAGCTACTCACAGCTAGTTCTTTTATCTGGCTAGTATGACGGGAAGTATTTTAAATGTTTTTTTTAATTTTTATCTCAAATTCAATCAAAATAATTAATTTTCCTGTTTTTCACAAAATTTTGACTTTGACTGTCGCTAACGTCTATAATACTGAACATAACTCATATTTTTATATAGAAGCTAAGTAAATTCCTTAAACGATATGGTAAAATTACATCCGTTTTGATGAAGGCTTTCTAGAGACACGCTTGGGAACTAAACGTTAAATGTCAAGTGCCAGCGAAATTGAAAGATCAATTTTTCTTCTTTTTGTTTTTTGCTAAATAAATGGAATCACACAATCAAATTAAGGATAAGTTTTACTCTGTGCGGCTACTAGCAAAGTAGGGAAAATATTTTGAAAATGATTTGCATCAGGAAACTTAAATCAAGGTTTTACTGTATTATAATTTTTTTTTTTTTTTTTTTTTTTTGTTTATATATTTACCTACATATGTACATAGATATAAATAATTGAAAGGCTCTTATGTGAGATTTTCATTTTTATTTCTTTTAATATTTTAATATTTTAATTTTTTACGTTTCAGAGTATGTAAATAAAATCAAAATAATATTTTAAGTACACGGATTGTTTTATGTGCACGATGCTTCAGATTAAAATTGCATGCTATTTCAAATACAAAAACAAAAAAAAAAAAAAAGGTTTAACATTTTTATTAAGTAAATTCGATTTAGGCTTAAGGATATTTCTATTCAATTTACATATGCAGATAAATATTATATTTATAAATACGGATATAGGCACAAATAAGAGCAAATATTGAAATAAATAGGTAAATAAAAAGAAAATAAGTAAAATAAATATATTTGAAAATAATTTTTAATTTATGGGCACCACGACTTTTCGTCCAATTATGGGTCACTATTTTAACAATGGCCAATAGTTGCTAACTTATCAACATAAACCATCGAAAGTAATAGAGAATAGTCAAATCGCTGGTCAATTCTGGAAACCAATTGGCAGTGCCTTTTCTCAAAATCAATTTTCGTCGAATTTTGATACCAATATGTCGGTGGGGCCCGACATCCTATAACACGTAGCGACATCATGTTGAACGGTAGCGGTAGCGATTCATGGAAGTCTTTTGGATTGGCTTCATTTCATAGGAAACAATCGACATTGCAACAAAACAATAAAGGAAAATAGATAATAAAAGACAGCGAGAAAAGCAATGCTGCGTTCTTTTGCGATTGATTGCTGAACAGTGTTCAAAGGTTGTACATATATAAATCATCAGATACAATGAGATTTAGACAACGTTCTCTGTACAGAGAAAAATTTCTAGCAGGATGATACTGCTACGGTATTGTAGGTATTGTAAACAGCTGGCAATTCAGGTTTTTACCACTAGTTCACTGTTGTAAGTAAGTAGCTCCAATAAATTTCGGGGTATTACAATCTTGCCACTATCTTAGGTGCAAGGAATTTATGAACAATGAGAAGCACTCCTGACACTTATCTTCCCGCTTGGACTAGACTCTTGAATAGACGTTGTGATATCGGTCTCGAACGGGCTCCTTCGCCATTATTCGCGTCGGCCGACTCCTCGAGGTCGCTCGAACGGTTGGGCTCAGTGCTACCAAAACCAAAGACGACGTGGAAACTACATCCACAGTTAGTATTGATACTTCAACAGCCAACATCAATACTAAATCACAGGCTTATAAAACATACGTCAGCAACATGTATCAGTAATTTATCGACCAATATCGATGCTACATCCACAGTCAGCATCGGTGCTTTATCGGTCAACATCGGCACCTCATCCACAGTCAGCTTCGGTTCTTCATCGGCCAACTTTGGCACTACATCCACAACCAGCATCAATTCTTCATCGGCCAACATCAGCACCACATCAACAGTCAGCATTGGTTCTTCATCGGCTAATGTCTGCACTAAATTCACAGTCAACATCGATTCTTCATCGGCCCATGTCGGCACCATATCACAGCGTCCAAGGTATGCACTATACCCACAGTCAGCATTGGTTCTTTATTGGCTAATGTCGGCACCACATCCACAGTCAGCATCGGCTCTTCATCGGCTAACGTCAGCACTACATCCACTGTCACCATTGATTTTTCATCGGCCAACAACGGCCCTAAATCCACAGTCAGCATTCGTTCTTCATCGACTAACGTCAGCACCATGCCACAGCGGCCAACATCGGCACCACATCCACAGTCAGCATCGGTTCTTCATCAAGTAACATCGGGACTAAATTCGCAGTTAACATTGGTTTTTCATCGGCCAACATCGGCCCTAAATCCAAAGTCAGCATTGGTTCTTCATCAGACCTAATTCCACAGTCAGCATCGGTTCTTTATTGGCCAACATCGGCACTACATCCACAGCCAGCTTCGGTTCTTCATAAACTAACGCCAGCACCATGTCACAGCGGCCAACATCGGCAGTACGTCCACAGTCCGTATCGGATCTTCATCGGTCAATATCAGCAACACATACACAGTCAGCATCGGTTCTTCATCAACTAACATCGGCAGTACATCCACAGTCCGTATCGGATCTTCATTTGGCTCTCTACTAAAACTAAATTTAGAATAAACTTGAACTTCAGACAAAAACGTTTTACATACAGCTATACAAGGTACGTAATTACTGGAGCTAATACTACTAGAATTTTCTAAACCTAATCCATTCAACATTCTTCCATTTTGATTTAAATATTATAAATTTTAAGTCTACGATGATTTCTCTTTAAATTTTCATTCAAAGTTTTTTTTTGTTCGAATTTACCGCAATGGAATCATAAATGGAATTAAAATAAAATGGAATTAAAAAAATTGATTCTAAAGAAAGTTGGCATTCTTGTTATTGTAGCTACGTGTTTTTTTTTTACTCAACTTAAGTAAATATTTTAAGTGGTGGAAAAAATATGTGTGCTACACACACACACACACACACACACATACAAACTCAATACATTTTAAAATTATTACAAAAGACGGGCGCCACGTACTAGTTACTTATGCATGTGTGTATTACTGAAATTGAAGTCAAAACCATTAGTGGAAAAGGTTAAACAATCAACATAAAACATATTTGCTACTGTTACTGCTACTGCCATTGGTGCTTTTCATGTGCAATACTTATATCTACTATATATGGGTGACATTAAGCGCTCAAACCTAACACCAAACCTCCTAAACAATAATAACCAGAGAGAATGGAGAAGAACAAGAAGAGATAGGAGAAGAAGAAGCGATTTTAATAGCACTCGCTGTCGTTGTCTCTATCGTTGTACTTGTGTACTAGCAGCATATATGACATGAATATGATATTTGAAACAATACGCGTACAATAGCTAAAGATGGTACAATAAATGTACAGAACAGTAGTAGTAAACGTGTTGTGGCATGGTATCATTGTAGCTATTGCAATTTCATCAGCAGCAGGCAACCAAGTTACAAGAAACACGGAGTGGCAACAAAAATATAACCGCACAATGTCACGTATATTAAATTTTTTTTGTTTCTTCTTCGCCTCTGCTAGTTATGCTATGTGTGTTTTTGGTATCCCCTTTATCTAACACCCATGTATGTATGCATATATACAATTTCGTAATCATTCTATTCTATTAGCCTCTATTTTAGTCTAGATGCGTTCACTCGTTCACTCTATGCTAAACCTCTTCAATGGTTTCAATAGCTTTTTGTTATGCTCCTATGGCATTATTCCTTTTTTAGAGTTCGCATTTCTTCTTCTTCTTCTACTTCTAACTTTAGCTATAGTATAGGTTATGTGTGTGTATGTGTGTGTATGTGTGAATACCCTCATATTCTAGGTATATCGAAACATGTTTTTGTTTGTTTGTTTCTATATAAAATTTCTGCTACTGTTCTTTGTTACGCGTCGTCCAATTGACATTTTAGCTTAAGTCATTGTTCGCATAAGAAATATCCACAGAGATGATAATATGAAAACAAAAGCTAAAAAAGTAACAAAAGACGGTACAAAAAAAAGAAAACAATACAAAAGCAAGAAAAAAAAAGTATACAATTCGACTCTATGACGTTGACAACAACAGCAACGAACTTCAAGAATAGCTCGATGAATGTATGGTACCAAACAAAAGTCACAATGATGATGACGATGTTGTTGTTGATGTTGTTGTTGATGATGATGTTGATGATGATGAGGATGATGATGGTCTAATGGGGTGTGCGTAATACCGTAGCTAATGTGTACATGTTGTATACCACTTTACCTTGCATAAATGTTCATATATGTAGCACTTTTACAAGGTACTATGGTGTATGTGCACTTAACCCAGCGGGAAGGGTTTTGCAAATTCGAAAGATCTGATTAGTGATTCCGACCCTGCACTCAGATTTTCTCTATTATGTATAAAATTCCCGCTAAAGAAGCACCAACCACTTCATTTTGGTATGGGGGGAAACTGGGGTATTGTGGACCACGGGGAATTGTAGACCAGCGTCATATTTTTTATCATCAGCTTGCCTCTTGTTAAGCTCTTTCTCTCTTCAGTACTCGACTTGTGTACACGCGCTGTTACCTCGCTTCGATAGCAAATAGAAATGTAATACTTCGTTATTTTTTTTCACTTTATGTTTCGTCTAATTTGACCACATTTTTCGAGACCCAAGATATGTTCATAATATTTGCGGAACCTTAAGCCTTCGACACAGGCAAGAAATTTTGCATGAAGTTGCATTGTGCTGCTCGTATGCCAACTTGCAGGGAATTCCCCGATTTGCGGGTAATTTTACATAGTACGGGGAGTCGGGGAAAGAGCTGTTTTTTGCGGGGAATTCGAAACCGCTCAGCTTTTAGTTATCAAAGTCAGTAGAGTATTTTTTTTTTCAAAATTTATGTAATGGAAATCGTTTAACTTTTGAAATATTTCATATTTTAAGTTTTAAAATCTTCATCTTTTCTTAACTGGGCCCTGTACTTTCTTGGTTTGAAGAAATCGACTTTTAAAAATGTGTGTAATTTAAAAGTCTTTCATTTCAATTTCAGAGAGAAATTCAGAGTGCTTTCGTTGTTATAGACAATTATAACACCGAGTGTTAGTCAGGAAGGAAAAACAGTTGCCTTCCCCTTCGCCGTTCAGAAAGGCTTAGCTATGCCTTGGTTCAGCAGCTCTTCATTAATAACTCTGAATCCTTGCTGACTAATCAGTAAACTTACATACTGCGGTCAGAAGATGAAGTATATTTTAAATGTTGAAAACCGATAGTTAACCACTTTGAACCCGTTTTTCTCAAAACAAGGTTTTTGCCATTTTTTATCTGAGTCAAAATAAAGTCCATACCTTTTCTTTTGAGAACTTTAATGTCCAAAAGTGGGCTGAGGCTTGTTTATCTATCAAATTCAACGTTTAGTAACTCGAAATACCCCAACTCATTCAAATTTGTGGTGGTAACTATTACCCAATGGGATTAAACTTTGTGCAAGTTTGAGCCCAATAGATTTTGAGAGTGGGTACCCTTGAGATGAAATCACTCATGTGTCAAAAGAACTAAGTAGTCAGAAAGAACATTTCTATTAACCTACCAGTCCTATAAAAAATGCTTAAGTTTTGGATCGAGATAGTGCAGGGCCGCTTTAAAATAACAGTCACAGAGATCAATTTTAAGCCAACCTAAAGGTATTTTTCGTTTTTATAAAATGTTTATATGGAAAGTGCGTTGTAATATAAAATTGTATAGGCGCGGGGAATTTGATCGAAAATCGGGGAATTTCTCGAGGGCTATCGGGGAGACAGAAAAAATTAGTTGGCATCCCTGGTTTGTTTGGTACTAGTTTAGAAAAGCTCGCTCACCGATTTCAATTGAGAGAGTCATATAGAGAGAGAGAGAGAGAGAGAGAGCAGGTATTATTGGGAGTATGAATGTATAAACTCGTAATTGTGACTAACTTCATATCTATCATACGCGCCATTTTTTTGACATTGACAGCTATTCTATCTCGAAGAGCGCCAAAAATACTATAAGAATTGATCTGTCAAATAATTTTCATAATTTTACAAAAGTGTTTTACTATAGCTGAAAATGTCGATTTTCGTGCCAACAAAACAACATTTGCGGGAAGTTTTAATTTGCTTCTTCCATTTAATGAAAAACGCAACTGAAGCACATCGTTTACTCACTGAAGCTTATTCTGACTGTGCTATAGACGTTAGAATGTGTCAGGTGTGGTAGGCCCGTTTCAAAAGTGAAACGTTCAGGCGGCTCGAAAAAGTTCGAAGATGAAGAATTGAAGGCATTACTCGAAGAAGATTCATGTCAAACGCAACAAGAACTTGCAGAATCTTTAGGAGTTGATCAATCAAACATTTCTAAACGATTAAAAGCATTGGGAGTGATTCAAAAGCAAGGAAATTGGGTGCCGTACGAATTAAAGCCGAGAGACGTCGAACGACGATTTTTCACATGTGAACTGCTGATTGAACGACAGAAAAGAAAGGGTTTTCTGCATCGTATTGTGGATGGCGATGAAAAGTGGATACGTTACGATAACACAAAGCGTAAAAAATCATGGGGACCGCCCGGACATGCATCAACATCAACGGCAAAGCCGAACATCCATGGATCCAAGCTCATGCTGTGTATTTGTTGGGATATGAATTGATATGGTGTCGTGTATTATGAGCTGTTGAAACCGAATGAAACGATCACTGGCGACCGCTACCGACTACAATTGATGAGTTTGAGCCGAGCATTAAACGATAAGCGGCCAGAATATGAGAAAAGACACGACGAAGTTATTCTTCAGCACGACAATGCTCGGCCGCATGTTGCAAGGCAAGTAAAAACATAATTGGAAACGCTGAAATGGGAAGTGCTACCCCACCCGCCGTATTCTCCAGACATTGCTCCTTCTGATTACCACTTGTTCCGATCGATGACACATGGCTTGGCTGAACAGCACTTCCGTTCTTTCGAAGAACTCGAAAAATGGGTTGATTCGTGGATAGCCTCAAAAGATGAGGAGTTCTTTCGACGCGGAATCCGTATGCAACCAGAAAGATGGGAAAAGTTTGTGGCTAACGATGGACAATACTTTAAAGAATAAATTTATAATCACTTTTTCACAATAAATGTCCAAATTACGAAAAAAAATACTAGTTTTTACATTCATACTCCCAATACGTAGTAGACTTCTGAAACCAATTCTTTTCCCACTGGGCAAGCAAGCACAAATTCAACTCTACCTACATATCTAACTGCGAGTGCATGAAGTGTTTGAAAACCCTTTTTCTTTTTATTATATAGTACATATTTTTTTTGTAGCTCTTGCTACTTTTTCGTCTATTGTTACACAGTTGCAATTTATAAGAATTGCAAACACACACACACATATGTACAATACAAAAATATCTAGATATATATGTATGTATGTATTTTTGTATTACGTCATAATTGGCATACTTAGTTTACGCTGTCAGTGAATACACTACACACTTACATACATATGTACATGCACATCAAAAGTAAGTACTAAACAACCTCATGCACTGCTCCTATTGTAGTAAGTTGTCAAATGCGTGTATGTGGGACCCTTGCTACTTTTGTAGCAGTTCTTTGTTTCTTTTCTTCTCTTTTTTTTTGCAATGATTACACTCGTTAGAAGCAGCGTATTTAATAGTACATAGGTAAATACATTCACCGTTTCGTAAAGTTAACATATTTCTCTATTGTGGGAATTTTTAAATGTTGCATTTTTCTGCAATTGTTTTTTGCATTCATTTTTGAACGGATACGATTAATGATGGGTTTGCATTTCCAACTTTTTCTACTACTTTATAATTATTTTGATACATGCGTATAGTTAAAGTTTCATTCTTTCGTTTGACTTCACAGTTAAAAGTATAAAAAAAACAAAAGTTTTAATAATATGCAAATCAGTAGCAAAAAAAAAAAACAAAAGAGTAGATTATAGTGGGTATATATGAAATCAGAAGGTAAGGTAAATCTAGCTAGTGTTTTAAAAGTTTGATTACCCGTATGAGTGGCTAGTTCCCAGAACTAAGCATATTTTATTAAGTAGGTGTTTCAGAATTAATTTATTTGCAATTTTGTCTATCAATTAAGAAGTATATAATTTTCCAATTGCTTATAAATATCCGTTTTTCTTTGTTTCCTATTTGAATATGCTATTTGTAAATCGTTTGTTTAATTATTATATAAAATAAGGAGAACTTTATATTAACGAAATTGTAAAGAATATGGTATAATTTTACGGGAAAAATTCCTCCTACAAACAGATGGAACCTGCGTGAAAATATGAATATTATTTCTACTCTGTAAACTTCAAGCTTTGCATTAGCTAAAAGACGCTATCATACTCTCAATGAATCAAGCCTGTTTTATGCAGACCCAATCAAGAAGGGCCAAGTACTGATTTTCTTTACTATCAAAGCAGTTAATTTTAACTAAATTAAATTTTAAGCAAACTACTGCTTAAAATCGAAATCTAATCAAAAACAATCCAATAATTTTTGTTCTCTATTTTTTTTGCCGAGTATTTTAAAAACTGAACAGAAAGGTTTCTTTTTTAAGTGAAATTTCTCTAGCGAGGGTAAATCAAAAATTTTGCAATGGAAATCGTGTTGTTGTTGCACTCATACGAAACTAATAAGAAACGAAGTTATGCTGTTGTTAGTGTTTAGCGAACGAGGTCATATGGAGATCGGCTCCATGCAATCATGCAGAGAGCCGACTGCTCGCAGTTTTATCTCAGGTGCTTTAACGAGAGAGCCGACGTCTCTGCTTTTTTTTACATAAGACAAGCGGTGCCATATTGACAGATTTATCTGTAAATTACAGTTTTTTCGGTCGGCATGCAGTCTTACAGATTTTCCTCAAATATTACAGTTTATTCCCCAATTTTGCAGTTTTTGCAATAATATGCCGAATAGACTTAAATATGATTTTGTTATCATAAAAATGTGATTGTATTTCAGTGTAGCACTTGCAGGTAGCGAATGTCGAAAGAATATTTCCCCAAATTAATATTAACAAAACTAAAATTTGAAAATTAGGTGAGAAGAACAAAAGACTTTCTCAACAAAATTATAAAATTGAACAAATTTTGGGGCATCAAGAGAAATGTACAAGAAATTTGACGAAAACATTTTGAGAGCTTTTAAAATTGTTGAATTGATTACTGGTGAACTATGACTACTCAAAAAATCAGACCCAGGAATGTTCATTTAATTTTTTAACTAGTCATAACAAGAATGTTATTTCGTGTTTCTTATTAATAATAATAATAATAATAGTAACATATATTTGTTTTATACATTTTGAAATGAATTTGTTTCCTTTTTTTTTATTGACTTATTTTACTTAATTTTAAGAGAATCAGTTTTTTTGATTTTATTAAAACTATTACATATTTATTTAAGCAAATTAATTTTAACTATTTTAGAGCATTTTTGCGAGTAGAATCTGACACCAATTAAACGTTATTTTTTTCAAACAAAAACAGTCTGATGGCTGATTGTTGTTGTCGTTATGATAAATAACGCAAATCAAATAACTTAATTTTTTAAAATTTTTTTTTTTGTTTTTGTGTGAAAGTGTTATAAGAACTGGTTTAATGTTAATACAACATTTGTATGTTCGTTTGTTTTTTATTTCCGAATCATGCCTAATAAGCGAACTTTTTTTTTCCAAATTTTGCACCATTGTTGTATTTAGTTTCCTAGAAGTTAAAGAATTTAAAATTTCTGCCCCGTTCGAAAAAGCATAGCATCTCCCAAAGATGCGGAAACTATTATATTATTGGACCTATTAAATTTTGAATGTGTGGTGGCAGGACCATAGCCAGAGGGGGTTTTCATTCGAAGAAAATATTCATAAATAATTTTTATCAAACTGATTTTAAAATACAATAAATTAAATCGATGATACATTTGATGGACCCTATAAAATTTAGATTTTAAGAAAAATTTTCCGATTTTTTTAATCTTAACCTCAAAAAAATGGCCAAAAATGACAAAAAATGCACAAAATAATCAAATTAAATTTTTTCAAATAAATATTATTCAATGTGCATTCTAATGCATTTTTTTTTATCGTGAGGGACATAATTCCATTAACTCATTGACTTTCCACTTCTGATGATGTGCCCAACCTCAAAAAAATTACCAAAAATAGTAGAGGCTCATTTGTTTCAAATGATCATCATTGGGAATTTGAGCCATTATCAATGATAAGGAACCCGGATGAGGTTGGCTTATATTCCCTAAATTCGTGAAGTCACAGCATTGGAACAGATCTTTCTAGTTGTGGTGCTCTGAGCAATAATGCGTTAAAAAATTAATTATATTTTAAGATTGCCTCCTAAAACTAATAAGATGTTTTGCTAATAAGATGGACTTTTTGAACCCGAATATGAGGTCAAAAACTTCCCATCACGTCATGTTTTAGGAAAAAATGGGGTTCAAGCAAGTCTAATTTTACAAGGATCCTAGTATTTTTTCTATTTTTATTAATTTTTAAACTTTTCAAACTGATTCAAGACGAAACCTTAAATCAAAAACAGTTACTGACCTAGAAAAACTATGAATGCAGGAGTGCTCAGTATCACCTTCTCTTTTTGAAACCGTAGTCAAACCTCATGTCGAAGAAAACAAATCGGATTTGATCGCATAGTGTAACTATGATTTCAAATTTAGTTTTTATATTTGACTTTTCAGAAAAAAAAAAACCGATGGAAGTAAAAAATATCGTTAAATAGATTTTATTTTGACTTGGATGGACCATTGGCAATTAATCTCAAAAATTAAAATAAAGTTTCCACATTTCGGGGGGGAGGGGGGCCAGAACCCCCAAAACCTCCCCTAAATACGGCCTTGTGTAGTGGAATGATGGGCAAGTGACTGGGAAACTATTCAAATTAAAAATTTTAGTTTTGCTTTTTTCGTTTTTATAGGTTACAGTTTTTTTTTCCAAAACACAGTTTTTGTTTTTACTTTTTCCAGTTTTACCCAAAAAAATATGGCAACACTGCATATAACTGAACTTTCCTCTTATGTGTTATGAACGTGTACTGTCATTTCGTGCGTGGCAAAAAATATTGAAAAAGTAACATAAGAAATAATTCGTTAAATATGGAAGATAATGCTTCAGCTGAATTATATTAGCCACTCGTTTTGTTTATAACAACTGCAAACACAGAATAAGAGATTGCTTTCAATAATAATAATTTTCAAATAAACAACAAAATTTCACTTCTACCATGAATACCTGCAGTAGCGTTAGTCCATTACAAGTAACTACGAGTAAATACTCGATTCTTTTTATGAGTGTTGAGTACTTTGCGTACTCAATGCTTTTATGCACGTACTCAGGCGGGTATCGAGTACATTATACCAGTATTAACTCGCTATTCGCTCCGACAGTACGGTTTAAGAAAAAGTTCCATTGTCTGCTGGTTTCCAGTTTGCGGCATTACTTCAGCAGTTTGTTTGCTCATTGAACGTTTTGCTCTTTTTTCAACTAAAATTGTGTATTACTCTGTAATGTTTGTAACACTGTGTAACAGATTTCATGCCATCATATGGTTATGGTTAGTTCATATCTTGGTACGCTCAAAAATATTGATATGAATGTATAAACTCGTATTTTTTTCGTAATTTGGACGTTTATTGTGAAAAAGTGATTATAAATTTATTCTTTAAAGTATTGTCCATCGTTAGCCAAACCTTTTCCCATCTTTCTGGTAGCATACGGATTCCGCGTCGAAAGAACTCCTCATCTTTTGAGGCTATCCACGAATCGACCCATTTTTTGAATTCTTCGAAAGAACGGCTGTTCAGCCAAGCCATATGTCATCAATCGGAACAAGTGGTAATCAGAAGGAGCAATGTCTGGAGAATACGGCGGGTGGGGTAGCACTTCCCACTTCAGCGTTTCCAAGTATGTTTTTACTTGCCTTGCAACATGCGGCCGAGCATTGTCGTGCTGAAGAATAACTTCGTCGTGTCTTTTCTCATATTCTGGCCTCTTATCCTTTAATGCTCGGCTCAAACGCATCAATTGTAGTCGGTAGCGGTCGCCAGTGATCGTTTAATTCGGTTTCAACAGCTCATAATACACGACATATCCCACCAAATACACAGCATCAGCTTGGATCCATGGATGTTCGGCTTTGCCGTTGATGTTGATGGATGTCCGGGCGGTCCCCATGATTTTTTACGCTTTGGGTTATCGTAACGTATCCACTTTTCATCGCCAGTCACAATACGATGCAGAAAACCCTTTCTTTTCTGTCGTTCAATCAGCAGTTCACATGTGAAAAATCGTCGTTCGACGTCTCTCGGCTTCAATTCGTACGGTACCCAATTTCCTTGCTTTTGAATCATTCCCAATGCTTTTAATCGTTTAGAAATGGTTGATTGATCAACTCCTAAAGATTCTGCAAGTTCTTGTTGCGTTTGACATGAATCTTCTTCGAGTAATGCCTTCAATTCTTCATCTTCGAACTTTTTCTGGCCGCCTGAACGTTCCCTGTCTTCAACATCAAAATCACCACTTTTGAAACTGGCATACCACACCTGACACATTCTAACGTCTATAGCACAGTCAGGATAAGCTTCAGTGAGTAAACGATGTGCTTCAGTTGCGTTTTTCTTTAAATGGAAGAAGCAAATTAAAACTTCCCGCAAATGTTGTTTTGTTGGCACGAAATTCGACATTTTCAGCTATAGTAAAACACTTTTGTAAAATTATGAAAAGTATTTCACAGATCAATTCCTATAGTATTTTTGGCGCTCTTCGAGATAGAATAGCTGTCAATGTAAAAAGAAATGGCGCGTATGATAGATATGTCACAATTACTAGTTTATACATTTATACTCCCAATATGTTTCTTTTTATCGCTGAGAATCACTATAAAAGTTTATATTAATGTATTGTGAAAGTCCTTTTTTCCCCGCTCCATATCATCTGCTTGTTCCTCCTTCGTTCTAGATTTTGAAATGACTCCCAAAGAGAAATAACAGAAGTAAAATGAAAATATAGAGAATTCAAAATGGAGTCACATACTTGCAACTGAATTATTTCTTCTAAGTATCTGCTAGAAGTGTTTCGATTTGAACGATTACTGCTCACTGGCAACTTTCCGAAAGATGATGGCTTTGGACTTTGTATTCAGTTCTATTCTAAATATTCCCGAATATGAAATACCCGAGTAAATTTGGGTGTTTTTCCTTCTTTCTTATAGAAAACCGAGAAAAAAAACGTTCCCTCGGATTTAGATTCCCCATGTAGGCAACCAAAATTTAACATTGGTAAAACTTCTTCCCTCTTTGAAAACATACTTACCTTCCCGAAAAACAGAAAAACTCCTTTTAGCAAAAATTCAAAACATTTCAAGGCAAATGAAAAATAAAACTAAAAAACCAATCTATATATTTTATATGACCTTGGTATGTCCGTGCATGAATAAAAAAAAAACAAATATTTGATATATCAATGGCATGTCACGAATTTCGATAAAAAAAAAATAAAAAAAATATTTCATTTCATTTCCAACAGATCACAAACACCGAGACAAAAAAAGCTACAAAAAAAAAAAGAACAAACAGCAGAAAAAGAATTTCTTAATTTCATGCTTTGGCAAAGAGACGAGAGATGTTGACAGCATATTGTAGGAGGCAAATAACAAACAGCAAGCAACAGCAACAACAAAGCAGCAGCAACAGCAATTCCAGCAATATAAATATGTATGCAATATAATAAAATTATAAAGAAGCCAACAAAATTAAATGACATCAAATAAAATACAAGAAGACAAAAGAAACAGAAGCAACAACAGCAACAACAAAACAATGAGAGTGGCTGAATGAATAAATGGATGAATGAATGAATGACTCACTGACTGACAAAATACTTACAAACAAATATGCTACAATAGAAGAGCAGGAAAAAGCAACAATAACAGCAGAATGTTTGTTTGAATGACAGCAATTGCAATAAAAATGTACAAGCAAAATATTTTACGCTTCAAAAAAAAAAAAGAAGAAAAAATCAACTAAAAAAAAAGAAAAGTGAAATAACCAAGTCTTGGAAGCCATAGCTACAAAATATTTATATACATATGTATGCCAAACTGACATGCTCACACACACACTCGCACATGCATGTGAACATATTTACTATACGTCATCATATGTCAACATTACTCGTACTATCTTTTCTTTCCCTTGCTCATATATTTCATACTATGTAGTGTTTTTGCTACACTTTACTTGATAACTACAATGCAATATGACGCAAGGATAACATAAATTCACACCCAGTGGGAAAAAAATATGGGCACAGGCTTAGATGTTGAATTCTCTTCTCTTCTCTTCTCTTCTCTTCTCTTCTCTTCTCTTCTCTTCTCTTCTCTTCTCTTCTCTTCTCTCTCTTCTCTTCTCTTCTCTTCTCTTCTCTTCTCTTCTCTTCTCTTCTCTTCTCTTCTCTTCTCTTCTCTTCTCTTCTCTTCTCTTCTCTTCTCTTCTCTTCTCTTCTCTTCTCTTCTCTTCTCTTCTCTTCTCTTCTCTTCTCTTCTCTTCTCTTCTCTTCTCTTCTCTTCTCTTCTCTTCTCTTCTCTTCTCTTCTCTTCTCTTCTCTTCTCTTCTCTTCTCTTCTCTTCTCTTCTCTTCTCTTCTCTTCTCTTCTCTTCTCTTCTCTTCTCTTCTCTTCTCTTCTCTTCTCTTCTCTTCTCTTCTCTTCTCTTCTCTTCTCTTCTCTTCTCTTCTCTTCTCTTCTCTTCTCTTCTCTTCTCTTCTCTTCTCTTCTCTTCTCTTCTCTTCTCTTCTCTTCTCTTCTCTTCTCTTCTCTTCTCTTCTCTTCTTTCTCTTCTCTTCTCTTCTCTTCTCTTCTCTTCTCTTCTCTTCTCTTCTCTTCTCTTCTCTTCTCTTCTCTTCTCTTCTCTTCTCTTCTCTTCTCTTCTCTTCTCTTCTCTTCTCTTCTCTTCTCTTCTCTTCTCTTCTCTTCTCTTCTCATCTCTTCTCATCTATTGTTTTCTTTTAACATAAGAAAAAGTATCGAGGAAATATTAAAGTTCTAGTTCCACAAAATGATCATCATCTGTCTAGTTATTTTACAGTACCAAAACCATGAAAGACAACAACTCTAAGTGCATTTAATTTTGCATTAGGTATTTCAATTCCTTCCCGCTGGGTTTAGTTATTCGAATACATTTGCTCCACAATTCAATGAAGTACATATCTCTGTGGTTACATTATAGGTAAAGTCCACCTCTTCCTACATTTATGAGTAGCTACTTCACTCTTCCTTTCTCCTTCTTATCTTCTTTTTTTTTAATGCTAAATACGAAATTTAGCTGTCGTTTGCTATTTTCTTTCATGTTTTTTTTTTTGGTTACTTTTTTCCTTTAATTTTTTATATATTTTTTTTTTGTTTGCTTATATTTGAGATTTCCGCAATAAAAATTTGTTGTTTTTACAACATGATGATTTTTGCTTTATAACCAAAAAAAAAAGAAAAAAAAGTAAAGAAAAAAGTTGCAAAAGTGAAAGATACATTTTTATATTGTCAGTACACGTGTCGCCATTTACACATGCATACATACATACGCACCACACATACACACAGACGCGTTAGGCAATCACACTTCATACTGTCAAATGTAAGAATTATATAAAATATATGTGAAAAGAAAATGTAGAAAATAAGAAGAAGAAATTAACAAAAAGTAGAAAAAGGAAATGAAATGGCATTGAAATAATCATAATTCAAATACACTGAAAGAAAATTGTAAACATTAGCGAAAAATACAAACACACGCTCATGCACACGCACACGCACAATCTCAAGCATTCATACAAATCACTAAACCGGAAGTTTAATCATCACTTTACACAATGCAATAAAATATCAAATTTTATTATACGCAATACATACAAGAAAACATGGTCAAAATATGATGCAAACAGAACCTGGTAACAGAAGGAACGGTCAATGCACCTATCTACTTACCTCGCCCACTTTTCTATTTTTCAACTTTCCAAGGGGCAAAGAGGTGCACCCCGGTAATCTCTCTGAAGATGAAGTAGCCGACACCATTGTGATGATGGTTCAGGGTTATCGAGAGAGAGAGAGAGGGAGAGAGTACTTCATAAGGAAGATTTTGGCATACAGAAGCTTAGAGTCTAATAAAGATCCTAAAGGTCTAAGTAGAATCTGCTTCGAAGTGAGCGTCTTTCCTTATAAAAGAAACCGCTTTCTCACCCACAGGCCAACGGCCGTTGCATACCATCCGTGGGAATCAGGGCCTGAGATCAGCGGGGTCTTGTTGAGACAACAGCTGGAAACTTCTATTTTTGGAAAATGGCGAACCCTGGGCTGACTCATTTGATATTCGGGAAATCTAGTAGCTGGTGTGATCCTCCATAGAAACGAATGCGTCCTTGCGTAGCCTTCAAATTAACTCAAGAAGTAAAAACAAACGACGGAGTTGGTTTTAGTAGTAGGAATCCAGAAACAACCGTAGAGCAAAAGTTTTGCGGTATCAAAAAAAAAATCAATTTCAAATTGAGTTTATTAAGTCCAACGATCGTTCTCAATGGAAATTATATTTTTATTGGCTTTTAGGACCTCTACGCGTGATATATCTGTGGATCTAGTTTTGGCACAAATGCGTAGCGACTTTTGTTAGATACTTATTACCTAAATGCGACCTTCATTAAAAACTTTCCATGGCAACAAAATATTCTATTCTTTTAGGTATTGCAAATGGGTCCCGACTTACAATATCTTAATCCCTGCCCATCTATTTTTATTATAATCCTGCGCGGCTACGACGAGATATCGTTATCTTGTCACGCAGAAGACAGAATTGACATCAAAGTGATACTCTTTCAGAAAGTGAATAGAAATTTTGCAGAAAAATTCCTTCTGGTATACTTCTTGGTTCACTGTAAGCCCACTTGATTTGAATCAAGGCTTCGAAATTCGAGTTTTTCGAGTTTGGCTAAACCTCTTTAGCCAATAAAATGTATATTATATTACAACCTTGAATTATACTTACCTTAACTTACCCTGCATTGTACCTAAAACTAAACGTAAATTGAATTTGTACTTACCTTGAAACCCTGTAAAATACTTATCACTAAGTCCCTACAAAATACTTGCCTCTAAGTTCCTATAAAATACTTAACCTAATGGTAACCCTACCATTTTGTAAAAGTTGAGCGATGCGATTCTATCGAAAGACTTCGGCTCAATTAGTTTAACTACCATCTTACCTTTTCTAAATTTACTTTAAATTTTTATTTGCATTTTTATAACCGTTTTGCCTTATCAGCGTAAAGCAATTTAAGTGCGTTATTTTCAAATGAAATATATAATTTGTAACGTGCTACAAATATATCGGTGTTTCTTTTCAAAGTGTCTCCTCGAAGCGGTAGACTTTTCCACTAATATTTGGTTCAAATTTATGCTTAAACTTTAATTTCACAAGACAATCAGATTTAGAAACAGCATTCGAGTAAAATCGATCATTCCCAGGCACTTGAGATTTGGTAAGCGGGAAAGCGTTCACAACGTATGACTTTTTGTTATAATTTCGAAGCATTCATCGCCATTGTGATTTTATTGTGGATATTAGCTCAACGATGTACACTGGTGATCTGATTTTTTCGAGACTTTTTTTTAAGTTTTTTCTATGCTTTGCTGATGTAACTTTGATCGTATTTCATCTCTGCATCCAACTTAAAATCACAAAAAGGTTAAAAAGAAATATCAAAGAACAAACAGCACAAAAGAAAGCTTACCGGTATGAGCAATTCTGTACTCGTCTCCTCTCATCTTTCCTCTCTTGCCTAAAAATTCTACTTTCCGACAAGGAAACTTGCCATGTGTGTCTTTTTAGTCATTATTGATGGAGTCTTTCCACTTCCACATTCTCTTTTCACTGTCATAGTCTTAAGAATTGTATATAAAATAGATTTTGAAACACCTTAGCTTTTAAAATGATTCACTGTGTTTTTTTTTACAAGCTTTTCGTTAATTTTATAAAATTGTACAACGCGCTCGCGGAAGACATGTTGCTTCGACTGCATTTTTATGAAAACTATGGCTAATTCTAAAAAACGAAAACTACGAAAATAATTTAGGTATCCATGGTAACAATAAAAATCAGCGCCTACTAATTTGTTGCATTAGATTTCAAATTAGAGTAGTTTAAAAAAAAATCTTATTTTTTTGTCAACACATATTAGAAGAAAGCTCGCATTAAATTATTTTAAATTAAAAACAAAATTTACAAAATTTTTACACATTTCAGGTTTTGAATTTCGATTAAATTTTCTGTAGATGTCTGGTAAATACCGCATCTATTTTTGCTTCGCATTTGGTTGTTGCTTCTGATTGACTTCTTCTGGATTGACTCTTACTAATTTGAAATCCTCATATTATAAAGAGCATTATCGTAAAGAGCATGATCCAATACTGGGAGTCAGTGTGGCCAACTTTTGTTTTTCTAAATCCGCTAAAATGAAGAATAATATTTTCTTAAAAAAAGCGTTAAATTTTTTTCCTTCATGCGAGAAAACTCAATACGCTTAAACTTTTTCACTAATACAGGCACATATCTGATACTGGAAATTCCTTTGATTTTTCGAAGATATTTTAAATTGAAAAAACGCGTCGAGCGCTAATTCACTTTTTTCCGCGTTTTAATTTTCAATAAGCACTAAAATCGGCGGGAAAAGCGCTGAGTTGGCCACACTGCTGGGAGTACCGACTTCGTGCCTTTTTTTATATGTATAATTTCTTTGTATAGCGATCGGGCCTATGCAATACAAGCAGCGACATCTGCTCTCTCAATGTCATCTCAAATAGGCGAGTGATTGACTTCAGACGAATTTACTATTATTATTAGTGGTGTTGTTTTTGCAAGAAAATACATAAATATAGAAGAGAGAGAGAGAGAGAGAGAGAGAGAATGCTATTCATGTTGTTCTTGTAAAAGTTTTTTGTATGAATAAATTTTTTGTATGTCAATCGTGCTTATACAATAAAAGTAGAGACATCGGCTCTCTCAATGTCATCTCAAATTGGCGAGTGATTGACTTCAGAGAAACCGTTAATATTAGACGTTTTAGTTTTGCAAGAAATTCTTTTAATGCAAATACATAAATACGAGAGAGGGAGAGTGGTGTTGATGTTGTTCTTGCAAGAGCTTTTTATATAAATATTTTTTTTTTTTGTATGGAGAATGAGCCTATGCAATACAAGCAGCTGCGTCGGCTCTCTCAATGTCATTTCAAATTAGCGAGTGATTGACTTCAGATAAATTTACTGTTATTATTAGTCGTTTTGTTTTGCAAGGGATTTTTTTTTTGTGCAAATACCAACTTTTGTTTTTCAAAATCCGCTAAAATGAAGGAAAAAACGTGTATTTTCTTTAAAAAAGCGCAAAATTTTTTCCTTATGAAAATGTTAAACATCAATTTTTTTATATACAGTAGAATCGCGATAATTTGTACCCCGTTAATTCGAAAATCTCAAGAATTCGTAACAAACAGCTGGTTCCTTGAAAAAATCGCTTTAATTCGCAAAAATTCTACACATTTTGGTCCCCTCGCTAATTCGTTTTTTCTAGGTCGGTTTAGCCTCTTATAAATCGAAATTGGTTGTTGACAACCTCTTATAATTCGTAATGCAACTATGATTCGAAAAAAACAATCATTGTAGATAGCTACGTTCACTTTTTTTATGGAATTTTTTGTGTTTTTCGTGGTTGCCAAGATACGCGAGAAGAGTCTTAAACTACAAAACCATTAATTCGTATTTTTCTTATTTTAACCTCGTTAACCCTGAGATTTTATATCCCAATAATGTTCGAAAACTTAAGTAAAATGGGAAATACGGTTTCCATTTTATTTGAGTTTTCTTTAAAATACTGATGCTAAAATTAGATTTGCTATAATTTCTGTTTACAAAGGTTATAGCAGACCTTATGCCCCATTGGAAAGCTTAAGGATAACTATAAGGATTAAGAGTTCTGGACATATTATTTTTTAAAATTTATTTTAATATTTGCATAAAATATTGAAGAAACTCAGCCAGATTTTGTGGAAAAACTTGGGGGTGAAAGGGTTAAATCGATAAAATTGCTAGTCCATTGTGATTACGAATTATCGGAATTCTGTTGTATTAAAAAGAAAATTAATTAAATACATGTATTTTTAAAGTTTTTAATTCGTAGCATTTTTAAATTATACAATTAGAGTAGTTCAAAATGCACAACTTCTTCTGAATTCAAAAAATCCGGCAGATTATGTTGAGCCATCCCCTAAGTAGTCATTGACTAAAATTTCATCGAAATCGGTAGATGCTATATGCTGTCACACTACGAAAATGTGCATTTTTTCGACTATTTTGGATGATTTTGAGTTATATTTTCTATAGTGGCTGAATAAATACCCAAAGTAGATTTTATTAAAGTTTATCATTTTTGGTGTACTTAGTAGATGCTGTGCTAGGTATTAAAAAAATAAATCTGAAATTTTCTCTGAAATATAGTACCGTTATGATGGTAAATATTTGAATATTTATGAAATTCATGTATATATCAACTTTGGGCACTTGAAACCATGTCCTTTTTTTTCTCCCAATATTGGAATTATGCGTTCTTTTTAATATATATAAAATGGAGTGCAAACAGTTTTTGGGTTGAACGATACGAGGCAGAGAGATTTTTAATTAGAAAAAACACCAAATTTTAATTTTTTTAGTTTTAATAACAAAATTTGGAATACAAATATTAGTCGACCGAGAGGGCCATTGCCATTTACTAAGCAGAATTATTAAGCTTAACAACAATATTTTTGGGTGGAGTTCCTAGTCGAAGTGTTAAATTTTGTAGGCCATCGGGAACAAGTCGAACAAGTTACATATGTTCGGGACAACAGCCGAAGATGGCTTGTACACTATCGATGAAAAAACCAAACAAACCTGTCTAGACTTGCTTACTTTTGCTATTAAAGGTGGTTACATCAAATCCTGGTTCCAAGCACCTGATGCTATCTTTGCGCCACAAAATGACATTAACTTCCATAAACAGTTAAATCAATATCGAAAAGAAAATATGATTATAGCGAATGTTGCCATCAATAAATTCAAAGGGCATTTATGGTATATTACTGAAACATTGGTCGGATTGGCATTTTTCGAAGGGAAAAAGAAAATGCTGGTGAACCTCAAAACTGCTTCACGTGACGATTCATACCGTATTAAAATCACAAGAAAAACTAAAATAAGATGATGGAAAAAGAGTATATACACTTTGATCACAAAAAAATATACAGAGTAATAATTTATAACTATTACAAATCGATGTCGAAGTCTATATTCTCTTCATCACTATCAGCTTCTTCTTGTCTTAACACACTCTTTAGTCTGAATTCAGAAGCATTATAAACACTAGTGCTGTTTATTTACGTCATCGGTTTTCACAAAATGAATTTTCGTGTTTTAATCCATTTTTTATATGAAGTAACGAATTTTTTTAATTGAGTGACTTACGGTTTCGAATTTTGGGTTTTAGATAAGTTCATTGCTCATTGTTTCGGTAAAAAATGTTGTAAGGATTATTCAGGAAGTGAATTATATAGCGGAGCATTTAGTGTCTTTTAAATTGAAAAAACGCGTTAAAAAACTCACTGACCGCTAAATCACTTTTTTTCCGCGTTTTAATTTTCAAAAAGCACTAAATTTAGCGGGAAAAGCGCTGAGTTGGCCACACTGCATGTTGTTCTTGAAGAGTTTTTTATATGAACAATTTTTTTGTATGGGTTTCGAACCCATCCAATACAAGCAGAGACATCAACTCTCTCAATGTCATCTTAAATTAGCGAGTGATTGACTTCAGAGGAATTTACTATTGTTGTTTTTGCAAGAAATTTTCTGAATGCAAACACATAGGTAAATATGAGAGAAAAAGTGCAGTTCATATTGTTCTTGCAAGAGTTTTTTATATGAATAAACTTTAAGTAGAGACATCAGCTCTCTCAATGTCATTTCAAATTAGCGAATGATTGACTTATTATTAGTCGTGTTAGTTTTGTTCTTCACTCCCCTCCACTCTAAACATCACATCAACTTCAATGCTCCTCTAAAAGTTCCACTTTAAAAACTTATAATTTTTGTACTTTAATGAAATATTCTGAATACATTCATGATATAAATTTGAAAAGGTTGCTTGAACTAATCAAATTTCTAGAACACGTACTCGTATATATGTATATGAACTAAATTTAGCATTTATACATACACACACTGTTAAATTTAGTTGTACAAAGGGAAACCAAAAGTGTGATATACATACTTGCATGCAACAACAGCAAACATTTTTGCAAGGCAAAGCAGAAAAAGGACGTTGCTAGGACACACGCATTATTGTGATACTTATTTCAGTGAAGTAGTAGAAGGGAAAGTTGTATGGCAGTTGAAGGAGAAGAAAATGAAAATGAAATAAATGTCGTAAATTGTTTCCAAATCATTGCACTTCATTTCAATCGTACGCACAAATAAACGCATAAATACACACATATACATACAGCCGATGCTTACCACAGCGATTCAACTTCAACACACACACATTCTACTATATATAAAACTTATGGGGTATGTGCTATACAAAAAATGGCATTTCTGCTGCTGCTGCTGCTCCTGCTTTCTCGAGTATAATGAAAGTGAAATAAACAAAAAAAAAACAAATTTCATAGTAGAAAATGAAAATGTTTTGTCCACCTACTGCGGTGCTGAGCATTTATGCTCGCATAACAATAAATGTTGACTCGTGCGGTTTTAATGGGGTTTTACTGCTTTTATACACATACATGAATACATACATATGTAAGTGTGTGTGTGTGTGTATACGCGCGTGCATCTTCACTAAATATTCTACAAAGAAAAACAAAAACCATAATGCTGTCCCACCCAACTAAACTTTTCTGTGCCCATCATCTCTTCTATTGATATTATCTTGTTGTTCTAGCGCTTTGACGTTTAACACACACACACCCACAAATACACATTCACACTTCTACTGTCAATCTCTCTGTAGTATACAAAAATCATGTTCTCCCATTATTGCATACTCTCACACTCTTTCACGACAGTTACTTTTATTAAGAATATCTGTGAGTGTGTGTGTTGCTTTGAAAGAGCGAAAGATAGTGAGAGCAAGAGTGTGAGAAGACCATAACTTTATTGAACCTCAATTCTCAATCCAAAAACCCAATATCTCTGTTTCGGGCATTTTTATTTCTTTTTTAATGTCCTATTTGCACATAATAAGCTTGTGTCAGCAGCGTTTATGTGTTTTTCTCTTATATATATATATATATTTATTTTTTTTGCATTCTTTATTTTTTCACTTTGAGTTTGAGTTAAGTATGTATTACTTCTTTAGTGTTGCTGCCTCATCTCATTTCATCTTCTTTTTCTACTTTTTTTTCTTCTAATACCCCATCAATACCAATACCATTACACATTTTTTTTTTCCATCCATCGTTTCTGTGTCTTCTTTTTTTTTTTGCAAATTTGTCAGCTTCCGGCAGCGCTACTAAACTCAAGTACCTACTTCTTCTTATTCATCTTATTCTTATAATATAATACTTTGTTATAGCTTTACTTCTTTTGCTTCTTCTTCCTTTACGGTTTCGTTTTGTTATTGTTGTTGTTGTTCTTTGGTACTCTGTTACATTAAAAGTTCATTTAACAACGGAAGTGAAAACAATTATCTGCAGGAAGGTAAAACATAAATCCTTGAGCCGTAAGTAAATTGTAGTACATTTTTGTGAAAGCGAAAAAAAAGAAAAGAAAAGCAAAGAAAAGAATTAATGTCGAAACCTTCAGATGCTCTTCAAAATAAATCTATAAATGTAGTCGAAGTGTGTTACTAAAAGTATTTTATTGAAGCATGGACGATTTTTCGTTTTTGTAGGTACCCTGCAGCAAGAATGTTAAGGACTATATTACCTAGTTAGTCTCTTTTGAAGAACAATATGTTTAAGACATTAGTTTGATTGGTTTTAATTAAAATGGTAGGTAGGTAATGAAAGAGACATATCATCATTTCATTAGCCTGAGGATTATTGAAAAATGAGAAATACCCGTCAACACGCAGAGAAAATATTCGAAGTTCTCACTGGTAGTCAAGCTCAAAGTAATCGCTGCACACTGAGGTATTGCAATCGATTTTCTGTCCAAAATTCAAAAAATGGATTTTGATTCACCAGCAAATTATTGTCCTATCTGCCTTAGTATCTTAGTTATGAGCTGTCAAAATTCTGGAATTTTTGTTGCTGGTTGCGTGCAATGCTTTAAAGAGCATTTTTAGAAAAACAAACTTTTTTAAATAATTTTTTCATGATGACTTCAAGTATTTTAAGTACTAATGGCATAAAATTTGTTTGAATTAAAGTTTTCGAATTATTTTTAAGATTTATTTCAAAATATGTCTAAAAATTGAGGATTTTCTTCTATATATATGGTGTTAAAGTTGTTTCTTTCGTGAGTCTTCGTTATGTTTTCGTTTTCTTTCAGTATTTTGCCTGATATCACGCTTTGAAAATCTCACTTATATGGAAGGTGGGCGTGGTTACTAAGGGATTTCAATGATTTTTATACTAACTGTTTTATATGCTAATACAAATAAGGGTGTTTAGTTTCATTTCATTTATTTCAGTATTTTGTCTGATATCACGCTTTGAAAATTTCATTTGTATGGTGGGTGGGCGTGGTTACCGATGGATTTGGTTGATTTTCATACTAAATGGTTTATATGCTAACATAAATAAGTGTGTTCAGTTTCATTTAATTTACTTCAGTATTTAGCCTGATATCACGCTTTAAAACTTTTACTTGTGTGGTGAGTGGGCGTGGTTTCGAACCGATTTCACCCATTTTACACAGCAAACATCTCGGGACGCTAAGAATTCGATTTTGAATGAAAAAAAATGTTGGCCAGCTTTTGCTGTGAAATACCCCATAATGCAATGGTCTGATGATGGAGAAAAAAACGAACGTAAGGTGTTTGTTAGATACCGTTTCATAGAGGAGTGGGCGAGGGAGGAGTGGCTATTTTATTGGGGTCTTGTACCAGATCTTAGTCGGTGATTTTAAACAAAGTGGATCTCACATTGCTCGTGGCCTTTTTATTCGGCTATTATATGGTCAGATATCACCTAAATAAATTAGGTCTGCCAAACGAGAGAGAGAGAAATATGAAACAACGATGAGCCGACATCCGCCATTCTGTTCGAATGTCCAGGCTTGACTCGTCCAAGAAGAGCTATTTTCCTACCTAGCCTACCTTCAACTCTAACTCTAGCCGTAGAAAGTTGCAATTTCTACGCACGGTGCCGAATTGATGTTCTTGGACTGTCCGCAACATTTTCACTGACAAAAGCAATATTTTCTGCAGACCGTGCTGAACGAACACCGAGTTGATGATTTCACGTCTTGTACTGACCCGGTCGACTTGAATTTCTGCAATATATACCGCGTACAAAGTGTATGAGAATTATAAGATAGTGTACAAGTACACACATTGGTTGGTAATGGCAAAACCACCAAGCCGATAAAAAATTGCCACACCGCCGTTCGGAATCGGCGTTAAACTGTAGGTCCAACTATGTGGTATCACAATGGGCCGTTCAGGCCTAAGTGTGTCTCTCGACAGCCACTCCAACCTAACCTAACCTACCGCGTACATTCCTTTCACTTGGCGTGTGATTCCGAAAATTGTATTCGCAGAAATACATAACAAATTTTAAACATTTGGATTCGTTTTTTCACCGCCTAGCGCTTAATGTTGAATTCCCGACGCTTATAGACCACGCTTGTCAAATCTGACGTTTATACGATGACAACTGTCAAACTTACTAAAACTTGTAGAATCAGCCTTTAAAAGATTTTTAAATATGAAAAAGTTGCATTGAGAAATCTTTTGAGATTATTCATAATGGCTTTTGGTAAGTGGGAGTGGCACCTCCCATACAATCCTAATAGTTTCTTGGGTATATCTCATGAACCATTTATAGCACGCTACAGAAATTTGGTACAATAATGAGAATTGACAATGTCAAGCTACAACAAAAATATGGGTGGGATTGACAAAGGGGGTGTGGCACCTTCCATATAACCTGAATTTCCATTATGAGATACATATCATAGGAGCCATTTATGGTACGGTACTAAAATTTAAATTCTTTCAGTTTATTGAATTAGTGGGTGTGGTACCACCTTTTTATTTTATTTACTTCTACTACTATTTTTTACTACTTTTCTACTCCTTTTTTTCTACAATTTCTACTACTTTTTCAAATAATATTTTCTACTACTTTTTCGACTAATATTTTCTACCACTTTTCAACTAATATTTTCTACCACTTTTCAACTAATATTTTCTACTACTATTTTACTACTTTTTTCTACTACATTTTTTCCGCAATTTCTTTTTATTTTGTACCACTACTTTCTGCTACTATTTTTTACTACTTTTTACATTTTTTTTACTACTATTTTTTATTATTATTTTTTTTTTACCACTCTTTCTACTCCATTTTTACTATTTTTGTACTACTATGATTAACTATTTTTCTACTACTTTTTCTGCTACCTTTTTTCTACTTTTTTACAACAATTTTTAATACTATTTTCTATTCTTTTTCCTACTACCTTTTCTACTACCATTTTCTACTACTTTTTTACTGCTATTTTCTACTACTTTTTCCATTCCTTTTTCTACTATTATTTCTACTGCTTTATAAAATATCTTAAGACCCTGCGTCGCTGTCTTAAAATCCGTTAGGTGGCGCTGTAACAAATGCTATATTTATAATAAATATCAAATTGGTTCAAATTTTTAAATAATTTTTGATATATTATTTAAAATTATAAGTTTGAGACATAATTTCAAAAATGGTCTTTGATATGAATATGGAGCCTCCTGAAATATTGTTTCTATAATTCAACTGAAATCTAATAAAATTATTCAACAAAAAAAAAACACTTAAAAATTATTCCTTTTTACTACAGATATTGGTAATGGATAGTGGATTGGATATTTTTACTATAATTGGTAATGGCAAAACCACCAAGCCGATAAAAAATTGCCACACCGCCGATCGGAATCGGCGTTAAACTGTAGGTCCAACTCCAACCTAACCTAACCTACTACAGATATGCTATCTAACTGCTGAATGACCCCTTTAGCATCAACTGGGTTAATAATTTTGCTCAAACGGTATCATCAGCCGATATGGCTTAGTTTTTGTCGAAGGTCACTAACTGATGCGCCTAACTGTTTTTTTTTTTTTTTGTAAATATCCACTAAGTTCTTTGCTATCAGACGTGAGTTGTTTTCGTACACGTCGTTGAGTTCATATCGGTGATAATACAATAAAAATGTTTCATTTCCTGGTCGTCCAAGTCTTTTTTAATTTTCGCGCTTTTTCGCAGAAAAGGCAAAACAACGTTTGCCGGGTCAGCTAGTCTGAATGTTGAAGCGCATATTGGTTAAGGTTTAATGACAACCTGAAAGTTTTTGAAGCTACTTTACACCACGCGGCCATACCTCGAGTGCCTAGATAGCTGTTACCAGCAAACCCTTTTCCAAAATTAATCTAACTTTATGCATTGAATGCAGGGTATCAAAACAAAAAAGGCGAAGAAAGCAACGAAAAATAAAAAAAAGTTTCACAAAGTGAAAGTATTATGAGTAGAAAAATGCGTAACAGGAAATAGGGATGGGATTTTATGATGGGTGTGTGTAAATTGATAGGTAAATCGATATTTTATGTTATTGTATTTATTATGCAAACACTTTACTTAATTCAAATGTGCTTTTTTTTTGCTTTTTTTGGTGTTGAAAAGGTGAAAATTTACTCAATACTCAAGCGCGTGTACTTCCAAAAAAAAAAAACAGAAAAATAAAAATGCCTTAAGCTCAACTGTGTGCTGCCAAATTTACCTTAAGGCTTTGCAAAAAAAAAAAAAAAAAGAAAACCGGAAGAAGAATAAGAAAAATAAAATTAATATGTACGTGCCTTTATTTCTTTCTCTCTTCACGACAGGAGAAAGTGTGGCAGCGGGGAAGCAAGCAGCGCTGGAAAATGTATAAAGGCTTTATCCTTTTCGTGTATTTGCGCTTTTTCCACAACATTTCAACTCTTGCGAATCAATTTTTTGTTAAATATTTTTCACAAACGTAATCAAAAATCATTGTGTATCCTCTACTTACTAGTTAGTAGTATTGAAAACACAAATTCAAGTATTGATGCGAAATCACTCAAACCCCAACACCCCCTTACCCTCGTTGATACCCGCACCCTCAACCGCCTGCAACTTGTCTTCATCCAAAAGGACAATCTACAACAACAGCAAAAAAGGTAAAAGCAATTTGCAAAACTCAATTTCTTCTGTTTGGTTCTTACATACGGACAGACATACATACATACCTAGTTCTTCTGATTCTGATCCCCGAGAAAAATAGTTACAAAGTAATCAGCAATCAAATTATAATTTTTCACAATACCCTTCCTTGCTGATGCGGGTTAAGGTTAAAGGTGTCAGCAATGTCGAAGCTAAATGGGTTTTCATTTGGAAAAACTAATACTTATGCTTCCATATATACAGACAAACAAACTTACATACATACATACGTATTCGTACTAAGAGGTCAATTGTGTACTGGTCGTGGGTGAGATGTCGTGATTGTAGCATGAAGAAGATATCTAACATTCTGTTATTAACATTATATAATCAGCTTCTAAAAGGCATTGCATGTGTTTAGTTTAGTATTGAGAAAATCAAGTGATGAGCTTGAAAAATCATTTGCGAATGTCGCATTACAAAGTTCTAACAGTGACGGCATTTATCATTCTTTGCATCTACAAAGGAGTATGTTTGTTTAATATTGTAATTGTTGTACTTGTTATGGTGTTGCCTTCATCTAGTAACGGGTGATGGCAAAAAAATGAGACTTATTTTAGCTACTAAGTATAATTTGAAATATATCACATCGAATTAGTAGGCGCTGATATTTTTTGTTACCATGGAAACCTAAATTATTTTCGTTTTTAAGAATTATTCTTAGTTTGCTTAAAAATGCCGTCGAAGCAACATATCTTCCATAAGCGCGTTGTACAATTTTATAAAATCAATGAAAAGTTTGGCAAAAAAATTTACAGTGAATCATTTTAAAAGCAAAGCTACTTTATATAGAATTGTTAAGACTATGAAAAAAAAACGTTTTGTTCGATGAGAGTTATTTACCGCTCAGCAGAGCTGTAAAAGAATGCAATCATTTGCGACTAAAAATCATTTGATATTTTTACCAAAATGATTGTATTCATTTTTTGTATTCATTGATTAAGAATGTAAAAAAATTATTCTTAATCATACCTAATTTTTTTTTTTTTTTTTTGGGGTGTAAAATTTAAAAATTGCTTTGATCTAGCTATCTTTGAAAAATATGTCAGTTGTTATTTTTAATGACAAACATGTTGATTTATCGTGAGTTTGATCAAAATGAGTGAAGAAAAAGAAGTACGTCTTAAAATTATTAAAAATCAAAAAAAAAATCCAAATTGGTCCTACAAAAAATTGGCCAAAGAATTGAAGGTCTGCCGTCAAACTGTTTTCAATGTTATTACACAGAAAACAGTTTCAGGAGAATTTGACCATCGATAGGATACCTGGTTCGGAAAGAAAACAAGAATAAGAAAAGATCTCCAAGCACATCTTGTAGAAAAGCTGCCCTGTTAGCCTAGAGCTTTGACGATTTGGTGCGAAAAGTTAAAGCCAATGCAGGTTTGAAAACACAAAGTCCAAAAAGTTCCAGTCAGGAATAGTGATGATTCGATACAAGTAAAAACTCGATACTTTTCACTCGATTCAAGTACTCGATGCTGTAACATAAGTATTTTACTTGGTATCGGAAAAGAGGGTCAGTGTCGGATACTCGATACTTTTAGAAAATTTTAATTTAAAAAACTGAAATATTGCTATACAATATTTAAATTGTGGATCATTTTACAATATTTTACAGCAATCAATAATATATTTCAAAATGCTACTGCAGAATTATTCAAAATATTTCAGTCCATATTGCAATATATCAAAGTATGACAATATTGCAGTACATGTAGAACATAATGTTTATTGAAACCTTTTCATTAAAATAAAATATTTTTAACAAGCTTTAATCTGTTGATTAGTTTTCCTCCTATTATAAAACCATGATTTATCGTGAAAAAAATCGTGTTGAGTAGTGTAAACTGTAGCTCAACCAATTTTAAAAAAGAGTAATTCGTCTCTTTAAACGAGTATTCGATACAATTACATATTCGATAATTTTTTCCGATATTTTTGGTAGCATTGATACTTTTATTTGATACAAGTAATGAGTAAAAGTATCGATACTATGTGGGTATCGAATCAACACTAGTCAGGAATGCTGCAAAAAATTTAGACGCCAAAAGTAGGGCTCGGAAATTAAAATCGAATTTCATACAAAAATATATACAAAAAATACTGGCAGATTTTACGCAACTTCCGGGTCAAAATTTTTATGTTGCTGATGCTCGAGGAAATGTCGAAGAACAATTTAGAATCCAAAAGCAAACAAAATTTCCTAAAAAGTTCCTGGTATGGCAAGCTATATGCAGTTGGGGCAGAAGAAGCAAGTCATTTGTTACAGTGGGCTCTGTAAATACCGAAATATACATCAAAGAATGTTTGAAAAAAAAGACTTCTTCCTTTCATAAGAGAGCACAATGTGTCCACATATTTTTGGCCTGATTTGGCATCATATAACTACGGCAAGAAAGCTCTGGAGTGGTACCAAAGTAATAACATAGTTTTTGTACCAAGAGAGGCCAACCCTCCAAATTTTCCGGAGCTAAGACCAGTGGAGAGATATTGGGCTCTTGTGAAAAGAAACTTAAAGAACACAAAAAAGATGTCCAAAAATATCGAAGATATAAGAAAAACTTCCCCTGAAGCATCAAATCGTGATCTGATGATTTCTCTTCTCATGTTATCGGAGCAAATCACCGAAGTAGAGAAAACAAGATTATCTTTTAGATGAAATGTTGTCTGGAGAGTAGTATCAAGTATTGAATATCGAATAATATTGATGATAGCGACTAAGCGAAAAAATGTCTTGCGCTTTCTTAATAACACTGTGCCACAAAATTAAGTTTTTTCCATCGGACTGGTGATTTGACATGTAGTCTAGATTAATTTGGGGCCGCTGAGTTCGAATTTGACTATTTTGCTCCATCACATCAGGTTTTTGATGTAACGGTATATGAAATCATGAAAATGGCTTGATTAAAACTGTACCAGGACATTATTAATTTATGTTTTATCGTTTTTGGTGTCTACAGAAAAGTTGCTTAGAATTTTTGGAGTTTTTTAAGTGGCATGTGGCAGCTTTATTATATTGAAGCATAGGAAAACTGATTTATAAATTAAAATGTTCAGTTTCATTCTTATGGAGCTTCTTTTTCTGACATTTTAGCAATTTTCTTAAGTAGGCGTGGCAGCACACCCATTTTTCTTCATTGACCAAAGAAGTTCTTATACATCTGCACACCGAATTCCGTCATTATGCTACAAATATTTAAAAAAATATTGCAATTTAAGTGTTTGAATTATATGGGAGGTGGGCGTGGCAGTAGTCCAATCAGTACTATTTTTGGCATACGACTTTAATTAGATTATCTTGACTACCAAATATTATTAATATGAAATAACGCTTACTATTTTTGGCCGCGGTTTATATGAGATCGTTACACTGTGCGACGTCCAGGGTTTCCAAGTATGTACTGACCACTTTTGCGACGTATAGCCGAGCATTGTCATGCTGTTGAATGATTTTGTCGTATCTCTATGGATACTGTGGCCGTTTTTCCTTCAATGTTCGACTCAAACGCATCAATTGCGTTCGGTACCGATCTCCTGTAGCAGCTACAAATAGAATCAAGAAAATTAGTATCAATATGTTTTTTTTAATTGGTTATGTCAAGTGTTGTTCAGGATATCAAGGCCAAGGAAGCGCGCAGTATCGGTAAGATGCGTCCAAAGGGAGAGGGGGTCAGGTTTGTAGGATGGTGTAGGCATGAAAAGAGATGCACCATGTCATAAGGGTTGCTGCCACAGTCTGGGCAAATGTTCGTGGCTTCACTGTTAATTCTGGACATGTAACAATTTAGCATGCGGCTCCAGCGAGATCTTAATTGTGCAAGTGTGCACCGCGTTCTCTTGGGAGTCTTCTCGGTTTCATTAGCTCATAGTATATCACACCGATCTAGTCCCACCAAATGCAGAGCATAACCTTGGCGCCGTAAATATTTGGTTTGACTGTCGACGTGGAAGCATGTCCGAGAATTCCCCATGACTTTCTGTACTTGGGATTATCGTAATGGATCAATTTTTCGCTGACGGTTACGATATGATGTAGAAATCGCTTCCAGTTTTGTATTTGAAACAGTTGTTCACATGCAAATAAACGACGTTCAATATCTTTCGATTTCAATTTATACGGAACCCGATTTTCTTGTTTCTGAATCATGCCCATGAGGTAATTCGAAATGGCTTCTTGAGTCACTCCCAGTGATTCAGGTAGTTTTTCTTGCATTTGGCACGAATCTTCATTGAGCAGTGCTTCCAATTCGTCGTTTTTGAAATTGTTTTATCTCTGGTTGTGGACCATGCTTGTCCTCGACATTGAAGTCACCACCACTTTGAGAACTTTGAAACCACTCACGACACGTTCTTTTATGATTTTTTTTTACATTAGGAATCGAATACATTTATGTCGATACTTTTTGGTCGATACTTTAAATTAGTGTAGTATCAATACTTTCCCCCTGATATCATTTCCCTAGTCACAAGTAATTTAAGTATAAGGGAGGTTTGCTGGAGACTACTATTGTTTCGGCTTACCTTCCTTACTATTCTATTATGCCCTCTCCTCTGAGTGAGTTGCTGGAAATCGTACGATAACTTAGGATTAATAGTGGGCTGTGACGCCAATGCTCAGAACACTATCTGGGGAAGCACTGAGTGGTAACTTCAGGGGGCATAAGCTATTGGATTTTATTCTGTCATACCAACAGCTGCTTCGTAGTGGACTCCTTTCTTAATGATTCGCAGAATCTTGGAGTGCACATTCAAACGTATGTTATATGCAGTATCCTCTCAGACCAGGCTTCAGGGAAGTGTGTGCCTGGGTTTCACTGATAAAATGTGTACTATATCTGGTGATGCTCTCAATGCTTTGCTTGACTTGCTTGCTCTGGATCTTCGAATCCATAAAGAAGCGATGACAGTGGCCTACAGACTCCGGTTAAATGGAGTCTGGCATGTCAAGGCTGACATAGAGCACTGTCAAATATGCCACCAGTAGTCAGTACCGTGCCCACTCTTATTGATGCCCGTGGATAATCATGTGCCTTTTATCAGCTATGGAAAAAGTTATAATGTCAGGTTCGTACTCCAAAGATCTTACTCCGGGGTCTTCGTCATGTCTTCTATACCCAGGGATCCAAAACCTCAAACGGTACTGGAACCGGTTGCTACTTGGACAATGAGACCAAGTACTCTTTTGCCACTGGACAGATGGCAACAGTCTTCCTAACGTAGGGTTTCGCTATCCTGGACGTGGCGGTCTGGATAATTAAGAGGAGATGGAGTGGGAAGTGCATAGGCATCTGCAGTGATAGCCGCGCTGCACTGAAAGCTCTTCCTGACACTATTAGCTCTTCAAAATTGGTCAGCGAGTTTAAAGTAAAACTGAATAGTGTCGCAAAACTAGCTAATGAAGGTTCTGCAATCGCACCATGGGGTCCAGAAACTTTTCTTGTCATAAGCTCTGCGGAGGTCATGCGTTGGATCAGCGACTTCATGTGTTCTATCCAATGGAAGAAGATGTTCGGAGTTTGACTCCTGCAAAAGTGCTTCGTGAGACAACCTAACAGGAAATCAGAGGGATTTCTTCTAAAACTAAGAAGAAAGGGCCTGAGATTGCTTGTGGCTGTCATCAGAAGGCACAACACATGTGGTCAGCACATGACCAACATGGGCGTCAACACCGATCCAACTTGCCAATCGTGGCTGGAGGACGACGATACTACGGAGTATTATCTTTATAGCGGTCCGGCGTTCGCCAGAAGTTGCCCGCAAAACCCCACAAACACTAAATGACGTGGCCGACTTTCTGGGCCTTGACTTCACTTAATCAGACACCTAATTAAATGTTCGATCCCTGCGACAAGGACTTAAATTAAAGTCGCTACAACAACAACAACAACATTAGCTGCCGATGAAATTTTGTCATCATTTTGTCGTGTCGCTGTCGCTGACGTCACTGTCAACAAGATACCAATATTTCTATGAAATTTACTTAGTTTTTGACAAGAGAGAAGGAGAGAGAGAGAGAGACTACTAAAATTTGATTGAGAGAAAATATATTTTCTTCGTCTTATCTTCTTACGATTTCTCCTTTGATTTTCATCACACGTCAGCAGTTCTGTAATAAAATCAAGAATTCATTTAACCACCAGCAAAAACCAATAAAGAAGTTTGTTCGATTTCTCAGTAAGCTGAAAGCACATCAACTTCTCTAACATTTCACATCTTCTACCTAAACCCTAGCTACTTACTTACTTACTTACCTTTTCTTATCTTTCCGAAGTAAAACTTTTTTATAGATCATTTGTCCCTGCTCACATTATTCGAGAAAATAGTAAAAGTTAAGTAATATCAAAAACACAACAACAACAAGAAATGTCACACAGAATCATTATCTTCAAACGCACATTACCTAAATCATTCACTCTCGCCAGCAGCGACACACCCTCAGCTTTTACAAAATAATAATATAAATAAAATAAGAAACTACCACAAAACATCACCAGCAACCAACAACCAACACCAATGCTATTTATTATATTTAATTTCTTCAAAAAACCAACAACAACCACAAAAAAACAACACAATTTCCTAGGAAGTTACATGCAAGCGATGCTGATAAAGAAAGCAGCGGTGCTGAAAAGAGCGAGCAGAAAATCTTGAAGGTCAGACATTATTTAAATTGCCATCAGGTTAAGACAGGCTATAAATTGAAACAGATGAAGGTGAGCTTTGTTAGGTGCTGGGTGAAGATGAAGAAATGAAATATAAATATATGTGTGTGTGTGTATATGTAGGCAAAATTCCATTACATTAGCTTTGCTAGTATATGTGAGATTATGTTCTTACTGTTGTTGTTGTTGTTGCATTGTTGCTACTCCTGCTAGTGTCGGTGACAGCAAAAGCAAAGACATTTAAATAAACTTTTAACATAGACAAAAACCTAGGATAGAGAGAGAACGAGAGAGAGGAAGAGAGTGAGACTAGAACGGGAGTGCCTTTTCATAACATGAGAGCGTATCTAACTATCTCTATGTACCGTACACTTACGCACCTCAACTCTGCTTCTGCACGGAAATGAGCGACAGAATTAGATATGCTAAAAATCTAATAAATTATAAAGTGAGAGACATAATTAGAATTGTTGTTGTGTTTTGTTAGGAATAGAGAATCCCAATACACACACACACACACCCATACACACACATAATTGTATTTCAACATTTCAAAAACACCTGTGGACGTTAGCATGCAAGTGAAGTGAACTGTCAACGACTATGAATTTATATGCATGTATGTATATATGTAGGGGTATATATGTATGTTTGCATTTGTGTCTCCCCTTCCCACATTTACTTGTACCCTCCTGCTTATAGCAACTATACTTCTTCTTGCTTTGCATTTCGGCATAACACAATCACGAGAAGACAAAACAATAACGGAAGAAGGAATGTATGGAAAATTTCAAATATGAAAATTATACATAAAAATTCCATGAATAATTGGGAAATCCACAACAAATCCGTTGAATGTCATTGTAAATTATTTTATGCATTAAAGAAAAACAACAACAGCAACAGAGAGGCAGGGAAATACAGAAATAATAACAATAACAACAAGAACAACAATCACACAGTTAGAGTACGAGTAATGAAATCCCTTGGGGTTTTTCAGAAATGCTTTTTTTGCATACATGCATATAGAAGAGAACGAAAACTCACACACACACATACACGTACCTACGCGATATTATTATAATAAGTGAGAGTGAAGCATGCTATAGTTGGTCATATCCAACTAACATAATGAGGTTGTTCACATATCCTATAAATGTATGTAAACTATATCAATGAAGGGTGAAAGCAGAAGATACGGGTAGTTTGAACCAATAACCCTCTCCAGGGCCGTAGCCAGAAATTTTTTTTGGGGGGGTTTTCATTCGAAGAAAATATTCATAAATAATTTTTATGAAACTGAATTTTAAATACAATAAATTAAATCGATGATACATTTGATGGACCCTATAAAATCAAAATTGTAGGACAATATTTTCGATTATTTTTAATCTTAACCTCAAAAAAATGGCCAAAAGCGACAAAAAAATGACAGAATAGTCAAATTAAATTTTTTAAATAAATATTATATTGAATAATTGCATTCTAATGCATTTTTTTTTTTGTCAGGGACATAATTTCATTAACTCATTGACTTCCCACTACTGATGATGTACCCAACCTCAAAAAAATTATCAAAAATAGTGGAGGCTCATTTTTTTCAAATGATCATCATTGGGAATTTGAGCCATTATCAATTATAAGGAACCCGGATGAGGTTGGCTTATATTCCCTAAATTCGTGAAGTCACAGCATTGAGAGAGATCTTTCTAGTCGTGGTGCTCTGAGCAATAATGCGTTAAAAAACTAATTATATTTTAAGATTGCCTCCTAAAACTGCATTTGTTTTGCTAATAAGATGGAGTTTTTGCGAAAGAATTTTTCACGTTGAACACGAATCTGAGGTCAAAAACTTCCCAACACGTCACGTTTTAGGAAAAAATGGGGTTCAAGCAAGTCTAATTTTACAAGGATCCGATAATTTTTTCTATTTTTATTAATTTTTAAACTTTTCAAACTGATTCAGGACAAAACTTTAAATCAAAAACAGTTACTGACCTAGAAAAACTATGAATGCAGGAGTGCTCAGTATCACCTTCTCTTTTTGAATCCGTAGTCGAACCTAATGTCGAAGAAAACAAATCGGATTTGATCGCATAGTGTAACTAAGATTTCAAATTTATTTTTCATATTTGACTTTTTAGAAAAAAAACCGATGGAAGTAAAAAATATCGTTAAATAGATTTTATTTTGACTTTTTTTCCATCCATTGGCAATTAATCTCAAAAATTAGAATAAAGTTTCCACATTACGGGGGGGGGGGGGGGGCGGGGGGGTTGGGAGGGGGTTAGAACCCCCAAAACCTCCCCTTAAATACGGCCTTGACCCTTTTCTCAGGAAAACTACTCCGGATATTTATATCAGTTTCAAGTCAGGAAACCCATTTCATAACAGAAGCCAATATAAATTCAAAATTGACGGTCGTTGTATTAAAATAGGATATTAAAGAACTATGGAACCGATTCTGGTGTTGTTATTAAATGTCATAGTCACCATTTTACCATAGAGCGTTACACCGTTCAACAACGCATTGAAATTATTAAAGTTTTTTATAAAAATTTGTGTTCTGTTCTCCAAACCGAAATGATCGCTCAACCGACGAATTATGAATGAACGAATTATTGCGCAATTCGAGCAAAGCTTTTCGGTTACCCAGTCCCTGTACGACGCCGAAACGCACTTTCAAGTGAGAATATTGCTGATGTGCCGAACGTGTGGCTGAAGACCCAAACCTCTCGATTCTTCGTTGTGCACAAGAAGTTGGTCTTTCTACTTGGCGAATTTCGTGAAAAGACTTGAGCGTGCATCCATACAATGATACGGAGCACAGATGGATTCATCGCCTGCTATCGGAAATGAGCAATGACCATTGTATTCAATTCTACCGATTGACGGAAGGAAAAATTATGTGAAATATTTTAAGCAGAGTCAATGAAGCAATCCGGAGGTCGTTCTCAGGAGTTTTACACATATTTTCTATACAGACAGCTCCAAAACAACAATTGAAACAGCTTCTGGTTGGTTGGTGAATAATCGAAAACAATTGGCGTGGAAAATGGATAGGACTCTGCAGTGACAGTCAAGCTGCACTTAAGGCCCTAGAAAAACTCGCCAATTTTTCGAAGATCGTAAGCGAATGTAAGACAATACTTAATAGTTTGGCGAGACTAAATAAGTTATGGCTTATATGGGTGCCAGTACATTTCGGCTTGCCTGGCTGGAACCAATCATTGGCGTTATTTTGGTAGGAACTATGCAATGGATCAACGAATTCATGAGTTATGCTCGCAGAGAAAGATGTTCCAGTATCAATTCCTGTAAAACTACGAAGTTCTTTGTGAAAGAACCTTATAGGAAAACAGCTGACTTTCTTCTTTATCTGTGGAGAAAGAATCTACGTATCCTGGTGGTTTGAACACAGGCCGTGGGTGCCATTGCCGATCCGGCATGTCTATCCTGCTTTGAGGAGGAAAGTGACACGACAAAATATTTTGTTTTGTTATTGTGCCGTCTTTACAAGAGGAAGGGGTTTGATCCCATAAAATGACGGAAAAACATTAGAAGGAGCTCTCTGATTTCGATGATGAATTCTGTTCACTCTATTCCCCTACCTGATCTTCTTTGGTTTCTTAAAAAGTCTTCTATCTTCTCTTCTCCTTTTCCTCCATCTGGGGAAAGTATAATGGTCCAAAAGACTGAGTGCTATGAAAAGTATGTATCCTTCCAGCCTACCTCTAAATCTAATCTAATTGGTTTAGATTCAGTCCATTCTAGCACCTTGATGGTTTTTTCGGCCTGGGCTCTGGAATATTCATTAAATAACTCATTCAATCATCACTCGATTCGCTAGATTCGTTATGGTTAGACCTGGTACGTGCCTTTTCTACTCAAATGCTGTGCATTTTCTACTCAAAAAGTGACCGAATGCTATACATGGCTGAATTTGAATCTAGAATTGCATTAATTTTTCTAATGAGTTTATTGAGTCAATGCAATTTAAAACATAAATCTATACATTTTGAGTTTATATTATTTTAATAGAAGTTCTGGTCATTCATAAAACTATTGTGAGCCCAACTCCCATCAAAAAGCTGCTTGTGCGACGTCGACACACGTATATTATTAGCTTCTTCACGTGGCTTACGATCGTGGGCGTTCGGCTTTTGCTTTCAAATCAGTTGCTGTTCAGCACTTGTTGAAGTGAGACTTCGTTGCGCAATTTTTTTTTGCAAATATAGAGAGAACGTCAAGTTGAACTTCCCCCCATTCGCACAAATAGTGAATACCCCTCAAAAAAGCAATGATTTCATTATTGGTGAATTTTATTTTCTTTAAAATCGTGTGCCTCAAAGTGTTAAAAAAACAGTAACTAGTGCTGGAAATATTGCAAGAGCAAAAGAAACAAAATTCACTGAAAATAAATTTGCTCAAGTGTTTACCATTCACAATGCGGACTTTCGGGCACAGGTTCGAGTCTGGAAAAACTTTGCCAAAAACGCAACTCAATAGAAGATCAAGGAAAAATAGTAAATAAAATGATAGTAAATAAAAATGAATGAACATATGAGATATAATATTATTATAATTTTAAAAAAAAATTTAAATTTGCAAGATTTGAACTCAGGCCAGGAGTTTATAAAAAGAATTTTTTTTGGATTTGAACCTTGGTTTTAGACAACTAGTCCATGGCGTCTTGAAATTTCGCAGCAACTATTCTAAAGTTGTGCTTTTCTATGATATGCAAATGAGAAGGCGTTCGCCTTTAATACTCATTTTGGAGGCTTAAACGAGTACTCCATGCCTTTGGGCAACCAATGTTAAAAAGAAATACACAATGGAGAGGTCTGGAGCAATAGAGAGCAATTCATTGCTCGCTTTGGAGCAGCGTATGGCAAAGCCTTGCACACAGGCGAATGAGCGTAGGAAATTTCACACGTACAGAGCTCATTTCCATAGAAAGAGTGCTCAATGGATCATTGTGTATGTATAGGTGGCCACCGCTGCTTTGTGACGATCATCCTAAGTTCAACTGGGCCGATTTTCTCTGCTTCACACACAAGCACAATATGTGATAATATGTGTGTGCCCATCACTGCTTTATATTCTCAAGTGATCTGAGCTTCGTTGTACCAAACTCTACCATAACAATTTAATATACCTAACATAATGAATATAGCGTAGGGATAAGTGGGGGCGGGGGAGGAGTGGAAAAATTCCGTGGAATAATAAACAGAATCAACAGAGAATTGAAAGATGAAAATATTTTATTTTTCTCACTTCTGTTTCATTTTTTTTTCTCCTCAATTTATTTTAATATTTTTGTTTTTTTGTTACTCCTGTATGACTATGTGTGTCTGTTGTTGTTCTTATTGTTGCTTTTGGTTAACATGGGAAATATGAATTTGTGTTTTTGTTTAACTGCATATACCTTCATATGTATGTATTTTTGCCAGGGTGACGCAGTGGGACACTTTGTTGTTGGTGTTGTTATTCCTGGCTTTGCAGTTGAACGCCGCTCCCGCTTTAATAAAATTGTCAACGTGGAGTAAGCTGCCATTGCTGTTGCTGTTATTGCTGTCAACTGTTCCTTATGAATATGGTTGATGCTATTCCTGTTGCTGTGTCTGCGTGTTGTTGGTGTCGCTGCTGCTGCTGCGGCTGCATACTTGTATGTGTATGTATGTATATGTTGATAAAATACCGACATGACGTTTTTATTTGTACTTCTATTGCTGCCGCTATGGAGAGATTTGAATATACTCTCCCTCTCACGCATTCTCATACTTCACATTCACATTGTTGTTATGCACTCTCTGGGGGAGGTAGTCTTCCTCTCCCTAATCTTCGTTTCGCCCGATCTCGTTTTTTTTTCTTTCGTTTTTATATAGCATTAGAAGGGGGAAATTTGCAAATGTTGAAGTGTTATTGTGTTTCACATTTACGCGCTCTCCTCTCATACATTTAACTCCAACGCATTCAGCACATTTTTTTTTTTTTTTTGTTTTTGCTTGCTGTTGTTTGTAAATTTTTTATTTTTATTTTCTCCCTTCAGGTTTTTACGAAATGAATTCCATCGTCGTTAAGAAAAAGCTGAAAGATTTGGTTGTTTTTTTCTTTTTTTTTTCTTTTTTTTTCTTGTTCGAAAATAACAACAAGTGTAAGTGTAAAAATGGAATATGATTTATTTTTGCTTTGCAATGCAAAAATATTTATTATTATTTCCATTCCATTGCTATGGCCACACACAGAAAAATACAAGTATGTAGCATTTATCCTGCTGAAGAAAGAAAAAAAAAGGAAGAAATAAACATAGGAATATAAAAATATTATAATAATGAATGCGAAAGTGTTCAGTATAATGCTAAAAGTTTAAGCTTTATTTGTGTGTGCATTAGGAAGATGAAAATGTCTCTCTCATGCATGATGAAATTTTGTAATAAGGTGTAAACTTAAAGATAGCAAGATTTGCAAGGTTGCATTTGTTAGATATTAACGACAATCGCTGAACTTATATGAGTTCGGCTGATAACGTGTGAACTCTCAGAGCTTATCAGAAAATCTAAGCATTAAGAAGGCCGAAAAATTTATCTATTATAATATCCATATACCATTGGACAATTTTACTTGCTTCTATCTATTCAAAGCTACCCTGCATCCTTTATGAACCGTATGAGGTCGGTTGCCGGAATTTCCACCAGTTCTCCAAACACGATTAAGGAATGCATGTTGCTGATTCTCGCTATGGGGGATAAAACCCACAATTATGGAATACCTGGCAACAACATAAATTTTTTTTTTTTTTTATCTTGTACAGGTTTCATAGCTAAGACAAAGTTGTTTTTCATGAAAGGGAAGAAAAAATTATTTAGACAGCACTCCATCAACAATTCCAGACAACACTCCACCAACTCCCCTTGCCCACCCTTTTGGGTGTTATATGAAGTCGTTATTCGATATATGACTATACCGGGTAAACGTTCGCAAAACTTATCAAAGACTTTTAGTGAAAAATGTTCGCCATCGAAAAGTAGTTGGGTTCAAAGAAGGTCAAAATTACCTAGGTCCAATTATTTTTAAGAAATTAACCATTGAAAAACAAAATTTTTTCTGTCATTTGATAACATCTTTACTTATGGCTGAAGGTAAATTTGTAGAATTATTGGAAATTGAAATCAAATGGCATGTCGTTGTCCTGTGAGGTTTCATAATATGTGTGAGTTTATAAGTGTGTGTTTTATTATATATTTTACTTTAAGCCTAAAAGTAGGCAACACATAATTTCTATATCAAAAACGGTTGTGGAATATACTTACATCCGTGGCAATAAGGAATAACAGCTAAACTCAAAAGTCGACTAAAAACATGTTGCGTATTTTTCATTATAAAACGCAAAATATTTAAAGTTTTTAAACAGTTATTGGAGTTTAATTAATAAAAAACTATGGAGACTCCTAAATTGGAAAAGTTTTTCAAAAACTTTCAATATTTTGTGATTTATAATAAAAAATACGCAGCAGGTTTTTAGTCCACTTTTGAGTTTAGCTGTTATTCCTTATTACCACAGACATATCAATGGAATTGTAAAATAATATCAACATTTGGCGATGTAGACGTGCAAAAAGCGGAGAAAGTGCATTGAAAAGAGAAAATTTAAATTTTCAAAATTTGAAGTAAGCATAAAGTATGTTGTTGCATCATGTGACGAGTGCAGAAGGGACCTTTTTTTTGAAATGAAAAGAAAATTCCGACAGGAGTGGTTGACGAAATTTTCTTGGTTGCAGAACAAATATGGAGTGTGTTATGGTAAAGCGTGTGAAAACAACCTTATTAACAAATTTTCGCATTTGAAAAATATGCATTTTTTAAAGAAACATCAGCGAGATGTCAATAGAAAGAATAATCCGGTCTAAATTGATGAAAACAGACCACGGGAGTGTGAAAAATCGGGTCTATAGGACAGGGCTAATGCTAACTTGCTTGTCGACTAAGTTGACTATCTTTGTCGACAGTCAGGCAGCAGTAAAAGCTCTTCAATCCACCACAATCAAATCAAAACAAGTTAAGAAGTGCGGATCGGTATTGAGCATGCAAAATCAGAATACCGATATCAATAATAATAAATCTACCCACCGATATTGATCAGTTCACCACTGTGAACCTGAGTCTCAGTTGCAGTGTTTCAAGTCTTCTGAGTTTCAGATCATAGGAACAATGGATATGATATAGATTTGAAAAAGCTAATGAATTAGATCGCTCAGAGGCTGCTCTTGGCGTGTTCTGAGCGGCACCGGTTTCACTTCCCTTGGGTATCGTCAAGAGGAGTACGCACTTGCCACAGCCAATAATGACTAATCGGAGGTGAAAGTCATTAGCATCCTGTATTACCTAACGTGTGACGTGGCCTTCAAACAACGAAAATAAGCCTCGTTAGTTCATTAACATGGATCGTGCCAATACCGTTAGGCTTACGGCAGTCTTCATTGGAGAAGTTATGAAAATAATGAATGGGCTGCTTTGACAAGGACAAAACAAAGATTCCTGGGGATGTATTTTCTTGATAATCTGTTTGATTGCTCGGGCCTCCATTAAGTCAGCAGTGTTCAGTGAGGAACTGGTATGAAAACGGCGCCGTAACGCTAATTGTGACCCCAAGTAGGTTGCTGTGGATTAGCCACCGCATCAAACCAAAAATGGGAGAGGGTGATTTTGTGAAAGAGAATGCGCAGCAATTCCTGCAGAAACTGAACTCTAGGTTTGTTATTTTGAAAACCTACGACTTTGTTGTCTGAAGCTAAGTTGTTCGTTTGTAAAAAGTTTTTTGTTTGTTTGTTTTTTCTTACCAACTTTTCACCCCTCTCTGCCCCTTACTTTCAGAGGGAGTTATAGATTAGATTAGATGGGCATTAGGTTTCCAGATTACTGCGGCCATCTAGGGCCTATTGTGATATCCCAAAAGAATTTATTGTTTTTATAGTTCTCCTATGAGTTTATTTCTTTTGAGAAAATTTAATATCTTTTTAGGCGAACTATCCGCTAGGTTTAGCGGTTGTAGGATAGAATTTCCATTAGTTCTTCATAGTGGCATAAAATATGTTCTGCTGTTTCTTTCTTCTCGTTATATATTCGAGACGTATCGTCTTATGCTAGATCCAAGGTTGATAAGTGTTTATTGGTCCTATAATGCCCTGTGTAGAACTCTGTGGCAATTCGGATTGGTTTTCTATATGGATTAAGAAATTGCTTAGTTCTATTATGACAAACCTTTGGCATGAATGATTAAGCTGGTCTTTTACCGGGGATTTCCACTCTCTACAATACGAGTTGCTGTCCTGCCAATTTTTTAAACTAATTTTAACGGAACTTCTTGGTAATCCGCAGAATGGTAGTGGTCCAGTGAATTCAATGGATGAGCCTTTCCTAGCAAGTTCGTCTGCCATATCGTTACCTAAATGTCCTGGCACCCGAATTTGTACTCTGTTGTGAGAAGCTAGACTGATTAGAAGCTGTAGGTAGTCTCAAACTAGTTTAGAGGTAATTTTGTATGCAGCAAGTGCAAGAAGAGCCGCTTTGCCGTCAGACTGTAATGCAAATGTTCTTGTTCCAAGGCATACACCTCGGTTTGGAAAACTGAGTTACCTCTGTCCATATCTGCATAAATATATTTTTGATGTGAAACTTCTTTAGCGGGGCTGTAAATTGAAAATTTTGCAACGAAAATCGCGTTGCTGTTGCACTCATACGAAAGTAATAAGTAGCGAAGTTATGCTGTTGTTAGTGTTTAGCGAACGAAGTCATATGGGGATCGGCTACATACGATCAAGCAGAGAGTCGACTTCTCGCAGATTTATCTCATGTACCTGCAGACCCGGTACATTCCTGCCCCAACTCCTTCGTTTGTCTTGGTGCCATCTGCATTTTTTTTTTCATTCGTTGTGTGGTGGAAATCTTCATAGATACCGCAGAACTCCTGTTCTACGGTTTTGTCGGATTCCTACCGACTGAAACCACCTCCTTGGTCTCCTCCCACTCTCCCCGCTGGACTACCCGTAGGTATTACTTCGCGGGGTTGGATCTAGCAGTTCAGTTGTCGATCTGTTACTGCTGTTCTGTTATCCTTATCTCTCTTTCATTGGGGCGTAGCTTGATCATAATCCGCGCGGAACCTGTGTATGTCTTCTTCCATTTTTATACCGATTCGCACATCTGTATGGTAAAATTCTCCAGTTTTGGTGTTCTGCCAAAGGCTTGTTTCTGCTCCTTCCTCTCGTTCCTCCCTGAAATACCACATGCCAGTATGGGTCATCGTCATGTCCGAATCTATGCAGGTACTCCTTAAGCACCCATGGCCGCTTAACAGCTACCTGATGTAAAAATCTACATTCCCGTGCCTCCGTTGACACCACTTTGCAATGTCGGGAATCACCCTAAACGTCCATCGCCCTTTTGTGGAGCACTCCCAGCACTGCTGCCACTCCGATGTAGATCGTTGACGTTCCTCCATTTTTAATGCTCCCGTAGGTCTTTCTCCTGCTTTATTTTGCAGCCTCTTGAGCTCTGTCGCATGTATATCTATGGGAAGCTTCCCGTGATGACACATATCGCGTCTTGCGATACTGTTCGGAAAGCACTGGACACTCTCAACGCGCTTAGCCTTTGGACGGCTAGCACCTCCTTGATGTGCGATTTCTTTACATCTGCCCAAATGGATGCTGCACAGAGAGTCCATCACGGTGGACAAAAGCTACGTTCTGCTCTCGCGTGGCCTCTAACGTTTGGCATTAAGCGCGTTAGTGCGCTGTTTTTTTTCGCCGCTTTGCTGCTGACCGCTGCAAGATGGTCTTTTAAAGACATCCTAGTATCTATGAGCGCTCCTAGATATCGGTTGTGAGGTTGAGATATTATGCTGTGCTCTCCCACAATCTCCTTCAGCTGCTCTCTTTTTCTTCTTGTGCTCAAAAGCACGACTTCCGTTTTTTGGGCTGCCAATTTCAATTCCGCCGCGTTTAACCATCGTCGCACTCTGGAAATTACATCATTGCAGACTAACTGTAAATCTTCCAGTCTCTTCTATACTGCCACCAACGCAATATCATCTGCGTATCCCACTAGCTTTGTGCCTACAGGGAGGTCCAGCTTGACAACACCGTCGTACATCGCGTTTCACAGTGTTGGCCCCAGTGCAGAGCCTTGTGGTACGCCGCCTGTAACCTTATACTCCTTGACCCCGTCATCTGTGTCATATAGGAGCCGCCTGTTGCTGAAGTAGCTACCGATAATACGCCGTAGATATAACGCCACATCGTAGCTCTCCAGTGCCCGCATGATCTGCTTCCAGTTCGCCGAGTTGAAAGCATTACAATTGCGCAGTATTTTTTCCTGCCATTCTGCCATCGACTGCCGCTCGTTGCTTCCTGTGCAATGTCCATAATAGTGTGGATCGCATCCACCGTAGATCGCCTCTTGCGAAACTAGACCTGTTGGCCTCTCCATGTACTGCTGCAGCCTATCGCATATAATACTCTCCAATATTTTGCCTGCTTTGTCCAGCATACATTGCGGACGGTACGATGATGGTTGCTCTGACGGGTTTCCCGGTTTTAGGAGCAGCACTAGTCTTTGCTTTTTCCACAAATCAGGAAAAACTCCTTCCTTTAAGCAGGCATTGTATAGCTCCACAAAACCGTCTGGTCTAGCTTTCACTGCCGCCTTGAGGGCTACATTTGGTGCCATCTGCATACCATATATGATAGTCCCCTGTAAACTTTGACTAAACCTGGTCCTAGTTATTTCTATCAGGGAATGTGACATTAAAGTTATGGCAGATGTTATAACGAGAGAGTCTTAAAGTTTTATAGTTTTAAATTTTCTTTTAAGAACTTTAAATTTTCATGCAATCTACAATCCCCATTCTCTCTTCTTTCTCTCTCTCTCTTTCACACTGTTTCTCTCTATTCTGATACGAGAGCGGTAAAATTTTCCTTAAAGCCAACCGTTTTTACAATAACTTCTGCTGTCTCTCTCTCTCTCGCAGGTTGTTCATTCTGTAATTGCAGCTATGCATATTACTTTAATATGCATATTTCTTGGGTAAATATACTCTTGCATATATTGCAAATATTGCATATTTTCCACGATGATGATGTGCAAGTATAAGTTTGCTTTCGGTGTGTGTGTGTGCTGTGTACTTTTGCATATCAACATGTCACTATCTTTTTTTTCACCAATCTTCGGCGTTTGCAGTTTTACAGCACAAAAAAAAAAAAATTTGCATATTACAAACAAGCAAGCAAGCAAACAGACAAACGTGGTGCATACTTTGTATGTCTTTATGCTACATATTCAAAAATTGTGAATATATGCGAAATTTTCGCGTCAAATTTAAATGCAATTCAGTTTCAACTGGTTGCGTTGTGTACCTATGCACAATTTCTGCATACACCGTACCGCTATCCATTCCCTTTGATGTCTGTCGTCGGAATTGTCGTCGTCCCCTTTTTCGCATACGGATATCCGGTATGGAATGTTATGCATATATGTAGATGCAAGTAGGTATGCATGCACGTGTGCATATATGTGTGTATGCGTGTGTGTCTTCTTGATATTTTGATTAAAATTTACAAAGTTTTTGCACCCTGAATTGCATCGCATTGCATTGCGTCGGAAATACATCGAAAACACACCGGCTTCTGTCAACATTGATTAAATTCACAAAATTTTGCATATGCACACATATCCACGTTGTACTTGAATGTGTGTGTGTTAAAGTGCCTGCTGATCGCATGTGTGAGTGAAATGTGAGTTATTGGTGTTGCTGGAGTTGGCATGTTCTCTGCAGTCACTCAAGTTCACTCAATGTAAGTGGAAACATATATATATTTACACACATAAATACATATATATAAATTTCTATGTTTAGTATGTATGTATTAATTTAGTATATGAACTTTCATAATCGCTACATGTGTTCGTTTGTTTGTGAAATATTTTGTATAATTAAGTACGAAATATTTATATCTCAGTCTCTATGATTTCTTTTTTAATTATGCATACAAGAATTTTGTAAATCCATAATGCATGTATATATTCAAAAGCATGCAAGAGTGCGCTTCAACAATTTGTTGCCATTTGTAACTCATTCATAAGTATAAAATTAAAGTTACAAGCACAAAGAGATGATAGCAGGAGTTCATGGTGTTCTCAAATTAATAAATACCACAGCGATTGAGCCCAAGGGTGAATACTGTCTTCTGAATGATTGAAGACTGTGTCTCTCTTCATTATTAACTATTCAGTAAACCTTTGAGATATATATAGAGAACAAGCATTGCTTAATTTTTGCTTTTTTTTTACTTTTTCCCACTCTTTCGCTCTTTCTCATAAAGTTAAGGCGTATATTCACCTACCGAGTGCCATACTCTCTTTTCGTTTTTTTTTTTAATGAAATTTTTACGCTCTCCATTTGAGAGAGTGAAAAACTTCATACATAAAAATTCACCTACCGAGTGTCATACTCTCTTTTCGTTTTTTTTTTTTATGAAATTTTTTCGCTCTCCATTTGAGAGAGTGAAAAACTTCATACAAAAAAAATGACAAAAGATTTTTACTCATTGAGAGAAAGATTCGTGAATCGTACGGTTTATTTTCGTTCTCTGGTTTCATGTGCTCTATGATTACAACAACCACATGGCTTCATTCGCTTGTTTTGACGAACTCATCTCGTATTTTTCGTTATTTCACATACTATTTTCCCAAAGAGCTGATAAATGAAAGCATGTAATTTGTTCTCAACAGTGATGAAAAAGTAGGTACAATTGTAACTTTTTCCGACTTTTTCGAAATACAAGGTACATTAGGTACAATTGGTACATTTTAGATACAATTTGCCATTGGCCAAAATAAATTTAACACTTAATTACAAAAAAAAAAGAAATATATTTTGTAATAATTACCTACTTAAATTTAACTTGCCTTTTCTATATTGCTTAACTTTAAAGCTCACATCTGTGATATTGCTATTTATAAAGAAAAATTATTGCAAAAATAATTTTCCAAATCGAATAAAGTTTATTGGTGACAAAAGAGTCATAAGAAGATTTTTGGAATTTGGCAAAATTTTTAAGAAATTTAAACTTCCTTTTATAAAAAGTAATAAAATTTGAAAAAAAATATTCTTCGCTGCAAATTTCTGAAAAATCGAAAATTACGATAAACATTTCTGAATTTTCATAACTAATATTATCAGATTTAAAAATTAGTTTTTCCTTGTGTTCATCCTTTTCCCTCTCTTAGTTTGCGATTTGTCCATGCCCTAGAATTTTATTTTTAGTATCAATTTTTTTGACTCACTTTATATGTGCTGCAATAATTTAACATAATTTATATATAACGATTATCGTTTTTATGTTTTCTTTACTTTTTTAATTGTTAACTTTTAAATGAAAATTAAATTTCTTACAAAAGCGATGAATCAATGAAGTATACTATTTTAGGTACATTCATACTCATTTAGGTACAACTTTTTTGGTAAATTAGGTACAATTTGAAATTTGTAAATTTCATCCCTGGTTCTCAATTGTGATGATTTTCCATTCAATTTTAAATTCAACACGGTTGAAACCCAACGAACGCTAAGGCTGATGTTACACGGTCAATGTTTTGCTGTCAATGTTTTTTGTTTTTACTCTCTTTTTATCATTTTGTTTGATGCCCTGTTACACTATCAGTTTTTTGCTGAATGTTTTTTTTAATACTTCTATCTGCAACTATGTTTTCCACCTAAAAAGTATTTAATTGTATTTCGGAGTGAATGAAAATTCAACAATTGGAATGGAATTGGATGGAAAATAATTAGAATGACAATATGAGATAATGTTGGTGGAAATAGCATCAAATTATACAAAAAATGTTGCATTTATATATGAAAAACGCAGAAAAATAATCTTTCAAATTTGCGAACTATTAAAATAATGTCCAACACTTTGTTACTTGGCCATTGAATTACCATGATTTTATAAAAATTATTAAGTGATTTTTTTAACAGCACTCATTTTCACAAACGAACAAGAGCAAAACAACACAAAGGGTGGCAAAGAAAAATAATGTATTTATAAGTTAGTAAAAAGTCTAGTATTTTTCATAAAATATTAGTATTTTCCAATAAAATACAACAGTGCATCTTCAGCAACCCCATTTTATTTGAAGTGATGATGCAGGTTTTTTTCCACAGTAAAAAAATTTTAAGTGAAATGTGTTCATCCTCTCTTTTGCTCAGTGTTCATTTTTCAAAGCAACAACAATTGCATTGTTTGACAGCAAAACATTGATCGTGTAACATCGCCCTAAGCCGTGTTCTCCCCTCTTTCAATGAATGACATTTTTGAGGCTCACTTGATTTTAATATCAAATGGTTCTCACAAAAATGATTGTCAGATAATTTATAGCTCATGGTTGCATTCACTTTATATCAAAAAGTATTAAAATCACGTTTCAAAATGAAAAATCAAATTTTCTTCTGTTGTTTGTGTTGAGTGTAATTTAAAAATTGTGAAAAATTCTGAAAAACTGTAAAAGTGAAATAATTACAATATGTCGGGAAATACGTGCTCATTGTGTAAGTCCAACTTTGCCAATGAACATTTAAGCATGAACATTGAAATCACTAGAAAATATATAGACATGTTATTTAACACAAATAAAAATGCATCTTCTTCTTTAGACATTTGAAATATCCAATAAACAATAGAAATTAAAGACCCACGACTATGTGCTCAATATATACGTACATACAGTTTTTGCTATAACAGCTTTATGCAAAACAAATAGTTAAACCTCAAATATTAGGAATGTTTGTGTAGAAATAAACCAACATTTATTCATGAAGCAGTTGTATTTTCAACAATTATTTTTGTTATATGTATGTCTGTTTATATAGAAAAATATAGTATGTATATAGTCCCAATAGTTCATGCATACTACCCTTTTAAAAAATGCGACTCCAACTTTGTCGATGACTTTTTTTTGACATATTTTTTTTGGACAATCCGGAGTACTTTAATACTACTCTACCTATTTAGTCTATCGTTTATTTTGCTATGTCCGTATACTACGTCGTGTTTGTGTCGATAAGTATAGAGAGAATCAACAGAAGAAAACGACAACAAAATAGAGGGAAGAATACTGCAAAAACTTCAACAGAATTTGAATTTTTTGTATGGGGGTCGGACCTCAATCATCCAGTCAGCTGATATGTCAACCACCGATTTTTCGCGGTTTTCTCAAAAACATTTTATGGCCCAAAAACGACCCTGTTAAAATTAAAAAAAAATTTTATATATTTTAAACATTACTACCAACCAAATTTTAGAAAAATATAGATTAAAAAATTGATTTTGAAAAATTTTTAGGTAGAAAGACCCCTTAACCCAGTAATGCCTAGCGGTGCCATATGGCACCTTGTCGCTGAGCCGTTCCTGAGCTAGGTTCAAAAACAATTTTTTTCTCAAGCTACTTTCTAATCTATCTACTTTGGTTCCCGTTCGTCCTTAATGGGTTAAAGGTAAAAAAATGAAACCGACCCTTAGACAATCTTTGGATTCGCTTGTGACAAAAAGAAACTAAAAGCGGGGAAAAGTTTTTACTCATCTAGTTGAATATAAGAGGAAAACAAATTTTTAAATCTGATATTATCTAAAGGATCCGCATGGGTCATGAAAGTTCCACAAATTTGATCATAATTTTTTATAATTTTACAGGAAAAATTTGTTTCAAAGCTTACACTTCTATTATTGCTATTTATAAAGGGGAATTGGATAATGCTTATTAGTAGGGTCAAAATCTTAAGAAAATTAAAATGTATATATTTCATAAAATATTTCCTGCATTTCTAAAAACTTGTTATGACCTTGACCTTCTTTTGGCACCAATAAATATTATTCGATTGGAAAAATTATTTTTGTAATTTAGGCTAATAAAAAATTTTACCTAAAATGTGCCAATTGTACTTAATGTACTTTGTAGTCGGAAAAAGGTACAATTGTACAAACTTTTTCATCACTGTGATAGACTTCAGAGGGATTTACTGTTATTGTTAGTCATTTTGTTTTTGTTAGAAATTATTTTAGTTCAAATACATAAATATGAGAGAGAGAATGCTGTTCATGTTGTTCTTGCAAGAGTTTTTTATATAAATAAATTTTTTGTATAGAGATCGGACCTACAAGCAGAGGCGTCGGCTCTCTCAGTGTCATCTCAAATTATCGAGTGATTGACTTCACATAAATTCACTGTTATTAATAGTCGCGTTAGTTCAGCAAGAAATTCTTTTCGTGCAAATACATAAATATGAGAGAGGGAGAGTGGTGCTGATGTTGTTCTTGCAAAAGTTTCTTATGTGAACAAATTTTTTTCATGCAATATAAGCAGAGACATCCGCTCTCTCAACGTCATCTCGAATGAGCGAGTGATAGACTTCAGAGGGATTTACTGTTAGTAGTAGTCATGTTTATTTTAGTAGTTTCGCAAGAAATTCTTTTGGTGCAAATACATAAATGTGAGAGAGAAAATGCTGTTCTTGTTGTTTTTGCGAGAGTTTTTATATGAATAATTTTGTTGTATGGTAATCGGACTTATTCAATACAAGCAGAGACATCGGCTCTCTCAACTTCATCTCAAACTAGCGTGTGATATACTTCAGAGTAATTTACTGTTATTTTTAGGTGTTTTAGTTTTGCGACAAATTCTTTTAGTGCAGATACATAAATATGAGAGTGAGAGAGAGAGAGTGTGTGTTGTACATGGTGTTCTTCCAAGAGTGAATTATATTTGTTTATTCGCACTTTTGTATATTTACATACACACATCCAAAAGTTTCCATTCCCCATCACTTTATTTATTACATCAGAATTGGATTTGGTTGCGATTAACAAAAGGCTTTTGGAAAAGATTAACTCCAACCAATCGAATGAAGGCGATACTTCGATTATTCCAACAATATTCTCACACACCAATGTTCAGGATAGGTTTAGGTAGTTTTGACCTTCAGTGAGTCCAAATATCTGGCCAAGTAACTGCCGATTAAATTTTATTTTGCGTATATCCGAAGGATGAATCCTTAAAAAAATTTTAGATTTAAGTGAAGTCATTGTTAAAGTAAGAAAATTTATAATTCATTAATAAAAAATAAACCATCTATTAGCCAAAGTTTTTTTTTACAAGGTAAGGTAAACTTAAATTTCATACAAATGTATAAGTAAATATGAAATTTAAGACTGCAAATAGCAATAATATTTAATTTTAATTGAATTCACTTTCAAATTAATACGATAAATGAAAGATGAAGGCTATCAAACATTATATAAAATATACATACATACACTGGCGGTCACAAAAACCGCACCACCCACTAATTTCAAGAAAATCGTTTAAAATGGGACCTAAACCTGATTTTGTTTTAGTGAATGTAATTCGGGAACAAAATGAACAAAGTTGCGAAAGAAACATCATACATACCAAGGCCGTATTTAGGGGGAGGTTTTGGGGGTTCTGACCTCCCCCCCCCCCGAAATGTGGAAGCTTTCTCCTATTTTTTGATATTAATTGCCAGTGGATGAAAAAAAAGTCAAAATAAATTCTATTGAACAGTTTTTAAATATTTTTTACTTCCATCGGTTTCTTTCTAAAAAGTCAAATATAAAAAAATAAACATGAAATCTTAGTTACACTATGCGACCAGATCCGATTTGTTTTCTTTGACATGAGGTTTGACTTTGGATACAAAAAGAGAAGGTGATGCTGAGCAATTCTGCATTTATAGTTTTGCTAGGTCAGTAACTGTTTTTGATTTACAGTTTCGGGTTTAGGGCTCATTTGAAAGGGCATCATTTAAAAATGGCCAAAAATTATATTTTATGGTTTTCCATCCCATTTTTTCTAAAACGTGGCGTGATGGGAAATTTTTGACCACAGATTCGTATTCAGTATAAAAAATTCATTCACAAACACTAGGAACCATTTTATTCGCAAGGCCCATGTAGGGCAGTAGTAGTGGATCAGCTCCAAAGTTTTAGGAAACAATCTCAAAATGTAATTAATTCTTTAACCTATTATTACTCAGAGCACCCCGACTCGGAAGACCTCTTTCAATGCAGTAAGTGCACGAATTTTGGGAATATAAGCCAACCTCATCCGGATTCCTTATCATGGCCCGAATTCCCATTGACAATCATTTGAAAAAAATGAGCCTCTGGCTATATTTAGCTTTTTTTTGTAATTTTTTTGAGGTCAGGCTCATCATCAGTAATGGCAAGTCAATGTCAATTTTCTTCGAATGAAACCCCCCCCCCCGAAAAAAAATCCTGGCTACGGCCCTGATACATACACACAGATTTTATTAATTTTTAATTAAAATAAAAATGTGGAAGAATTTAACGTTTTTGAGGGTATTAATTAAAAGTATGTAAAAATAAAAAGATTTGTTATTTTTTGAAAAGTCAAACTGGAATTAATTTGTTTTATGTTAGAGTCACAAGCAAAATTGTTTAGTTTGATGGTGCCCCTCTCTTAGCCTTTCTTATGGCCGTTATCTTGACTGGCATAGAGTCGACAAGCACTTAAAGGATATCATTCGTTATTTTTTTAATACCAAACTTTTTTTAGAACTCCAACAAGGGGTTTTTTATTCTTTGGCATGTTTTGAGCATCTTTCCGTTTCATTATATGATAGAGGTGCTCTATCGGACTTAAACCACGCGAGCTACCTGATCATTCCCGCCAGTAAATTCTAACATCATCGAAAACATTTTGAATCTGCAAACAAATAAGAATCAATAATCTTACTTTTTACTATTTCTAAAGTTATCATTAACATTAGGCATTAATTACTAACTAAACCTTGCCAATTTGGCGCGATGATATGCCGCAGAAGTTGTCCGGAAAAATAACGTCATTAATGAGGGAAAGGGTACCACAATCGGCTTACAGCAATTGCTCCATAAAATTTTAGCCATATTTTTGGGCGTTCACAGCCCCTTCAATATAATATAAGGGACCCATCCAAACTCTCTGACTTTGTGGGAATTTGACTATTTTCACTCCACAGTTAACCTTTTATTGCTCTAAATCTGAGCAACGCACGTACCGAAGATTATATGCGCATAAAAAATTGAGTTGAATTTGCCCGATTACATAACTTTTCTCGAGTCTGCCAGAGTTCAATTGCAGTAGTTTTTAGTCCTTGCCAGGCGATTTGTTTTCATCCATTTCGTCAACAATGACTTTTTGGCTGATCGTCTCCCATACAGACCGAACTTTTGTTTCTTTCTGCGTAAGTTTTCGACATTTATATTCACGTTGTAAAAGCTCTTTAGCTCAGTCCTTACTGTGACTGCACTTTTGAATCGTTAATTTATGGTTATCTTTCAGGTTATGCAAATTTCTCCCGTATTTGTCTTCCATAGTCTTCTCGATCCTTATTTCCTTTCAAGCGGGCACAAATTTCCTTTTTTCTGAATCAGTCCAACAGCAGCCGAATGTAGGCATCAGATTTCTTCAGGTACTTAACTTAATGACCCTCCTTGATACCTAAGAACAAAAATTTCGACGTTTTGGTAGCACGACAATTGTTTATACTTTGCAATTGTTTTTGGCACTTTTTCAAAAATTCTTCTTTTCGCCAAACAAGCGCAATAAAAAGTGGTAAATTCGACTTAAATACATTCTTAAACCATAAACAAGGGAATATCCTTTACAAAGGAAGGGAAATTTGAGCAAAGTTAGGAAATATTACCGAAATTGCAGTAGTATTGCAAGTGGTGCGGTTTTTGTGACCGCCAGTGTATTTACTCACATAACGACAATTCCATATTACTTATCATTAAAACATTCAGGCATATTTATTCATGTAGAAATTACATTATTTGTATAAGATACTTGTGTTATTTATAAGATTTCACATAGTTTCATACATAAATACAAATAAATATTCATCATCTAACTAATGTTTGAATTTGAATTGTCCAGTAGGGAAGAAATAAGGAATTTTCAGCGTCCAGCAAGGCAATATTAAATGAAGTGAATAGAAATGTATGCGAGTGTGTGTGTGTGTGTGAGTGTATAAATGTGTTGGCATAAATGTGTGTATTCAATGATTTCATTTCTATTCATTGATGTTTGATTAGAACGGAAATTATGTATTATGTTTGTATTGCGTAAATGATTATGAAATATTTTCTTCATTTCTCTGACTAACACAGCCACTGCCGCTACCACTACCTAGCTCACAACTGTTGTTTGTGTGTTATGTTGTATGTTCAATGCTAAAGTCATTATGATTTTTATTACACACAGACATAAACAGACACATTCATATATGTATACATATGTACATACAATGAATTTCATTTGGTCCTTGCTTACTTGAATATTACAACACAATTCAAAATGATATTATTGCATTTTATACAACAACTACTACAAATGCTAATATCACTACTGCATTCATACGTTTGTATGTACATGTTGCTATTATTATTATTATTACAGTTGCTGTTGTTGTTGTTGCTCTTCCGTATCCGGTCATAATCAAAGTGTATTTAAATTTCAATAGCCCATATTCAATTCATTCATTCATTCGTTCGTTCATGTCCATGTTCATGCTCATGTCCATATTCACATAAATGTATATGTGTATGTATTCCCAGCGGTAAATGGAAGCACCAGAATAGCGCTAAACAAGTGCTTGATTGTAAGCACTTAAATGCACTACAAGCACATGTGTTCCATATAAATTTTAACATTGCATGTCCTAGGAGACAAGCACTTGTTTAGTGCAGTACTTTTAGCGCTAAACAAGCGCAAGAAAGAATGCGTTAGATAGCCACTTCCGCTCATTCATTCGCTGCTACGTGCTTACTTTAGTTGAGAAAGAGAGGAGAGAAAATATATCGAGTATCGATTCATGCATTCATCCTTTTTCATTGCTGCGTCATTTTATTTCATACTTTTGTTTTGCTTTTTTGTTTTTTTTTTAAACCAAAATATGTATATATATATATATATATATATATATATACATTTATAATTATATTTTTATTTCGTGAAATTTCACAACTACTTTACTTCGATGTTGCGTGAAAACTAACTCGCTTCGTTTCTCGCTCAGCCAATATTTCGTAACGTCTCGCTGAATGATACTCGTTTTTATTACTCGATAGACAACTTCATTTGTTGTTCGCATGGTTGCTTTGCAATTTCCGGTTGAAATGGTGCACTTGCAAGCACTTTTTAAGCACTTAATTTTCACGCACTTGTATGAAAAACCGCTGGGTTAATGTGTGTGTGTTTCTCTGCATGCATGTATTTTTGAATATGTGTTTGTGTGTGTGTTTGAATTTCTATTATTGGAAATTTCATTTTGATTTGATTTTTGAAATAATATGGACAGCTAGAGCCACATAGACGAAGAAGCAATGGGAGAGAGAGTGGGAAAAGAGAGTGAGAGAAAAGAGAGTGTGTGTATGGCAAAGAGTGTGGGTGAAGCAGAAATCAAACTGAATTACTTCCGTTCATTTAAATTTGAATTCAGAAATTATTTCCGGTTTTCTGAATACGTTATGAGACATTTCTTTTCAATTTTATTTGCTGATTTTTTTACTTCTACATTTGAATGTGTCGTTCATCGTGCTAGTCTTGCAAAAATTATTTTATTTTATGTATTTTTTTTTATTTATATTTTTTTTGCTTATGGTAATTGGTTTCTATTATTTGTTTTTATTTATATAAGTTTATGGACTATTAAATTTGTTTATTTATTGAAAATAAAGCTAAAAAATAATTATGTAAAAAGTGAAATAAAATTCTGATTAATAAATATTGAATGTCACAAATCAAATTAAATTAGTTGCACATAATTAGAAAATAGAAGTAGAGATTGACCAACGCAGACGCACAAATTATAGGAACCTTTTTAGCATCCTTTGACATGATCTAGTCATTTGGGTAGCTTAAGAACTTCTCGGTCTCTTTCCACATAACCAGATCACATATTATAATAAGGATTTCAACTGCCCACTATCAACTGCAGCAGCCAGGAAAATGCTAGTTAATGCAAATTAAAAAACTAACGGACTTGATTTTGCATGGAAAAAAAAAGAAAGACTTTTGCAGGAAAGTGAAAATTAAGTTGTTAATTAATAATTAATGTTATCATTATTTTTCTTATTAAAATTTATTTCTCTCTTCCTTGACAGTATGATTGAAGAAAACCAATACAGTCTTAAATTGCTGCTTGCAGCGAGACACTGTGAGAGAATGACCATACGAGTCTCAAAAGCTTGATTTCCCAATTGCTTTTTAAATAAGGCGGAGACTAAACAAACACAAAGAGAATGCTGGCCAGGGATGCCAGCTCGTTTTTTCTGTCTCCCCGATAGCCCTCGAGAAATTCCCCGATTTTCAATCAAATTCCCCGCACCGGTATAATTTTATATTATAATAGCGACATACGCTTAAAATTGAACAAGGTTAATATAATTTTAATGCGCTCCAGAACTGGTAGGTTAATAGTAAGGTACTTTCAGACTCCGGAATTCTTTTGACACATGGGGGATTTCGTCTCAAGTGCACCCACTCTTAAAATCGATTGAGCTCAAATGGATCCGGTGTACCGAGTTACTCGACGTTCACTTTGATAGATAAAAACTTAAAGGAGAATACATGGGCTTTTTTTGACCCAAATAAAAACAAAAAATGTTTCCTATTGTTAACTTTTTGAAAAAAAAGTTAAAACTATTTTTGATTTTGAAAAAAAAAAAAAATTTTCGAAAGATTAAATAAAAAACGTGTTCGATAAATATTTCCAAATGCAATAAGTGATTAGTTACATGGATCCAAAACAGAGGCTGTTTGACCAAAATATATAAATTCTACCGCCTTTCAACTACGCGAATTTTGGAGAACAGCCAAAATTAGTTTTTTCAAAAATTGGACTTTTTTCGAAAGTACAACGTTGTGAATTGAGGAAAAATTTGACCAAACTTTTTTTCTGTTATGTTCTGGGGCCATTGTTGTATTGAAAAACATATTTAAATTTTAGACCGTACGTGATAATGGCAAAAACCTTGTTTTGAGAAGAACGGGTTCAAAGTTTTGGCTATCAGCTTTTAAATATATCGACGAATCCCAACGGACCTTCCTCCCGCCCAATACGACCGAGAGGTTCATCTGCATAACGCACAGATCGGTGACCAATGCAATCGCAGTCCGGAATTATTAATCAGGAGGTGCTGGACGAAGGCATAGCTAAGCCTTTCTGAACGACCAAAAGTGATGCCGAAGCGCTGCGCGACTGTTTTGGCCTGACTGACACTCGCCGCTATAATCGTCTATATCTACGAAAGCACTTCGAGTTTCTCTCCGAAATTTTTGCAAAATACTTTTGAAATATAATACTTTTAAATTACACACTTTTTTTAAAAAATCGATTTCTCCAAACCAAGAAAGTGCAGGGTCTTCTTAAGAAGAGATGAAGATTATAAGACCCAAAATATGAAGTATTGCAAAAGTTAAACGATTTAAATTACATAAAATTACATGACAAAAAATATTCTACCGACTTTATTAACTAAAAGCTGAGCGGTTTCAAATTCCCCGCAAAAAACAGCTCATTCCCCGATTCCCCGTACTAAGTAAAATTCCCCACAAATCGGGTAATTTCCCGCAAGTTGGCATCATTGATGCTGGCATACATGAAAAAAGAGAGAGAGAGAGAGCAAAGAGTACAGCTGTGCAGTAATGTGCAGCAGTGTTGATATTTTAATTACAATTGTACCTTTTTCGAATACCGATTTCGTGAACAGCGGTATGACGTTTAACCATGGGCACAATAAAAAAAATTAAAAATCATTTTGTTCTTTCTATGGCAATTCGCTTGATTGAAGTAAACTTGTTCCTTTTTTGTGTTATTTTTTCGAGAAGAATTCTTTTAATATTTATTAACAAAATATCTTATTATTTTATTTCTTTTCATCAAATTTTGAATATATCAAAATTTTGATACATTGATACACTTTGATACTTTTCTGCCTTTTCAGAGAGATACATTTTTTTTCAAGTCAGTGGTAACACTGGGCGACAGTTATCTTCAATGTTAATTCTCATTTCTCTTCTTTGCCTATACCAAAGAGCAAAGCAACAACACTTTCGAATGCATTGTTGGTCTTGAACGTAGACTTTTTTGTTTTCTAACGTATGAGTTTATAATAATAAAGTTTATATGTATTTGTGTTTGTACTTCCGTAAGAGACTCTTGTGCACCCCTGGTTTAGGGCATGCAATATATAAAACGTACTGATTTCGAGATTCCAAAAAATCAGTATTTGAAAAAAAATCGGAACATGTACTGATCAAATCAGTACATCTGGCTACTCTAGTCAGAAGTGGCAGGCCGAGAGGAAAAGCGGACTAAAATTTATATAAGAGCAAAAGTGAAATAATTTAGTATTCAGTGTGCAAAAACGGTACAAGTAATATGGTTTAGAGTGAAAATGAAACGACTTAAAAGTAAGAACAAAAATAGTATAAAAATTCTTTCAGAGCAAATACAGCATAGTTATTTATTTCGTTTTTGCTCTTAACATATTTCGTTTCACTTTTTCTCTAAATATATTTGGTTTCGCTTTTGCTCTTAAGTAAAATTATTTCATTTTTTTTTATTGAACGTAGAAGTTATACCACTCGATGGTCACCGTAGCCTAGTGGTTATTGTGTTGAACTGCTAAGCAGAGGTGCCCGGGTTCATATATTAGCACGCTCAAAAATCAAAAAATAGAAAATAAAAATTTTTCCACACGTCACCACCTCTTGGCTGGCAATGACAAACCTCCAAGAGTAAAATAAAAAAATGCCTATGAAAAGTAGTAAGTAGTAGTAGTAGTAGAAGTTAAACCACTTTTCCTCTCAGCCTCTCAAACAAATAATCACCAACAACAGCGCAAATGACAGTTTATGCTCTCATGTTCACTCTCTCGAACAAAAAAGTCGATATTTTTCGTTCAGACCCGCTCTTTTCCATCCTCACCACAGCAATATCTCTCGCCCAGGGCGTATAAGCTCAAATGCACATCCTCATATTCGAGTAAGCAATTGGGGATCCGAGGGGGATCTCTGGATTTGCTAGTGAAAGCACGCATCTTTCTGTAAGTAAAAAATATTTAATTTGTTGAGAAAATTTATAAATGACTTTTTCTCGTGCCATGCATGAATTAAACTATTTAAAATAATTTTTTTTTTTTTTTGGGGTTTTTTTCTAGTAGAAGTACCTTAAGAATAACATTTCATTTTCAAGAAATCTAGGGTGAAATTTTTCTCATTTTTGGCTACCTTCGTTAGTACGCTTATTTTTTTGTCAACTGGTTCTTACACAAGTAGCAGTAACTTTGAACTCACTAACCTATTAAACGTGAAAGTAGCCGGTAACAGAAATTACTTCAACATGACGCCACTCTTTTCATTTGAATTAATTTTAATTAAGGTAAAGAATCAAAAGTCCACACGTGTAGATCAATAAGTTATTATCTCAAATATTTATTTACATTAAATTTAAGGGAGGGTGAAATATATGGTATACATATATACACGTGTATGAAATTTAAGCAAATGTATGTAAATAAATGCGGTCATCTAAGATTTTCAATACTAACAAATATGCATACATACATCCATACATACTGATATGAATTGACATTCAAAAGTTCAAAGAAATTTTCAACTACACCCTCACATACACACACACAATTTAAACATGTAAAACAAATTGATTTTGAATATCTCTTCAATATCAATTTCAAATTCATTTCATTATATTTGTGACTTTCGGTTCAAATTGAATTGAAAATTATAATTTGCATTTAATAAAGTTGTTTTTGTTTTTTTTTATTTTGTTCTTCCCTCTTTTTTTTTTTCTTTGTACGTATGTGTGTTTACATATTTCCATTTCCGGTTTATTTATTGTAGAAGCATACATACATTCACGTATGTTTGTATATTTCTGTGGGTAGTAGCAACCAGTCTCATATTATCCTTGGATGTTATGCTTGTATGTGTGTGTATGTGTATAAAATAGTTCATGCTGCCTCTGATACAATCATAAATATAACATCTATGTGCACATATTTATTTTTATTAATTCATTTTTTTTTTTTGATTTTTCTGCATTTGTATCTTCTGGTCCATTGAACAATTTTTATTTTTTTTTCATTTTTTTTTTTATTTCATTTCAGTTTATTATTATGATTTTTATACTCGTATACATAACATGTATGAATTTTTTCATTGTTGTTTTATTGTCATTATTGCTTTGTCATTTTATGTATGTTGTTTAACAGTTTCTAGAAAACATATTCGTATATGTTGCTTTACTTTGTATATGTAGGTGTATGTGTATGTGATTTTTTGTTTCATTGTTGTTGGCTTATGTCTCAAAAATGTTAACCTTCACCCACTCAATGTAAATCATAACCCCACCTGCCCCACCCAAACAGTGGAATAGAGAGACACCATCAATATCTACAAAGTAGAAATGTCTTATTTGTTGTTCTTGTTGTTGTTTTTATACAACAACTGCAATATTACACTATGTATATTACGACAAAGTAAAGAATTTCTATTTACATTTTTTACTCTTCTTCTCTCTTCCTCTCTTCCTCTCTTTCGCACACTTTTTCATCGCTTTCCATTCTGCACTGGCCTTTGACTTCCTTGCCAGCAGAAAGATCAAAGGCTTTTATTGTTTATATTTGTCATCTAAACAACAATATTTTTTTGAGTTCTTTACTTTTGTACCACTCGACTCGCATTTTTATCTATGTATTTTTCATTTCTATTTTGTATTTTATCATGCATTACTAAATACATATTCATTTCATGTTTGAAATGACAAAAGCAAAAAACAACAACAACATACAATGAGAGCGCGAGATAAAAATATTGTTCTCTCGAACTGAGTAGATACCAGTAATGAGATTTCCAAATTTCAAATTGTACCAAAAAAAGTTGTACCTAAATGAGCATGAATGTACCTAAAATAGTGTACTTCATTGTTTCATCGTTTTTGTAAGAAATTGAGTTTTCATTTAAAAGTTAACGATTTAAAAAAGTAAACAAAACATAATAACTATTGCAATTCATTCTCATTGATTTATCTATATATCATTCATATTCCATAAAATAAATAAAATTATTTGTGTTGAAATTACATCAGCTGGCTTTTTTACATCTATTTAGTTAAATTTATTGCAGCACATATACAATGACTCACAAAATTGATCACAAAAAATACCATTTTAAAGGCACATCAAATCGGAAACTAAGAGAGAAGAAAAGGTTTTAATCATCTAGATCCGTGGAGCCCTTTTTGCTGGCATTCGATTTCGCGGAGCCCTTAAAATAAAATCGTTTATGAAGGAAACATTTTGTATTAAGAACTTTTAGTCTTTCCGGCGCACAAGCACGGTAAAAAGCTAAAGAAAAATTAAAAAAAAAAATGTATACTTCAGGGATTTTGCGGGAGGACATGGTTAAAACTTATACCAATGCACTTAATATGTACATTTCATGTATGAAATTCGTTAAAGCAAGTTTTGGTTTTGCTGAGATAAAGCGGCACATGTTACATGTTGAACACATCCAATGTGTTCTTCTCTGGTGACCTGTTATGCTACGTCGTTATTGGTGTGAAGTTGAAGATCGCGTGTGTGGATCAGCGAATGGTTTTCTTTACATGAACTTGTTCGGTTTTTTTATGTGTGACCGCGTCAGAGAAAATGCTATTATAGACCAAAAAATCGTTTTTTTGTTTATGACGGTTTCTTATAGTTTAAGGTCTTAAAAATGCCATACGATTAGTCCCGAGAGAAAAAAAAAATTTTGCATTTGTTTAAACAAATAAAATAAAAAAATATTTTTTTTTACTTCGGAAAATTTTGTTAATGAATTTTTTACAGGTCAAAAATAACTATGGATTATTGTATTGTGATGAAAATGTGATTTTATGAAATGATGTCAAGCTAAAAATCTTTCAAGGGTGATTTGAATCCTGAAAATATTCCCGTGAAACCACTGCGAAATTTCGTGGAGACCGGGGCTCCAAAAATTTTACCATTAAAAGAGTGAGTTTTTTCCAATTTTTCTTCTTTTTTTTCTTTTCATTTAAGATTTTATTTGAAGGCCTCTGGAAATTAAACACAACGGAAAGGGGCTCCGCGGACGAAAAAGATTGAGGATCACAGATCTAGAGGAACATAATGTGAAAACAAATTTTTAAATCTGATATTATCTAAAGGCGCCACATTGGTTTCGGAATTTTGATCACAACTTTCAATGTTCCAAAAATTTTCAGCCGATATTTGTTTTGAAGCTCACAGCTTTGTTATTAGTGTTAATAAAAGGAAACAAACATAATGCAAAAATAATTTTTGAAATCGCATAATGTTTATTAATAGCTTCAAAGTCATAAGAAGCTTACATTTCATAAAATTTTTACTAAATTTCAAAAATCTTCTTATGATTTTGACCCTCTTTTGGCACTAATAAACTTAATTCGATTTGGAAAATTATTTTTGCAATTTTTTTCCCTTTATAAACAGCAATATCAGGGCGGTGAGCTTTGAAGTTAAGCAATACACTACAAGCAAGTTAAATTTAAGTAGGTACTTATTACAAAACATTTTTTTTTTATAAGTGTTAAATTTGTTTTGTCCAATGGCAAGTTGTACCTAAAATGTAGTTCATAAAAGTCTGAAAAAGGTACAATTGTACCTACTTTGTCATCATTGGTAGGCACCGTAAGTAATAGTTTCAAATAATACTTACGCTCTTAAGAGAGTGAGAACAATAGTTTTGAGCATAATATATAGGAGAGTGAGAGTGGCTAATTTCATAAAACGTTATAATATAAGATGGTTGCTTTTCTGCAACAACAGCTACTAGTGATATTGTTTCTATTCTACGATTTCAAGCTCTCATCATCACCAACAACAAAAACAACACCATCATTATTGCATGATATTTTCAGAGAGAGTGGTTAGTTTTATAAAACGTTATGTTAGAAGATGGCTGCTTTTCTGCAACAAAAACTACTAGTGATATTGTTCCTGATTCCATTTAGTATCTGTTTCTATTCTACGATTTCAAACTCTCATCAACATCACCAACAACAAAAACAACACCATCATTATTGCATGATATTTTCCTTTAATTTTTCTCTTTTGTTGTTGTTGCACTGCTTGTTCCTCTTTTTTTGTACTTTTGTTATATTCATTGTCATTGTTATATTGTCATTTAATTTTTTCATACTGTCATTTTCATTCATTTTTATACTACGCCCAATTTTATTATGCATACACATTTACATCAAAAAAAAAAAAAATTTAACGATATCCTTTGGCGTTTGTATTTAGCTTTGTTTGGAAATTTTTGTATTGCCAAAAATTTTTGTTTTGTTTCTCAGTACATATTACTACAACTTGCATATGGTACAAACATTTATTCCAACAGTAGTAGGTACATGAAATTCCTTTTACATTTTCTTTTTTCATGTCTTTATGACTATATCACACACACACACACACACAAAGCCTGTTTTAAATATGCCTTTTGTATGTTTGCAAAAAAGCTGTCCAATATCTTCATGTTTTTTGCAATTATTTCCTCTGTTGCTCTCTTTCTTTCTCTCTCTCGTCAATGAGAGTTTTGCTCTCTGTAGGAAATATTGCCAAATTTCGTTTGTTTACCTAATACTGGCAATTATAGGACCAGAACCAAAACAATCAATGAGGACCATTTTTTTTTTTTCAATATTCATTATAAATTTCTCAAAATTTATATTAAATTTGCGAAGCTAATGAAAAAAAATTATGGTTGACCCATAGTAAAATAAAAGAGCACGCTAAGCCGAATTCTCCCCATGAACGAAATTTTTGAAATTCATTTGATTCTGTTGGAGTTTATATACTTGCTTTTGTTACTTGGTTTCGAATAATGAAAAAACCTATATTGAATTTGTTTGCCTGAATTTTTGTATGACTTGAAAAATATTTTTTCACTCACAATCGAACATTGCTCAATAAAAGACCTCTAAATAATAATTTTCCGGTGTTTCAATTTCTTCGTCCTTACAGATTCTTATGTCACACGATCACTTACGGTAACATTGTGACCATCGTCATCTTTAAAAAAAATACGGACCGATGATTTCGCCGCACACCAAACAGTGCTTTTTGTTAAATGTATTGACAGCTCTTGTATTGACTTTAGTTGCTCATCAGATCAAATGCGACAATTTTACTTATTAACATACACATTCAATCAGAAATGAGCTTCGTCGCTTAACGCAATTTTTCGGTAAAAAAAAAACGGATCTTCCTCAAGTTTTTCTAAGATCTATTCACAGAAAATTCGACGCTGTGGCAGGTCGCCCGGCTTTAGTTCTTGAACGAGCTGTATTTTAAACACTTTTGGATCAAAATCCTTGTGTAATATCCTCAACGTAGTCGAATGGCACAATCAGAATTTCTGCGATCGGCGACGAATGGACAAATCACGGTCTACATCAACACTGGCGTCTACGGCAGCAATGTAGATGTTCCTCTGTATGCACTCAATACACACGGATACTATGACTTGAATTGCTTGCTCAGTAGATCGATTATGACGACCATAAAATGGCCGAAGTAAGCGAAAAACATTTCTCACAGAGCATACATTTTGATAATAAAATTCAATAATTTGTAAGCATTGTTCGGATGTAAGTCTTTTCATGATGAAATGGCAATGCTAACTGAGCATGTTTGACTTTGACACATGTCACGAATCATAAACACATAAGCATGTAACTAAAGGGGTTTTCAATAGCTATGTCCGAACTTTGATAGCTTATTGCTCTGACGACTCTGGTGGCATTCTTCGACGTTTGTGTAATTACGTGTTATAAAAAATTGTGTTCTGTTCGCCAAACTGTTCCCGAGCTATAAAATATTTATGGGCAAATTGATCGTCCAACCGAACGATGAAATGAACGAGTTACAGCGATATTAGTGCAAAAAGATTCGGCTGCCAATTGAGCAGTCCCTGTGTGATTGCGAAATGCGCGATCAAGCGAGAATATTGCTGCTGTTGCTGAAAATGTGGCGAAGACCCAAACCTATCGATTCTCGTGCGCAAGGAAATGGCATTTCTGTTTCCTCAACTTGGCGAACTTTGCGAAAAGACTTGAGCATTCATCTGTATAAGATTTAATTGATGCTGGAACTGAAGGCCCAAGACCACAAAGCTCGTCGTACGTTCGCCGAATGAGCTGTCGAACAGTTAGAAACGGAAAAATCATATTCAGTGATGAAGTTCATTTTTGGTTGAACGGGTTGGTAAACAATCAAAATTGCCGTATTTGGGCAAAGAGTAATCTACAGCAGTATCAAAAGTATCCATAGAATCCGGAGAATTTTACTGTTTGGTGTGGATTTTGGTCAGGCGGAGCCATTGGGCCATACATTTTCCAAAACGAGAATGGCCAGACGGTGACTGTCAGTCGTGGACGGTATCGCATCATGATATCAGTCTTTTTGTGGCCTCAATTGAATGACTTAGACCTGAACAACATGTGGTTCCAACAAGATGGCGCTACGAGTCATTCAGTGGGAGTTACATTGGAGTTGTTTCAAGAAAAGCTCCCAGAACGCGTTATTTCCAAAAGAGGTGATTGTGCCATTTAATGCTCTTAGGCTTTTTTCTCTAGAGCTATTAATTTTTTCCAAAAGCAATCACTGTATAATATTTATATATATACTGACTTTAATATTGCATTTAGATAATTTAAAAATATTGTATTTTACCTGACTTCAAGGCCAGGTGAACAGACATACTTTTTTGAAGGGTGATTTTGAAAATCAACAAAAAATAGTAAAATTAATTATTTTACATTGAAATGAAAAATTCACTTACATAAAATTACAAACATGATGTGGAAATTATAACTTCACAGGTCCTTATATATTTTTCATAGGCTACAGCTGTTTGGTCATTTAAAAAAAAAATGTATGGGGAAATAGTCAAAATTCAACAAAAATGCATATATTCTATTTTTAACTTATAATAACTTATAAAACACTGTGTTAAATACACTTGATCCCAGGAAATACTTATTGCTCATGATGTGGCGTAGAAAGATTTTTAATTTTTTTCACCTGGTCACCTTATCATCTTGGGGTAAGCCAAAAACTGCTATTGGTCATGATTTAGCAAAGACAATTTCTTAAATTTTTTTTACATCTGGTCACCTTATCTTCTTGGGGTAAGCCAAAAAACTGCTATTGGTCATGATTTGGCGTATAAAATTTTTTAAAAACTTTTTTACATCTGGTCACCTTATCTTCTCGAGGCATGCCAAAAACTGCTATACCCTCTAAAATTCTGAAACAATTTTTTTTATTTTTTTAAGTACTAAAATTTCTTATTGAAAACATATGGAAATTGCATTTTGAAAATTTTCCAAATTGGATCGTGGGATCTAGTACCGGGTCGATATGGGTTAATGAAAAACACCTTTGTGTCGATCAATAATTTCGGTAAATCCATAATTGCAACCTCTCACTTTCTTTTCAGTCTACTATTTTCATTGCTTTTAAAGTAAATCATTAATCAAGCGACCAATATATGGTCATCTCACCTTAGAAAATCATTGTATGTATATTTTTTTTATTTCTAAGCAAAATCCTGACATGACTTTCAAAGTTTTTCATTATTTGTTAAAAGTTGTGATTTTTGGGTTGTTGAAAATAATTAATGTCTTGTGGCTTCAATAATCATGTTCCTTTCCTTTCCTTGCCAGTTTCGTTTCATTCAGTTTCATTTCTCATTCTCATTGTACTGTGTGTATGTGTGTGTGTGTGTATTTTGGTTATCATACATACATATAGTATATGATATGCCCTTTTAATTTTTTTGTTTTCCTTCTTAGGAGGAAGATGGGGGATGGGAGGGAGGGTTCGGGTGGTATTCGTACACGTGTAATGTGGTTTAGAAAAAAAATTTATACGTATATGTGTGTATGTGTTCAGATGTAATATAATATAGTGCTAGCGTCTCATATGAGGGAAGGGAAGAAAGGTATGTCTGTGTTTGTGTATATGTATGTATATATAGGTTAATATGTAAAGTTGTTTGCTTCATTTAAAAATTTGTATATTTTCTTCTCTCTTCTACCTTCTCTCTCGCTCTTCGTTTAGGTTGTTGTAAAATTGATGCTGGTACTTTATGTAAATTAAACTAATTTGGTTACTTAACAACAACAAAATGAACAACAACTACTCTACATATACATATATATGTATAAACATGAAGAAATGTCAATAAATTATCATATGATCTCTAACAATGTACGGGTGAGTGAAAGTTTTTTTTTTTTTTTTGTATTATGTTGTTGTTGTTTTTGTTATATAAAGCGAGCTACTTTTCATCTCTTGTGTAATCTTCAAATTTCACAATCACATCAAAGTATGAGCATAAAGCGAGAGTAGAGTGAGAGAGCGTAGGAGAGAGAGGACAACAAAGACAGGGATGGTAAAAGTTTTTAAGCCTTGCCACAAACACATTTATTCCATATTATATTTGGGTTATATCAAAAACAATTAGTGACATTTCACAAAAAAAAAAAAAACAAAAAGTTTTACTTTTCTGTTGACAGGACTGACATAAATATTCTTCAGATTATGTTAGTATTGAAATATTATACTTTCTTATCTATGCAAATGAATGAACGAATGAATAATTTTACTATTTAATATTCCCCAAAAAAAGTTTGTATATAATTTAGTTATGTTTGAAATTTTTGGACAAGCAACGCACCTACTTATGTTATCTTTGGAAACTTATTTAATTTTTTCTTTTATTTTTAGTTTTATCATAGTAATGAGATTTAAAGTAAACTGACCGCAAACCTTAGAGGATTGGACTATGACAACTCATGCATAGCAACTTATTTATTATTTCAAAGCATCTTAAAAGTTTGGGTAATTCTATAAAATATTATAAGATGTTTAAAACTATTGAGACTTGTATCAAAGAAATCATAAAGTATCTGCAAACTGGACTTTCTTGCGGGAACAAATATGGTAGGTAACGGCAAAACGACTTAAAAATGTTCAGTTAGTCCACAACGATACACAGTGGAAACCGAATCTCTTGAAAAAAACTGATTGTGTAGGATGTTACGGTGGACAGAGCTTAGAAAACTGCAATGTTAAGGGAAAAACTACGCCTGCATCTTCATAACATGGTCAGAGGTGAAAACAATGTGTTACTAAAATGTTATCTAGATAAAATTAGCTGGGGTCACTGAATAACAAAACAATCGTATTCCTTTATTTCTAAGGGAAAACAGCGAAAAACAAAACAATGTACGTTTCAGTTCTGTAGTATGTAACAGCTTAACGTTTTCGTATTTTTAATTTATTTTATCAATCGCTTTTTGAGATATGTGTTCAACTTAGAATTCAGTGCTTCCGATTGTTTTATTGTCCACACTTTATTTTTCAACGAGGGCGGATCAAGAAGTTCCTGAAAATTAAAATAAGTGGCAACACCACCTAAATTTCTACATTTTGCTTGTCAAGAAGCTTCTTCCAAATGAATGCTCCCAAATTTTCAGACAGATCTGTCGAATAGTTTTGTTGTGACAGCCATTTAAAAGAGACACGAGAATTTTCGTGAAAATGGAAAAAAGTGAATTTCGTGTGCTCAACAAACACTATTTTTTTATCTTCGATTTTTGTACTAGCCGATATTTGAACCCGAGCACTTCTGCGTAGCAGTCCAACACATTAACTACTAGGCTACGGCAACCAACTACAATCCACCACTGGGTTACTCTATTTCGGTAACGCCAAATGTTCTTGTCTCCCAATTGACGTCACCACACTAGAAATGGTCCTTAAAATCCACGGTACGATTTTGGACGATCGCCCAGTGAAGGTAAGCAAACTTACAGAGGCTACAAGCTTATCACTTGGATCAGCGATTTTAGTTTTCATAAATATTTAGATATAAAAAGCTGTCCGCAAGATGTTTGCAGCGTTTGCTCACAATTGACAACGAACGTAATCGTTAGACAGTTAGACAATTTCAAAAGAGTGTTTACCGATGTTCAAGCACAACCCGGACGATCAAGAAACAGTCGAAACAGTGCATTTCTCCAGACGAATCAAAGCCGAAGAAAGCCAAGGTGCATCTGTCGGCCTATATTGAGCGCGGTATCATTCACATCGACTACTTTGAAAAGGGTGAAGTAATCACCGGCACATATTATGCAGAGCTACTGGATTGGTTCGACGCCGATTTGAAACAAAAATTACCTTATTTAGCGGTCTAGGACAATGCACCGGCATACAAGTCCGCAGCCACAATGACAAAATAGCATTAATTAGGTTACGAAATGCCCCCCTCATACAGAATTTCTTCTTGATTTAGCCCGCTGTGACTATTTCCTGATTCCAAACATGAAAAAATTGCTCTGTGACAAGAGGTTTGGGTCGAATGAAGAGATTATCGATGAAGCAAACGCCTCTTTCGAGGTCGCGAGAAATCGTATTACTGAAAGGCATCAAAAAATTGGAGAAACCTTGGACGAAATGTAACGAGCTAAAAGGAGACTAAAGGAGCCAAGAAATTCGGATTCTCTTCTCAAAAAACCCTCAATAAATATCGTATACACAAAATTTCTAGAATTTTTTTCGTCACAAGTCGACATGCAGTCTTCTCGTGGCGCCTCCTGGACAGCGGTCTGACACCCGTCAGTGAGTTAACTAATATGTGCGGCGGTTTCTCTGTGTCTTTGAATCAACAGTGGTGCGTTGGGTTTGGAACCTACCACGTCAAAAAAAAATTCCACTAAAACCACTAACGAGACTTTGATATGGAAGCCCCCTTATCGTGACGACCCCCACAAACGGCCAAAGGACAACGATTTACGAATATGCATGGTATATGCCCTCTAAATTTGATGAATGGGACAGGATTACTCCTAAAGAGGAACCTGCTACATCTAGTGCTGCTGTCATGTCCTAAGACATGAATTTGGTGTTCGATTTCTAGTTGGCAAGAGACTATGTCATCTTGTCACTCCAGTGAACGAGCGCCTAGCCACTAACCGCATCAAGGTGAAATTCTTCACCATCAGCCTAATTTGTGTCCATACCCCAACGGACTAGAAAGATGAAGCAACCAAAGTTGATTTCTACGAGCTCCTCGACTAAACTTATAAGAATTGCCCCCGCCACGATATGTTAGGTGGCTTTAATGCCAATGTGGGCAAAGAGAGTCTTTTAAGCCAACGACAACGGCATGAAATTTATCGACTTCGCCGATGCACGATCACAGTTAGTAGCACCAGATTCCAACATCTCGATATTCATAAGACCACGTGGCTGTCCACTGAAGCCAAACACGAAACCAGACGTTCGCACGATACGTCTGAGCATGATTACACCAAAGGTCCACACACGTCTCTGTAAAGCAAATCGCAGAGAGAAAGCTGGATGTCGAAAAATTGCGAATACAACGGACAGCTGAAACCTTTCCCAATAAACTCTAACTCCTCCTAATTCAAAACACCCCTCAACTTGATGATAAATGCGCGCTGTGTACACATATTTCCTGCTCTATGCGTACGGCTGCCGAAAAGGTGCCAGGCTACCACAGTTGGCGAAGAAATATGTGGTACGATCGAGAGTGTCGCAACGCTGTTGTAGCGAAAAACGCAGTATATAGAGCCACTCTACAGTCAGTTGAAACGTGAGCTGCCAAGGAGAGCGATACAGTCAGATGAGGAGAGAGGAGAAATGTCTTTTTAGGGACATGAAACGAGAGGCAGAAAGACGTGAGTTCGAAGATATCGAAAATTCTTCGAAAAAATAAGACAACATGACTAAGGGGTCTGAAGAACGGCTCCTCTTCCAGCAAGAAAGAAAACAGAAATCCGATGGCAAGTGTCCAGGGTATTATGTGGTTATGGAGAGAATACTTTCCACAGCTGCTTAATGGCGATGACGGCAACAATCCCACCATTGGGGAAGCTGTTCCGGAAATTTAAATTACTAAAGGCGTTGAAGTTAAAGGCCGCCGACTATGACGAGGTTGGCGAGTTGTTAAAGACTGGGGGCGAAGAGCTCGCAAGAGTCATGCACGAGCTTTCATGCATAATATAGTCGGATGATAATTGAAACTTCAAAGTATTCTGTCCAATCCAAAGGAAAAATGATTCCGCGATCTGCTTCAATTACCATGGGATAAGCCTTATCAATATCGCACATAAGGTCATTTCAAGAGTAATGTGTGAAAGACTTAAGCCCATCGTCAACAAGCTGATTGGGCTTTATCAGTGAGGCTTCAGGCCTGTTAAGTCTACCATTGATAACATATTCCCACTACGCCGAATCCTGTAAAAGACCCGAGAAAAACAACGCAGCACTCATCTATTCGTCGATTATAAAGCCGCCTTCGACAGATCGATTAGAGATTACTTGGACTCAGCAATGTCTGGTTTTGGTAACCCCGTAAAGCTCGTTCGTCTTCGCAAAATGACACTGACCGAGCGACACCACAAGCACACTGAAAATTGGGGCTGACTTCTCGGCGCCATTTGGAACCAAAAGAGGTTTCCGACAAGATGATTTCCTATCGTGCAACTTCTTCAACCTTATGCTGGAGAAAATAATTCGAGCAGCGAATATCGACATCTCTGACACTATATTCGACAAGAATATCATGCTGCTAGCATACGCTAATGATATTGATATCATTGACACCAGCACGTGAGTAGAAAATGCAGTATCTTGCACAAAATGTCAATTTTTTTTTTGAAGTAGTCAAGGATTTCGTCTACTTAAGATGTAGCATCAACAACAACAAAAATGTCAGTCTTGAGATCAAGCGAAGATTAACTCTTGCCATCAGGTGTTACTAAGAACTCAGTAAGCAATAAGTCCTCTCTTGATGAACAAAATTAACGCTCCATAAGTCTCTCATCCTTCCCGTCCTAATGTATGGCACTGAGACTTTGGACATTGACCATCAATATTGAGAGGCTGGTAGGCGGATTCGAGAGGAAGATACGCAGCCAGATCTATAGTCCAATATGCGTGGACGACGTGTACCGAATATGATGGAACATTGACTTAGCCAAGCGAATAAAACTTAAGCGACTTGGCTGGCTAGGCCATGTTCAGCGAATGGAAAAAAACGCTCTATCTAGGAAGGTGTTCTATTCGAGCCACTTTGGTGGGACGCGCAGAAGAGGACAACCGAATCTCCGTTGGAAAAACCAGGTACAGGGGGACCTAACTGCACTTTGTATTATCAACTGACGCTAGCGCGCACATATAGCAGAAACCACTGGCGAAGTTTTATTGAGGGGGCCAAGACCGATCATCGGTTGTTGTGACAACTAAGTAAGTAACAGCACAGTAACACTTTCAAGGAATGAAGTCCAACTCAAGAATTGTATCTAGTCTCTGTCATTTGATGGCAATACTTAATATTTTTGAATAAAACAAAAATTTCTCAACCGCCACGATACGATTCAAAAATCGGCAGATTTAAGTCGAACAGTTTACAAAGTTTTTTTGAAGAAATTTTAAACTACTATGGAATATTATTTTTAGAAATTCCCCTCCCCCCTCTTATAAAAACTATATGCACAAATTGTGGGAATGAATAATCAGCTGGAGGTGTTTCACATTAAGTAGTTACAAAGATCAATTGTGCATACATAATTGCCATGCTTTGTACGCTTACTTTTATGTTGGCACAAGCTGCACATTTGTATCTGCATAGTGCAGTTTTCTATATATGTAAGTACCCTGCAGCTATGGCAAATGTGTAGGGTATAGAAAAAAGCGACGAAAAATTATGATGATACGCATTGCATGCTACATACACACAAACAAATACGAACATTTATGCTTTTATAAATATATGCATAAATTTTATGCTTATGCTGTCACTCTGCGGCATGTCCTTTTTCAAAAATATTCAAAAGGAAAAAAGCATAAAAACACTCAAAACTGTGTTACACACACTGGCTCACATCTCATTCAAATCCATCCGATGTAAACATACACACACACACACACACTTACATATTTAACCATTCAAAAAAAATAAGGGGCGCTCTTCTCTCTAACTGTATGGTGCCTTAATTGTGCACCTTCTCAGCTGATGATATACACTCATACCTTGATTTATTCGGTACTCAATTTACAGGTTTACATAATTTTTAAATTTTTTCTTCTTCTTTTTTTGTATTTCATATGTAATAACTACTTGCAATTCTAGTGGGCGTATTTTTCATAACATTCTTCGCCAATCACAGGCTTCTATAGCAAAATTAAGAGTTTTTACGTTCGTTTAAAATTTAATTTTTAATTTACGGTCAACAATCTTAATAGTTGAGATATTTATTGGAAAGGGTGATTTATCCACAAAATTTCCCCTCTCTCTTGTATCCGTTTTTTATCTTTCCTCTACTTAGGATCAACTACCCTACCTACAATTTTATACAGAATCCAAACACGAAGTGATAATCATTTGTTAAGGAATTTATTATCTTCGAGGATTGTCATTTTCAGTCAAGACGTAGTACCATGTAGGAAACTGATTCTTGAACGGGACGAGTAGTCCAGCATTCTACCACTATTTCTATGGCGATCGCTCATATGTTATAAGCCTTCATCTGACAAGTTATAGTAGGAATTAAAGATTCTTAAATGAATTCAAAAACGAAGGCCTTCAATTTTTTTTCTGATCTAGCTAGACTTGAATTTTAGTTATACATATGGGACAATCCATGCCAACAAATCCTAAGGAGGAGAATTGTAACATAGAAAAATCAAAAAGTCAAGTAAGCCGTAAATCCAAATTAAACGAAAACTTTCTGAAGTGAAACTTCTTTAGCGAGGGTAAATCAAAAATTTTGCAACAGAAATCTCATTGTTGTCGCACTCATGCGAAACTAATAGGAAACGAAGTTATGATGTTGTTAGTATTTAGCGACCGAGGTCATATGGGGATCGGGTACATACAATCAAGCAGAGGGTTGACTTTTCACAGTTTTAGCGAGAGAGCTTGATTGAATATAGCTGAGCTTTCCCCGCATGTGTTCTCTACATGTACTACGTCATGTTTGTGCCGATAAGTGTAGAGAGTGTCAACAGAAAAAAGCTTCAGAAAATAGAAAGAGAATGAGTGCAAAAGCTTCAACAACAACGGTCACATGAAAAATCGCGTTTTTGTAGCACTCATACAAATCCAGTAAGAAACGAAGTTATGAAATTGTTAATCGGCTACATACGATCAAGCAGAGAGTTGACTTCTCGTAGTTTTATTTGTGCCGATAAGTGTAGAGAGTACTAACAGAAAAAAGTAACAACAAAATAGAGAGAAGAAGACTGCAAAAACAAAATTTGTTATACGTAAATGTTTTCTAATAACACAGTACAACGGCCAAAAAAGCTCAAGAGTTTTGAAAGTGGATCTTAAATAATTCGAGTATGCTGAACATGATGGCGTTTTTAGTTTTTTTATAACGATTTAAAAAAAATGATATTGGGAGTATGAATGTATAAACTCGTAATTGTGATTAACTTCATATCTATCATACGCGCCATTTTTTTGACATTCTATCTCGAAGAGCGCCAAAAATACTATAAGAATTGATCTGTCAAATAATTCTCATAATTTTACGAAAGTGTTTTACTATAGCTGAAAATGTCGAATTTCGTGCCAACAAAACAACATTTGCGGGAAGTTTTAATTTGCTTCTTCCATTTAAAGAAAAACGCAACTGAAGCACATCGTTTACTCACTGAAGCTTATCCTGACTGTGCTATAGACGTTAGAATGTGTCAGGTGTGGTATGCCAGTTTCAAAAGTGGTGATTTTGATGTTGAAGACAGGGAACGTTCAGGCGGCCAGAAAAAGTTCGAAGATGAAGAATTGAAGGCATTACTCGAAGAAGATTCATGTCAAACGCAACAAGAACTTGCAGAATCTTTAGGAGTTGATCAATCAACCATTTCTAAACGATTAAAAGCATTGGGAATGATTCAAAGCAAGGAAATTGGGTGCCGTACGAATTGAAGCCGAGAGACGTCGAACGACGATTTTTCACATGTGAACTGCTGATTGAACGACAGAAAAGAAAGGGTTTTCTGCATCGTATTGTGACTGGCGATGAAAAGTGGATACGTTACGATAACCCAAAGCGTAAAAAATCATGGGGACCGCCCGGACATGCATCAATATCAACGGCCGAACATCCATGGATCCAAGCTCATGCTGTGTATTTGGTGGGATATGAAAGGTGTCGTGTATTATGAGCTGTTGAAACCGAACGATCACCGCTACCGACTACAATTGATGCGTTTGAGCCGGGCATCAAAGGATAAGTGGCCGGAGTATGAGAATAGACACGACGAAGTTATTCTTCAGCACGACAATGCACGGCCGCATGTTGCAAGGCAAGTAAAAACATACTTGGAAACGCTGAAATGGGAAGTTGTACCCGACCCGCCGTATTCTCCAGATATTGCTCCTTCTGATTACCACTTGTTCCGATTGATGACACATGGCCTGGCTGAACAGCACTTACGTTCTTTCGAAGAACTCAAAAAATGGGTCGATTCGTGGAAAGCCTCAAAAGATGAGGAGTTCTTTCGACGCGGAATCCGTATGCTACCAGAAAGATGGAAAAAGGTTGTGGCTGACGATGGACAATACTTTAAAGAATAAATTTATAATCACTTTTTCACAATAAATGTCCAAATTACGAAAAAAATACGAGTTTATACATTCATACTCCAATATATGTATAAAATAACTGCACAATGGAATTGACCAAAAGGAAAAAAAGATTAAGTGTTTTGAAGTATGCTGAACATGATGGCGTTTTCAGTTTTTCTCTATTTTAAACTTAAAATTGACAAATTTTGTATTGTTACAGTTTGGTAATCAATGTTTGATCAATTTTTATATATATATTTGTATCAATTTTTGATATAAATTTATAATTTATTATTCAAGGGTAAGAAGTAATTAGCGAGAAAACCAGTCGGGTGACTGAAACTTCAGATCAGAAAATCATTAAATCGTTTTTAAATTATTAGAAATAGTTAGTGATTTCATGCCAAATTACAATAAAATCAATGGGGTCTTGTTAGTCGATTTGATATGGGAAGAAATGTCTCAAAAAATCCTTCCTTGGGAAGGATTTTACTTGGTTTCGATTTACACGAGTAATCGTCTAAAATAACTACCGTGCAAATCGAGGGTTAGGTTTATTTGCTATACACTAACACTTAGTCAACAGCGAGAGAGAAAAAACGAAGAGAACGAATCGGAGGTCGCGGGATATTGGATATAGAAAAATGTGACAAATAATAAAAATAATGTATAAAGAGAAACTGACTGACAAACACACATAAATATATATAAATATGTGTGTGTGTAAAGCGAAAATAATATGAATGCAAGCAAACATTCGTTTGTGTACTTACTGCTGTTGCCAACTGCATACATATACACACATACAAACATCCATCCATTCGAATACATACATACATAAAGCATGCAATAAAAAAGTACTTTAGTAACGGCTGATTTGCTCATTCTTCGCTTTCGCTTTGTGTGCCGCTTGGAAACAGCTGTTTGAGTAGGGCTGGTGCTGTGCTGTTGAAGTTGTTCTGCTGCGCCGTTGCTGATGCTGCTGCTGCTGCTGCTGTTGCACTTTGTAGTACCATCATCTACAACATTCACATTTACATCCATAACGACCATCGCCACCAACATCATCATCAACATCGCCATCCTCCTCAACATCACCATCATCATCATCTCATCATAACCAACAGCTCTTAGTGTTCTGAAGTGCATCACATACCTATTACTTACTTGCATATGGAGTAATGCATTACAATATTTTTTTCGTTGCTGTTGCAGATACTTTCATTTCTGCCACTTCAAAGCGTTTCAAAATTTTATACATCATTTTTATAAATTTATATTTTTTTTTTCTTTTTTGTGTTTTTTTGCCAGTTCATTTTCATGCTTCTTTTTTAGTGCTCATTGTTCGGGAAGTTCGAGTATGTTGCATTTATAAAAACACACATACAAAAAAAAAAAAAAAAATTAAAATTTGCAAACAATTTTACACTTGATTTTGCATAAATAAATTTTGTTGCTGTGCTGCTGCTTTAGTTTAGCATACGAGGGGAGTAACAAAGTTGGCTAAGCTGGTGGTATTTTATTAGACTTAGAAAAATCCAACAACGATTTGTAATAACACTGGTCAACAAAATTTCTCTTTTTGATTTTTTTCGTCGTCAGCTTTAGTTTAGGAGCTAGTAATTCGAAATGAAAAAGACTCTTTATCTTGCTGAAGAACTTCTGAAAGTTTTTACGATTCCCATAACCCCTAAACTAGAGCTTCAGTTTTGAAGTACGCCCTGACGCTGACGAAGAAAAAAAAGTAAAATGAACAAACAAAATCGGAGAAAAAGTTTCAGGACGAAGTTTTAGGAGACAATCTTAAAATGTATTAGGAGTATGAATGTATAAACTCGTATTTTTTTCGTAATTTGGACATTTATTATGAAAAAGCGTTTATAAATTTATCCTTTAAAGTAATGTCCATCGTTAGCCACAACCTTTTCCCATCTTTCTGGTAGCATACGGATTCCGGGTCGAAAGAACTCCTCATCTTTTGAGGCTATCCACGAATCGACCCATTTTTTGAGTTCTTCGAAAGAACGTAAGTGCTGTTCAGCCAGGCCATGTGTCATCGATCGGAACAAGTGGTAATCAGAAGGAGTAATATCTGGAGAATACGGCGGGTCGGGTACAACTTCCCATTTCAGCGTTTCCAAGTATGTTTTTACTTGCCTTGCAACATGCGGCCGAGCATTGTCGTACTAAAGAATAACTTCGCCGTGTCTATTCTCATATTCCGGCCTCTTATCCTTTGATGCTCGGCTCAAACGCATCAATTGTAGTCGGTAGAGGTCGCCAGTGATCGTTTCATTCGGTTTCAACAGCTCATAATACACGACACCTTTCATATCCCACCAAATACACATCATGAGCTTGGATCCATGGATGTTCGGCTTTGCCGTTGATATTGATGCATGTCTGGGCGGTCCCCATGATTTTTTACGCTTTGGGTTATCGTAACGTATCCACTTTTCATCGCCAGTCACAATACGATGCAGAAAACCCTTTCTTTTCTGTCGTTCAATCAGCAGTTCACATGTGAAAAATCGTCGTTCGACGTCTCTCGGCTTCAATTCGTACGGCACCCAATTTCTTTGTTTTTGAATCATTCCCAATGCTTTTAATCGTTTAGAAATGGTTGATTGATCAACTCCTAAAGATTTTGCAAGTTCTTGTTGCGTTTGACATGAATCTTCTTCATCTTCGAACTTTTTTAGCAGTTAGATAGAAATTCCAGCATATCTGTAGTAAAAAGGAATAATTTATAAGTGTTTTTTTTTTGTTGAACAATTTTATTAGATTTCAGTTGAATTAAGAAACAATATTTCAGGAAGCTCTATATTCCTATCAAAGACCATTCTTGAAATTATATCTAAAAATTATAATTATAAATTATATCCCAATGTTAGGTTAGGTTGGAGTGGCTGTCGAGAGACACACTTAGGTACACTTAGTGATACCACATAGTTGGACCTACAGTTTAACGCCGATTCCGAACGGCGGTGTGGCAATTTTTTATCGCCTTGGTGGTTTTGCCATTACCAACCAAGGTGTGCACTTGTACACTGTCATATAATTCTCATATACTTCATATTGATAGTGAATATAAGAAAGTTATGAAAATTAACTACCAGACGAAGACGGGAATCGAACCCGAACCTCCCGTTGAAAGTCTAGTGCACTACCCATTAAACTATCAAGGTCGTCTTATATCCCAAAAATTATTTAAAAATTTGAACCGATTTGATATTTATCATAAATATAGCAGTTGTTACAGCGCCATCTATTGGATTTTAAGACAGCGACGCAGGGTCAAGATATTACATAAACAAGTAGAAATAATAGTAGAAAAAGGAAGGGAAAAAGTAGTAGAAAATAACAATAAAAAAGTAGAAGAGAATAGTAGTAGAAAAGGTAGTAGGAAAATGATTAGAAAATAATATTAAAAATTGTTGTAAAAAACTAGAAAAAAGGTAGCAGAAAAAGTAGTAGAAAAATAGTTAAATTTAGTAGTACAAAAATAGTAAAAATAGAGTAGAAAGCAAGGTAGAAATAGTAATAAAAAATAGTAGTAGAAAAATTGGAAAAGGTAGTAAAAAATGGTAGAAAGTAGTGGTACAAAATAAAGGGCAATTGTAAAAAAATGTATTAAAAACGTAATAGAAAAAAAGTAGCAGAATAGTAGTAGAAAATATTAGTTGCAAAAATACAATAGTAGAAAATATTAGTTGAAAAAGTAGTAGAAAATAGGAAGAAATTGTAGAAAAAAACTAGTAGAAAATAGTAATAGAAATAGTAGTAGAAAATAAATGTGAAGCATAGTGCCACACCCACTAATCCAATAAACTGAAAGAATTTAAATTTTAGTACCGTACTATAAATGGCTCCTAAGATATGTATCTCATAATGGAAATTCAGGTTATATGGAAGGTGCCACACCCCCTTTGTCAATCCCATCGATATTTTTGTTGTAGCATGGCATTGACAATTTTCATTATTGTACAAAATTTCTGTCCTGTGCTATAAGTGGTTTTTGAGATATACCCAAAAAACTATTAGGATTGTATGGGAGGTGCCACGCCCACTTTCCTAAAAGCCATTATGAATAGCTATGTTTCATCCTCCCGCCCAAGAAAATATATTCTGTCAATTTGACCAGTCGTTCGGCAGTTACACGCTTACATACACACAAAACTCTACTATTTTATATATAAAAATATTTTAAATCCTAAAGTTTTTCGTTTGTTGAAAGTATATAGTTTTCACTGCTGATGGCTTTTTTTTTTGGAAAAATCTAAATATTTTTGATTTGTTAAAAATTACTGTTTACTATAAGAGGGGTTCAGCCCCTATAGGCCCCCCTCTTGATACGCTACTGCTGGGTTAAAGAAACTCGGAAGCAAATATTTTTCCTAAGGCTTCAAGACATTTATGCACTTTTGTCCCTTGTTTGAAAATGAATCGCAATCATTTACCTAAGAAAATTTGTCCATTATAGAGATTGGTTTCGCCCCCACCCCCACCTCTCCCCTTCTAAAAAATCCTGGCTACGGCCCTGTTCATAAGGATTCAATCCATTTCTACACTGATGGCTGAACGGCTGAATTAGTGTTGGTTTCTTCTATGAGTAGTTTGGTTTCAATACTGAGCCTTCCGTGTAACGTCCAAAAACAGAAAACTCTAACTCAATATCTATGGCGCATTAGTAGCTCTGATCCATGTATGGAAGAAGCATCTACACAACGTCATTGTTTTCAAGGTTGCTTGTCAGCATCCTCACCATACCGGAATCTCTTATTGAAAATACTCAGAAATATCTTTGTATGCATTAATATAAATTAAACCAATTGAATTTGGATTTTTTTTTCCTAATGAAACCTTGTATTCAATTCTATTGCGACTCCTCAAGAATTTCAAACTCTCTCCCCCACATAAACACTAAACAGAGATTGAATAATGTGACAGCTTCATTGATGATGACGAGGAAAAAAGAATTTCATGTGAAAAATGTTTATAGCATTTGTTCAATGTCATAAAATAACTAAAGACAGGAGACGGGTGGCAGGGGAGTAACGGCAGCCAACAACCAACAGAAGATCCTTCGAAAAAAAAAACAAAAATAGAATTCACTTTAAATTCAAAACAGAAAAACCAGATATAAAATATAGAACAGCTGAAAATATGAAGCGGAACTAGTTTACATTTGTAGATGCAATTGCGATAATGCATAAGTAGAAAAAAAAAATGTGTGCCACTAAAAGTAAAAATACATGAGCACGTTTTGCATTCACACATACACTAAATACCTAAAAATAACAAAAATTTTAAGGAAGTAGAGGAAGTAAGGCGGATGTCCTGTTTTTCATAAAATTCACAAAAATTCCTCAAAAAAAAAAAAAAAAAAAACAGAAAATAAAATTAAATTCCACATAAATAACATTAACGCCAGTCAAACCAAATAAATGAGACGTGAAAAGGTGCAAAGGAGTGCAAGAGAGAGAGAGAGTGAGAGAGAATTTGTATCAAGCAGAAACGTAGAGGTATGCACATTAAAAACTAGTTCCGGTATGTGCAAATTCATATGATCTGACTAATCCTGCTGATCCTTTCAAAAATATGCTGTTTGTTTTCATCAGAAATAATATAACAATCCTTTCATTCATTCATCAAAAAAAAAAAAACAGCAAAAAAAACCATAAATTGTTTTCATTCATTCAAAGCATTTGGCATGTGCACAAAACAAGAGAGTAGTAGACAGAGAGAGATGGAAAGCAGCAACAGAGTCAGAGGATTGCCGCACGATTTCTTCATGGCCTGAAAGCAGCAGGCATGCATGCAAATATATACAGGCAAGCAGGCAGGCAAGCAAGCAGACTCAAGCACTCCATGGCAAACATGCACAAGGACACAAGGTGTTTGATGTTTGAAAAGCGCTCCGAGAATTGAGTTATTTATTTTTACATTTATGTGCATACATGGTGTTGTTGTTGTTATTGTTGTTTCTTCTTTTCCAGGAAGGACGAACCCAAAACAATTTTTTTTCTTTATTTTTTACTCAAAACACAAGGACAAGGACGTCGATGCCAACAAACAGAAGTCAGCTGTCGATCGTGTCGGGTGTTTATGAGAGAAAACAAAAACAAAACTGACACACATGCTCTTCTTGTATATCGCTAATGGAATGTTCCAGAGTTGTTCATAGTATGCGTTCTTGTTGTTGTTATTGTTATACCATGCGCTCTTCTAAAAAACTAGAAGGTCACACGCAGATACACACACACACATAAACACACACAGCACATTCGATTAGTTCAATTTGATTGCATATCTATGATAATGTATAAAAAAAAGGAAAGAATGAATTTAATTAACAAAACGAATGCATTCCCACATTCTGCAATCAAAAATAGAAATAAAAAACTTTCCACTATGACATCTGTATAGTTTCAGGTATAAATTTTACCATTAAAAATATCTACTGAGCCCATGGTAATTTGATAGGTTCCGTTAATTCGTATTTATCCTGAGAGAGAGTGAGAGAGAGATGAGCATGCGATAGTGAGGTAACATCAGTGTTGCCATATTTTTTTGAGCAAAAACTGCAAAAAGTAAAAACAAAAACTGTATTTTGGGGAAAAAAACTGTAACCTATAAAAACGAAAAAAACTAAAATTTTTAACTTGAAAAGCTTCTCAGTCACTTGCCCATCATTCCACCACACATTCTAAATTTAATAGGTCCAATAATACAATAATTTCCGCATGTTTGGGAGATGCTATGCTTTCTTGAACAGGGCAGAAATTTTAATTCCTATAACTTCTGGGAAACCTAATACAATAATGATGCAAAATTTGGGAAAAAAATTTCGCTCATTAGGCATGATTCGGAAATAAAAAACAATCGAACATACAAATTTTGTATTAATATTAAACCAGTTCTTGTAACACTTTCACCCAAAAAAAAAGAAATCAAAAAATTAAGTTATGTGATTTGCGTTATCGAAATAGCGTTTAACGCAAAAATGCTCTGAAATAGTTCAAATTAATTTATTTAAATAAATATGTAATAATATTAATAAAACCAAAAAAACTGATTCCTTTAAAATAATTCCTGTAAAATAAGTCAATAAAATTCATTTAAAAATGTATAAAACAAATATATGTTATTATTAATAAGAAACACGAAATAACATTCTTGTTATGACTAGTTAAAAAATTAAATGAGCATTCCTGGGTCCGATTTTTTGAGTAGTCATAGTTCACAAGTAATCAATAAAACAATTTTAAAAGCTCTTCAAATTTCTTGTATATTTCTCTTGATGCCACAAAATTTGTTCAATTTTATAATTTTTTTTAAGTAAGTCTTTTGTTCTTTTCAGCTAATTTTCGAATTTTAGTTTTGTTAGTATTAATTTGAGGAAATATTCTTTCCACATTCGCTACCTGCAAGTGCTACCCTGAAATTCAAATTGGGGAATAAAATGTAATATTTGAGGGGAATCTGTAAGACTGCATGACGACCGAAAAAACTGTAATTTACAGATAAAACTGTCAATATGGCACCGCTGGGTCAGGGCTGTCGTTCTGAAATTTTTTTGTGAAGCGAAATTCTTAAAAAATCGAAGTGTTTTTTGATGCGTAATAAGAAATTGACATATTTTCACAATTTATCTGGTTTTATGTGCTTAGTTTGAGGAAAAAAACTTTTGGTGGAGAGCTACCGTGTGGCAGACAAAATAAGGCTCCGACAAAACTTTTTGAACCAGGGTACATAATTCGTTTTAGGGAATTTTTCAAGCCAAAAACAAATTAGCAGAATTCTTCGAAACTGTCGCGTTTTTGCATAAAATCATTTAGAAATAAAATCCTCCACTCGCCTTCTAAATCGTCTACCTCTTCATTTTCAACCAAATTCTAATAAGTTATATGATAGAGCGTCATCAGTTTTGCTACATAGGTATTTAAATAAACACAAAAGGTCTCACAATATACTAATTGCAGTCGATACTTTGAAATTTACATTGCGCCTAAATTGTCGCGACGCGCCCTCTCGTGTAATTTTTCAGATCGTTAATCCCACCTATATTTTTGTTGTAGCATGGCATTGTCAATTGTACCAAATTTCTGTACTGTGCTATAAAGGGCTCTTGAGATATACCCAAAAAACTATTAGGATTGTATGGGAGGTGCCACGCCCACTTTCCTAAAAGCCATTATAAATAGCTATGTTTCATCCTCTTGCCCAAGAAAATATATTCTGGAAATATGACTTCAATCGGTCCAGTCGAGTTACATGATTACATACCCACAAAACTCTACGATTAGGATTTTTTTTTTCAGTGGCTTCGATTTTTTTTTATATAGTAAAGAATTTTTGCCAGAAAATCGCAACGTTGAGTTCAAACGCCCGCCATTTTGTTCAATAAAGATATTTGCAAAATTCTTTACGACAAAAACTGCATTACGGTATCAATTTTACGAATCTTTTTATTTTTGATGATCACGGATGAAATGAGAGTGATCGCCGCGAAGGACCTTTTCTTTTGCTGCAGTTGAAAGAGGGCATGAATACACGACCCATTTTGAAGACTTTTTAATAAAAAAAAATTAAACATATTCTCAAAAGTGAGTGCTTTCATTTGGGAGAAAAATCAATCCTAAAATTCTTATAAGCTTCCTTCCTTCCTTGCCTTTTTTCGAGCTTGTATATTTTTGGAGGTGTATATTCCCCCCATAGTTATTTTTTTTTAATGTTTCATTGTAAAACAACAAATTTAATCAATAATTTGTTTTGTGGGAAAATTACTCCATAAAGTTTAGTTTTATTTTTTTGTTAAAAAATAAAAACGTCGTGTTTTTATTGATGTCACTTCTATTATTTTGAACACAACTGTATATGTATGACCGTTGAAGTTTGGAAACTCTCTTCTTGCAATCGACTTTGTCGTCAAGGTCACGAGAGAGAAATAAATTATGTGTGCACCAGGGTTGCCACTTTCTATTTAATTATACAAAATCTGATAAATTTCGTATCTTTTTCGTAGATTTTTTTTATTTGACTGATTTCTGTATAATTTGACTCAAATCACTTTTGCATTAATATGTTTTGAATAAAAAGTATTTTTCGAGTTTTAAACAAAAATAAATAAATTCCTGTTGTCATTTAGCTTTAAATTATTTTTAAATTACCAAATCAAAAATTAGAGGCCGATGGATTCTTGGGAGAAACATGATAAAATTGATGAATCTTAGTTAAGTTTGAGTTGGAATGAACTATTTCAATATCTTTTGAATTGGAAACGTAAGTCAGTAGAAACTTTTGAACTAACAAGCAATGAAAAGATTGTGGGTATGAAAATCCAACTAGTGATGTTTGCAGGAACGACAAGACGCAATGATGAGTAGAAGTAGAACTGTAAGAATTTTTCAGTAGTTTCGGCAAGGTGATCCACACAGCTAATATGATTGTGCTGCTCCTTCAAAATTACCATGCCTTGCCTTGCCGTAAGTGAAAACGGGATAGCAGCTGTAATTTTTAATCAGCTTTGAGGCATCATCTCATTAAAATTCCCTAGATAGTCAGTGAAATAAAATTGAACTAATGTGTTAATCTATTTCTTTTCTTATAGTGAGATGTTCTTGTCTGGAGAAGACAAAACCGAATATAAATTTCAAAGCCGAGGGATAGTTATGGACAATGTTAAGCCAAATTCCCCCAATCCACCCAAAAAGTCTTTTGTTTCGTTTCTTCTAATTTTTCTATTTTGAAACGTCGCGGTTAAAGTTAAAAGAGTTTTTAGTAGTTTGAATGGGGGGAAAAAACTTAAAAAAGGAGCAGAGCAGACTAATTGTCGATAATATTGCTGCTAGATTTCATCTCACTTTTGAAACTTATGGGGCTCAAACTTTCACTCGGCGTTCATTTTGATATATAAACAAGCTTCAGCAGACTTTTGGACCTCAAAATGCTCAAAGACCTGAGCAAAGTTGAAAAAAATAAGTTAAAAATATATTTAATTTTGAAAAATTTAATCAAATATGCCTTACTCGAATTTTTTTTTTATTTTCAAAAGATTGAATAAAAATCTGTCGAAAACGTGTCAAACAAATTTTTCTAAATGCAATAGGTGATTAATTACATGGATCTGAAACAGGAGCTGTTTGACCAAAATGCCAAAATTCCATTTCCTCCAACTTGGCTAGTTTTTGATAACTACCACCCAATAGGACAAAAAAAAAAAAACATTGGCATAAATTAAAAATTTAATTTTATTTTGTACATAATTTTATTTATTTTTTTGTATAATCTCAAACAAAATTAGACAATTTCCATTCATTTTTTCATTGGCCAAGTGGCAACATTGGTAGGTATATAAATTATGATTTGTTTTTCAAACATATGAGAGACTGATAGAATAAGAGCGATAGAAAAAGAGATGTTAAAATTTTACTTTAGAGCAAAAGCGGCACTAGTGGCATTCTTAGCAAAAGTGAAACAATATATATATATAGTCATCACAACAACAGTGTATATAGAGACGGGCAAATCAGACGGCAAAACGGATTAAGGGGATATTCTACCCGAGATGGTCCGAAAAATCGATTTTGTTTTTATTTAATATTTTCGATGTAGACAACGAGTTTTATGAGAAAGAAGAGAGGGCAATGTATGGTCCAGGAATCGCAGATTAACCGCAAGTTACATCATTTGTAAGTACTAAGGCCGTATTTAGGGGTAGGTTTTGAGGGTTCTGACCCCCACCCCCTCCTGAAATGTGGAAACTTTCTTCTATTTTTTGATATTAATTGCCACAGGATGAAAAAAAGTCAAAATAAAATCTATTGAACAGTTTTTAAATATTTTTTACTTCCATCGGTTTCTTTCTAAAAAGTCAAATAAAAAAAAAATAAACTTGAAATCTTAGTTACACTATGCGACCAGATCCGATTTGTTCCTTTGACATGAGGGGTTTGACTTTGGGTACAAAAAGAGAAGGTGATGCTGAGCAATTTTGCATTTATAGTTTTTCTAGGTCAGTAACTGTTTTTGATTTACAGTTTCGGGTTTAGGGCCTATAATTTCTGGATTTCGAAGTTTGTAGCAAGCCAGTGTTCAGCTCTCCCATTTAAAAAAATGGCCAAAAATTATATTTTAGGGTTTTTGATCCCATTTTTTCTAAAACGTGGCGTGATGGGAAATTTTTGAACTCAGATTCGTGTTCAGTATAAAAAATTCATTCACAAACACTAGGAACCATTTTATTCGCAAAGCCCATGTAGGGCAGTAGTAGTGGATCAGCTCCAAAGTTCTAGGAAACAATCTTAAAATGTAATTAATTTTTTAACCCATTATTGCTCAGAGTACCCCTCAGAGTGCAGTAACTGCACGAATTTTGAGAATATAAGCCAACCTCATCCGGATTCCTAATCATGGCCCGAATTCCCACTGATAATCATTTGAAAAAAAATGAGCCTCTGACTATTTTTAGTATTTTTGGTAATTGTTTTGAGGTCAGGCTCATCATCGGTAATGGCATGTCAATGTCAACTTTCTTCGAATGAAAAGCCCCCCCCCTCACCCCCGAAAAAAATCCTGGCTACGGCCCTGGTAAGCACCATGTTTGTAAATCTTTAAACTCGTTTTTCTCGAAAGCATTTTTTTCGGGACGGTGGATACGATTCACAAAAAACCACTTGTCCAATTGATTTGAAATTTTACAAGGCTACTAAGCAAATGTATAGGTATGGCCTTATCTAGGATTATGGCCAAAGCATTTGTTTAACTAATGTTTTTAATGCAAAATATAAACAAAAACAGGGCAAAAAATCGTCATTTTTTTTCAAACGTCTGATTTAAATTGAAAATTGATTGATGGGTTACATTTTGTGTTTCAGAATATTTAAACCGGAGATATCATGTCCACCATGGAGCAACTATTTTCGGCAGGCTCAAGTTCGAGGCGTCGAATGAACCATTATTAAGAAAGATATTTTTAATATTAAAAACGAAAATTTTTGTTCAAAACCTGTAGAAAAACTTGCAAAAACCTCGAATAAAAATATTGAAAAGCTTTTCATTTACAACGATTTGAAAACATCGATATTTCGCACCATCTCGGGTAGAATACCCCCTTAAGTCGCTGTGCTGCTTTTGCTCTGAAAGAATCGTTATCAGGCGTGGCAACGATCTAACATAAATACAAAATTTACTGGCAAAATTCTGTTTTCAGTTTTAGTGTTAATCCCAATTTTATTTTACCTTGTAATTTATGCATATTATAAAGAAAAATTTAAAAAAAATTCTTCTTTTTTTTTGTTTGTTTTGAAAACTTATTTTAATAAAATTCTGGCAAAACGTTTTCCTTGCTATTGTTTGATGATTTTCTAAAGGTATTTTGTAATTTTGTTAGCCTAGAGGCTGACAATATTCAAAAGAAAGGTAAAAGAGCAGAAGATGTATGAATTTCTATGGAAGATGCCATTTTATCAGAGCAAAAAAATCGAATTATTTTAATGATTCACAAATTGATACTTTGGCAACAAACATATACCTATACAAAAAAAAAAAATTGTAAAAATAACAAACAAATAAAAATGAAAATAAAAATAGGTTTTGCTTAAAGCAATTTGAAAAAAGAAAATTCGTTTTCTTTCTTGTAACAAAAAACAAAAAAGGTAAAAATATCGTATGTAAAATGTAAACTCATATATTCGAATTCATTCACATCAAGCCATAGACTAATTTTATGAAATAAAACAACAACAATAAAATTGTAATAATGAAAAGAAGTAACTAAGCGTTTATAGATTAGGTTTTCAACATACGTACATACATACATACTGCCTTGAGTATGTAGTGAGATAATGTTCATTCGTTCATTCCCTGTTACCCTAAATTGGAATTTTTATGTTTCGCAATGCATTATGCAAATTTTGTTTCTTTTGCCACATATACATATACGGAAAAGTCAATTCATATCATTAAATATGGGGTTCCACTTGAGAAATTAAAGGTACCCTTGAGCGCACTATACCAAATAGGTACGAATACTATAACATACCGTATATAGCGTACAACAACCACAAAGAGAAAGAGCGTAAGATAAGTTCAAAAGAATTGCATTAAGACCTCTCAATAATAATAATAACAACAACAAAAACAATAACAGTTGCACAACTTGAGCATACGATATTGTGAGTATGTATTACACTTGCAAGAAAATGTTGGTAAAAATTATACAAAAAAAAAATGAATTTTTTACTCTTTTTAGATAATGATTTTTTGATCTAGCTGGTAAAGTGTGTCTCAACAAGAGATTTAATTTTAAATTTTAGTACTATTGTAACGAATCTTTTCCTGGTCTAAGGCTGGGGTAGTCTTAGGGACCTGCAGTGGTTCTTTTGTTACAAAACTTATAATTTGCGGGAGACCCTTATTTTCTATTTTAGACACAAAGACACCATGTATTTAATTCACAATTCTTTAATCTAGTATAAAAATAATTCAATCACAATTCAGATTTAACAATGATATAATTTTACTAGTGCTGCTGCAGGTAATGCAGGTTACGATTCTGGGGCGCTGTCTGTAGCGCTGCTGTACGTATTTCTGCTTCTCAGTGTACCCTGTGGTGTTGCTTTCCTTTCGTCATTTTCCTCTTGGAGACGAAGTCGGCTTACTACCATCCACCTCGATCAGTAACAAAGCTACAATACGTCGTGCACGGAAATAAGACCTGGAGTTTTCCAAACTTCGTTCGTTACTGGGTCACTGTGATACGTCCGTCACTGGGTTGGGGTTTGCTACTGGACTAAGTGTGTCATTGGGTCAGTGGTACACTGCTGATTATTCACCCGCACGTTTTTCCTTTAGCAGCTACCCGCAAACCTAGAGTTGTTGTCGCAACAAGTACTATTAGCACAATGAGAGAGAGAATTCTGCCTTGTTTGCCTCTTTATAAGCAGTTCTTTCATTTCTTCGACTAGAAAATATGATGTTATATTTCTGTTGCTTCACTGCCATTGGTTATTTCTAGTGGCGTGATGTTTATATGTACATACGAAGTTTTCAAATTTCGATCGTAGTACGCTGTGATGATGCTGTTATGTTTGTGTGCGATGTTGATGGCCTGATATGTTGTTGTTGTTTCGGGTGCAAAACGTTATTCTGTTGCGTTGTTGCCATGCCAGCTTCGCACTTTGTTGTTTTTATTTTGAGTACAGGGGCGTAGTCAACTATTGTTTGGTCATAATTTTTGCCACCAAATTTCGTCTCCACACTATTTTTCATATGTTAAAGCTAGAGCAGTCACTTTTTTGCAGTAAACGAGAATGAAGTGACGCCGCGCAATGAAATTGTGAAAATTCACTACAAAAATTATGAAAATTTGATGGAGGCAGTTCGTACTGCATTCAGTCGAAATAAAGCATCTTCTCGTCCAACAAACGCCTCGTTCAAGTTGCGGATTTAAAAACCTCAACTCGTGCTCGCTCAGCCAGTTCAAGTGGAAATAATGGTAATGCAGCTGAAAGGGTTGCACAAGCTAGTGACCAATTTTATTTTTTTTAACTCAAAAGTTACCAGATCAAAGCTAGTGGGCGAGTGACATACCTTGTACAATTTAGGATACAAATTTAACATAATACTAATTTCGACCATACGAACATGCATACATAAATGAGAATTCTAATGCACATCATCTGATATGGCACCTTGCAAGTGAATAGGGGAGGAATTTTATCTAACTAGTTAACTAAATATATAATAAAATATTAAATATCTGATGGGGAGGCTTAATTAAATGTGCCATGTCTATGACAATGCAGTAAAACTATGATCTCTTCAAAACTAAAAACTCTTATCTTATTCGGGGATGAACTTAAGATTTGCGATTAGCTGCCACCTTGATATTGATGAGAAAGAAATTTTCGAACTTTTCCTGCCCGACTCTACCAAGTACTAAACTAAATACCTTTGGCATATCTTAGAGGATTTAACTTTGAAATAAGTGAGGACTCAGACGTCCAACTATTTTTTTGGTTTTGTGGCCTGATACATTAGGGTTTTCTTTTCAACTGAGGTAGTAGTATCAAAAATTGGTCTTTCCGTGCTTAACCCTCTAGTTCTCAAGCCCGCCTCTAGACGGCCTTCACCAAAAGGGATGGAATTGCCACCATAACAGTTTTCTGTTGCTTCATTTGGAAATTTGAAGTCAATTGGAGTCACTTAGAGTCTTTTGGACTCAAATAGTCAAATATACTCAGGTCTCTCATACTGATTCTTTCATAAATACTCAGTTTTCCACAAAACACATGCCACAAATAATATAACAATATCACAAATTATTCACTTCAAAAAGGTTTGCACTTTTTGCGGTAATTCCATGCAACTCGTGTTTCAATGTAATAATTAATACTTTTTACTAATTTATTTAATATTAAAAAGAAAATGTTTTGACAATAATTTCTGCCAAACTGACATTAGAGTATTGTAAATGAAATAACAAGGTGTATTACCTTAAAAATGTATTAACAATATCAAATTCCCAATTGACTTCAAAATCCCAATTGACTCCAAAAGACTCCAAGTGACTCCAATTGACTGCACATTGCCATTGACGCCAAATGACTGCATTTGAGTTCAAGGTTACTCAAAGGACTCTAAGTGACTTCAAATGACTTCGAAGCAGTCATAATTTTAGAGTCATAAGATTTGCAGTCTCATGATTTCAAAAAAAGACTGCACTCCCTTGACTCTAGAAAAGACTTTTCTAAATGAATAACCAATCGGCGACTCCAAAAAGGACTTCCAACTGCATTTTTTATTCTGGAGTCAAATACATTATTCAGTAACTGCAATCATGAATTGTCGGTTATTAGCTGTGACTTCAAGGTATTGCAATTAAATTGATTGCATTCTTTTACAGCTCTGGTATATTGAATCATTGTTCAGACTCACTGCTGTCGTTCCGGGAAGAAGGAAATATGATCGGTTCACTTTAATAATGCTAAACACTTGAAAACACTACAGCTTATTAACTATTCACCCTGTTTTCTAAAGTCTGGCAAACTTGTTTTTCACAAATGGAGCGGAATCAACTAAAAGAAAAAAACGCGTTTTAATTTTTAAAATTCAACAAAAATATTTACGTAAATAACTTAAGCATTAAAATGTGAACGAATTATACTATTATATTTTTAAGTAGGTACCTATATTTTTTCTTTTGGTGTATGTAAGCAGTCAGGCTACCGCATAGGGAATAACAACAACTGTAGATAGAAGTTGAATGGCGAGTGGATAGGAGCGGGGAGTAGAGAAGAAGGAAAGATTAAAACAACATTTGCCGCATTAAAATAATGACAATTGACAATTGACTTGTCAAAATGTAACACTTACACATGATTTTTATTGTGGTTCGCAGAGCATGGCATTGATGCGAACCAAACAATTGCGAAGAGTTTGAGTGTATAGAAAGACAATGAAGAAGGGAAGAGGCGGTGCACTGACGAGTATATGAGGTTATACCTAACATGTTATATACACAAAGACCATAATGCACCGCAAAAACCAGAAAAATTTAATGTGGAAATGTAAAAATAACAACAAAAAGAAAAATAAATGATGGAAGGAAAGAAATAAACTGAACGGAAGCAATGGATGCAGCAGTGTGACAAATTGCCATTATATGCGAAAATTATGTTTGACATTTCTGCAGTTTTTTTTTTTTTGTTTTTGTTTTTATGTATGCTATAAAATAAATTGATTGACAGTTGGATAATGGTAAATAACATTTGCAAATAAACGAATGGCAAAAAAAAAAAAATTAAGAAAATTGGTAAAATATTTGACAGTAGGAGTGAAGTGAAGTGAGCTGAAACAAGCCATTCAAAATATTTATCGCTTTTATTCTTATGCAAAAGGTGAATTTGTGAAGAGCAATCAAAAGCATGGAGTGGGGATCTATTCTTAAATTTCGCAATGGTTGAAATTTGAATGAATTTTTTTCTTTGCACCTTATTGACAACAACAATTGTTATTGTTTCGCTCTCTATCTCAGTATAGTCAAAGAGCAAGAACTGTTACATGACTAGTTTGCAAAAATTACAACAATAACAAGTAAAATGTGTGAATAGAATTGAGTGCAAGATCTCTGGACAATGTTGCCAACTCTTAATTTTCAAAATCAGTTAAAATCAAAAAACGGATTTGTTTGTTTTATAAATTTAAAAAAAAATATTTCTAAATAAATTTTACAAAAAAAAAATATTCATTTAAAATCAAAAATCGAAAAACATCAAAATTACTTTAAATTAATTATTACAAGAAGAGACTGGGGTATTGTGGACCGCATTTTCATTTTGGCTCAAAATTCCCAAAAAAAGTAACTTTTTCTGAAAATTTCAAAGCTTGAATTTGTAGCACGAGAAATAATCTCTCTTTGGGTCGCAGCAGTTAGGTCAAATTATATTAAGTTATACAATTTATATCAGTTGGCGCAAAATTATGTTTTTGAGATTTTTAAAAATCTCAGGGAATTATGGACCATTTTGTGAATCGATTAAAAATTTAAAAATTTTTTAGAAAAATCTTATTTTTAATTCAAAATGACAGAAAATTCTTTTTTAAGAGAAACAAAGTGAAATGAAGTGAAAAAAGGCAATGAAAATCAGTCCCAATGTTTGCAAGTCCAATAACTTGCAGTCATTTCGGCACATGCCAGGAGAACAGCTCGATTGCTCAGGTTGCAATGGATGGTAATTTGGCGGTTCATCTTTTTTGGCATATTGCCGAAAGACTTATGCGGTGTTGCTAGTCCGTAACACAGTGCAAACTTCACGCAAAATTTCTTGTCTGTGTGGAAGGCTTAAGATTCCGCGAATATTATGAACATACATATTTACCTGAGTTGGGTTTCGAAAAATGTGATCAAATTAAACGAAAAATTATCAAAGTATCACGTTTCTATTTGCTATCGAAGCGAGGTAACAGTGCGTCAGCGATGCCAACTTGCGGGGAATTTTACTGGGTGCGGGGAATCCGCTGTTTTTTGCGGAGAATTTGAAGTCGTTCAGCATTTAGTCATAAAAGTCTGTAGAATATTTTTTGTCAAATTTTATGTAATGTAAAACGTTTAACTTACGCAATATTTCATATTTTGAGTCTTAAAATCTTCGTCTTTTCTTAAGTGGGTCCTGCGATTTATTGGTTTATAGAAATCGATTTTTAAAAAGGAGTGCTATTTGAAAGTATTATATTTCGAAAGTATTTTGTGAAAATTTCAAAGACGCGGAGTGCTTTCGTAGATATAGCCGATAATAGCGCCGAGTGTCAGTCAGGCGAAAACAGTCGCGCGGCGCTTCGACTTCCCTTTCGACCGTTCAGAAAGCCATGACTTCTCCTTTGAGAATTTTAATGTCCAAAAGTGGGCTGAACTTCTAGTAACTCGAAACACCCCATCTCGTTCAAATTTGGTGTGGCAACTACTACCCAATAGGATTAAACTTTGTGCAAGCTTGAGCCGGATCGATCTTGAGAGTGGATTCCCTTGAAGTGAAATCTTCCATGTGCCAAAAGAATTCCGGAGTCAGAAAGTACATTTCTATTAATCTACCAGTCCCGTAACTTTTGGACCGAGGAAGTTCAGGGTCGCCTTAATATAACCCTCATTGATGTCAATTTTAAGTAATTTTTCGTTTGTGTAAAATGTTTATATCGATGCGGGGAATCCGATCGAAAATCGGGGAATCTCTCGAGGGCTATCGGGCAGAAAGAAAAAATGAGTTGGCATCCCTGCAGTGCGTGTACGCCAGTCAAGTACTGAAGAGAGAAAGAGCTTAACAAGAGGTGAGCTGATTACAGTTATTTGCAGCTGTCAACCACTACTAGGAGGAAAAATATGACGCTGGTCCGCAATTCCCTGTAGTCCACAATGCCCCAGTTTCCCCCATACATTTGTGAATGTTGTATCAAGTAAACTCTTAACGGCTGACGGAATTTTCAATACAATATTTCTCTGGTATCTGGGTATAAAATTGGATATATGACAGCGGTATTAATCGGAAACTTGAAAACTACGAAACAACCACTAAATTGATGCAGGGATGCATGTCGCTAATACCATTCCAAATCGTCTGATAAAATTTTCTGATATATTAATTCTTTACAAAAAATGTTAACTAAAAGATCCAAAGAAAGCTTTTTTGGGTGAGACGACTACAAATAAACAACTCTACATCTATTTATACCAAAATTAGCATATATGCTCATGGAACTCCCAGACAGGTCATAAAGGTTCTTTGGGTTTTTATAGAGAACCATACCAAATGAAATAATAATGAGGTGATTAACTCCTTGAGCTGCGCACCACTGAAATGTTGACAAAATAACGTAGGAGTTTTTCCGGCTAGGTTTATATAAAATATATATTTACAACTTCCCTTCCACAGCTTGTCCATTGGTTATATAGGTAGTTACATAGATTGCAGTGTCTGTCTAGAGAGGTCTGAACGACCCATTGTGATACCACATGATTGGACCAACAATTTAACGCCAATTCCGCACGCGCTTATCCATTGCTTCCAAACAATTTTGTCATATAACTTTATGTTTCGAAGAGATATTCTCCTTTTTAGTCTAAATAAATAAAAGTTACCAGCGGCCGAAGACCATCGCTGTTAGCGCCTAGTAATTTAAGTTTATTTATGTAAATAAATATATTATAAGTAAATAAAATAAAAGTTACCAAACACTAGAAAATTTATCTTAGCGCAGTTTTTAAGTAATCGGCCACCATGGCCGAATATTGAAATTAACTTAATGAATAATGCATAAATTCGGTCACCTTACCAAATGCACAAACAAAATCATCTCTTATAGCCTTTGCACGACGGGTTAAATCTATTTCTGTGTTGTCGTATCCAAAAAAATATCACCAGTTTTCTTATTATTAGTAAAATAACAACTACTACTGTTACTACTGTCGTTACCCTACCGTCTATCAAATTGAGAAAATGCGCTAAGCAGTAAAACACTTTTTCCCCACGTTTTAATTTTCAGAGACCAGTAAATTTAGTAAAAAAAAGCGCTGAGTTGGCAACACTGTTTAAGAAATTCTTTCTGTTGCAATTGTTCTAAATTGCTGTTAGTATTTTTTTCTCTTCGAAGCCAGAGCGAATGATTTTTTTCACAAAATTATAACAACAAAAACACATACAAGAGATGAGCACGAGGCAGTTACGACTTGGCAGTTTAACCCTATCAGAGCCCACTAACACATTTGTGCGGTTAGAATCTGACAAGAATGAAAGCTTTCGTTCTTTATTAAAAAAAAAAAAAAAACTAATGTTTGATATTGTTGTTGTCGTTACAACTTCATTTTTTATAATATTTTATTTGGGATTGAAATGATTAAAACGAAAATCTTCAATTTATGTAGCAGCTTGTTAGACAGTAAAAAAGGAGGGAGGTTAGGTCGCTGGGTGGATTACTTGCTTTGCACAATGCTAGACGCTGCTTCTCCTGGGGAAATCAGATTGTTCCAAATTCTGCAGTATAGAAATCAAGTTGAAAAGAAATCCGACCCAATGTGGTCCAATTATTAAAACAGCACTTTGAATTGAATACCTTTTGAACTTCACTACACTTTAGCTAGACACCAACTTATTTTGGGTCACTTGCAGTGACTATTATTTAATCCAATAACAAAAAAAAAAAATAACAAATAATTATTATGAAGATGACCTAGAAACACAACTATAGAGGTTATTGTTGATAATTCTCTACATTCTCCATCTTCACGCTTGGAAATCTCGATTCGTCATTAATCTAATTTGTGTAAATATGTAAATATGTATTGAAAGTTGTGATATCTCAACTCAAGTAGAAACTGTGCAGCTGCCTTTATACAAAACTCACACACATACATACATTCACTTACTGTCTCCCTCTCGAGCTTACCCCACTCTCGGATTGATATGTGCCAACATTTGAGCTTGGTTTGCTAATGCATGCATATGTAAATCATTTTTATAGTCAATAGCACGCGTATTTTTTATCTCGTGCGATTTGAATGTGCTAGCTGCCTGCTTGCTTGCTTTGTATGGTTTTTATTTGTTGCGGTTAAAATATTACATTATTTTGTTGTTGGTTTTGACAGTGATTGCTGTTGTTGTTATTGTTCTATTGGTGCTGTTGTTATTATTCGATTTTGCATACATGGCAGAGCAAAAAGAATCAACGTTCATTGTATTATTTGCTTACAGCAGCAGCAATGCAAACAGCAGAGATAGATCGTAAAATAAATATGCGTTGTGTGTATGGATATGAATCAATTTTATACTTTGCATTGAATTGTATATCGATTCCACAGTTTCCCAGTTGCACAGATTTTGATTACTCTTAAAGGGAGTAATAAATTATTGTTTCTTTAGTATACTAAAACGTGTAATTAACCCTGATATGTCGAATATTCTACATGTAGTACACTTCAGGCATGTTTGATTTTTATTAAATAACAATACATTCACTAGGATGATTGATTACACTGCCCTGCATGGGTTTTGCGAATAAGATTTTTACTAGAGTTTCCGAATGAATTTTGCTAAATGCTAAACACTAAACTGGGTTCAAAAACTTCTCATCACGTCACGTTTTCGAGAAAAAAAAAGGGATTGAAATCCTTAAAAACACAGTTTTTTTTGCCATTTTTTAAAAATTGTGGAGCCGAACCCTGACATGGTGAAAACTTTGCTAATATCAGAAATAAAGGCTGAACCATGCCCTTTTAAATGAGCCCTAAATGGTTAACATGCACCCTTAGAGCAGGGGGTGTGTTTACAAAGCAACTTAACCTAGAATGGTCAAAAAATCGACTTCTCAATTTTTGTGTTTTCTTGAAGAATGTCTGGTGAAAACTTCAAGAATAAATTTGTAGAAATAACGGCTGCTTGCCGCCGCTAAACAGCTGGATCAGACAGGTAGAAAAAGTCATTTCGCAACTTTAAAAGGAGTTTTTCTCGAAAATATTTTTCCCAAATAGGTGACCCAAAATATATCGACAACCGTTGAACGATTGACTTGAAATTTTTTGTGGTTATTATCTACATATGTAATTATCTAGTCTTTTTTTTAGTGACTTAGACTTTGTTTTATCAGAAAAAATAATGACGAGTTTTTGTCTAAAAGTCGCTACGTTAAGTTCCAATGTCCGCCTTTTGTCAAATAAATATATTTTTAAAATCACCTACGACAAAGACTACATTATAGTGTCAGTTGTAATAATATTTTTGTTTTTTTTTTGTCTCTGACGATTACAGATGAAATGAGAGTGATCAACGCGAAGGACTTCTTTTTTTGACATTTTCGACTAATATTGAAGATTAAAAAAAAAACTAAACTTATTCTCAAAAGTGAGTGTGTTCTTTTAGAAAAAAATCAATCCGACAATTCGTAAAGGCTTTATTAAAAAAATTTACAAAAATTGCCTCCTCCTTTTCAAGCTTTTAGATGTATATTTCCCCTTATGTCACGTGGCTTTTTTTTCATCGTGGGAAAAATTTACTGTTTATGACTTCAATCATTTCCAATAACATTTTTTTTTCTTTTTAATAAATTAATTTTCACAAAAATATAAGTATTTCGTTTAACTTTACCTTAACTCTATTTTTGCAAATTTTAATTTTAGGGCAACAATTTTCCGCATTCTCCAGTCTTTGGAAATAATAAACATTCACTAAATATGTTTATTTCTGTTGCTATACCAGCAGAAATATGAAAAATGATGACTTTACGTTCATACTTATTTAAAAAAGTTTTCTTAACACAATAAAAAACCGGTTTATACGATAAAAAAAACCGGGTTTACTCGATATTCCAAAAATCGGGATTTAAAAAAAAAACCGAACGATACAAGGCAGAAAAAACAGGTGGAAACCGATTTGAAAAAACCCAATCGATCACCCTAATATTCACCCAAAATCAAAAATTTCTGTATTGTACTACATAAAGGTCATTCGGCATGTCTGGGTTACTAATGGAGATTTTTCTTGTACCTAAGAAAAAGCAACAACAACAATTGTCAAGTGAGTCCATGCAAAAAAAACAACACTAGAGTGAGAAATAACGTGAGAATAAGAGAGTGAGAGATTGAGAGAGGCTTTATTGCTCGTTGCCGAAGAGCAATCATGCTATCTTTATTACTCTATTTATAACTCCACTATTCTTTGCCAATGATATGCAATGTTAAAATGGAGTACAAATGCAAAGAGAGCATCAGATGATTACTCACTGTATCATCCTAAGTGCAACTGGGATGCGTATGTGTGCAAGTTTTTATGTAGGTGTGTGTATTTGTTTACTTAAAATTATCTTATCGCGTCGCATATGCCACCTAAACAAATCGAGTATATAGAAAAACACAAGGCATTCTACCAAAAAGAAAACGCAGCAGTAAACAAGAAAAGGGTTCCAAATCAAACCGAAAGATTGAAAAATATAAAAAAAAAAATAAAAGAAAATATAAATAAATAAATAAATATACCTACACAAAGAGATGCGGTGGTGACATTCGCGAGTATTACTTTTTTCATTACTTTTCTTCTTTTTTTTTTCTCTTTATTTGTTACATTTTTACACATATCCACCAGGAAAAAAAAAACAAACAAAAAAACTATAACAAAAACCTAAAGCAAACATTTGACATAACGCAAAAGATTGCAGCAGTAGCGACGACATCAACAAAGCAGTTAGCAGTTAGTTGGTGGAAGAAAAAAAAATACTTTCTTTGTTAAAGATTTTAGGTAAATACGTGTATGTCGGCAATTATGGTTTTATTAGAGAGAAAAATGCCGACACACGTATGTACGCACACTTACACATATTTACCCTTCTTGCGTCCTGACTGACTGAGGAAGGAGCTAGCACACAAACAAAAGAGATGATGACGAGAGCAGCAGCAGCAGCATCAACCGCAGCAGCGTTCGCAGCCCCGATAAAAACAAAAAGACCAACAACAACAAAGTAGTACTCGTATGTTTTCGAAGAAGACAAAGAAAACAAAAACAAAAGCAATAACCAAACGATGATAGGCGAGAGAAAATATCAACAACATGCAGTCTACCTTATTGTTGTTGTTGTTTTTGTTATGTTGTAATTGCAAACCGCAATATGTATATATATATATATATATAGAATTTGCTGTTGTTGTTTTTGTTCTTAATGCTGTTGGTGCCACTGTTGTTGTTGTTGCTGCTGTCGCTGCTTTTCTTTTATGTTATTATTGGTGTTATGCCGGCATATTTGCCTCATAAAATATATATAAATATATTCTTTGTTTTTGTCTTAAGTAGATGGTACACATACATGTATGTATGTCCCCAACAACAACAACAACAGCTTAAGAAGTTTTCACTCAGTCACAGCTTCCTCAATTAATCTAAACGAGATTCGTTACGCAAATAACGTTATGATAATGCGACAAGCACGTAGAGTAAACTTAACTCAAAGAAACTAAACTAAAAGCAACAAATATGTAGAAAAGTAACTTGAAGCTAATCAAAACCGACTCCTTTAGTACCCTCCATATATTATATGTAGATTTAAAAAGATTGGGTGAAATAATAACTTAGACTAAAATAATATTCGACTTTTAGTTTCAGTTTTTTGTTTTTGAAAAATACCCCGGAAATGATAAAGGGGGGAAAAAATATAAAGTGCATAAACAGGGGGAAAAGAAAGACCTAAAGCAGCAGTTCCCACCAGTGTTGAAAAAATAGGTACAATTTTAACTTTTGCCGACTTTTTTTAACTATAAGGTGCATTAGGTACAATTGGCACATTTTAGGTACAATTTGCAATTGGCCACAATAAATTTAACACTTAATTACAAAAAAAAATATATATATGGGACATTCTCTGTCAATGGGAGACCCCATCCCCCCTGCCCAAAATTGGTTAAGGTATTTTAAAGCAACATTTGGGCTCAAATGAAAGCTTATTATCTCTAGTTTCAAATGCAATAAGCCCTTTTTTGATTTTGGATGATGGCGGACCAATATGGCAGCTGCAAGCCTACCACCTCACCATAAAATAATAGTTTTATTAAGCGTACGTTTACCCAAGTCATCATAAAAAACAGATAAAGTTTTTTTTCGTATATTTTTTTCGCTGAATATGATTCACGGTAAATGTTACATGTTGTTCCTAACCTCAAAAAAAGGTCCAAAAAGGCTGTTTTCCGGGTCTCACGCCTACCCAAGTCATCATAAAACGACGGAAAGAGCCTATTTTTGTGTAGTTTCAGCTGATGAACATAAATCTAATATTATTTTCCACGAAAAATGTTACATGTCGTCCCTAACCTCAAAAAATGAAAAATCCCAAAAACCTTTTTTTCGTATCTCACGTGTCCCAAGTCATCAGAAAACTTCATAAATGACTTATTTTTCAATGTTCATTCCACAACTTGGCTGTAACATACTTTTAGCGTTACCCAGAAACAACGACGTGAACTTAGTAAGTCTCTGTTTCCTTTGCGGTGCTTTATTAGAGTGAAAACAAAATTAATAATGAAGTTTGATCAAAATGAGTGAAGAAAAAGAAGTACGTCTTAAAATTATTAAAAATTTTCAAAAAAATCTAAATTGGTCCTACAAAAAATTGGCCAAAGAATTGAAGGTCTGCCGTCAAACTGTTTCCAATGTTATTAAACAGTTTCAGAAGAATTTGAACATCGATAGGAAACCTGGTTAGGGAAGAAAAAAAGGATCACATGATATTGGGAAAACCAAGAAAATAGAAAGCATATTGAAAAGATCTCCAAACACATCTGGTAGAAAAGTTGCCCGGTTAGCCCAGTGCTCTGACTATTTGGAGCGAAAAGTTAAAGCCAATGCAGGTTTGAAAATATACAAAGTTCAAAAAGTTCCAGACAGGAATGCTGCAAAAAATTTAGACGCCAAAAGTAGGGCACGGAAATTCAAATCGAATTTCATACAAAAATATTCATGTTGTATAATGGACGACGAAACGTATGTACTGGCAGATTTTACACAGCTTCCGGGTCAAAATTTTTATGTTGCTGATGCTCGAGGAAATGTAGAAGAACAATTTAGAATTCAAAAGCAGACAAAATTTCCTAAAGAATTCCTGGTATGGCAAGCTATATGCAGTTGCGGTAACGGCAAAAGAAGCAAGTCATTTGTTACAGTGGGCTCTATAAATACCGAAATATACATCAAAGAATGTTTGAAAAAAAGACTTCTTCCTTTCATAAGAGAGCACAATGTGCCCATATATTTTTGGCCCGATTTGGCATCATGTCACTACGGCAAGAAAGCTCTGGAGTGGTACAAAAGGTACCAAAGTAATAACATAGTTTTTGTACCAAGAGAGCCCAATCCTCAAAATTGTCCGGAGCTAAGACCAGTGGAGAGATATTGGGCTCTTGTGAAAAGAAAGAGCACAAAAAAGGTGTCCCAAAATATCGAAGATTTTAAAAGGAGATGGGCAAACTGTTCCAAAAATGTGTCTGAAACAACTGTCAAATCTCTAATGGAAGGCTTACCAAAAAAGGTCAACGAGTTCATAAATAGTGGTTAGAACTATAAATCTTATATTTTTCTGTAATTTGTAAAATATTATCAATTAAATAAAAAAAAAAATCAAAACTCTTAGATCAACTGTTTAAAAATTATTGAATTTTATATATGTTAAAATTTTTTCGATCTCATTTGAAATACATAAAAAGAAATACTAAAGCTAACATCTTCCATAAAAATCCAATGTACCCTCAATTTGAGTATAGCGCATCGCAGAAAAGAAACTAAGCTCTAACAAAGTCGTAACATAATTATAGCGATTATTATGACAAGTATTTTTGCGTGGGTGTAATAACCAAACATATTCACATATGCACATAAAATCTATAAACAGAGAATGAGAGAGAAGAGAAAATGAGGCCGCTATTGAAAAAATAGAGCATAGAAATATTGATGATGCCACTGCTGCTATGATTACAACAACACCAAAAGCGGCATTGCAATTTCTTCATATTTTCACCAATTTTATGATATTAATAAATAAAGTAGTTTATATAGATTTCAGTTTCCATTTGAATCTTCAATGATTTTGCGTTGAGCGTTGGCTTGACTTCCTTTTCTACTTTCCTTCCTGTTTTTATCCTACATTCTTCGTTTTAGCTTTTACTTTTATCGTCATCAAAAAAAGGAGGCAAATTTATGATAAAGTAACAGCAGAAACAGCAGTTGGAAATAGTTATGGAGGTGGAACCAGCAGCAGCGACAGCCGAAGTTTAAGACGTTATACATTGCAAAAGAAGCTTCCGTATTTTAACGCCTTTACGCTTTACGGAAATATGGTTTGCCGGTGTTAAATGTGTGACTTTGTGTGCAAACACTACGTTTAACTGAAATAGTGACACTATGCGTTGAGTTGGTCTTACCACGTAAAAACAAATTCAAGGCAAAATGCCTTAGAAGAGCCCAAAAAAAAATGTTCCTATATATGTGGACTATAGTGTATATGAAAAAAAGAGATTCACATCTCTCTTCTTTCTTTTTTTGTCCTGGTATTGAAGAGTCTATGTATATATTTTGTGTTCCGTAGTAAAAAGATTGTTCATGCGTAAAACTAGATTTCGGTTATGCGTATCGTGTTTTTGTCATACATTTTGTATCCATTCACATTCATTCAATTCCAACAACCAAAACAACCAAATTACGAGAAAAAAAACGAACGGGTTTATAGGGGAGACTTGGTTAATATCAGTGTTTGGTTTTAATTAAGTGTTTGCTAAAAATGGACACTCAGGCTGAAATTCGAAAAATCATTATGAAAGTTTTTCAACAAATTCACTTAAAAATTGCACAAAACTTTTAAAATGTCCCGTCAAACTGTTTTTTTTGAAAAACTATAATGACAATTCAGACAGCTGGGATCTGGCAGAAAATGTACATTAGGTGAAATTACACAGAGCTAAACGTGTCACGGATATTTTCCATAGAAATTCAAATGCTTCGGACAGAAAAGTAACTCAAAAATGCAATTGATCTGAATCATTTGTCCGCAAAGTGAAAAGGAAATCTGGCCTTAAAAGTTCAGAAAGTCACAAATCGGAATGCTACGAAAAACATTGGGGTAAGAATTGGAAGAAAAAAATTTCAGGCAAACTATGTAATAAAATTTCAGTGTTACATCATGAATGACGAAACGTATGTATTGGCGGACTTTTCACTGCTTCCAGGCAACGAGTTTCAAGTAGAGTTTTTTCCTAATGGAGTTTTCTAAGAAATTTCTCGTATGGCAGGTCAGATTCAACTGCAATAAAAGAAGCCAACCGTATGTGACTTCTGGGTCAATAAACACGGATATTTATATTCTGACCCTCTCCCCCCCCCCCCCCCGAAATGTGGAATCTTTATTCTAATTTTTTAGATTAATTGCCAATGGATGGAAAAAAAGTCAAAATAAAATCTATTTAACGATATTTTTTACCTCCATCGGTTTTTTATCTAAAAAGTCAAATATAAAAAATAAATTTGAAATCTTAGTTACACTATGGGTTCAAATCCGATTTGTTTTCTTCGACATGAGGTTTGACCACGGATTCAAAAAGAGACGGTGATACTGAGCACTCCTGCATTCATAGTTTTTTTAGGTCAGTAACTGTTTTTGATTTAAAGTTTCGTCCTGAATCAGTTTGAAAAGTTTAAAAATTAATAAAAATATAAAAAATGATCGGATCCTTGTAAAATAAGACTTGCTTGAACCCCATTTTTTTCCTAAAACGTTACGTGATAAGAAGTTTTTGACCTCAGATTCGTGTTCAACGTGAAAAATTCTTTCGCAAAAACTCCATTCTGGCTACGGCCCTGAAAGCATCATAAAGGCTTTGATGGAAGGAATTCCTGAAAAACGATACAAGTAACCAGTGCAAAAAGGGGGGTTACGTTCCAAGATCTTAAAAGACGATTGTTACGTTACGAGGGGGGAGGGGTGGAAGTAGTATGTTTTTACGATGCCTAACGACTAGAGGGAGGGGTCAAATTGGTTACAAATCGCGTTAAGTAATGTGTGAATCGCTTCTTATAATATATATAAGTCCCTTCTATCCCTCCTTTTATAAATGCAACGTTTTTCCCAATATGTATTTTTAGTATCCATAAAAGCATATATTTTTCCATCTTAAGGGTACAAAATATTTTCTAGGCCGCACTATCTGACTTTTGCGTCGTCCAAACCGTACCAAGTTCCATCCAAGGTTTGATCTAATATTTTAAGTACCGCAAGAACGTACGTTTTTTTCCAGTGCAAAACTTTTAGAAAGCGTCTTGTCAGGTGCGCCATGAAAAATTTACTTTTTTTGATACTTATGATAAACTGGAGATCCTTGCTATATTTTTTGCGTCCAATAAATCATTTAATTCTCATCAAATCATTAAAATTTCTGATTTGTAAAATTGCCCCCGATCTCCCCATGTACATGGTGGCAAGAAATTTAGAACAATTTACTCAGATTTTATAATATGATGCATACAGTTGCTCTCAGTTTAAGTTAAACAGACAATTTAAATAGAAAAAATTATATAATATTTTGCAATCTAGATAATACAATAGGATCCATTGCTGAATAAAGCGCGGTTCACGCCAAATTGGCACGCAGGAAAGTTGCTGTATCTTTTTAACCAGAACACTCAGAATAACAAATAATGCATTAAATGATAAGTTTAATATTGTGTTTTAATACTATAATATTAAAAGATTTAAATTTCTTTGTTGTGCAAAAAGTTCCGGGTATTCCTTTTAATGGACCCCATCAACCTTTGAACATCAGCTCTGGATACTTTTGCGGCTATTTGGTTCCATTTTAGTAACATTGAATTCACATTTTTGACAATACCTGCATTTTTCTTCAACTTATATTTTGTAATAGCCCAGTATTTTTCGATCGGTCGAAGCTGGGGGCAATTGGGTGGATTCATATATTTGGGCACTACATCTACTTTATTTGTCTGATACCAATACATGGTTTTCTTAGAGTAGTGGCAACTAGCTAAATCAGGCCAAAGCTTCACTCGCGAATGGTGGTGACGAACAAATGGCAATAGCCGTTTCGAAAGGTACTCTTTGATGTAAATATCAGACGTCATAGAAGAGGATGTCACAAATGCCCTGGATTTGAGACCACAGCTTCAAATATCCTGCCACACCATTGCTTTCTTTGCAAATTTATCCATTTTTATGTACTTGCATTTTGAGGGTACATTACCACGATTCATTGCCATATAAAATTTTTGACCTGGAAGCTGTTTAAGATCAAATTTTACTTATGACATTGAATTTGGTCAAAACATTATTATAAAGAAGACGAGCACGTTTTTTGGCCAGCAAATTCTGTTTGTCTGTCCTATTTGGATATTTTATAGCACGATAGCACTTTAGCCCAGCTTTTATGCGTATTCGTCTAGCAGTACTTTTGCTGGTATTGAATTTTTTGGCACGATCGCTATCAGATAGTCCGGGATTGCTTTTGATGGACCTCAAGATCTTTGCCTTTAATTTTAGGTTGGTGCTTCCCGTTTTGTTCACAACTTTTTTAGCACTTTCAACACTAAGAGTTTCTTTATATCGTTTTATAACTCTACATACCGTTCTTTTGGAGATATTTAACACTTTCGCAATATTTGAACCAGACCACGACGGATTTTCAATAAATTTGTTCACAATCAATTTTCTATTTGCAGCTTCCATTGTGCACACAATCACAAACTTGCGATCAATTAATATGACGGTAACGGTATTGTAAACAAATCCCAGTAAAAAATTTGTTGTTCTTATGACTAGGGGCGACGTGGTGACCACAACAAAGCGTGCCAATTTGGCGTAAACCGCGCTTTATATAAATAACATTAACTGTTTATGTCTTTGCACTCCAGAATTTTAATATTAATTAATCAATGATCATACCTTCATATATTTTTATTTCCATTATCTATTGGTGATAAGGAGCAGTTGCATCATTTAAGCGATTTTTATTCTAATATTTTTTAATAATTTTTTAATAAGAATTATTTTAATTTTGAATATGCATTTATTTTTTCCAAGAAAAAAAAAAACATTTGTGACTATTCATTTCAACTGCATACATTTAAGCTGTGAGCCACTGTATTTCCCATGCAGTTCGCCTACCCCTCATAATCCAGTCGATTTGTACTCCACTCTCGCATATTATTTCTCCCACTTCCGCTCTCTTGCTGTAATGTCACCCAAAGGCAGTAAAGAAGGAAAAGGGTTTTTAGCAAAGCATTTAACTAACGGTTTTCTGGTAAAATATCTCGATTATAATTCTCCACTCCCTCGCTCTCTCTCTCTCGCTCTGTGTTTGAAAGTGTCTGCAGTGTAATTCTGAGCACGTTTACAAAATAAAATAACAACAACACACACGCACGCACACAAATTGTTCGTATACAATCCGTTATTTTTTGATACGATTTTCTCTTCTGTTCTTATGAACCATTTTTTTTTTTTGCTCGTCCTCTTTACTAACTTTTTTTTTGGACCAAAAAAAATTGTTTTTTTTCATAAAATTTCACCACATCGATTTTTATGTGCGATTTGTGCAATCGTTGGTTTTTTTTTCTTTCTCCTTTGCTGTTGTTGTTTTGGTTGTTAATATTGATTTTCACTTGATACCATATGCAGAAATGTTCCTGTTATTTGATTCCTCCATCTCTTTTTCCTAATTTATTTATTTATTTTTTTTTTTTGTTACATCAACTCCCTCTATTGCACATGACTTGTGTGTGTGTGTGTGCGCATATTTCCCTTAAGCCAGGATCACTTCAAAGGTTATCGCGTTCGCTCATAATTTAGTTTATGGATTTTCTTATTTTTACTTTATAGTTGGCACACACACACGCTCACATTCCTTTGTCCTCCTTGCTCGTGCTTTTGGATATTGTATTTTGTTTGTAGGCCGATAAGAATTTTCTTGATTTCATTTATTTTCCAAACATGTAACAATTTAATGACAATTTTCTTCTTTGTTTTCTGGATGCTTTTTTTTCTATACATATTTAGAGAATTAAGAAAAATTTAAGGATTTCATTCAGATTTAAATCAAAGATTGATTTTGATGAGTGGAAGACCACTCTGCTCGCTTAAAATCACCTTATTTTTATGACAATACCCACAACAACAAAATCGAGTGCAAATATTTATAAACAAAATTGAAATGGGTGAATCAAATATGCCAAAGAATATAAAATGTTAGGCCTACTTCTGATATTATGATTATTCTCATAGTCTCTGCCCTTCAACCCTCCCCCCGCCCTCCTCTTGAATCCGCTAGTGGTTTCTTATATCAAAAATCTTTAATGGCATGACATTCGTATCCGAATTCGCATCCGCAATTTTTTTTTAACGAATGTATAACGAAAGCTCACAAATTTTCTCAATTTTGCTTGTAAATATTTTGGCCTGGTTGTCGCAGCTCATAATAGACACGTTCTGAAAAGTTACACGAGAGAGCGCGCCACGTCAATTTAAATGCAAGGTGAATTTCATACTATCAACTGCAATTTTTCTTATTTATAGCATCATCATTAAAGTAAAACAACAAGCTGCATCTCAAAAATTACAAAGTCATTTGAGTGGCAGCGGCCGGCTACTAAGATTAGAGTTAGAGTTGAAGGTGGGTTGGACTAAACTAAAGCATTCAGTCACAAAGACATTTGTATAGAAGAAAGTTAAAAGACAAGAAAGATATGTGAGGGGATAAATGGGAAGAAGAAAGGTCTAAGGTCTCTCAACCTCAAACTTCTTTGTTTCACTGATGAACCTTAGAAGGTCAGGAAGAGGGAAAGTATGGACATTGTTCAAACTCAAGTAGTGTCGTACTCCTCAAGAACGATTGGCAGCTTGGATCGGTGATGACACCCATATTGGTGTCACTACTAGCCACATGTGTTATGACACCCACCAATAATCTCAGGTCCTTTCATCTAAGTTTCAGAAGAAATTCCGCTGATTTCCTGTTAAGCTGCACTTTACGGTTCTGCAGGAGTCAAGTTCGGACCATCTTTCTCTATGGATAGAACCCCCGAAGTCGTTGATCCAACGCATGACCTCCACAGAGCTTATGCCAAGAAAAGGTTCAAGACTTCATGGTGCGATTGCAGAACCTTCATTAGCTAGTTCATCAGCTAGTTCATTCCCTGCAATACCCCAGAGTCCTGGAACCTGGAACTTGTTGTGTTTTGCAACACTATTTAGTTTTGCCTTACGCCCGCTGACCAATTTGGAGGAGCTGGCAGGGTTAGCAAGGGCTTTCAGTGCAGCTTGGCTATCACTGCAGATGCCTATGCACTTTCCACGCCATCTCCTCTCAATTATCCAGCCGGCCACGTCCAAGATAGCGAAAACCTCCGTTAGGAAGACTGTCGACATCTGTCCAGTGGAGAAAGAGTACTTGATCTCATCATCTAAGTACCAACCGGATCCAGTACTGTTTGAGATTTTGGATCCGACGATATAGAACACATGACGGAGACCCCGGAGTAAGACCTCTGGAGTACGAACCTGATATCATAACTTCTTTCGAACTTGATTGTCCACTGTCCATGGGCATCAATAATTGTGGGTACTGTACTGACAACTGGTGGTACATTTGACAGTGCCCCATATCTGCTTTGACATGCCAAACTCCATTTAACCGGAGTCTGTAGGCCGCTCTCGTCGCTTCTTTAGTATTTGAAAAACATAAATTAAATAGACGCGGATTTAGGATTAGTAATTTACTCGGGCAATTAAGCCGTAATCAGAACACTAGACTCCTTTGAGAAATCCTCAAAGCTAGACTCGGAGTGCCTCGTAAGGTAAGACGAATACGGTAATCATATGCTAGGACCCTGTTCTGTGAGATGGTCGATTTTCTGGCAAGGGAGGTAGTGACCAAGAATTACATTGGTTCTGAACCTTTTCTAGGAACTAACACTATAAATGACAAATTAAGGGAGTATGAAAAGATCGCCAGGTGGACTATAATCACTAGACTTAAAGAGACAAAATTGTCAATTGGGGACTTGAACTCATAGAGAACTAAACCTGGGGGGACACATGAAAAATCGATGCATAGTACAGACCAACACAGTGAACACAGAAGCAAGAGATATTTGGGGCATTGTTGGCCAGACAGTTTGGATATGATAAGCGCGAAGACGAAACTCTTACTGATATTCCTTACTGGGATCGGCTTATCTGAGTGTATTAAATAAGCACCTAATGAGGGTACAATAGATATAAGTAAAATACATCCTTTAATATATATCTATTTGTCTAATCCTTCTCAAGGTCAAAATAATCTCCAACTGAAAGAGAATAAAAAATAAATTACAATTGTCAGAACAGTGGAAAATAACTCTGGCTTTGGATGACAAATCTTGAAAAAGAAAAACCGATACCGTTATCTCCCTTTTTAATAAAAAAGGTGGAGAACAGCTAATTTACAGTGATGGAGGAGAAACATTCATTGCATAGTGTTGCCACCAGTTGATAGAAAAAATGTCCCATAATTTTTTAAATATTCGATAAATCGGATTGTAGCCGACTCCTTCCGACTGAATGGCTTTGACTAATCTCAAATGACTAGACCGCGACAACTTCAAGTGCTTTTATTAAAATAATATAATAATTAAGTAAAAAAATTAAGGATAATGTTCTTCAACACGAACTGATATAACTACACGTGTAGTTCGTGTTCATGTTTTTAAAAGCAAGCATAATCTTGAATCCAAATGCACCATTGATTTCAAACTGTACCAAAAAAGTACAATTGTACCAAAAAAGTTCAACTGTATCAAAAAAGTACAACTGTACCAAAAAAATACAATTACACCAAAAATATCATCACTGACACAAATCTCACTCTAGCATATTCCACTAACGTTTGAATATTATATAATGTGTAGGTGATTAATGCAAACTGACCTTATCCTATTTTTCATATGGAATCAATCAAAATTAAAAATGCATAAACTTTTAATATTAAATCTCTAATTGGAACAGAAAACAAAAAAAAAAACATCAAACAAAAAAATGGGGGAAAAATACAATCAAAATTAGTATTAAAACAAAAACTGTTAACTAATTAATAGTTGTTAGATAATCAAGCATGTTAAACATGAAATTTACATTTATCACAAGTGACGTTAAAGCTATTAAAATAAAAAAAATAAAATGTACTAACTATGAATATATGATACCCAGTTAGATACTCATGTGTGTATACATAATTAAAAAAAAAAACAAAAAAATTTGACAGGAGAGTGAGACAACGACTGAGAAACAGAACAGTTAGACGGGTTTGAGGGTTTCAAATCGAATATGTTTAGTAATTTTTATATTATACAATCAGAAATGATTATAAATTTTTATACTGTCAAATGCTAAATAGACAAATTAATCACAATAATTACACATTAATAATTCAAATGTTTAGTAGAAGTAGAAAAACGTAGCAAAAAAAAAAAAAAAAAAAAACAGCAACGAATAATAGAGAAAATGTTAAGAAAAAAAAAAAACAATAAATGTTCATTAAAAATACATGACGTACATGACAAATGCATATATGAATATGAATACTGGTTACTTGTTAATAGCTTAATTTGCGAGGTAACACTGTAATACTGTGATGGCGATAGTGATGTGGTGTGATGTTAATGATGCTGTATAAAATTGTATAATGCACGCTTAGCACGACAATCAGCCAGAGCCAGCTAGGCAACAAGCTCAGCCAGCGAAAACAAACAAAGCTAGGCATATAGCCCCGCTAGCTAGCTAGTCAATTCGTCAGAGTAGCTTGTGTTTTTTTTTTCTTTCTTTCTTTTTAAATCAAGAGCATCATTATTATAAATTACTACCCGCATTACTATATATATATGTAGCGACATAAATAAAATTGTTAACATGTTATCTTAATTTTGCTCTTGCTGTCTGTTTGTTTGTTTATTGTTTAACTACATTTTGAAATAATAATAACTTTATTGTTGAATTTATGCCTGTCATTGACACATTCACATTTTGTATCTTATCAATACATTAAATTTTTTAATTATGTAACCGAAAATATCAAAGGATTTCAGTCATTTCAAAGGCAGCTAAGGACACGAGCGTTAAGCAAAGGCCCACGATCGTTGCAATGCGCAACCAAGTTCACCGATAAAAATTTGACAAGTGCACAGAATTTTTGTCGACCACTCGAGCAACAACCGCCGCAGTCGCCGAATTTTTGATCGGCTGAGAGAAAAACTTTGACAATTGTTATTATCTCTCTGCTCTCTCTTTTTTTTTTATTTGTTTTGACATTTTGTTTTAATTCGGGTTATTGAAATTTCCACGCTACAATTTTATTAAATAATTGTGTTTAGTTTTTTATTTAAAAATTAAATTTGGTAAAAATATTTTATTATTAACATTAAATCATAATATCAACATTTTTAATTAGTTTTTTCTGCTTCTTGTGTTTTAAATTTAAACTTTTGTTTTAGGAGCTTTGCAATCTTGAAAATTGCCGACAAATCTTTTTCTGGTTTTTGATAAATTTAAAGTTTATATTCATTAACATATACATAAATCATTTATAATATATTTTTTCATTAAATATTTAGTAAAATTTTCAAATCCTGGCTGCAATGAATATAAATGCCGATAATGTGGTATTGGTATAAGAAAACACTGTAACTAATAATGCATTAAATGAGTCGCCTCGACAAGAAACTCCACACAAAACCAAAAGTTACTTCAGTGTGGCAGAATGAAGACGTCATTTGTTGATTTAGGCTGTTAAACAGCATCCTTGTGTATGGGAATTATCTTCCAATGAATATATAGAAATCGGACCAAACAAGAATTAGTTTAGATTTCCAACGAACAAGAAGTAGGATGTCACTTTTGCATTGGGAAGTGTAAAGTAAAGTGGGAAAACGTAAAAACGACATACGTGAAGGAAAAGGTAAAGGTGACTACAACTAACGGTGTGGCCAACTCAGCGCTTTTGCTGCTGATTTTAGTGCTTTTTGAAAATTAAAACGCGGAAAATAAGTTTTTTTTTCAATTTAAAATATCTTCGAAAAATCGAAGAAATTTTCATTGACTAAAAGTATCAGATGTTTGCCTGTATTAGTGAAAAAGTTTTAATGTATTGAGTATTTAAAAAAAAAAATTTAACCCTTTTTTAAAGAAAACACGCGTTTTATTCTTCATTTTAGCGGATTTTGAAAAATAAAAGTTGGCCACACTGACAACTAAGTCTGACCAAGACACTTGCACTCAACAGCTTCATTAGCCATTTTTGTCTGATATACAGTTTTATTTTCAGAATGTCTACATCAAGTTCGGATGCTACTGATTTTGCTGCTGATATAAACGATACGCCTCTCACAGCACACTTACCAGTGAAAATAGATTAACTGAATAACCAGATGTATGTCCTAAGAAAGCTTTACATCGTGCGCTAAATTTTTTCAGAAAACGAGGAGGAAAATGAGTGGCTTGACATAACTTTTTACATAACAGCTGATGGAAGCGGCACCACCTGCAGCAAACACAGCCACGGCGGACCACTTTCTTAGTGTCTGCCCCGCTTTCTGCCGGATCAGAGTAAGCATATTTGGTACTGGAGTGTTGGGAGACGAACACCTGAGCTCTCTAACACCGCAGGATCTGCTAAGATTTATTAATAAATCTGGTAGATTTAAAGAATAGCAAAAGGGAACACAGGATATAGTACAATCGACGTAAAGCTTGTCTGAGTGCTGTATTCTTGAATACTTCTTCTTCTTTTGTCTGTACCAACAAAAAAAAAAAAAAAAAAAAAAAAACAGCCAAAATAACAAAAGAAAACTCTCTTCTCTCTCTGTCGCTTGTCAAATTAGAAATAAATTTAAAATTGGCTACAGCCACATTTGTGGTCGGTGGTCATGTGGTCGTGTCGTCGCCAAAATAATCGTCTCTATAAGAACATGTTGTTTTTATAATTTGAGAGATGTAGTCGTGTAGCTGCCATCGTCAATGTGTATGGTTCAATATGGATAAAAATCGGTTTGGCCAAATGTCATTTTTGGGCAGTTAAGTAGAGGAGCAGATTGTCCTATGATCGCGCGCATTTGCGACAATAGTGGGACCTTAGCTTTAATGACAAAAATTAGCCTTTTTAAAGATAGTAATATTTTCTCTTTGAAGGTCATTAGAATTATTAAAGCGATGTACGAGAATTCTGAGCTAGCAGTACTACACCATGGCAACACAAGCGAACCTTTCACCACCAACGAAGGGGTCAAAAAAGGGTGCCCACTTTCAGCCCTTCTCTTCGCAATACTACTAGACGAAGTTATGACGAACGTGTGCTCCGAAAGAAGGGGCATAATAATATTTTCTCTAGCAGGAATGCGAACTTTACTGAAATCTGCTGTAGCGAATCTGACAAGTTTTTGTGGGGAAAAGGTGGATTGAAACGACGGAAATAGCTGAACATGTGTGCACACTTGATATGAATAAATACGAGCTGATGTTGTAATTTTTGTATTACCTAAACTTTGCCAGCGCTTCGCCCATTGAATTGCTTCCTTTTTAAAATTGTATTTTCTTTTTTGGAGGTATAGTACTTTGACGATATGGCAATCCCATTTGCATCTCTTTCCCTTTTTTAATACTGCCAAAATGACAACTCTAAAAATGAAAAGAAATAAGTAAAAGAGAAGGAGAAGCAAAATCACCGAATCGTGGGTACGCCATTTTCAGTTGTTTCTGGAATGTGAAATAGCGCGGTTGTCAAAACGTAAACGATTGTTTATTTTTAAATAAATTATTCGAATTAATTTTGTAAGAAAAATAAAATTTAAGAGTTGAACTCTATACAGAAAAAAGTTATGTAAAAATAAAATTAAATAAATAAATTTTGTGATCCGAAATATTTATAGCCTTTCCCCCTACCTTTTTCACTCACCCTCATCAATAAAGAAAATTTATTAACACAAAAGCTGTGGTCTTATCAATTTATACCACCATTGTCGATATAACGCTTACATTATTTACATATGGCTTTCCAAGCGAAAATTCCTCATTCCTCATACACATATATGGTAGTTATAGAAATTGGAGTATTAGAGTTGATTCCTATCTAAATGCTCTCTATACACTCACTCGTATACCTTTTTTTTATCTATTTTGTAAAACAATCTGCTCCAATATGACAATTTGTGATAAATGGGTGTATAAATGGCACGTGTGTATGTGTGCAACTTAGCAGTACACAAAAATGCAGCTAGTTAAGCGTCTTTGATAAGCTACTTACTTAAAAGCTGAACAAAGCTATACATACAGATATGTAAAAAAAAGAGAAGGGGAGAGCAGGGGAGGAGAGAAGAAATCGAAGTTGAAAGAAGGTTAGTTTGGTATTTGAAACTATTATGAAAATGCCACTAGTTACTGTTAAGAACTATGCATGAAGAAGCTTATTAGAAGAAGAAAAAGGTTTCCATACAATTCTCTTATCATATCTTAAACTTAAACCTAAAGTTATTTACATATTCATAGAGTTACATACACAGGGGGCAGTTATACATATAGACAGGCAGACATAGAGACGGACAGACTTCCATAGAGAGATAGTAGCCAATAACTGCTGTGAGAGCTTATGACCAAAAGTAAATTTTTTGTTAATACCTACATATACCTAGTAGTGCTTACTTAGTATTAGAGCTAGTTTTCTGTAGTTATTGTTGTTGTGTGTTGTTATTGTGCATTACATGTAGACGACCCCAACCTTAAGTTAAGTCAGCAACCCTTAGGTATTGTTGTTTAGCATTTTCTATGTGAATATGTGAAAAACATTTTTGTTATGTTTTAGTCCAAAATGCAAAAAAAAAAAAAAACAAAACAAAGCTATAGTAGAATAATGAACAGAAAAAATGCATGCATAATGAGAATTGTGGCATTTTTATGCAATATGTTTTCAAATACATACATACACATATACCAGAAAGAAAGATATTGATACGCTCAAAGAATGAAGCGCAGTACAAGCGCTTCTTTTCTATTTAGGTGATGATTTTTCTTTCATTATTTAAAATGAATAGGCTTTAAACTAACAGTAATGCCAAACAAAAGAGTACCAAAAAGTACCAAAGCTACAGCTACTCATCAGTAATCTTTGTGGTCATCATCATCATTGTTGGCGCGACGGTCCTAGTTGAACCTTGGCCTCCCACATTTTTGCCTCCAATCATTGCGATTTTTTGCCGATTACCGTTCTCCAATTTTTTATACCAATATCATTGGCGTCTTCGTCTATGTTGTCTAACCATCTTGTTTTGCAGCGTCCTCGTTTTCTGTTGGATATAATGTAGTTGTAAACTCGTTTCGCTGGTTCTTATTACATGGCCAGCTCATCTTAGTCGTTGTAACTTGATGTAGTCGGTGATTGTTATATCGTTTAGCTTCGTCCAGCATTCGTCGTTATATCGTCTTCTATACGTTCCGTCTTCCTCTCTAAAAGTACCGAGGATTCTTCTTAAAATTTTTCTTTCGAAATAGCCTGATTTGTGCTTGTTGTTTTTTCTCATCTCCTACGTCTCAGCTTTAGTTTTGTTGTTTTTGTTAAATATGACGACCCGAGCGTTTTGTAAAGCGAGAAATACGACCTGTTACCTTCCTTGGATTCTTTCGCGTTCGCTCGTCGCTGCAGTAGTGATTGTCGAACCGAGATATTTAAATGACGATACGCATTCGTAGGTGTACGACCCAATAGCTATGTTGTGTGCGCAGCTCTTTCTGCTGCTGCTTGAAAGCATGTACTTTGTCTTCTGTTCGTTTACTTGTAGCCCCATTTTTCTGGTAGTTTCCTCATTTCGACAATCTATGTATATAAGTGAAAATATTTTAAAGTAAATGAGAATTACAAGAAAAAAAACTTTCAGTAAATAATATAGTTTTTGCTTCCATTATTTTTTTGTTCAATGCGAGAGCGCTCAATTCACAAACTAAAAAAGAGAGCCGCTTACCAAGCTGTGTCAAATTTTTCTAAAAATATTAACTCTCTTGAAAGCTCTCTCTCTCTCTCTCTCTGCGTGTTTTGTCGTTTTTATTAGGAATTTCTCTCTCGCTCTTTCTGTTACTCAATGAATAAATAGTCCGAATTTCAGTGTTGCCAAATCTTGCATTTCAAATCGGATATTTTGCGTATCCATTTGAAGAAAATGAAATACTGATGGAATTCCGGAATTTCTGATTTTTGCTTTCAGCATTTCAAAATAGAAACCGATTTAGGATGGAGTTCAGGATCAATTGAGGATGTATATAGAAACCGATTAAGAGTGGAGTTTAAGATCAATTGAGGATGACTATAGGGTGGAGTTTAGAATCAATTCAGGATGTGCGAAGGAACTGATTTAAAGTGGAGCTTAGGATCAATTGAGGATGAGCATAGGTACCGGTTATGGGTGGAGTTTAGAATCAATTGAAGATGAGTATAGGAAACCACTTAGGGTGGAGTTTAGGATCAATTGAGGATGAGTATATAAGATAAGTCTGTCTCTATATTTTTTACCACAACGCCTCCCTCCAGAAATTTAGTTTTTAAGATATTTCGAATGTTCTCTCTCTCTCTCTCTTTGCCCTTCAGCTCTTGCCAGGGCAGTGCGTCAACAAAACTCCTACATTATAATTGACTGCTGGTCATTGTCTTAAGTTCTCTCTAACATTTCCCCGATTCGCAAACTTCTAGGTTCGATTTTCCTACAACACCTGGCCCATCCCTGGATGCATTGCTCAACTTACCACCCCTTGATATTTTTGCTAAAGGAGAGGCTGTCAAAGCCATCTGTAGGCTTAAACGCAATGGGTATTGGTATGACACTTGCTGGGATATTGGTGACATTGTTGAAGGTACTGATATGGACCTAACAGTCCTATCAATGCCATCCGATACAATGCCAGCAATTCCAGTTTTAAAACAGCGCTATACAATACAAATTCCAGATGTACAAAATTGGTTTTTGCCGGGACCTGGGCCGGGAGTTGATTGTAAGCGTATTTTCACTGACAGCTCCAGAACAGAATTCGGTTCGGGTTCTGGGATCTTTATTGAAAATAATGGAGTGCACTTTCACTTCTCCCTTGGGTTTTATGCTTCTGTTTTTCAAGCAGAAATTTTTTCAATCATCAAGGCAATGGACCATGTTATTGATAATGGTTGGAGAGAAAGGAGTATCTGTGTATTTAGTGACAGTCAGGCCGCGCTTAAATCCTTGCTTAATCCTCTAACCACGTCTAAACTGGTTATGCATTGTAAGTCCAGGCTTGATTGTGTTGGAAAACACAATAGCCTGCTGTTGATATGGGTTCCTGGACACTCAGGAAATGAATCGACTGACCTTCTGGCCAGAAACTGGTTTCCTGGGCCCAGAACCTGTACTCTGTTTGTCGTCTACAGCCATCAAGACCACCATTAATGAGTGGGTCGACTTGACCCACAATCGTAAATGGGAGGACCTGAAGGGCTTTAGGCAGACAAAGACTATGTTACCTGTTATCTCGAAGCGTCTAACAGACTTTCTGTTATCACTTAACAGAAAGAGCTGCAGGCAGCTGGTGATTATACACAGGTCACTTCGCTTGGGCCAAACATTTGCATATGATTGGCCTGGGAGCTAGTGCCTTCAGTGCTTCCTGTGGTTTGGAGGAAGAATGTGAAGAGACGGCGGACCACTTTCTTAGTGTCTGTTCCGCTTTCTGCCAGATCAGAGTAAACATATTTGGTACTGGAGTGTTGGGAGACGAACACCTGAGCTCTCTAACACCGCAGGATCTGCTAAGATTTATTAATAAATCTGGTAGATTTAAAGAATAGCAAAAGGAAACACAGGATATAGTACAATGGACGTAAAGCTTGTCTGAGTGCTGTATTCTTGAATACTTCTTTTGTCTGTTCCAACAAAAAAAAAACGCACGCAGGTCGTTTTAGGGAGTCCATGATTTCTGATTTTTTACGGGTTTGACTTCAACGCATGGCGGTAAATTTCAATAGGACACTTGCCGAAGGTATGGGTGATCCATTTTCACTTTTTTCACTTGTAGAGTTTAATTTAAATGGTGATTGCTGGTTCGAGATGGTTTTTAACTACCATATTTTTAAATTACCTCGAAGGCTGTTGTTCACAAATACTTGAAGGCTGTGATGGAACCTTCCTTTGCGAACCCAAAAAATCAAAAATCTTAAATTTAGTGGATAGAGAAAAAACCATAGATTATGCAGCTGTGTAAATGCAGACTTTGCCTGGTTGATGGTAGTTTGGGTATCCCTCTTGCAAATAAAATTTAACGAGGTTTAGCTACATAAATTTGTAAATTTGACGACCTCTTCGATGTTCGTGCTTCCAATCTTGAAAAAGCAGCCAAGCGATAAATTGTCGAATGGGCATGCTTTTTGATTTTTTTAAGCTAATTTCGAAGAAAACAACCTCCAAGTGGGCGTTGTTTTAGATCGATGAGCTTGGATTGCATGGTTGAGGATAGACAGATGTCGCCTGCGTAATCAGAATTTTCGAGGAACTAATGTAAGTTCAATTGAATTTAACGTTTAGTCTGGTCTAGTGCACTGGCACTGTATAGGACATCGTCCAGAAATATTACGAACAATATCGGGGGCAACAGCGAACCTTGATGCCCGTCAGAAAGTTTGCCAATCAGTATTACAAGCTGAAGTTTCCCCCCCCCCCCCACTCTTCATCTCCCCTACATACAATTTCTACTGCGTGCAAAAATTTTTGAGAGAATTTTTACTCTCACGCAATCCAATTCCACGATTATGATTGGTTAGCAGAGTGCTCAGCAGGGGATATTTTCTCTCTCTATTGTGCGCATTGGAAGCGATCTATTTTTTCTTGCTGACCACTGGCTTTGATATACGAGCAAGCAAACATTTCTGTATGGTATGTTTTGGATTTTTTTTTTTTGTCTTTTAGTTTACTCTGGTTATACACAAGTATTTAGTGCGGTAGGAAACCTTATCAGTCTTTTAAAAAAAAAAACACATTATAACATAGACAGTTTGCATTTTTCAGCACATTAAAAGTTTTTCCACTTTTGTAACTGAGAAAAAATATCAGCACCTGTGTCTTTTTCTTTTTGCTCTTGCTTTCTTTTGCTTTACTTTTTTGTCTGTCTTTGTTTTTAAATGCAATCTCGTGTTTTCACATTTCACTGTCATTCAATAATTAATTAATTTTTTATGCGGTTGGTTTAGTTTTCTGACATAAGTTTTAAGTTTATGGCTTAATATTTATTTTTTTTATACTTAACTTTTTTCTAATCGATTGGATAGCATCACAGAGCTTTTTTAATATCCTGATACCTCTGAGCATAAGCGTATTAAGCCACAAAATGTAAATTTTACAGGAGATCGTAAAATAGAATTTTGGGACTCGCAGGAAACGCCAAAAAGACCTGAGAATACTTGAAGTATTGTAGAAAACCGATAATGAAAAACATGGAACTAAATCAAACGATAGGCGTTGAATAGACCCGAATGGGCGCGCCAATCTTTTATATATATAATCGTAGAGTTTTGTATGTATGTCAATGTGTAACTTCTGCACGACTGGACCGATTGAAGTCATATTTCCAGAATATATTTTCTTAGGCGGGAGGACGAAACATAGCTATTCATAATGGCTTTTAGGAAAGTGGGCGTGGCACCTCCCATACAATCCTAATAGTTTTTTGGGTATATCTCAAGAACCATTTATAGCACGCTACAGAAATTTGATATAATAACGAGAATTGACAATGTCATGGTACAAGGGCGTGGCACCTTCCATATAACCTGAATTTCCATTATGAGATACATATCATAGGAGCCATTTATGGTACGGTACTAAAATTTAAATTCTTTCAGTTTGTGGGATTAGTGGGTGTGGCACCATGCTTTACTTTTATTTTCTACTACTATATACTATATATACTACTATTTCTATTACTTTTTCTACAACTTTTTTTCTACAATTTCTTTTTATTTTCTACTACATTTTCAACTAATATTTTCTACTACTATTTTACTACTTTTTTCTGGTTTTCACTACTACTTTCTACTTTTTTTTATTACTTTTTTCTACTACTATTTTTACTATTACTTCTACTACTTTTTCTACTCCATTTTTACTATTTTTGTACTACTATATTTAACTATTTTTCTACTACCTTTTTACTACTACTTTACAACAATTTGTATTACTATTTTCTATTATTTTTCCTACTACCTTTTCTACTACTATTTTCTTCTACTTTTTTGCTGCTATTTTCTACTACTTTTTCCATTTATTTTTCTACTATTATTTCAACTACTTTATGAAATATCTCAAGACCCTGCCTAGCTATCTTAAAATCCAATAGGTGGCGCTGTAATAAATTCTATATTTATAATATATGTATATGAAATTGGATGAAATATAGAGCGTCCTGAAACTGAAAGTTTGTTGGGTTAGTGGGTGTTGCACCATGCTCTACTTCTATTTTCTATTACCATTTTAATTTCTTTTTTCCAACATTTTCTTCTTATTTTCGACTACTTTTTTACTACTTTATCTACTAATACTTTCTACCACTTTTTTACCATATTTTTTTTAAAATTTATTGTTATTTTGCTACTTTTTCACTGTTTTTTCTACTACTATTTTTTATTATTATTTCTACTACTATTTCCCACTCCTTTTTATTAGTTTTTACTACTGTGTTTTACTATTTTTCTACTACTTTTTCTGTTGCTTTTTTACTACCATTTCTATCACTTTTTTACAACGAATTGTAATACTATTTTCTATTCCTTTTACTACTACGTTTTCCACTACTATTTTCTGCTACTATTTTACTGTTTTTTAATTACTATTTTCTATTACTTTGCCCATTCTTTTTAAAATTCTATAATAAATTCTATTTTTTTAATAAATAGCAATAGGGTCCATATTTTTAAATAGTTTCTTCTGCAAATTAAATACTTTTAAAAATGCCAATTTTGATGCCTCATTTTTAAATCTAGAATTTTCACCAAATTCAATGTGCGTCGTTTAAGCTTGAATTGTCATTACCAATGTTCAGTTTTTAACACCAAGAAACTTCATTCTTCTTCATTCAAATAAATTTAAAATTTTCCGCTTCTTCGTAGAAAGGTCAGAACAACGTCTGCCGGGTCAGCTAGTATTTTATATAAAAAAACTTTAAAAAAAAAGCCGTTAGTTTACAAAAGCTGCTCTTTACGACCCGCTCTCGCTCACATAAATTTCGCTGAGAGCGGGTCGCACATACTTGAGGAAACACTTTACGTTTTAAATATACAGAACTCTAGTTCTCTAAGTGGAAAACATTCGGTAGCAAAAAAAAAAAGTTAGTTCTTGAGAAATAATTCCAGCTATACGCTATAATATCCATATAATCCATACTAAAAATCTTCATAAATTCATAAGTAGGTATCGCATTTGTTGAACTAGAAAAAGGAAATAATAAATCTTAATATTTCTTCAGGGGCACCTAAATAAATACACACGAACACACGAATTAAAAGTAGTTAATTTTTGTTTTTCTCGATTTTTCTTCGAAACATTTCGCGTCTATATTTAAGCGGTCGTGGCCAGGCGACTCTACCTTTTTCATGTTTTCTCCCATTGTCAATGCGTTCAATGCAGTTGTAGGAAAAATTTTTTCGAAAATTTTCCACGCTATACACATATAAAAATTAAAAATAGCTCATAAAACATATGCTGGCATATTAAATTGTATTGAAAAAAAGGATACCCTCTTTCGCATACACTCTGTTTCGCTCTCTTTCTTTTTGTGTTTCGTTAAGTCTAATAGATTCTTTCGTGTGTGCTAATTGAAAACGTTATAAAATTTTTGTTCACATGATATATTTTTCTTTTTTGTATTGAATTTGATATGCTTTAAAGGTTCTATCTAAAGTATGGATATGAAGAGGGTCGCAACATTTATCTCAATAACTTATTATTTCTTTTATTTTATTTTGTATTTAATTACCACATTTCAACAACAAATATTTACGTTAATAAATTGCAGCAACAAAACCACATAGATGCACATTTATGCTCATTGATATGAAGTTGAAATAGAAAAACATAGATAGAAATGTTAACATATGGTAGTATATTCGAGTTGTAAGCAATTTTCTAGCTATGAAATTGACAATATAATGATTTAAAACCTCCCTCATTTTGAGTAGTTTCCTAGAGATTGGCAACACTGATTTCCTTCCATGTGCAGAAAGATGTTCTCAGAGAGTGTAAGACAAGGCGTTCTCCGACTACATTTCGATGGCAGCTTCGCGACTCTTAGAACCAGTGTTGATATTTTAAGTGTAATCGTACTCTTTTCCGCCCTTTTTCGTCTTCAATGTACTTTGGGCCCTGCCGAAGTATATTAGGTACAATTTGGAATTTTTACATTTGTGAAAAAAAAATCGGACTGTATGTCTTCTTACTGCGGTGCTTACAGCCCTACCTAAATTGGAGCGTCTGCGTTGTTTATCTGTCAAAATTTTCTCCGGAAGAAAACTTCGAGTGCGTCTTCGAAACTTCTGATATGGATTTCAGGCACACCGTGCGTTATGTTCCTATTGCATACTTATGTCCTTTTATAATATTTTTTATATACATTTTACATAATTTTATATGTGATGCTTTCTACCAAAATAAAATATTTCGTACAACAGAAAAAATACTCATGTATTTAATTACTACTAAATTTAATCTTTCAATTATTGGATTTTTAAAACTAAATAAAATTGAGAGATCATAATTTTTGATACAATTGTTGTGGTTTTAGCTCAACGAATTTGAATTATGTAGCAAAAAGGTACAATTTTTAAATAATTAGAGCATAGCTAGGAACATTTTTTTTCGGTGTTATCTGAAACCATTGTCTGATATATTATCATAAGGTGTTTGAGGAAAACAATCTTAGTAAAAAACATTTTTCAAGATTTTTTTTATTTTATGCAATAATGCCTTTCATTAGGTTAACTATCACACAACAAACAATCTTTCAATCTTTCTTTTCCATCAAAAAGTGGTTAAGAACGCCCAAGGTCAAAACCCGAAAATAGTAAAAATTACATATTTTCGCAAAATACTCTATAAAGTATTTATCACTTGAGAAAACCACCAATTACTTTTAAATAAAATATTTCAAATCAAAAAATACTTGTGGTCGCTTGAGGTCAGAGTAACCTAAGACCTTTTTTTGATAAAGATAAACCCTTAAAAGTGAAAATTTTTATGAACGAATTATAATCAAAGCAAAAATTTGATGATGGCCCTTTATACACCAAAATTATGGGTTCTGGACGCCTTCATATCGAGGATCCCAGACGTGGCAGAGTATAGGGTCGGAGCCAGTTATCCATAATTACCATTAAAAAGTTATGCATTTGCCATTTGATTTAATAAGGCGTAAAATTGTTGCACAGTATTGGCAGTTTTTTTGGGGAAGGGTCTTCAATAATAATGCGGTTTTTGACATTCAAAATTGAGAAGCTCCAACGAGACGATTTTTTACTGTTTCGAAAGATGGATCTACCAACTTAACCCTTAAATGTCAAAGAGCAACGATTTTTTGTTTGACTACAAATATTTTTGTAGCTCCATTTTGTTGCAGTTTTAGCTACAACCTCTACAAATTTCTACCATCACTGGTTGTACTGCATGTGCAAAATACACGACCAGCGTGGCCGTTATGAGACTAAAGTTGCTATTTGCAACCTTTTTAACTGCTTGGAGGCTTTGACACGACTTTTCGAAAATACCCAAAATTTGAGACTTTTTTTTAAATTCTTACAAATTTTGAGACTTTTCTGCAAAAAGAGTGGAAATTCACATGAAGTTATTACTTTTAACTTGAAAGTTCGCAACACTAATTGCATACATACTTTTTAGTTGCAACACTGTCGTTTTATAAGATTTTTTACAAACTTATTGCTATTTTCAAATTTGACTTACGGAAAATTGTTTGGCCAATTAAAAGTTCACAAATGATAGATACTGAAAAATGCTAGGGTTCTGCATACAATTTTTTTAAATCTGCTAGCAGACTCGAGAAAATGCGATTTTTTAGATGTTTTTTCAAAATGAAACGGGAATTGTAATCGGTAGAGCTGAAATATTTTGGGAATCCACATAAAATAAACCGAGGTTCATTTTTGGAGGTGTATACAACTTTTATTTCGTGAAGCAATTTAATGTATTAATTACTTGGGATAATTGATTTTTTTTTACTTTCAATACATTAATACATTTTTTGTATATATCTGTGAAATGAAATAAATTTTCCTTTAATTAAAAAAAAAGTCGAATGAGACCTTTTTACTCAGCGACACTTTTTTGGAATTTTTTGAAATTTGTCAACGGCCACGCTGTACTCAACATGTCGCGACATATTCGACATAATTGTTCTCGGTATGTTCGGTCGGATAAGAGAGAGAAAAGGAACTAGTAGTTACTCGATGATTTGTGAAATGGAGGACGAATTTTTATAGACTTTAAGTGTATATATTGATACTATTAATTCCGATCACTAGAATATTCATCTCAGCAGAGTTTATAGTGATTGACCACCATGGCCGATAATTGAAATTAAGTAAATGTTTTGCTTTAGTGTCCGGCCACCCTATTAACACTTCAGGATTAATTATTTATAATATTAAATATATTCAGTGTGCATTTGCATTTAAATTCAATTCAAACTTACTTTTTCTCCACAATGCCAAGTTACGAAAAAAATATGAAAAATTCATAAATTCAATTACCCTTACTAATGTTCGAACTAAATCATGTCTACTGCTTTTATTTTTGCATGACCGATTAAATCTTAGACGCATGTGTGTTGGCGACACGTGTCTCCATTTAACTGTGTTTTCATATCTATAAAAATATCAAAGGTTTTCTTATTTTTGGTTAAAATAGATAAAAGTGGCCGATCACTAGAGACTGGCCGATCACTACTGCCTTTACCCTAATTTAACAGTTTCTTTTACTGCTTGTGATGTAGAAGTCATGTGGTTGTTGTAATAACTCACAGCATTGTTATTGCTATTATAAGCATATGAAGAAAGGAAAATACGAGGCTGGTTGTCGTAAACATAGAGCACATGACACGACATTGAGAGAGCCAACGTCGAGTTTTTTTTATATAAATTTGCAGATGAGCAGTGGCAGAGGCGCTGACGTCGGCTTTCTCAGTGTAGTCTCATGTTAGTACAGAAAAATAATTATTATTTTTATATATGTATGTACCAATTTAGACAAGTCAAAAAATATTTAAACTGCAGTATGCAAAAAAACCAAATTAATTTTCGTGTAAAAAAGTTGAAAAAGTTTTATTAGTCGTCGCCTGAGAATTGATTTGGCGTATGTGTATACAAATTCGTATATCTATATGCCAAATCAATTCTCAGGCGACGTAGTGTTATTGTAATGTTGGCAAGAAGTGTAAATATAATCAAGTTAACAATTACTAAGAATTAAAAAAGACTTCGATTTTCTTTCCCCAGCGCAATCTAAGTTATGCTCTCGGAGAAACTGTATTTCGTCAGTACACAAGTACAAATTGATTTGCGCAGACCTCTACTGAGTACTCTATTTTGTACAGTATTTCTACAAAACCAATATACCTATACTGCTTTGGCTCTCAACAGCTTATTATTTGTACATGAATAGAAGGGATCTGCAGTTTTATACTGAATTCGGACACCGAGACGACAAACTTTTCTTTGGCAATTTTTACTTTTGGAGGTTTGCTATTGTCAGACAAGAAGTACATAGTGGCGTGTAGAAAAATTTGTGCTTTATATTTTTGGTTCTTAATCATGCTGAACATCGTGATAGTCCAGCATATACACACTACATCACAACGACCACAATACAAAATTTTGATACAATATACTGGTAATAAAGTAAGAAAAAAAAACCCATACAATAATTATTATTGACGATTCTAATGAGAAAATAAATATAAATTTCGAGATGTATTTTTAAATATGGACGTAAATAATTACTTTTTGATTACTACACTTGAATACTTGACCAAATTTGACATTTCAACTTATGCTATGAAATATGTGAATATAATTTTACTGCCTGAGACCTCATTAATTTGTGAGAAAAAAAATTATATATATGTATATGGGTAATTATAATTTTCAAAAATTTCGCATACATAAGAAATACAATATAATTATGAAACATAATTTATATTTACCAGCGAATTTCCTACTAATTTTATATCATAATAACAACTTAGGGCAACTAAACCTCAAGTTAATAAATACCAACACAAATATTTTCATTATAAACTCATTAAAATCGCATAAAAATATAAATCAAAAACCAAACGAAAAAAAAAACAAAAAAGTGTGGGGGGGGGGGGAGGGGGTGTTAATTTATAAAAAACTGAACTAAAAGTTGAAAATTATATAGAGCTTTCGAATACCCACCAACAAATATTACATTACATTACATTTGTGTGGAGAATGAATACTGACTGTAAAGTATAAATTATGCTTATCTAATGCTTACTTATTTCACAGCTGTCAACGATCTGATAAACAACAAAATGCATACAAAATAAATATATATACAAAAAAAAAAAATAAGTACTTAGTTACAGTAACAACAACAACATAATTGTAGCTTGAAAGTGAAAAAGCATTGATTGAAAGCCACTAATGAGGGGCATGATTGAACGGTGCTGCCACCACCGACTACCACAGCCGGCGTCACTGTCAGCTTCGTCACCTTCAGTACTAATAATTCTACTCCGCCGACGCCTTCGAAGAGTCCATCGAAATTCGACGCCACCAATGCCGTATCAGCAGCCGACCACCAACTTAAACGGCATTCATCTCTGCGCGGCGCCAGCTCTCTGGTGCCATCTGTATCACACACCTCTAACGGCACTATCCCACTCTCGAATATACATGTGAGAGATGTATTAGAACATAAAATAAATATACTAAATAGTGCTCTCGCTCTCTCTCTCTCTCTTTGTGTAACGGTTAATCCCTCACCGTCAACAATTGTTTAGAAGCACATCTAGCAACACTAACCAGCAGCACATTTCCTCACCCTCTCTAGAGAGAGAATGAAGCTCCAAAAAATGAAAAACAACAAATTGAACACTGTCAAAGTCAAAATGTCTGTTGTTGATGTGACACTTTCAAAAAAAAAAAAAAAATAAAATAAAATTTTAAGCATGTATGAATGTACATACATATAGTATAAGTATATCTCGAAAGTAAAGTAGATATCACTAAAGAGCGATTTGAAAACAACAACAATAACAACAAACACACGCAAGATAGATTGACAAATTGCAGTTTGCTCACTTAATATGTCAAAAACCGCTTGCGCTTCTTTTCAGTGAAGTGAAACAAATTTACGCGTTAGTACGTGCAACGGAAGGACAGAAGAGATGAGGGACTATGAAAAGTAGGCAGGCAAGGAACTCTTGAGTGAGTGGTAATATAATAAAAACTAGAACGTTCCATACACACACACACACACACACATACACACCACAAATATTGTGAATGCACTTGCATGGGGCCATACAATCAATCATTGACAACAGATTAAAAATGATAATAAAAACGAAAGAACGAAGAAGAAAATGAATGAAATTAAATGGGGGAAAAAAGTAAAAGTAAAAGAGGATAGTGTGTGGTCATGGCCGACTCAGACGGTCTCTAAAAGTAGATTTCAAGTAAAGCACTTCAAGACTGCAGCTTGCTCTCACTAAAGATTTCTGTGAGCGACATATCGACACGACCCGCCATTTTAGTTTCTTTGTAGGAGGTACGCTCTCTTGTTATTATTTTTTGACTCTCTCTGAGATTCTTTTTCTGGAGAGGAAAGTCATATAGTTCACCATTTTTAATAATTTGTGCGAGGTAAGCTCTCTTATTATATACATATTAACTCTAGCACGTAGTGTTGCCCATAGATAAATAGCATATAAATGATTGCCATTTATTTCCAGAATAATTTTTTACAAAATTGTTTTTTTCTAATTTTCTGCCATCTTGACTATATATAAATAATAATGTAGTTGTTTTAACAACTAACATCAGGTAATTTTGAATATATATTTGCAAAAAATCTTTCAAACCATTACAAACTAACATAAGCAGTCAAAAATAATGTAGACGAGGAAATTTTAACAATTTTGTTTTATTTATAAAAACATTTGAATAATGTAGAGGAAGACATTTTAATATATTTATATCAGAAATCCACAACATTTACATTTTTTTTTTATAAAAACATTAAAATGCAAGAAGGACATCTCTTTTTGCAAACTACTTTGTCTGCTTTTACACACTGATTTGTGCCCGATTTTTACATATTCTCGTTTGTTATCGTGTTCAATCGGCGACAGCTTTTATATACAACCCTTTCTATAGACCGAATTTACAAGAGTGGGTTAAAGATGCAACGTCGAAATTCATTGGCGCAGCCCATTTTGACTAATTCACTTTCGTCTCTCCTCCCTCGCCAACAAACAGAAAATCGGTGAGAGAATTCGGGCAGAAATTGGTGTGTAAAAGTTGATTTTGCACATACAGCAGGAGTTCTTCGAACCTTTTTTTAAACAGTCCATTTCACAATTATAGCATCACCCTTTTATTTGGATTTTTTATAAAAAAAAATTTTAAAAGTTTACAAATCACTTTCTAGTTATAAAACTACTATTTTAGCACACTTTAGGTCTGTTCACGCACTTTCCCAGTAAAAACTTCCAGCGAGAGAGAGATTGAGAAGAAAATTCTCGCAAAAAGACAAATTGCAGTAAAGGTAGGTACGTGAACAGAAACATAGTAGAATTATGGTAATTTGTTGAAATCATTTCTTGTGGCACACTAGTAATCTCAAATACTTCAATTTTTTCACAACATTACTAATATTTCAATAAATTCACTAAAATTAATAAGACACACTTCTTGTTGACGTTTATATTTTTGACAGTTCTTTTTTGGTCGGCAGCTGAAAATTCTTGCAAGTAACAATTTTACTTTTTTCTTTCTCTCTTTTTTACGCTCTCGTTTTTCTCTCTCGCTGCAAGTTTTTCAAGTACGTAAACACTTTACTAGTAGAAACTTGCTACAATTTGTAGCATTTTTTTTTTGTACGTGAAATGGCCTTTTAAACAAAAACAACAATTCTTCTATTAACCAAAATAATTAAAGAAATGCAAGAAAAGTCGCCTCAGTTCATAAAACATCTTTAACCATAATTTTGCTGTTCAAAGTATTTTCAATACAATTTTCTGTAATATACTGAGATAGTGCTACGGAAAGATTCAAAAACTGTTTTATATGAAAACTATTTTTCTGGCTCACCAGAAAACCTTTCAATCACCAGAATTCTTTCATTATGCCTCCAGTCATTTCTAAAAATAAATTTAGAGGAGAGAGGGAGTTTCCGATAGTATAATGCCATGCTCTCCGGACCCAAACCTTATTAAAACTCTTTGGGGGAAAGAGCTCGAAAGGTCTAGCCCAATAACAGGCAGAATAACAATATGGTAAAGTTAAGAACAGCAGCTCTAAAATTGCGAAGGACCTCAAAACAAAAAAAGTGAGCAGTATGCCAAAATCAAACGTGGCAAAAACGAGTTAATTTTCTTTCGATAAAATTTGAAAATTTATCGTCAAAACATGCCGCGTGAAAGCGGAATAACCAAATGGAAAAAGAGACTATCATTGCTATCCGTTCAATTTTGTTATTAAGCTATGGTGTTGCCAAAGCATTTGATCCAATTGTTACGTGGCATTTTTTTTTATTACTTAAGAGCCACAAAGTGACAATGTCGTGTTTTTTGTACATCCTGAAAGCCGGAAATTACGTAAAATCGATAAATATGGAAAAAAAATGCACGCCTAAACTAAAAGCAAGTGGTGCTACCATACTATTAAGTTTAAAATCAAAATGTATCACATTTCGTGTGTAGGGTATACACAACAGATTATGATGTTATTTGCTGAACGATAATTATTATGTGACTGGTTGGTTGATGTTGATGAAAGCAGCAAGTAAAGTTAAAAAATATATAGTATTAAAAAATTTATACATTTTCTAAGTATACAAAAAATAAACTTTATTTTCATTATCTGTCAATGACAGGCATGTAGACAAACGGGACTGCCAACACTTACCATACCCTCCTCTGGTGCCACTACAACGCCATTTCATATACTAAATGAACCAGAACCAAAAAATAAAAATAAAAGAATGATTCAAATTCTTTTGATTTAGAATTTTGACTACAATTTGTCTATGGAAATTCGTAACGCATACGCGACAAAAATCAAACATACATACAAACATTTTGCCGTACTCTCATACAGTAAATATTTCTATATACGTTTCGACAACAAATATTTACTAAACTTTATCTCCTACTCCTCTACCCTCAATATATGTATGTATGTATGTATTTCATGAAAATGATATATTTAAAATAATGAAGTCATCAAAAAGTAAAAAGAAGAAAAGGCATAAAAAAAAATTGATTATAATAAAGAAAGTAGCAAAGCAAGTTTGAAAATTAAGTGGCAACTTCATGCCAATAAATAACATATCACTCTCTTTCCCTGGCAAATACAGAGCTGAGTTGAAAGAAAAAGAGAGAGAGAGAGAAACAACAGTTAGGAGCTCAGCTCTCCCACTACTTGATGGGCTGATGGGTATTGTCATCATTATTAACGTCTTCTTCAAAAGTCATAAATATACAAATTGCTACAATTTATTCGTATATATGTGTGTGTGTGTTTTTTATAATAATAATACTATGGAAATACTCAACAAAAGCAACAACAAACAACATGAAAAATCCCAACACGAAAATTGTCAATCCTGTCGTTAGTTTTTTCTGTCTTTAGGAATGTCTTAAGTCTTTTCTTTCTTTTTTCTTTCGGCTTCCTAGTTCGAGTCTTTTTTATTTTTATTTTTTACAAACTGCAAATGACATTTCAATATGAAAATATCATCAATAAGTTCATAAATATAGCGTATCGAAATGGTAATTGCTGTCAGTTATTTTATTCTTATTCTATTTGTTTGTTTTTTATTTTATTTCACTTTTTTTAGATTTTTTTTCTTGTCCGTCCTCTCTCGTTTTTACTCAATGTATATTCTATATTCCTTTTGATTTCATATATGCGTGCGTAACAAATATTACAAAAGTTTTGTAATTTTACTACTAGCGATTCTTCCATGATTTGTCTTTTGTATGTTTTTGCTTTTTTTCTATCGAACTTATAGTTTCTACTTGTTTTTTTGTATACCAAAATAAAAAACGAAGACAAAACAAGTTTTTGTTGGTGCTTATTTGATGAGTTCGATTCAATGGAGAGCACAGTGGCGCAAAAAAGTGATTGAGGTAGATCACAGGCACAGAACTCTTTCGCCTGCGATCTATGTGAATACAAAATATTTCACTACGCAGAGGAATGTGAGGTGTGCCTAGGGTAGCCAGACGTACTGATTTGATCAGTACATGTCCTGATTTTTTTTGATTTTGTGAAATCTCGAAATCAGTACGAAAATGTACTGACTTTTGTATTTTGTATTGATTTTTTCAAATTTTTAACCTAAATGGTCTTAAAATCGTTTTTGCAGGCAGTCTCACCTTGTTTGTTGCTTTTTCAAATTATCCACAAAATAAAATACATACGCGTTGTTGCTATCGAGAAGAGAAAAGCAATTAATTGAATTTGATTATTGTCCTCAGCTCTCATAATTCTCTAAATATGAAAACTGAAACGTAATTAACATTGTCTGCTGACGAAGAAAAAAATGTAAAATGAGCACACAAAATCGGAAAAAAACAATGGATGTGTGCAAGGCACGCAAGATATTTGATGTGTAAACAATTAAACTAACTGAATGTCATATACATAAGCTCACATATGTATAGCCATATATAGGGATTTAATGTATAATTTATATGCTTAGGTAATTCAAATTAAAATAATTATTTTATAAACTTAAAAACTTATTAGATATCATTATCTTTTATATATATAATAACCCAATTCACCATAAATTGCAAATGGTCTTACATCATTGCAAATGCAAATTTTTATTCCATATCACATATATTTGTTGTTGTGATAGCATAAATATTTTGCAATTGCACCAAATCGTGAATAGGGCTGATATGTTGTAGTTGCATTATTTTTCTTTTACTCAATGCATCGGGATCTATATGCTCGCATATACGCAGCTGCAATCGCATTCTTTTTTTTTGCGCTTTAAGTTTTTCTTCCTGTCGATTTGAAATTTTATTAGATGTGAAAATTTTACATAACGTCGCCTGAGAATTGATTTGGCGTATAGGTATATGAATTTGTACACACATACGTCAAACCAATCTTCAGGCGATGATAAGTGCTTTCCACATTTAACCTTAGCAAGGCAACATAATAAATGAACACACACATTTTGTTTTCGTATGCACATATATGTGAGAGTAAATTGATCGAAACATAAACAAACAAACTCCGCTCGTATTTTAATTTCTCCCTCTCTTCTTCTCTTTGTTGTTTAGAGTAGCACAGTCATGCCGCGCAGTAGTGTGAGCGAGAAGGGAACTGGACGTTACAGTTATCTTACATCTTACGATACAGTTATTGTTACATTTTACACATTTGAAATTTTGCCCATACCGTGAGCTAAAATGTTTACACATCAAAAAGTTTCAGGACGTTTATATCACTACATTACTTAGAAATTACCAGGTAAAAGCATAAAAGCTGCTGTTGTCATGACGGGAAGCACGAATCTAATCGAGTTGAGTTTGTGTTTATTTAAGGACTACAACATCTTGCTTTGTGGTTCACGCCTAAAATGATGTTCAAGGATGTTCAAGGACCCTCCCAAATGTTTAAGAAAGAAGGTTTTCTTCGAAAACAGTATGATAGTTTTCTGAACGGTGGCATTACAAAAATTTGTTATCTCATTATTATAAACAACTTTGGTTAAAACGTAAAATTCGTATCTTTTGGGATAAAATTTTGTCTGGTGTCCTTGAAAACCCCAACTTTCCCAATTCAAGGCCAGGTTGTGTTAATCCTAGAGGGGATGGAGAAAAACTAACTTCAGATTCGTTATCAGCTCCCTCAAATTACTTTAAAATCGTTGGAAATTTTTTAGTTGACTTACATGTGCTCCTAAGAGCATAGGCAGTTGAACAAATTTTACTGTAATTAGAAATCTTAAACAACCCAACAAACCAAGAAATGTATACGGATGCATCCGCTTTACTGTTATGAAAACAGTATGTTTCTATACCTACTTGCAAACCAAGAAACGGATATTACCGGCTGGACGTATGAAAAAGCGGACGTACAAACTTTGATGGTATGAAATAGTCATGTTTTTGAGAAACATTAAAAAAACAGCATGAGACTGAACGATTTCTTTGCAAGGAGAAGAATGGCACTTAGTAAGACCAGATTCGACCAGACATATACATACAATACACAGGGCGACATGATTGAACCCTAATAAGGGACCAGATTGATACACGATTCGTGAGGATAACATCGACTCAGACCACTAAGGCCTGCCTACAAAAGCTGCACGAAGACAATATTTATTCAATCTGGTAGTCAGATAAAACTAAGGGAACTGAAAACTTCGCTATTTGACTTTCAGTTCTGTTTTTTCAAAGCAACTTTTAAACTCGACAGCATATGTGACCAGGAATGAAGAAAGGGACCTGGTGGATTTCCAATTTTTCGTCGTTAGAAACGTTAGAATCGACCAAAACCTGAAAATCAATATTTTGACACGCTTATTTCTTTCCAGATTACAGAGAATGCAAATCCTTTGCTACACTGGCGGTCATGAAAAATCAACCACACTGCTGCAATTTAGGTAAAATTCCCTAAATTAGTACAAATTTTTTACCCGATGCCCTTGTTTATGTTTTAAGAATATATTTAAGCGGAATGTATCATTATTTATTGCGATTTTTTGTCAGATTGAAGAATTTTTGAAGAAGTGTCAAAAACAACTGCAATGTATAAACAATTGTCGCGTCACCAAAAGGTCTAAACTTTTGTTATTAGGGATCAAGGTGTGTCATAAAGTCTGATGCTTACGACTGCTGTTGGACTGATACAGGAAAAAGGTAATTTGAACTCGCTTAAATGGATAAAAGGGTCAAGAAGACTACGGAAGATAAATAAGCTTAAAGGATCGGTTCAAAAGTGTAGTCACAATAAGGATTGCGCTGAACAGCAATGACAACGTGAATATAAGTGTCGATACCTTACGCAAAAGGTAACGAGAGTTCGATCTGTATAGGTTACGATCAGCCAAAAAACTGACTCAAGTTTCCACAGTCAGATGGTTTGAATGTGTTTCTCCTACTATATCCGGGGTCTCTTATACTGTATTCAAGGGACCGTGTACGCCGAATAAAAAATCGCTTGTTGGAGTTCTGAAAAAAGTTTGGTAGTAAAAAAAATAACGAATGATATCCTCAAAGTGCTTGTCGACTGCATGCCATCCAGTATAACAGTCATAATAAAGGCTAAGAGAGGAGCAACATCATAATAAACAACATCATGAAACAAATTAATTGTAGTTTGTAACTTTAGAAAATAACAAATATTTTTATTTTTATATACTTTTGATTAATATCCTCAAAAACTTTTCTTAAAGTTTTTGCTTTAGTTAAAAATTAATGAAATTTGTATATCCCTCGCACTTTTGATTAGTTTGTTCCTAAAATTAAGAAAAAATATATTCACTAAAACAAAAACAGGTGAAAGATTTTCTTGAAATTGGTGCGTGTTGCGGTTTACATGCGATGCTACTGCAAAAATAAATCATAATGTTTTACATTCAGTTGCAATTGCAAGTGCTTAGTAAAGATGACGGGAATAAGCGCGCTTCTTGGGTAGTTGATCTGCAGCTTATTGAAAGATTGGCTGTCAATTGAGTTGTTTAAGACCAGAGATGATAAGCTTTCTAAACCCATGCAGGTAAGTGGGAGGAGCAAAGAGGGAGAAGTATTTATGAACGTTTGCCTTGAATTTGAAAAGATCATATCAGGAAAGGGAGATTGTTGTACAATCCGTGAGGTACCACTTAGAAAAGAACTATACAAATCGATTTTCGAGAACTATAGTTTTAGAAAATCGAGGTACTCGGCTGGCTCTTTCGATTCGCCAAAGAATATGACTGACCAGAACATCAAACCCCGTTGATTCTGGAATATCTGTCCGATGCATAGCCAGGGAGCTAATATGAGATTATGAAACTCGTTTGTGAGATAAAATGGAACACTGTCACCAGTTCCGGAAAGCAACTTCTTTGGACCTAACTGCTAATGATTAATATATTTAAGTTTCAGCGAAATCGATGAATTTCTTGTATAATATTAAACCCAATAGTCGAAGGGTCTTGGTTAGTGCCTTGATTAAAATCAAATAACATTTCAATACATATTTTTATTTATTCAACAAATATTTTCAATTTTATGCCACTGTGCAATTTATTTCAATTTCATGTTGTAGTTGTTGTTGTAAAGTTTTTTTCTTTTTATCCAATTTAACACGAAAGCATAGAAAACAAATTTATTTCAAAGAACAATTTCTGTTTGTTGTTGTTGTAGTTGTTGTTCCTGCTGCTGTCGTTATTGTTGCTCATATTACAGCCTCGAAATCGCTAAAGTTTTTGGCGCTTTGGCATCATAAATAATGCATTATCGACGACATCTTTGCTTCGGGTGTGAAGCGGCTGTATACATATGTACGTACGTACGAACGAACTTAATCGGCGCAGAGCAGCTCAGAGCACACGTCCGGGAGAGAAATACTGTATGTGTGTATAAGTATGTGTATGTGTCTGTGTGTGTATATTTGTCTCTTACTCAAAGAGAAGGAGAAGTAATTTGCATGGAACAGAATATCAGCAACAACAACAACAACTACATGAACATGAACCGATTTTTTTTCTTCTTTCTGTTTGTAATTTATTTGTACGCCAAAAATGAACTTTTGATTGATTAATTTTTTGAAGATATTATTTTTTGATGACTTAATCATTATAAAGACTTTCACAGCTTTGCTATATCTATTTATATGTGTATGTATGTATGTATGTATGTTTGAATGTTTGTTTATACAATATAAGCAAGATTAAAATTAATGCTAATATTTTAAGTAAAAATAATAAAAATAACAACAACAAGGTGGATTTTTTTTTCAATTTAGTTTTTTTTTTTCCTTCACAATCTCCCTCTTTTTTTTTTTGCTTATTATGTTGATTTGGTTTTTTGTTGGAGAAAATGAAAAGCTGCGACAACGACAAGTAAATTTAAGCTTCCCTTATTTGAACAACATCAAATTCCGCAACAACAACAACAAAAACAATACATAAATCCTTATATTAACAAGTACAACAATGAAAGCGTTTGGATGAAGTAAGAAGAAAAAACGCAAACCCAAACAAAAAATTCATAATACCAAAAACATAGACACAACAGAGAAAAAAAAGAATGAATCAACAAAGTCCTTTTTGATCCTGTCACATTCTAAGTGTGTGTTTTAAAACGGTCTAACATAAGCCAAACTTTTCATACTCTTTATTAAGTAGTACGAGAACTTTATGGTATTCTTCATTTTGCTGGTTTTCGATTCACTGTCTATAATCTCGTCTCGTTTAACCCTTTACGTGTCGGCAAAAAAAAAAAAACACCTACGCAGCGCTTGGTAAGGTCTCTTTTTTGAAAAATAGAAGAGTAGAATTTAAAATAAAATTTTGGAGAATAACTCAGAATTCCGCAAAATTTATTTGCTTCAATGCGGGTCAGAAATCAGTAATTTTTGAGATCAACTCACTCCAACTACTTTTGGATTGCTAATATTTTTCTCGAAGATACCATGATGGGTTTCATGACCCCTTACTCAGTAAGCAAAAGAACAAAAGTAACAAAATTTAAAAGAACTTTATAAATGTAAAACTTCTGCCCTATTCATATACTTAGTAAAATGGACGAGGGGTCAGTATAAAGAAAGTAGAAATTCTGTGAATTAAAATATGAATTTACACAGCTTTTGGATTCAATCCCATTGAACAACCATGGTCTAACTTAAAATCAGAAACTACTACTATTATGATTCAACAGCCCATTAACCCAGACTAGGTCGACCTTTTCATGTTCTGGAAGAAACCTATATATGTTTTTATGGCGAATCTGTACGCCGAAGTAAAGAGCTTTTCTTATTTAACATTTATTAAACTATTATAAAAGCTAATCAAGAGGTGGTGACGTGCCGAAAAATGTTCTCCAGCATATAACATATATATAAATATAGTCCAGCACATAACACGGTGGACACCATTTTCTGACTTTCCCTCCACTTCACCGCTGAAAATCCAAGAACTGTTTTAGATTAGCTTTAGATCATTGACCACGAACCTGTGGTTTTTATATGACATTCTAAAAAATTCTCAGCACTATACCACCAGCTCTGTCCTTTTATTTTTAATATTTTGAATGAGTATTCCTCCCTTGGGGAGGAGAGGTGATTTTAACCCAACCTAGGTCCCTCTCCAGATCTAAAAAATTGTTCGGCACAGTTTCGGCTGTTGCGGTTCCATCTCGGTCTCTCTCGTTGCTTTAAGTACGTTAGAAAATCAAATACTAGTACTACAGACCCGTGCTTCAATCTCATATGGAGCCATAAAATAAATTTAATTATATTAATAGCCCTTTAAGACCCCATTTCCCGACTTCAGGTCCATACTGTGGGAGAACTAGAGGTGATGGAGGAAAATTGAGTACACAGTTGCTATCAGTGACCTTAAATTACTATAAAACCGTTGGGAAATCTTGCGCATAAGACAAAAGTTTAAATATAGTTGCACTGTGTTATAAAACTTTCAAATCGCTTGCTTTTTTTTAGGAGAATTTTGTTGTTATGTAATTGTTGGTCTGAATTTTGTTCCGATTTCGGATAGAGTTTTGGTTTGAATTTTTTGAATGTTTTTGGCTATAAGTTGTGAATTTTGGTCTGATTTTTGCTCTGAATTTGATCTAGTTTTTAGTTTTAATTTTTTTCTGAATATTGGTTTGAGTTTTCTTTTATTTGAGACTGATTGCCTGTAATTTGGATTAAGTTTCAGTCGGAATTTTGATTCAACTTTTTTTGCATGGAGACAAACACCACACTTAACTCTTTCATACCCGATGTTGCGTAAATGCAACATTCACTTTTCCAGGGGCGGGCACAAGGGGGGAAAAGGGGGAAATTTCCTCCCCCAAAAGATTTTCAAACACTTAAAAATTTAATAACTTAAACAGGCAAAAAAGGGTGACATAATTAGTTATTGTTGTTTTTAGTTATTACGATTTACTTTCAATTATAAGAATAATGAATAATCTTGCTCATTAAACCAAATAAACCTGAATACTCAGTGCCCTCATATAGACCTATAAGTTTGCTGGCAATATTCTCGAAAATATTCGAAGTAGATTGCTAATAATACAAGAAAAAAAAATATAGTTCCGAATCACCAATCGTCATAAGCACGGTACTCCTGAGCAATATCATCGCATAGTGAACACAAAAAATATTGCTCTGCCATATTTTTGGACATTCAAGAAGCGTTCGAAAAAGTTTGACAATAAGGGCTGTTATACAAATTAAAAAATTTACTTCCAGCTCTATTTTATTTGGTCTTAAAGTCCTATCATTCTATGTCAAAGTAAATGATGAAACATCAGCCAAATGTCAAGTGAAATCCAGAGTACCACAGGGCAGTGTTCTGGGTCCTGCTCTTTATTCGATTTTTACCTGCGACTTGTCTGAAATTGATGGTGTTACTTATCCAGACGATACTGCTATCTTAGCGTCAAATTAATCTCCTACTGAAGCTGCTAATCTAGTTCGCAAACAGATCGACAACGTTTAACAATAGTTACTTCGTGGATGAGTGCTTGACTGGAGTTCCATCTGCCTCAAGTTCGATTCCCAGATAGCGTTGAATCCTTAAAAAATGTCCAAATGGATTGTTCTAATAAAATGGATCATTTTGGTGATTTAGTTCTTAAGTACGGTACTCAAGTACCAGTTCAACAGGTTCTATTCTCATGTAGAGAATTGTATCCACCAAAAATTATAGGTTTCGGATCGATATAAAAAAATTTCCAGATGTGAAAGAGAAAATTTGAATACAGGGTAGGAATCAGCGACCTTAAATTATTCTTAAAATTCTACTTATTCTCGACCCATTATAAAAAACCTAAAACCAAAAACTTAATAAATGTATTCTATTGTTATATTTTCCACGATCCTTTACCTTTTGAAATAGATCATAGAAATTGTGAAATGCTTTGCTACAAGAACAGGGTCTCCCCGAAATGCGTAACGTACCAGTAAGTTTTCACATGACCATACCTTTGAAATTGTTAGTCACCGAAATAAAGTTTATGAATATGCAAAAAAAAAACACTATACACGAACGAGAAAAAAAACGCGTTTGGGCGTTTTGGTTCATATAGAGAATTTTTATTTTTTATTTCCCCCGCCCCCAAAATGTTTCCTGTATCCGCCACTGACTTTTCTGTGGCATAAGTAAGGTTTTTAACAAATTTTACTACTCATATTAACTCTATTCTGTTAGTTATTCTTTACGTTTACTGATTGCCGAACAATTGAAAATTACCCAAGCATTTTGCTTAAATTTTTGGCCTTTTATCAAATTTGTTTATAAGAGATAAAAAACATGAAAATCAAAAAATTGGAAGAAGCGGGTTATCCATTCAGTGGTTGTCTACAGCTCCAAAGCTATGTTTTTTTAACCTTTAATAAAAGGAAAACAAATCAATATAGAGGCATGAAATTTTGAGTTATAAGTGGGGAGTTCCTAAGTAACCATAATTTTAGTACAAAAGGTTTCTATCAAACTCCATTAAAATGCGGGCATCAAAAGGTTAATTAAATATCATCAAATAATTTGAGTGTAGGGTATAACTACAACAATAACAAAACAGAGAATAAATGAGAAAATTTCCGTTACCAAAATTGAAGCAGAGAGTAAAATGAAAATTGCTTTAGTGTTAAGTTTCTATTCCTTTCTATTCAATTTCTTTCGGGTTTTGTTCTACTTATATAAATAGATAGTGACTGGTCTTGGTTTATATAAGCGACCTCGGCTTCTTTTCGTATTTCGTACCCCGATCCCCGGAAGAACACGCATATTTAGTCCACATACACTTGTTCTTTTGGTGTGTGTGTGTCTACGATGCATCTATTGTATAATAACTGAACACTCCGGCTCTCTTGAAATTGTTCCCTTTGTATTCCTAACACTGTGAATTTATGTATGTTTGCAAATGTGTGTGCGTGGGAGGGGAGAGCGATAAATAGAAATTGTATACTCCATTGTCACAAAAACAACAACAGAAAATCATATCACATTACTTATACAATAAACATGTTGTTTTTGTTTTTTTTTTTTTTGGGTTCATTCTGAATGATTTTTGCTGATATGATAATTTTTGATTGAATTTTAGTTTTGAATGAATGTGGTTAAAGAAAAAAAAAAGAAATTATTACAATAAAGGTTATTATTATTAAGTTGATAAAACTATAAATGTGTGGTTGATATCATTAATTTTTGTGGTCTTCTTTAATTGTCTATTAAAATATTCAAATAAGTTTTAATTAGGATATTTCTTTTAGCAATAGAACAAACTAAATGCACATTTCCGTTCTCATTTAATTTAACCATCGAATTTAATTTCTGTCTTGTTATAGCATTAGCAAAACCCTTTCAGCATATTTTGTATTTTTCGTGACTTTATGTTTACCAAAAAATGTGGAAAAATTACAGCAGTTTACAATTTTTAGTTCTTCTCGATGCATGAATTTTATAGAACAGGAAAATATTTAATAGTTTTATAGATCAAAAGTCTATCAATAGAACAATTATGAAAATCAATGAAAAAAGTGTTTTTTTTTTTATGTGTAAACATTTTAGCTCACGGTATGGGCAAAATTTCAAATGTGTAAAATGTAAGAATAACTGTATCGTAAGATGTAAGATAACTGTAACGTCCAGTTCCCCTCTCGCTCGCAATACAGTGCGGCATGACTGTGCTACTCTAAACAACAAAGAGAAGAGAGGGAGAAATGGAGAAATTAAAATACGAGCGGAGTTTGTTTGTTTATGTTTCGATCAATTTACTCACACATATATGTACATACGAAAACAAAATGTGCGTGTACATTTATTCGTGGCAGAATTATTTGTTGGTGTTAAACGTGTGGAGATCGACTATCCATACAAGCAGAGAAGTCGCCGTAGCAAACACAAGCGTTTGATAGGTTTTGAATTCGGTTAGTTAGATTGGATTAAAATTAAATATTTTTAAAAATATAAAATCAATACAAAATGATAATAATAAAGAATCTATGTTTCAATAAATGTATAAACAAAATGTAGTGATAATGACAGCAAACCACGGCATTATAAAAACTTTGTGCATTAACCTTAGAAAGGCACACTTTTTTATCTATGTAAATAGCAAATATGTTAAACAGAAAAAATCAAACTTATTTATTATAAAATCACTTATTTACTTCAAAGAAAATACATTGTTTCTTATTTTTATTAAATGCAGTTAAGGCAAATCTCTTTGCGGTGCTTTTAGTGGGTCACCCCTGTTGCCTTTCTAAGATTAAATGCGGAAAGCACTTATCGTCGCCTGAGAATTGATTTGGAGTATGTGTGTACAAATTCATACACCTATACGCCAAATCAATTCTCAGGCGACGTTATGTCAAATTTTCACATCTAATAAAATTTCAAATCGACAGGAAGAAAAACTTAAAGCACGGAAAAAAAGATGCAATTATAGCTGCATATATGCGAACATATCGTGCCCGATGCATTGAGTAAAAGAAAAATAATGCAACTACGATTTGGTGCAATTGCAAAATATTTTTGCATTCACAACAACAAATATATGCGATATGGAATAAAAATTTGCATTTGCAATAATGCAAGACCATTTGCAATTTATGGTGAATTGGGCTATAAATTTTTAAGTTTATGAAAGAATTGTTTTAATTTGAATTATTTACCTAAGCATATAGATTATACATCAAATCCCTATATATGGCTATACATATGTGAGCTTATGTACATGGCATTCAGTTGGCTTAACTGTTTACACATCAAATATCTTGCGTGCCTTGCACACATCCATTTTTTTTTTTTGGAACGATTATTTATGCTAGTAAAAATAGAAAAATTTGCAGACTTTTGAAAAAAAATTGAAAAACACGCCCGTTTTTTTGGATAATTTTCTGTGGCAAATTTTTTTTTGAGATTTCTCGAAATAAATTGGTTGATTCTGGTGTAAAACATATTAACAAACACAAACAGTCAATCCGGAGATTAACTATCGGTCTTGCAAAAAAAGTGAGTTTTGAGAAAAACGCTTATAATTTAAGTTTAAATTGAAAAAAAAGAAAAGTTTTGGTGTATTTTTGAAAGCCTAAATATATAAAATATAAATGTATAAAAATACATTTGAAACAGAGTTAAACCAGGTATAAAAAATGTAAAAGGAATAACTTTTATTTTTGGATAGAAATTAGAAAAAAATCTACTTTCCCAACGTAACAATTGAATCAAATACTCTGGCAACACTGCATAAATCCGTTCTCACTCCCCTCATATGACATGCTCAGAGGTAAGTGAAGCATAAAATATACTACAGGAAAGGAGACGTCATTTTGGTCATAAACACGGTTGCCACTTGCTCATTTATTTTGTACCAATATTTACAAAAAAATATACCAAATGGGGAAAAAATTAACCATTTTTTTCATATCGAATAAATAATTTATTAAGAACTTTTTGTCAGTACATTAATAAAAGTAGTGAATTGTTATTTATTCCTTAATTGTTTTTTTTTTTATTAGACTCAAGTCAAAAAATTTTCTTTCAGCATTAGCTCATTAACATGAATATAAATTTTAGTCAATTCTTCAAACCCCATTTCGTCTCTAACTTTGCCCACAGAATGTACCCAATTTGAAAAAAATTTACCAGTTTTGGTAGAATTGTACCAAAGTGGCAACCGTGGTCATAAACCCAAAACGAAGTCTCGTTTTGCTTTGCCTATTTGATTTTGTAGGTGTGCCAGGGATGCCAACTATTTTTTTCTGTCTCCCCGATAGCCCTCGAGAAATTCCCCGATTTTCAAACAAATTCCCCGCACCGGTATAATTTTATATTATAACAGCGAGACATGTTTAAAATTGATCAAGGTTAATGTTATTTTAATGTGCTCCAGAACTGGTAGGTTAATAGTAAAGTACTTTCTGACTCCGGAATTCTTTTAACACATGGGAGATTTCATCTCAAGGGAACCCACTCTTAAAATCGATTGAGCTCAAATGGATTCAGTGTACCGGGTTACTCGACGTTCATTGTGATAGATAAACACTCAAAGTTCTCAAAGGAAAATACATGGGCTTTCTTTTGACCCAAATAAAAACAAAAAATGTGAAAATAGCTGTCTTTGTAATTCTCTCTTACTTTACAGTATTTTCACTTATATAGATTGTTGAAATTAGGGAACTATCGCAAAGATCACTGATGAGGAACCGTAGCTGGTTCCAAAACGATAGTCTGATCTGCTAGTTCTGTGAACTTTTTGATATTCTTCTGGCATCATTGTTCATTCAAAGCCTAATAATTTTAACAAAAAATATTTCCTTTTGAAAAAAAGTCAAAACTATTTTTGATTAAAAAAAAAAAAAATGGTCACATTTTTAAGATTTTTTTCATTTTTCGAAAGATTAAATAAAAAACGTGTTCGATAAAAATTTTCAAATGCAATAGGTGATTAGTTACATGGATCCAAAACAAAGGCTGTTTGACCAAAATGTATAAATTCTACCGCCCTCCAACTCGGCGAATTTTTGACTGATCGTATTCAAATTAGATGTGGTAATTTCTACTAATAAGGCTAAACTATGTGTAAGTTTGAGCTCGAAACGGGGACGAAATCTCCCATTACTACATATAAATATTTAAAGACTTCAAATATTAGAAAAATTGTTTAAATTGTATACAAGATTTTTTTTGTAGCTTAATGGAGGACGTTTTGAAAATCACCATCTCACGAATGCGGCACACTGGAAGGTCTAGAAAAACCCTTAGAAAAATTATGTCTATGGTCTTAGGACATATTACTATTATTTTGTTTGACCGATAATTCACGAAATGGCTGTCAGCCAAAATTAGTTTTCTCAAAAATTGGACTTTTTCGAAAGTATTGGGAGTATGAATGTATTAACTAGTATTTTTTTCGTAATTTGGACACTTATTGTGAAAAAGTGATTATAAATTTATTCTTTAAAGTATTGTCCATCGTTAGCCACAATCTTTTCCCATCTTTCTGGTAGCATACGGATTCCGGGTCGAAAGAACTCCTCATCTTTTGAGGCTATTTACGAATCGACCCATTTTTTGAGTTCTGCGAAAGAACGGAAGCGCTGTTCAGCCAGGCCATGTGTCATCGATCGGAACAAGTGGTAATCAGAAGGAGCAATGTCTGGTAGCACTTTCCATTTCAGCGTTTCCAAGTCTGTTTTTACTTGCCTTGCAACATGCGTCCGAGCATTGTCGTGCTGAAGAATAACTTCGTCGCTCATAATACACGACACCTTTCATATCCCACCAAATACACAGTATGAGCTTGGATCCATGGATGATTGGCTTTGCCGTTTACGCTTTGGGTTATCGTAACGTATCCACTTTTCATCGCCAGTCACAATACGATGCAGAAAACCCTTTCTTTTCTGTCGTTCAATCAGCAGTTCACATGTGAAAAATCGTCGTTCGACGTCTCTTGGCTTCAATTCGTACGGTACCCAATTCCCTTGCTTTTGAATCATTCCCAATGCTTTTAATCGAAATGGTTAATTGATCAACTCCTAAAGATTCTGCAAGTTCTTGTTGCGTTTGACATGAATCTTCTTCGAGTAATGCCTTCAATTCTTCATCTTCGAACTTTTTCGGGCCGCCTGAATGTTCCCTGTCTTCAACATCAAAATCACCACTTTTGAAACGGGCATACCACACCTGACACATTCTAACGTCTATAGCACAGTCAGGATAAGCTTCAGTGAGTAAACGATGTGCTTCAGTTGCGTTTTTCATTAAATGGAAGAAGCAAATTAAAACTTCCCGCAAATGTTGTTTTGCTGGCACGAAATTCGACATTTCAGCTATAGTAAAACACTTTTGTAAAATTATGAAAATTATTTGACAGATCAATTCTTATGGTATTTTTGGCGCTCTTCGAGATAGAATAGCTGTCAATGTCAAAAAATGGCGCGTACGATAGATATGAAGTTAGTCACAATTACGAGTTTATACATTCATACTCCCAAAGTTAAACGATTTACATTACATAAAATTTGATAAAAAATATTCTACAGACTTTATTAACTAAAAGCTGAACGGTTTCAAATTTCTCGCAAAAAACAGCTCATTCCCCGCACCAAGTAAAATTCCCCGCAAATTATGGAATTCCCCGCAAGTTGGCATCGCTGATGTGTGCCTAAGTTGCAACTCTTCGTGCGTACTCGGCTACAGTGCTGTCGTTGTTATTTTAATTGTACTTTTTTACTTCACTTTCAAGCCTAACACTTCGTCACTTCCTCTTTCATAAAAACACATCGGTTTTCAAGTTTGGCTGTGGTTATCAGTGTGGCCAACTCAGCGCTTTTCCTGCTGATTTTAGTGCTTTTTGAAAACTAAAACGCGGAAAAAAAGTGATTCAATTCAAAATATCTTTGAAAAATCGAAGAAATTTTCATTGACTAGAAGTATCAGATGTGTGCCTGTCTTAATGAAAAAGTTTAAATGTATTGAGTTTTCTCGCACTTTTATAAAAAACAAAATTTAACGCTTTTTTTTAAGAAAATACGCGTTTTATTCTTCATTTTAGCGGATTTTGAAAAATAAAAGTTGGCCACACTGGTCGTTATATTGCGAGTATACTCGGCGAACACCATGAAATTGTTGTTGCACCGAACACAAAGAGAGAGTCTGTACTCACTCTCACACCGAACACGATATGCTCGGTGTATTGTACACCGAACAAGCCGAGTATTCAGGGTGGCAATGAGTTATTTTACAAAACAGTATCATTACATATAAAATAGTATTAACAAACGAGAATATTTTGACAAAAAACAACTCTGCAACGAGCTGAATGTAACCACCTCAACCGAGCAGGGGAGAAAATGTTTTGTGTTCGTCGAACACCGAGCACCAATATAACCAGACGCTTTCAATGAAAAACTAAAATCGATAAAAAAAAAATTTAAGTATGCTCATCATCTGTAATATACTCCGACTGTAGCCAGATTGGTGTGCTTGAATTTATATTCCATATAAAAAGTAAAAAGATACCATTCAGCATACATCCTTTAGTATATTCTGAGACCTTTTGTGTTTATTTAAATACCTATGTGGCAACACTGATGACGCACTGTCATATAATTTATTAGAATTTGGTTGAAAATGAAGAGGTAGACGATTTCGAAGGCGAGTGGAGGTTTTTATTTCTAAATGATTTTATGCAAAAACGCGACAGTTTCGTAGAATTCTGCCATTTTGTTTTTGGCTTGTAAAATTCCCTAAAACAAATTATGTATCTTCATTCAAGAAGTTTTGTCGGAGCCTTATTGTGTGTGCCACACGGTAGCGTTCCACCAAAAGTTTTTTTTTCACAAACTAAGCACAAAAACCAGATAAATTTTGAAAATATGGCATTTTCTTAGTACGCTTCAAAAAACTCTTTTTTTTAAAAAAATCACTTCGATTTTTTAAGAATTTCACTTCACAAAAAAATTTCAAAACGACTGCCCTGCTCGGCTATAACGCTGTAGTAGGCAAGTAACAGCAACAACTCTTTCCTCTAGTAAATTTTATGCTTCACTTTCCCTCTGAGCACATCATATGCTCTCTCTCTCTCTCTCTATCATAACCTATCAAGAAATCTTTAATCACTTCTCAAACAATTTTATTAGCAATAAAGTTTGAAAGTAATTGGATTTTAAAATGATGTTCCAAGAAAAAAGAAACTGAATGAAGAAACAAAAAATTAAATATTAAAATTATGTATAATTTATACCCACCCAGAAAATAAAAATCCAATTCTGTGAACTTTTAAATTTATGCTCACTATAAACAACAAGAAAAATAAAAATTATTATTATATAAACTCTTAAAAAAAAAAAAAAAACAGAATAGAAAATTGTTTACTTCATTTCCGCACTAAAAATTATTAGGTTATTTGCTTTTTACAGTGTGTATATGTGTGTGTGTGAGTGTGTGTGACAATGCCAAAGTTTGTAAATAATAATGAAATAACATAAGAAATACAAATACGAAATAGAAAAAGCAAAAACAGTGGAAGCATACAAAAAGGTATAAATAAATAAAAATTAAATATTAGAACAAGGACACGTACGAAAATTGAGGAAGCATTTTTTATGATTATTTTTGTAGCACTCGCACTTAACTAAGGAAGAGAAAAACAAAATACAAAAAAAAGAAAAAGATTTCGACACTAATTCTTTTTCTACGACTCCAATGAATCCTTCGAATCGGGTTGATTTTGCGGGGGGCATGGGATTTTGGGGCTTAGGCAAAAATAAAACTGAAGGCGAAAAACAAAATCTGAGTTCACTTGTATTATGTTTTTTTTGTTTTTTATTTGTGTGACAAGTAAACAAATACACGCATACATACTCACTGGAAGAAGAAGAAGAGAGCGAATAGAGCTTAAAAACACGTGCATATAGATGTGTGTGTGTGTGCAGTTGTTTGCTGCCTGGATATTTATTAACAATAAATTATGAAGAACATGTTCAGATATTTTTAGAAATAAAATACTTACAAAAAATTGTTTGAAAAACGACAGAACAAACAAAAGGAAACGCTCAAACTCCTTGAGCTGAATTTGAAATTGGATATTTGATTCTTTTTTTTGTTTTTTTGCTTGCTTGGTCCTTATTCGTACGTTCGCTATGATTTAAGGATCAGAGCGTATGGATAATAATCTTATGTTAAGATTTCGATTGCTTATTTCTCATTTTATATTTTGTCATTGTTTTGCAGCAGCGGCAGAGTAGTTGCCGTTACTCTTCGGGAGAACAAGTGCATGTGTGTTTGTATGTGTGTGTGTGTGCATGTTGGCCCAGTGGGAAAGAGTGAGTTTTTGATAAGCAGACTTGATACATCATCATACGGCGTGACAGGGAAAAAACAAAGGAGGGGAATCGCGTTTATGGGTCAATTAAATTTTTTTATGCGAACACTAATTTTGACCTTCCAAATCACCACAATTTCTTCCCGATGGGTTAAGACATATATGCATATGTATTGTATATGAAGTGTTTATGTGTGTGGGTGCTTCTCTGTCTCTGCTCAGAGAAAAAAGCAACCCAAACAAAATTTTTTTTTAATTTTTATTTTGATTTCTTTGAGAAGCTTTTTTCATTAGGTACTGATTTTTATTTTTTATTTTTAGCTTGGTTTTTCTTTTTTTTCCATCTACTCATCTTATATTCATTGAGCGAGGGATCCCACTCGCTAACTGTAAAGGACATCTTTTATTTATTTAATATATATTTCATGTGACAGAGAATGTGCTGCTTCCCCCCTACCACAAAAACGAACAATCACAAACAAACAAAAAATCCACTTTAATTTCTTTTCAAATAAAAAGAAATAACAAAGTAAAACTATTGAACAAAAAAAAAAAATAAAATAAAAAAAATCCCTATATATTTCCTATATAAATATGTATATCCTTAGATATTTTACGCTCCTATCAAATGTATTGCAGATTAATTGAAAGGAGGAGAGGCGTGAGATTGATTTAATTTAGATCGATTGAACTTTATACTTTTCTGTATGCTACACTCAATTGTGGGGGTAATTTTATTTTTATTTAAGTGTTTGTTATTTAAAATTATATAGATTTGAAGAATGATTTCAGTTGAACTCATGAGAGTTGCTAAGTTCAGTGGGGTTCTTTACTCTAAGTTCGGCCAAACCTTTGCTTTTTAACATTCATGTTTTAAGTTTTTCATAATCAGCTCTCCTCTTTTATTAAATCCAACTTGGAAGTTCCAAATTAGCCAAGGTGACCAGCAATAGTGGTTTTCAGTTCTCTCAGAATTTGATCAATTTGAAGCGCTTTCTACGTCTACGTACCACTGAATTTTGTTTTTTCTATGTAATTTTGTACGCTGAATCTGAATGTGGCAGTAGTCCGTATTTTGATATATAAGTATATTCTACAGCCGTTTTTGATATCGAAATTATGTGTTGCATACTTTTGGACTAATGTAAATGGAACGCCGGAATATAATTTCAGTGGGCGTTATTATTGTTTTCTTAAAGACATTGATAAATTTCAGAGTATAGTAAGGGACGAACTTTCCAAAACTTAAAGGAATGGATTTCCCAAGTAAAAGAAGAAAATAAGAAATATGTTAAAAATACACAAACTGCATTGAAAATGTCGTCGTCCAACTTAATTAGTTTGAAGATTATTAAACAAGGAATACCTTTTTCAGACGGCAAGTTTTGGAAAACTCGACTCGCCGCACAGTTCAAATAAGTGCATCTATTAAAACTATAATTGAAAAAAAATAAAAATAAACGACAGCTAATTTTTTTTCAATATCCTTGGATGAAAGCAGGAATATAAATGATCTCTGCCAATTGTTCAATTGTATTCAAAACATAGATTCCAACTACGAGGTTTTTCAATATCCTTGGATGAAAGCAGGAATATAAATGATCTCTGTTCTCATTAGAAACTTTTTCTGGAAAAGTGACTGGTAAGTTGGTTTTTGATGTCATTTACGAAATAGACATCTCTCTGAAATATACACAAGGAAGAATTTCTGAAAAAGTACCATTGCTGGATATTGTGACCTTAAAATGCTCACGGAAGTTCGGTGGTTAAGCCGTGGTGATTGCCTCAAAAAAATATTTGTTCTAAGAAATGCAGTGTTGCAGTTTATACAATTGGAGAAATAAATCAGAAAAATTAGTATAGGCTTTACAGGATAGTGAATTTGTTTTTGATTTCAGCACTTCTTTCTGATTATAACCAATTTTTCAAATAAACTCAATTTGAATAAATACAAAAGAATAAATACAAATAAATGCATTGAAAGCATACCTATTGTTTAAGATTTTTAAGTTTATTTGTCATGTCGTCGTCTGAATATTGATTTGACGTATAGGCATAGGAATACTTAAACACATACGCCAAATCAATTCTCAGGCGACGATGTGACAGCTTTTAGGTTTATTGTTATACAGTGTACTCTGCGCTCACCAACACAATCTCATTTTCAATTTTGCCGAGCATTGATGTAAATCAACTTCGTTTCTCTGAAAGAGAGGCGGAGACGTAATCAAATTAGTGATGAAATTTCCAAATTGCAAATAGTTAGTTGACCAAAAAAGTTGTACCTAAATGAGCATGAATGTACCTAAAATAGTATACTTCATTGTTTCATCGTTTTTGTAAGAAATTTAATTTTCAACTAAAAGTTGACAATTAAAAAAAGTAAGCGAAACTTATAAACGATACTCGATATATTTTTTTTTATGCTTCTACTCCACTTGGGAGCTTAGGGCTTCTACTAGGCATTTTCATCTGACTTTGTTTTGTGCAGTCATTTTCACGTTTTGCCATGTTGTGTTTTTATTTGTTAATTCTAGATGTATTGAACATTGCCAAGTGTTTTTTGGTCGCCCATGACGTCTACTTTCTTGTGGTTTCGATTTAAGCGCCATTCTTGTGATGCTATCGACTGGTTTTCTTAAAGTGTGTCCTATCCACCTCCATTTTCTTTTCTTTATCTGTGTTGTTATTGGTTCATCTTTTGCAATGTTCCAAAGGTCTTCATTTCTTATTAGGTTTGGTCAGAATATTCTGCATATGATCCTTAGGCATTTGTTAATGAATACTTGTAGTTTTTGGGTGATGTTGTTTGAAATTAACCAAGTTTCACTTCTATATGTGATTGTTACCTTTATACGTGCGTTGAATATTCGGACTTTTATTCCTCGGGAAATTTTTGAATTTCTCCATATTGGCTGTAGTCATCCAAACGCTGCTCTAGCCTTGCTGAGTCTGTTGATGGCATCTTCCTCTGCTCCACCGTCTGTGGTCATCATGCTGCCTAAGTAGCAGAATTTGTCCACATATTCGACAGGCTGACCTTCGATTGTGTAGTGGTCAAAGCTGATTGTGTTAATTCGCAGGGCTTTGGTCTTCTTGGTGTTGATCTCGACACTAACGTTGCGTGATGCTTTGATAAGATGATCAGTTTTCGCTTACATGTCGTTGAGCATATATCGTCTGCAAAGTTCAAATTCTCGAGTTGATGTCTGGGACTCCATGTTATGCCACTCCTTTGAGAGCCTACGTTTGCCATAACTTCGTCAAGTAATATTGCGAAGAAAAGGGGTGAAAGTGAACATCTTTGTTTGACTTCTGCGTTAGTGGTAAATGGCTCGCTGAATGGCTTATATACTTATCATTTATATTCCATAAAATAAATAAAATTGTTTGTATTGAAATTACTTCTTTACATTTAATTATTAAAATTAGGTTAAATTATTGCAGCACATATACAGTGAGTCACAAAATTGATCACATAAAATACCATTTTAGGGCACGACTTGAATCGGAAACTAAAAGAGGAGAAAAGTTTTTAGTCATCTATATGAAAACAAGGGGGAAACCAATTTTTAAACCTGATAATATCTAAAGGATTCACATTGGTCATGAAAGTTCCAGAGTTTAATAATTTTCGATTTTTTAAATATGTTCAGCCAAGATTTTTTTCAAAACTCAAAGCTTTGTTATTACTGTTTATAAAAGGAAACAAATCATAAGAAGTTTACATTTCATTAAATTTTTGTTAAATTTCAAAAATCTTCTTATGACTTTGACCCTCTTTTGGCACCAATAAACTTTATTCGATTTGTAAAATTATTTTTGCAATGACCAATTGTACCTAAAATGTACCAATTGTAAGTTGGGAAAAAGTACAATTGTACCTACTTTTTCATCACTGAATCGAATGGTTCTCTCTTGCGTTATATGTTCAGTTTGACTTAAGATTACTCTCTCATTCTCTCTTTGGTTGTAAGAGAGTACCAATGATCGCAAATCACTGCTATGCTATGAATAAATATTTGAAAAATTATGCAACAAATTTCAGTGAATTAAATACTTCTATAAGAAATCCAATCTAAAATGTAGGGCAAACCTCGAATTCATGCGAACCGAACATGATACTTGAAAATATTGTTTGTTTGTTGTTTTCGAAAAAAAAAATTTTGTGCAATATAAAATGTCCTGTTTAAAAAACAAGGAAAAAAACTAATACTAGGCATAAGAAGAAAGAAGAATGGCGACGATTTTCTGCACATGTCATGCTCATGCTGTGACTAAAACAACAACAGCTAAGAAGCTAAGAGAAAAAAAACATAATAAACAAGAAGAACAACAGCAACGATAACAACAACAATAACATTAGAGACAAAATAAATATGTTTGTATGTAGTATGTTGACTGAAAGAATTTTTTTTTTTTTTTTTCATTTATATTGTATGTATGTATAAACATTTTCGTTTTTGTTAGCATTAGCATCACGAAATAACATGAATACAACATAACACCAAACGACAAGCATGACATGTGTAAATCCAACACCAACAACAAATATAACAACAACAAGATCATGAACAGCAACATCAACATTACCATCACCATTTGATAACCCCCCCCCCCCCCCCCCCCCCCCGACTCCAACTCCCACTCTTACTAAAAGAGATTGTACCTACAAACATATATAAATATGTATGCATCATCATCATCGTCATTGTGCACATAATATATGTATGTTTGTATTATATTTATGTTGTTGTTGTACATACATTTTTATTTGCTGGACAACAAGACTTGTGTGCACATACATCATACAGGATACAGGAGAGAGGAGAGCACTAGAATAGTAGAAGAGCGGCGCAGCGCAGTTATAGAATGACAGTGACAGCGCGCCAGCCGCCTGTCTCTCACTCTTTGTATATTGTATGTAGTTGCGCTGGCAGGCATTTTGAATTAAGATGAATTGTTGTTATCCTGTGTGTCCTATTGCAAAAAGAAAAAATAAAAAAACTTCAAGACAGGAAGTTTTTGCAGTTTTTTTTTAGTAATTTTTTTTTTGTAGTTTACTTGCTACTGGTTTTTTATTTTCTAAATCTTTAGAATGCCCGCAAGATAAATGTTTCACTCGGGAAGCCGATACACATACATATATACAAGAAACTCTCTCATTCTCTTTGTATTCTATATGTTACTCACATATTAACCAGTGTTGATATTTCAATTTTTTTTTAAAAGGCCTAAATTATATAATAAATGTACCTTTTTGAGTCCTATTGTACCTAAAAGAGGTATGATATAATTTTCCACATAAATAATACAAATACGTTAAGGTCATTGATTTTATAGCCATTGGTATGGGTGCAAAGCTGACTTATTCTGAACAGCGAATAATCAGAATTTTGAGAGACCCGAATTATTCTAACAGGCAAATCGCGAACAGAATCGGCAGGAGTAAGGGAGTAATATGAAATTTGTTGAAGAAAGGCAAAAAATATGGCGCTAAAGGACAAATTCGTTACGAGGGAACCCAAACTCTGTTATCTGCTCGACAAATCAATGACAAATTGGACCTTCCCTACATGTCGCACAAGTTTTAAGCGCAAAAACTAGGCAAAACTAAAGGGAAAACCACGTTTGACTGATCCTCATAAGACCAAGCGATTGGAGTTTGCTCGCAGATACATGTCCTGGTGTTAGAAAAAAGTTTAATCTAGAAGGGCCAGACCGTTACAGTTGTTATTGGCATGATTCGAACGAACACTGCGTTGTACGGTCAAAATGCTATTTAGGTGGAGGAACTGTAATGTTTTGGGGAACCTTTTCTTACTTTGGAGGGACACAAATTTGCTTCATCAGAATAAAAATGAACTCCGACACCTATAAGGGAGTTATTAGAAAATGTGTTGGTGTTTTATTATGAAAACGAACCTAAAAGAGAGTTTATTTTCCAGCAAGGTAATGCATCTATGCATGTTTCAAGGCAATCGAGAGAGTGGTTTGCCTCAAAAAAACTTCAAGTTGCTGCAATGGCCAGCATGTTGTTCAGATTGTAACCCTGTGTAAGTGTCACAGTCACTGTTGCCACTTACTTATTTTATTTTGTACCAATATTTACAAAAAAATTTACCAAATAGGAAAAAAATGTACCAATTTCTTTATATGGAATAAATAACTTTATTACATACTTTTTATCAGTTTATTATATAAAATACTATTCATTCATTTAAAGAAAATAGGAAGAATAAAACATAAACAAAACAATAAATAATAACACTTCAGTCCCCATGCAGTCGGCTGGGGAACTGATGGAACCAAGTTTTTCTGAAAGTTTGGGTTGTATATAAAAATGTAATTTCTCAGTTTTCCCAGGTTGGCGATTTTAAGCGGTTTTTTTCATTTTGAAGTTATCGTAAGCGCCACCCAGCGTAAGTTTCCGGTAAAAATAAATTTCAAATTCAAATTCTTTGTTTTTTTTTTTTAATTTTTGTAGTAAAAATATTTGTATTTAAAGGAAATTTTTTAAAATACTCCTGCGCGAGCTTAGTCTATGGTCGCAATTTCGAAATTTAAAAAAAAAAACCTTTTTCAACAAAAAGTATTTTGAAAATATGTTTGCAATTCTTAATTACTATAAAAGCTAACCTTGCCCACAGAATGTACCAAATTTTGAAAACATGTACCAATGTACCAAGCGCAGACAAATTTAAAAAAATGTACCAATTTTGGTAGAATTGTACCAAAGTGGCAACCGTGCTCACAGTACAACAGCGTGATCGAACTCAAAAACGCGATTCGTCAATCTTGGGGTGAAATCGGGTCAGAAGCCCTATAAAGGCAAGTCTAAATTTTTCCGTCATTCAAAATAAAATGGCGATATAACTTTTTTTTATTTGCTATAAGAGCACATACAATTCGATTTTTTTTTCACAAGTGTAAAATTCCAAATTGTACCTAAAACACTTCTGTAGGGCCGAAAGTACCTTGAAGATGAAAAAAGACGGAAAAAAGTACGATTACACCTAAAATATCAACACTGATAGTAACTGTTCTATAGTTTTTGTTGTTGTCGTTTGTTATAACAAAGGTGGCATTTTTATCTTCCGTTATTTTTTGTTACTCTGAAAACTAAAAGCTTGACATGCACTTGCTCTCATACTCTCACTCTCCCACTACAAAAAATAAATAAATAAATAAAACGCCACTCCATTCTTATACATTACCCATAACATAAGTATGTATGTATGTATGTGAATCCCAACGGAGCAATACATTCTCTCTCGTAATATACATATACCATATTCACAAACATATGTACATATACAATATTTATACATAGTTTAGAAGCGGCAAAAAGAACAACCATAAGTGACATGTTTATAACATCAGCGAAATAATTTCGAATAATTCTATATGCTTATCCCGACGAAAATTTATAGTTTTCTAACGTATAAAGGAAACAAATGTATGTAAATGAATTCGTCTATGTAGAAAATAAAAATTGCATGGAAATTGTGTAAATTTTTGTTTTTGCTAGTGGCATGTATTTCTCTACATACATAAATATATATATGTGTAAGTGCCCATATGCCCAGTAACCTGTATAATAGTGTAGTTAGGAGAAGTACTTCATGAATTTAACATTTTTCACTTTGTGTTTTAGGAATTTTTGGTATTTTGAAAATATTTGCATTTGCATATAAATTAGAGTTGATCTCGTGGATAGCATCAAGAATTCCCAGAATTCGCCGTGTGAAAAAACGCATCTAACCAAACTTTGTGCCACTGTATAAAACTTTGTTAGAGCATAAAACTTAATGAATTTAAAACTAAAATTATGTTACATTTTTCGCCATGCTATTTATAATGGCAATTCCCAACGGTTGTTAGCTTTAAGCTTTCAATGCAAGTGAAAAGCTCAAAAGTTCTTTGGCTCTCAAATTTAGGAATGCCTCTCTCTCTCTCTGTTCTAGATCAGATTTCGAAATGCATTTAAGCTTTTTCATGAGATTTCAGTTATCGCATGAGAAAAGCTTTCAGCATTTAGAGCACTAGAGAGAGTATAAATAGTCCTCAATCAGTGTTGCCACGAAAGAAAAATTTTTCCTACCAAATTTTTGCTAGAAACATACAAAAACAATTCTCAAACTGCCAAAATTGTTTACTACTAAAAAACACATTCTTATTAAAAAAAAACATAAATTCATTTTTACAAATTCTTTCATAAGGGCCGTTCTTTCACATATTATGTAATGCAATTTTTGACCAATTTTGACCTCCCCCCCCTGGCTGTAACGCAAAAAAATTTTTTTTTTTGAAAATCTGACCTACTTTCATCTAAGGAGTGAGATTGAAAAAATCTTAGCACACGTTTTACCTAATAACTTTTTTTCGGTGTAAAATTTAAAAATTTCTTTAATCTAGTTATCTTTGAAAAATATGTCAGTTGTTATTTTTAAGAAGAAGAAACAAAATCGAAAGCATTATGAAAAGATCGCCAAACACATCTGGTAGAAAAACTGCCCGGTTAGCCCAGTGCTCTGACTATTTGGTGCGAAAAGTTAAAGCCAATGCAGGTTTGAAAACATACAAAGTCCAAAAAGTTCCAGACAGGAATGCTGCAAAAAAATTAGACGCCAAAAGTAGGGCTCGGAAATTAAAATCGAATTTCATACAAAAATATTCATGTTGTATAATGGACGACGAAACGTATGTACTGGCAGATTTTACACAGCTTCCGGGTCAAAATTTTTATGTTTCTGATGCTCAAAGAAATCATATACTTTTCTTCAAGCAAATATTGCTTTTCCCCCCTTGATAGCAGCAACGCGTATCTATTTCGTTTTGTGAACAATCGGGGTAAGACTGTCTGCAAAAACGATTTTAAGACCAATAAAGTTAAGCATAAAAATTCTCAAGACATTAATTTGAAAAAATCAGTACAAAATACAAAAATCTGTACATTTTCGTACTGATTTCAAGATTTCAAAAAATCCTGATCAAATTAGTACGTCTGGCTACCCTAGCTCCTACTCCATTCCTATTCCATTCTTATTCCATTCCTATTCCTATTCCATTCCTATTCCATTCCTATTCCATTCCTATTCCATTCCTATTCCATTCCTATTCCATTCCTATTCCATTCCTATTCCATTCCTATTCCATTCCTATTCCATTCCTATTCCATTCCTATTCCATTCCTATTCCATTCCTATTCCATTCCTATTCCATTCCTATTCCATTCCTATTCCATTCCTATTCCATTCCTATTCCATTCCTATTCCATTCCTATTCCATTCCTATTCCATTCCTATTCCATTCCTATTCCATTCCTATTCCATTCCTATTCCATTCCTATTCCATTCCTATTCCATTCCTATTCCATTCCTATTCCATTCCTATTCCATTCCTATTCCATTCCTATTCCATTCCTATTCCATTCCTATTCCATTCCTATTCCATTCCTATTCCATTCCTATTCCATTCCTATTCCATTCCTATTCCATTCCTATTCCATTCCTATTCCATTCCTATTCCATTCCTATTCCATTCCTATTCCATTCCTATTCCATTCCTATTCCATTCCTATTCCATTCCTATTCCATTCCTATTCCATTCCTATTCCATTCCTATTCCATTCCTATTCCATTCCTTTCCTATTCTATTCCTATTCTATTTTCTTCCAATTCCTTCCATTAAGTCTACCAAAAATTACCTACTGCTTATAGATACTACCTCATTAATTAAAATCTTATCGCATTTTCAACTCTATCGACTCAATCTATATGAGTAACACTCTATAAATGATTGTTCCTCAAAATTACCTTGAACTTTCTTCATACAACAAAAAATATATGAATTAACAGAATTTTTATAAATAGTTGAACTGATATGAAATAGCCTTCCTCTTTTTTTTTTTGTTTTTATACATATATTTTTTTCCATATATACTTTCTTCCACAGTGTGTGAAGACCAATGACCATTTCAATCCAATTTTCTTTTTTTATAACTTTTTTTTAAGTTTGATTAGAGTAGCGTTGAATACCCACTTAAGTACCCAGTGCGTATCAACTAAGGATAGATAAGAATTGGTTTACTCTATGGAAAGATAAGATTATAAATTCTTCCATACAATAATTTTTTGTATGTTATCGCACAATAAGTGAGCCGTAATATTGTTGTAATACAAATGAATCTATTTTTAATACCTCTAACCATATGAAAAATATGTACATAAATATTTGCTGTCACAGCCACTGTGATTATTTATTTTATGTGATATGATAGGAGTGCTAACTACTTACAAAACCTAGTTCAGCTATTATTATCATCATCGATTTTTCATATACATATGTGTGTAAATATGTGTATTACATTTACATACACAGAATACATGTGTATGCGTTTAAACAATAAATGAATCTGTGATGCAAAAAGGCCATGACCTCAGCTAATTTAGTCAGTATCTGAATACATAGAATTTTTTGATTGAATAAAAAAAAATTCGCAATATTTTACTCATAGTGTCATAGGGTCTACTATTTTAGTATGCACTGCACTTCTGACGTACATCTATAAATAAAAGTTTTTTGTTTAATATTATTTCCATTTAAATTGTCTTTTTATTCTTTCTTTACAATTAATAATAAAAAAAATTATTTATTTTATTTAATTTAATTTAAGTTATTGACTAAATTCTTTTTTATTTGTTACACTAGTCAATAAATGTATCATTTTTATTAGCAGACGAGTAGAGTGTTGTGTATCTGGGTTAGGGCGTCTCTCATTCTCACTTTTAGTACTTTATCAATTTAATTATATAATTTACAATTGAAATTACTTTAACTTATTAGACATTTATTTTTTCACAGTTGCGGTGTCCAGGCCTAGATCTCAGTTATCTTCTTCTTATTTTATGGTACAGCAACCCGTGAAGGGTCTAGGTCGAGCTTTTCGCATTCATTCAGGTGCTGTGAGTTCTATTTGTACACGGATAGAAGGGGCAAAATTCGAACGACAAAGTGAAAACCCTTAAGCGCCAGTCCAACACACTACCCACTAAGCTACGACGACCGAAATATCTCGGTTATCTCCAGATTCAATAAGCTACAAATGTTTACCTGCTCTCCATTGCCGGAGATATGCACGCCTGTCCAAACTTTGCCATTGAAGCAACAATGGGTTTCGAACCGTTCATAAGGATAATCTTGCAACCTAGAGCAATTGCTATTCTAAGGTTGCAGCTTTCGTTCAACTCGCTTAGAGGTAATACTAGACATCTGAACAGTCTTAGTGAAATTGTTAATGCTCTATGAAGTATTACATGATTGAAGATATATGATTTGATCTGTATGGAATAGTCAAGACTTCAATTTCGGTTCCATTACTCTCTTAACTGGTATAGAGGTGATTCATAAATGGATTATGGCCCCAGTGTTGGCGTTTTTGAACTAAACATTAGAATCTCAAACTCAATTATTACATATATACATATACAGATGGGCTGAAAAGTTTGTAGCCTGACCACATAGATGGCGTAACTAGAATAAATCCATATGATTTTAAGTTATTTTATTTATTTATTTTATTTTATTTTATTTTATTTATTTATTTATTTGCATTGCTTGTGCATGTAAGATTAATCTTATTAGAATGCACAGCCTATCATTGCAACATTAATTAGATAATGGATAAAAATTGGACAATTATTTTATATTAAATTTTCATGAGAAACAATAAAATTAAATTAAAATTAAGAAAACCAAAATTGAAACATAACAATATTTAAGTACTTAACAATTCATAACTTAGGACTAAGGATAGACGGAAAAATAGGCTGAGATAAACAAGAAAGAGAAAAAAGCATAGCAGAAGAGAGAAAGAGAGAGAGGTGAAGTAATAAGAAGAGTGGGGATATTCCATTAATAAAGAGCAGCAAAATATATTGAAAAGCTTTATTCTTGAAGTTGTTGGTGTTAACCGTCCGCTTTATTTGTAGTGCCAACTTTCAAAAGACACGTGTATAAATTTGACAGCTGTCAGACAATTGGTTCGTAAGATATAGCATTGTAAGTGAAGTAACTTTAGTTTTTGTGAAAAAAATGGTTAAAAAAGAATTTCGTGCTTTTTGTCGAAAAAAATATTGTTGAAACCAAGGCTTGGCTTAATAAATATTATTTGGACTCTGCACCAAGAAAATCAACCGTTAAGAAGTGGTTTGCTAAATTTCAACGAAGCGAAATGAGCATAGAAGATGATGCACGCAGTGGACGGACGCCCGAAAGATGCTGTTACCGATGGAAAACATCAGAAAAGTCCACAAAATAATTTTGGATGATCGTAAAGTGAAGTTTATTGAGATAGCTAAGACTCTAAAGATATCAAAGTAACGTGCTGGACACTAAGGGAACTGCTGGGAGTGCTCCACAAAAGGGCGATGGAAGCTTACGGTGATTCCCGATATTGCAAATTGGTGTCAACGGAGGCACGGGGATGTAGATTTTTACATCACGCAGCTGCTAAGTGCTTTTGGGTGATTTAACCTTGTACATGCATAGATTGGGACATGACGATGACCCATATTGTCTAACATGTCCGAATGAAAATAAAACACGAGGCATATGCAATTCCATTTCGCACACTTCGAAAACGAGGGGAGAAGCTGAAACAAGCCTTTGGCAGAAGACCAACAGGAGAGAATTTTACCACACAGATGTGCGAATCGGTGGGAAAATGGAAGACGACATGCACAGTGGCTGCACAGATTATGATCAAGCTACGCGTCACTAAAAGAGAGAGAATGAGAACAGAATAGGACGAACAGATAGAGAACTGAACTGCTAGATCCACCCCCGCGAAGTAATATCTACGAGTAGTCCCGCGGGGAGAATGGGAGGAAACGAAGGAGGTGGTTTCAGACGGTAGGAATCCGACATAATAGGAGTTCTACAGTATCTATGAAGATTTCCACCTTCCAACAAACGAAAAAAACAAAAAAAGAAACGAAAGACAGAACTATTTTCTCAGGGGAAAAGTTTGAAATCGGACAATATCTTCCGTTCGCGCATCGCATTCAAAATTTACAAATTTGAACAGAAATACGAGAAATCTTAGGAGGTGTAAATGATATCCGATCTAACTCATTTTTTGTACGTACTGCCAACCCCTCCCTCCCCCTATTCCACACCCTCTAAGAGTGGAAGACGACCTTGGCGCTCAAAACCGTGCAAATTTACCCCGTCTCGCCCCTCTTTCTTGTAGGTGGTGAAGAGCGGAGTTGAAATTGTGTCGGTACGGACAGATGGCTACACTGCGAGCTCCGCCCACACCTTCCCTATCAACCAACCAAAGAAGAACGTTGAAAATGGAAATTTAAGGTTGCTCTCGTACCCATACATTTTTGAGGAGGCTTGTGCCACCGGTTCTACGTAGCGCTCCACAGACTGAGTGTGTCATGGAATGTCCACAAAATTTATGTTTAGTGTTGGTTTTTTCTTATTAAGTAGATATTAATTGTGAAATGTTATAAGAAGAAAGGCTCGCCAAAAGTGGGTGGCAGGTAAGTTTTTGTTTCAGACTAATTAATTTATCAATGCGTAATATTCATTTGCCTTGGGAACCAAAAAGTTTAAGAACTCGCCTAAGTTTGAGCTCTTGGACATTGTATTCTATTGCATTGACAAAGTGCACGTAAAGCGGAGAGCACGTAGGCTTGAGAGCCCATTGTACTCTGTCCCGAAGGGGGACACTCTCCTAACTTTGTTAGGCTTCAACTTGGTCAATGGTCTTGAATCTGCCAGAAGCTTTCGCAAATTTGCATAGCTCAGACAGATCAAGGTTGACCAGGTCCACTCTAGTCAAGAAAGGTTTAACCAGTGTTGTACATCTTATCCAAGAGAAAGCAGGGCATTCACAAATGAAATGATCTGCCGTTTCTCCATCTTCGAGACACGCATCACATAGGTTCGATTCCTTGGTCCCGATTTTGTACAGGAAATCGTTGACTGTGGCGAATCCTGTGACAAGTCCTACAATGAGTCTTAAGTCACACCTACGCCGACTTAATAGATACTTAGATCTGTCTTGTCTAGGAGAATCAATCAACAACTTCGACTGTCGACAGGAATCCAGTCCCCGCCAATAGTCGTAGCGCAATTGACGCAGCCGTATCTCCATTTCATGATTAATGAAAGAAGGGCTGCATCTAATGGCGGGTTGCGGACCAGTAAAAATCATTGTTGATCCTTTTCTGGCTAGCATATCCGCCTTCTCGTTACTCAAGATACCTGCGTGGCCAGGTACTCATACCAGCGTTACTGAGTTTCTTCTCGCAAGTCTGTTAAGCTTGATAATTGCTTCGTCCACGATTTTCAAAGCAATTATGTAAGCTGAACAGGCTTTGATGGCCGCCTGGCTATCCGAGCAGATGAAAATAGAATTGCCATTCCATTTCCTATCCAGCATCAGCTGTCGCTCTTGGACATCTCTCTGTCATTCACAACCTTTGAGAGAAGAATGTTTTCTGGAAGGGCAAAGAAGGCGTTGGTTTGGATGACCTTATGAACTACTCCCTGGATTTTTGAAAGAAAGTTGCTGCCTTTTTTAATATATTCTGAAATATGTTTAGGCCCGTCAACTATCGAAGATTTTGTTTTGATTTCGAACCGCAAAGGTACGTATGTATACTGTAGGAATGTATCTTATAATCTGAATTAGGGTTTCAGATGATTTTAGCAAGAAAATATAGAATCTCAGAAACCTGTTTGTAAATTGTTAAGCACTGCGGGTATGATATTGGTCTCAAATCCCGATTTGTTATTCCCATTGATGCTGGATCTTGTTCTCCGGACCTAGGAACTGCATACGTACCTCTGTGGTACAAAACTGTGGACAAACCATTTACAATTCTGGTTGTTTTTTATCGAAAAATGACTTTTCCCATCCCCTCCAGGGGTGGAAGGGATTAGGGTAAAAAGATTGGCATTTTTCCTCATTTACGATCTTTCGTATATCTGTTAAGCTTCTGTTCAAATTCGTAAACTGTGAATGCAAACGGATTTGTTCGGTTTCATAATTTTTACCCCCCTGAGTTCGTATTTGGTGGTATGGGTGAACGAATTTTTTCAGGACATCAATTACCCGCTAGAAAAATAGAACATTTGATGCTGATCAACTTAGCCGAAGAGTGTATGACAAAAAAATGAGCTTGAGTATCTTGATTTTTGGATTGAAGTTTTGAAATTACAAAGTTATTTTGAAATCAAAAAAGAAGCTTCAATCGAAAAGTCGGGGGACCCAAGTTTTGTCATAAACTCTTCGGCGTAGTTGATTAGCATCAAATGTACTATCTTTCAAGGAGGTAGCCGATGTTTCGAAAAAAATTCGCCGAACAATTCGATTCGATTCAAGTTCGTATTGAGAAGTGGCAACTTTACGCACTATTAAGATTCAATTCGGAAACTTTTCTATTTTTCTTTCTGGTCTAACGTGCGGTAGCCTTGCTGCGGACTCAACTGGGCCCTTTCAGTGAGGTTGAAGTACTAGACTACTGGGTCTTCTGTACAACCATATACATAATAATAATTTTGTTAAAAAGGTGGTAATCTGTTAGTATCGAATTTTTTTTTCATAGTAATGTTGAAGGTATTAAACTAATGAAAAAATGTTTTAAATAGTTTTTTGATGATTTGTTCATCTAGTAGAGTCGCCCGAGCAGAGCCGTGCTTAAATCTGATTGCGATAATATCTTTAGTTTGAAGCGGATTCTGAAAATATTTGTTGTTATCACCTAGGAATTTCTTGAAATGAAACTTCTTTAGCGAGGGTAAATCGAAAATTTTGCAACGCAAATCGCATTGTTGTTGCACTCACACGAAACTAATAAGAAACGAAGTTATGCGGTTGTAAGTGTTTAGCGAACGAGGTCATTAGGGGATCGGCTACATACAATCATGCAGAGAGTCGACGGCTCACAGTTTTATCTCATGTGCTTTAGTGAGAGAGCTTAATTCCATATAGCTACTTTCTTCTCATGTCTTATATACGTATTTGTGCCGATAAGGGTAGAGAGTATCAACAGAAAAAAGCTTCAGAAAATAGAAAAAGGAATAGTGCGAAAGCTTCAACAAAAACGGTCACGAGAAAAATCGCGTTTTGGTTGCACTCATACGAAACCAGTAAGAAACGAAGTTATGCAGTTGTTAATCGGCTACATACAATCAGGAGAGAGTCGGCTTCTTGTAGTTTTATCTCATGTGCTTTAGTGAGAGACCAGACCTAGATTTCTCTACTTGATTGTATAAACATGAACTTTCTTCTCATGTGTTATATAAGTGAACTACGTAGTGTATGTGCCGATAAGTGTAGAGCAAGGGTGCCCACGTCATGTGCACTCAGTGCACATTTGTTTTTGTAAAAGCACTAAAGTATATGTAAAATGTGTATATCACAACCAAAAAAAAAAAAAAGATTAATGGGTGTGGCTTTCTGTTTTAAGTAGTTAAATATTTTTAAAAAAAATTCCCAGCTAGTTTTTTTATCTGGCTAGTATAACGGAAAGTATTTTATATATCTTTTTATTCCTAACTCAAATTTAATCAAAATTATGAATTTTTCTGTTTTTCATAAATTTTTAACTTTGATTGCCGCTAACGTCTGTAATACGCAATCACAACTTAGAACCGATGCGTTTTTTTAAAAGCTTGGGATATATGATAAAATTTGCCAACAGAAAACTGCTATGGTGTCAATTCCATGTCTTTTGATGAAGGCCGTCTAAGGGCGGGCTTAGAAACTAGAGGGTTAATGTTTTGGAAAATTCAGACAAGTTTAAAACAGTAACTTATGGGACAGCCCAAACGAACGAAAGAATCTTTATTCGTTCGGCCAGTGTTAATCGTGCAGCGTTAAACCGAATTTGAGCTACAAAATGCTAACGAGCAATGTTCACGCGTTCGTTCGGGCTAAACGGGCTGAGTTTGATTTTTAGTGCGAATGCAGTGTTGCTGCTGTGCCATCGACAACGGCTGAGTGAACAAAATGGCTTCGAAAGTTTGTTCGGCGCCAGTGTCCCGCCGGTGTAATTGGTTGAGCGAGCGAAAATTTGTTTAGCTGTAATTTCTTAGCTAAAGAATCTTAATTCGTTCGAGCGGTCTAAACGCAGCGTAAGACAGAAATGCAAATATAAGGACAAATAAGACAGTGAGTGAGTTTTGATGGAAAGAAGTGTGGGTGAGTAGAAATAAAGGAGAGAAAAAAGATTAGGAGACAAAGTCGAAGAGGTGCTGATAAAGTTGCCAGATGCAAATCGGATTTCATCTGGACATTTTTCAGCTTTCACTCAAATATATCAGAAAAAATTTTATCTCTACAAATTTGAAAATTTTATTTGGACAAATTTCTGAATGTCGGATTTCTGAACACGGGTCTAAAAATCTGGACAATCAAGAGAATGTCTGAAAACCCTAAGTGCTGAAATATATTTCTGATTACAAATATTTAAATAAGATGCAACTTTACAGCACCCAATGGGAAAATTTTAAGCGCTACCCAAAGAAGAAGCACTTTTAAAGCGCTATCTTTATGCTCTCGTAGAAGCGAACAGTGAAAAATTTGAGGCTGATGTTAAGCCAACTGTAAGAGCTTCTAAGTATGTGAAATTTCAGGAAGTCTAGAGGAAGCACAAAACTTAATAGTTAAAAAAATAATGAATGATTTTTACTCGTCATAAGTTTCACTATGCGTAAAAACGACCCAAAATCGCAAACTACTTATATATCTCTTCACCTTTATGAATCATAGATTTTTTTTTTATTGCACGAAATGTGTTGCCTAGTGTTACAATTTGCTTTTTTGATATTCGCAAATTTCTCTTGCTGTTGCTAGTTTGACAATATTGCCAATTGTTTCGTTTGTTCTTAGTTTATTTTTAGGTATATTCGAATAAATTTTTCTTTTTTATTTTTGTTGATATGGGGGAATATTTTGGACTTTGACAAGGTCGTTGTTGATTTTTTTTTTATTTTATTTAGCGTCTCACATTTTGTCAACAAAGCGAGCGTGCAAACATTTGATACGAGTTGAAGAGCTCTAAGCGCACACAAGCACATGCGAGCATGTTTGTATATTTTCATACTAGTCACAGGCAAAGCCATAGCAAATTTATTAATTGATAAACAAAATTTGCATATTTCCAACATTAAATATGTTTATTATATAAAAAAAAATTCTAACGTACGTTTTTATTATCAGAAAAAAGCAGAGAAGAAAAACAACAAAAGGTTGAGGGTGAGCAAAGTCCAACATGTTGTATGTACATATATTTTGTGAGGTTATTACTTAGTTATAATAAATTTAATAAATTTTTTATTTAAATGAGGTTATGGTTTAATTGTATTTGCTTTGAAAGTTCATAAGTGCACGCAAAAAAATATTATGAAAAATTATTATTACAAAATCTATTGTTGCTAATTTCTCTGTAACTGCAATAATTAATAAAATTATAAACAATACTTTTTTTGGATTATTATTTTTTGCTATATTTTCTATCTAATGTTGGAATTTATTAAATGGAACAACTCAATACTTGCGTTATTGTTACTTTGTTTTCAACGGGAAAGGGAGCTCTTCAAAAGCTCTTTTTTAACTATAATGGAGCGTTTCTCTGCCTGCTTTCCCTAGCCATCTTTGTAAGCACTCTTTCGCATACTTGAAAGCGCTTTCGGGAAGCTCAATGTAAGCCCTTTCTACTAGCGCTTCCACGAGAGCACAAAGAGAGCGCTCTCAAAGAGCTTTTATGGGTAGCGCTTTAAATGTTCCCGTTGGGTTGTTTTGTTTTTAAAAAGCCATGTTTTATATATTTCAATGTAGAAAATATTTGAAATACTATTTTCAATCACTTCAAATAAATCTATACCAGAGCTGTAATCAATTGAGGATATAAGTCACAAATGAATAATAATTTTTGATTACAGTTATTGAATAATATAATTGACTCCAGAATAAAAAATTCAGTTGGAAGTCTTTTTTGGAGTCGCCGATTGGTTATTCATTTAGAAAAATCTTTTTTAGAGTCAAGGGAGTGCAGTCTTTTTTTGAAATCATGAGACTGCAAATCTCATGACTCCAAAATCATGACTGCTTTGAAGTAACCTTGAACTCAAATGCAGTCATTTTGAGTCAATAGCAATTTGCAGTCAATTGGAGTCTTTTGGAGTCAATTGGGAATTTGAAGTCAATTGGAGTCACTTGGAGTCTTTTGGAGTGAATTGGGATTTGAAGCCAATTTTAATATATATGTTATTTAATATTTAATTATATTTTCTCTCATAAATACTCAGGTCTCTCAAACTGATTCTATCATAAATACACAGTTTTCCACAAAACATATGCCACAAATAATATAACAATATCACAAATTATTCACTTCAAAAAGGTTTGCACTTTTTGCGGTAATTCCATGCAACTCGCCTTTCAACATAATAATTAATACTTTTTACTAATTTATTGGGAGTATGAATGTATAAACTCGTAATTGCGACTAACTTCATATCTATCATACGCGCCATTTTTAAGACATTGACAGCTATTCTATCTCAAAGAGCGCCAAAAATACTTAAAGAATTGATCTGTCAAATAATTTTCATAATTTTACAAAAGTGTTTTACTATAGCTGAAAATGTCGAATTCCGTGCCAACAAAACAACATTTGCGGGAAGTTTTAATTTGTTTCTTCCATTTAAAGAAAAACGCAACTGAAGCACATCGTTTACTCACTGAAGCTTATCCTGACTGTGCTATAGACGTTAGAATGTGTCAGGTGTGGTATGCCCGTTTCAAAAGTGGTGATTTTGATGTTGAAGACAGGGAACGTTCAGGCGGCCCGAAAAAGTTCGAAGATGAAGAATTGGAGGCATTACTCAAAGAAGATTCATGTCAAACGCAACAAGAACTTGCAGAATCTTTAGGAGTTGATCAATCAACCATTTCTAAACGATTAAAAGCATTGGGAATGATTCAAAAGCAAGGAAATTGGGTGCCGTACGAATCGAAGCCGAGAGACGTCGAACGACGATTTTTCACATGTGAACTGCTGATTGAACGACAGAAAAGAAAGGGTTTTCTGCATCGTATTGTGACTGGCGATGAAAAGTGCATACGTTACGATAACCCAAAGCGTAAAAAATCATGGGGACCGCCCGGACATGCATCAACAACAACAGCAAAGCCGAACATCCATGGATCCAAGCTCATGCTGTGCATTTGGTGGGATATGAAAGGTGTCGTGTATTATGAGCTGTTGAAACCAAATGAAACGATCACTGGCGACCGCTACCGACTACAATTGATGCGTTTGAGCCGAGCATTAAAGGATACGAGGCCAGAATATGAGAATAGACACGACGAAGTTATTCTTCAGCACGACAATGCTCGGCCGCATGTTGCAAGGCAAGTAAAAACATACTTGGAAACGCTGAAATGGGAAGTGCTTCCCCACCCGCCGTATTCTCCAGACATTGCTCCTTCTGATTACCACTTGTTCCGATCGATGACACATGGCCTGGCTGAACAGCACTTCCGTTCTTTGGAAGAACTCAAAAAATGGGTCGATTCGTGGATAGCCTCAAAAGATGAGGAGTTCTTTCGACCCGGAATCCGTATGCTACCAGAAAGATGGGAAAAGATTGTGGCTAACGATGGACAATACTTTAAAGAATAAATTTATAATCACTTTTTCACAATAAATGTCCAAATCACGAAAAAATACGAGTTTATACATTCATACTCCCAATATTTAATATTAAAAAGAAAATGTTTTGACAATAATTTCTGCGAATCTGACATTCGAGTATTGTAAACTGCATTTTAATAATACCCCAATCGTTAGCTATTTCGGAAAATTTTAAACGGTCGAATACATGCTGGAAAAGTCTAAGGGTAGAGGCAAATTTGACCGAAAATCCGGAAAATGCATTTTTATTGGATACTCCAGAAGCAGGAAAAATTTTGCGAAGCAGAGATGTCACATTTACGAACTCTTTCTAGCCAGACAAGAACTACGTAGAATTTATTGGCGACGAAATTTAAAAAATCGGCCCAGAATGCTTCATTTAATTTGACCCAGAATTATCAAAAGATATGAAAGAAAAACATACAGAAACTATCCATGAAATTGGGCGAACAAGAAGGATACACCATTCCAATCGAAGAACAAGAAAATTACGCAACTCCAATGACTGCCTGCGATGCGAGGACCAGGGGAGACTCAACTGGCAAAAGAGGAAGGCCACGAAAGTTATTTAATATGGTAACATTGAGCGAAGAGATATCAAACGAAAATGACTACGAACACAACGTTGCTGGCTTAATAGAGGAAAACGATCCTAAAACAACCACAGAAGATGATGAATTGAGAAAAGCGATGGAAAAAAGAAAAGTGACCAACTGAAATCTGAACTAATAAATTTTTACTTTTTTTTTATGCAAATTACTCTCAGTCATTCCTGGCGCATACTAAAGGTCTTCAAGCTCTCTCAATATCTTTAGATGCTGAACGTGATTCTTTAGAGTGTTCTCCGCTCATTCTGTTGGCATGAGCTATGCGAGTTTCGTCGATTTTCAACGTCAGTATTTCTATTATTTTTTTTTGGCAATTCTGATAGAAAAAAGTATGCTGATTACAAATCGGATGTCAGTTTTTCAAAATTCTAAATGGCGTATTTAATATGGCGATTGACTTTTTTTTAAATTTAGCTGATTAACTTGAAATTCGCGTTTACGAATCTGGCATCAGATTTTGAAAATGCAAAACAGCGGAATAATTTAAAAAATTGATCGGATTCGCTTGAAACCCACTACTGTGTGATTTTCGGGATCACTGTTTACGAATTTAATGTCAGATTCATAATCAGCGACCCTTAAAATGCCTGAGCAACGAGTTTCAAGCAAATCCGATGAACTTGAAATTTGTCTGCCATATTGGATCCGCCGATTTGAGTTCTGAAAATCCGATATCAGATTCGTAATCAACGTCCCCAGGTCATATAGACATACTGCCAAAAGTACAAATAAGTTTGATTTAGTACTTTTAGATAGAAGAATAGAAAATACTCCAAAGCTTAGAATCAGGAACTTGAGAAATTAATTTTAAAGATATGAAAATAATATTAAATCTTATATGCATGTAGGTATATATTTAGTATGTACATATTTTTATAAGCCAATAATAAATTTTTTTATTATATTCTTTTGTTGCTTTTGTTCATATAATAATCACTGTCATAAATTCTTAACACTTGATTACACAGAAAGCGTTTTTATGTGGTTAAAAAAAGCAACACAAGAACAAAGTGAAATCATTGTCCGTCATATGCGTTAATGGCTTAACATATCGATTATAAACGGGCGAATGGACAGACAGACAGACAGACAGACAGAGAGATATATACATAGACGAATGAAAGACAAATACGACAGAATATAAAAAGTATTTACTTACATATTTTTAAATCAAAATGAATAACGACAGGCAAATCATCAATAAGACAATAAGGAATTTAGAAAGTTTTGGTTATATGAAGTAGCGAAACGGGAATATGGGCCTGAGAAGGCCCAGGTTCGGTAGGCTTTACTAAATTCACATTGAAAAATAGTAAAATTTTACCTATTCTAGGGAAGTGCTAACACACGTTTTTATGATACTTATGCACAATGGATGAATCTCTGACTAGGTTAGGTTAGGTTGGAGTGGCTGTCGAGAGACACACTTAGGTCTGAACTGCCCATTGTGATACCACATAGTTGGACCTACAGCTTAACGCCGATTCCGAACAGCGGTGGGGCAATTTTTTATCAGCTCGGTGGTTTTGCCATGTCCAACCAAGGTGTGTACTTGTACACATTCTTATGATTTTCATGCACTTCATATCGATAGTGAATATAAGAAAGTTATGAAAATTAACCACCAGACGAAGGCGGGAATTGAACCCGTCAGATTATCCTACGAGGTGCTAAGGTGCTGACGATCCACATTCGGGCTATGGGGTATTTGACAGCAAAAGCTGGCCAAATTTTTTTTTTTTTCAAAATCGATTTTTAGAGTCCCAAAACGTGATATCATGCAAAATACTGAAGTTAATTAAATGAAACGAAACACACTTATTTATATAGGTATATAAAATATTTAGTATAAAAATCAACCAAATCCCTCTGTAACCACGCCCACCTCCTATACAAGTGAAATTTTCAAAGCGTTTTATCAGGAAAAATACTGAAATAAATTCAATACAATTTGGCACACTTCTTTATATTAGCATGGATAATATTTGGTACTAAAATTAACCAAATCTCTCAGTAACCACGCCCACCTCCAATGTAAGTGAAATTTGCAAAGCGTGATATCATGCAAAATACTGAAGTTAATTAAATGAAACTAAACACACTTATTTATATAGGCATATAAAATATTCAGTATAAAAATCAATCGAATCCCTTTGTAACCACGCCCACCTCTTATATAAGTGAAATTTTCAAAGCATGATATTAGGAAAAATACCCAAGTAAATTCAATACAATTCGACACACTTCTTTATATTAGCATGGATAATATTTGGTACTAAAACTAACCAAATCCCTCGGTAACCACGCCCACCCACCATACAAGTGAAATTTTCTAAACGTGATATCATGCAAAATACTGAAGTTAATTAAATGAAACTAAACATACTTAGTTATATAGGCATATAAAATATTCAGCATAAAAATCAACTAAATCCCTCAGTAACCACGCCTACCTCTTATATAACTGAAATTTTCAAAGTATGATATTAGGAAAAATACTGAAATAAATTCAATACAATTCGGCACACTTCTTTATCTTAGCATGGATAATATTTGGTACTAAAATTACTTAAATCCCTTAGTAACCACGCCCACCTCCAATGTAAGTGAAATTTGCAAAGCGTGATATCATGCAAAATACTGAAGTTAATTAAATGAAACTAAACACACTTATTTATATAGGCATATAAAATATTCAGTATAAAAATCAATCGAATCCCTTTGTAACCACGCCCACCTCTTATATAAGTGAAATTTTCAAAGCATGATATTAGGAAAAATACTCAAGTAAATTCAATACAATTCGACACACTTCTTTATATTAGCATGGATAATATTTGGTACTAAAACTAACCAAATCCCTCGGTAACCACGCCCACCCACCATACAAGTGAAATTTTCTAAACGTGATATCATGCAAAATACTGAAGTTAATTAAATGAAACTAAACATACTTAGTTATATAGGCATATAAAATATTCAGCATAAAAATCAACTAAATCCCTCAGTAACCACGCCTACCTCTTATATAACTGAAATTTTCAAAGTATGATATTAGGAAAAATACTGAAATAAATTCAATACAATTCGGCACACTTCTTTATCTTAGCATGGATAATATTTGGTACTAAAATTACTTAAATCCCTTAGTAACCACGCCCACCTCCAATGTAAGTGAAATTTGCAAAGCGTGATATCATGCAAAATACTGAAGTTAATTAAATGAAACTAAACACACTTATTTATATAGGCATATAAAATATTCAGTATAAAAATCAATCGAATCCCTTTGTAACCACGCCCACCTCTTATATAAGTGAAATTTTCAAAGCATGATATTAGGAAAAATACTCAAGTAAATTCAATACAATTCGACACACTTCTTTATATTAGCATGGATAATATTTGGTACTAAAACTAACCAAATCCCTCGGTAACCACGCCCACCCACCATACAAGTGAAATTTTCTAAACGTGATATCATGCAAAATACTGAAGTTAATTAAATGAAACTAAACATACTTAATTATATAGGCATATAAAATATTCAGCATAAAAATCAACTAAATCCCTCAGTAACCACGCCTACCTCTTATATAACTGAAATTTTCAAAGTATGATATTAGGAAAAATACTGAAATAAATTCAATACAATTCGGCACACTTCTTTATCTTAGCATGGATAATATTTGGTACTAAAATTACTTAAATCCCTTAGTAACCACGCCCACCTCCAATGTAAGTGAAATTTGCAAAGCGTGATATCATGCAAAATACTGAAGTTAATTAAATGAAACTAAACACACTTATTTATATAGGCATATAAAATATTCAGTATAAAAATCAATCGAATCCCTTTGTAACCACGCCCACCTCTTATATAAGTGAAATTTTCAAAGCATGATATTAGGAAAAATACTCAAGTAAATTCAATACAATTCGACACACTTCTTTATATTAGCATGGATAATATTTGGTACTAAAACTAACCAAATCCCTCGGTAACCACGCCCACCCACCATACAAGTGAAATTTTCTAAACGTGATATCATGCAAAATACTGAAGTTAATTAAATGAAACTAAACATACTTAGTTATATAGGCATATAAAATATTCAGCATAAAAATCAACTAAATCCCTCAGTAACCACGCCTACCTCTTATATAACTGAAATTTTCAAAGTATGATATTAGGAAAAATACTGAAATAAATTCAATACAATTCGGCACACTTCTTTATCTTAGCATGGATAATATTTGGTACTAAAATTACTTAAATCCCTTAGTAACCACGCCCACCCACCATACAATTCAAATTTTCTAAACGTGATATCATGCGAAATACTGAAGTTAATTAAATGAAACTAAACATACTTAGTTATATAGGCATATAAAATATTCAGTATAAAAATCAATCGAATCCCTTTGTAACCACGCCCACCTCTTATATAAGTGAAATTTTCAAAGCATGATATTAGGAAAAATACTCAAGTAAATTCAATACAATTCGGTACACTTCTTTATATTAGTATGGATAATATTTGGTACTAAAATTAACCAAATCCCTGAGTAACCACGCCCAGCCACCATACAAGTGAAATTTTCTAAACGTGATATCATGCAAAAAAAATGAAGTAAATTAGATGAAATAAACACACTTATTTATATTGGCATATAAAATATTCAGTATAAAAATCAACTAAACTCCTCAGTAACCACGGCCACCTTCCATATAAGTTAAATTTCCAAAACGTTTTATCAGGAAAAATACTGAAGTTTCAATCAATGTCAATGATTGAGAGCGTTCAGCGAATAGATATAACTTCTAGATTAGCCATGGAGTGTGTTCAAAAACTCAATGAGTGCGCTCGTGTAAACGAGCTTACACTGATATGGATGAGAGGACATTCAGGCATAAAGAAAAATGAAACTGCTGACCTTTTAGCTAAACTGCTGACCTTTTAGCTAAGAACCATGCATCGCCATTGGTGATGAATTGGTGGAGGGCCTGTTAAAATAAAAGGATGAACTCTAAACATCGTAAAAGGCGGGGGGAGGCTACTGACTACCATGCAGTGTCGTCGGAATAAATCGAAAGACTTTATGCTGGCTAACTGCGCTGACTACAGGTCACGGTCCTTTCTGGTATCACCTCAAAAAGATGTAACTTGTTGAAAATTACACCTATAGGTTGTGTCTGCACGAAGTGGAAAAATCGGCGCACTTACTCTGCCAATGTCCAGCTTTGGTGAGCTGAAGGTTGACAATCTTAGGTCATTGATATAGAATCTGAGATTGGCCACCTGGCCTATAAGGATATGCTTGCGATGCCAATATTCGGGGTTTGCTCGTTTAAGACTGTTTATAGTAGAAGCGTCAGACGGTAGGTGACGAAAAGGGATCCGTCTGGATCTGAATCGGCTAATCCCCAAACTAATAATAATAATAATACTCTCCAAAAAAACCAACCTAAAAATCGCCTAAGAATTTGCAGTATAGATAGGAATCCCCCCTTAATAGTTTGAGGTTCTTTTAGCTATTGCTTGCAGAAAATTAATCAATCGCTTTTTGTAGGTCGCCTGAGTAGACACATTTTATGACATCTAACAAATTTATACAAAGTAAGGAAAATAATTATAATTAAAATATCCACATATATATAAATATACCTAAATTTGTAAATTCCAGTGCAAATTAATTTACCACTCAAAAATATCAATATTTATTAATATTGTATTACAAATGAATAAAATTATCATATTACATTTTCCACGTGTTGCATTTATTAAAACCATATAAACTATTCGCGAAATAATTGATAAAGAAACTTGTGAGTAACGTCGATTTATTATGAATACAGAAAATAGGGAATCACAAACTCTATGAAAAATTAGAGTCTCGGTTGGAGGTTCTTCCATTATGATTACAGTGGCGCACAGTGGTTGAAATTCATACAAAAGGTGTTGAAAACTAGAAGGATACGTCGCAGAGCCATACATTTTGGTACAAGATCATTTTTTTAGTTCTGTGGAAGGTGCGAATCTTCATAGATACCGCAGAACCCTGGTTCTACGGTTACGTCGGATTCCTATCGATTAAAAGCACCTCCTTCGTCTCCTCTCACCCTCCTCGCGGGACTACCCGTAGGTATTACTTCGCGGGGGTGGATGTAACAGTTCAGTTCTGGATCTGATCCCGTTGTGCTGTTTTCCTTCTCTCTCTTTCAGTGGTGCGTAGCTTGATCATAATTCGCGCAGTCACTGTGCATGTCGTCTTCCATTTTCCCACCAAATCGCACATCCGTGTGGTAAAATTCTCCAGTATTGGTGTCCTGCCAAAGAAAGGATCGTCTCAGCTCCTGCCTCTTGATTTTGAATGCGTGCGAAATGAAATAGCACATGCCTCGAGTTTTCATTTTCATTCGACGATGGGTCATCGTCATGCCCAAATCTATGCAGGTACTCCTTAAAGCACCTATGGCCGCCTGGCAGCTGTGTGAAGTAAAAATCTACATCTCTGTGCCTCCATTCAAACCAATTCGCAATGCCGGGAATCAGCGTAAACGTATAACGTCCAACGCCCTTTTGTGGAGTACTCCCAGCGATGCTACCACTCCGATATAGATCGTTGACGTTTCTCCATTTTTATTATTCTTGTGGGTCTTTCTCCTGCTTTATTAAAAATCCTCTTAAGCTCTGTTGTGTGTATGTCTATGGGCAGCACTGGAAAGCACTGGACACTCTCAACGCGCTTAGCCTTTGGACGGCTAGCACCTCCTTAATGTGCGACTTTTTTGCACTTGCCCAAATGGGAGCTGCGTTTAACAGCACAGAGTCCATCACGGTGGGCAAAAGCTGCCTTCTGCTCGCCCGAGGCCCTCCAACGTTTAGTATTATGTGCCTTAGTGCGCCGTTTATTTTTGCCGCTTTGTGGCTGACCGCTGCAAGATGGTCCTTAAAAGACATCCTAGCATCGATTATACTCCTAGATATCGGTTATGAGGTTTAGATATTATGGTGTGCTCTCTTTTCCTTCATGTGCTCAAAAGCATGACTTCCATTTTTTGGGCTGCCATCTCCAATTCCGCCGTGTTCAGCTTGGATCATTGTAATTGCAAATCTTCCAGTCTCTTCGCTCCTGCCACCAACGCAGTTAAAGAATGTCGTACATCGCGTTCCATAGTATTGGCCCCAGTACAGAACCCTGTGGTACGCCACCTGTTAGCTAACATCCCTTGACCCCATCATCTGTGTCATATAACAGCCGCCTGTTTTTGAAGTAGCTACCTATAATACGGCGTAGATATAATGGCACATCGTAGCCGGTTTTACCGGTTTTAGGAGCAACACCAATCTTTGCTTTTTTCACAAATCGGGAAAAAAGTCTGGTCTGGCTTTCACTGCCGGCTTGAGAGCTATATTTTGTACTCCATCTAGCCTCAACGCTTTGTTGTCATCGATTCGTTGCAGAATCGATAAAACTTCGTTTCTCGTTACGCATGGTGCAGTCTCGATATCCTCCAGTTCCTCTTGTGGGGGGAATAGCGTCAGCACAACTTGCTGCATCAGTATTGGGCACATAAGTTGGTTGCCCTTGGTCCACTGAACTTCTGCATCACCATTCTGGTATGCTTGGCCCCATGAATCCAGATCCGCGCTATCACGGATCTATCACCTGGTTTTGTTTGTATCGCCACCTTGAGGGCTGGTCTGGCCATCTTGTGTTCCTCTTGTAATCCTTCGAATGTGGGTCTGACGCGGGCTCTCTGCGCCTGGTACAATAATCAATATTCATTCCAATATAAATTGGAAAGTATTGCGCCATGATGAGTGAAATTAAATAAATTAAATGATAAAAAGTCCATTGAACTCATTGTATTACACCCATTAGTATTTATTTATTTTTATATTTATAATTTTCCAAATTGTTAATATTTAATCAATGTTTAATCCTTCATAATTCATATAATTTTATTTAGGCAAAATATATTTTCTCAGTATTACAATATTACTACATTATCTATTCACCATTCGGATTCTTTATTACTTCGATAAATGCCGGAACTGTAGTGTTTACATAGTCAACCAATCCAAATCCTTTCGCGAACAAATAAATCAATGCCGCTTGAGAGAGATAAAAAGCGGCGACCACAAAACGATGAGCAATATTTAAACGCTTAATTTTAATGTGTCCTTTTTCCGCCTCATTTAAAGGTTCCTTAACAAGGTAAAGTTTGAGTCCTTGCATATAAGTGAAAGCCCACTGCTCGAAATCAAATTGACGCGTATCGAAAAAAAATAATTTCTTATCCACTGGGTGCAAACGATCGTACAGAGCGCACATATTCACATTCTCAAATTCCCATTCATTTAGCATAAAGTATGAAAGTGCGTATAAGAATATTTGAATCTTTCTTGTTGCTGGCATCAATCTTTAAAGAGAAGAAATTAATTTTTAATATTTTTCATAAATATTACAATGACGACAAAATTCGTCTTTCAAAAAAAAGTTTTCGGTGTCAAGCCAACTTTTCTGAAGTGTATTTACATAGAGATCATAACCTTGCTTTTACTTTTTCGGATCACGATCAAGTTCAGAGATATTCGATAACATTTTCGAATACAAAATAATTGTGTATTTTTAGTATTATTTTAAGTATCTCCTAACGTGAAATGTGACCAGAGAAAAGTAAAAAATAAGTTGTGATATTCACGAAAATATGTTTCCAAAAAAAAAAAAAATAAAAATTACATCGTTAGCCAGACAGAACTTTGAATAAACTTATGCGAACCTTGTTTTTTCTCTGACTATCTTAAGTCCCAAATCGAGCAGTAATGTTGCTATAAAATGATAGTATATCGAAAGATATTTCAATACTACTATTGAAGTAGTTGAATTATAACAACCTTTCCAAACATTTCGACTTAAGGGGTATTGTTTTAAAAGTGATCTCATAGTGTTCTGTATAAAATCATATGTTGTATTTTTCGATGCAACTATAGCATACACCTTGGGACGACGATTTTGTTTAACTTCGTCATCAGATTTTCCTTTAGCTATTTGTGCTTCTTCGTATGTCGCCCATGTGGTCGATAATATTGCATTTATAGTAAAGTCAGCGCATACAATATTTACGCCAACCTCTTTATTTCCATAGCAAATACGTAATATACCGACACCGCCAGCGATTAACATGCCATTCAAACCGAAAATATTATTACACCAACCGGGCACTGGATGTTCATATGTAGAAATTACTATACTGGGCCGAGTTACACAAATCGGAAATTTTCCAGCATAACGCAACACAATCTGCTCAGATAAGGACTTTGAGAAGGAATATGTATTGGGCCAACTGCCAATGAGACGTTTGGTTAAAATCTCTAAGTTCTCGAGATCTTTCGGTTGTGATTGATTGGTGCATCTTTCAGCAAATGCAATTATTGCATAAGGATCTATAGGTGCATCGTAGAAATCTTCTTTAATAAAGTTTTTATGTTGTGAGCAGTTGCTGTAGGCAGTGGAGACATAATTGAATACCTGGAATTAAAACAAATTAAATTGCTTTACACAGGCATACAATCATAAAACTCACCTCAAATTTTATACATTTTTCAGCGAGCCTCAGCAGTTCTCGTGTTCCTCTTAAATTGACCAAAATCAGATCATAAAGACGTTCATTAAAACGTACATTTGCAGCACAGTGTATAATGATTTGTACTGTATTCTGCAATAATTCACGATCAGCATTCTTTATGCCCAATCCAAGTGCAGACATATCTCCTTCAATGATACTCACTTGTTGTAAGTAATTTGGATTAAATTTTCTCATTTTGTCGAATTGCTGGAGAGAAGAGTGATATAATTGTTTTGTGTTTAAATTGGAGATGCTGAGCAAAATGAAAAAAAAAAATAAAAAAAACATTTCCAATCGTTTCGAGACTATTCTACTTCGACCGCGTTGAAGAGAAGAACTTTTGATAAAAAATTTCATTGCGAGAAAACTTGGTTTAGGAAGTCAAAACTCCAAGAATGGAGAATTTTAAGACAAAAAAATGCAATGGAAACGAACTTTCATTGCACTCATTCGAAACTAATAAGAAACAAAGTTATGGTGTTGTTAGTGTTTAACGAACGAGGTCATATGGGGATTGGCTACATACAATCAAGCAGAGAGTCGACTACTCGCAGTTTTATCATATGTGCTTTAATGAGAGAGCTTTTCTCTTATGTGTTATATACATTTACTACGTCGTGTTTGTGCCGATATGTGTAGAAAGTATCAACAGAAAAAAGCTTCAGAAAATAGAAAAAGGAAGAGTACAAAAAATACAAGAGTGCGCACCAAAAAAAAAATTTTAAAATGTAAAATGAATATGGAAGATAACTGGAAGTATATGGTAAGTAAATATGTATTTACAGGGTGACAATTGTAAAGTGACGCAAGTTTAATACTCTGCAGCAAGCTTTGCCATTTACCGTTACTTTAATTTAAAAAGCAAATTCATTCATCATTGGCTTTGCTTTTAATTTCATTTGAATTTTTGTTATTACATTTTGAAATTTCCATAAAAATGGACAAGGAAAATATTCGTCGTGAAATTATGAAATTTCATTTGGCAAATTATAGTAGCCGTCAAATTGCAAAAGCTTTAAATTTGTCAAGTCGTACGGTAGACCGAGCTATTATTCGATATAATGAAACTGGGGGTTTTGGAGATAGAGACCGGGGAAAATTTTCAACAGTTACCACTACTGGTTTAACAGAAAAAATTCGTAAACGAATCAAGCGAAATATAAGGCGCTCAATGAGAAAAATCGCTAAGGAAGTGGGAGTAAACCGTGAAACAGTGCGAATCATTGCAAAATCAAAGCTTAATCTTAAGCCGTACAAGCTCCGAAAAGCTCAAGATCTGACACAAAAAAAGAAAGATTTGCGACTGCAAAGATGCAAGGCGTTGTTGAAAAAATGTTGAAAATATCTTGTTTACAGATGAAAAAATTTTCACGGTTGAACAACATTTTAATTCGCAAAATGACCGAATGTGGCTAACATCATCATCGCAACAAAATATGACTGTTGGCCGAGTTCAAAAGCCAGCTTCCGTTATGGTATGGGCTGGAGTTTCCGCTAATGCCAGAACGCCTCTAATATTCGTTGAAGAGGGTGTTAAAATTGACCAGGTTGTTTACCGGAGCATTTTAAATGAACATGTTCTTCCCTGGGCCCAAGATACATTTGGAAATGAAAACTGGACTTTCCAGCAAGATTCTGCTCCCTCCCACATGGCAAAATTAACGCAAACATGGATAAAAGACAATTTTTCTGGATTCATAACATCTCAAGAATGGCCACCATACTCCCCAGTCTTGAATCCAATGGACTACTCTATTTGGAGTATTTTAGAGAGTAAGGCTTGTGCATCTCAACACCACAGTCTGGAGTCGCTGACAAATTCATTAGAGAAAGCCTGGACTGAAATTGATCAGGAAGTCCTGCGGCGAACAGTCCTACGATTTCCGGATCGATTGAAGGCATGTCTGCAGGCTAAAGGAGGTTATATTGAATGAGGTGGGGTTCAAATGAATGCTTATATATTCAGCAATTTTAATACTTAATTGTACTTAATGGAAGTACGTCCTTTTGAAAATAACTGCTGAAATGTGTGCGTCACTTTACTATTGTCACCCTGTATATGGTAAGTAAATATGTATTTAAATATATTCTTATTACCAAAATTATATTATTCAATTTATTGATCCATATTACTCATAGATCACCGGTATAACCTCACAATTTACAAGGTATGTAAACTGTAAAAATTTCGTATTCGAACTCAAACATATAATAGTGTGATAGCGCTTTATTTAATAGGAAAGTCGCAGCCCGTGACTGTTAGAGAGCTAAATCATTTAAATGTTAATAATATGTTTGTGTATCGAACCATAAAACGGTACAATGATACTGGCAGCACTGCGAAACGTTACGGTGGCGGACGAAAAAAAAAACAGCAAGTTCAAAAGAAATGGTTCAAAAAGTGAAAGTCAGAATTCGACGAAATCATAGACAGAGTGCAAGAAAAATGGATGCTGGCTTAAAACTATCCGACCGAAGCCTGCGTAAGATATTATAAAACAATCTCGTAGTAAAGCCATACAAGATCTCAAAGGCACATAATCTTACACCGAAGTCGGAACAACAACGGCTACAAAGAGCAAAGGAGTTGAAGCGTTTGTTCGCGAGTGACCAGTTGCCAAGTATCGCCTTCTCAGATGAGAAAAATTACCCAATTGAGCAGTACGTAAATAAGCAAAATGATCGAGTCTGGTTACAGGAGAGAACTTTCGAAAGTTTGGAACTAAGAATGGCTATTAGATCACTAGTACCGGCCAATGTCATGGTTTGGGCCGCAGTGACCGCCGACGGCCGTTACCCGCTCGTGTTTTTGAAGCCTGACCTCAAACTGAATGCGACTGAGTATCGTAAAATGGTTTTAGAAGATGCATTAAATCCATGGGCACGCAAGCATTTCGGCAATAGACCGTAAACGTTTCAAAAGGACTTGGCACCGTCGCGCAAAGCTCGCTTGAACTAAGATTGGTTAAAAAATATTGTTCCGGACTTTATTTCGGCACGGCCAGACATCACCAATCCGCTAGATTTTTCTCTCTGGGGTATTTTGGACTCCAAGGCCCTTACAAAAAACACGCAAGTGTAGACGCTTTAAACGCATCCCTTCAACGAGAATGGAAAGGAATTCCCCAAGACCATATTCGTGCAGTGTGCAACTCTTTTTTTTTTTTGACAGGATCTATATGCTCGATCAAGACTAAAGGAAGTTATACTCAAAATTTGAACAAGTCCAAATATTTCTTCTTTTTTTTTGGAGTCTCGAACAATCGAAAATTTCATAGATCTATATTATATTCAAAAAATAAATTTGAATAGAAAATAAATGGAATTTTTTTCCAGGAGAAGGCTCCATTTATTTCACCGAATTAGTATCTAAATTCTGGCTCAATTTTTCTGGAGTATTTTTGGTTGGTGATCACGAAACTGTAAAAGTTTTTTTCGGGTCAGGTCAGGTTCATGGATAAATTTTTTTTTTGTTGCGTTCATTCGTAATTCTTAGTTTTTTCAAAATTTGATAAGGAGGGGTTCATGGGTGCAAATATTTTTTAATTTTTTTCAAATTCGATCCATGAATTCCTTACCGTATCAATTTTTCAAAAAAAACAAAAATCTTCCAAAATACACGAAAATTTGAAATTTTATGAAAAAAATTGTTTGCATTCAAAAATTGCATAATTCGTGTTGGAAATCAGAAAAAACGTTAACAATTTTTTGACACGAAATAATATTTCTTTTTTTTTTTGCTCTGATTGGCTTTTATTTTATTTATTTTTTTTTTTTTCATTTGCTTTCCTTTTTTAATACACACCACTTCATTGAACATTTTTCGAAGACGTTCTAAAGCCGATTCATCCTTTTTCGCACGGGCAAGCAAATAAATATGCTGAACATCACAACTAAAATTTATAGAAATATCTTCGTTTTAATTGATGTAAAAAAAATCAAAATTATTCAACATATCCTTGACTACTTAGTATTTAATACCATAATAATTTCTCCAAAATTAATTGTCCAAGGAAACCAGTTCCTCCAGTTAGTAATATTATCCTTCCTTTGTAATAATTCCGTATCGGACTTGCAGCCAAATCTTCTTCACTAAATATCCCTTTAGAGAATTCTTCAATATTTGAGTTTTTATTAATTATTTCCATTCTTCTTCAGTTGTGTTTACTTAATCACTTGAATTTCTTTTACCTACTAATCTGTTGAAAATTTTTGAATCGCATTTTGTTGGTCGTGAAATTTTTGTAAAATTTTATATACAGTGAAAAATTTATACGGGTGGTAAAAAAATATACGAATGTAAATTATATTTATTGGTATACATAAAAAATTTAGCTAATACGGTAAATCAATTCCAATGTAAATTAATTATTTTACTGGAAATATTTAATATTAATTCTGACATTCATTTATTGCTATAGTTGAGAAGCTGAGAAGAAAAGTGGTATAACTTCAACGTTCAGAAAAAAGTGGAATAATTTTACTTAAGAGCAAAAGCGAAACGAAATATGTTCAGAGCAAAAGTGAAACGAAATATATTCAGAGCGAAAACGGAATAAAAAACTATGCTGTTCTTGCTCTGACAGAGCTGTTATACCATTTTTGTTCTTACTTTTAAGGCGTTTCGTTTTCACTCTAAACCGTATTACTTATGCCATTCTTGCACTGACACTCTAAATTATTTCACTTTTGCTCTTATATAAATTTTAGCCCGCTTTTCCTCTCAGCCTGTCAGTTCAATAAATAATATTCTTCGTCTTTTATGGTACAACGAAATTTGTAAATTTCATTCAAATGAAACAAGGAACACGCCCTCTCTCCTCATTTAAATACTATCTAAACCAGAGGTGCCCACGTCCTATGCACTCAGTGCACACACACACACAGCACTCCTCATTAAGCAATACGAAATACACAAACAATTTTGTCTTTTTCGTTTTTCTCTCTTTGCATATACCAAAGAGCAAAGCAATGTACCAACAAAGCACACTTTCGTATGCTTTGTTGGTACACATTGACGACAGTTATATTCAATGTAGATTTTATTGCTGTTTTATAAAGTTTGTATGTATCGGTGTTTGTACTTCCATTAGAAGCTCTTGGGCATATAAAATAAGCGTCTGAAAAACTGTTTTAACCAGGGCTTTGGAGCAGTCAAATTTTTGGCTTGCTCCGCTTTAACTCGCCTCCGACCTCTTAAGTATAGCTTCGGCTTTGCTCCGTGCTCCGCTATATATAATTTTTGTAATGAAAATCATTTTTTTTTTCTTTAAATTCATATGTGTTTTTGTGGGTTTGTAAATTCTATTATTTAATAAAAATCATTAAATGCAATTTAATATTTATTTATGTGCATATTTTTATTATTTAACAACAAAATCATAACAAAAAATTATTCAAGGTTTGTGAAAGTTTGTAATTGTAATTAAACTTATACATTTTAGGTAAATTTCTATACGTAAAGTAATGAATAACTGTGAGACGACTTCTATGATTTAGAGGAGAGGTCCCCAAACATTTTTATCTCGTTGACCACTTGCCATGTTTTTCGGTCTTGGGTAGACCCCTTGCTTACCTGATATTGATTTTGTTGCAGTTCTGCAGGGACAGAATATTGACTAGAGAATATATTTTATTTCTTCTTCTTTTATGGCGCAAATGTGCATGGAGGGTCTAGACCGAGGTTTTTGTATCCATTCATGTTAGGTGAACTATATTTGTACACAAATGGAAAGGGTCTACAGTCTACAGAAAAGCTTTTCTTATGCAATTTTTATTCTATTGGGTCCAAAGATAAAAGTAAACGTTGATAACGAGAATGAAAAAAATTACGAAAAAATAAATTAATAAAAAAAAAAATTTTTAAATTTTTAAAGTTAAAAAATAAAAAAAATCGAAAAAATTTTGTTAATAAAAATGGATGTTTTGATGAAAAAAAATATGAACTGCATTTTTAATTTTTTTTTTTTTCAATTTTAAAAATTTTGGTGTCAATAAAAAAAAATTGTGCAGGGTAAAACGGACCACGGATTCGGACTCAGCGACCCCCCATTACCCTAAGTGCATTTGTCCCGTCTCTGCTCGTTTTCAAAAGTTTCCATTTGTAGAACAGTGTAATAGATTTGGTATTTGCCTTTTATGTATTTTCTATCTGATTTTTAGGTTTATTCTATACCTGATTTTCAATCTGAATTTTAGTTTGATTTTTGCTCTGAATATCGTTTGAGTTTTGCTCAGATTTTTAGCCTTAATTTGGTTTTGATGTTTAGTCTGAGTTTTAGTCCGATTTTGGTTTGATTTTTTGATGATATTTAGGTTAGCAAAACTTCGATTTTTGTCTAAATTTTGACAAATGTTTGTTTCCCTTTTAGTCTAAATTTAATCTATTTCTTGATCTTAAGTTTAGTTTGATTTTTGTTATGAATTTGATCTCAATTTTAATTACATTTTTAATCTGAATTTTACTTTAGTTTTGGTCACATTTTTGGTTTAATCTTTGGTCTAAATTTGGTTTTTTGGTACCAAGATCTGATCTGATCTCACCTAAATTTCTATTTGATTTTTTATCTGAGTTTTGTTCGATTTTTAGACCAAATATTGACCCAATTCTTATGTTGATTTTTGATCTGGATTTCGGTTTAAATTTTGATATGGTTTTTAAGATTTAAGATAAATTTTAGTCTAAATTTTTAAATTAATTGTAATCTGATTAATCTGTAGTCTGATTGTAATCTAAGATTTTCTTAAATTTTAGTCTGAATTTTGCCTCAATTCGGTCTAAGTTTTGATCTGAATTTTGGTTTAATTTTAGTTTGAATTTTGCCATTGTTTGGTACCAAGTTCTGATTTCACCTAAATTTTGATTTGATGTTTGGTTTGAGTTTTGGTCTAAATTTTTATCGGATTTTTGCATTATTTGGTTTGACTATTGGTCTAAGTTTTTATTCGAGCTTTGATTGGAATTTCGGTTTCAGTTTTTGTCTGATTTTCCGTTTCAGGTTGTTCTAAATTTCAGTCTTAATTTTGTTCTAAATTGTGGCCTGATTTCTGGTCCGATTTCTAGTCTTAGATTTGTATAAATTCAAGTCTGAATTTCACCCTGAATACGGTCAAAGTTTTGATTTAAATTTTGGTTTAATTTTAGTCTGAATTTTGTCTTTGATTGATATGACCATTGGTCTGAGTTTTGGTCTAAATATGGATCTGAATTTGGCTTTGTTTTAATTTGATTTTTAGTCTGTATTTGGTCTAATTTCAGTTTTGAATTTTCGGTCGGAATTTAATCTGAGTTTTAATTTAAGTTTTTGTCGGAATTTGCACTAAGTTTGAGTCTCTTTTTTGGTCTGAATATCGGTCTGAGTTTTAGCTAGAATTTGAACCATTTTTTTGTTTGGCTACTTCCTGAGTTTTCTTTGGTTTATAATCTGGTTTCCGATTTAGTCTTCTAATCTACTATGGACCATCACAACCACATTTTATATATTCTGCTGTTCCTTTTTCACTTTATATCCATAAAAATTTTCTTTTCATAGTTCATAGTTCTAGACAATTTATATTCATGGAAAGCCAAATTTGAAGTTACGACCTGCTTAAATGAGACCCACTCACTAACGTTGACTCCCATTTACATCTCATGGACCCCCAATTTGTTTTCTCGTTGACATGGACCCCTTGCAGGTCATCGTCGACACCTGGGGGTCGATATAGAGCACTTTGGGAATCACGGATCTAGAGTCTAGATTCTAGACTTTCACCAGGAGGTTGCGGTCTTGTGGTTAATTCTCACAATCTTCTTATACTCACTATCGATATGAAGTGAATGAGAATTATAAGAAAGTGCACAACTAGGTACACTAGACCCGGTCATCCCCTATGGAAGAAAAAAGAGTTGAGTATCTCACTACCTATTTAGTTCACCCCAAGAGTGTTTCAGAGCAAAACAAATTTTTTCACCTGGGGGATCTTGAAAAACCGCTAAAACAGGGTTTAGTTGATGCCCGAGGTTGAGGGGTTAATTAATTTTTTTTAATAACATTAATGCTCTCAAAGGAAGGTTAGGTTGGAGTGGCTGTCTAGAGACACACTTAGGCCTGCACGGCCCATTGAAATATCACATAGTTGGACCTAGAGTTTAACGCCGTCTCCGAACGGCGGTGTGGCAATTTTTTATCGGCTTGGTGGGTTTGCCATTACCAACCAAGGTGTGTATTTGTACACTATCTTATAATTCTCATATACTTTATATTGATAGTTAGCATAAGAAGGTTATGAAAATGAACCCCCAGACGAAGGTGGAAATCGAATCCGAACTTCCCGGATGAAAGTCTAATGCACTACCGACCAGACTATCGAAATCGTCTCAAAGGAAAAGACCTGAGTTCTTTTTTTTGAGATACAAACAAAAATCGGTCACATTTTGGATTCTTTGAATTTGTTGTTTCTTTTTTCAAAAGATTCAAGAAAAATTTGTCTTGAAGAAAATTTTCTAAATATAATAGGTGATTAGTTACATGGATCCGAAACAGGGGCGAAACGCGCCTGTTTCTGTATCATAAATTTTGAGAACTTGTGTCTTCAGTTAGTTTGATTTGGCTGCAATCGTTACACTCTGCACCACGGCGACCACGGTTTACAAACCCGAAATATATGCATTGCATTATTCCATCCTCGTTCAATGACCACATTCAATTACAGCTGTTGGTATTCATTTAATTTCACATATAATTTTCTTAATTGTTCAAATTTAATAAATGTTTAACCCCTTATAGTTTACTAATATAGGTACATGAAAGTTTCTCAGTTATAATAGCCCTAGATTTGTTGCTTATTTAAAGGATTTTTATTTATAAATTTTAAAACGTGTTCACGCACAAATTGTTTACTTGACGGATATAGCGAAAGTGTGTTGCAGTACGCGCCATCTTATATAATAACAGAATTATCAGAGTTGCAATTTAAGGGAAATTCCCAACAAAAACAAGGTTGCAATCTGATGGTTGCAAATTCACTACCACTTAACAATCAATTATAGTTTACACAGTATTATTATTTTACTAAATTATCTATTCGCCATTAGGATTCTTTATAAATTCGATTATTGCCGGAGCTGTAGAGCCAACATAGTCAATCAATCCAAATCCTTTCGCGAACAAATAAATCAATGCCGCTTGAGAGAGATAAAAAGCGGCGACCACAAAACGATGAGCAATATTTAAACGCTTGATTTTAATGCGCCCTTTTTCCACCTCTCCTAAAGATTCCTTGACAAGGTAAAGTTTGAGACCTTGCATATAAGTGAAAGCCCACTGCTCGAAATCAAATTGACGCGTATCGAAAAAAAATAATTTCTTATCCACTGGGTGCAAACGATCGTACAGAGCGCACATATTCACATTTTCAAATTTCCACTGATTTAGCATAAAGTATGAAAGTGCGTATAAGAATATTTGAATCCTTCTTGTTGCTGGCATCAATCTTTAAAGAGAAGAAACAAAATTTTAATATTTTTCATTGTAATATACAGTGACGACAAAACTCGACTTTCAAAAAAAGTTTTCGGTGTCAAGTCAACTTTTCCGAAGTATATTTACATAGAGATCATAGCCTTATTTTTACTTTCAGTTCAGAGGTATTCAGAGCAATTTTCGAATGTGAAAGTATTATGTATATTTTTTCTGAATATTTCCAAGCACCGAAGTTCCCCAAAAAAAATAGAAACGGCTTATGATATCTATGAAAATAAGTTTCAGAAAATGTTCACCGCTATCCAGAACTTTTTTTTTTTTTTTGAGAACGAATAACTCATACAAACCGTATTTTATTTTTGGCTATTTTAAGTCCCAAATCGAGCAATAGTGTTGCTATTAAATGATAGAATATCGAAAAATATTTGAATAACCATAAAGAACTGGTATTGTTTACACAACTCCTCCAAATAATATTATTTATGGGATATTTTTTTAATCGTGGCTGCAAAGCATTTTGTAAGAAGTCATATGTTATATTTTCGGATCCAACTATGGCATACACCTTGGGACGACGATTATGTTTTGTAATATTATAAGGTTCTTCTCTAGCTATTTGCGCTTCTTTGTATGTCGCCCATGTGGTCGATAATATTGAATTGATAGTAAAGTCAGCACATACAATATTTATGCCAACATCTTTTTTTGCATAGGAAATACGTAATATGCCGATACCGCTGGCGACTAACATGCCATTCAAACCGAAAACATTATTACACCAACCGGGCACTGGATGTTCATATGTAGAAATTACTATACTGGGTCGAGTTACACAAATCGGAAATTTCCCAGCATAACGCAATACAATCTGTTCAGATAGGGACTTTGAGAAGGAATATGTGTTGGGCCAACTGCCAATGAGACGTTTGGTTAAAATCTCTAAGTCCTCGAGATCTTTCGGTTGGGGTTGATTGGTGCATCTTTCAGCAAATGCAATTATTGCCTCAGGATCTATAGGTGCATCGTAGAAATCTTCTTTAATAACGTTTTTATGTTGTGAGCAATTGCTGTAGGCAGTGGAGACATAATTGAATACCTGGAATTAAAACAAATTAAATTGCTTTACACAGGCATACAATCATAAAACTCACCTCAAATTTTATACATTTTTCAGCTAGTCGCAGCAGTTCTCGTGTTCCTCTTAAATTGGCCAAAATCAGATCATAAAGACGTTCATTGAAACGTACATTTGCAGCACAGTGTATAATGATTTGTACTGTATTATGTAATAATTCACGATCCGCATTCTTTATGCCCAACCCAAGTGCGGACATATCTCCTTCAATGATACTCACATGTTGTAAGTAATTTAGATTCACTTTTCTTATTTTGTTGAATTGCTGCAGAGAAAAAACAATAAAAACAAAATTAGGTTTAAGACTGCAGTGTCCCCTTCCGAGCAGATTTAAATAAAGAGGATCTCTTGATATTTTTTTCCATCCAGCATCAAAGCTTGTTGTTCCAACCGAACTTATATTTTTAATCGTGCAAAATGTGGTTGCTTTCGGAATTGGTTTCAATACGAAAAATATATATTGAAATTTAAATTCTAGCATGAAATTAGTTCAAATCGAACGAATTTTTATGTCCTGGAAGTAATTCTTCATTATTTGTGTAGTCTCACGTAAATAAAACAATTAATTTTATGATTTTAGTGAATTATTTCAAATTTTACAGCTGTATGACGATGTGGACAGCGCACGATCGAGTACCTTAAGCAACAATGCTATTATGGCGGACTAAAATGCTGTCATGGCGGACTAAAATGCTGTCATGGCAGACCAAAATGCTGTCATGGCAGACCAAAATGCTGTCATAACAGATCAAAATGCTGTCATGGCTGATCAAAATGCTGTCATGGCGAGCTAAAATGTTGTCATGGCGGACCAAAATGCTGTCATGGCGGATCAAAATGCTGTCATGACCAACATCATCCACCCCAATGATCGCTACATAGTCTTACTTTACAGAGTTACCAGAGTTTCAGATTACACTTGATATTTTAATATATTACAGAAGGTGGGAATTCATAAAAATTTATTTTCCTAGAATGGAACTAGCAACCAGATTAGGTTGTTTCTTTGAAGAACTTGTCAAATTGGTAAAGGAACTGCAAAAATCAATGTACCTTGGAAGAAAACGAATCTATTCGAAATTTTGCCTCAGAACGATTTTTTTATTTTTTTTTTTTTTGTTCCGAACCACTAGCTTTTTGAATACACACCACTTCGTTGAACATTTCGCGGAGACGTTCAGTTGCCGATTTATCCTTTTTCGCACGAGCAAGCAAATAAATATGCTCGACATCACAACTGAAATTAAAGTAAGTAAGTAAGTAAAGTTTATCGGTTTAGTTTTATAAAATCTATATTATTCAGTGTATCCTTGAATAGCTTAGTAATGCCTGATAATATAGAATGCAATACCATAATAATTTCTCCAATAATAATTGCCCAAGGAAACCAGTTCCTCCGGTTAGTAATATTATCCTTCCTTTGAAATAATTCCGTATCGGACTTGTCGCCAAATCTTCTTCACTGAATTTCCCTTTAGAGAATTCTTCAATATTTGAGTTTTTATTAATTATTTCCATTCTCCTTCAATTGTGTTTACTTGACCGTTTAGGGTTTTTTAGTTTCTGAGCTGTTAGAAAATCGATCGGTCGCTTTATGTAGGTTGTCTGAGTAGACAGATTTTATGACAAATGAGAAATTTATTCAAACCAAAAAAAAAAAAAAAAAAAATATTTATAATTAAAAATTGCATAAATTTATAAATTAGACAATAAGTCAGCCCTAATGCAAATTAATTATAATTTGGGAGCGGGAAAAAAGACAAAAAAAATAAAAAATTCCTATCTATAGTTAGCATTGATTTGGAAATTTCGAATTCCAGATTTTCGTACTTCTCACTATGTCGCTTATGAGAAAGAAAAATACTATAAATTATAAATTTTATTTTGCTTTCTTTTTGGCTCCCTGATTATAATATTTAAAAATACCAATATCACTGTGCGACAAATGAAGGGAACAAACAAGTTTTTTGTTCCTTTCATGAGAAATTACGTTTTTATCTTATTACGAAGGTCAGAGAGGGTAAGCGCGTTCTAGAAAAATGTTGCTCATAAAATTTTACTATATGCTATTAAACATCAGAAACATGTAAAGTTAGTTATAGAATTACCAATAAGAGCAGAAGATAATGGGTTAATATATTTCAGAAATATATTCTACAGAAGATTTTACTATTGTATAACGTGCTGAAAACAGAGCAGTCGTGTTCTCTCTCTTCCGTGAACATACAATTCGACACCAGGTTGTCGTATGTTTTATTAACAAGTTCTGAAATGGGCAGACTTTAGGATCGTGGAAAATAAGTTCAGGCCTAAAACGAACTTTACTACTTCCGCTCTCACTTCCGATCGAATTTTTAACGTCGCACAGTGTATTTATTCTCACTGAATAATATTGTATTACATCGTACATATGTAAATGAATAAAATTATCATATTACATTTTCCACCTGCTGCTTTAGTAAAAACAATACAAAGTATTCTTTTTTTCTATGATAATTAATTTTATTTAATTATTAATTTACATCAGAGGCGTTGGTAGGAATTTTCTTTAGTGGGGGTTACAATATTTTGTGTATTATTTATTTAGTTGAAACTATTTCTAGTAATTCAAGTTATTATTTATAAATTACACAGTCCAACAGCATTTTTGCAACAGAATAGCCACCCTATAATCTTGAAAGGGAATGTTGTATAGACCATTTTTGTAAAACGAACTTATAGTCCAGCACGTCTCAGTTTTTTTTTACACTGGATCAAAGTTTTCTTGTTTTGGTCGAAGGAGCTGAATACTAAGTGCAAAAAGTGTTATAAATTGATGTGTGAGGAAAATCTTATTGGCAAAGTTGTACAGTAGAATTTTACAAGGGTCATTTCTGTGGAACATTTTAACTCTTTAGTTCCTCTTTTTATGGGACATTTTGACCGCTTTTTTGATGGAAACCTGAAAAGTCTTTTCAAAAGAGACATTTAAGGATTAAAAAATTCCACAAAAATATTTGCCAGAAAATTTCACTAGGGGTCACCGAAGACATAAAAGCCACATATATAACAGTTTACGGTCATTAAAAGAAAATAACAGCCTACCCACATAAATAAAATATAGTATAATGTGAATTCAGCATTATGATTAATTTAGATAACTGAGGACGTCCCCAGGTGTCCGGCGCCGATTTTTCTTATTTTCATAAATGTTGTAGAGACGAAAATCTAATAGACACGTAGGGCATATTCGGCCATACAGTATTGCAACATTTGCAGAAACAAGACCGTTTAAAACGCCAATATTTGTCTGCTGATCATGCATTTAACAGCAAGGAGCTGTTGCAGCGATGTTCCTTCTTGCCGCTAATGCTTGACCAGCAGCCAGCATATTTTGAACGTTTTTGCTTCTGCAAATGCTGCAGTAATGCATAACCGAACATACGCGTATGTGTTTGGCGGCGGAAAAACGGTTTTAAGTTTAGTTCCAACTCCCAAATTTGGGGATGTAAATAAAAGTAGGGGATCTAAAAGTAGGAAATTTTAGAAAAAAATTTTATCTAAAATTTTCATACCAAAAGTTATATGTACAACTTGAGAAAGTGGGATATTGACCTGATATAAAGGCGATGACAGGACACTAGCATTTTCTATTTCTATGACTTGGATTGAACCGGCAGATCACATACCAAGCGCATCATAGTTCTGCATAAATTACAATTTTGATAGAAGTAAAAAACTATTTCCTTTTATTAGCCTTTTATATCTTCGGTGACCCTTGGTGAAATTTTCTGGCAAATATTTTTGTGGAATATTTTTATCCTTAAATGTCTCTTTTTGAAAAGACTTTTCAGGTTTTCATCAAAAACGGGGTTAAATTGTCCCATTAAGAGAGGAAATAAAGGGTTAAAATGTTCTACAGAAATGACCCTTGTAAAATTCTACTGTACAACTTTGCCAATAAAATTTTCCTCAGACATCAATTTATAACACTTTTTGCACTTAGTATTCAGCTCCTTCGACCAAAATAAGAAAACTTTGAGCCAATGTAAAAAAAAAACTGAGACGTGCTGGACTATAAGTTTGTTTTACAAAAATGGTTTATAAAACATTCGCTTTCAGGATTATATGGTGGCTATTCCGTTATTCCGCTATTGTGTTATCAATTCAAGTGCGAGGAAATTCAAGACGTCTCGCTACCAGAAAGAACGTGTGTGTGTCAGTGCCAAAAGTGAATAGTCATCCGCAGCGTTGAATTTTTGCGGCGTAGAAAAATGGTATCGGCGGTATTTTTGCGCAAAAGACAACGTGTGGGTTGTGTTAGAATCTTCTCGAATTTTCGAGAGAAGTGTGAGATTTCTTGCTTAAACTCCTCTAGAGCTGTTGATGGAGGCATATCTTGTGGTTAGTTACTAATTGAATATTTCTTTTGATAGTGTTTGCTTGGAAATTGTTGGTGTTACTCAAAGCCGTACATTCGACGATAAAGTCCGCCATTATTAATTTGTCGATAACCTCACTTTTTGATGCTATAACTGCAGCTTGCTCATGTGGCGGCAATCATAATGCCAACAAATCAAGTAGCACAGGTTCACCAAGTAGTGAGCCAGCCTTTCGTCGCATCTCATTGAATAGTTTGCTGGGTTTCCAATCGCCCAATGCCATATCTAACAAAACTCTCTGCAAACCATATTGTATTTTCGTGCAATCTTGAGTGATGCATAATGCTGCAAACCAGAACTCCAATTACATGAAATACGATTCAATGGATGAAGTAGTCAAGTCAGGTGGATTAAGCCGTAAAAAAGTTGTAACGTCGATGCGTGCGTCGACTGTAATTGCTCTTGCCGGTTCTTGAGTTCCAAAAACGGCTACCAGTGAATGCAGTTTTTATTAAGTTGATAATTATTTTCTAGTGATTAGTATAAGGCAAACTTGAAAGTTATTTAAAATCGTGCCCGGAAAAGGTTTTTCACGGTACTATTCCTCAGAACGTACATTTTGTTCTAACGGTTTGTTTGACTGCTGAACAATATTAATTTAGTGGCTTAGGATGGTTAAGAGCCTTTTTAAATGTTCGGGTGTCCTTTGAGGAAAATTTTTGCTAAAGCCAGGATGTCATTACTTACACTGTATGCAAATATTTATAGAAATTGGTATCAAACCCCTCTTCAAAATTTCTCCAAAACTTTCCAAGATATGGGAAAATGAATGGATTTTTAAAATTCTAAAGATGTTATACCAGTTGAAGGAAAATTTTACAGACTTGGAACTTGCTGTTTATTGATTTTATTGCTGTTGTATGTATGATTTTTGACAGTTTCCTTGTCATTCGTGACATGTATCAAGGTCAAACATATTTAGTTAACAGTGCTATTTCATCATGGAAATACTTACACCCGCACAACCCTTACAAATTATTGAATTTTATTATCAAAATTCTTTTCAAACAGAGAAATACTTACCTCGTTTGAAGAAAAACGGGTATCAAATGTGAGGAAAAATGGGAATGATTTGGTGCCATAGAAACGGTTTCCTCATTTAGATATACAAAATTTTTTTTCTTTATTTTATAGAAAAATTTCTTTGAAAGAAGGATGTTTTCTATAAATTAAAGAAATATGTCTTCAATTTGTAGAACTTGCGTTTTTCAAATGAATAATATTTTATTTCAATATGAGAAATTGTATATAATTTATGTAAAATTTTCCTCAGTTTGAGGAATAATTTTCCATAAATTGAAGTAAATTTACTACCTTTTTAGAAAAAAAAATCCTCAATTTATGGAATATTTTATAGAAATCATGTTTTTTTACATGTATTCATTTATTATTTTATTTTTAATAAGTATTAAGGTTTACATTCATACATATTTTTACATACACTAAAGGCGTCGTCGCCTTGAAATGATCAAAAGATCCTTATGGCCATCAAAGAATTATAAATTGAAGTTTATTGAAATTTATTTCATTCGAATTTATTTTGTTTTTTTTTTTATCACAATATATATAAATTTTTTTCACAAATTATATCAACAGACACAAAAACAACCGCTTCGCTTGAAATAGAGACGCCGACTAAAAAATTCAAAAGAAGAGCAAAGCGTACGTGATTGTCTGCTAAGGCCAAAAGGGTAAAGCTAGTTTTTTGTGTATACCAAAATTTTGTATGGAGAACATTTTTGGTATATTCGTCTCTTTCTTACATTTTCTATGCAACTAAATTTGTAAAAATGAAGAAATAACTTACTTCAAATTCAACACCATGGTTGCATGAAAGGAGCACATTTTTCTTCATTTTGAGGAAAATTTACTTAAACGAGAGAAATTTTCGTTTATTCAATTGAGGAAACTTTTTCTTTGTTTTAGAAATGGGTATTTTTCTGGGTGTAGAAAAAACCGAAAACCAGATTAAAAACAAGAACAAAAATCAGAATTTAACTCAAACAAATGCAAACTCAGATTAAAATTACGCCAAACAACAAACCGAAACTTTGTTTCAATTTCAGACCAAAAGCGAGTCAAACTTCAAATCATAATTCGGAACAAAATCATACCATAAGATCAAAATTTATACTTAAATTTCAAACCCAAAGCAGACAAAAAATCAGACCAACAGTGGATCAAAAGTAGTAAAAAATAAAATTAGTCCCTTCTGTACTCGTCACATGATATATTAACATACTTGTATTATTCGTGTAATTTATGTGCGAACGTACTGACAAATACAACAGCGTGCATAGTTTTTTCAATACTACAAAAATATTACACAACCATTTTTGATATGAAAATTATGTGGTGCATACTTTTGGGCTTAAATTATGGTGAAAAATGAAAGTGCTCGCAAAGAAGAAAATAAAATGTGTGTCATGAAACGTATACGTAATATACTACATACATAGACGGCATGGAAATTTGCAGGTTAACCGAGAATTAAACGTTATTCGGTACGGCAGTTTATTTGTTTGATGCAGCAAGTTCTCAGGAACGCCACTAATTAAGATTTAAAGCTCAATGCAAGCAAAACTTATGCTACCTTTCCCAATGAACGCTTTTAATTTCCACAATTGGTATTCGTTTCTTACATACTAAATTTTCTTAAAATTTTTTTAATTTATATTATGTACAATTTAGGTACATAAGTTAATAATGTGAGCGTATTACCCAATATTACATTAATTATAAACTATTCGGATTCTTTATGAATTTAATAGTAGCCGGAGCAGCAGTGTTTACATAATCAATCAATCCAATCCCTTTTGCCAAGAAATAAATCAATGTCGCCTGAGAAAGATAAAATGCAGCGACCGCAAAACGATGAGCAATATTTAGACGCTTGATTTTAATGCGCCCTTTTCCCACCTCTTCTAAAGATTCCTTGACAAGGTAAAGTTTGAGACCTTGCATGTAAGTGAAAGCCCACTGCTCGAAATCAAATTGACGCGTATCGAAAAAGAATAATTTCTTATCCACTGGGTGCAAACGATCGTACAGAGCGCACATATTCACATTCTCAAATTCCCATTCATTTAGCATAAAGTATGAAAGTGCGTATAAAAATATCTGAATTCGACGTGCAGCTGGCATTAACCTTAAAAAAAAAGAATTACATTTTGGTCATTTGCTAATATTGAAGTTTGATCAAATTCGACTTTCAAAAATATGTTGGTAACGCTGAAACTTTTTTAAATCTTCTTTCATATATGGTATATATATGTATATACACAGCCCTATTCTTACTTTTACGGATTCAAGTCAGACTTCGGAGACATTCAGAAAAATTTTCAAATATGAGAGTATTTGTATACCTACTATTCTGAACATCTTCCAAACCTGAAGAAACCCAAGAAAAGCAAAAGCGTGGTTACAACTAATTTCCATGAATATATGTTTAGAAAAAAGTTGTATCGTTATCCAGAACTTATACAAACCTGATTTTTCCTCCGCTTATTTTGAGTCCTAAATCGAGCAGTAGTGTTGCTATCAAATGATAATATATCGAAAGATATTTAAATACTGTTGTCGAAGAAGTTGAATTGTGACAACTTTTCCAAGCATTTCGATTCAATGGATATTTTGTTATAAGCGACCTCATAATATTCTGTATAAAATCATATGTTAAATTTTTCGTTGCAACTATAGCATACACCTTGGGACGATTATGTTTAACTTCATCATTCGGAATAATATTAGGTTCTTCTTTAGCAGTTTCCGCTTCTTCGTATGTCGCCCATGTAGCCGATAATATTGCATTGATGGTAAAGTCAGCACATACAATATTTATGCCAACCTCTTTATTTGCATAGGAAATACGTAATATGCCAATTCCGGTGGCGGTTAACATGCCATTTGTACCGAAAACATTATTACACCAACCGGGTACGGGATGTTGGTATGTGGAGACTACTATACTGGGTCGAGTTACACAAATCGGAAATTTCCCAGCATAACGCAATACAATCTGCTCGGACAGTGACTTCGAGAAGGAGTATGTATTGGGCCAACTGCCAATAAGACGTTCGGTTAAAATGTCTAAGTTCTCGAGATCTTTCGTTTGTGATTGATTGGTGCATCTTTCAGCAAATGCAATTATTGCATCAGGGTCCATGGGTGTATCGTAGAAATCCTCTTTAATGAAGTTCTTATGTTGCGAGCAATTGCTGTAAGCAGTGGATACATAATTGAAAACCTGGAAATAACGATTTAAAAAAAAAAAATTAAATTACTCTAGGCAGGTATACAATTATAAAACTCACCTCAAATTTTATACATTTTTCAGCTAGTCTCAACAGTTCTCGTGTTCCTCTTAAGTTGGCTAAAATCAGGTCATAAAGACGTTCATTGAAACGTACATTTGCAGCACAGTGTATAATGATTTGTACTGTATTCTGCAATAATTCACGATCCGCATTCTTTATGCCCAATCCAAGTGCGGACATATCTCCCTCAATGATGCTCACATGTTGTAAATAATTTGGATTTAATTTTCTCATTTTTTCAAATTGCTGGAAAAAGATCAAAATAAAAAAATGCGTTGAGTTTATATCGGTTAAGTTGAATAAAATGAAAAAAATAACGGTTCCCAAGTGTTACGATAACGCTCCATTTCGAACGGATTGAAAAAGAAAATATCTATAATATTTCGATTCTAGCATTAATGTAATTTTCTAAATCTGCTTTTACTCACACCGATTTTTGGCCGATTTTTCCACATTCTCTTTTGTTCTTCTGTTCCATCGTCGAGAGCTTTTATACCCAACGATTTCAACCGACCGTTTTTGTATTTCTATTGCTTCTTTGTTAATCGTTTTACATGAGTGGAACGGAGACGCAAAACTTGTAAAAGTCAAACGCTGTAAAATCGTTGGTAAAGCTGATTTTGACTCGTTCACTCGCCAACAACCAGAAAATCGGTGAGAAAAATCGGCCGGAAATCGGTGTGTATAAATGCAGACTTACCCAAACAATATTTTTACCGATACCCTTTCAAAATCAATAAATAAACAAGTTAAAATCTAACGTGTGATTTTTTTTCTTTTGCGGAACTTACTAACAAGTTAAGAAACGATAAAAAATTAGATGAAAAAAATTCCGATCGGAACGATTGCTTGGGAACGATATTTCATTTTTATTTCAGCCGTAACGTTCCTTCGCTCGTTAGTTTTTTTTTTTTTTTTGAACCACAAGTTTTGAATACTCACCACTTCGTTGAACATTTCGCGTAGACGTTCAATCGCCGATTTATCCTTTTTCGCACGTGCAAGTAAATATATATGCTGGACATCACAACTGAAATGTAATTCGATTTAGTTTATGAAATAAATGATGTAAATAATTCGATATATCCTTGACTAGCCCAGTATTTAATACCATAATAATTTTTCCAATAATAATTGCCCAAGGAAACCAGTTCCTCCGGTCAGTAATATTATCCTTCCTTTGAAATAATTCCGTATCGGACTTGCAGCCAAATCTTCTTCACTGAATATCCCTTTAGAGAATTCTTCAATATTTGAGATTTTATTAATTATTTCCATTCTCCTTCAAATGTGTTTACTTGCTCGTTCGAGTTTATTGTAACTAATGAGCTGCAGAAAATTAATCGATTACATTTTATAGGTTGTTTGAATATTTGAATAGACAAATTTTATTAAAAATATGATAATCAGCAAGTAGTGAACATTTGTGTTTATGACACCTAACTCTGGACTTACACGGCACTTGGTTTATATGGTTTCGCTTTTACGATTTGTTATGGAATGTGCGATTCTGGAGTCACCGTCAATATGATTATGTTTGAAGAGCCCTTCGGCAGGTCTATTGGTTTAATGTGTGATATGAAGAAATCGGGCATGCCTACCTAGGAAACGAAATACTTATTCCTACTGTTCAGTTAAACTGGATTTAATCCCCACGGAATATTATTGATATCGTCATCCTTAAGACCCAAGTATCCAAGTATCTACTGATGCACAGAATCAATACAGAGTGGCTCAAGTGGCCTAGTTTAATAGTTATATGACCAGAAGATATTTTGCCAAATTAAGGGAAAGATTGAAACTTTTTAGTATATAGTATAAGCATTCTAAAGAATAATAGCTTAGGAACTCATTGTGAAGTTTTCTGAAACACTTTTTTCTGTACTAGCCGCCATTTTGAGTTCCATAAATAATATGGGATATACAGTGGCTCTCAAGATATATATGTGCAGGCACTCGCAGTAGAAATGAAACTTTTTTGTTTATTTGCAAATTATTCGAAAACATTTGTGAACTATTCTGTTGAAGTTTCTGCATTTTTTTCCTCTCTATTTTGTGTTTCGTTTTTTTTGATTGGTACTCTCTGCATTTAACGGCACAACACGAACACGTAGTACACGAATTAAATTATAGAACACTTGGTTTTTATTAAGATTATTTATTTAATAAAAACTTTAACTTCTTAGCCCTTATCGGTCTTACAGTTTTAAGAGTAGGTATGAGACTAACTTTAAAAAATTAAAATAGAAGCCTCGAGTCTTAAGCACGCAAGCATAATTAATTACGATCGTTTAGTCACGTAGTCCAAATTCGAAGTTCTACGAGAGCTTGAACAGTAAGAATGAAAAATGAGAACTCAACCAGTGAGAATAAAAAAAATGAGAACTGAAAGAGAGCTTAGGCAGAGAGCTTAAAAAATGAGTACACGCAGAAACTGCTGGAATGTTTTTAAGAAATTCGTTATGTACATATATGTAATGCATAATACATATTTAAATTTTTTTATCAGAACCTTGAAATTTTCTTAAAAAAAAGTGTTAAAAAATACAATATTCTCTTTCAGTATTTCATGTTGGTTACTCTATTGTTAGCAAAAATCTACACCAGTGTTGATAGTTTAGGTACAATTGTACCTTTTTCCGACATTTTTGGTTTTCAATGGACTTTAGGCACAACCGAATTATTTTAGGTACAATTTGAAAGTATTCTGATTTTTTGAGGGAAAAAATTTGAAAAATCATCAATTTATGAATTTTAAAACACAATCAGTGACTGTACCACCCGCAGGATTTTCCCTTGGTGGTTTCTTGAATAAAAAATATATAAATGCAGTGGTGGATTCAAGGATTCAGGAAGCTTACAAATTTTTCTAAACAACTAACGTACAGAATTTTTTGAATTTCGTTTGTTTAAATAATTATATTTTAAAAAAATGTCCAAAATTATTCAACTTTAAAAAGATTTCGTAAAAATGCTAAGCTTTTACATAAAGAATGAACCTTGTTCTAAATGATAGGCTGAGAGGAAAAGCGGGCTAAAATTTATATAAGAGCAAAAGTGAAATAATTTGGTGTGTCAGTGCAAGAATGGCATAAGTAATACAGTTTAGAGTGAAAATGAAACGCCTTACAAGTAAGAACAAAAATGGTATAACAATTCTTTCAGAGCAAGAACTGCAATGTTTTTTATTCCGTTTTCGCTCTAAACATATTTCGTTTCACTTTTGCACTGAACATATTTCGTTTTGCTTTTGCTCTTAAGTAAAATTATTCCACTTTTTTCTGAACGTAGAAGTTATTCCACTTTTCCTCTCAGCCTCTCAAATAATGTATGACAAATTTCAATTCATTTCGATTTCATAGGTTGTTGAAAGTAACCAAAACCTATATTTTGTACTTAGGAAAACTCATAACGCTAATTCAGCGTAAAATATTCCAAATAATTGTGGGCCTGAAACAACTCAATATTTCAGAAAATCTCTTTGTATAAAAAAAAAGTAACAAAACTTAAAAACGTGTCACTTTTTCCACGAATTTTGGGTCCCTTGAGTAAAACTAGATAAATAATAGGTTCCAATTTTTTTAAAGAAAACAAATCGAATCGAATATTAGCCCCCCCATCCCATCAATACAATTAAAAATTCAAATATTTCTGGCATACTTGTCGCGGTTTTTTAGTTATAGACACAAAATATACCGATCATACCTCTGTTAGGTATAATTGGACTCAAAAAGTACAATTTTCACATAATTTAGGTGCTTTCAAAAAATTTAAAATATCAACCCTGATCCACAAAAAGTTTCACCTCAAAAATGCGAACATACAACAACGTTGCTTGACAAGATAAAGACAGTGAGTAAAATAAGTTTGTTGTAATTTTTTGATGTGTGCAAAGAGAGCCAAACAAAATAAAATAATTCGTGAAATAAAAGGTTGCCGTTATACAGTTATTAGTGTTCTGCGAACGAAGCCATTTGGTGATCGGCTACATACAATCAAGCAGAGAGAAAGAGACTTCTCGCAGTTTTATCTCTTTTGCAGTGCTGTCGCTGTCACTTCAATTGAAGTTTTTCACTTCACTTTCAAGCCTGACACTTCGTCACTTCCTCTTTCATAAAAACACTTCGGTTTCCCAGTTTCAACGAAAGACTAAACTCAATAAAAAAAAATCTAAATATGCTCATCTCTGTAATATTCTGCGACTGTAGCCAGATCGGTGTGTTTGAATTTATATCCGCTATAAAAAGTAATAAGCAGGGTGGCAACTTTTGTGTTTCAAAATCCGCTAAAATGAAGAATAAAACGCGTATTTTCTTAAAAAAAAGCGTTAAATTTTTTCCTTATAAAATTGCGAGAAAACTCAATACATTTAAACTTTTTCACTAACACAGGCACACATCTGATGCTTCTAGTCAATGAAAGTTTCTTCGATTTTTCGAAGATATTTTAAATTAAAAAGCGCTCAGAGCGCTAAATCACTTTTTTTCCGCGTAATAATTTTCAAAAAGCACTAAAATCAGCGGGATCCTTCAGCATACATCCTTTAGTATATTCTGAGACCTTTTGTGTTTATTTAAATACCTATGTGGCAACACTGATGACGCACTGTCATATAATTTATTAGAATTTGGTTGAAAATGAAGAGGAAGACAATTTAGAAGGCGAGTGGGGGATTTTATTTCTAAATGATTTTATGCAAAAACGCAACAGTTTCGAAGAATTCTGCCATTTTGTTTTTGGCTGGAAAAATCCCCTAAAACAAATTATGTACCCTCGTTCAAAAAGTTTTGTCAGAGCCTTATTGTGTCTGCCACACGGTAGCGCTCCACGAAAAGCTTTTTTTTTCGCAAACTAAGCACATAAAACCAGATAAGTTGTGAAAACATGTCAATTTCTTATTACGCACCAAAAAACACTTCACTTTTTTTAAAAATCACTTCGATTTTTTAAGAATTTCACTTCACAAAAAAATTTCAAAACGACAGCCCTGCTCTTGTGCTTTAGTAAGAGAGCTTGATTGAATATAGCTGAGCTTTCATGTACTACGAAAAAAAAGCTTCAGAAAATAAAAAGAGGAAGAGTGCAAAAACTTCAACGGAACGGTCATGTGCGTGACAAAAAAAAAAAAAAAACAGCGAAAAAGTAATAAATATATACAGTGCCGGTCATATCATTTGCAACCAAAATTACTTGCACATTAAATGACTTCTTAAGCTCACTAAAATAATTTTTATCAAAAATCTTTTTTATTCAAAACAAAGTGTATTTATTGCCATTCATTATAAAAAATTAAAAGTACAATATTATGTTCCAAATAAAAAAAGAAAGAAGTAATATTACATTGCACTTCTTAAAGTGCAAGTGATTTTGGTTGCAAATGATATGACCGGCACTGTATGTAAAATGAAATAAGGAGTGAGATCGAAAAAATCTTCACATGTATAAAACTCAATAATTTTTAAACGGTTGATCTTAGAGTTTTAATTTTTTTTTATTTAATTGATAATATTTTACGAATTACACAAAAATATAACTTTTATAGTTCTAACCACTATTTATGAACTCGTGGACCTTTTTTGGTAAGCCTTCCATTAGAGATTTGATAGTTGTTTAAGACACCTTTTTGAAACAGTTTGCCCATCGCCTTTTAAAATCTTCGATATTTTGGGGCACCTTTTTTATGCTCTTTAAGTTTCTTTTCACAAGAGCCCAATATCTCTCCACTGGTCTCAGCTCCGGACAATTTGGAGGATTGGCCTCTCTTGGTACAAAAACTATGTTATTACTTTGGTACCACTCCAGAGCTTTCTTGCCGTAGTGACATGATGCCAACTCGGGCCAAAAATATGTGGACATATTGTGCTCTCTTATGAAAGGAAGAAGTCTTTTTTTCAAATATTCTTTGATGTATATTTCGATATTTATAGAGCCCACTGTAACAAATGACTTGCTTCTTTTGCCGCAACTGCATATAGCTTGCCATACCAGGATTCTAAATTGTTCTTCGAGCATCAGCAACATACAATTCTTGACCCGGAAGCTGCGTAAAATCTGCCAGTCTTTCTTTCGTCGTCCATTATACAATATGAATATTTTTGTATGAAATTCGATTTGAATTTCCGAGCCCTACTTTGGGCGTCTAAATTTTTTGCAGTATTCCTGTCTGGAACTTTTTGGACTTTGTATGTTTTGAAACCTGCATTGGCTTTAACTTTTCGCACCAAATAGTCAGAGTCAGAGCACTGGGCTAACCGGGCAGCTTTTCTACCAGATGTGTTTGAAGATCTTATCAATATGCTTTCTATTTTCTTGGCTTTCCCAATATCATGTGGTTCTTGTTTTCTTCCCGAACCAGGTTTCCTATCGATGTTCAAATTCTCCTGAAACTGTTTAATAACATTGGAAACAGTTTGACGGCAGACCTTCAATTCTTTGGCCAATATTTTTTAAGACCAATTTGGATTTTTTTGAAAATTTTTAATAATTTTAAGACGTACTTCGTTTTCTTCACTTATTTTGATCAAACTCACAATAAATCAACATGTTTGTCATTAAAAATAACAACTGACATATTTTTCAAAGATAACTAGATCAAAGAAATTTTTAAATTTTACACCCAAAAAAAATTATTAGGTAAAACGTGTGTTAAGATTTTTTCAATCTCACTCCTTATATAAAATGAATATGGAAGATGATGCTTCAACTGGAGAAAATAATGGAAATAAGAATTTTTCTAATTACCAAAATGAGCCAATTCTAATTATTGGTCTTTATTATACGGCGGAAATGAATATAAAATACGTAAAAACGTTTCACTTCTTTAATGTGTAACGGCTGCACGTTTTAGTTTCTTCAAATTTCACAGCTCCTTACCAACAAAATGCAAAAATAATTTTTCAAATCCGATAATTTTTGTTAGTGAGGCAAGATGTACAAAGTTTAAAGTTTCGATACAATTTCTATTGAATTTCTAAAAACCAGATCAAAAATTAATTCCAAATTTCGACAAGAAATCAGACCAAAGAACTAGTTACTAACCTCGTTTCAACGTAAACTGACCCAAGGAGTTAGAGAAGAGAAGAAAATTATGGAAAGTATCTGCCGTGAAAATCGAGGAATGGGTGCATATCATAAATATGCATGAATATCATTTCCAATAAGTTAATTCTAGTGCAAATTAGTTATACCACTTGAAAAATGTAAATATTTATTCTCACATAATAATATTGCATTGGAATGCAAAAAAAAATCTTACACAAAGCAAATGTAAATAATCCTCATGCAATTTTTAACCCATATAATACCGAATAATTTTTTGTAATTTTTTTTTATATAGATTCAGTGAAAGATTAGTTAAGTGGACATCAAATAACTCGGAAATAAAATTTTTAAAGATTTCACCTCCACCCCCCCCCCCCCCCGCCCCCTCCAAGGTCATGACACCCTATCCTTCTGGACGGTCTATGGGATAAATTAAACACGAAACAATGATATTTAATTCTAATTCTATTTAAAAAATGCATAGCTTATTTTGTGCGCCATTGCTAAAGTTTTTAAAACGAAATTTAATGAACAAAATCCTTCTGAAAGGCTTACGGGTGTATCAGGGTTAATAGAGGAATGCGTGTATAACATGTATATACATATGTATGAGCTTATAAAAAGGTCAATTCTTAATTAGAATATCGTGCGCTTTTTAGCGTGAATTGGACTTTATTCGGTACGGCAACTTATTTGTTAGGCACGTTCATTCGGCGATTTTGTTCTCTGGGTGCAGGAAGGTCACTGATTCATATTTAGTTTTATAGTTCAATAAAGCAGAAAAAATTGTGCGCTTAATTTCCACGGTTGGTTTTTGTTTTCTTCATATTTAATTTTTCTCTCCCTGTTAAAATATATTTATTGTTTACCCTTTCACAATTTAAATACATTAAGTACTAAGTAATTTAGATACATTTTTTTATACAGCATTCAAAATATTTTTATGAATTCAATAGTAACCGAAACTGCATCGCTTAAATACATAGTCAACCAATCCAAATACCTTCGCGAAGCAATAAATCAAAGCCGCCTGAGAGAGATAAAATGCTGCGACCACAAAATAATGAGCTATAGTTAGACGTTTGAGTTGAATTTGTCCTTTATTCACCCCATCCAATGATTCCTTGACAAGGTAAACTTTGAGACCTTGCATATAAGTGAAAGCCCACTGCTCGAAATCAAATTGACGCGTATCGAAAAAAAATAATTTCTTATCCACTGGGTGCAAACGATCGTACAGAGCGCACATATTCACATTTTCAAATTCCCACTCTTTAAGCATAAAATATGAAAGCGCATATAAGAATATTTGAATTCGTCGAGCGGCTGGCATTAATCTTTAAAGACAAAAAAAAATTCCATTTTAATATTATTTTAATATTAATATTACAGTGTGGCCAAAGTTTTGATTTTCAAAAAAGTTCTCGTAACGCTCAAATTTTTTCTAAAGCGTGTTTCGTATAGACCACAACTCTGTTCTTTTCGTTCAGGTCACGATAAATAAAATATATATTTAAAAAAAAAATTCGAAAATGATCGCTGATCTCTATAATCTCTGAAGTAATCAGAGAAAAGAAAAAACAGGGGTTCAAATAATCTCCATGAATCGTGTTTAAAAAAAAATTGCATCATTATCCAGTACTTATACATACCTTGTCTTTTTTCTGACTATTTTGAGTCCTAAATCGAGCAGTGATGTTGCTATCAAATGATAGTAAATCGAAAGATATTTAAATACTACCGTTGAAGTAGTTGAATTATAACATCTTTTCCAAACATTTCTACGTAAAGGGTATCTTGCCGCAAGTGAACCCATAATATCCTGTATTAAAGTGTATTGCATATTTTTCGATGCAACTATAGCATACACCTTGGGACGACGATTATGTTTAACTTCATCATTCGGAATAGTATTAGGTTCTTCTTTAGCACTTTCCGCTTCTTCGTATGTCGCCCATGTAGCCGATAATATTGCATTGATGGTAAAGTCAGCACATACAATATTTATGGCAACCTCTTTATTTGCATAGGAAATACGTAATATGCCAATGCCGCTGGCGACTAACATGCCATTCAAACCGAAAACGTTATTACACCAACCGGGCACTGGATGTTCATATGTAGAAATTACTATACTGGGTCGAGTTACACAAATCGGAAATTTCCCAGCATAACGCAATACAATCTGTTCAGATAGGGACTTTGAGAAGGAATATGTATTGGGCCAAGTGCCAATGAGACGTTTGGTTAAAATCTCTAAGTTCTCGAGATCTTTCGGTTGTGATTGATTGGTGCATCTTTCAGCAAATGCAATTATTGCATAAGGATCTATAGGTGCATCGTAGAAATCTTCTTTAATGAAGTTTTTATGTTGTGAGCAGTTGCTGTAGGCAGTGGAGACATAATTGAATACCTGGAAATATGAATTACAATAAATAAAAAAAGCTCGGGTGTAAAACCACATAACCAGGGGCCAGAGTTATAAACGAATGCATTCAATCGAGGGTGTAAGTCACAAATGAATAATAATTTTTAATTACAGTTATTGATTAACATATTTGACTCTAGAATAGAAAATTAAGTTTATGAAGGATATTTTGGTGTCGCCGATCAGTTATTCATTTAGAAAAATCTTTTTTGGAGCAAGGGAAACGCAATCTCTTTTTTGAAGTCATGGAATTTGAAATCTTATGACTTTCAAATTATGACTAGTTTAAAGTCACTTGGGGTCACTTGAAGTCATTTAGAGTCACTAGAAGTCAGTTGGAGTCACTTGGAGTCACTTGAAGTCCCTTGGAGTCACTTGGAGTCACTTGAAGTCACTTGCATTCGCTTGGAATCACTTCACTTGAAGTCACTTTGAGTCACTTGAAGTCACTTTGAGTCACTTGGATTCACTTGAAGTAACTTTGAGTCACTTGAAGTCACTTGGAGTCACTTGGAGTCACTTGAAGTCACATGCCGTCAATTGAAGGCAATCGGAATATGAAGTTAATTGGAGCCATTTGAAGTCTCTTCAAGTCAATTGCAATCACTTGGAGTCAATTGGGCTTTTGTGCGAAGTAATGGTTTACTTATGCAATTAATAATATAAGATTATATTGCTAAAAAGTGGAATTACTAAAAAATACATACTATTAAAACTGGTCTCACATTCCATTTGGCTGCAAATGACTTCAAATTCCAATTGACTTGAAGAGACTTCAAGTGACTTCAGTTGACTTCAAATTCCGAGTGACTTCAAGTGCCTCCAAATGACTTCAAGCGACTTAAAAACAGTCATGATTTTGAAGTCATAAGATTTGCATTTTCATGACTTCAAAAAAATATTGGATTCCAAAAAGAAAAGATTTTACTAAATTAATAACCAATCGGCGACTCCAAAAGAAAACTTCTAACTGCATTTTCAATTCTGAAGTCAAATATGTTATTCAATGACTGCAATCATGAACTGTGACTTCAATGTATTGCAATTAAATTAAATGCATTTTTTTTTAGCTCTGACAAAGGCAAAATATTTACTAAAAACTTTATCTGTGCTAAACTTTAATTTCTAAATTAAAACCTTAAATGTTATAGTTTCTATCCTTGTTTGTTATAAGATTTAAAAATCAATGCTAACTAAAGATAAAAAATTTGTTTTGGAAATATTTTTTCCTTCCCTGCACATAACTCACCTCAAATTTTTTGCATTTTTCAGCTAGTTTCAGTAGTTCTCGTGTTCCTCTTAAGTTGGCCAAAATCAGGTCATAAAGACATTCATTGAAACGTACATTTGCAGCACAGTGTATAATGATTTGTACTGTATTCTGCAATAATTCACGATCCGCATTCTTTATGCCCAGCCCGAGTGCGGACATATCTCCCTCAATTATGCTCACATGTTGTAAATAATTTCGATTAAATTTTCTCATTTTTTCGAATTGCTGGAAAGGAAAAGATTGAAAAAAGTTGAACGAAATGAAAAAATAATGAATTCTGATTTTAATAGCGTTCCACTTCGAGCGGATTGACAATGAACATATTTTTAAAAAGTTTTTCTCTATCTAACCAAAACGATATTTTTAATACCCAAAATATTGTTTCTCTCGGAATTTGTTTAGGAATTTCTTTAAAATCAAATTCCGAAATAAAAAAAAGTACTGAAATTTACATTTAGGCATGAAATGAATTTAAATTTAACGAGTTAAGGATTTCTTCACCGGTTTTTTTTTCTTTTTGTAATATTTTATAGCAGATGGCAGTTCACAAAAAATTACACTTCTAGAATTGAACGACCATTAAGGAACGATAAAAAAAATTTTTACAAGAAAAATATTCGAATCCAATCCAAAATTTTGCTCGGGAGCGATATTTTAATATTCTTTCATTATTATTATTTTTTTTATTCATTCGAATCACTAATTTTGAATACACACCACTTCGTTGAACATTTCGCGGAGACGTTCAGTTGCCGATTTATCCTTTTTCGCACGAGCAAGCAAATAAATATGCTCGACATCACAACTGAAATGTAAGTAAAGTTTATCGGTTTAGTTTTATAAAATCTATATTATTCAGTGTATCCTTGAATAGGTTAGTAATGCCTGATAATATAGAATGCAATACCATAATAATTTCTCCAATAATAATTGCCCAAGGAAACCAGTTCCTCCGGTTAGTAATATTATCCTTCCTTTGAAATAATTCCGTATCGGACTTGTCGCCAAATCTTTATCACTGAATATCCCTTTCGAGAATTCTTCAATATTAGAGTTTTTATTAAGTGTTGTCATTATAGTTTAGTTTTGATTGGTTGATGTTCTCTTAGCTACTGAGCTATAGAAAATTGATTAATTGAATTTTTTAGGCTACTTGCGAATAAATAAATTTTATTACTTATTAGAATTAAGTAAAATAATAATTTGAATAAATATATTCATATAGTATATATATGTAAATAAATTAAGGTGCCTTCACAAAGTCACGTGTAAAAAAAAAAATTGTTTCTATGCCCTCCGAACAATTAACTTTGGATCATTTTATAAAAAAGAAAGACGGGAAGTTCTTTAGCGAAAAGTTGCCATCTGCTGGATCGTTTTGAAAAATCCTTTAAAAATATTGTGTAATAGTATTTTGTAAGTGATTTTTTATCAGCTTACTATTGGTCAAATAAAAAATAAAAAAACACGAGTGGCTTATTTACTCTAGTATCTTCCATATTAATCGAATTATTTTCCAGAATACCTTTTTTCCGCTCACGAAACGACGTATATAACGCATGAAAGGAAAGTTCAGTAATGGAAAACAACCAGAGACGTTGGCTCTCTCACTAAAGCGCATCAGATAAAACTGCGAGAAGTTGATTCACTGCTTGATTATATGTAGCCGAGTAACAACTGCATAACTTTGTTTCTTACTGGTTTCGTATGAGTACAACGAAAACGCGATTTTTCACGTGACTGTTGTTGTTAAAGTTTTTGCACTCTTCCTATTTTCTGCGGATTTTTTTCTGTTGATACTCTCTACACTTATCTCCACTTAGTACCTGTATATAACACATGCGAGGAAAGCTCAGTTATATACAATCAAGCTTTTTCACTAAAGCACATGAAAAGAAAGCGAGAAGTCGCCTCTCTGCTTGATTGTATGCAGCCGATTCATACACGACCTCGTTCGCTAAACACTATCGACAACATAACTTTTCTTATTAAATAGTTTTGAATGAGTGCAATGAAATCTAGTTTCAGTTCCATTTTTCCCCTCACAAAATTTTCAATTCACAGCCCCGTTAAAAATATTTAGCGTTTTTTTTTTTTTAAAACGATATCACTTATCGCTAGACTAGATCCGAAATATAAAATAATCCACACTCCATTTTGTTCATAAGGTAACTTAATATATATTTATATAGGTATGTATATACATAAATATTTTCAAATAATTCAATTCTAATGCAAAAATGTTAAGACATCTAATTATCAATTATTAAAATATTACGTTGTAATTCCCACCTCTTGAATTAGCTAACGTAATATATAATCCACGAGTTGTTTTTTTGAGCAACCCCGATTATACAGTGCAACAATAATTTTGAAACAAGAAACGGTCTTCAGGCGACACAAGTTGATACAGATTAATTTATTCAGATTGGGTTAAAAATAAAATTCCAAAAGATTGGCAAAAATATTATTTTGGTTACAGGAGTTTGGTTGGCAAAATGCTCCACTGAACCCTCCTCGAGGGTGCCGGCTGGCAATAGATATCACTGTAGCCCTGTCCATTGTCAGGAGGTGTCAAGCTAAGGTAAGGATGGAAAGTCAGGTGTTTGTTACTCTTCATTAGTACAGCATTTGATTCTGCACTCTTATCATGGTCGAGGGTGTAAGGGCTGGATCAAGGTGTCATGCGTCAGGTGCCGAGGATCAGCCTGGCCCCAGGCCCTGCTTTTTTAAAAAATAGCCCAGTCTTTAACGCGAGCCTCACTGGTACTTGGTCGCCTCAGTGAGTAACTGTGACCTTACCGTGCTAGCGGAAAATTATACCGCGTCGCAACTTTCTGATCAGGTGAAGTCTAAAATCCAACATATTGACCGCCAGGTCTTAACACCTAGGAGCAGAATAGCAGGAAGGCAAACGGAACGCAAAGGTACCAAGTTTCATATTGTACCAATGCAACGAACGAACAGACTGAAGGAAAGTTACGGCTCAGTGGATCAGCCACAACCGTCGACTAGTGCTAGACAGAAGAGACCGAAGGAAAGTCAAGGCTCAGTGGGGTCCGCCAAAGACAACCCACAGCCGTCGACGAGTAATACGGTTTAAGTGGCGCAAGACCCAAATGGTGCCTACGCTACCTTAAAACTAGATTAACGCCTGACAAAGCCAAAAAGATGGCACAAGATCTGCCAGCCAGCTCGCAAACAGAGCCGAAGAAGAGAACTGGTTATGATATTAATCCGCAAGAAGGCAACAAAGCCAAAAAAAGTAGGGCTGAGAGTAAGATGAACAAAGTTCTAGCTACAAGGGTAGCAGCTAGGAAGCCTGGAGTTAGCTACTCCAGCGCCGTCAAAGCAACTAGACTGGCCATACTACCCAAAAAATATCCCTAACAAATACTCATGCGAGAGGAGCAGGGACAGCCTTGGTAACAGAAATGTACAAGGGGTGGAAAGCTAAACTCCAATTCGATGGCTCCTAATTCCGGTCAGGGTTAATATTGGTGGACTGTCCCACCGATGACACGGCCGAATGGCTCAAGACTGCCAGGCTGGATAGGTATGGAGCTGGCAACGTGTACTGGGAACGAAATACCAGGTGCTCACATGTTGACGGTGTACTTACCTAAAGCGGCAGGTGTGGACACTAAGAAACTCCTCGACCTCATGATTGCGAATAGTTAAAAAAACTTTTAACTATTGGCGTTGCGATCAAAAAAATTTCAAAAATAAAAATTTGTTACGTTACTAGGGGGGAGGGGAAGGGAAGACGTTTTGTTACGATGTGTTAGGACCAGGGGAGAGGGGTCTAAATTGGTCTAAAATTATGTTACGTAATATGTTAACGGCTCCTTAGTTTGGAGAGTGATATTCTTTGCGATTTGAGTTTTGATGATCTCATAACTACTTTTGCACATAAAAAATCATGCCCCTAGTTTTATTTCTCCGAGATTTAAAATTTGTTAAGAATTTTGGGCCCCACATTGGCCCCAGGTCCTCAAAGTACTAAATCCAGACCTGCCTGTTCCATTAAGTTTTTAAACGCCTGTGTAATGTCAGCCAACTGATTCACAGAACAAATACTAATAACGGCAACTTCTCATTTCAGCCCCGCCCCCTCATTTACAATTTCTAAAACCGCCACTGCACATATATACAGTAGGTGTAAAAAGTAAGTTGCCAAAATGAAAACAAAACTTTAGCACCAAATAATAGATAGCTTTAAGTTTATTTTTACATCATTATAAAGCTACGTGAAATGTGGTTGAAATAGCAAAAATACTATGAAGAAAGAAATTTTCTTTTAGACTTTAATATTACTGAGTGACAGAACGATAGTGCAAAAGTTATCAAAAACTTCAACATCCAAAATGGACACATTTTTCGGTAACAGTTTTAGTGAATTGGTCTTCTATAGTGAAAACAAGATTTTTAAATTGTTCTGGAATATTTTTTCTTCAACAATCATTCACCGATTTCCTTCATTCCTCATTAGTTTGGGGAGCGTGCTTTGAAAAATACACTTTCAATCTATCCTTGCATTACCATTTGATGACGAGTCAGGGCAAAGTGATGATCAATACAAAATGTCTCCTTCATCATTATGAATAAATTTCAGTACTTTTTTTTTTAAGAATTTCGATTTGAGTTTTGTGATCTGAAATGATGAAAGTATTTACTACTAGGTTTTCCCTTCAAAAACTATTACATTTTTTCTGGGTTTATATAGTTTATAAACATTTCACTTGGTTTCCAATGAAACAAACTTTATAAAACCATTCGTGCGCAAATATTTTGAAACATTTTTTTTCTTTCAGATGCTTCAAAAGCCAGAAAAGCCCACAGTAAAGAGAAAAGTATTCAAAAATCATGCACTCTATGATCTTTTCTCATTCTTATCATGGATTCAGGGCCGTAGCCAGAAATTTTTTTCGGGAGGGGTTTTCAGAAAATATTCATAAATAATTTTTATCAAACTGATTTTGAAATACAATAAATTAAATCAATGATACATTTGATGGACACTATAAAATTAAAATTTTAGGAAAAATTTTCCGATTTTTTTTATTCTTAAAACTAAAAAAATGGCCAAAAGTGACAAAAAATTCCCAGAATAATCAAATTAAATTTTTTCAAATAAATATTATTCAATTTGCATTCTAGTGCATTTTTTTTTTATCGTGAGGGACATAATTTCATTAACTCATTGACTTCCCACTACTGATGATGTACCCAACCTCAAAAAAATTACAAAAATAGTAAAGGCTCATTTTTTTCAGAAGATCATCATTGGGAATTTGAGCCATTATCAATGATAAGGAACCCGGATGAGGTTGGCTTATGTTCCCTGAATTCGTGAAGTCACAGCATTGAAAGAGATCTTTCTAGTCGTGGTGCTCTGAGCAATAATGCGTTAAAAAATTAATTATATTTTAAGATGGGTTTTGCTAATAAGATGAAGTTTTTGCGAAAGAATTTTTCACGTTGAACACGAATCTGAGGTCAAAAACTTCCCATCACGTCACGTTTAAGGAAAAAATTGGGGTTCAAGCAAGTCTTATTTTACAAGGATCCGATAATTTGTTTATATTTTTATTAATTTTTAAACTGATTCAGGACGAAACCTTAAATCAAAAACAGTTACTGACCTAGAAAAACTATGAATGCAGGAGCGCTCAGTATCACCTTCTCTTTTTGAATCCGTAGTCAAACCTCATGTCGAAGAAAACAAATCGGATTAGATCGCATAGTGTAACAAAGATTTCAAATTTATTTTTTATATTTGACTTAGATAAAAAAAACCGATGGAAGTAAAAAATATCGTTAAATAGATTTTATTTTGACTTTTTTTCATCCATTAGCAATTAATCTCAAAAATTAGAATAAAGTTTTCACATTTCGGGGGGGGGGGGGGGGGGTGGTCAGAACCCCCAAAACCCTCCCCCTAAATACGGCCTTGCATGGATTTATCCACCCACATTAATATTTCAAGGCAAAACTTTAATGATTTCAATTCTAAAGCGATAACGAATTAAAACTGTAAAGATTTTATGACAAAGCCATCTTGTAGAAAGTCGAGTCCATGAAATGAATAGAAAATTCTCCTAGGGGGAAGGATTTTTAGAATGTTTCCCTTTACTATGGGCCCATTACTGACCTTTAAGGCATCTCAAAGAAGAAAATAGTTTCAGAATGTCTGTACATGGGAAGTATAATCAAAATTGTATCACAGAAAACCAAGTTGAATGAAAATATATTTAAAGCTATCTATTATTGCGAAGATATTTGGTGCTAAAGTCTTGTTTTCATTTTGATAACTTATTTTTTCCACCTACTGTGTGTAGGTACAGATAAATTTTTGTGAATTAGCAGCTGCATTAATTTATTTATGCCACTAAAAATAAAACAATATAAGATTATAAACTCTTTATAAATTATAATAAGCAAAACAAAATCAAAAAAATCAATTCATTTTACAATAACAAAGCTTCTTTTTTTGTATAAATTTCATAGCATTCACTCAGTCCAGCCCGTGCGTCTCCATTCGCTTTTACTAAGCGTAAGTTCAATCGACGTATGTGTTTGTAATGATCAGTGTGACCAACTCAGCACTTTTCCCGCTGATTTTAGTGCTTTTTGAAAATTAAAACGCGAAAAAAGTGATTTAGCGCTCACCGGGTTTTTTTTATATAAAATATTTTCGAAAAATCGAAGGAATTTTCATTGACTAGAAGTCTGAGATGTGTGCCTGTATTACTGAAAAAGCTTAAATATATTGAGTTTTCTTGCACTTTTATAAGGAAACAAATTTAACGCTTCTTTATGAAAATACGCGTTTTATTCTTCATTTCAGCGGATTTTGAAAAATAAAAGTTGGCCACACTGGTAATGATCTACATTCATAAATACATTGTAAATTTGTATGTATGTTTATATCAGTGTTGCCGGACTGTAAGATTTTGCTCTCTGGGAAAATCTTGGATTTCTTATCCCAAAAAGTGCGAAAGGGATTTTTCACATCAAAACGGGATTTTTGGTATAAATTAATTAAGATAAGTCATAATTAACAAAAGTATTATTTCATTATAATTTATTATATTTGACTAGCAATAAAGATTTACCTACAGCCTGAAATCTGTATGGCGTCAAAGTTTATAAAAAAAAGTTCATCACTTTTGTTACAAAAAGAACGAAAGCAATGGAAACCAGCGCCGATGTCAAAAAATTATATCGGTGGATGGAAGGACAGTTTACACTATGTCCTCACAGAGCCGAAACTACGTGGTTTCGATCATTTCTGTGCACCCAAAAAAATACCCATCTCTAAAACAAAGAAAAAGTTTCCTCAATTTGAATCCACGAAAATTTCTCTCGTTTATGTAAATTTTCCTCAAAATGAAGAAAAATGTGCTCCTTTCATGCAACCATGGTGTTCAATTTGAATTAAGTTATTTCTTCATTTTTGAAAATTTAGTTGCGGTGCTGCCCACCAATTGCAATAAAATCCTAAATTTTAATGAAATTGTTAAAACTAAAATTAAAGGAAAGTAAGATAAAAAAGTAAGTAAAATACAAGAAAATATGGGTGTGGTAAATGGGCATCTACATATATCATTTTTTTTATAAAACTTAGGCCTTACAACGTGTCGCGGCATAAAATTTTAACTTAATAGCTTTTACGAATTACTTTGTCTATTGCTAACACAAATGTGTATGGAACAATGGACGTTTCCATAAACCTGTTTCTTCCAAAATTTATTCGCATCAGCATATAAAAATTCAAGCACCATTTGGCTACGAAACAAAAGTATCAAAATACCATAAAGGGACAAATTACCTTATTTAGAATAAAATAAGGTGGCATCATTAAACTTACATATTCTTTTTGCATAGAAAATGTAAGAAAGAGACGAATATACCAAAAATGTTCTGCATACAAAATTTTGTTATACACAAAAAACTAGCTTTACTCCTTTGGCCTTAGCAGACAATCGCGTACGCTTTGCTCTTCTTTTGAATTTTTTAGTCGGCGTCTCTATTTCAAGCGAAGCGGTTGTGTTTGCGGCAGTTGATATAATTTGTGAAAAAAAATATATATATATTGTGGAAAAAAATATATTGAAAAGAAATAAATTTCAACAAACTAATATAATTTTTTGATGGCCATAAGGATCTTTTGATCATTTCAAGGCGACGACGCCTGTAGTGTATGCAAAAATACGTATGAATGTAAACCTTAATACTTATTAAAAATAAAATAATAAATGAATACAAGTAAAAAACATGATTTCTATACCTTTTAATTAAAACAACATTGTAGAAAATATTGCATAAATTGAGGATTTTTTTCTAAAAAGGTAGTAAATTTACTTCAATATATGGAAAATTATTCCTCAAACTGAGGAATATTTTACCTAAATTATATACAATTTCTCATATTGAAATAAAATATTATTCATTTGAAAAACGCAATTACTACAAAGTGAAGACATATTTCTTTAATTTACGGAAAACTTCCTTCTTTCAAAGAAATTTTTCTCAAAAATAAAGAAAAAATATTTCCTCAATTCAAAGAAATTTTGTATATCTAAATGAGAAAACCGTTTCTATGGCACCAAATCATTCTAATTTTTCCTCAATTTGATAGCCGTTTTTCTTCAAACGAGGTAAGTATTTCTCTGGGTGTGGTTTCGGCTGAAACTGAGTTGCAATGTTCAATTTCGGCATATAAAAATATGTCAAACAAGACTACGGAAATGAGGTGGTTTCAACGAAACCGCATTCGAAACCGACCAAAAATCGAATGCAACCCTAAATGTGTTCACTGAAATGAATATTGAATTGAATTTGCTCTGACATTTATATTCTATTTTGCTTACAGCTTAATTAATATGGAGAAACGAAAATATAAAAAAGAAAATTTGTGGAGTGCGCGGAAAGAGGGCCTCATGGCCGAGGTATGGGCAGAAATATTTAGCAATAATTATTAGGATTATATAATTAATTTGAAATCAAATCCGTAATTCTGAGTTATGATTTCAAATATTAGTAGCTTATATAGGATATTGAAAGATTTAGAACTATCACTGAGATCACTGATGAGGAATTATGGCGGATTCCGAAACGGCCGTCTGATTTGCCCGTCTCTATATACATTGTTGTTGTGATGACTACATTTGTTCATTAATCCGTTTATATATAACTTCAAATAACGAAATTGACGTGAACTTAAGTTATGACTTTGAAAATTAACATCTAGATTTAATTTTCATAGTCTCCTAAAAAACTAATAATTATTTTAGCCGCCGGCATTTTACAACAAGAAATAAACAATGATCTGTCAAACGAAACCATAATCGAAACCGACTTCACAATGTGAACGATTGCAGTTGCGTTCGAAACCATTTGCCGAAACTGCGAAATTTCGGCTCCGTGGGAACATGATATTACTATATTTCAAAATACTCGCAAGACTCTCAAAAGATTAAGCTGAAAAAAATTCAGACAGTGGATATCAATTACAATAGGTTAGGTTAGGTTAGGTTGGAGTGGCTATCGAGAGACACACTTAGGCCTGAACGGCCCATTGTGATACCACATAGTTGGACCTACAGTTTAACGCCGATTCCGAACGGCGGTGTGGCAATTTTTTATCGGCTTGGTGGTTTTGCCATTACCAATCAAGGTTTGTACTTGTACACTATCTTATAATTCTCATACACTTCATATTGATAGGGAATATAAGAAAGTAATGAAAATTAACCACCAGACGAAGACGGGAATCGAACCTGAACCTCTCAGATGAAAGTCTAGTGCACTATCCAATAGGCTATCGAGGTCGTCATCAATTACAATAAAAATTGCTGGATTTAAAAGTGTACTGAAAATAGCGCTTTAAAATAAAGTAAAAATATTTCTTCAATTCAAAGAAATTTTGTATATCTAAATGAGGAAACCGTTTCTATGGCACCAAATTGGACGATATCAGTGTGGCTTCAGATCTGGTAAATCCACCATCGACCGGATATTCACACTACGCCAAATCCTGGAAAAGACCAGAGAAAAACAAATCGACACACACCATCTATTCGTCGATTCTAAAGCCGCAACGACCGCACGATTAGAGATCACCGGTATGCCGCAATATCTGGTTTTGGTATCCCTGCAATGCTCATTCGTCTTTGCAAAATGACACTGACCGACAGCACCAACGCAGTGAAAATTGGGACCGACCTCTCCGCGCCATTTGATACCAAAAGAGGTTTCAGACAAGGTGCGACTTCTTTAATCTAATGCTGGAGAAAATAATCCAAGCTGCGAACATCGACATCTCTTGCACTATCTTTTACAAGAGTGTCATGCTGCTGGCACCAACGCGCGAACAGTCAGTGCAGCATTCCCCAATTTAGAAAGGGAGTCTCGTCGAGTGGGTCTAGCGGTGGACGAGGACAAATCGAAATACCTTGGGTCAATAACAAAGAGTCACAGCGTCTTGGACAAAATGTCACAATTATTGTATCCACTATTAACACCAACAATAATGTCAGCTTTGAGATCAAGCGAAGAATAACTCTTGCCAACAGGTGTTACTACGGGCTCAGTAGGCAATTGAGAAGCAGAGCCCTCTCCTTCCCGTCCTAATGTATGGCGCTGAGACGTGGACATTGGCCACCAACGATGAGAGGCTGTTGGTAGCGACTACTCTTGACCTAACCAGCAGGCACCGGTGCGCGCATTGCAGAAGCGATTGGCGAGGCTTTGTAGAGGCGGCCAAGACCAATTATCGGTTGTAGAGCCAACAAAGTAAGTAAGTACTTCAAGGTCATGGGCATCATTTATATCACCTACAATTTTTCGTACATTGATTTAAATTCGTAAAATTTGAATGCGATGCGCGAATTGAAGATATTGTCCGATTTCAAAATTTGTTTCCCTGAGTTCAAATTGTCGAGTGGCAACTTTTCCGCACTATTACAATACGATTCGAAATTTTTTCTGCACTCGAAACGAACCATGAACCAAACCGTTTTCACTTTATTCCGCTTGAACCAAACCAAAACTAAACCTGTTTTGTTTGAAAAAATATTTAAGTGCAAGCCACATACAAGTGCGAAACCTTAGAAGGGCTATATCAAATGTTAAGCTGCAAAATTTTTAAACCAACCCATTTTTGAACCGAACCAAGAGAGGCCGTGAACCCTGTTTTTAACTCTAACTTTGTATAAAAAAGTTTAAGAATATTTCAAATATATCTTTATAATATTTAAAGGAGATTTTTCGAAAGACTAAGAAAATTCAAAATTTTTGAAAACTTCAAAAAATTTAAATCTGATAAATCAAGGATTTTTGTTTAAGAACTTGGGATTTTCGAAACGGAAAATCTGACAACACTGGTCTATTTATATACAACTTAGTCAGGCTTCCTGCCTGCTAGTATGAATGTATGAAGTTCTAGCTAGTCACAACCAAAGTTGATCTAATTTTCTTATGGTTTTCAGAGAAACGCGAGATTGTAATTTTCTTCGTTTTCATGCATAAATATGCAGCATAGTTACTCTTAGTAAGCATTTTGAAATAAACATATGAATAGCGCGCTTATCAGCGTTAATCGGTATCAGTTAAGTTCGTAATTTGTATGCCCGCGTATTTATAGATGTAATCCTACATACTTACTTGTATAAACTAGCAACTTTACATACAAAGTTATGTATATAAAGTGAGCTCTACTAAATTTGATCATGCACGATTCCAATTGAATTAACCTACGCCCACACACTAACAATTTTATAAGTATTAATAGAAAATTCAAAAGCTTAAATACCTCGTATCTGATTCATATACACTGGCGGTCACAAAAACCGCACCACCCACCAATTTGAAAAAAATCGTTTAAAATGGGACCTAAACCTGGTTTTGTTTTAGTGAATGTAGAACTTTAAGGACATCATTCGTAATTTTTTTAAATACCAAACTTTTTTCAGAACTCAAACGAGGTGTTTTTTCTTCTTTGGCTTGTTTTGAGCAACTTTCCGTTTCGTTATATGACAGAGGTGCTCTATCGGACTTAAACCACGCGAGCTCCTTATCATTCCCGCCAGTAAATTCTAACATCATCGAAAACATTTTGAATCTGCAAACAAATAAGAATCAATAATCTAACTTTTTACTATTTCTAGAGTATTAAAACATTAGGCATTAATTACTAACTAAACCTTGCCAATTTAGCGCGATGATATGCCGCAGAAGTCGTCCGGAAAAATAACGTCATTAATGAGCAAAAGCCTACCACAATTGGCTTACAGCAATTGCTCCTTAAAATTTTAACCATATTTTTGGGTGTTCACAGCCCCTTTAATATATCTTAAGGAACCTCGGATATAGTAGGAAAACTCCATTCAAGCCATATGACTTTGTGGGAATTTGACTATTTTCGCTACACAGTTATCCTTCCTTGTATTGCTCTATATCTGAGCGACGCACGTACCGAAGATTAAATGCGCATAAAAAATTGAGTTTAATTTGCTCGATCATACAACTTTTCTCGAGCCTGCCAGAGTTCAATTGCTGTAGTTTTTAGTCCATGCCAGGCGATTTATTTCCATCCATTTCGTCAACAACGACTTTTTGGCTGATCGTCTCCGATACAGACCGAACTTTCGTTTCTTTCTGCGTAAGGTTTCGACATTTAAGGACTGAGATCGAAAAAATCTTAACATATATAAAATTCAATAATTTTTAAACGGTTGATCTTAGAGTTTTGATTTTTTTTTTATTTAATTGATAATATTTTACAAATTACAGAAAAATATAACTTTTATAGTTCTAACCACTATTTATGAACTCGTGGACCTTTTTTGGTAAGCCTTCCATTAGAGATTTGATAGTTGTTTAAGACACTTTTTTGGAACAGTTTGCCCAGCTCCTTTCAAAATCTTCGCTATTTTGGGACAACTTTTTTGTGCTCTTTAAGTTTCTTTTAACAAGAGCCCAATATCTCTCTACTGGTCTTAGCTCCGGACAATTTGGAGGATTAGCCTCTCTTGGTACAAAAACTGTGTTATTACTTTGGTATCCCTCCAAAGCTTTCTTGCAGTAGTGACATGACGTCAAATCGGGCCAAAAATATGTGGACACATTGTGCTCTCTTATGAAAGGAAGAAGTCTTTTTTTCAAACATTCTTTGAAGTATATTTCGGTATTTATAGAGCCCACTGTAACAAATGACTTGCTTCTTTTGCCGCAACTGTATATAGCTTGCCATACCAGGATTCTAAATTGTTCTTCGAGCATCAGCAACATACAATTCTTGACCCGGAAGCTGCGTAAAATCTGCCAGTCTTTCTTTCGTCGTCCATTATACAATATGAATATTTTTGTATGAAATTTGATTTTAATTTCCGAGCCCTACTTTTGGCGTCTAAATTTTTTGCAGTATTCCTGTCTGGAACTTTTTGGACTTTGTATGTTTTGAAACCTGCATTGGCTTTAACTTTTCGCACCAAATAGTCCGAGTCAGAGCACTGGGCTAACCGGGCAGCTTTTCTACCAGATGTGTTTGAAGATCTTTTCAATATGCTTTCTATTTTCTTGGTTTTCCCAATATCATGTGGTCCTTGTTTTCTTCCCGAACCAGGTTTCCTATCGATGGTCAAATTCTCCTGAAACTGTTTAATAACATTGGAAACAGTTTGACGGCAGACCTTCAATTCTTTGGCCAATTTTTTGTAGGACCAATTTGGATTTTTTTGAAAATTTTTAATAATTTTAGACGTACTTCTTTTTCTTCACTCATTTTGATCAAACTCACAATAAATCAACAAGTTTGTCATTAAAAATAACAACTGACATATTTTTCAAAGATAACTAGATCAAAGAAATTTTTGAGTTTTACACCCAAAAAAAATTATTAGGTAAAACGTTAAGATTTTTGCAATCTCATTCCTTATATTCACTTTGTAATAGCTCTTTAGCTCAGTCCTTATTGTGACTTCACTTTTGAATCGATAATTAATGGTTCTCTTTCAGGTTTTCACTCATATTTGTCCTCCATAGTCTCAGTGGCGGATACTGGAAACATTTTGGGGGGGGAGGGGGAAATATAAAAAATAAAAAAAATTCTCCATATAAACCAAAACGCGAAAACGCGGGCTTGAGCGTTTTTTTTCTCGTTCGTGTATCGTTTTTTTTTTTGCTTATTCATAAACTTTATTTCAATGACTAACAATTTCAAAGGTATGGCCATGTGAAAACGTACTGGTACGTTACGCATTTTGAGGAAACCCTGTTCTTGTAGCAAAGCATTTCACAATTTCTATGATCTATTTCTAAGGTAAAGGATCGTGGAAAATATAACAATAGGATACATTTATTCAGTTTTCGGTTTTAGATTGGTTTATAATGGGTCGAGAATTAGTAGAATTTTAAGAATAATTTAAGGTCTCTGTTTCCTACCCTGTATTCAAATTTTCTCTTTCCCATCTGGGATTTTCTTTATATCGACCCGAAACCTATAATTTTTTTTTTATCGGTGGATTCAATTCTCTACCTGAGAATAGAAGCCGTTGAACTGGTACTTGAGTCACGTATTTAAGAACTAAATCACCGAAATGATTTATTTTATTAGAAAAATCCATTTGGACATTTTTTAAGAATTTAACCCCATCTGGGAATCGAACCTGAGGCAGATGGAACTCCAGTTAAGCACTCATCCACGAAGTAACCATTGTTGAACGTCATCGAGTTGTTTCTGAACTAAATTAGCAGCTTCTGAAGGAGATTAACGCTAAAACGGCAGTATCGTCTGGATAAGTAGCTATAGTAACACCATCAGTTTCAGGCAGCCGCAGGTAAAAATCGAATAAAGAGCAGGACCCAGAACACTGCCCTGTGGAACTCTGGCTTTCACTTGACATTTGGCTGATGTTTCCTAATTTACTTTGACATAGAACTTTAAGACCAAATAAAATGGTGCTGGAAGTAAATTTTTTAATTTGTATAACAGCCCTTGATGCCAAACTTTTTCGAACGCTTCTTGACTGTCCAAAAATATGGTAGAGCAATATTTTTTGCGTTCCAGAAAATCAATGACAATATTCACTATGCGATGATATTGCTCAGGAGTGCCGTGCTTATGACGATATATCTGCGCCTGTGATTCTTCTCGATCCTTTTGTGCTTTCAAGCGGGTACAAATTGCCTTTTTTCTGGATTAGTCCAAAATCTGTCGAATGTAGGCATCAGATTTCTTCAGGTATTCAACTTTATGACACTCCTTGATACCTAACAACAAAAATTTCGATGTTTTGGTGGCGCGATAATTGTTTATACTTCACAGTAATTTTTGACAGTTTTTCAAAAATTCTTCTTTTCGCCAAACACGCGCAATAAAAAATAGTACCGCTTAAATACATTCTTAAAACATAAACAAGAGAATCGCCTTTACAAAGGAAGAGAAATTTGGGCTAAGTTAGGAAATAATACCGAAATTGCAGCAGTATTGCAAGTGGTGCGGTTTTTGTGACCGCCAGTGTATATGTAAATCACGTACTTAATCACTCGGTATGCATTGATTTTATTCTCGAGATGAGTACACAATATATTTAAGTACCTATGTACTTAAAATACTTCATTTATTTGTATTTTGATAAATTATTTTGTTTATTTTTATTCTGGTTCTTTTGTAAATTTATTGTAATTAAATATTTATAAGAAGATAATCGTTTGGTTTACTGATCGATTTTAAAGATTTAGATATGCCAAATATAATGGAAAGCCTTATTAAGTAGGGCACAATTAAAATTTGTTAATGTTTTTTTAATATGTACACACATTTTTCGAAAGTTTAATGGCACACAGTGGGATGGATACCGAAACTTGGTAATGCATATAAATACAGTAATCCCTAAGTAAACCTCTTGACTGGGATATGATTAGGTCGGATTGCTGTAACATCTTACGAATATGTCTGTAAAAACATAATTTTGGAAAAAGAAGTACTTAGGGGCCATTCCATTTCAAATTATCCAGTTAAAAAAAAAATTAGTTTAAATTTATACAATTTGTGCTCATTGAGAAATAACGAGATACGTATTTTTTCTTTTGTTTGAATTCCAAAAACTTTCTGAGAAATCCACAATCGAAAATCGCTCGAAAATTGCTTGAAAATGCACCTCTGAATTCTTTAAATTGACATAGTTTTTAGAAAAATCAATTTTTTTAACTCTTTTGTTTCTAATTTGTTAATAATTAAGTAATTTTTCAAGCGCGTTATGTAACACGTCACAATTGTTTATAATTATTTAACCCTTTGACGTCCGAATCATAATGGGGCTTGACAGAAACCTTTTGTTGTGAAATTATGGTTACTTAAATCTTCCACAATCATGATACCAAATTGCATGCTTCTATATTGATTTGTTAAGACGACCTCGATAGTCTAGTGGATAGTGCACTAGACTTTCATCCAGAAGGTTGCGGGTTCGATTCCCGTCTTGGTCTGGTGGTTAATTCTCATAAACTTCTTATATTCACTATCGATATGAAGTGCATGAAAATCATAAGAATGTGTACAAGTACACACCATGGTTGGCAAATGGCAAGACCACCGAGCTGATAAAAAATTGCCACATAGCCGTTCGGAATCGGCGTTAAACTGTAGGTCCTACCATCGCCACTGTGGTCTAGTGGAAGAGTGCCAGACTCTTGTTTCTGGAGACCCGAGTTCGATTCTCGGCTTGGGTATGTTTCTTATCTATCTTTCTTTCTCCCTTCCTTTCTTTCTTTCTTTCTTGGGGCTTTGGTACAAAAGATCTTATAGGTCGCAGTGCCTGACTTTCGAGTCATCCTTCCTTCAAATAATAATAATAATATTGATTTGTTTGTCCTTTATTAAAGGTTAAAAAAAATAGCTATGGAGCTGCAGACAACCACTGGATAATCTGATTTCTCCAATTTTTCCATTTTCATATTCTCTTGTCTTTTGATAATATATCCGATAAAGAAAATTTCCGGTTAGTAATTTCAAAAAATAGTGCAAAGATTTTACTCAAAATTTTTGCACTTAGGTTTTTTGCTGGACTTTAAAGACAAAACTTTAAAAAAAAAATTTACTTAAGGAAGAAATTTCAAATATTCGGCAATCAGCAAACGTGAAGAATACCTAACAGAACCGAATATTTTATTTATGCCACATAATAGTGAATGTTGCATATACGCAACATTGAGTATGAAAGAGTTAATTATATTATTATAAACAAAATGTGAAAAAAAATTGCAAACTAAATTTTTGAAAAAAAAAAATTTTTTTATCAGATTTTATCCTTATCGAATCCCCCTCGAGTCAAGCTCTTTGCTATAAAGAGAAAACACGTTAATTTCTTGGAAAATATTTAATTTAAGTGTTTTTGACCTTAAGCAACCTCGAGAATCTTTTGGTAAGGACAATTCTTTTCTAAAGGTTAATCCAGTATAAAGAAATTTTGCATACAATTTCAAGATTTTGCCTTTCAATCAGGGCCGTAGCCAGGATTTTTTTTTAGGGGGTGTTTTCATTCGAAGAAAATATTCATAAATAATTTTTATGAAACTGATGTTTAAATTAATAAATTAGATACGATGTTGCATTTGATGGACCCTATCAGTTAAGAGATAAGAGTGGATAAATGCCTTGAAGCTTTAGGAATTGTTCTTTCCGAGTTTTTTTTTTAATCTTAACCTAAAAAAATGGCCGAAAATTACAAAAAACTTACAGAATAATCAATTTCAATTTTTTCAAATAAATATTATTCAATGTGAATTCCAATGAATTTTTTAACGTCAAGAACATAATTTCGATAACTCCTTGACTTTCCATTACCCAAAGTTAAAATAATGACCAATAATGCTAAAAATATTCAGAGGCTAATTTTTTCAAATGATTATCAGTCAGAATTCGGGCCATTATTAATTATAAGAAACCCGGATGAAGTTGGCATATATTCCCTAAATTCGTGCAGTCACAGCATTAAAAGGGATCTTCCGAGTCGGGGTTGCTCTGAGCAATAATGGGTTAAAGAATTAATTACATTTTAAGATTGTCTCCAAAAACTTTGAAGCTGATCCAATAACACTGCCCTGCATGGGTTAGGCGAATAATATGGTTCCTAGCATTAATTTTTCATGCTGAAAATAAATCTGAGGTCAGAAATTTCGCATTACCTCACTTTTTAGAAAAATTGGGACCGAAATCCCTATATATACTGTTTTTGGCCATTTTTGAGAAATTGTAGAGCTGAACCCTGACGTGCTAGAAACTTCGAAAATTAGGAATTTAAGGCTAAATCATGCCCTTTCAAATAAACCCTAAGTCATATTGTTTTCATGCGCCCTTAAAGCAGGGGATGTGTTTATGTCTACGGGTGCAGGAAAAAATTTTGCAAAGAACGGATTTTATCTTACTCAAACTCACAGCGAGACATAATGAAAAGTGCAGTGTTTTACAGTGGTCCGCTGGTTACAAATCTGCAGTCAGATTTTAAAAATTCAAAATTCCGAATCAAATATGGCGGACAAGTTTAGCATAATAAAATATTGCTTTGTGTTACTTTTCACATAAGTCTAATTTTACAAGGATCCGACAGCTTTTTCTATTTTTTTATTAATTTTTAAACTTTTCAAAATGTTTCACGACGAAGCTTTAAATCAAAAACAGTTACTGACATAGAAAAACTATGAATGCAGGATTGCTCAGCATAACTGTCTCTTTTTGAATCCGAAATCAAGCCTCATGTCAAAGAAAATAAATCAGATTTGGTCGCATAGTGTAACAAAGATTTCCAATTTACTTGACATTTTACAAAAAAAAACCGATGGAAGTAAAAAATATTCAAAAATCTTCCAATAGATTTTATTTTCTACTTTTTTCCCATCCACTGAAAATTAATATAAAAAATTAGAAGAAAGTTTCCACATTTCGGAGGGGGCGGGGGTCAGAACCCTCAAAACCTCCCCTTAAATACGGTCTTGCTTTCAATGGTTGATTCCTTTAAAAAATATTGACTGAGATGGGTTTGACCTTAAAGATTCCAAGTACTTTTTTTAATATTAAGATCATTGACATGGCGGCAGAAAAAACCATTCCAGTGGAATATAATTTTTTTCCAAAAAAAAAAACAATATTCTCTTTCAAAATTGCATCATTTTCACTGAATTTAACCAATAAATTTACGTTTATGGCCCAGCGCAGGTTACCGTTAGGGCTCGATGTAAAACACTATTTAATATGTGTGTGTGTGTCGGTTGTGAGTCGCTCTCTGAGAACGGGTCTTTCTCATACGCGGCTTCCTTGTATAATTTCATTGTGCACGATCTGTGTATCTCTTTCTTAACTGTGCTACTTTGACATTGTTCTCTTGACTCTCATTGGGTGAGATAATTATTTCTTTCGAAACTTTTAAAATTATTTGATTCAAATTTCTTTAAAAGAAATCGAAAGCTTAAGGAATTTTTAAAAATTTTAAGCACTTCGTTAATACTTACACAAACATAATTATATATGTATGGATATATTTCTTTTCTTGTTCTGCAAAGAACACGAATGAAAAACGTGATTTTTTTAATGCCTATTTAAATAAAATTTCTAAATTGCTGTTTTATTTTGTACTTACTAAAAAGTATCGCATCGATAAATTTTTCACTATATCTATATGAGTGCATGCAAGCGAGTGCTATACATACACTTGTATGTATGTTTGTTTGTATATGAAAGTATACGCTGAAATTGGCACATCATTTTGCCTTTGTTGTCAATTATTTAGAAACGTTAATTTATTAAATCAACGAGCAATTGTTCTCGTTATATTTTTATTGTGTATATATTGTTAGGACTACTACTATAGCGGCTGCTGTTGATGATATTTGCTGTTGATAATAATAATTTTATTGTTGTTGTTGTTTTTTTTGTTTTTTGTAGTTATTTCTGTTGCTGTTGTTGCAAGCAAGTCAGCCACTTGAAACCAGTGTATAGTTTGTCGACGTCGTTATGAGTTTATATATACATACATACATACATACATACATACATACATACATACATACATACATACATATATACATACGTACATAATTTGAATGCCATGTGAAAAGTAAAGCAAAGCTTCAACAAACCACAACAACAATAACAATTGAATTGAAGCTAAAAATAGAAAAAAAACAGCAACAACAACATCGTCAATAATAAAAAATGATGATTCGAATAAAAAAAAAGAAAATAAGAAAAATATATATTAGCACTCGTACATATGTATTTATGTGTGTATGTAAATAATATATTTAAATTAAAAAATCAAATAAAGAAAAGTGCCAAATATTTCAGGCCTAACAAAAAACCTTTAGAATCAATTGAACTAAAATCACTTAGAATGTTTAGTTTATGAAGATTTAACTGCGCTCTGCTCACCTACTGCTGGAAGGATTACAATCAGTGCTGCCGAAGGTACTCCGATCAGAGTATTCGTACTCCGCTCAAATCTCAATCCTCCTCTCCTCCCCAATCGAAAAAATCCTCCTATTTCATATTCTTGAATTTTTGGTTGTAAACGTAAATCAAACTAAATATGTTTTGTTCGGTTATTTTAGTTTCTGTCTGTGAAATATTTGTTACTATGACTAGCTCTACTTTATTTATCGCTGGATTACTGTCAAAATTCAAAAGTTCGTGTTCCAAAAATTTCCAGAAGTTTTTGTGTTAATGCTTGTAATTTTTGACAATTGAAATCAATAGTAGAAAAACCGCGTAAAAGTAAATACGCATATTTAATAAATATCAATAAATTGGTAATGAATTTATATATATGGGCCGAAATTTAGACTGTTACGTTACAATCGAACTCACTTTTTGGCATAACTGGAAGAATTCTGGTGTGAAATTCGAAGAAAATATTCATAAATAATTTTTATCAAACTGATTTTTAAATACAATAAATTAAATCAATGATACATTTGATGGACCCTATAAAATTAAAATTTTAGGAAAAATTTTCCCTTTGTTTTTTATCTTAACCTCAAAAAAATGGCCAAAAGTGACAAAAAATTCCCAAAAGAATCAAATTAAATTTTTTCAAATAAATATTATTCAATGTGCATTCTAGTGAATTTTTTTTATAGTGAGGGACATAATTTCATTAACTCATTGACTTCCCACTACTGATGATGTACCCAACCTCAAAAAAATTACCAAAAATAGTAGATGCTCATTTTTTTCAAATGATCATCATTGGGAATTTGAGCCATTATCAATGATAAGGAGCCCGGATGAGGTTGGCTTATATTCCCTAAATTCGTGAAGTCACAGAATTGAAAGAGATCTTTCTAGTCGTGGTGCTCTGAGCAATAATGCGTTAAAAAATTAATTATATTTTAAGATGGGTTTTGCTAATAAGATGAAGTTTTTGCGAAAGAATTTTTCACGTTGAACACGAATCTGAGGTCAAAAACTTCCCATCACGTCACGTTTAAGGAAAAAATTGGGGTTCAAGCAAGTCTTATTTTACAAGGATCCGATAATTTTTTTATATTTTTATTAATTTTTAAACTGATTCAGGACGAAACCTTAAATCAAAAACAGTTACTGACACAGAAAAACTATGAATGCAGGAGTGCTCAGTATCACCTTCTCTTTTTGAATCCGTAGTCGAACCTAATGTCGAAGAAAACAAATCGGATTTGATCGCATAGTATAACTAAGATTTCAAATTTATTTTTCATATTTGACTTTTTAGAAAAAAAACCGATGGAAGTAAAAAATATCGTTAAATAGATTTTAATTTGACTTTTTTTTCATCCATTAGCAATTAATCTCAAAAATTAGAATAAAGTTTTCACATTTCGGGGGAGGTCAGAACCCCCAAACCCCCTGCCGCCCCCCCCCCCCGGCCTTGATTTACTGATACTACCGTTTGTTTCCAAAGAAGGAATATTTGTTTTTTAAGTATATGAGTTTGTTTTATTATAAATAAATAAATTTTTTAGCTTTAAGTATGACTGAAATTGTAACAGCTGTGAATAAAAAAATGCATTTTTTTCTAATAAAATTTCTATACATTAGTGCAACTGTTTGCAATTATCTAAGACTCTAGATTCTAAGTAATACTTATTCGAAAACTTGTAAGACTTTTTGAAAAATTTCTCCCCCGTTAAGCAAAATCCTCCTCTTAAAAGGAATAATTCCTCCCCTTAAAATGTTCAAAACGGCAACACTGCTTACAATCAGCGTGGCAGTTATGAGACTAAAGTTGCAATTGGCAACCTTTTTGACTGCTTAAAGACTTTGACACGAATTTTCGAAAATACCCAAAATTTTAGGCTTTTTTTAAAATCCTTGCAAAAAGAGTGGAAATTCACTTGAAATTATTACTTTTAACTTGAAAGTTCGCAACACTAATTACATACATACTTTTTAGTTGCAACACTGTCGTTTTATAAGATTTTTTCAAACTTATTGCTATTTTTAAATTTGCCACACTGACTTAGGGAAAATTGTTTGGCCAATTAAAAGTTCACAAATGATATATACTGAAAAAGGGTTCTGCATTCCAATTTTTTTTAAATCTGCTAGCAGATTCGAGAAATTGCGATTTTTTAGAGTTTTTTTTCAAAATGGAACGATAATCGGTAAAGCTGAAATATTTTGGAGGTGTACAACAACTTTTTTTTCGTGAAGCACCTTAATGTATTAATTACCTGGGATAATTGATTTTTTTTTTACTTTCAATACATCAACATATTTTTTTTTTATATGCAAACTGCTGTGAAATGAAATAAATGTTCCTTTTATTCAAAAAAAATTGGATGAGACTTTTTTACTCTCAGTAACACTTTTTTTTTTGCAACTTTTTGAAATTTATCAACGGCCACGCTGATTACAATTAATTAAAAGAAGGTATGTCATGAATTAAAACTCTTTCTCTCTCCCCCTCTTTCTCTTTCCTCATTCTCAACTGAACTGCTATTTCTGCTAAACGTATTGAGTGAATATTTTTATTGGGATTAAATTTTATAGAGCATGAAACTCTTGTGACTTTAATCAAAAAGTCTTCAAAATGGTCTTAAAAGTTAAAAGTTAGAAGTAAGACTTAAGAAATAATTTATCTTTATTACTTTTAATTTATGGTCCATACACATTGACGACAGCAGCTACACGAACACACGACTACGAAATTCCATCGGCTACAACTGTCGCCGTGTAGTCTGCTACTATACACAATGGAAGAGGCATCACCTGCAGCAAACACAGCCAAAACAACAGAAGCAAACTCTCTTCTCACTCTGTCGCTTGACAAATTAGAAATAGGTTTAAAATTGGCTACAGCCACAGTTGTGGTCGGTGGTCATGTGGTCGTGTCGACTTCATAAGAACATGTTGTTTTTATAATTCGACCGATGTAGTCGTGTAGCTGCCGTCGTCAATGTGTATGGTGCAATATTATTATTATTATTTGAAGGAAGGACGATTGGAAAGTCAGGCACTGCGACCCATAAGATCCATTGTACCTAGGTCCCAAATTATGAAAAAAAAGAAAGGAAAAGAGAAAGATAGATAAGAAACAAGCCGAGAAACAAACTCGGCTCTGCAGAGACAAGAGCCTGACACTCTGCCGCTAGACCACAGTAGCGATGGTTGGACCTACAGTTTAACGCCGATTCCGAACGGCTGTGTGGCAATTTTTTTTATCAGCTCGGTGGTTTTGCCATTTGCCAACCATGGTGTGTACTTGTACACATTCTTATGATTTTCATGCACTTCATATCGATAGTGAATATAAGAAGTTTATGAGAATTAACCACCAGACCAAGACGGGAATCGAATCCGCAACCTTTTGGGTGAAAATCTAGTACACTATCCACTAGACTATCGAGGTCGTCTAAACTCTTACTCAATAATTTTTATTTTAAGAGTACAATTTTTATTTTTTAAAGTTACTACTATTTTCTACTACTATTTTTTACCACTATTTTCTACTGCTTTTTTCTACTACTATTTTCTACCACTATTTTCAATTACTATTTTCCTATGTTCTTTCACTAATTTCAAATTGTTTTTGTAATTTTTTAATTTTATAAGGCATAGTAAGTAGAAAGTAGTAAAAAAAGTGGTTAGAAAAACAGTAAAAAGTATTAGTAGTAGTAGAAAAAGTAATAGTAAAAGCAGTAACGTAACAACGAAGCAAAAGACCCTGCACCAAAAGTTTAAAGGGGCCCTCAACTGAACCTTATATATATATACTGGGGTATTGTGCACCGCATTTTCATTTCATTTTTGCTGAAAACTCGCAAAAAATAACCTTCTCTGAAAATTTCAAAGCTTGAATTTGTAGTATGAGAAATAACCTCTCTTTGAGTCGCAGCAGTTTGATCAAATTGTATTAAATTATACAAGTTATATCCGTTGGCGCAAAACTTTTGCGATTTGGAAAAATCTCGGGGAATTATGGACCACTTTGTAAATCGACTAATGGGAAAATGTGGTGGAAAAACTTAATTTTTGGTTCAAAATGATAGAAGATTCATTATTAAAGAGAAACAAAGTGAAAGGAAGTGAAAAATAGCAATACAAATCCAATAACTTGCAGTCATTCCGGAGCATGCCGTGAACAGTGAGCAGCTCGATCTAGCTTGCCATACCAGGAATTTTTTAGGAAATTTTGTCTGCTTTTGGATTCTCAATTGTTCTTCGACATTTCCTCGAGCATCAGCAACACAAAATTTTTGACCCGGAAGCTGCGTAAAATCTGCCAGTACATACGATTCGTCGTCCATTATACAACATGAATATTTTTGTATGAAATTCGATTTTAATTTCCGAGCCCTACTTTTGGCGTCTAAATTTTTTGCATTTTTTGCATTCCTGTCTGTAACTTTTTGGACTTTATATATTTTCAAACCTGCATTGGCTTTAACTTTCGCACCAAATAGTCAGAGCACTGGGCTAACCGGGCAGCTTTTCTACCAGATGTGTTTGAAGATCTTTTCAATATGCTTTCTATTTTCTTGGCTTTCCCAATATCATATGGTCCTTGTTTTCTTCCCGAACCAGGTTTCCTATCGATGGTCAAATTCTCCTGAAACTGTTTAATAACATTGGAAACAGTTTGACGGCAGACCTTCAATTCTTTGGCCAATTTTTTGTAGGACCAATTTGGATTTTTTTTTTTACTTTTTTAATAATTTTAAGACGTACTTCTTTTTCTTCACTCATTTTGATCAAACTCACAATAAATCAACATGTTTGCCATTAAAAATAACAACTGACATATTTTCCAAAGATAACTAGATAAAAGAAATTTTTAAATTTTACACTCAAAAAAAATTATTAGGTAAAACGTGTGTTAAGATTTTTTCAATCTCACTCCTTATTTGCTATCAAAGAGAGAAGAAGACAGAATTTCCCATATGAAATTTGCCAACATGCTGGCAAATTTGATTGAATTTGACATAGTGAAAACCAGGCATAAGTGACATGAAAAGTTTGCTGTCATCGCGACAAATGATTTTGTACACACACACACACATGTCACTACTACTACTACTACTATTATGGCACAACAGCCCATGGAGGGCTAAGACCGAGCTTTTCGCTTCCATTCATGTTGTGTGATTTATAATTATACACGAATGGAAGGGACTTACAGTTTTATGCCGAATCCAAACGGCGAAGTGAAAAGCTTTTCATAGGCATTTTTTACTCTTGGAGGTTTGCCATTGCCAGCAAAGAGGTGGCGCCGCGTAAAAATTAGAATTTTCTATTTTTTGATTTTTTTTTTTTTTGAGCGTGTCGAGATATGAACCCGGGCACCTCTGCGTTCCAGTCCAACACACTAACCACTAGGCTACGGCGATGTCACTAGTGTAAAAAAACAGAAAAAAATGTGGTGTTCCGGACAAGACAGTGTTCCTGCCTAGACGACATTCCCCAAATTCCGACAAATTCACGAAATAAAACAACTTTGAGAAGAATTTTCGGGATAAAAGCCTCTTACCTCTTACTGATAAATATCTTATCCATTAGGATCGTTGTTTCTAATTCAACTGAATCAAACGACGAATCAGAGACAAGTGAAAAATTCTTGTACTTGACTTGGCTGTTCCCAGATTTGATTGTGAACAAATTTATTGAAAATCCGTCGTGGTCTGGTTCAAAGATTGCGAAAGTGTTAAATATCTCCAAAAGAACGGTTTGCAGAGTTAAAAAACGATATAAAGAAACTCTTAGTGTTAAAAGAGCTAAAAAAGTTATGAACAAAACGGGAACCAACAACCTAAAGTTAAAGGCAAATTTCTTGAGGTCCATTAAAAGTAATCCCGGACTATCCGATAGCGATCGTGCCAAAAAATTCAATACCAGCAAAAGTACTGCTAGACGAATACGCATAAAAAAAGCTGGGCTAAAGTGCTATCGTGCTATAAAATATCCAAATAGAACAGACAAACAGAATTTGCTGGCCAAAAAACGTGCTCGTCTTCTTTATAATAATGTTTTGACCAAATTCAATGGATGCATTATTGTGGATGACGAATCATACGTAAAATTTGATCTTAAACAGCTTCCAGGTCAAAAATTTTATATGGCAACGAATTGTGGTAATGTACCCTCAAAATTCAAGTACATAAAAATGGATAAATTTGCAAAGAAAGCAATGGTGTGGCAGGCTATTTGCAGTTGTGGTCTCAAATCCAGGGCATTTGTGACATCCTCTTCTATAACATCTGATATTTACATCAAAGAGTGCCTTTCGAAACGACTATTGCCATTTGTTCGTCACCACCTTTCGCCAGTGAAGTTTTGGCCTGATTTAGCCAGTTGCCACTACTCTAAGAAAACCATGGATTGGTATCAGACAAATAAAGTAGATGTAGTGCCCAAATATATGAATCCACCCAATTGCCCCCAGCTTCGACCGATCGAAAAATACTGAGCTATTACAAAATATAAGTTGAAGAAAAATGCAGGTATTGTCAAAAATGTGAATTCAATGTTAGTAAAATGGAACCAAATAGCCGTAAAAGTATCCAGAGCGGATGTTCAAAGGTTGATGGGGTCCATTAAAAGGAATACCCAGAACTTTTTGCACAACAAAGAAATTTAAATCTTTACATATTATAGTATTAAAACACAATATTAAACTTATCATTTAATGCATTATTTGTTATTCTGAGTGTTCTGGTTAAAAAGATACAGCAACTTTCCTGCGTCCCAATTTTGCGTGAACCGCGCTTTAGAATAAATACTTTTTCTTATTAAAACTATTTGCATAATATTAAGTTGTAACTAATCGAAATTCCGAAATTAAGCTTCAAACTTTAACAGGTAACCCCATGTTAGGCGCCAGTGTCATTTATATTATACAGGGTGACAATCGTAAAGTGACGCACACATTTCAGCAGTTATTTTCAAACGGACGTACTTCCATTAAGTACAATTAAGTGTTAACATTGCTGAATATATAAGCATTCATTTGAACCCCACCTCATTCAATATAACCTCCTTTAGCCTGCACACATGCCTCAATCGATCCGGAAATCGTAGGACTGTTCGCCGCAGGACTTCCTGATCAATTTCAGTCCAGGCTTTCTCTAATGAATTTATCAGCGACTCCAGACTGTGGTGTTGAGATGCACAAGCCTTATTCTCTAAAATACTCCAAATAGAGTAGTCCATAGTAGGATTCAAGTCTGGGGAGTATGGTGGCCATTCTTGAGATGTTTTGAATCCAGAAAAATTGTCTTTTATCCATGTTTGCGTTAATTTTGCCATGTGGGAAGGTGCAAAATCTTGCTGGAAAGTCCAGTTTTCATTTCCAAATGTATCTTGTGCCCAGGGAAGAGCATGTTCATTTAAAATGCTCCAATAAACAACCTGGTCAATTTTAACACCCTCTTCAACGAATATTAGAGGGGTTCTGGCATTAGCGGAAACTCCAGCCCATACCATAACGGAAGCTGGCTTTTGAACTCGGCCAACAGTCCTATTTTGTTGCGATGATGATGTTAGCCACATTCGGTCATTTTGCGCATTGAAATGTTGTTCAAACGTGAAAATTTTTTCATCTGTAAACAAGATATTTTCAACATTTTTCAACACGGAGGAGCGTAGCAACGCCTTGCATCTTTGCAGTCGCAAATCTTTCTTTTTTTGTGTCAGATTTTGAGCTTTTCGGAGTTTATACGGCTTAAGATTACACGGTTTACTCCCACTTAGCGATTTTTCTCATTGAGCGCCTCGGATTTCGCTTGATTCGTTTACGAGCTTTTTCTGTTAAACCAGTAGTGGCAACTGTTGAAAATTTTCCCCGGTCTCTATCTCCAAAACCCCCAGTTTCATTTTATCGAATAATAGCTCGGTCTACCGTACGACTTGACAAATTTAAAGCCTTTGAAATTTGACGGCTACTATAATTTGCCAAATGAAATTTCATAATTTCACGACGAATATTTTCCTTGTCCATTTTTATGGAAATTTCAAAATGTAATTCAACAAAAATTCAAATGAAATTAAAAGCGAAGCCAATGATGAATGAATTTGCTTTTTAAATTAAAGTAACGGTAAATGGCAAAGCTTGCGGCAGAGTATTAAACTTGCGTCACTTTACAATTGTCACCCTGTATAAGCACTCAATCCAAAGTGTGAATAACTACTATAAATCAATGATATTAACTCATTTTCAGCTTCTGCTGCACTTATGAACTCCCATTCTCCCCCATTCTCTCATCTTTTCTCATATGCATCAAATGCTATCTTTAATTTTTTTTTTAGTGCCTCAAGTAATTATAAAAAATATTGACATATGATAAAGCGTAATAATTTTTTTTTTTATTATTATTATCTGATCAATTTTGAAGTGCACCTAGCTGGTGGTTGCATTTTTTTTCTTTTTGTAAATCATTGCAGCACAAAAAAAATTATAATCTAGATAAATTGATAAACTCAAATGAACTCAATGGAAATTATGATATAATTTTTATCTGAATCTTATAATTTATTATAATGTACAAATAAAAATTGGCGTGTGATTTCAATATCATTGTTTATAATTTGTTTTCAGCGAACAGTTTCGAATAAAAAGTTCAAAGAACTTTAAATGGCGTACTTTAAAATGACCCCACTTTGGGAGTTAATATGTAATTGGAGGAAGCGAATTGAGAGCTGTTTAATTTAGGTAGGTAACTTTAAATAGCTATGTTCATTTTTTTCTTGGGCTCAAACTTGAACAAAATTTAGTCCTTGGTAGTAGTTACCACACCAATATTTGTAGCTTTGAACAAAATTTACCAAAAACTCGCTGAGTTGGAGGGGGTAGGATTTTAACACTTTGGTGAAAAACCACTATTTCGGATCATTGTAAATTATCACCTTATTGCATTTAGAAAATTTCATTTTCGACAGATTTTTCTTCAATCATTTGAAAAAAAGAAAAAACATATTAAAAAGTCCAAAATTTTACCCACTTTTCAAAATCAAAAATATTTTTTAATTTTTTTTTTCGAAAAGGAACTTTTTTTTTTTTTTTTAAGTGAAATTTTTTTGGCGAGGCTGTGAATCGAAAATTTTGAGACGAAAAAATACAATGGAAACGAGCTTTCATTGCACTCATTCGAAGTTATACTGTTGTTATCATGGCGAAATTATAATAGGTGATAGCAGCGTCAGCTCTGTCTTCTTCTTCTCTAATTTTTTTTTATATGAAGATAATCCTAACTGTCAAAATCTTTGTTTTTTTTGTTTGTTTTCCATGCATTTGTTCTTGTGCTTTTGACAATTACGATTTTTAGCAACAACAAAGTAGCGTGTTGTTATTGTTACGTTGTACTTTTTGTAATGCTGCTACCACCATGTTAAATCCGCCTTGGTTGTTATATGGGGATCGGCTACATACAATCAAGCAGAGAGAAAGAGACTTCTCGCAGTTTTATCTCATGTGCTTTAGTGAGAGAGCTTAATTCCATATAGCTGAATTTTCCTTTCATGTGCCACTTACTCATTTTATTTTGTACCAATATTTACAAAAAAATGTACCAAATGGGGGAAAAATGTACCATTTTTCATATAGAATAAATAACTTTACTAAAAACTTTTTGCCAGTTTATTATATAACATTATATTAATAAGAGTATTGAATTCTAATTTATTCCTTAATTGTTTTTTTGATGTGTAAACATTTTAGCTCACGGTATGGGCAAAATTTCAAATGTGTAAAATGTAGGAATAACTGTATCGTAAGATGTAAGATAACTGTAACGTCCAGTTCCCTTCTCGCTCGCACTACTGCGCGTCATGACTGTGCTATTCTAAACAACAAAGAGAAGAAGAGAGGGAGAAATTAAGATACGAGCGGAGTTTGTTTGTTTATGTTTCGATCAATTTACTCACACATATATGTGCATACGAAAACAAAATGTGTGTGTTCATTTATTATGTTGCCTTTCTAAGGTTAAATGTGGAAAGCACTTATCATCGCCTGAAGATTGATTTGACGTATGTGTGTACAAATTCATATACCTATACGCCAAATCAATTCTCAGGCGACGTTATGTAAGATTTTCACATCTAATAGAATTTCAAATCGACAGGAAGAAAAACTTGAAGCGCAGAAAAAAGGATGCAATTTCAGCTGCGTATATGCGAGCATATACATAGATCCCGATGCATTGAGTAAAAGAAAAATAATGCAACTACAACATATCAGCCCTATTCACGATTTGGTGCAATTGCAAAATATTTATGCTGTCACAACAACAAATATATGTGATATGGAATAAAAATTTGCATTTGCAATGATGCAAAACCATTTGCAATTTATGGTGAATTGGGTTATTATATATAAAAGATAATGATATCTAATAAGTTTTTAAGTTTACAAAATAATTGTTTTAATTTGAATTCATTACCTAGCATATAGATTATACTACACTACAGAAATTTGGTACAATAATGAGAATTGACAATGCCATGCTACAACAAAAATATAGGTGGGATTGACAAAGGGGGTGTGGCTCTTTCCATATAACCAGAATTTCCATTATGAGATACATATCATAGGAGCCATTTATGGTACGGTACTAAAATTTAAATTCTTTCAGTTTGTGGGATTAGTGGGTGTGGCACCATGCTTTACTTTTATTTTCTACTACTATTACTACTACTAACTCTACTACTATTTCTACTATTTTTTTCTACTACTTTTAAAGTTCTTTTTTTCTGCAAAATTTTTCTTTTTTTCTACTACTTTTTTAACCAATATTTTCTACCACTATTTTAGTACTTTTTACTACTACATTTCTAATACATTTTTTCTTATTTTCTCTACTACTTTCTACTATTTTTTACTGTTATTTTTTACTACTTTTTTACAGTTTTTTCTACTACTATTTTTTACTATTATTTCTACCACTCTTTCTACTACATTTTTACTATTTTTGTACTACTATGTTGAACTATTTTTCTACTACTTTTTTACTACTTTTTTACAACAATTTGTAATACTATTTTCTATTCTCTTTCTACTACCTTTTCTACTACTATTTCTACGACTATTTTCTTCTACATTTTTGCTGCTATATTCTACTACTTTTTCCATTCTTTTTTCTACTATTATTTCTACTAATTTATAAAATATCTTTAGACCCTGCCTAGCTATTTTAAAATCCGATAGGTGGCGCTGTAACAAATCCTATATTTATAATAAATACGAAATTGGTTCAAATTTTTGAATAATTTCTAGAATGGTCTTTGATATGAACATAGAGCGTCCTGAAATATTGTTTCTATAATTCAACTGAACCATTATAAAATTAATCCTAATAATGCCATGCTTTAACAAAAATATGGATGGGTTGACAAAGGGGTGTGACACCTTCCATTGAAGAATTCGGTTTTTCTCAGCTGATAACTTTTACATTGTGAGAAGTGCTTTTTTTTAGACCATTTTATTTATTATTTCGTTCATGCCAAGCTCTTATATGAGAATCTGAGAGCAAAAACGGGTTCACATTTTTATAAGAGCAAAAACGAAATAACTAAAAAGTGAGATGGGAAAGAAATAAAATATAAGAAAAATAAACATACTAAAAATTCAACGTATACAATCTTAGAGTATTTTTTTTTAAATATTTTTGATTTTCAGTTCATTTGCATGTTTTTTACTTGTGATAATTCTAAAACCAAGTTGACACGTTTGTAATGTTCAGTAACCTATAGTAAAATTTTATGAGTAAAATTTTTCTAGAAGATATAAACTTCTGTAGATCTTCTTAATTATGTAAAATTGAAAAAGACCAGAAAAATATCCATAAACGAAGGAGATAATGGGTTAAAACATCCCAAAAACTTGGAGGACTTTAGCTATCCAACAAGCATACTCTGATTTCGAGCACATTTTTTGTGCTATTTCCAGTCCCTGATTTTAATAAGTTTTAAGATCACTTGAAATATTAAAATTTATTGTCGCATCAAGCACTTCCAAATCATGTTAATGAAAACTGCTTAATTTTATGTAATTATTTAAAGTTTGTGAGATAAAAATTATTAATATTGTTAATACTCAAGACTGCAAATTGTTAATCATATCCAAATTATTAGTATAAATTAAAAAAATATATATATTATTAGGGTGATATGAAACTTTTTCTTTATATCACTACTATTCTTTTTACCGTGGCTGTATACAAACTTAGAACTACAAAAGCTTTCAAACAAAAATTAATTCAAAAATCAAATGAAACTACCAAAGTTTGCTTCACTTTGTGTACTCAGGCATTTAGCATGAAGAAAAATAAATTGAAATACTCTCAAGTGCATTTGCACGTACTAAATCAGTCACTAGCGGATCCAAGGGGGTGATTTTCGAGAGATCTCAACATTTTTATCGTTTGTCATGAATGAAAAGAAATTTTAAATAAACAAACAAAAAAATGTAAATTCCCCTTCGGAGATCTCCTTGATCCGTTAGTGAAAGCTTTAGATATCTATTTAGAGATATCAATCCTCTGTTCGCAAAGTACACAACTGCCAAGTTCACGCCTTATTAAAATAATTTCACACTTTTATTATTGTGTCAAGCTTGAATGGGAAACGTGCCAAGCAGCTGCAAATCCAATTGCTGCTGACGTTATGGCTTGCTGCTGCAATCGTAGTATCCACCACTAACACCTACACACACACACAGTCAACTTTGTCCACTTTGCAAATCTCAAAAATAAACAATAATAAAATTGTTGCTTATCGTCGCCTGAGAATTGATTTGGCGTATAGGTATACGAATTTGTACACACATACGCCAAATCAATTCTCAGGCGACGATATGTATATTAATAATTAGTATTTTACTATTAACACGCACATATACATACATACATACATACATACATACACATCAGCGCTTATCAATTTCAAAGCCATATTGAAGTATTGGAAATAAAAAAAATAAAAAAATGTGTGAACTATTTTATTTGATTACTGTCTGGGTTAGTTAAAATATACAGAACTTCAGAAACTACGAACATCGATACACGGTCCGTAGGGCGAACCGACGACGACGCAGCGGCTCGTGTTCTATTGTATAGATTCGATTCATATGGAGATTTATTATAGTAAATATTTAGTTGCGTCTTAAAAATATTTAATTTACATTTTTTAGATTTTTTTTATAATTTTTTTTTTTATTTGCTTATATGCACATATATAGTAAACCAGTAAGCCACATGTGGAATTTAATCATTAGTTGCATAGAATAACTTCGATTGTTATGGTATAGTTATGTATTTCTCTCATAGGAATTGCCTACTATCGAGGCTTAGCAATTTTGAAATTACTAACACATTTGATTTACAAAAAAAAAAAGGCCAAGATTTATTCAACGTTCAAAAATGTTTTGTTTTTCGATTGCCTGAGATATATTTTTCAAGCTGCTCGCAATCCTGCCCTTTTTTGTTTTAAAGTTCCGAAAAAAAGAAGAAATCAATTATACACAACTATTTCTACATCGGATTTTGTATTTCTATTGCTACTTTATTATTCGTTTTACATGAGTGGAACAGAGAAGCTAAACTTGCAAAAGGTAAATGTCAAAAATCGTTGGCATAGCCGTTTTGACACGTTTACTTTCATCTCCACTCCCTCGCCAGCAATCAGAAAATCTGTGAGAGAAACCGGTGTGTGTAAAAGCTGACTTACGAAACTGTTTAAGTTCCTTTCAAATATGAGTGAAAGAGAGTATCATAGAGTGCATGAACAGACAATGAGAGAGCAGACATCTTGATCAGAGTTTTTTCATATGAATAAATTTTTTACATGGGAGCCAGTCTCTGGCTCTCTCAATTTTCCCATCTCAATTAGAGTGACTGAATAACTTTTTTTTGTACAAATACATATATACACAAATATGAGAGAGAGTTCGGTTCGTATTGTTCTTGCAAGAGTTGGCTTTGTTTGCTTACTCGCTCTTTTGTTTACTTACATATGCACATCCAAAAGTAAAATTCGGCTGTTTCTGTTATTTCACTCCCCACCACTCTCTGAGTTACATCAATTTACAGTGTGGCCAACTTTTGTTTTTCAAAATCCGCTAAAAAGAAGAAAAAACGCATTTTCTTTAAAAAAGTGTTGAACACAAGTTTTTTTATATAAGCAATGAGATCGAAAAAATTTTAACATATATAAAATTCAATAATTTTTAAACTGTTGACCTTAGAGCTTTGATTTTTTATTATTTAATTGATAATATTTTACAAATTACTGAAAAATATAACTTTTATAGTTCTAACCACTATTTATGAACTCGTGGACCTTTTTTGGTAAGCCTTCCATTAAAGATTTGATAGTTGTTTCAGACACCTTTTTGGAACAGTTTGCCCATCTCCTTTTAAAATCTTCGATATTTTGGGACACCTTTTTTGTGCTCTTTAAGTTTCTTTTCACAAGAGCCCAATATCTCTCCACTGGTCTTAGCTCCGGACAATTTGGAGGATTGGCCTCTCTTGGTACAAAAATTATGTTATTACTTTGGTATCCCTCCAAAGTTTTCTTGCCGTAGTGACATGACGTCAAATCGGGCCAAAAATATGTGGACACATTGTGCTCTCTTATGAAAGGAAGAAGTCTTTTTTTCAAACATCCTTTGAAGTATATTTCGGTATTTATAGAGCCCACTGTAACAAATGACTTGTTTATAGCTTGCCATACCAGTAATTTTTTAGGAAATTTTGTCTGCTTTTGGATTCTAAATTGTTCTTCGACATTTCCTCGAGCATCCGTAAAAATTTTGACAAGGAAGCTGCGTAAAGTACATACTTTTCGTCGTCCATTATACAACAAAAAATCCAAATTGATCCTACCGAAAATTGGCCAAAGAATTGAAGGTCGGCCGTCAAACTGTTCCCAATGTTATTAAACAGTTTCAGGAGAGCTTGACCATCGATGGGAAACCTGGTTCGGGAAGAAAACAAGGACCACATGATATTGGGAAAGCCAAGAAAATAAAAAGCATATTGAAAAGATCTCCAAACACATCTGGTAGAAAAGCTGCCCGGTTAGCCCAGTGCTCTGACTATTTGGTGCGAAAAGTTAAAGCCAATGCAGGTTTGAAAACATACAAAGTCCAAAAACTTCCAGACAGGAATGCTGCAAAAAATTTTGACACCAAAAGTAGGGCTCGGAAATTCAAATTGCAGAGTTGCTTTTGCCTTATGGTTCCGAAAGGGTTAAAATGAGAGTGCGTACACGTACTTCCTTTAATTGCCTCTATCGTAATACACGAAATTCTTCTAATATTACATAAATAAATATATATGTATGTCATCAGCGGCAGTTGCGGTTATACTATAGTACTTATGTAACATTATAAATCTAAATTTAAATGGCAATCGACCATATGTGAATATAATATTTTTAATTAAAAACTGATAATTAGAAGCGTGTGTTCAAATATACAGTGTAACATGCTACAAAGACGGCAATCTTTGAGATGAGATGAAATAAAGTAGGTTTGGTTTTCAACGAAATTGAAAAAAGAGAAAAGCATTAATTGTGCTCTTGAAAATCCCGCAAAGTTGCATTTCGAGCAAATTGCTCGATATGCTCTTACGAAGGGAAGCTACGTTGCCACTTTTCACATGGGTAAATTTGAAAATTTGAAAAATTGAAAATTGATTGTTAAATTCAATAGATGCTCAGTTATAAATCCATCTCTTTATATATATGAAAGTGGAGGTACCTAAGTGGAATTAATTTAAATTTTTGTTTCACATTTTTCCTTGAGAGTCATTTAAAAATATTTTACAATCTTAAATTTTTCTCTAGTACTTTAGCATTTCTATTTAAATCTAAAATTTTAAATAAAATCATGCTGGACTGTACCTATTTTTGTTTTTAGGATGCATTTAGGTGTAACTAATCGTTTAGTGCAATAGCCTTGTTAGTTAGTTAGTTGCGCATATCGAGGTCATACTGTATACAGTGTTTACGTGAAGGTCTTTCACATTATATTGTTGCTATTGTTGTTATTGTTACGTACTTACTTATATATTAATAGAACAGATTTTTCTATTTGCTCTATTTGTAGCAATTGCAGTCGCAGCCGCAGCCGCCACCATAGCAGCACCGGGGTCACTTACTCGTGTACTAGATAAGGTAATACATACATACATACATACGAGTAGGTACTTAGAGGCAGGCAGCTAGGTAGCTAAATGGGCAATAGCGATGATATCCCTTTTAAAAATGTAAACTAATAAGTAATTATTATTACGCAGCGTGTTCATTCGATTTGCAAATATTATATTGTTATTAATAAAGTTTTTAGGTCTAGGTGAATATTAAAGCTAATAAAAATTAATTAAAAAAGTTAAGTCTATTCGTCTCTCCACATAAACATATAAATTTATTAGCTATATATATTTGTTGTAAATTTGCATAAAAAATGGGCTTGTCAGGCAGAGTGTAAAGAAGAATGCCTACGTTTTTTTTTCTTTTATTAGTTTTTTAAATTTGTAAATAAGTAAATATATAAAATCTGTTTTCTGTTTTTGCACTTTTGCGTTTGTTTGTTAAATAGATACTTAGTATTATTATTATTTATGAATATATTTTTATTGTAATTTATGCACTAAAATTTTTTATATATTTGAGTTATATGCAATCATAGTTTTTCATTTAAATAATTTGTAAATCAGGACCTTGTATTCTCTTGGATTGGTATATGTTGAGTTTATGAGATTTTCATTTCAGACATAATACGCAAAAATGCATCCCTGTGAGTTTAACGAAATATAACAGTAACATTCGAAAATGTAATGATCAAATAAGAAGAAAAGAGACAACGCTAGTACAGAGGCTGAACGAAGAAATATTATGCTACTCTTTGAATAAATCTACATGCTACAAGTTGTGTGAAAAATGAACGGTAAAAATATTTTTTGAAAAGTTAAATAAAATAAAATTCGCAAAACAATAAAAAAATAAATATTCTATTGTGTCTTCGGCCTCATTCCTCTAACAGTATACACATATCTCATTTACCTTGATTTGAAGAACTGTGTGCCGTTGATAGTTTCCAAATTTCTCGCGATTTCGTATTAAATTTTAAATACTTATGAAAAGCTTCTTTTATACAAACTCTAAAATATTTTACTCAACAAAAATATGGAACAATAGAGGCATTGATTGAGGCTGCACAGTCGTCTGGCTACATATACAAAGCGGAAAAAAATATAAGGAATCATCTGAATACAACGATTTTTGGCATGATCCACTCTAAACTAGTAGGGGAAAACAAATATGGAAATGAGGGTGATCGGTCTACTGCCACGCCCATACCTTTTACAGGCGCGGATACAAGGGGGGGGGGGGGGTGGGGTGGGGGAGGGCGAACAGGGGGAAATTCGCCTCCCCCATCCCAAAAGATTTTCAAACACTTAAAAATTTAATAACTTAAACAGGCAAAAAGGTGAACATAATTAGTTATTGTTGTTTTTAGTTATTACGATTTACTTTCAATTATAAGAATAAGGAATAATCTGGCTCATTAAACCACTTTCCTTCTCAATCGAAATGTGCGGAAATAATAACACTGTGCTAGTCATAAAATGTAGCAGACGGGAGACATATCGTTTCTAACTAATTCGGGGTCAAGGAATTCAGTGGTGATCAGAGCCGTAGCCAGGAAATATTCATATAAAATTTTTATGAAACTGATGTTTAAATACAATAAATTAAATACGATGATGCATTTGATGGACCTTATCAGACTAGGGAGAAAAGTGGATAAATGTCTTAAAGTTTTAGGAAACACTTTTGTTTCCGAATTTTCTTAATCTTAACCTAAAAAAAAGTGACCGAAAACGACAAAAAAAAAAAAAAAATTTACAGAATAATCAATTTAAATTTTTTCAAATAAATATTATTCAATGTGGATTCCAATACATTTTTTATCGTGAAAGACATAATTTTGATAACATATTGACTTGCCATTACTGATAATGAATCCAACTTCAAAAAAATGATCAAAAATACCAAAAATAGTCAGAGACTAATTTTTTTCAAATGATTATAAGTGGGAATTTGGGCCATTATCAACGATGAGGAGCCCGGATGAGGTTGGCATATGTATATTCCCTAAATTCGTGCAGTCACAGCATTGAAATCATCCGAGTCGGGCGCTCTGAGCAATAATGGGTTAAAGGATTAATTATATTTTAAGATTAAGAACTTTGAAGCTTATTCAATAACACTGTCCTGCATGGGTTTGGTGAATTGTACCTAGTGTTTGCGAATGAATCTTTCATGCTGAACACGAATCTGAGGTCAAAAACTTCCTATTACGTCACGTTTTAGAAAAATGGGGTTGAAACCCCTGAAAATACCGTTTTTGGCCATGTAGCACAACTTCATACGATTTCAATTCAAATTTATTTTTAAAATTTTTTCTTTTATTTCACTTTTTAGAAAGAAACCGATTAAAAAATATTTAAAAATCGTTCAATAGATTTTATTTTGACTTTTTTTCCATCTACTGGCAATCAATATTCAAAATTAGGAAAAAGTTTTCTCATTTGAGGGGGGGGAGGAGGGGGTTGGCGTGGTCAGAACCCCCAAAACCTCCCACTTAAATACGGCCTTGGTGGTGATAACCGTTTTTTCCCCTATCAGCAGCGTTTCATACAAAATTTTTTTTTAAGTTTTGGTTTGGGGGAATACTACGAAGTTACATGTGCCTCTTCTTATTGCAGTGAATATCTGATATTTATTTCCAGAAAAAAATAATTTTAGACATAGCTCCCATACAAAAAACCGTCAAAAATCCCCAAAAAGTGGAATATTTGTATGGGAGGTACCATTATTTTACATCAAAATAAATTAAATTTTTGCACACATCATTTTTTTCCTTAAAAAATTAGGCGCTGAAAGTTTTAAAATAATCCGCTAAAAAATAAGCATCCAGTTCTTATAAAAGCTGAAAATTTGAAACATTTTTGGAATTTGGGTTTATTTTTCCTAAAACAAAGTTTACAGATCTTTGTTGTTCAGTGACCTATAGTAAAATTTCATGGGCAACATATTTCTTGAACATATTAACCCTCTATCAACCCTCGTAATGGGTCGATAAGGGCAAAAATGACCCGTACTGTTGAGCGCCAAAGGGTTAATATGTTGGTGGAAAATATTCTACGTGAAATTCTATTACAAATTTCCGAGCATACAAACAAGCTTCGATGCAAAATTAACAAGTTGTCTTGTTGGTTTATTTTACTTAATCTGTTAGAAATGCGCAAACTTTAGGCCCAAGTACAAAAAAAACTTAAGGTAAACTTTTAAAACGCAGAGACACGTATGATTTTTTCTCCCGAGTTCTATCAGAATCCACTTACAGAACCTTGTTATTTTTGGAAAAATTTATTTTGGTCGGATAGTGTAATTTTTGTTTAGTAACGTTTGATCGCTCATGATGAGAACTGGGTTCTTTATTTTTAGCCGATGGTTTTGAAACTTTCAGAAACTAATTTCTTAACGAAAAAAATGATGTGTGCAAAAATTTTATTTATTTCGATGTAAAATAAGTACAAATATTCCACTTTTTGGGGATTTTTGACGGTTTTTTGTATGGGAGCTATGTCTAACATTATTTTTTTTCTGCAAATAAATATCAGATTCAGTTTTTTCATGCCAAAAAAACCCCTCGATACCAATTTTCAGCGCAATAAGAAGAAGAACATGTAACTTCGTAGTATACCCGCAAACTAAAACTTAAAAAAAAATTTGTATGAAACGCTGCTGATAGGGGAAAAACGATTATCACCACTGAATTCCTTGACCCCGAATTAGTTAGAAACGATATGTCTCCCATCTGCTACAATTTATGACCAGCACAGTGTAATTATTCATTTTGGAAATGATGAGCCTTTGTAAGGTAGCCTCGGCCAAGGATAAATCATTTTCGGGTCATAGCTGACAGCATATTTTTTGTCTCTTTACCATAGTTTTAAAAATTTGTTTACAATTTTCGTATTCCATGTTATAATAATAGAAATTTTTGTGTGATAGAACTTAAATTGTATTTGTTCATTGTCCATGATAAGTACATTTTCCTCTGGCATGAAACGTATAAGAATTAAAAGAATACAAATTTTAGTCCAGGCCACCTCGGTGACCTGATGGATGAGTGCTTGACTGGAGTTCCAGCTGCCTCAAGTTTCATTCCCAGATGGAGTTAAATTCTTAAAAAATGCCCAAATGGATCACTTCGGTGATTTAGTTCTTAAATGCTTGACTCAAGTACCAGATCAACGGGTTCGATTTTTAGGTAGAGAATTGAAACCACAAAAAAAAAAAAAAAATGATAGGTTTCGGGTTGATATAAAGAAAATCTGAGATGGGAAAGAGAAGATCTGAATACAGGGTAGGAATCAACGACCTTGAATTATTCTTGAATTTCTATTAATTCTAAAACCGAAAACTGAATAAATGTTTCCTATTGTTATATATTCCACAATCCTTTACCTTGAAAATAGATCATAGAAATTGTGAAATGCTTTGCTACAAGAACAGGATTTCCCCAAAATGCGTAACGTTCCAGTAAGTTTCACACGGCCATACCTTCGAAATTATTAGACATCGAAATAAAAAAAATGCTTACGTACATAACGCTCCAGCCCGCGATTTGGTTCATATGTAGAATTTTTATTTTTTATTTCCCCCTCCCACACCCTCCCCCTCTAAAATTTTTCCTGTATCCGCCACTGCCTTTTACAGCAGAAGAACTGAAATTGTTTTAAATCCGTTGCAGTCAAGTTATCGAAATAAAATTTGTTCCCTAATCATTTTGAAAGCTGACTTTATCCCAAAAGTAGGCGAAACTGGTCAACACCCATGCCTACCTTTCCTTACAAATGTGTGTAACACATAAAGAAACGTCTGAGCTTAACAAATTTTGGCATGAGCCACTTTTAGGTCAATGGAATATTATGAAAATGGATCAAATGCCACACCCATCTCCCAAATAATACCGCCTCACATACAATGAATGAAAAATTCAAGAATGCTGAATCTTATTGGAGTACAACTTTGCTTTCGCCGTTTTTTTTTAGGACAACTAGCGACAACTTTCGGATCCAACCTCGATAAAAAGGAGGCATCTTTCGATGCGATCCATAATTGGATCCATTTTTTGACTCCTCGTATAAACAAAAATGCATATCCGCCAGGCAGTGCGTCACCGAACGAAATAGGTGATAGTTGGAAGAAGCGAAGTTGTACCAAAAAAGTACAATTGTACGAAAAAAGTACAACTGTACCAAAAAAAAAGTGCAGCTGTACCAAAAAAGAGTAAAACTGTACCAAGGATAATCGTACCAAAAAAGTATAATTGTACCAAAAAAGTACAATTGTACTAAAAAAGAACAATTGTACCAAGAAAAGTACAATTGCACCACAAATACCATTACTGTTCCATCCATCGACAAATAATTTAAGGAACACTTTAAAAAAAGAAACTCTAACTTTTCTAATGCAGCCATTTATTTCAGGGCATAATTTTACTTTATAAGAAAATAGTTTGAATTGTCGAAAAATGTTGAAAAAGGCAAAAACCTGCATATGTCACATATCTAAAAAATATTCGCGCACATAACATGAAAATTTAAAAATTTATACTTTTTAAGTTATATGTGATCGATTTAATGCACAAAATCTTTTTGCAGGGCACGAACGAAAGAAAGAAAGTTGTAACTAAATGTAATTACACATTTTCATTCAATTAAGTGACAGAACAGCATCAGAGCCTCCCAACACAACACAATCCAGTTTCAATGCAAAAACAAAATTTACATATGTACACAACAAACATACATACACATATATCTACAATCATGCAAAGGCATGAAACCAAAACGATCTTCACTTCTTCACTATAGTTTTTTTTTTTTTTAGTTTTTCGATACAGAGTTTACAAAACGAACAGCAACAACAACAATAGCAGAGATATAACAAAAGCCAGCAACAACAAAAAGTTATCATGGATCATTAAATATGCACAAAACGTACACACAACAGTGACTTTTGTATAAATAAAGGTGCATAAAATAAATAAATAAACTTTTATGCCTATTTTTTCAGTTTTTTTTTTCATTTTTTTTTTTATTTATATTTTGTGTCTCCTTCGTTGTGCTTTGTGTGTTGTATTTCCATGTATAGATGTATATATGAAGAAAAATAAACCTCGAAAGCAGAAAATAAGAAGAAGAAAAAAAAGAAAAAAAGTGTAAAAGAAAAATAAACTAAAAGAAAAAAAATAAATAAACTACAAAAAAAATTAAAGTAAAAAAACATAAGTAAAAATAAACGAAAAAAGGCAACATTTAAATTTACATACGAATGTGTTACTGCTGCTGCTGCCTCTATTTCTGCTGTTCTGTAGTGTAAAAAGCATGGTTGAAGAGGGGCAGCAACAACAACAAAATCATATGTGTTTGACGTGAAAGAAAATGCTGAAGGAGCGACAAATGCCGAATGAGTGAATAGAAACAAAAAAATATACTCAAAAATAGCTGCCTGTTTTTTGTTGCTGTTGGTTACTCAGTTTATTTGAGTATGAAAATGAGAAAGAGAAACAACACAGAGATTATCGAATAAACTCAACAATTGCTGCCTGGCTTTTTTGTTGTTATTTTGGTTATTTACTAAATTTGAGTTTGAGTGATTGTGTATGCATGTGGGTAATCGAAATACAAAGAGAGAAAGAAGACGATGTCAATTACAAAAACAACAATAACGAAAAATATTCAACATCATTAAAAAGTCACGTACACCAAGACTTATTAACTCTTCTGTTTTGTAAAAGTTTATACTCAAAATGAGTGAAGTGAAAGAGAGAGGGCGATAGTGAAAGAGTATTTTATTTATATCTTAATAAAATTAATATGAATCGTACTCTTTATATTGTTGAGTGAGTTGAGAAAGAAAAAAGAGAGCCAAATTAATATACAGTGCAACCGAAACCAACAATAAAATCATATGTGCTTGATGTGAAATTTTAATTTTCTTGTATGAAAACTGAATGAGTGATACTCATTTATTTTATTGCTCTTCTTCTCTTGCTTGCTGAGCACTAAAGAGTGAACTGTTATTTTAATTTCATTGCTCTTCTCTTTCACGTTTGTTAAACATAAAATGATTAGTTCTCATTCATTATGTTTCTCCTTCACGTTTGTTTACGACTCAAATCCAATACTGAACTCTTATTTTAATCAGAGAGTTTTAAATTTCTACTCAAATATAAGTTTAATATTGTGTTGCTCTTTCACGTGTGTTTTGCATTTATACTAGAGTACTCTTATTTAAATAAGAGATATGAAATACTCCACTCATCTTAAACTAATCAAATTTCTTAAAGAGTGTTGCATATTTTTAACTCATATTAAATTAAGAGCATTATTTCCATATGTTATTTACTTAAGAGTAAATTTAAGGGGACTGCTGCGCATGAGTGTGAGAACTTTCCATCAAGCATGAGCCCGGATTACACTCAATAACAGCTGATATATATATGCTTATATACAAAGTAATGTGTGTAAAACTACTTGAACATATGTTTTCGTGCAGCAGCAGTTCTTCCCTACTGCGGCATATATACATATATATATGTATTCGCATGCGTTCTAACTCACTCACTCATTATTTTCTATAGCACGACTCAACTGCATTGTGAAACAAAAGAACTCATGTGCTCGTCATATGTTCACAAGGCATGCGCACTCTTTTTTTGTTTTTTTGTTTGCATGCTTTAGTTATTCTGCACTGCGCTTGTACATTTTCTACTGCTAACTCATTCTTTTTCACTCATTTTCAATCATTTGCACTCATTTTCATAGTTGCTAACGCTGTTTTTCTTTTTCGCATGCCGTTTTTCATATTGGCCGAACAAATTCCACTCAATTCTACACTCAACTAAAAGAATATAAAATGCGGTGCCCTTACCGGCCGGATTAGTAGCTTTGAAACACTGCTGGTATTCGTAACGTCTTTTAGGAAAAATTTTCTTTGTTTTTTGTTTTCTGGAACGAGACACACACGCGAGTTCTATACCTATATATATTAAAAAAAAAATTTATATATTTATATATATATATATTCACATGGATAGAATCGAAATTCAAGCGCTCATCAACAAAAAATTCTTTCATTTGGAGAAGAAAAAATTTACAACAGAAATCACAAGCAGATTAGAGATACAGTGATAGGACGTTCAAACAAAAACTTATAGAAAAAAAAAAAACAACAACAATTGATTCTAACTACTCCAGAAAAATAAAGAAAAAAAAAATTTTTGATTTTTCTTTAACAATAGTTCAGTTTTCAATTTACAACAAACAGCAGCAAATAAAATAAACTTTGAAATTTTACATTCGTATGCAATAAAACAACAGCAACAAAAATAAAGAAAGAAAAGGCTACCGACCAGAAAATATAACAACTCAGTTAAATAAAATAAATTTTTCGGTTTTCGGCGAATATCAGAGAGCACACACACACCAACACACACAAACACCAATAACAGCTTTTCATACATCAACCTACCAACAACAATTCTACTCAGCTTTTAAGAGCAACTGTTTTTGCTAGACGTTAAATAAATTTTTCGTTTTAATTAATTTATAACTCAATATAAAGAACCATTTTTGCCATTATTTGCAGTTTTCTTAAATGAAAAAAAGAAGAAAAATTGTGCAAATTAAAGTATATTAAATGATTGAAGTGACAGAAGAAGAAGAAGTAGACGACGTCGTTGAAAATCAGAATCAGTAGAAAGTAATAAAATTCATGCAAAATTTAACTGTCTGCTCTTTAAAGAGAACCGTACGAACCGACGACGAGAGTGCAGAGAAATAGGAAATAAAATTACGACACATTGCTGCGACCGATGTCAGTCAGAGAAAAACTTGGTGATATTTTAGTGCTGTGAAACACAAAAAAATTGCAAGAAGCAGTTAAAATAGAACAGAATTTTAAATTTGAATGAAAAATTAATATTAAAAACTAATGTTTAAAGTGTAAAATAAATAAAAACGGCTTCAGGGAAAACTACTACAAGAAAAACAAAACAAAATAAAAAAAAACAAAATCAATCTCTTTTTCTCAAACAAACGAACGGCAACGGTAGCAACAACAATTGCAAGTTAAACCTTAAATTTGAGACTTGCATGCAAACGACACCGACACTACATGACAACAAACACAACAAGAACCTTCGAAGAGAAAGAGATGAAATTAGAGTGGCCAGCAACACCAGCAGCAGCAGCAGCAGCCGTAGAAGAAAAACTCCTTTTTTTTATTAAGTACTCGAGAGAGCTCTAGAATAACAAATTTAAAAAAACAATTAGTTGTTACTTTTTTCAAATTTTGTTTAAATATTAATACATAACTACTATTACTACTACTACATACTAAAAATATTTTATATGCAAAGCGAAGGCAGCAGGCAGCAGAAAAAGAAGCAAGCGATTCACTTTACTACACCGATAATAAGCCGAAAAAAAACGTACGTAAAAATTATACAAAACTCAAGTAGTCAACGTGCCGTAGTAAAAAGAGAAAATAAACTTTTTATTCAAAACAAAACAAATTAATTAAAAATAAAAACAATTTTTGTGATTAAAGTGCATTTCTAAAATAATAATAATAATAATTACTAATTAAAATCCAAATAATACCTACAATAATAACAACAGCAACAACAACTATCTACAAGGCTCACACTTGTATTCTCTGTTTAAAAAAGAGAAGAGGCAGACAAAAATATACTTAACGAAAAGAGAAGAGACACTCAGTTTTTGTTTTTGTATTTTGCAATCGCTCAATCCAAAAAAAAAAAAAAAAGAATTGATTGCCGCTGCATTTTTTGTTTTCCTTTCATTCTAATTAAAACGACAACGTTGCCGCTACCCTCACGAGTAGCAGCAACAACTTATAAATTTGCAATATTGGCAATAAAACGTTTAGCCGCAGTAGCAGCAGCAACAGCAGGAGCAGTAACAACAATATCAACAACAACCACATACCACCAATTTCATCATCCACATCCGCAAGTTCATCACTAGCAGTAGTAGTTATTATCGAAGTCGCTGAAGCTGCCATTGAAGAAGCAACTTGTGGTGACAACAACATTAAAACCACCAACAGCAATAACATAACCACCATTAATACCACTACTATTCCAACAACAACTATAGCAACAACAGCAACAACAACAACAAAAACCACAATTACCACCTCAAGCAACATTAACGTTGACAACGACAACTTTGTTGTAAATCCAACAATAACAGCAACAACAACTTTAGCAGTAACGTCGTCAATAAAACAAGAGCAAGAGCAAGAACAAAAGCAGCTGTCGCTATTAGAATACGACACCAACAACGACCAACACCAACACCACCAACAGCACAGCAGCAACAACGACAACGACGACCGCGATTTGATCCATATCGATCAAGTCTTTGAGGAATTATTAATGAAAATGGAAGTGCTGTCAGTACAAAATCAATTTCAGGGACAATTCAGTGTCATAGGTTCAACTAAAAATAAAGGTATGTGTAAATATTAAATTTATTTATTAAATTTAAGAATCATGCAAAGAAATCCGAGTTTTTTTATGTCATAACATTTTTACTCGGGGCTGAAGAAAAAATTTATAGTGGAGTGAATTGATAGAAATTAAAATCAAATCGTGTGAGCTTTCATAGTGTATGTGAATTTATAAGTGTGTGCTTTATAATATATATTTTACTGTAAGCCCAAAAGTATGCAACATATAATTTCTATATCAAAAACGATTGTGAAATATATTTACTTACATATCAATGGAATAGTGGAACATATCAAAAATTGTTTTTATTTATTTTATTTATTTATTACATAGTTTGTTTTAGTTTATAATTTATTGTTTCCTAATTGAAATTGTAAAATAATATCAACATTAGGCGATGTAGACATGCGAAAACCGGAAAAAGTGCATTGAAAAGAGAAAATGAAATTTTTAAAAAGTAGAACATAATGATCTCATTTCAGTTTTGTTCAAAAATAGTTGTTCTTTCAGAGAATAATTATATTTTATTTTGTGTTTTTTTTTTAAATAGCAATACATTTTGTTGCTATTTTGAAAAGCATTTCTGTATCCATATTAACCCAAACGGCTCTTTACTCTTAAGAAATTTGGGTATTTTAGATTTATTTTTCTCCTTTAAATTTAAATTACCGACCAGGCACCATTCTTCAAAAAATATATGATTCCAAAAATTATTTAAAAATTCGCTCCAGTTTAATATTTAGAATGAAAAATATAAGTATGATAAAATATTTTCCATCTTAAGTCGAATTAGGCTGTTTTTTATTTTCAGCACAGATATATCCATGCATGTAAATTAAAAAAAAAAAACTTGTGGTTATTAAAATTTAGTTTAAAAAATTTTGCAAAATTCCTAGATTTGTTTCAAAAGTCCAGTGTAAGAAAAATTTTCAAAGTTTTTTTTTACTGCCGAGTTATTTTCAATATGTTGTTATAAAAAATATTTAAATAAGTTTCTTGTTGAAAAAATACTAATGTAATTTAGTTACAAAGCGAATATGTTCAAAAAATTCTAGATATAAAAGTAGTATACAAAGTTTTTTCTTATTTTCTCTTTTTTTAGCTATAAAATAATTATATAAGAAATACGAAGGTTGAGAGCTAAAATAAAAATGCATATAAGTTTTGAATTATTTTTTTTTTTTAATGTAGGAATATTTAGAATTAAAAACAATAAAAAAAAATAAGTCACTTCTGCACTCGTCACTTGATGCGATAACATTCTTTACGCATTGTTGTTAACTTCATTGTAAAAGTTTTCGTTTTTATGATACAAAAATTGCAACCATAGGTCTTTTAAATTTTTAATTTTTCTTCGGTTTTTAATGGTCTAAATCGGCTAAATAAATTATGCGATAAAATAATACAATAAATAAAAACAATTTTTTATTTGTTCCACCATTCCATTGATATGAAAGTATATACCACAAGCGTTTTTGATAAAAGAAAAATTATGCGTTGCATACTTTTGGGCTTAAAATAAAATATATAATAAAACCTGCACTTATAAACTCAAACATACTATGAAACCTCTCACGAGACCGACTTCACTATAACTTTTCCTTCAGCACCACATCCGCAACACATTACGATAGATACAGAAATCCTCAATCAATTTTCTCATCTTTCAAACAAAAGTTACAACAGTTGCACAATTAAATGTGAATACCCAAATTATTTCTTAGGTAAATGAATTGCATTTCATTGCACCTCTGTAACTAGTTTCATAGTCCCCTTGATATTATTCCACTTTTTTTTCGGGATTCTCAGCTTTTTATACTTTAGATTTGTGTATATATTTTTATTTTATATTCTTTGGTTTTTGAATGCTTAAGAATTATTGTTTGTTTTCCTTAACTCTTTAATTAAAATATGTAAACTTTTACGTGAGTTGCTCAAAAATATTACTGCAACAAATAGCATATTCAAAAAAAAAAAAAATATGAAAATGAGAAGAGATAACTCAAGAGCCAATACCCAGTCGAAAAAGTTCGTCGATAGAAATGGAAATGGTAGCCGGAACGCTCAATAGAACATAAAGTATGTGCACGAAAAAAACTGGTCGTACAAAAATTTGCGTACCTGGGACAATTATAACGGTAAATTCAAAATTCAAAGTCATACGAGAAGCTTACTTTATTGTCTATGTTATTGCATCATTCATTTTGATGATTAGTGTAAATTTTTCCAGCAATTTTAGGTTTTCATGTTCTTTAAAATCGTTTGCTTCAAAGAGTTAAAAAACAGTAACTAATGCTGGAAATATTGCAAGAGTAAAAGAAACAAAATTCAATGAAAGTAAATTTGCTTATGTGGCTCAGTTGGTAAGCGCGTTGATTAACACTCACGATGCGGATTTTCGGCCACAGGTTCGAGCCTGGAAAAACTTTGCCAAAAAGACAACTCAATAGAAGATCAAGGAAAAATAAAATGATAAAGCGATAATAGTAAATAAAAAAAAAAGCAAAAAAATGAATGAACAAAAGAATATAACATTATTATTATTAATTCTTTCACATTCACTATTATGTGGCATAAATAAAATGTTTAACAGATATTACTATTCACGCTATTTGTCAGGTATTCTTCAAGTTTGCTGATTACTGAATATTTGAAATTTCTTGCTTAAGTAATTTTTTTTTTAATGTTTTGTCTTTGAAGTCCAGCAAAAAACCTAAGTGCAAAAACTTTTAATAAAATCGTTTGCACTATTTTTTGAAAAATAATGCATTAAATTATTACTAACCAGAAATTTTTTCTATCAGATGTATTTATAAATGATAAAAGAATATCAAAATCAAAAAAATTGGAGAAAAGGAGTTATCCAGTGGTTGTCTAGAGCTTCATAGCTCTGCTTTTGTTAACCTTTAATAAAAGACTAACAAATCAATGTAGATGCAAGAAATTTGGCGTCATGATTATGGAAGACTTAAGTAACCAAAATTTCACAACAAAAGGTTTATCTCAAGTCCCATTATAATTCGGGCGTCAAAGGGTTAAAAAAAAATTTATTTGTAGGATTTGAACTTAAAAAAAAAATAAAAAAGAATTTTGCGGGATTTAAAACTTGGCACACAAGTGGCTGCGTGCTTACTGGCGTTTTAGACCCCAAGTAAATGGCGTCATGAATTTCAGCAGCAACAATTTGGAGTTTTGTTCTTCTATGAGATGCAATTGAGTTCATGGTCGTAATCGTGCCCTCCTTTATTAATCCTTTTGCAGGCTAAAACGAGTACTCAATATTAACAAGGAGTACAAAATGCAAGAGCTCTGGAGAAATAGGGAATATCTATTACTCGCTTTAGAGCGAGCGCTTTTGATGATTACTCTTACGATCTTCCTACTTAAGTTCAACTGGGACGATCTGTCGTGTATGTGTAAAAGTACATAAACTTCATGTGAAAGCACAAAAGCTGTTTTTGCTAGCGAGCTCAAGGGCTGGGGATACCTTATTTAAAGTCATCTCTAGTGCCTGGTTATATTAATGCAAAACATTTTCTCTTGCGCTCGGTTGAGGTGATTACATTCAGCTCGTTGCAGGGCTGCATTTTGTCAAAATACATTCGTTTGTTTAATACTATTTTAGCTGCGTTTTATTCGCCACTTGCTTCTAGTTATGTATAACTAGCAGCGATAATTGTATGGGAAAACAACAGCAAAGCCACAGAGATAACACGTATAATTATAGCTGTTATGTACGCTTAACAAGCAGTTTAGCTACATCAAATTCAATTGTGAACTGCCAATAGTGAAAGAAGAAGCAGGACAGTTTGCAAAAAAAAACAAAAAGGGAAAAGAGTTGAAATGGCTGCCGGTGAAAATAAATTAAAATCATTGTTAAATATTTTTATAAAGAGTAAAAACTAAAAACAACTGGAATTCATTAAAATGTTACACCACTAGCTGCTGAGAAGTTTCATTGTGAATAACAATATAACGAAGAAGAGACTTAACAACTTGGTCGTTTTATTCGCACATGTTAAACTAGCTGGCGAATAAAACACAGCTTTTATATGTAATGATATTGTTTTATAAAATAACTCATTGCCACCCTGAATACTCGGCGTGCTCGGTGTAGTTTACATGCATCGTGTTCGGTGTGAGAGTGAGTAAAGACTCTCTCTCTCTCTGTGTTCGGTGTAACAACAATTTCATGGTGTTCACCGAGCATACTCTCAATATAACCACAGCCTTTGGGAGTTTGGTATATAGTAGGAGAAAAGTGAGATTGAAGTTTTTTCTTAATTCTTGAATAACCAACGACCAAAAAATCCACTCTAAATAAAATTTCGTTAATTGAAAGAATATATTTAGTTATGCATTGCACGTTTATTGTTCTAACTTGTTCATCTATTTCAATGTTGATACATTACCTTTTCGCTTACAAGTTTTTGATCAATTGCCTTTTCATCAACGATTTCTTCAATTGAGTTATGTAGTGCATTGGCTATTTTCCGCCTGAGTACATAAAAATTCAGAGCAAAAGCATTAATTTCCAACTCCTTCTAATGCAACTAGAAATTTTTCCTAACAATATTATTTCAAGCTCGTATTTTCTAGGAAAGAAGGAAGATTTCTTAGATATGCAAAAAATATTCTAATGACTTAAGAAATTTTCATCGCCTTCTCTCAACGCTGCAAAAAACAAATCATCTATAAAATTATATAGAGGTGTGAAAAGTGTAGCAAAAATTCTATAGAAAAACACATACATACATACATAAGATTTTCAAATTTTTATTACCGCTTAATAATCGTTCTGAATTCTGAGAAGCTTTAAAACTCTTAAGAATATGTTTGTAGCTGATCAAATTTTCGGAAAAGTGATGGTGCGTTAATTTCTACTACTTCTATGCTATTTTAAAATTTATGCTTTATTATTTGAATTTTTATGAATTCCAAGAAATTGTTAGTTTTAATTATAAGTTTAATATTTGAAGCGCGTTTTTTGTTTTTTTTTTTTTTTTTTTGAAATATTAATATATTTAATCAGAAACCATTTTTTTCACGTTGACAATTGCTATTCACAAAAAAAAAAAATAAAAAAAAAAATTCGAAGATTTTTAATGGTACTCAAATTTCACATAAAAAATAAAAAAGAAATACAACAATAAAGAATGAATGAAAGAACTCAAATGTGACAAAAAGGTTCGAGATAAAAATATGAGAATAAATGAATATAACTGTGAAAAAAAGAAGGGTACTTTACGCAAATGTGCCATATGTATGAAAGCAGCACGTGAGTGTGTGTGTGTGTTTGTGTATGGGAACGAGTGTGTTTGTGAGAATAACGTGTGTGCGAAGTGGTAAGGTCATATATCATTTATATTAATGTAGAGTGACCCTGAAATTTGAAGTCTATATAATTTTTATGCTTAAGGGTTACTTAATAATAATATGTTCAAAAACTAATCCATCCAAGGGTGAAGAATTCAAGAATAAAATTCTGCAGAAGAGAGTAGCATGTTTGTTCATTTACATATTAAAATTTTAAAATAATAAATTGACATAAAAACCACGGTCTACATAGTCCCAGGTTTCAATAACTTTTTTATTATCTGCTATAAAGATACTACACCATTATTTAAAAATTAATTTACAACCCATTCGCAATCAACCAACTAACCAGTCAGTCAGCCACTACCGCAAATAAACTCACTCATGAGCATAAATTATTGGTTGCTTCCATCGCTTTAGCTTTTTTTTTTCTTCCTTCCTTCCGCTGTTTGATTTTATGCTTTTGCTGCCTCTTCCTTTTCTTTTTTTTTCTGCTTTCCAACTACTACTCGCTCTCTCACAGCTTTCTCTTACACACGTTTTCTTCCTCTCTCTCTCTCTATCTCTCTTCTTATCTCTCACTCTCTGTCTTTTCTAGTCTCACAAGGATTGTGATGTAAATTTCCTCTACACACTCGCAATGACAGGCCGCTCCTGGGATTATGCAACTTCCTGTTTATCCTGTCACTTCTGCATACACACACACACACACACACGCACAGTTATTCCAAAATAACACTCACTATCTTCTACAAAAAATAAATAATTTTTTTGTTGTAGCTAAAACAGCAATTGGTACCCCTTTCCCTCCCAACGTATCGACTCCTCTTTTGCTGCTACTGTGCATTTTTGTTCTTGTATCATATTTTATGTGAGTGTGTATGTGTGTGTATTTCGTTTTCTGGTTGATGTCCTTTTTGTGGTTCTGTAAATTGCAGTCAATTTAATTTCATAGCTGACTGCATTCTTTCAGTCGCTTCTTCGTCTGTCCATTTATTTTTTTGCCACCAAAAAAAAAAAAAAAAAAGTAAAGGTATAAAAATGTCTGAAGGACATTTCCATTTCTTTGCTGTTTTTGCTGTTGCTACGTCATTGAGGGAAAGTTGTGCTTGTGTTTGCTGTTACTGTTGCTGTGTGAGGGTATCTTCTGTGTAGAAGAGTAAAAGTAAAAAAAAGGAAGCTGCATAAAACTAATTTCATTTCTGATTGTTTCTTTAATTGCGTGAATACTTGTTTTGTTTTTTACTTTTTTTTTCGTAAATTGCTTGAAATGCATTTAATTTGAGGTGGCTTTAATGAATGATCATCAATTCTTAATTCATGCAACTACGTGATGTGATGCAACCCTTAATTGCATTTCGTACTTGTGCCTCCCGTGATTTATTTCTTTCTCTCTCTCTCTCTCTCTCTCTCTCCCTCTTTTTCTGTGTCTCCTGTTATTTTCTATTGTTCGACATTTTGCTGCTGTAGCAGCTCTCACACATTAAGAACTAGTATAGAAAGTTCTGATGCATAAAAACCGGAATTTTTAGTTTTTCTATATCTCTTGTTGACATGGATTGGTTCGACCTTATAGTCAGTGGCTAGGATTTTGGGTTTGGGAAGGCCTGATTTTACTAAATTAAAGGATAAATATCAGACTCGAACTTCAAACAACTGCTAGTGTAAAAATTTGATTAATGTTCACACCAAAAAATACAGACCAAAATTAAAAAAAAAAAAAACTGGAACAAAACTGAAACCAAAATTTCAAACTAAATCGGCTAAAAATTTAGGCGTAAATTTCTACCAAATTTCAAACTAAAATTCAAACATTTTTTTCAGAACGAAGTTCAAACCAAGAAACAGACCAAATTCAGATCGAAAATCTAAATTAAAGTGAGACCGCATTCAGACCAAAACCTTGATTAAAAAAAAAAAACAATATTCAGACCACAAATCGGACCAAAATTTCAGCAAAAATCGATCAAAATGAGGTCCAAAAACCCAAAATTTAGACCGAATCTAAACCAAATACCGAACGAAAGCAAAAACCCAAAATTTAGACCGAATCTAAACCAAATACCGAACGAAAGCAAAAACCCAAAGTTTAGACCGAATCTAAACCAAAAACCAGTGGAAATATCTGATAAATATTAACACCAGAAAATGTTAACTCAAATACTGACCAAAAGTAGACAAAATTTTATACCGAATTCAGACAAAAAATTAAACAAAAACTGAACCAAAATTACAGCTGAATTCAGACAAAAATTTAAAACAAAATTCAGACAGCCTTCGGACCGAAATTTCGACCAAAACTCTTGCCGATTCTGAGCATAATTTCGACCACAACTCAAACTAATGTTTGGTTTTCCCTATGTCATATTCCCTGTTTAAAAAAGAGAATTTCCTATATAAAGTTTGCCAACATGTTGGCAAATTTGATTGAATTTGGCATAGTGAAAACCAGTTATGAGAGTTAGATCAAAACTGAGGCTAAAAGTACGCCAAATACAAATTAAAAGCAAACCATAATTTAGACCAGAAATCGGATCAAACGCAAGTGTTTTTTTTTTTTTTTTTTTTGAAGCATAGGATGCGACTTTGTGTACAAATGTACCAAATTTTCTTAAGCGTTTTTTTTTTGTTTTGCTACTTCTTTACTTGCTGAATTATTACTATTAAAACTATGGTGGAAATGACTCATAGAAATTGATGCAAAAAAACTAAACCCTATTACAACAAATTTTATCACAAATTGAATAGCTGTGCAGAAATTTCTGTACCGGTCCTTATTACACTCAATTTTGCATGTGGCTGTCTCTTTACTATTGGTTTCCTCAATTTTTAGTATTATATAATTTTTGTTCTTGCATCCTTTCTCTTCTCATTCTCTTCTCTGCTTCTCACTTCACTCTCTGCTGGTGGTGTAATATACGTCACAAAAAAATTTGTCTGACGAAATTTCACCTTCGCCTTGCAATCATCCATTTTTCTTTATTGTTGTTGTTGTTGTTTAACGAAAATATTTTCTGTGAGTCGCAGCAGCAGTAGCAACAACAAACAAGTGTAATGTATAAGGAAGAATCACATTGGCTTAAAAGGGTGTGAATGAGAGTGTTTTGAAACGGAAGGTAGGAAGAGAGTATTTGGTGTGTGAGAGTAAGAGATATACATATGTTTGTTTGTATGTATATTTAGTGAGAAATGCAATTTACTCTCATTTTCGTTTGCCTTTGCAAGTATTTCTGTTGAAATCAGTTCATTTATGTCTTATGTATCTATATATATGTGTACAAGTGAATAAATGCATTTTGCTTGTTGTCAACCAGAGCTAATTTCAGGTTGTTGTTGTTGTATGCCGGCAGGAAGTGGGAGGTGTAGGCAATCTCTTTTCCAGCTTATTTTTAGCTATTTTCGTAGATGTGTTTTTGTATATTTTGTATATGTACCTACTTACATACATATATTTTTCAAATGTTTATTTCAATTCATTTGATTTTGTATGCCTACAAATGTGGCATAACAAGAAGTACAACAACAACTATAGTAGCAACAGTGCGGCAGCGGCTCATTTGCTTAATTTTGTGTAGCTGCATTAAAAAAGCAACAACAAAATCATGTTAAAAAATCATTCGTTTTCATTTTCTGATTTTTTTATTTTTTCTTTTTATTATAAAGCAAACAAACAAGAAAAACAAAAGAGGAACAATACAAAACGAAATAAAAAACCAGCAACACCGTCGCTTTGACGCGTTAGTACGTTTGTTCGTCGCCACTCGCGCATATCGCTAACGTCGACGTTGCTGTCGTCGTTTCGTTCAATCTGTTTGTCAGTTGTTTCGGCTGTTCGTTCGACATTCACGTTGTCATTCGGCAGAAATATCCAGCTGAGTTACCAGGTGATTTCGATTTGTATTCATTCGCTATACATAAAATTTCCCCTCCCCCGTTCTTTATCCAACCCTCTCTCCACCCCACCAACACCATCAATCCCTAAAGCACGCACATTCTATGCTGCTCAGCTGTAAACTTGAGCTCAACAATGGTTTTTCTACTTCGGCTCCAATCGGAGAGAGCGCACATGCAAACACACACACACACACACACCTGTATATATGAAATGTCAGAAGAAAATTATGTGCTCTTTCGGTGTTGATGCTCTTTTTGTTTTTGTTTTTTTGGTCTGTTTTGTTGTTGCTCTTTTTCATTTCTTTGTAGTTTTCTTTGATACTTCGTCGTCTTGCCGTACTCTTACATAAATAGAATTTTTGTTTTTGCTTGCTCTTTTTTTTCTTCTGCTTGTTTTTCATTTGCATTCATTTACTTTTTTCGATGTTTGTATGTATATATAAGTATATGAAAAGAATCGAGTTGCACTGCACATGTGTTTTTTATTTACATGTTTCTTCTTCTTTTCGGCCTCTCATCTGCTGCTCAGCTGTTTCTTATTTACTTTACAGCCGTTCATTCGCTCACTTGCTGCTGCTTGCAGTGCTGCTAACTCAATCAAATAAATACGTTATGGAAATAAATCTGTTTCTTCTTTTGCACGCACGCATTATGTACTAGTGCTACACACAAAGTTAATTAGTAAAAATGTGTTAAGAAAATACGAAATGAAACAAATAAAAAGTAAGTTACTTAAATGGTGTAACTAGAAAATTGCGTACTTTCTAATAAATTGAAGTAATCTTGTAATTTTTCGTTTTTTCTTAACGAAATCCTTTGGCAAAAGAGGCACTAATTTTTCCCCCCGTAGATTTTGAGCAAAAGAGAAATTGTTTTTAATAGCTGAGTTCATCTAAAAACGGTATCTGGCCCCGATCTGTTTTTAGTATGAGCTTATAGAACAAGCGTTTGAGAAAAGCAAATTTTTCGGGAAAATGGGACCTTTTTTAAAAACTTTTTTCAAGTTTTCGTTTTTTAAGAATTTGTTAAGGTACGGCTCGACGAAGAAAAATTTTGTTCGGGTTTATTTAAGCTTTTCAACACAAATTATGCAATTTTAGAAGGTTAGGATAAAAAAAATATTTTTTCATAAAATTAAAATTTTTCGTGTGTATTGGTAGATCTTGAAATTTTAATAAGGTAGGAAGGGGTTTACAAATGAACACTCTTAAAATTGCATGATTCGTGTAGAAAAGCAAACAAAAACAGAAAACAAAATTTTCATCCATGAACCTTATCAAATTTTCAGAGAAGGAAGATTTACGAATATACACGAAACCTGACTTGATCTGAATTTTTTTTTCAAAGATTCGTGATCAGCGGCCAAAAATGCTCCAGAAAAACCGGGCCAGAACTCAGATACTATTATGCTGTTGTACAGTGTAATCATGAAAAATTATGAGGGGTTAATATTAATTAATATAAAATAATATGAAGTTAAAAAAATCTGAGTGATTACAAAACTGTTTTTGAAATGTTTACAAAAAAAAAAAAATTTTAAGTTGAATTACAAATAAAAAAATTCAATTGAAAACGGTTTGTGCTCATTTCTTTTTCTCTCTCTTTTTTTCTCTCTTGCTCGCTCGTTAGACTGGACAAGTCCATTAACGCCACCACCACCACCTCCACCACAACCACCATCATCAGGAATCGCCGGCTCTGCAAGTGCACAACAGCAACAACACCACCAACATCAGAATCACCACCACAACCCCCACCATCATTATCAACATTACAAACAAAATAGCAAATTCAATAATCATCATCAGTACCATCATCAGCAGCAGCAACAGCACCAGCAGCTCCAACAGCAGAAAATATCATCAGCAGCAGCAGCATCAATAAAAAAAGCAACAAATACAAACCAAACCAAAACAATGGAGGCAGCCACTGCAGCCGTCACTGCCACAGCTGCTGCTATGAATAGGAGCAACAATCATCATCATCACAATCACCATCATCAAGCTAATAATATTATCAATGCTGCTACTTCCCGTCGTTATGCTGCATACAATAACAATTTACTCTGTTACACCGAACAACCAATAGCGGCAGCAGCATTGTCAGCACAAACACCGGAAGACACAACCCCAGAATTCTTTATACCATCGAATACGGACGATATTGATGCTGGAGCCATCAATAAACTTGCCCAACGTATACAAGTTGAATTGCGTGCGGCTAAGAGTCGCCATCTAGCATGCACCGAAGTATCGTTGCCATATGATCTCATGCCGCGTATTGCGGCCGAAATAATTCGTACATCCGAACGTGAACCGTGCGGAGTGCGCGGTTGTGCGATTTTCATTGAATTTGAAGATGAGCCGAATAATATCAGGTAAACCCATTTTTAATTGTTTAGTCTACGATATCTGAATTTCAGTTATAGCAACTTAGGGGTTCGTTTGTAAGTGGGCTCACTTGCGAACTCAAGGGAAATGTTAAAGGGATTTCAAGATAAGACAAATATCTCAACTAATGTGATCGCTGCTTCTAAATTTGAAGATCCAGTGCTGCGTCAAGTTGTGATATTGTTGGCGTAATGGTTTGCTTATTTCTTTCCAAGATAGGGTAGCTTGTTTAGAACAGTGTCTCCTGTTGTCTGGTCCGACCAGGTGATTGCCTCTTCGTCGTTATTCCTCAGCCTCCGTCTACTTAGTGAGTTCTAAATGCATTTCCTGGAACTCGGGTCGACCGTGACATTAACTGGCGACCCATTTGAGCTAGAAGTTGACCGAATGCCACAGTTTTCAGTGTACTGAGCTCAGAGACTTCGGCAATTATGTTCGACATGGAAATTTTCTATTGTGGCCTTTTTGGTCACACACACCCACTCCAACTCTGCGGTGTTGTTTAGCTGCCTCTTACGACAGGCATACCGTATCTCGGGAATATTCTAGCCTCTAACTCGCAGGGGTAAGAAAACGATCTGAAGTTTTGAAAATATGTCTCTAAACTGCCATAAATCAAAAACTTCAAAAATCTCAGAGGAGTTTCTAAAGTATTTTTGAAGTGAAACTTCTTTAGCGGGGCTGAGAATTCAAAATTTTGAAATGGAAAAATGCAATCAAAAGTCTGCGTTCACACACACCGATTTGTGCCCGATTTTTTCACCGATTTTTACATATTCTCTTTTGCTATCTTGTTCCTTCGTCAAAAGCTTTTATATACAGCGATTTCGATCGACTGACTTTGTAATTCTATTGCTTCTTTGCTATTCGTTTTATATGAAAAATCGTTGTAAAATCGTTGGTACAGCCGATTTTGACTCGTTCACTTTCCCCTTCCCCGCAAACAAACAGAAAATTAGTGAGAGAAATCAGGCAGAAATCGGTGTGTGTAAAATCTGACAAACGAGCTTTCATTGCACTCATTCGAAACTAATAAGAAACGAAGTTATGTTGTTGTTAGTGTTTAGCGAACGAGGTCATATAGAGATCGGCTACATACAATCAAGCAGAGAGTCAACTTCTCGCAGTTTTATCTCATATGCTTTAGTGAGAGAACTTGATTCCATATATGTATGTGTTATATACGTGTACTACGTCGTGTTAGTGTCGATAAGTCTCTCTACACTCCATCAATAGGAAAAACGCTTCAGAAATAGAATAGAGAGTACAAAAACTTCAACAACAATGGTCACGTGAAAAAAACTAGTAATGCTTGGTTTCCACATATTCCCTGTCAAAGAGAGAGAAAGAGAGAATTTCCCATAGAAAATAGCCAACATGTTGGCAAATTTGACATAGTGAAAACCAGGCATAATAAACAAAGTTATGCAATTGCCATTCGGCTACATACAGTCAAGCAGAGAGTCTACTTCTCGCAGTTTTATCTCATGTTCTTTAGTGAAGATCCGACATAGACGTATCTCTCTCACTCTCTCTCTCTCTCTCATTGCATATAGCTGAATTTATCGTGTTTCTGCCGATAAGTGTAGAGAGTATCAATAGAAAAAAAAGCAACACGAAATATAAAGAAGAAGACTACAAAAAACGTCAACAAAATGTGTCAATAAATGTTTTCTAATAATTTTCAAATAAACAACAAAGTTTCATTTTTATAGTGAGTGCTTCTTGCATACATTTGTTTTTTGGCCAGGTACTCCAGTTTACTGGAAGATTTAAGGAGTGGGAGTAAAATCTCTTTTTCCCGATGAATACATCAAAGATTTTTAGTCCCGAATCTATTTTTATTTGTTTTTTAAAATCTATTTTCTTAAACACAATTTTGAAATTAACCATATTTATTTGATCTAAAATAAACAGCTTAATTACTCAACAAATACTAAAGCATTACATTATCTTTTCACAGGCGTATTGCTTCTTTCAAAGTGGATCCCGACACAGTGTCCACTTTTGAATTGTATCTCACACTGAAACAGGATAAGAGTGGTTGGACCTCATTATTGCCACAGTTTCTAAAGTGAGTATAGAGAATAACATTAATTTCTTAAATGAATATTAAAATTTCTCCTTCGCTCTCTTTCTTCTCTCTTTTTACATATAGAAATCTCACACGCAGCAGCACAATTTCAATAAGCCCTGATTTTACGCTGACCAAAAATAAACTTTATGCTTGCGAGTAAACTACAAAAACGAAAAAAAAACCAAAAACAAAACAAAAACATCTTACAAAAAGTATTAAATTTTTGTTTGTAATTTAACAAGGGGCGTGTCAATTGTGCTTAGAGCAGCTATCTTTTTAGACGTGGCATACAATACATATACACAAAAATACATATACAGAAACATACACACACACACACACACACACACATACACATACAAGAAGCAACAAACAACAACAAATTTCAAATCCCTCCGAAATAATTTTTTTGATATCTCTTCATAGAAACAAAAATTAAAAACAAACAAAACAAAAAATATTTGAAAAATAAATAGGTACATAACAAAAAGAAAGTCTAAAGAGGCAAATTTAATTAAACAAAAAAAAAAATCTAGAAACAAAAACAAAAATAAAAAAAACTTTGGACCACTCTTTTTCACCTCTAACCAAATAAAAACAAAAGAAATAAATGAAAATCAACAATTATATAACCTAAAAGTATAAATCGTAATAACAGCAACAACTAAAACCAACCAACCAACAACAAATCAACTGCAGTTGCAGGCAACTTTATAATTATAATTAAAATAAACAACAAAGAGAAGAACAATTTGGACTGACTTTTGGCTAAAAAGAAAAACAAAAACCGAAAAAAAACAACAAAAATTACAACAAATATATGTAAATCTTACATTTTTATTATTATTATTATTTTTTTTTTTTGGGATACAAACACATAAACATAAAGAAACAAAAATATATATTTTTTTTTGATTAAAAATTAATTAATTAATATTTACTCAAAGAAAAAAAAAGAACAAAAAAAAAAAAAACAAAATGAAAATTGCATTTGCTAAATTTTCGCATTCGTAGTATTATCATTAAAAATTAAAGCAAAAACAAAAGTAAAAAAAAAATATAAATGTTTTTCAAAACAAAACTGCAAAAAGCAAAAATTTAAACAAAGTTGATGTGATATTAATAATACTAAAAAACAAAATACAAAAACAAAATGTAAGCTAAAAAGTTTGAAAATCGAAAATTGAAGAAGAAGAAGAAAAGCAAAAATTCGTTAAAAAAGTTTTGTGTGCAAAAATGAAACAAAAATAATCATAATAATAATTTTTTTAAATAATTTATTTTATTTTTTTTTTATACCTAACTTTGAAGTTAATATTTTTTTCGTTGCTTTCAAAATTTTGAAAATTTCATGAAATAAATGAAGGGAGCTTCTTAAGAGAAGAACATATAATTGAATTGAGTTTTAAATTTATATAAGGTTGAAAAATGTAGAAGCTATGAATTTGTATTTTTAAGTGGAATGGAGAGTAACCGATTTGTTTTAATTTTTTTTTTTCTACTAAATATTTTTTTTTTTAGAAAACATGAAATCATAATCATTATCCTCTTTCCCTTTACAAAATAACTGGTAATAATGCGGTAATGATTACTTTTAACACTTTAGGAAAACTTTTTGAACTGCTGATGGTGTTTTTTTTGCAAATACTTCCTGCGAAGATTTACTTTTAATATATACTATAATTTTATTTGCACAATCTTAACTCAATTATGAATTATGGCAAATTTCAAGCATTTCGCATTCTATTCGAATGTATGCATTTTTCACTAAAGTAATAATTTTACTTAAGTATCACTGTATTTTTGATATATTTTTTGTGAGAAAATCATCAAATTTAGTTAATTTCATATTTTCACTAAAGGAATCGGGTTTCTTACATTTTACATAATTACCCGTGTTTTTCGTTAATGCAATCGGTTTTTTTTAAACTTGGTCATGTTGAATTCCTTAGAATACTCAACATTTCTTTAAGTCCCACTACATTCAACCTTTTCTATAATGTTTTATATAAGAAATCATTAAAAGTATAAACAAACTTTATACTTTTCTCTAAAATAACCGGTTTTCTTTTACTTCTCACACATTACAGCATTTCATTACGAGTATATGTGTACAAAACATGCAAGAAGTATATGAGATTTATTAAATAAAAGCAAGAGAGAGTTAACAGTTAGAGAGAATAATATTTCATTTGTGTAAAAACAACACTACGTTTTAGTGCAAACGAAAAAACTTCACCTTGTTGACGCTCTCTCGAATATTTTAGAAAACGGACTTACTCCCACATTTGCAGTTTTTACCTCTCCCTATAGTAATACCCCGTACCCTCAACATTTCTAATTGAACTCTCTTTATCTCCATAATTTTCTGTACAAATTCAAAGCAAATCAATTTCTTTTCCCACTAAAAATAATCAGATTTATATTTCTTTTGTTAAAAAACACCTATGAAATTAAATATCTTAAACCAAATTCAACTATGTTTCTCTATTTCCTTATGTTTATTTCTATGAAACTAAAACTTTATTAAAAAAAAAGAAATATCAATTTAAAATTCTTTTATACTTTTAATTTATTTAGTTATTATTCGTTTTTGTATGTTTAAATTAAATCTATTATTATTATCTTTATAAAACCTATAAATATATTTGCTTTTAATATGTACCTAATTTAACAAATTTTTGTAGCAACAACAAACAAACAAATCAATTACAACAAAACAAAAACTTACATTGTGTCGTAGTATTTTTTAGTATTTCTAGGTATTTTTTTTCAAATTTAGTTGTTACTATTAAAAAATTTCATAATTTTTAAATTTAAAACATCAAAAAATTTAAAGAAAAAAATAAAAAAATAAAAATGTTTTGTGTTAAATGAAAAATCAAAGAAAATTTAATTCTTATTAATTATTACCTACTACCTACTATTTAATATTAATAATAATATTTAATAATGAATGTAGTAGTTAACTGATTAAAAAGTAAAAAAACAAAAAATAGTTTATTAGGCTAACAAAAACAAATCACAAATTAAAATTAACAAATTAAAGTAAACAAACAAAACAAATTTTAGAATATGTAATTTTATAAATATAAAAACAATAACAACTCGGTTATATTATATATCATTTACTAATAATTTAAAAAAGTTTACCTCTGCGAACAACAACAAAAACAAAAGCATGTAAACTAATTAGCCTTTTAGTATAACAAAACAAATCATTTCAAATTTTTTTTTTAAAGAAAGCAACGTTTAATTTTATGATTTCTTTTTAGTTTTTTTTTATTAAAAGATACAATTTTTTTTTATTTAAAAATTAATATTTTTAAATAAAATATTAATTTAATCAAAAAAAAAAAAAAATAATTATTTAATTTATTTTTTTTTTATTTAAAATGTGTCTAATATTTAAATCATTTTAAAAATTAATATTGTTTTTCATTTGAAGGCAAATATTTGATCCCCTTTTGAGTTAAACATTAGAAATTGAAAGTGCAAGTTGTTACACTGGGTTCAAATGACACTAATAAAGAGCGTGTGAGAGAAAGAGAAATCCCATGAATTTTTATATACAACCACGGCGGAATAATAAAGTGAAACTACAATTACAACAACAACCAAATATAATTCACCCAGTTGCGCATTTCCATATATCATTTGATTGGCTCTCACCTCTTTATTTCTACATGCATAAAATTCTGAACTGTAAAAATTTAAGTTCTCTCAATCCCGTTTTGCATTAAGTTCTCTCACTACCATTTAACTTGCTGTCAGCTCTTTATTTTTACATGCATAAAATTCTGAACTGTACAAATGCAAGTTCTCTCACTCTCATTTTGCATTAAGTTCTCTCACTCCCATTTGACTGGCTCTCAGCTCTTTACTTCTATATTCATAAAATTCTGAACTGTAAAAATTTAAGTTCTCTCACTCTCATTTTGAATGCCAAAAAAAAAAGCACTCTCTTCACGAGCATTTGAACGCAGTGTAAAACGCACTAGCAGCAACAATAACAAATAAAAAACTTTAAATAAGAAGAAAATCAAATTTTAACAAATAAACCAAAAAAAAAAAAGAAATCTAAAACGCAAAATAATAAGGGAATTCTCTAAGCTGCTATAGCAAATACCTACATATGAAATCCATATAAAAAACTTCTGCCTAAATTTTTGTTTTTTTTTTTTTGCTATAGCAACTTGTATGTCCTTTGCAAAATGAATACAACAAAAAAAAAAAAAAAAAAGGAAATGGTAACAAACAACAACAACAAGTTTTGCAAAATAATAAATAAAGTCATCTGTGTTATATATTAATGTATTATATATAAATAGATATACATATATTAAAATGATAATATTTTAATATGAAAACAAATAAATTTAAAGAAAACAAAACTCTGTAAATTTTAGTAAGCTAACAAATTTTTCAAAATTCTTAAATTTTAGGATACAAACAAATAGTATTTAAAAACAAAAACATCAAATTTCATTGAAAAACAAAAAATATTCATACACACAGTAAACACACCCAAGCACACATACATACATATTTTTTTGGTACGTTTCAATTAAAAGAGTACGGTTGATTTTTATATGACTCAGCATATTGAGCGCGGTTTTTACTCTCCCGCTCTTACTTGATCTCTGAAACAAACACAAGCGCCATTTGCTTTTAACTAAGCCTACATGTGCACTCTTTTTTCCTCTTTCTGTAACGTACTTTGCATACATACATATATTTTCTTTTTAATATTTCTTTCTAAATTTTAACACTTTTGTTTACATTTATATTTAAATTTAAGCTTCACACTGTAACTTTGTATTTGAAAATATATGAGAAAATAACCTTTAGAAGAGTGATGGATTCCGACTAAAGATTAAAGTCGTTTGTGAGCATTTGAAGTTGGAGAGAAATTAAAAAGATATTTGTTGCAATTTTTCTGAAACATATTTTGAAATACAAAGTTACAAAGTCCAGAAGAACAAAAGTTATTACAAAAAAAGCATATTAAGGCGAAAAGTGAAAAAGATAAATACCTACATATATATTTATACACGGTGAAGGAAAAGCAACGATCTCGAATTTAATAATTGTTTTTGTAACGCGTATTTAAAATTATGTTTGTTCTTTTATTTTTGTCTAAACTTTTGGTTTATTTTCATACACAATTAAATTGTAGGTATAATTTAAAAATCAAATAAAATCGAGTTTATTTTTTCCAGCTGCAAAACATTAAAGAAATTACAATAGTGTTAATCAACCTTGTGAATTCTTTATGTTTTGTATGTGAAAATTAACATGATTTTGCATTTTTTTTATTTATAAAAGAGAAAAACAAATTAAATTATAATTGAATAACAAAAAAAAAAAAAAAATCTCTTAAAATTTTGCAATCACATAAAAAGGTTACATTAATCATACAAGAAACACACTCACACACATTATTATTAGTAAATAAATATAAATATATAATGTCAAAGTAATGATGATAAAAAGAGTAATAGAACCATAAATGTGATCTATTTATTAAAAAACAAAAATATAAAAAAAGCTACAATTAAAATATGAAAAACAAAAGAAAATTTATGTATTTAAAAATATTTTTAATTTTTGTTTTAACTTTCAATTATTAACTTTTTTTCTTTTACTTACGATTATATTTTGCCATAGAAACAAAGGAAAATATTTTAGCTTTCATTGCATTAAATTTTCAGTTTGTTTCTTTAATCAAATTTTCATAATAAAAAAAAAATAAAAGGCAAGCGTGAATTATGATTAATAAATTTATTATTCAAGAGCACGAAATTCTATGAACAACATAATATACTTGTTATAATAAGTGATATGTACCGCAGTGCATATTATCTCTTAAAATCAAAAAACTCTCTGCTTTCAGAAACTGAGCCATATTTATAGTTTTAAACATGGCGGAATAAGTGATAAGAAAAGAAAGAAACATCTATTACAAAAACAAAAAAAATATGTGTTCCACAATGGCACATCTTCATATTACTTCATATTTTTCAGTTTTCTCTATAATAAGAGTCACAAAAGAGAAAACCCATCTGGCTGTTCTCTTTCTTTTTACTTACATGGGCTGAGGAAGTCTAGTGCTTCTGTAAATATACAAATAAACATGTATTGAGAGTAAATAATAAAGCTAACCATATTTTGAGCGTAGCCTAGTAACGTAGATTGAGTGCCTCTGCTCTCTCTCTCTCTCTCTTTTCCTGAGAGGTACTAAGCTTTGCTTCGGATTTAATCGCTTTACTTCGCACTAGTTCAGTTAACTACTTCCTTACTCTCACTAAAGCACATGAGATAACTTTTTTTTTATATAAAGTTTATACGCTCTCAATTAATGAGAGCGAAAAATTTCATTAAAAAAAAACGAGGAGAGAGTGCTGCATTCGGTTGGCGAATCTGCCTTTATGCTTCATATAAGAAAATAGAGCTGCTATCGGCTTCTTACTTCTCTGTGTTTGTGTTAGTTTGCTTCTGCGAACATTTCAGCAAACACACCAAAAGTTAAAAAATGTTAACTCTCACTCTTATTTTCTTTGTATTCAAGACATAATAACAAATACAACAGCAATATGATATGAGTATACTCAATACTTGAGAGAGAGCAAATGTTCACTGTTCAAATTGAGAGAATACAGTAGGATATTATTGCACTTTTTTGGCATAGAAATTAATTGAATGTAATCATTCTTTGAATCACGCTTTAAAGTAAATGATGCCGAATAAAACTAAATTGTGATTATTGAAATCTGATTTTAGTAAACGTTTGACATCACCGCATATCTTCTTTTTTCGTTTATTTTTTTTTTTTTTAAAGTTTTATATGCTGGCTGCAATATAATTAATATTTTCAATAAAAACCAAAAAAAAAAAAAAATATATATATATGCAATATAAATTTTCGCTGCTTTCAGTGTGCTTTTTTTAATTTGCAATATTTCTTTAAAAATTTCAATTTACTTACAAAAAAAAAAAGAAAAGAAAAACAAAATAAATTGTATGTTTAAATTTTGTATTTTAGCTTTATAATTTTTTTATGCATTAGAAATATAAAACAAATTATTAAAAAAAAAAACTGTCACGTCCAGTGCTCCTCAAAGTATTTGTAAACAATAAAATGATGATAACAATTTGTAGTATTTTACATATTAATAAATGTTTAATAATAATAAATAGTGCGAGTATGTGTGTTTTTAAGTGAAAAAAAAAACAAAAAACAAAAAAAAAAATAAAAAACTAAAACTAAAATTAAAATAAAAATAAATTTCATTATAAAGAAAAAAAAAACAAACAAAAGGCAGAAACAAAAATATTTGCTTACAAATTAATAATATAGAAATAACAAAAAAAACAGGAATCATACAATAGCAAAACTATACACAGAACTACATACAATATGAATAGAACAGAAAAACAATAATCAAAAATTAATGCAGGCTTTTTAAACAAACAAAAGAAATACCTACCTAAAAACAAATAATAAATTTTCAATTAATAATTATACAAAAAAAAAAAAAAAAAATAAAATAAATACATATACATTATAATACAAAAAAAAAAAAAAATAATAATAAAAAACTCATCAACACAAAAACAAAATAAATAACGATTATCCCACCATGTGATTGAAAAAAGAAAATAAATCTAATAAATAAAAGTATAAATTAAAAATACAATAGAAAACAAACGCAGTAAAGAAGAAAAGAAAATAGAAAAGAAATGTAAAAATCTTTATATAATACGATACAAAAAGTTACAAAACACAATTATAAATTAAAAAAAAAAAAAAAAAAACAAAATCAACATTCTAAAATTGATTTTTTTCTTTCATTTGTCTCATTTCAAATAAAATTCATTAGCAAGTAAGATTGTTTTCTATTTATATATATATATAGTATATAGTATAAACTTAACTGTATTTATCTATTATTATTAACAAATTTAAAAATTATTATGTATTATTATTAACAAATTTTAATAGATCACACGTTCTTCTCGCTTACGTATACATACAAATGAACAAATTACTAAGCAGAGAAGCAAACAACAACAACAAACAAATTAACAAATTTATAGCAATTAACAAATTTTTTTTATTAATAATGATTTTTAATTAATTTAAAATTAATACATTTTCATTATCCGCTGTGTAAGATGTGAAAGATGATGGCAAGAACAAGAAGAAGTTTGAAGAAATAAGAGAAGACAAAAGAAAAAAAAAACACAAAATAAAATATAAAAATGAAAAATAAAAAATTTTTGAATTATACAAAAAAAAAAAAAAAAAAAAAAAATACACACACATTTTGTTTTTATTTATTTATTTAATTTTTTTTTTTGGATTATTTCAGCTTAGCTTCTTAATTTTTTTCTTTTTTTTATAAAATTTTTACTTTCACTTTTTGCTTAGCTTATTGGGTTGTTTTTTTTTCTAATTTAGATTTTTCAGCCTTTCACTATCGTTTTTCGGTTTGTTTTTCGAAATCCTAAATACAGAGTTCCCTGGTATATGGCTAACAGTTTTGCTTGGTTTCAAACCAAAAATTTTCGTTGGATCTATTGATTAGTATCTATATATATATATATGTTTCCTAAGGTTCCAGGGAGGAAGAAAGGGCCACGATTAGTAGTCTACTACAATCATTAGTTGATTATCCTGGAGAAACTAGTCGCACATTCTACCCAAATTAAAAATTGAGAAGTTTTCTTTCATTTTCGAACAATCGTTGACTTGAGAATGTTCAAACCTAATCAACACTATCCCAGAAATCTTCGAAACAGTTACGAAATTCGTAAATATATTTAGAAATCCAATAAATAGAATCTGATCTAGAGTTTGATCACTGAAAAAAGAAATCCCTAATTGGTTGGTTTGGATTTCAGTACATCATTTTTTACATCTTTGAAAATGTAGCAACAAATTCGTAAACTTTCCGACAGATTGATTTTGGAACAAAGGTGTAGGTTTATAGTCTCTGCTAGAGGTTAGAGAGTAAAAAATTTATATGTCTGCAAGCACTCACAGTAGACGTGAAACTATTTATACATTTATTAGTGTAACTACATTTTTATTCCAGAAGATCCAGAAGTGCTACACTATCATATTATAATATCAATTTAAAGAGCTTGACGAATAGGTTAGCCAAAATTATCAGATTTAAAATCGGTTTAGCTAATTCCAAATTATTAGCTTCGGAAGTTCTTTAAAATTCACTCATTGAACAAAGCATTGCATTCATCGTTGCAAAAATCATTGCTTAAGCGGGAGTAAATAACAAATGAGAGAGAGAGAGAGTGAGAGAAGACATGAGTAACGGTATTTCTCAGAATTATCTAACGAATTATCTGCATACACAAATAGCAAAACAAACACCAACGAGTAGTTTGGTTCTCTTTTGATATCAGTTATTTTATAAAGAAACTTCTTGAAGAAAAAAAATAGCCACAGTTACTGGGGCCTTACCGACTAGTGTTGTTTATTGTTTATTTATAAAACATTCTATAGAAGTTTTTGCAGTCTTCTTCTCTCTATTTTGTTGTTGCTTTTCCTTTGTTGATACTCTCTACACTTATCGTCACAAACACGACTTAGTACACATATATAACACATGAAGGGAAAGTTCAGTTATATGCAATGAAACCGAGACTTCTATATCGACTCTCTTACTAAAGCACATGAGATAAAACTGCGAGAAGTCGTCTCTCTGCTTGATTGTATGTGGCCGAATAACAATTGCATAACTTCGTTTCTTACTGGTTTTGTTAGAGTGCAACAAAAAAGCGATGTTTCACATGACTGTTGTTGTTGAAGAAAAGCTTTGTTTCTGTTGATACTCTCTACATATATCGACACAAACATGACGTAGCTTACGGTATATGGTATACCACATGAAAGGAAAATTCAGCTATATGGAATCAAGCTCTCTCACTACAACAAAATCGGAAATTACGAAATGATCTGAATACATTTAAAAACGAGATAGATCATCTCATTACCGATCCATTTGATGTGACAACCTACCAAGGTACTCTAAAGGCAGCGCACAACGAAGCGGTAGAAATAGCCTTAGGAAACAGATAAATAAATGTTGTACTGGGGGACAGGCCACCACCAATTACAGCCGAAGAAACTCACCTACCATGGGCGACAAGATGTACTCTCTAGCACAACTCGGCTTAGTCTGAAGTAAAATGCTTAACCGCTACACGTCGCGACTAGATGCTGATATTGCTGACTGCTGCCCCTAGTGCAACCAAACGTCACACGGTATCTATTCGAATGCCTGGCTAGACCAACAGACTTGACCCCAATGGCTTTATGGACTAGATCGACAGATGTTGCCCGATTCCTGGACTTGGAACTGACGGACTTCAACAATATATTAGGCTGATAATGATTTGGATATTGCTACAACAACAAAACCGCGTGTATTTGCGCATACTTTTACTGAGGTTAAGTTTGCGATGACAATTTCTATTTAATTCTTAGAGGTACTTGAAGAAGAACCTAAGCTTTATTCAAAACAATAAACCCGTAAATGCATCGTAAACTCGTAAAGTGTGTAAATTTGTCCAAATTTATATGAAATTTGACCATAAGTTTATGCGTTTATACAGTTTACAAGATTTACGAGTTTACAGGGATCCGAATTACGACTTAAGTATTCAATGAAAAGAATAGAAGAAAAGCTTTTAAATTTGGGTAAAAAAAATTTATCCTAAAACGCCTGGTAGTTCACACCAGAGTACGGAGTCAGAATCGAAAATGGAAAACTTCCGGCGATGACTACTACTAGCACAGTCAATGGCGGTTTCAGGGAAGGGGACTGAAGGGGAGGGGAGTGAATTTCAACCAACTCGCCCTCCCTTGAGATTCTTTGATACGGAAATTATTTCAATATACTACCAAATTTCTCTACTGGGCTTGAGGGAAAAGGGCAATCAACCCGATCCCCATAAAATACAAATTTAAAATATATATTTTTGAATCTCAGACCTCTTATCCTCATTGAATCATTGAAGATTTATAGTTATGCCATTGAGTACTACAATTATGTCACAGAACCCACACAGCCTAGGCCGATGTTATTTATATCGATAGCATTACATGTAGTGAGTGATATTTATTTATTAATACTAGTGAATCAAAGTTGTTCTCCCACCTTCCCGATAAATATCTCAGCCATTATAGTCGTACTGAGGTTTTTGAAGGGTATTTTTCCATCGGAGACAGTCGACTCAGTTTTGACCCTAAAACGGCTAGATAGAGATATCGCTCCATTACAAGACTAATACATATTGTCAGCCATAATATATTGAACGATGATAAATGGATAATTTTTTGGCAAAAACTCTAAACAGAAGGTCACTGAGAGGACGTGGAGAGTTAGTGTAAAAAGTTTAAAAAATGATCCCCGTGGACAATTATGTGCCTTGTATCTGCTTCGGAAGAAGATATGATGCCAGATTCCCGGAACGTAATCAATGGTTAAGTTAGGAGGTCGTACTCCGGGGTCTCCGTTATGTCTTCTATACCGACGGATTCAAAACCTCAAACGGTACTGGATATGGGTGGTACTTGGACGATGAGACCAAAGTACTCTTTGGACAGATGGCAACAGTCTTCCTAGCGGAGGTTTTCGCTATCCTGGACATGGCGGGCTGGATAATTGACAGAAGGTGGCAAGAGAAGTGCATAGGCTTCTGTCAGCTCTTCAAAGATGGTCAGCGAGTGTAAGGCAAAATTAAAAAGTGTCGCAAACCACAATAATGGTTTGCGATACTTTTTAATTTTATATGGGTTCCAGGACACTGTGGTATTGCAGGGAATAAATTAGCTGATAAACTAGCTAATGAAGGTTCTACAAATGCACCATGGAGTCCGGAATATTTTCTTGGCATAAGCTCTAGAGAGGTCATGCGTTGGATCAACGACTTCTGGGGTTCTATCCATAAAGAAAGATGGTCCGAGCTTGACTCCTGCAGAATCGCAAAGTGCTTCGTGAGACAACCTAACAGGAAATCAGCGGAATTTCTTCTGCGAAACTGCGAAGAAAGAACCTGAGTTTTTTGGTGGGTGTCATCACCTGGCATAACACATGTGGTCAGCATATGATTAACATGGGCGTCATCACCGATCCAACCTGCTAATCGTGTCTTGAGGACAACGATACTTCAGAGCATTATCTTTGTAGCTGTCCGGGTTTCGCGAGAATCAAATTAAGGCTGTTGGATAGTGGTGTCTTGAGTATGAATAATATCCATACTCTTCTTCTTTCTGAGCTTCATCAGTGAAACAAAGAAGTTCGAGGTTGAGAGACCCTAGACCTTTCTTCTTCTCATTTATCCCCTCACATAACTTTCCTGTCGTTTTACTCTCTTTTACTGGCTCTATCTTGGAGATAGTACAATAGTCTTTGAAACTGAGTGCTTTGTCTACCTTCAACTTTCAGCTCTAAATGATGATAAATTTCTATTAGGTCATCAAAATGAAAAAAATTGTTACGTAGCTGTCTAAATGGTCTTCAAAGAAATTCAGAGCAATATCCTCATTTAAAAAGTCATCCATTGATTAGCGCTGGAAAAAATTATTAGCTGCTACAAATCGGCTGGGTTGTGAGTATTCGGGGAATACTGTTATGAAGTCAAGGTTGAATGTCACTGAAAATTAGTTTTACTAATGACGGTTCCTAGAGGGTATTTCGGGGTTAAGCCCCGCCTTTCTCTCACCGTTGGAAATTTCATTCATTTTGTTCGGTGGTCGTGAATCAAAATACATTTGAAAGAGACGAAAAAATTTAAATCGCTCCTTAGGAAATCTGTGAATCCGCTAATGTCTTGAACTAATACTAGATTGATTATAAGACTGTTTCTTTGTTGTGGAATTGTAAAAAACTCTGGATTTTGAAGCTAGTCTTAATAAAAACAAGTTTCTTTCACTTTAGATTGTGTTACATTTTTTTTAAAGAATTCATTTTTTAATTTTTATTACTTAATTTTTATTATTTAGTTTCAATTTTTGTTTTTTTTTTTATTTTATTATTAATTAAGCATTTGAGTGTTTATTTGATTTTTAAATTTTCGTAATAACATTTGGAATACACGTACATATAATTAATATTTGTTATAAAAAATACAAAATGATTATCCATTATCCATTATTTTTATTTGTTTTTAAGTGTATAAGCTACATGTAACATATTTATTAATTAAGATATTCATAAAACATTCAGGCGATTAACTCATAGTTTAGTTAGGTAGGTCATTACTTTTAATAATTACATAATAATATTTAGTGTTTTTTGTTTAACTATTTGTGTCTTTAAAGTTTTTTAATTTATTGATATAAAATAAACAAACAAACAAAAAACTAATAACCAATAACAAAAAAGGAAAAACAATAATACTGCAAAGAAAATGGATGAGAGTAAAATTACTTAAAATAACGTTATTTTGATTGTGGAATTAAGCGCAAGAGAGCAGAAAACATCAGTTGAAGAGAAGAGTAACTTTATGAATAGGTGAAAAAAGAATATGAGTTTGAGAGTAAAGAGAGCAACCAATCAGAAATAAGCTTATGAAAAAGAGCACCGATTTAACCAATCAAATTCAAGCCTTTAAGCTTTAGCATTTAAGAGCGGTAAACTTTAAACTTTCGTAAGCTCTATTCTTTGAGAGTAAGTCGTAATAATACAATTGAGGAACATAAAAACTGTGGAGTAATTGTATGTTTTTTTTTTTGCTAATTAAATTGGAATATAAAAACAAAACAAAAATTTTCACACATGGAAGTTATTGAACAACCACAATATTCAAAAAGGGAGACATAAAACAATAGCAAATGAGCAAACCAAAAATAGAAATTCAATAAAATAAACTAATATTTAAAAATAGCACAAGAACCACTACTACTTACATAAAAACAAAGGAAACAAAAAATATTAAAATAATTAAATGTGCCATTTTTATTTATTTATAATGAATTACTCGTATATACTTAGTAAATTAAAAGAGTATTGAATGATTTATTGGCAACAGTAAAAGAAATTCACGAATTAATCAATAATTCTTTATTATTTTAAGTTTCTTCTTTGTTCTTTTCTGGCGCGATCAATAAGAAAATTAATTAAAATAGACAAATGAATAAAAATAAATATGAACAATAGGCAAAACAAAATACAGAAATCAAAAAACTAAATTCTTTTTCAATTTCATATTGCAAAACTATGAAATACTGTTAAACAATAATCATAAAAACAACAATAAATATTCTATCAAACAAGGAAAAACCAAAACAAACAAATAAATAAGATTTATGTGTTTTATACAAAGACTAAAATAAAAACAAAAAACATTAAAAATAAATTTAGAAATTGTTGTAAGTGAAATTTTCGTAATTTTTTGCCTTTTTCCTAAAACTAAAAAACAAAACAAAATTAATAATAAAACTAAAAACAAATAATGAAATAGTTTGTTGCTATCAGAAGCAAATAAAAAAAAAACAAAATTTAGTTAGCATTAGAAGAACAAAAAAACTGTCAGAAAAAAAAAAATTCCCAAAACAAAAATAAAATTGGAAATAAAATAAAACAATACTCTTTTTAAGCAAAAACTCTCAGTGTCTGTAGAATTAGTAGTAACTATTATTAGATATTATTAATATATATACAATAAAAATAAAAAAAGAAAGAACAAAAGAAAATCATAAAAAACAAAGGATATTCAACGAATTATATATATACATACATATATATAAAATTATATATGATTACAAAACAAATAAAAACTCAAAACAAAGAAATCAAACAAGGCTTAAATTTTTAAAATTTAGTTGCTCATAAAATTTAAGAAATTTTGCAAGCAAACCAAAAAAACAAAAAAAGAATTACAAATATTAAATAGGCTATGGTAAACAAAAAATTTAAGAAAAAGAACAAATATTCAAAAAAAAAAAAAAACAAGACAAATATACATACATAAACTTTATTTGAATGCACAATCTCGTCCATATCAAAAGAAAACCAAAATATATATTAATAAATAAACAGAAACCAAATAAAAAAAATATACAAAAGACAAATTAATAGTTAAATAAACAAAATCAATATTTGAAAATAATAAACAAAAAATGATACTCAACAAAAATAAAAAATCAGTAATAAAAAACCAAATATACACAAATAAAAAAAGAAAACGAAAAACTCATTGTCAGTAGAAATTTTACTAATAAAAGAAAACAAACAAGCAAGAAAATAAAATAAACAGTAAGTAAAATAAACAAAACAAACACGAAAAAAAACTAACAAATTTTGTCAATTGTCCGTCATTTTTTGCATAAGAAATAAAAATACAAAATTAATTAACCACAAAAAAAAAAAAAATAAATAAAAATTATTACAATGAAAATCTAAATACTAAATGTAAAAACTCATAAAATACATAATCCATATAATATTTTGTTTTTTTCTGCAACACCGAAACACAGACAAATTTTGTTTTTAACATTCCGCTTTCGAAATTTTGTTTTACTCTAATAATGTAAGATTGTGCCCACTGTGTGTGAGAAGAGATATCGTTTAAAGCTTATGCTGCTCTTCGTTGTGAAAATCTGTGAGAGAAAGAGTGTACTTTATATAAATCAATAATATAAATATGGCTTTCGCTCAGAAACCGTTACGACATTTTTATACTCACTCTCTGGCTTGGGAATCAACATCAATCAACAGTTCTCTCTTATGATTGTCGTGTCTCTCTGAAACAGCAAGTAAGTTATTCTATAATATTACTAAATTAGTAGTTCATTTTATCAATTTGCAAATCAAAATACTCATTTTGTCTTTAATTTCTGGTCTGGTTTTTTTCAATAACTTGAACTCCTAAGGAAGCATAGGGCCTGAATGAATGTTTTATTCGTATCTCTCTCTCTCTCTCTCTCTTTCATCTCAAGTGCAGTCATTTCCTATGATTTTTATCATGGTAACAGTATTCAGAAGTTAGACGCATTTTTTCAAAAAGTAGCCATTTTGAATTGTTGACAAGTAAGAGGAACATTTTAGCGATGCATTTTGTGAAATGGGGACACAAGTGAGAGTTAGTAGTAGATTATTAATACAACTTTTATATAAAAAATTTATAAACAATATCATTTAAATTTGTTTTCTTTATTAGCAAATATTTGTAAGTAACTTGAACATGTTAAAAGTTAATAAATAATATAGAAAGCAGGAACAAATTCTCTCCATGTGCATGCAAATTATTTTCTTTATGAAATCTCACTTAAAAATTGAACCATTAAAATACAACGCGGTTGCAAAAAGAAGAATAGTATCGAAATAAATGTTATCCCAATTGTCAAAGTACCTTTAACATGTCAAAATGCATCGACCTTCTTAATTCTTCTGCTATGATTTTTATTTCCCTGGAATGAAAACACCTAAAACACCTCCTACCCTTCGTTTCTCAACCGCTACATCCAAAAGTTTCTTATGTAAGTGCAAATACCAAAACATACATATAAACTTTATTATTACCCAGCAAACAATATTCTGAAAGCACATATTTCTGACTATTGAAAAAATCTTTTATATGAGCGTTATATGTGTGTCTTATGATAATTTCTACACTTTCGAAAATATATGACTCATAATATTGTCTTGTTTAGAAGAATTTTCGAAGGTTCAACGTCAAATGATTTCTATTTCGTTGTGAGCAGGGCAAAATTGTATTTGGACGGCAGCACTATTTGCAATTTTTAAATACGGTAGTGATCTACAGAAGAAATATTTACGCATTTCAATCCAAGTTAACCTTTTTTTCACATTGACTCTTTACACATCCTTTTTTGATTCCTTTCCCTTTCTCTTTTACTATTTTCACACATTTTCAATGGTTTTGGTTTTTTATGTCTTCTCTTTGGAATCTTTTTGGTTCTATTTATCCTCTTATACATACATACATAGTAATACTAAAAGAATCGTTTTAGACTAATTTTTGATGGGAAAAAACTATCTTTGCGAATTCATCTAGTAAACGATATTCTGAGGACTCATAAAAAACTAATTTTTAAGAGCGTTTTCTGGACACCCTCATATATATGTGTGTTTTATGACAGTTGTTGCTTTTTCGAAAATATGACTAATAAATTTGTGATTCTTATAAGCATTTTCGAGGAGTCCACGGCAACGTCGAGTAATGCAAAATTTTATTTGGACGGCAGCACTATTTGCAATTTTGATGAAAATATTTACGTACCTGAATATTCAAGTTAACATAAAAAATATTTTTGTTTTATATTTAAAAATTTTTTAAGTTAAACTGTACTAAATTTATTACTTAGAGAAATAAATAATTTAAAATTAATGATAAATGATTTGTAAATATTTGGCAGCTCTGACTTTTATTTGACTCATTTGACTCATTTGTCAGGTCCTTTTCGACTCCCATAATCTTTTTTTTTTTTTTTTTTGATTTTTTTCCCTTCTGTTTCATTCTTTTCACAAACTTTCCTTAATCTTTTTACTCTCTCTTATGATTCCATCCTCACTTTGGGTTTGTTTCTTTATGTGTTCTTTTCGGAATTTTTTTTGGTTCCATTTACCCTCTTTTTTTTTGATTTCGAAAACTCCTAAATAGTAATACTAAAAGAATTTTTTCGCGGATTCATTTTTACATCTCATAAAGAACGACTACTTTAATGGGGAAAAACCATCCTTCTTGCATTCTTTCATGAGCGTTTTATGAACTCATTGTGAGTATACAACTTTCAAAATAAGAGTCATAAAAGAGTATTTTTGAACTCGAATTGTTTACTGGGTATAAACACATACGTTAGACAACAACAAAAGTATACGAAAGTTTTGTTGCTTTGCATTTTGGTATAGGCAAAAAAGAGAAATGAAAAACGAAGAAGAAAAAATTTTTTGTGTATTTCGTAATGCTTAGTGCGTAGTGCTGTGTGTATGCATTGAAATGAACAGCTTATGTGCTTTTACAAAAACAAATGTGCACCAAGTGCATAGACCATTGGCACCTCTGCGCTCGATCTACTATATAGTGGTTCAAGCCTTTAAGCCCCCGAAAAAAATACAACTTTTCAGGTATCTTTCTTCCATATGTCAAGGAAAATGTTTTTTAGGCGCAATCGCAAAAAATTTAATACTCTTTACATCTAAATGAGGACTACTTTGGTTACGACTAAAGTGAAAATTTCGTTAGCGTAATATATTGGCTATATTTCACCGACTTTAACTCATTTTCGCCCGGTGCTAAATGCCAAGATCCAATTTTGAAAACACAATTTCCATATAGGTTTGTTTTGTACAGACTCGCTTATTCAGTACTACACTGCTTCTAAGCTTTTGGAGCATCGTAACTTCACCTAAGGAAGGATTGATTGGCTCGCCCGTTCCAAGCATATATTGAATGCTGATATAGCCTTCTTCGGTGCAATTTTTCGACCGTATTTTCTCAACAGTTTTGTCATAGTCGATACAGTATTCCTCATTTAAAGCTCAAAACTGATCCAATTCAATACATTTCGTCAGCAGTATGAAATCGGCTGTACTTCCCTGAACTTTATACAGTATAATACAAAGTAAATAAAGCAGTATTCAAAGACAACACAGTAAATGACGCAAGTATCGAGGTAAAAATTTTCGAATGTCGCAAGTACTGAGTACGTAATGAAAAAAATTTATGTATCGCAAGTATTGAGTATGTGCAAAAACTGTACTTAAAAAAAAATAAAAGAAACTTTTTTCTGAGTTTTAGAGGGTGTAGTAGTTTTTGGCTTACCCCGAGAAAATATGGTCACCAGATGTAAAAAAAATTAAGAATGCTAAACAGTGATTACTTTTGGAAAAAAGTTATAGATATATTTTTGAAGAATTTTTAAAGTTGCTGTACTCAAGCGAGTAGTAACTGAGTTTAAATCGATTTACTTAAAATTTTGGCAAGATCCAGAAGTAATCATAACCGAGGCCTTTAACAAACCACGGTGACGGATCACTTGAGATATTTTTGAGTTCACGCTGTGTTATTTGATTTTTTCATTTCATTGTTTTGGTTAGATAGATAGATTAGAAAGGGTGTGATGTACTACGACCTTAAGAGAAATATTGTACTCCCGATAGTAACCTGTTCACAGGCTGTTAGACAAGCCAATCTTGCTAAGGAATCTCAGCAACTGATGTGGCTTTAAGGCTATGATATCCCCACTACTTGGGTGGTAATGCCCCACGTACCTCTTCCTTCTGCGAGTGAGTGCCTCGCAGTGCATCAGGATGTGTTCGGATGTTTCCTTGCCTTTTTTGCAGAATCTACAAGTGCTGTCCTGACTTAAACCTAGGTTTTTCATATGCTCCCTCAGTTTGCAATGCCCTGAAAGGAAGCCCATTATTAGCCTTAGTTGGTTTTTATTTAACTTAAGACAGAGAGCCGCTCTGCTGGGATCAAACTTCCCAATTAGCAGCTTTGACTGTCTAAGCTTTGGGAGGAGTGCCCAGTAGGATGATCTGGTATTTTGTTCTTCCTCTTTCAGTGTGCCTTTTAAGGTTTGAATTCCTGTACCTAATAAGGGTTCTGAACCAATGAAGGTCTTGGCCGCTGCGTTCCATGCCAAGTGGTCGGCTACTTCATTACCATAAATACCTTTATGTCCGGGTAGCTAGAATAGAGTTACCTTATTAGTCTTGCCTAATGTGTTTAGTAACTCTTGGCATTCCCATACTAATTTTGAGGTGGTCTCAATTGAGTCTACCGCTCTGATAACAGCTTGACTATAAGAGTACATTACTATTTTTTGCTTTTTGTTCCCACGTTCGAGGGTACAAAAAGCCATCGTTTTAGTTTTAGATATAATATTTTGATTAATGTCTTATTAATATATTTACTGTCTATTCTATTTTTCTAGAACAATATTACTCGTTTCACTGAGATACTTAAAGTGGAGGCGACCGATGAATGAATGAACTATTTCACAATCCTACCTGATGATAAGCTACAAACAACGGGCACCTTTTCAAAATACCAACAACATTCACGAACATCCCGAAGATCCGGAAGAGTTCACATTAAACAATAGTGAAAAAATTTTCTTCTTTCAAGAATTTCATGCTTAACTTTCTCAGCAATTTCACATCATTTCATTGTTTTTATCACAATAATCCAATTCATTATATTGCAATGTCATCGTAGAGAATAAGTAAAATGAAAACAAACAAACAAACAAAAAAACAACAAAAAATAAATTTACCAAAATTTATAAGGGAAGCAAAGAACTGTACTGTGACAAACAAAAATTTAAATAATTTAAAATTATCTAAAATAACAGCAAATTAAGAAATCGACAAATCTATTATAAATTTGTTTAACTTTAATGTTAAGCAATTTAAACTGTTTCTACTACAATACTTTCTAATTATACCTATATAAAACAGAAATAAAAACTGAAAATAAACAAATAAAATAAAAATACAAATATAACAATAAAAAATAAACAAATAAAAATTAATAATAATAAATAAAAAAACAAACATAAAAAATAAAACTATATTGTGTAATTGTTAAAATGAAAATCTAGTAGTTTATATATACATATATATGGAAAACAAACAAACAAACAAACAATCCAACAAATTTCTAATTAAATGAATTATTATTATGACAAAAAATGATAACAAATTTAAATACAAACCAAAAACAAGAAGAAAATGAAGAAGTATGAAACAAAAAAACAATGTTATTTAGCTATAATAAAAAAAAAAAACAAAAAAAAAATAAAATAAAAAATTATATATATGAAAAACACAACAAAAGAAGAAGACAACAATAAATTGAATATCAAGCAAAAATAATACCAATATGCAATTCTGTGTTTTTACTTTTTCGTTAATTTAATATAAGAAAATCCGATTCTGACACAGAATTGGAAATAAATAAGCCAAGGCTTCGACCACTGTAAATATTTAGATTTTTTCGCCCACATTTATTGATTTAGCAGTCCGTTGAGAACATTTATTTAGGCTGATAAGATCAAAATATACCGAAAAATGCTAGGCACATACTAGGGATGTCGTTCGAAATCGACTTTTCCAGATTGGGAATTATAGGGATTCAGGATTTTTGAGCCGTTGCGTGCAAAAGTGGTGTAATTCCACTCCACCTTATCCAAAACCAACCACATTCTGCCCTATAAATGCTTCTAAAGCGCGGTTCACGCCAAATTGGCACGCTTTGTTGTGGTCACCACGTCGCCCCTAGTCATAAGAACAACATTCGTATTAATTGATCGCAAGTTGGTGATTGTGTGCACAATGGAAGCTGCAAATAGAAAATTGATTGTGAACAAATTTATTGAAAATCCGTCGTGGTCTGGTTCAAAGATTGCGAAAGTGTTAAATATCTCCAAAAGAACGGTATGTTGAGTTATAAAACGATATAAAGAAACTCTTAGTGTTGAAAGAGCTAAAAAAGTTGTGAGCAAAACGGGAACCACCAACCTAAAATTAAAGGCAAAGATCTTGAGTTCTATCAAAAGCAATCTCGGACTATCGGATAGCGATCGTGCCAAAAGATTCAATACCAGCAAAAGTACTGCTAGACGAATACGCATAAAAAAAGCTGGGCTAAAGTGCTATCGTGCTATAAAATATCCAAATAGAACAGACAAACAGAATTTGCTGGCCAAAAAAAGTGCTCGTCTTCTATATAACAATGTTTTGCCTAAATTCAATGGATGAATTATTGTGGATGACGAATCATACGTAAAATTTGATCTTAAACAGCTTCCAGGTCAAAAATTTTATATGGCAACGAATCGTGGTAATGTACCCTCAAAATTCAAGTACATAAAAATGGATAAATTTGCAAAGAAAGCAATGGTGTGGCAGGCTATTTGCAGTTAGAACCTCCAGAACCTCCCCCTAAATACGGCCTTGACTACTATAGATGAACTGCTCAAGCAATGCACATGAGCAAGATCAATTCCAAACATATTAAAATTGATAACAGTTCTGCGATTTTGTGCTCAGAGATTACTCCAACTAAGCATTGGGAATGAGAATACTCTTGGACTTGCTCAGTCCACGGTATCTGTGATGTTATCAGAGGCTTTAGATGTCCTGGAAAATTGTATTTGCCAAAGATGAATAAAATTCAATTATACACGCAAAAGTATATTTTGCTAATAAAAGGGGAATGCCGGGAATTATTAGTTGGTCCTAAACCATTTAGTTCTTTGTTCGTCGCACAGAACTTTTAAGGAAATGCCCTTTGTAATCAGAGATTTTGCTTTCCAACAATGATACAAGTTTCAATAACTGCAATGTGTTGCTCACCACTTTAAACCTGCAAAAAATTTTGCAAAAACTGTTTAAAATTAGTTTTTAGTCCTCAAAAAGCAAAAAGAAATAGCAAAATACTTAAATTTTTAACAATTATTACTCAGTATGCACGTATTGAAAGCACAATTGCGTTTGACAGAAAATTCGATGCGCAACGAAAATTTCGACAGGGTTGCACTGCCCATAATACGAATTTTACATTCGATATTTGATCTTCCATAACCAGCGAAGATCGAACGTCGAAAGCAGCTCATAATAAGGGCCATAGGCTCCGCACGCAAAAATTCAAATAAATAAAGATGCGCGCCCATCCATAATAATAAATAAATATTGAATATCTCGAAAACTATGACATGCACAAAAAAATTACTTAATAACCTTTTTTTAGGAAATTACTCAAGCTTTGTTTTCGTAGTAAGAATTTTTTTGATATCTCCTACGGTTAACAAGTTATTAGTAAAAAACGGCTTTTTCCACCAAAAGGGGGGTATTTTGGGGGTGTTACTCTGCAGCCCCAGAACTGACTTTTGTGTTTTTTCCATCTATCATACCCCCACTAACAATTGCTGAAGAAAAATTTCAGATAACAATTATTATGAACTTTTGGTGGAGTTTTTTATTCTACCAACTGGACTAACGGGAAAATTTCCAAGTAAAATTACAAAATTCAAATTTTATCCCAAAGCTCTGTTGATTTTCTAGATTTACAGAACTTTGAAGAGCGCTCTCATACCTTTCACATATACTATTCACATATACATTCGCATGTAAAGCTCGATCTAGGTACTCCATGGGCTGTTGTGGTATAATAATACTAGTATGTGTGTGAGAACGTAAGAGTAAAGAGCAGCTAAGAGTTCCTTCGCACATTAACAGAGCTTTTTTGTTTTACAGAACCTTGTTATAATTTCTACTAAAATTATTAGTCTACTCTCGCAAATATTGTATTGCACATATATGCAAATAGTGGGAGAGCGTATGCATGTGAAAGCACGGTTGCCACTTACTCATTTTATTATGTACCAATATTTACAAGAAATGTACCAAATGGGGGGAAAATGTACCAATATAATAAATAACATTAATAGTTATTTATTAAAGATGTAGTCTGGTGTTCGAGTTTCAAAAAATCGATTATTTTTTTAAATGCATCGAAATTACAATATATTGAAACTCAATATATTATCGAAGTTATAGCTCATAGTCGAGGGCGCCTGTTGTTAAAACTTAAAAAGCGTTTTTCGCGAAACAATTTTTATTGACCGGCTGAGGGGTCTGAGAGAATTCTATCGAACCGATTGGGCTGAACTTTTAATGTGTTATTATACACGCCAATGGCTCTCGCAGGTAGTAGAATTGTTTATTTTTAATCATTATTTCCTTTTTTACAACGATTTTCAGCAAAAAACAACGTGATTAAAGAAAAAAAATGTCTGGAAGTCCGCCACTTTGTTATTTTTCAATCAAAATATTTAAATCTTCTACCTGCTAGAATGACAAGCCTACAGAACGATAATCTATTTCAATTTTTCGTTTAAGAAGACTTTAAGTATTGTAATCTCCCGGGCTAGCCCCACACCTTTTTTTAGGTGCCCAATTTGGCCGTAAAAAACGCTACCTAAATTTCGTAAAATAAATTCAAAAACAATTTTTTGTACAGTTAAAGATGTCAGTAATAACATATAAAAAATGAAATGATCACATTTTATTTTGTTTTGGGGTCGATGGAACGCTCTTTGTTAGGCATCCATCAAATACTGAGCTGGACCCAAAATTTACTAAAAAACTGTAAAACATGGAGCCCTTATGTAAACTGTAAAACATGGAACCCTTTTGTAATGGTTTGGTGGTGTTTCACTTCATCAGGAGTTAGTCAAACTGCTTAAATCGATAGCAAAATTACTGAAGAAAAGTACAAAGGCATCCTTAAAAATCATCTTCTCCGAGAATACGGTGAAAATTTACCTTTGGGTTGGATCTTTCAGCATGATAACGACCCGAAACACACATATCGGGTCATTAAGTCTTGGTTAAATGGGAACAAAATAAAAATTCTCGAGTAACCAGCTCAAAGTCAATATTTAAACCATATAGAAAATCTATAGAGTATTTAAAAAAGGCAAAAACCTTCAAATAAGGCTTCCTTATGGGCTATCATACAGGAGGAATAGAATTAAATCACTGCTGCTCAATGGTCTGGTACTAGTCGAAGAGATACATGTATAGAAATTATCAGGCAAAAATGGTTTCCACAAAGTACTAACAGTACCAAAGGTAAAATTTCAGTTCAAAATTAAAAATCATCAAACTTATTATTTTTAAATATTTTTGTTTAGCATATAACTTAATTATATGACCGCAAATTTTACATATTGGACATTATAACTGTTTATTTCTTTTATAATTTATATATTGAACTGTTATTTATTTATTTTACCGTTGGTTTTGTTTCTTTTCAATCGAAACTTTATTTTTTCTTAAAATTCTTCTGCTCATAAGTGTATGACTTAATTGTATGTCCACAAGTGTATATATAACATATGAAAAGAAAGCAGCTATATGGAATCAAGCTCTCTCACTAAAACACATAAGATAAAACTGCGAGAAGTCGCCCTCTGCATGAATGAAACAACAGCATAACTTCGTTTCGTATTTAGTCCAACAACAGTTCGATTTCCGTTGCAAAATTTTCGATTTACACTCGCCAAAGAAGTTTCACTTCAAAAATGGTTTGTATTGCTGTAGGTGCTGTCTGGACGTTGCTACACCCGCATACCGTTTTCCTTTTCGATAAAAAGACGTTCTCGGTTGTTCCACTGCCACGACCCTATTATATGTTTTAAATCAAAATGAAAAGTGAAATAGCATTATTTTTCAGCAGCACGCCTGAGTTATATAACCCCTTAAAGATATAGAGAACTATGCAGTCTTCTAAAACCTAAGCTCGATATTGAGTTTCAAGCTGAGTTTAGATTCCTGGAATTATATGAGAGAAATGCTATGTGAACGTCCAATCGATGCAAATGGAAAAACAAAACGAAATTTACGGGATACCAAAGTTTGGTTATAAGATTATGGAAGAGCCGATCCTCATGTGATAGAAATCAGAACGCTGGCGATTTTCAAGATTTTTACAGGGTTCCAAAAAGGTAAGCACGTATTAAAAACAAACGTAGTAGATGTACTAATAACTTCAAAACTTAGAAAAATATAAACAACATTTTGTAAATTTTTCAAATTTGAATAACATTTTATTACGTTTTTGTGTTTTTTTTTTGTTGATTTTTTTTTTTGGTTTTATTATTTTTTTTTTCATTTGCATTTTATATATTTTATCTGCTCTCTTCAATTTTAAAACTTTTGTTTTGTGTTTGTATTTTGTTTTTTTTTTTTTGCATTTTGCTGTTAATACAATAATCAGCGTATTTTTATTTATCATTATAATTATATTTTTTAAATTACCTCTTCTTTTTTATATATTGTTTTTTTTTTTTGTTTTTAAGTTTGTTTCTGTTTTTATTACATAACACTAAATATAATAATAATAATTAATATTCTAAATGTCTCTAATAACGCATTTTTAAACTCATTTTTTTTACCATAATTTTTTGCAAACATTATTTCATTATTTTTTTTTTTATGTTTTTGTCAAGTAAACTATTATTTTTGTTTGTTTTGTTTGTGGTGATTGTTTTTAAATAGAAACTAAAACAATTTAAAGAAAGATTTTTAAATATTTTCGTTTGTGTTTTTTTTTTGCTGTAACATAAATAGTATTTCATTTTTCATTTATTTATTTGTTTGTATTTTGTATGCTAAAAATTTGTTCATTTGAAATTACTTAACTTTTTTCCATTTGCATTATATTAATTTTTTTTTTAGTTTCCTTTTTTTTTACTTTTAGTATTAATAGAATAAAATAAATTATTTCATTTGTTGTTTTTTTTTTTTTTTGTTTCTTTTCAATTTTAAATAATTTAAATAGTAGTAACAATTAATGATTGCATACATTAAGGCGTGCAATCAAGAGTTTTCTTTTCTCTTCTTTTGTTTATGTTTTATTATTATTTTGTTTACTTCTTTATTTGTTTGCTTTGCATACATAATTGTCATTAATTTGCATGTTTTTTTTTCTTGTTTCTTTTTAAAGTACAAATTTCATTTTAACTATACTTTTACTATTACTTTTATTTTCTTGCAATACGTTTAATAGAAATAATAATAATAATAATATTAATAACACTTTGTTTTTCTTTTTTAAATTAATTATTCGTAGTTTTCATTGTGATTCTTTAAAAAACCAATTCATTTGTGTATTTCATGGGTGTGTGTATGTGTGTGTGTGTGTATTTAAGTGTTTTCTGAAAAAGGTGATTAGTTATTACTTTTATTTCTCATTTAATGCTAAACAGTTGAGGCCTCAGCTTAAACTCTAAAAATCGCTAAATTTTAAGTAAGTTTATTTATTTTTGTTTAGTTTTAGTTAAAAATTTTTTTTTCTTAAATTTTGTTTATTAGAAAAATAGCATTTTTTTTGTAATAGTTTTGTAAGAATTTTGTAAGAGTTTTTCCCTTTTGCCATTTTACTTTACATATGTCAAAGAAGCATTAAAATTTCATATTAATTAATACAAAACACAAAAAAAGAAAAAAAAAAACTTACTACACTTTCTTTTCATACTAAGCGTAATAATAATTAACATAATTTTTGGCATTGCATAAAGATGAAAGAAAGTGGGCGAAGTAGAATTGTTTATAGCTTTTTAATTTTCATTTGTTTTTTTCTTCTTTTTGTTTTTTGTTTAGATATAAAACAACACTGTGCTGGTGTTAAGAATATATAAAAATAATCAGCTCTGTTTCAATATCTTACGTAACATTAAACCGTTTTCTTTTATTTTTATCACCACGATCTAGATCTAATTCACTCTAAACTATTAAAAACTTAAGTGATTTCCATAAACGCTTTCATTTAAAATGCCTGGAACTTAACGAAAAACCGAGACCCGGTTGGCGAGAAGTAACAGTCAGATTTTTTTATATCTGTCTGCTGACTTAAATTAGGAGGCAAGTCAGTTGACTTAGGTCAGGAGACAAGCTCGTCAAGAAAGCCAAATGTCTGTTTCAGGAAACAACTTAGCCGACTAAGAGACAGAAAATAAGTCGGTTGCCTAATGAAAGAATAGAAGTCGGCTAACTAAAGCTTATTAAATACAAATAAACTGTTCAAAGTGAAGTTATAAGACTGAGTCAGAAAACAAGTCAGCTGATTTAGGCCAGAAAAAAAACAATTGGCTGCGTCAAGAAAAAAACCAGTTGTCTAAGTAATAAAACAAATCATCTGACTTAGGTTTGGGAACAAGTCATCTTACTTAATTCAGGAGACAAGTTCGCGGTTTGAGTCAAGAAAGTCAGCTGTCTGATTTAGAAAACAACTTAGCTGACTTAGACAGGAAATGAGTCAGTTGCCTTGGGACAGAATTTAAGTTGACTGATTTAGACTAAAAGATAAATACGCTTCACAAGGTGAAGAGACAAGTCACGACCCGCATCAGCTGGCTAAGTCAGAAGACAAGTCAACTGACTGAGCCAGGAAATAAGACAGCTGATTGAAGCAGCTAGCCAGTTGTTTAAGTCAGGAAACAATTCATCTGAGAATAGCTCTCTGAATCAAGAAACAAAACAGCTGAATTAGATTAGGAGACAATTCATCTGACTTAGCTCCGGAAACAAGTCAGCTGCCTTAGTCAAGAAACAAGGCTGTGGTATAAATCAAGAAACAAGTCAGCCAACTTCAGTCAAGAGAAAATTTATGTGACTTAGTTTTAGAAACAACAATCTAACTTAGATTCGGTAACAATGTATCTGACTTAGGTCCGGTAACGAGTCAGTTCTCTGAGTCAAGGTCTGGAGTTAGGTCAGGAGATAATTCATCGGCCTTGGGCTCAGAAATATGGAAGATGGCTGAGTCTAGAAGCAATCCAGCTGACTTAAGTCAGGAGACAATTTATCTGGCTTTAATAGTTTCGAAAACAGTTCAGTTGATTTAGGTCAGAGAAATCATTCATCTGCTTTAGGTCCGAAAACAAATTAGCAGTCTGAGTTCATAAACAGATCAGTTGGCTTAGGTCGGGAGACAACTCAGCTGACTTAAGTCAGAAGACAAGTCAGCTGATTTAGGTCAAAAGACAAGTCGGCTGACTTAAGTCAAAAGACAAGTTAGCTGATTTAAGTCAAAAAGCAAGTCGGCTGACTTAGGTCGAAAGACAAGTCAGCTGATTTAGGTCGGAAGACAAGTCGGCTGACTTAGGGCAAAAGACAAGTCAGCTGACTTAGATCAAAAGACAAGACTCAGCTGATTTAAGTAAAAAGACAAGTCAGCTGATTTAGGTCAAAGACAAGGCGGCTGACTTAGGTCAAAAGATAAGATTCAGCTGACTTAGATCAAAAGACAAGTCGGCTGACTTAAGTCAAAAGACAAGTTAGCTGATTTAAGTCAAAAGGCAAGTCGGCTGACTTAGGTCGAAAGACAAGTCAGCTGATTTAGGTCAGAAGACAAGTCGGCTGACTTAGGTCAAAAGACAAGTCAGCTGACTTAGATCAAAAGACAAGACTCAGCTGATTTAGGTCAAAAGATAAGACTTAGCTGAATTAGATAAAAAGACAAGTCGGCTCACTTAAGTCAAAAGACAAGTCAGATGACTTAGATCAAAAGACAAGACTCAGCTGATTTAAGTAAAAAGACAAGTCGACTGACTTAGGTCAAAGGTAAGATTCAGCTGACTTAGATCAAAATACAAGTCGGCTGACTTAAGTCAATAGATAAGTCAGCTGATTTAGGGCAAAAGACAAGACTCAGCTGATTAAGGTCAAAAGACAAGTCGGCTGACTTAGGTCAAAAGACACGACTCAGCTGATTTAGGTCAAAAGACAAGTCGGCTGACTTAGGGCAAAAGACAAGACTCAGCTGATTTAGGTCAAAAGACAGTCGGCTGACTTAAGTCAAAAGACAAGTCAGCTGATTTAGGTCAAAAGACAAGACTCAGCTGACTTAGGTCAAAAGACAGTCGGCTGACTTAAGTCAAAAGACAAGTCAGCTGATTTAGGTCAAAAGACAAGACTCAGCTGACTTAGGTCAAAAGACAAGTCAACTGGCTTAGGTCAAAAAAGAAGTCAGCAGACTATGTTCGAAAAGCAAATCAGCTAACTAAAATCAGGAAACTAGTTAGCTGTTTGAGTCAGCAATTTACTAGTCAGCAAATCACTAATCAGCTATATGTTAAGTCAACTGAGTTAGGTCAGGAGACAATTTTGCTAACTGACTAAAGATTAATTTTTCTGTGCTAGCTTAACTCAGTTTATAGTTTAAATTAAGTTAAAACTTAAATTTATAATTAATATTATCCAATATTAATTAATTAAACTCAGTTTAAATTGTCAGCTAGTTGTAAAAGCTCAACATTTGATATTTGAAAAATTGCGAATTATTCGCATTTATTTTTTGAAATTGAAATAATATTTTGAATAAACAAATTGTGTAATAAATTTGGGTCTAATTCTCAAATATAAATTCAGATTTAAAGAGACAAGTGGGTTGAGGAGATAAGAAAACAAGTTCGTTGCTTAAGTCAAGAAGTAAACCAGCTGATTTTCTTTACGACACAGTTTAAACTCGAGATAAAATTGTATTAAAAAATTGTTAGTCCCGAAGTTTAATCGAAATAAATTTTAATCACCCAATACTGCTAGTTTAAACTCTGTTTAAACCTTCAGCTATTTTTAGCAACTCGGGTTTTCACATTTGGAATTTTTATTATAATTAGAATAAATAAAGTTGTTGACCGGTCAATCCCTTTTTTTATTTTTCTAATTTTTTCTAGTAACTATAAAAATTTTGAGTATGTTTTTCAGTTACTAAGTGTGGGAAATTGGTCTTCCCCCTTGCTCTTGCCATAACTCATTAAGTCCTAATCATACCAGAAAACGTAATCGCTATCACAGTTGTTCTAATGCGAAGAGAGAAACTTTATAAAAAAAAAATTTAAAAAATCGATAAAACCATTGCCTGTTTGAATTTCTAACGATAAAGACGCGTGATTGAAGTTTTTTTTTGGTTTTTAACCGGTTTGCTCTGGGACTTAATGGGTTAAACTGATATATTGTATAATTCGGAGATGAATTATATTAGAATTAGTTATATGGAAATGAGAACACTTTGGAGTAGAAACAGATTATTTAACTAAAAACTAAAATGGAAGCAACAAGCACAAAGAAACAACGCACCGGAAACGAAATGGAAACTGATGAGGAACAAGTCAAGTTTTCCATGGAGAAGAGAGATGCCGAGCTTGGGAAAATATTTAAACTTTTGTCTTTTTTAATTCCTAAATTTTGTGACGAGAAAGAGGGAAAAACAATAAACGAAGGGAACGAAATAGATATTGATAAAAGCAATGCTCTAGCAGGAGTGTTGGCAACCGTATTTGGACACTGCAGAAAAATGGCCAATCCTGTCGAGTCAGCAAGAGGAAAAACATATGCTGATATGACCGCAACAATTGGAACAATAAGTCACAGTATTTCATCCATCAGAGCCGAATACATGCAGTTGCCAGGTTACACCGATTTTGATTACATGATAGCAACACCACTAGTTGACATGTTGACAGCATTTAAAATGTCTTATGATGAAGTTCGTCTATCTGGAGCCAAATTCTTCGTCAAAGGGAACCCCCAACCAATATCAAAGAAAATAACCGATTTTGGTCTAAAAAACACACACTTACCATTGTTAACTGGTGTGACATACAAACCTGAGCGTAGAGCTGGACTAATGAGGACTTTGGGACCAATGACAACAGCATTGATGCTTGCAGGAGAAACAAGGTATCAGGATAAGATGGCAAAATCTTTGAGAGAGTCTATAAGAATGTTGCCGATGTGTGACAGCATAGTTGATTGTTTGAAGGAGATGAAATCAATCTCGGAAGGAACAGGACTTTTTGCTGCTCTAGGAGATGTCTTATTATTGACTGGATGCCGGAGTACAAACAAGTTTTATTTTCCAATCTTATTTGTTTATCGCGCTTTCTGTTCTAAGTACATGAAGGACTTCAATTTTTCTGGTGCTAATGCATTATTATGGTATCAGAGAATAGCAAGACAGTTTACATGGAAGAAAAACACAGATGGAAGTGCAAACGAAGTATCACAAATTGTATTCCACGCCATGTTTGGAACAGCTGTTGAGGATCTAGGTGTTCTTCGTCAAATCACCGACAATAATCACTGGCAAACCCGGAAGGAGCTGAATAAAGTGTTTCTATCTTGCAATAAGGACAAGATCCAAACTTTCACACCAATTCACTTCAAATACATGTCGAAGGGTGCAGCTGCGAACATGATGAAAAACACTGGAACACTTCAGCCGATGCTATCAAATAAGATTGTTTTTTCTGGAGCACGAAAACGAAACTATACCTCAGCATTTCTTGCATATTTGGAGTCTGGAAACAATGTTCCAGCTTTTGGGAAAGACAAAGCTTCACTGATTTATGCATTAACTCAGTTGAAAATGATGTACATAAAATCAATTAAAGAGGGAGACATGAAAGATGCAGGAACTACGGGATGGTACAAAGTTGAGCAGAATGAATTAGTGGCATGTAACTTTGTTGCCAATGAAACTGCAGATTTGTTTTATGCTTGATTTCTTATGAATATCTCTCAAGAGCCGGTCGCTATCTTCCATAATTTTCTATTTTTGTAAAATTTAAATTTTCTATTTCCATCCTAATAAACAATTTATAATTTAAAACCGAATTTCCAAAGTGTTCTCATTTCCATATAACTAATTCTAATATAATTCATCTCCGAATTATACATATATTGAGGAAAAACTGCTGCTAAGTTAAAATTAAGTTTACATGGAAGAAAAACACAGATGGAAGTGCAAACGAAGTATCACAAATTGTATTCCACGCCATGTTTGGAACAGCTGTTGAGGATCTAGGTGTTCTTCGTCAAATCACCGACAATAATCACTGGCAAACCCGGAAGGAGCTGAATAAAGTGTTTCTATCTTGCAATAAGGACAAGATCCAAACTTTCACACCAATTCACTTCAAATACATGTCGAAGGGTGCAGCTGCGAACATGATGAAAAACACTGGAACACTTCAGCCGATGCTATCAAATAAGATTGTTTTTTCTGGAGCACGAAAACGAAACTATACCTCAGCATTTCTTGCATATTTGGAGTCTGGAAACAATGTTCCAGCTTTTGGGAAAGACAAAGCTTCACTGATTTATGCATTAACTCAGTTGAAAATGATGTACATAAAATCAATTAAAGAGGGAGACATGAAAGATGCAGGAACTACGGGATGGTACAAAGTTGAGCAGAATGAATTAGTGGCATGTAACTTTGTTGCCAATGAAACTGCAGATTTGTTTTATGCTTGATTTCTTATGAATATCTCTCAAGAGCCGGTCGCTATCTTCCATAATTTTCTATTTTTGTAAAATTTAAATTTTCTATTTCCATCCTAATAAACAATTTATAATTTAAAACCGAATTTCCAAAGTGTTCTCATTTCCATATAACTAATTCTAATATAATTCATCTCCGAATTATACATATATTGAGGAAAAACTGCTGCTAAGTTAAAATTAAGTTTACATGGAAGAAAAACACAGATGGAAGTGCAAACGAAGTATCACAAATTGTATTCCACGCCATGTTTGGAACAGCTGTTGAGGATCTAGGTGTTCTTCGTCAAATCACCGACAATAATCACTGGCAAACCCGGAAGGAGCTGAATAAAGTGTTTCTATCTTGCAATAAGGACAAGATCCAAACTTTCACACCAATTCACTTCAAATACATGTCGAAGGGTGCAGCTGCGAACATGATGAAAAACACTGGAACACTTCAGCCGATGCTATCAAATAAGATTGTTTTTTCTGGAGCACGAAAACGAAACTATACCTCAGCATTTCTTGCATATTTGGAGTCTGGAAACAATGTTCCAGCTTTTGGGAAAGACAAAGCTTCACTGATTTATGCATTAACTCAGTTGAAAATGATGTACATAAAATCAATTAAAGAGGGAGACATGAAAGATGCAGGAACTACGGGATGGTACAAAGTTGAGCAGAATGAATTAGTGGCATGTAACTTTGTTGCCAATGAAACTGCAGATTTGTTTTATGCTTGATTTCTTATGAATATCTCTCAAGAGCCGGTCGCTATCTTCCATAATTTTCTATTTTTGTAAAATTTAAATTTTCTATTTCCATCCTAATAAACAATTTATAATTTAAAACCGAATTTCCAAAGTGTTCTCATTTCCATATAACTAATTCTAATATAATTCATCTCCGAATTATACATATATTGAGGAAAAACTGCTGCTAAGTTAAAATTAAGTTTACATGGAAGAAAAACACAGATGGAAGTGCAAACGAAGTATCACAAATTGTATTCCACGCCATGTTTGGAACAGCTGTTGAGGATCTAGGTGTTCTTCGTCAAATCACCGACAATAATCACTGGCAAACCCGGAAGGAGCTGAATAAAGTGTTTCTATCTTGCAATAAGGACAAGATCCAAACTTTCACACCAATTCACTTCAAATACATGTCGAAGGGTGCAGCTGCGAACATGATGAAAAACACTGGAACACTTCAGCCGATGCTATCAAATAAGATTGTTTTTTCTGGAGCACGAAAACGAAACTATACCTCAGCATTTCTTGCATATTTGGAGTCTGGAAACAATGTTCCAGCTTTTGGGAAAGACAAAGCTTCACTGATTTATGCATTAACTCAGTTGAAAATGATGTACATAAAATCAATTAAAGAGGGAGACATGAAAGATGCAGGAACTACGGGATGGTACAAAGTTGAGCAGAATGAATTAGTGGCATGTAACTTTGTTGCCAATGAAACTGCAGATTTGTTTTATGCTTGATTTCTTATGAATATCTCTCAAGAGCCGGTCGCTATCTTCCATAATTTTCTATTTTTGTAAAATTTAAATTTTCTATTTCCATCCTAATAAACAATTTATAATTTAAAACCGAATTTCCAAAGTGTTCTCATTTCCATATAACTAATTCTAATATAATTCATCTCCGAATTATACATATATTGAGGAAAAACTGCTGCTAAGTTAAAATTAAGTTTACATGGAAGAAAAACACAGATGGAAGTGCAAACGAAGTATCACAAATTGTATTCCACGCCATGTTTGGAACAGCTGTTGAGGATCTAGGTGTTCTTCGTCAAATCACCGACAATAATCACTGGCAAACCCGGAAGGAGCTGAATAAAGTGTTTCTATCTTGCAATAAGGACAAGATCCAAACTTTCACACCAATTCACTTCAAATACATGTCGAAGGGTGCAGCTGCGAACATGATGAAAAACACTGGAACACTTCAGCCGATGCTATCAAATAAGATTGTTTTTTCTGGAGCACGAAAACGAAACTATACCTCAGCATTTCTTGCATATTTGGAGTCTGGAAACAATGTTCCAGCTTTTGGGAAAGACAAAGCTTCACTGATTTATGCATTAACTCAGTTGAAAATGATGTACATAAAATCAATTAAAGAGGGAGACATGAAAGATGCAGGAACTACGGGATGGTACAAAGTTGAGCAGAATGAATTAGTGGCATGTAACTTTGTTGCCAATGAAACTGCAGATTTGTTTTATGCTTGATTTCTTATGAATATCTCTCAAGAGCCGGTCGCTATCTTCCATAATTTTCTATTTTTGTAAAATTTAAATTTTCTATTTCCATCCTAATAAACAATTTATAATTTAAAACCGAATTTCCAAAGTGTTCTCATTTCCATATAACTAATTCTAATATAATTCATCTCCGAATTATACATATATTGAGGAAAAACTGCTGCTAAGTTAAAATTAAGTTTACATGGAAGAAAAACACAGATGGAAGTGCAAACGAAGTATCACAAATTGTATTCCACGCCATGTTTGGAACAGCTGTTGAGGATCTAGGTGTTCTTCGTCAAATCACCGACAATAATCACTGGCAAACCCGGAAGGAGCTGAATAAAGTGTTTCTATCTTGCAATAAGGACAAGATCCAAACTTTCACACCAATTCACTTCAAATACATGTCGAAGGGTGCAGCTGCGAACATGATGAAAAACACTGGAACACTTCAGCCGATGCTATCAAATAAGATTGTTTTTTCTGGAGCACGAAAACGAAACTATACCTCAGCATTTCTTGCATATTTGGAGTCTGGAAACAATGTTCCAGCTTTTGGGAAAGACAAAGCTTCACTGATTTATGCATTAACTCAGTTGAAAATGATGTACATAAAATCAATTAAAGAGGGAGACATGAAAGATGCAGGAACTACGGGATGGTACAAAGTTGAGCAGAATGAATTAGTGGCATGTAACTTTGTTGCCAATGAAACTGCAGATTTGTTTTATGCTTGATTTCTTATGAATATCTCTCAAGAGCCGGTCGCTATCTTCCATAATTTTCTATTTTTGTAAAATTTAAATTTTCTATTTCCATCCTAATAAACAATTTATAATTTAAAACCGAATTTCCAAAGTGTTCTCATTTCCATATAACTAATTCTAATATAATTCATCTCCGAATTATACATATATTGAGGAAAAACTGCTGCTAAGTTAAAATTAAGTTTACATGGAAGAAAAACACAGATGGAAGTGCAAACGAAGTATCACAAATTGTATTCCACGCCATGTTTGGAACAGCTGTTGAGGATCTAGGTGTTCTTCGTCAAATCACCGACAATAATCACTGGCAAACCCGGAAGGAGCTGAATAAAGTGTTTCTATCTTGCAATAAGGACAAGATCCAAACTTTCACACCAATTCACTTCAAATACATGTCGAAGGGTGCAGCTGCGAACATGATGAAAAACACTGGAACACTTCAGCCGATGCTATCAAATAAGATTGTTTTTTCTGGAGCACGAAAACGAAACTATACCTCAGCATTTCTTGCATATTTGGAGTCTGGAAACAATGTTCCAGCTTTTGGGAAAGACAAAGCTTCACTGATTTATGCATTAACTCAGTTGAAAATGATGTACATAAAATCAATTAAAGAGGGAGACATGAAAGATGCAGGAACTACGGGATGGTACAAAGTTGAGCAGAATGAATTAGTGGCATGTAACTTTGTTGCCAATGAAACTGCAGATTTGTTTTATGCTTGATTTCTTATGAATATCTCTCAAGAGCCGGTCGCTATCTTCCATAATTTTCTATTTTTGTAAAATTTAAATTTTCTATTTCCATCCTAATAAACAATTTATAATTTAAAACCGAATTTCCAAAGTGTTCTCATTTCCATATAACTAATTCTAATATAATTCATCTCCGAATTATACATATATTGAGGAAAAACTGCTGCTAAGTTAAAATTAAGTTTACATGGAAGAAAAACACAGATGGAAGTGCAAACGAAGTATCACAAATTGTATTCCACGCCATGTTTGGAACAGCTGTTGAGGATCTAGGTGTTCTTCGTCAAATCACCGACAATAATCACTGGCAAACCCGGAAGGAGCTGAATAAAGTGTTTCTATCTTGCAATAAGGACAAGATCCAAACTTTCACACCAATTCACTTCAAATACATGTCGAAGGGTGCAGCTGCGAACATGATGAAAAACACTGGAACACTTCAGCCGATGCTATCAAATAAGATTGTTTTTTCTGGAGCACGAAAACGAAACTATACCTCAGCATTTCTTGCATATTTGGAGTCTGGAAACAATGTTCCAGCTTTTGGGAAAGACAAAGCTTCACTGATTTATGCATTAACTCAGTTGAAAATGATGTACATAAAATCAATTAAAGAGGGAGACATGAAAGATGCAGGAACTACGGGATGGTACAAAGTTGAGCAGAATGAATTAGTGGCATGTAACTTTGTTGCCAATGAAACTGCAGATTTGTTTTATGCTTGATTTCTTATGAATATCTCTCAAGAGCCGGTCGCTATCTTCCATAATTTTCTATTTTTGTAAAATTTAAATTTTCTATTTCCATCCTAATAAACAATTTATAATTTAAAACCGAATTTCCAAAGTGTTCTCATTTCCATATAACTAATTCTAATATAATTCATCTCCGAATTATACATATATTGAGGAAAAACTGCTGCTAAGTTAAAATTAAGTTTACATGGAAGAAAAACACAGATGGAAGTGCAAACGAAGTATCACAAATTGTATTCCACGCCATGTTTGGAACAGCTGTTGAGGATCTAGGTGTTCTTCGTCAAATCACCGACAATAATCACTGGCAAACCCGGAAGGAGCTGAATAAAGTGTTTCTATCTTGCAATAAGGACAAGATCCAAACTTTCACACCAATTCACTTCAAATACATGTCGAAGGGTGCAGCTGCGAACATGATGAAAAACACTGGAACACTTCAGCCGATGCTATCAAATAAGATTGTTTTTTCTGGAGCACGAAAACGAGACTATACCTCAGCATTTCTTGCATATTTGGAGTCTGGAAACAATGTTCCAGCTTTTGGGAAAGACAAAGCTTCACTGATTTATGCATTAACTCAGTTGAAAATGATGTACATAAAATCAATTAAAGAGGGAGACATGAAAGATGCAGGAACTACGGGATGGTACAAAGTTGAGCAGAATGAATTAGTGGCATGTAACTTTGTTGCCAATGAAACTGCAGATTTGTTTTATGCTTGATTTCTTATGAATATCTCTCAAGAGCCGGTCGCTATCTTCCATAATTTTCTATTTTTGTAAAATTTAAATTTTCTATTTCCATCCTAATAAACAATTTATAATTTAAAACCGAATTTCCAAAGTGTTCTCATTTCCATATAACTAATTCTAATATAATTCATCTCCGAATTATACATATATTGAGGAAAAACTGCTGCTAAGTTAAAATTAAGTTTACATGGAAGAAAAACACAGATGGAAGTGCAAACGAAGTATCACAAATTGTATTCCACGCCATGTTTGGAACAGCTGTTGAGGATCTAGGTGTTCTTCGTCAAATCACCGACAATAATCACTGGCAAACCCGGAAGGAGCTGAATAAAGTGTTTCTATCTTGCAATAAGGACAAGATCCAAACTTTCACACCAATTCACTTCAAATACATGTCGAAGGGTGCAGCTGCGAACATGATGAAAAACACTGGAACACTTCAGCCGATGCTATCAAATAAGATTGTTTTTTCTGGAGCACGAAAACGAAACTATACCTCAGCATTTCTTGCATATTTGGAGTCTGGAAACAATGTTCCAGCTTTTGGGAAAGACAAAGCTTCACTGATTTATGCATTAACTCAGTTGAAAATGATGTACATAAAATCAATTAAAGAGGGAGACATGAAAGATGCAGGAACTACGGGATGGTACAAAGTTGAGCAGAATGAATTAGTGGCATGTAACTTTGTTGCCAATGAAACTGCAGATTTGTTTTATGCTTGATTTCTTATGAATATCTCTCAAGAGCCGGTCGCTATCTTCCATAATTTTCTATTTTTGTAAAATTTAAATTTTCTATTTCCATGTTTAAGCATGCTGTTTAAACTTTCACCGAAAAAATAACTCTAACTATAAATTAGTTAGCTTTAAAGGGGAGCTTATGAAATTACAAGCATTTTAAGTATATTGAATAAATTTTAGATTATTATTAAACAGAGCTAGAATTTCCCGTATTTTCAAGCATTGTATCTACTAATTTGTTGCAACTTTTACTTATAGCGAAAGTAGTTTTTTCATTTGAAAATGTAATATTTAGGTAAGGTTGTCGTCTGTTAGGATACAGTTATGCAAAAACCACGGCCCTTTAAAAAAACCCATTTACTGAGAGTTAGTTAGTGATTTTAGCAGGTTCTCTCCCTCCAGTGAAATAGGTCATTGTAAAAGCATTGTCCCAGATCATTCTTCCTACACTAAGTCAACGCTGGAAAGTAGACAGACATAGTATTTTAAGACTTAAACTTCAAATAGCATTTTTGTCAGCTATTTTAGAAAAATTTAAAATCTACATGTATACAATATAATAAAATTGGTACATAATTGACAGGCTCAGAGGAAAAGCGAGCTAAAATTTATATAAGAGCAAAAGTGAAATAATTTAGTGTGTCAGTGCAAGAATGGCATAAGTAATACGGTTTAGAGTGAAAATGAAACGCCTTAAAAGTAAGAACAAAAATGGTATAACAATTCTGTCAGAGCAAGAACAGCATAGTTTTTTATTCTGTTTTCGCTCTGAACATATTTCGTTTCACTTTGTCTCTGAACATATTTCGTTTTGCTTTTGCTCTTAAGTAAAATTATTCCACTTTTTTCTGAACGTAGAAGTTATACCATTTTTCTTCTCAGCGTCTCAATTATGAATTTATTATATAAAATTTGTAATGTATTTAAAATATAATAAAGAAACTACAATAACAAAATAGTTTTTTGAAATATTAGTTACTTGAATTAATCACTGATGTGGAACTAGACTCAAAATAAATTATTTTTTCATAATTTTCAAAGCGGAATTTCTTTCAAACTTTCAAAAAATTATTAATTAATTTGAGTGATTATAACTTAACCTTTTCTATAGTGTTGGATGCAAATTACTGGCCCTTTTTCTCAACAGTTGTCTCTGATTCACCATAGCAATTGGTTGCCAACACACAGTGCTGTACGGTGCGTTTGATCGTACAGCAAAATGCGTGGAATTTCTGAACAAAAATCGCTCTCTACATTTTGCAATTTTTTCAATGATAATATGAAGAATGTCGCCCGTAAATAGCCAAAAGATGGTTAAAAATCATTTTCGAGCGGGAAACAAAAACGCACATCGTTCTGGTTGACCAATCATCGATAAAGTCACTGGAATACTGTAAAGAAATTTAGCGAGATCGACCATAAACTAGTTTTGAACCATTTGAAATGAGCTAGAAGTTGGAAAAGAAACTCGACGTTGGGCTGTCACATTAATTGACTACAAAAAATTAATGAATTCACTATTGAAAGGCAATGAAATCGATCTAACTTTTAATGCGGTTGGTAGATCACAAATGAGAATATAATACAAAAAAGATCCGAAGCAAGGTGAAGCTGAGCACACTGTAGCAAAGCCAAAACTGACAGCAAGGGGATGCTGTGACTTTGGTAGGGCAGGAAGGGAATCGTATAACTAGTACTTTTTCAATTCCTTTGAAGAATTGGATATTCTAAATTAGAAATCACAATTCAGTAATGGAATTGAACAACTTCCAATTTCATTACTGAGGAATTGTAAATGTTAATTACCAGTTACAATTTCCTAAAATGGGACTGACAAAAATTTTTATGCAAATACAAGGAATTAACGTATAGACCTGAGCTGACACCCGTCGGACTACTATTTGTTTGGGTCTCTGCAACACTCCATTGCTGGAGTTAAGTTGTTTTCAAAAGAAGCCTATGATAAATAGTTAGTTCAGTTTTTCAACCAAAAACTTTGGAAGTTCTACAACGATGGAAAAATGACAGAAGTTAGACGAGTGTAGCGGCACCAATATAATAATTTAAATGATTATAACTTAAATTTTTATTTATTAATAACATAATAATTTGCAATTAATTACACTGTGCAACACATTTTTCTAACAGAGAATCGGCCAACAAAGGTCTAAGGTCTAAGTTAGATCGCTTTCAAAAGATATAGGCATTCAAAGTTTGCCTCTTGCAGTTTACCTAATTTTTTAAAAGCATTACTCGAATGATATTTGATATTTTTTACTACTTTCTTCAGCGAAATAATAAATAACTATCCATTACATGACTTTTGTAAAAACTAAGCAGTAATACTATAAACAAAAACGTATAGAATTTAATAAAGTTTGGATTTTCAAATTGAAAAATACACTAAAACAGCACAACTTTGAAAGGCTATAACATTTAAAAGCGAGCTAACTTTTTAAAACCCTCTTAGGGGTTTGTTAATCTAGACCAGTACTATCGACCTGTGTTGGTCGCTTCTCCGTTAGATTCCATGACCCCATTGCGATACCTCATTGTTGGAGCAATAGTTCAACGCCGATTCCGAATTACCATAAATCAATAATACGAATAAACAATTTTGCAATTACTTCAAACAAGAAAACATTGAATGCATTCATAAAAGAAAATCACACTTTATAAATTGTATAGATGGTAGAAAGAATTTCAAACGAAAATGAAATAAAATTCGCATTTATTTCAGAATCCGTCGTAACTATTATGAGTTTCTAGATGTGATTATAAATGTAAAAAAATTTCCATATCGGAATCCAATCGAAGTTGAAGTTATTGAAAATGAACTCAATAAAAATTTATATTTGGTTTGAAAATAATTGCAAAAATGGATTACAAATTTTTCATGGAATTTCCGATTTGTGAATTCCTGATGAATTATGAAAATAAATTTAAGTGTAACTTTAATTTTTTTTGCATATTTTTTTAATTACATTAGAAAAAAAGAAGCAAAAACGTGGTAGACTTTTTTTTTTTTTTTGCATTTTATTTAACCCAGATATGCGCAATGGTCTATAGCTAGTACACCTCAAAATGTTTTTATTTTGATGCAATATATTCTCATTTAATCAAAATCGAACGTTTCTGAAGTGAGCTACATATAGGACAGTGGGCATATCTGGTTTAATATAGCTCTAAAAGAGAGCTACCAAATGGTATCAATATTTTTTGAAAAATATGATTTCTTCCTTCCCCTTGGAGCTCTTCAAATAAGTGTATAATATATTGTGTATAGCAGAAAAAGTTTTTCCTACCAATATGTTTATAGATTTATGAAAAACCACAGCAATAATTAATTAGAAGTATTTAAAAAGAAAAAAAAAAAAAAATAAATGAATTTAAAATTATTGTTGTATTAGATGTTAAAATTATGTATTCACACAACTTTTAAAGCTTAACTCAACAAAAGCATTGAAATGTTACCAAAATAGCAAATATTTAAACAAGTTAGCAGTGAATTTAGTCAAAAAAAGAAAAAAAATTAAATAAACAATGTTAAAGTTACTATTTAATAAATTACATATATTGTTAGAGTTTACACTTTGGCATATTTTTTTTTTTTTTTTTTTTTTTGGTAGAACAAAAATTGCAAAAACAAATCAATGGAAATAAACATGAACTAAAATACACTTTCATTTGAATTTTAAATAAATGAAAACCATAATTCATAGCGATACCATTTTTGATTTAACAATTCTTGATTGAATATTAAGAAACCGTGGATTAACAATATTTTCTGATATATTTTATACAATCGAAAATACAATTAAGTTAGAAAGAATTTAATTTATGTGTGTAGGAATGAGAGAAGTTCACACATGAAATAATGTCGACATTATTGATGTAGTATCGAGTTTAAGACATATTTTTTTTGTATGGGAAATAAGCACGTTTGAATTTTCTTAAGTTATTCATATTTTTTATAAATTTTTTTTCTAGATAACTTGTGTAATCAACTTACATCAAATCGATACTATCATATTAATTGGTAAGTGTTAGAAGTTTCAAGATTTTACATTATTTAAAATGTCAAATGTGTGCTCGCAATTTTTACCATAGATTTTAAATACATTTTTCTACACGAAATAATATAAACGCACAGAAAACAATGGTGATAAATCCCAAGAAGGTAATTTTGCAAGATTTTTCTTTTGCTAAAATATTAATTTGAAGTAATTATTCAATTAGTATAAATTCCATAGAATATGCGATTTTTTTTTAAGGTTAAAACTTCAGAACAACTTCGAGACGATTTGCTTTTTTCTCATTCATGACACACATAGATTAATATATTCATGTTACTATAAGAGTCTGCAGCACAGTGTTATTTACATATTATTGTTGACTTGATATTATAATCAGTAGAATAAATAAATAAAACAAAATGAATTCTTAGTTAAGTTTATAATAGAACACATTGGACCAACTTTAGTTTTGAACAATAGCAATATTTCTTATAGAAGCTTCATACTTGTGCTTAAATTATGAATAGATAAACAAAAGAGGTTCTTAACAATTACAAGACGAAGCCCCGATTTCAAAACTATTCTACCCCTTAACTTCTCTCTCTCTCTCTTTCTATAGTAGAATGTGCCTTTGTCTTTAGTTTTTAATTATAGCATTATCCTTTATAGAAATTTCATGTAGGTGAAGAAAATTTGAGTCTCATAGCAGGTAAATAAAAAAGGCTGGCAATAATAATTGAAGTCTGACGATAACTTAAACCTTTGATTTTTAGGTGACGGTATGTCATAAATTATTTTCTACACGCCCTCCACCCTTATGTATGTTAATACATAAATAAAGCTAAAGTAATTAATCTCTATAAAGGTACACAAGAGTGGAGAGTTAAAATGCGCTACACTGTAGATCTTAAGCCTGAAACAGAATGTGAAGCTTGAAGTTTGCAGCTGAAGTGGAGAATGTAGCGTAGCAAACGGCGATGCGCGACAATGAAAAATGTGAACAGAATATGCACCTCTGAAGCTCATGTTTGTTTTAATTGAAAACACACACAATCATATTTTTCTCTCCACATTTTTGCAATCAAAGTGCTTTAAATTGTAAACCAATTAATTTTTTTTACAAGTTCTTTAAATAATTCTTTCTTGCATTCTTTCAGTTTTTAATTTTAACAATTAGTTGTTATGCTCGAAGCGCGTCAAAGTTGAAAAGTTCTTATTTTGCGTTTCATCTTCAGCGGCAGCGACAACTTCACACTGTATTTGATTACAATGAAAATGTATACATTTTACTTCTGACAGATTATTAGTTCATGCTTCAGCTTCACATTCTGTTCCTCACTTTAAGGTTAAAGTGCAACCAGAGACACAAAATCGTAGAAGAGGTGTTTTTAAAATTCTATTTCATTTTAAATAGCAGCGTCTATCTACCTAACAAGTCAGAGTAAGTACTATCAGGATAGCGTTCGTACTTTGGTAACAAGAGCAGAAACTTCATTCAAACGATTTTATTTCAGAGCAGCTACTGTCACCTCAGAGTCTGAAAGAGAAAATACAACTTAGTCAGATAAAGCACGAATCAAATTCGAATTGTCACAAGGTTCTACAATATGTATCGAATATGTAGTGAAAAGAAACAAATAACAGAAGAATGAGCCACTGACAAGTTCTTATGAGGACCCGATTTCACTATTTATCATCATCGAATTTCTCAACAAAAATTAACTCTTAAGGAAACTGTCAAAAAAAAAAAAAAAATAAAATTCTTCCTTCGAGGTTTATCACAATGGGATCTAGTTAGTCCCAGAGATCTTGGAACTTTCTCCTCCATTAATTCTCTAATCTAGTCCAATAAAAGCGGATAGTTCTTTCTAATTTTTCAGCACATAATTATATAGAAAATAATACTTTAAGAAGTAAAAGCAACTGAGCAAATCTACGATAAGATTATTCAACAAAACGCCAAATGTCAAATAGTTGTTTGACACAACCTTCGATATTACTTCGATAGGCAATCCATTTACTGTCAATTATTGTGAAACCTTTTATGTCAAAAATAGCTTGCCAAACGTAAGATCATAATGGTAAGATCACTGGCTGTCAAGCAGAAAATTTGACGATTACGATTTGACACTGGAAAATGTCAAACGTATGAAGATTTCTCAAATAATTTAATAGTATCTTAAAACGAAAGAATTTTTGTGCAATGGCAGCCTGGAGAACATTGAAACTTGTCAAATTGCTTTTTCATACATTGATACCAAACAGTGTCAAACGGTTTGACACAGTTTGACACTGAAAAATGCCGAACTAAACGTTCGCTTTTTAACTAATCTAATCGCAGATTAAATAGTGTAAAATTCCCGTGCAATAGAACAGTGATTTTAAGCATGGCTAACGGTTCGCTCATACATTGATGGTCGTTTGACACAGAATGAAAAATGTGAGAGTCAAATAAGGTTGAACGGTGATTTAAAGCTTGTCAAACGGTTGGTTTGTTTATATATTAGTGCCAAACAGAAACAAATGACCGCATATAAAAACAATTGGACGATCACTTAGTTTACTATTCTTTGACATAGAACAATATCAAACGTTTGACATTTTGTCAATAATCTAATCACGTCAGATTCCATGCAGCAGCAGCCAGCAGTAGAAATTCCATTTGAAGTTGCAATCCACATGTTTATAACCCAAAAAACTGCGCCTCAGAGCTCGCCCATAAAAACTAAGAGAAACTGCTTTGAAATCACAATAATTTAGCTAACAAAGCTATAAAGTTTTATAAAGAAAATATTGCTAGTGTTCATACACCAAAGTTGCTTCATCAAAATGTTTTTTGTTTAGTACATTTATTTGTCATGGTCTGGTTGTTTGTGTTGTATATGAGTTCTGGCCTAAGCAAAAGCATTATATCGTTTGAAAAATGTTATAAACTTTGTGTGTTTTTGTGTGTTGTGTACGTACATTGATTGCTAATTTCTTTTATCATATAATATAATTTTATGCTTATTATTATTATCATCATTTTCATCATCATCATTAATCGGATATTACAATATTTTTATTTTTACTTTTTTTTTTTAATTAACAACATAAAAGCTAATAAAAAGTGTAGGTAGGTAATTAAATTTTCTTTATCCTTTTTTGTTGTTGTTGTTTTTTAAATTGAGAGTGATTGTTTTAGTTTTGTTCTTTATTGTTTTGCATGTGTGTGAGTTTACGTGTATATGTGAGTGATTGCAAAGTGCATAAATTTTTTATAATTTTTTTCATCATTTTGTGTGTGTGTTTTTAAGTGAATAGAATTGAGGAAGAAAAGGTGAAGAATTGAGTGTGGGTGAGTGGTGAGGTGGTGGTTGTAATGGTGCGGGCTGGTGCAACACCAACACATTTACAGACACAATTACAATAACTACTTCTTTTGTTTTCGTTCTTTAAGTTTGTTTGTTTGTTTTACGTTTTTATACAATTATAAACTACTCTCTATAGATTTATAAATATAAAGCATAAGCGTCATACATCCCTTAAAGCAGCAGTAGCAACAGCAACAGCAACAGCGACTGTAGCTGTAGCAGCATAGCTGATTGCAACAGCAACTGTAGCAGCTGTAACAGCATTATAGGATGTTGTTGTAGGATGATATTTTATATTATTATTATTATTAGTAGTAGTGGTATTAACAACAATAGTTTTAACTTTTTCTTTTTGTATGATCATGATTGGCAACTATGCTGTTGTTGATGTTGTTGCTGTTGAGGATGTTGTATTATTGGAGGAGGAGGCGGCAGATACAGACGATGCATTAGAGGGCGGTGCATTATTTGCATTGCATTGTATGAGGCCACTGTTTTGTTGTTGCTGCTGCTGTTGCACCGCCATCAGATGATTATGATGATGATGCGGATGATGTTGATGACCATGATGATGATGACCATGATGCGTATGTGGATGATGATTATTATTATTAGTAAAATTTAAATGTAAAGCGCCTGCGCCATTATTACTATTTGCTGTCATCGCCGCTGCTGCCGATGCTACCGTCGTCGCCGGAGTTTCCGAATTGCAAGTGCTGCTGCTGGTATTGATGATATTGTGATGATGATGTTGGTTATTGGAGGAGTGGGTGGAGGAGGAGTAGGAGGAAGGAACCGCTGAAGTGCAATAACGCGTTGTATCACCAAATTCACCGCTGCTAAAATCACCTAAGATACCACCGATCAAACCGCCGCCACCACCACCAAATACCGCAGGCACTGCGGTCGTTGTGTGCTGTGTTGCTTCTGGTTGTGTGCATATCGGGGGCGCTGCTGCATCACCATCAATTAATGATGCCGAGGCGGCTGTCGTTGTTGCTGCTGCTGCTGAATTTTGTTGTTGTAATAAATTGACATCTTCTCGTGATCCACCGGAATTGGTAGACGTCGCAGATGATAGATGTTGTTGCGTTGTATTATAATGCGACGACGATCCCATTGCTGCATTACCATGACCACCACTACCGCCGCCACCACAACTTTCCGTCGTCGATTCGGTCGTTGTTGCGATGTGCGTGGCATGATTATCATCGGTGAGGCGTAACGCCACCTCTAAATCACGCAGCACATCCGTTTCTTTTTCATCGATCAAATTGAAACGTCGATGCAGCGCTGTCAGATGCGCAAATGTCAAATTTAAATGGGTGTGCAATCCCAGAAGCGCAATTTCTCGGAAATGCGCCGCATAGAGATGAGCTATCACATGAAATTGCAAGCGTAGTATTTTTCGGGCAATCGATTCAAACGAACTCGGAAATTCGTTGGCATATTTGGTTGGGAATATCGATTCATCGCTGACCGTTTTCTGTGTGAAGGTCATTACGTAATCGATGTATTGTGGTGCGGCGACACGGGTCTTTTTGCCTTTCTCATCAAACCATAAGTACGTTCTGTTCAAACAGAGAGACACAGAGAAAAATATTAATTGAGGTTATGTGTAATAAGAAAAAATAACAATGAAAGAGAATGAGAAACATTTATTATGAGGTTATGTTTCATGCAGAGAGAGAGAAAAAGAGAGTTTAGTTTACCTGTTGCCTGGCCCAGTCATATCTGGGCATCCAGATGGCGTACAAAATTCACTAATAGTTCCATATACCAAATTTACATGCTCGAAGAGAGCAAGCGCTAAAAGAAAAAGAAAATAAGCGGGAATTAGTTTTTAAATTCAAGAATAAAATAAATAAAATGATATCGAGACATTGAAGATGTCAACTAATGAATGATGAAAACTAAACTGGATTCTGAATCAAAAAATGTACACGCGTTTATATGCGTCTAGACGCAAACATCGTATTGATATTTCAAGAACTTCCATTGACTTCAATCTTGAAGGAAGCCGAAGAGAAGACCAGTGACTCTTAGAAATCGAAGACCGTTTTATGAATCTAAGTTACAGCGAGGTCAAGAGCCTGGCGTAAGATAAATCCGAATGAATTCTATGAAGACTTTGATGTGACTTTTTGTTTTTCCTGAGAACAGCCGGAGTTTTAATATAAACATATATGTAGGTATGCAACCGGAACCTTACATAACATAGACCCACCTTCAACATATCGCTAATTTCGATTTCGATTATCGCAAATACTTTAACTTTTTTCGTTTTCTCCTAATATGTATTAATAGACAATGTTGTGAGCGTAATAAAGATAAAAAAATATATGTTTGCAAACATTTTATCAACATTTCTGTTTATTTATTTATCTAACTATCGATAATTTACGATTTCCAAGTAATTTCTAGTGAAAAAGTAATAAGCGTGCTCAAGCGAATAAAAAATTTAAAAATAAAGCAACGATTATGACGGGAACGTGTGATGAAAAGGCACAATTAAAACAATTCATGCTGACTAAAAGAATTCAAGATAATTTATTTTCCACTGAAAGTTTATTAATAACGTTATTTGTAAATGATGAAATAGAATCTGAACTATTAAAGTCATCTATTGATACTGTCTGTGATGGGAAGAATATGAGTAGCAAATGAATGCTACATATTTGAAACACATAACTTGTCAATTTTTCGTTCCACCAAAACCCAAATCTTTTTTGAAATACAGATAGAGGGAGTTCCAAAGTGCATCAGATCTAGAGCAGTGACGGCCCAACACATACATATATGGATTTTGTAACGAATGGAGTTAACCAAGCTAAATTGATTTTTGATCCAGATATAAAAACTATGTGCTTAAATTTTGATTCTGAGACGTGGAAATGGTCTACTCGCATTGAGTCTCGCATACAGACGTTTAGTGACATTTAGCGGCCACATCATATCGCCTACGAAAAACTAAGGAGTGGCAAAAGGAAAGTAATGTGAGTAGAGGAGATAAAAAGATGAAAATGATGACGGATCAGGCATACTTTCCATAAGAACAACAAAAGTATTGCATAGCCGGAAACATTAAGATTCTCGCGGTACTGGTGTCTCAGACAAAATGTTGAAACCGTTGAAAGCGAACCTAAATATACAAATTACACCTGGAATCATATATTCGCTGAAAAATTAAAGAGATGAGGATTGTAGTAGTTGTAAACTAAATTAAAAATCCAAACTATTTCAAGAGCCAACAAGTATTCTAAGAATAAATCGAAATACACAAAAAAGTTCACAAATTTGACATTATTTTAGTTTTAAAATTTTAGTTTTCTTTCAATATCTCTATTCAGTGAAGATATTTGGAATCATATCTGTAATTCAGGTTTACGATTTTAAATATTAGTAGCTTATATAGGATATTGAAAGATTAAGAACTATCACTAAGATCACTGATGAGGAATCGTGGCGGATTCCGAAACGGCCGTCTGATTTGCCCGTCTCTGTATACATTGTTGTTGTGATGACTACATATATACGTTCCTTAAGCTTGTTATACATTACCTAAATTAACTAAAAACATGGAACAGTAGTCACGACTTTGAAAATTAACAACTAGATTTAATTTTCATTGTCTACAAAAAACATAATGAATATTCCATGATATTTTCTCAATTTTAAATTGCTGTTGTTGGTTTTCATTAAGTTCTGTTCATGATGGCAATATGCGTCAATCCACAGTTAATCAATTCAGAGGACTGTATTCAGTAGCGCCAAAATCCCTGCTGAAATATTATGAGCTAACTAGTTAACACAAAAATAAACAAATATAGGTCTCGCAGTTGCACCGATTCATATATTTCGGTGAGGGGGAAATAATACAAATCAAGGAAAAATGTAACCGTTGTTATTTTCATTTAAGGGGAAGCCTCATATAAAATGACATTTTTTTTGCTTCTTTTATTGCTTAAAAAATCCATTTACTAGCTGAAAAAAGTATCCCAAAAGTTTTAAGTTCAAAAGAAAGTTCCAAAGGTCCTTAAGAAGTCACTAAATGGGCATAGCCGGGTTTCCATGTCAGAAATGCCCCCAAACCGAATCAAGTTTCGCATGGACCCTTTTGAAGCACTTGATTTAAGAATGATTTGGCTAAATTTTCAGACCATTATCTGCAATTTTTAATGAGTAATGGCAGATTTTGTAAGTTTCGTTTTTCAGCTTAACTAGTCATACGAAAAATCTGAAAAAATTCACAGTGATTTGTTCATTTCGAGACATTTTCTAACGCGAAATTCGCAATGAAAAAAATTGCGAAACTTTTTACATGCGATTTTTTTATACTAAAAATGGGTTTACTACTCTGATTTTTCTTATGTAAATAAGTCTCTTCCGAATACTCATACTCCAATTTTTTCAGATTTTTGCAAATTTGATTCCATTGATTCACGCTACCAACTAACAGAAGAAAGCAAATATTTTTTGTCGCGCAGTGATGCGTAGCCATGCACTTTTTTTTTTGTTGGAACAGGCAAAAGAAGTATTCAAGAATACAGCACTCAGACAAGCTTTACGTCCATTGTACTATATGCTGTGTTCCCTTTTGCTATTCTTTAAATCTACCAGATTTATTAATAAATCTTAGCAGATCCTGCGGTGTAAGAGAGCTCAGGTGTTCGTCTCCCAACACTCCAGTACCAAATATGCTTACTCTGATCTGGCCGAAAGCGGGGCTGACACTAAGAAAGTGGTCCGCCGTTTCTTCACATTCTTCCTCCAAACCACAGCAAGCACAGAAGGCACTAGCTCTCAGGCCAATCATATGCAAATGTTTGGCCCAAGAGAAATGACCTATATATAATTCCACCAGCTGCCTGCAGCTCTTTCTGTTAAGTGATAACAGAAAGTCTGTTAGACGCTTCGAGATAACAGGTAACATAGTCTTTGTCTGCCTAAAGCCCCTCAGGTCCTCCCATTTACGATTGTGGGTCAAGTCGACCCACTCATTTATGGTGGTCTTGATGGCTGTAGACGACAAAGAGAGTACAGGTTCTGGGCCCAGGAAACCAGTTCCCGAACCCTTTCTGGCCAGAAGGTCAGCCGATTCATTTCCTGAAATTCCTGAGTGTCCAGGAACCCATATCAACAGCAGGCTATTGCGTTTTCCAACACAATCAAGCCTGGATTTGCAATGCATAACCAGTTTAGATGTGGTTAGAGGATTAAGCAAGGATTTAAGCGCAGCCTGACTGTCACTAAATACACAGATATTCCTTTCTCTCCAACTATTATCAATAACATGGTCTATTGCCTTGATGACTGCAAAAATTTCTGCTTGAAGAAACTTGGTGTTATACAAAGAAAGGTGGGCTTCACGTCTGTGGCCAACTAAGATTCACTAAGAATGTATTAGTGACCTTTGAGAATTGACGTGGTGCAGGAGCCTCAAAAGAGTATGCAAAAGATTAATTTAACTAAATCCACCACCAGTTAATTACAACTGCTGAAGGACAAATCATTCTTGGAAATCATCCCACCACCAGAATTGCATCTAATGCTTGGTGTAATTAATTCAGTTTTTATGCATATGTTGAAAGAGTTTGAGACTGAATCTCATGCCTGGACAGAAGCTTGTTACTCTCGACGTGAAATCACACACGCGGGTCCCACCTTCAAACAAAGTTGCTGCAAATCATCCTGATTATCCCAAAAAGCTTTTGCGTGCTGTATGTAGTTATAACAGACTACATGTTTGAAAATATTAAGGAGTGAGATTGTAAAAATCTTAACACACGTTTTACCTCATAATTTTGTTTGGGTATAAAATTTAAAAGTATCTTTGATCTAGTTATCTTTGAAAAATATGTCAATTGTTATTTTTAATGGCAAACATGTTGAGTGAAGAAAAAGAAGTGCGTTTTAAAATTATTACAAATTTTCAAAAAAATCCAAATTGGTCCTACAAAAAATTGGCCAAAGAATTCAAAGTCTGCCGTCAAACTGTTTCCAATGTTATTAAACAGTTTCAGGAGAATTTGACCATCGATAGGAAACCTGGTTCGGCAAGAAAACAGGGACCACATGATATTGGGAAAGCCAAGAAATAAGAAAACATATTGAAAAGATCTCCAAACTCATCTGGTAGAAAAGCTGCCCGGTTAGCCCAGTGATCTGACTATTTGGGGCGAAAAGTTGTAGCTAATGCAGATTTGAAAACATACAAAGTCCAAAAAGTTCCAGACAGAAATGCTGCAAAAAATGTAGACGTCAAAAGTAGGACTCGGAAATTAAATTCGGATTTCATACAAAAATATTCATGTTGTATAATGGACGGCTAAACCTATGTACTGGCAGATTTTACGCAGCTTCCGGGTCAAAATTTTTATGTTGCTGAGTCAGAGCTCGAAGAAATGTCGAAGAACAATTTAGAATCCAAAAGCAGACAAAATTTCCTAAAAAATTCCTGGTATGGCAAGCTATAAGCAGTTGCGCAACGGCAAAAGAAACAAGTCATTTGTTACAGTGGGCTCTATAAATACCGAAATATACATCAAAGAATATTTGAAAAAAAGACTTCTTCCTTTCATAAGAGAGCACAATGTGTCCACATATTTTTGACCCGATTTGGCATCATGTCACTACGGCAAGAAAGCTCTGGAGTGATACCAAAGTAAAAACATAGTTTTTGTACCAAGAGAGGCCAATCCTCCAAATTGTCCGGAGCTAAGACCAGTGGAGAGATATTGGGCTCTTGTGAAAAGAAACTTAAAGAGCACAAAAAAGGTGTCCCCAAATATCGAAGATTCTAAAAGGAGATGGGCAAACTGTTCCAAAAAGGTGTCTGAAACAACTATCAAATCTCTAATGGAAGGCTTACCAAAAAAGGTCCACGAGTTCATAAATAGTGGTTAGAACTATAAAAGTTATATTTTTGTGTAATTCGTAAAATATTATCAATTAAATAAAAAAAACTAAATCAAAACTCTAAGATCAACCGTTGGAAAATTATTGAATTTTATATATATTAAGATTTTTTCGATCTCACTCCTTATTATGTAGGTATATATTGATCTAAAATAAATATAATTATTTCCTTACGTTTTTATGTCATCTTAATTTCAGTTATTTCTCACGGATCGTAAAATAGGGCAGAAGTAGTGTAGCCGTCCGCTGAAATTTTTACGCAGTGAAAATGACGAAATTTAACATATCAATATCGTCTTCTTGGAAATCTCTACACATTTCGAATACAGGAATATTCAAAGTCACTTTTCTCAAAAAGCCCTCCGTGAGTTTTTTTAGTTTTTAGATTTTTATGATCAGGGAACACTATTGATTCAAAATCAGAAAGAAAATTTCAAGTGCAAGAACTTTTAATTTAAATCAAGTTCAGGGGTACCATGTCAATTCTCTCGTTCTTACTATGAAAGAATTTCTAATCAATATAAAAACAGAATTAACTGTGTTAATTGTTTTTTGCTTTCGTGTAATAGGTTTTTTTGATTTTTATAATACTTGATTGAGGGGAAGCGCAATTTGACGATCTGCGACATGAATTTCTCTACTTACTATGTGATGCCAGCCATTCATTATAATCCAAGCCAGCTGGAAGATCAACTAAGGCTTTGAGATCGGCTTCAGGTAATTTACGTTCTAGAACGCTCTCTTCCAAATATAATTTTGTATCTGTTGAATTTTGATCGCCATCTCGCTCTTTGCGACGAGCTTTTCTATAATGATAAGAAAATCGAAAAGTAACAATTAGATAAATGAAATATAGAAAATAAAGACAAAGTTTTATTTTATTTTAATGACATTAATCTATAAATTTTTTTTAACCAACTCAAAGTGCTTTGTTCTTTATAATAATACAAAGCAGCAATAATTGCAGAATGCATGAGGAAATTTCCATTTTCATTGAAAAGGTTTATGCAGTTTCCTTTTTAGATGCCTTCATTATATCAACGCCCTGCTCACTTATGTTATTTAATCATAAATATTCTGATTAGTCATTCAACACAATATAGTTACACATACGACTAGTAGTACAAGTAGTATAGGATTGTTCAAACAACTCACCCTCCGGCTACACACAATATCGTATCCACTGAATCTGATGCATATCTATAGAGTGTGCCTAATGTTTCACCAATTTTGCTTGGTATTTCGGTAACTTGCCACATAAAACGCGCTGTCTTCAAGAGGCATTTAATCACAAATGAACTGGTTGATGAATTTTTTGAATTTGATTCAATCTCTTTCATTTCATTTGTAATACACGAAAAAAAAAAAATATATAAATAAATATCTAAGGTTTGGTGGTTGGATTTTCTTTGGCGGTTTTCCCTTATCACAATGGATTACAATTATATTTTTTAGCAATATTTTTTGTTTTTTTTTATAACAGTTTTTAATACTTTCTTAATACTTTTTCTTTGTCACATTATATGCGTATCTTTAAAAAATAAAATCGTGAGCTTTTGTTTTTTTTTTTTCTTTTTTTTTTTTTTGCGTATAATTAATTAATAATTCTTTGATGTTTTATGTTTGAGGTATGATAGTACACTAGTACTCTAGGCGAAAAAACAAAAAAAAAAAAACAACAAAAGAAATTCTTATCAACAAAGTAGTAGGTGATATTAGCAAATAGTACCAGTAGTTAGCAGTTAATATCGCATACTAAAGCATTTTTTATATACTAAAACCCCATCGAGCAAGCTAAAGAATAAGCCAAACAATAATAATCAAAAGCAGAGCGACCAAGTAAACAACGACCAGCAGCAACAAGAAGCAAACCAGCGAACCACATACATACGTACGTACAACAGAAGAGACCCGAGACTAATACTATCCAACAATTTAACTTTAGTAGTAATTATTGTTATCATACTTTAGGTACACATGAGTACGAGTGACTTTCGTTGCGTGGAATAAGGTATAGTTACAAAATTCTGACACTTTGCTTGATATTGACCACTAATATATATAAACGAATATTTTTTGTGTGGATTTTCCTTAGGCAAGTCAATCTTTGGTAGAATAAGGAAGGCCTCCAGCAGGGCCGTAGCCAGAAATTTTTTTCGGGGGGGGGGGGGGGAGGGGGGGGGTTTCGGGGGTAGCAGGGTTTCATTCGAAGAAAATATTCATAAATAATTTTTAACAAACTATCAGACTAAGGACAAAAACAGATAAATATCTTAAAACTTTAGGAAAAATTTTCCAATTTTTTTTAATCCTAACCTCAAAAAAATGGCCGTAAGTGACAAAAAATTCGCAGAATGATCAAATTAAATTTTTTCAAATAAATATTATTCAATATGCATTCTAATGCATTTTTTTTTTATCGTGAAGGACATAATTTCGTTAACTCATTGATTTCCCACTACTGATGATGTACCCAACCTCAAAAAAATTACCAAAAATAGTAGAGGCTTATTTTTTTCAAATGATCATCATTGGGAATTCGGACCATTATCAATGATAAGGAACCCGGATGAGGTTGGCTTATATTCCCATTACATTACATTTTAAGATTTTCTCCTAAAACTGCATGGGTTTTGCTAATAAGATGGTTCCTAGTTTTTGCGAAAGAATTTTTCACGTTGAACACGAATCTGAGGTCAGAAACTTCCCATCACGTCATGTTTTAGGAAAAAAATGGGGAGCAAGCAAGTCTAATTTTACAAGGATCCGATAATTTTTTCTATTTTTTATTAATTTTTAAACTTTTCAAACTGATTCAGGACGGAACTTTAAATGAAAACAGTTACTGACCTAGAAAAACTATGAATGCAGGAGTGCTCAGTATCACCTTCTCTTTTTGAATCCGTAATCAAACTTCATGTCGAAAAAAACAAATCGGATTTGATCGCATGGTGTAACTAAGATTTCAAATCTATTTTTTATATTCGACTTTTTAGAAAAAACATCGATGGAAGTAAAAAATATCGTTAAATAGATTTTGTTTTGACTTTTTTTCCATCCATTGGCAATTAATCTCGGAGGGGGAGGAGGAGGGGAGGGGTCAGAACCCCCAAACTCCCTCCCCCCCAAATACGGCCTTGGTCTCCAGCATCAAACTAAATATTCAGTTTATGTTTTGTGTTCTACATAATTAAATGGGTTTTGAGATCTGATACACTGGAACGTCACAGCTGATTATCTATTATTACAGATTTAGAAAGTTACAAATCAGTTTGTGTTAGGCTATAAACTAATTATAATTTGTAGTGGTGACCAAAAGAACCACTTTTCCTAGAGTATATATTTTTGTTGCCCGTAATGAAGAAAGTACGAGTTGATGGTTTTTAGTTTGGTCTGTGATGTTGTCTGACTAGATCCTCACAGAAATCATATGCCAAACAGAATCTAGGAACATCAAGGGGGGAAGGGGTTGGAGATAAAATCCCTATTTTCCTGATAAAAATCTCAATTGTATTATCATTACTTCAAAATTAACATTTGCAGGAAAGAAAAATATAAACTCTCTCCTTGGGTATTCTCTGTATTAGCTTGTGTTCAATGCAGTGGTGTTAATTAAAACTTTACAGCTCGAATACCGGCTCTCTGAAAATATTTCTAAAAAACAAAAATATCCTCAAGTTCAGGAAACTTTGTTTATCTGCAGTTCCATTTAAAAAACGTTTTATAAAGTTTATTTTGTACGTACAAACACAATAAGTAATGAAAATACTCAAAATCTGGGAAAGATCTTACGATCCCTAGCGTACACTTACACACAAAATTTAATTTACTCTAAAGTCACTTAGGCATACAAAATTGTCTTTAAGAGAATTTTATAATATGGTCTGAAATTGAATTAAAAAAAAAGAACCTGCTTTTTGCTGGTTTCTTGATTTTTTTTACCAGCTTTCGGCTCTTCAGCTAATTTATTGGCCGGTTCAGTTTCTTTTCGGCTAATTGGCAACAGTATCAAAGACTTCTGCTTAGACTGCTCTTAGACGATGAGATTTGTCTCGTGCAACTTGAAAAAATGTACGGAAGAGGGGAGAAACGACAGGAGGATAGACAAAATCGCACCGGCAGCATTTTGATTAAATTTTTTATAGTTGCTTCTTTTACATTTTCGTAGTTCAATGTTTTTCCATAGCGATGAAAACTATAATAGCGAAAGTTTCATGCAACTTATCTCACTGTGTAAGAGCTACATGAACTTTAAAAGGGAACGCAAAAAATCTCATGAGATTAATCTCACCGTTTAAGAGCTGACTTACGAGTATAATAATCGGCATTACTGTTCTAAATTCAAAAGTTTATATGCTTACAAATTAGATGTTAGTGATTGCAAGCAAAAAGCTTTGAGCTTTAAAGTTTCAGTTGACATTACTGGTGTAGAACAGTGACGGTCATACTTCAAAACGATTTTGCATGAAAAATGTGTGCGAAAAAAAGAGATAGCAATAACTGAATAGGTTTCTGGAAGCACAACAAGTCTATATGAAAAAGCTTTAAGAGCTTTTTTACACTAAAGTGCGTGTCTACTCATCGATCTTAAGTAATGTAGACAATTTTATTGTTTACTATCGAAAATTTCTTATCATTCTGTCCTTTTCTGAACTCCTTTACTTTCCAAAATATTATTCGATGCTAGGATGTTATAGGAAAGTTATAGAATATCTGGAGAGTGATCGCTTATACAGTTTTTTAAAATCTTGAAATTTTTCAAGATTAGCAAGACACACAACACAAATATATTTATTTTTAAGGTACAACTCAAGTTTAGTACTGTTCAAGACGAATGCCCTTTTAATTTCTTTATAGATTGTATTCTGGAAAAGAGGTCAAAATTAGTTTTGTTGACCTAAAGCTAGAAGCTTTGAGTTTTTACATTTTATATATTGTATTAAAAATATTAAATGTGAATTATTAAAGTCAAACTTTCGCTGTAATGAAGTGCATAGTTTTTCATTAATGAAAATATTTTCTTAAAATGAACTAACGAGATCGACTACAGGTCTTTCAACCAAATTCGACACAACGAACGTTTGCTAATAGCAAATAATTTGCATCGTTGTCTCGTCGATATTTGTGGATTTTTTCGGACGTCCTCGGCCACAGCTGCGATATTCTCGGTTAAACGAGTAACACAGAGCTGCCAACTTCTTGCAATATTGTGGACCCAGTTTGCACGAGACGCCCAACCAAACACTTAATTGTTCGCGCACATGACGCAAGACGTCGAGGAAATTAACGACGAAATGCACGCTGCGTTAAAACAACAGACCGGAAATTGGTCAAATAAGCAGTAACAATAATTCAAATAATTATTTTTTCTGTCCGTTACATTAATGTCACAGCACACTGACATTTGCGAAAATTATGGCACATTCACTTTTTGGCATTATTTTTGCCCTACCTTGCATGTATGTAGAATACATTTTTAATAACCAAAAAAAAACAAGAAACTCTCACAGATTTGATATCTTAAACAGACCAATAACGTAAGCATTGTTCTTGGGGTACTTTCCAAAATAAAAATTCTAAAAAATAAAAACTTCAGATATTAAGCTATAAATAAAATCAGAATTTATTAACCCATTACCAACCGCTATTAAATCGCTTGGTAAAAATCAATGTAACTTTGTACTGGTGTGATAAAAATGTTCAATTTTAAAATTTTGTTTTCTTTAGGTTTGGCCAGAAGGAGGAGGTCGTGTTTTTTACCACCACCTGGATACCAGTGCTTTTCGCGCTACCCTTGTCGCAGCAAACAAACCACGAGAATGCGTTTGTTATTTTTGCTGTAAATTATAATTGTAATACAAGTTTAACACATTTTTTGTGAATACAAGAATCTTCCATCTAAGCTTCGTACCGCAAATTTTGAGAGTTTTTTAAGTACCGTTTTTGAACAATATTGCCTACAGGCTAAAGAAATGATAAAAGTATTATAGTTTGAGAATAAGTTTGCTTATCAAAAAGTATGGGGTGGGTCCTAAAACCTCAAAACACCCTCCAACCCCTTATTCTTGGAAAAATTATCCTACAAGGTATGAACAGTACAAAGGAATTATAAAAAAAAAAAAAAAAATTTTCAAGGGGTAATTTTTTAAAAAATGTTGGACCTAGGTAATTTTGACCTTGGGTGACCCCAACTATTTTTCGATGTGGAATATTTTTTAGCGAAATCTAATGATAGGTCTCGCGATTGTTTACCCTGTATAGCCATATATCGAATAGAGGCTTAATATAACACTCCAAAGGGCGGGTAAGCAGGGTTAGTGGAGTGTTTCTGTCTCAGTAATTTTTTCTTCCCTTCCATAATAAACAACTTTCTCTTAGCTATGAGACATGTATAAAGTAAAATGAAAAAAATTTTAAATTGGTCCCACGTATACCAAAATTAGGGGTTTCGACCCCCTTGCCGGGGATCTCATTCGTGATAGAGAAAATCTGAGTACAAGGCCAGATTCAGCGACCCAAAATTACCCTTAAAAAGTTACCCATTCGACATTTGAAATTTACTGTGTAATTATAAAAATTCCAAGTGCCTTGAACATTCCATAAAAATCAAATTCCGGAGCCTCGAAATTCATTCTAGTGGAAGAACTTTTTGTTCGTAATGACAAAAGGAATTTTAATTTCGACGGAGCGGTATCGAAAAATTTAATCCATACAAATCGTCCCGGTCTAATGTATGTATAGTAAATACATGTATTGTAAATACGAGTCAACGTACGGTATTCTATTGTAGGCTATGCTGACACTTTCTGTTAGTGTAATGCAAGTAATGTTTGCTAAATGTTAAGTCCAACCGCATTATTTATTCACATGTAAGTTGAAACTTTCTTCGTTGTAGTCATGTTCTTTCAATTCTTACTTTCTCTCTCATGCTCTTTTTATTTTGCTCTCAAAGCTTTAATTAGGATCTTCGGAAAATCACACTTAAATTTAAGCTGCGACATTGGTCTGTTGTGCTATAAAAAAAGAACTGCTTGGGGCGAGATAAAGAGAGAGAGAGAGTGTTAAAGTAAAAAGCTCTCGCAAGTACTCATGTACTCAGCACCATCTTTTTATCATTTTCAGACTTTTAAGTATTGCATATTATGAAGAAATCGATGACGATATTAGAAGATTTTACCTTACAGTATTTCCCTATATATGCATGTATGAACATGGTCTTGAAAACCTTCAGGTCTATGTGTGTGTCTATGGAATGAGCATTTATAGACTTTAGCGTCCCTTTTTGCCTATACATACAAAAAATAAATAAATTATTAATACTTTTATCATATCAGCAAAAGCTTTTGACTATATTTTAATACTTTGTTGTTCTTGTTTTTTTTTTGGAAATCAGTAAACAAATTTTTCCTTTTTCAGTTTTGGGTATTCGCGAACTATTTTATATTTTTTGTGTAAATGAATTTTTGATACTAATATGAAAAAATGAAAGATAAATTTTTAGAGACACGGTATAAAAACCAAAGTAAACTAAAAGTAATAAGGGCAAAAGGGTAAAGAAGAGGCATGGCATATTATGCTCAAACCATAACATTTCAAAATACAAACAAAAATTAACGAACCGTGTTGACAACAAAATTTCATAGCTGATAAGAACTCGTGGCTTTTACGTTTGTTTTCATGTAAAGGAAAGATAAAGTTGTATGGATAGAATGGCAAGGGGGAAGGAGTTGCGTTAGGGTGGATGGTGGGAATGAGCAAATACATAGACTTAAAATTATTATGTTATCGTATATCGCAGAATACAAGTATTGCGCGATAAATGTTATTCGCTCAGGCTCATGAATGAAATGTGGAATAGAATTTAAATATTTTTAGAGAAAAATTACGCTATGATTGTATTTCATTATTGCGAGACTACAATTGCGGATAAATAAATGCAGGTTGACAAATACATGTGCGTGCTTTTATATATGTGTATGCCGGTGTATTTGTGTGCTTGTTTATGTTCGTGTAAACAATGAAGTATTTTTTTTTTTTTAATAATTTTCTTTAACATTTTTTTTTTTTTTTGCTTTGAAATTACACTAAGTAAACATAAACCATCATCATTTAATGTGAGTATCTCTCTTCTTTGGAATAGATACGCAATATAATTTACAGTAGGTTTAATAAGTATGTTTGTATGGGTAGTATCTATATACATACATTTGTATACTTGTCCATGAATGTGACATCATTTGTGTGTTGTAAAAGAAAAACTACAACAACAATACCTGTGTGAATGTCTTTTAGATATCTTTGACTTTGCCCACATCGGTACACACACACACACACACACACCTACTAACACGAATACACGCACTAACACGAATAGAAGCACGCAAGTATGTGTGTGTGTGGGAGTTGAGGGAGTCTTTTGAAGTGTCCCTTATGGAAAAGCAGCAATTTCATTTGGTTTATTTTATTTCTTGCATTTTCTAATTGAATTTTATTTTATTTATTTATGAGAAAAATAAAAATGGGTGTGCGCTATCTGTCCACTAGCGGATACAGAGATTTCACAAGGGAGGGCCTTACAATTTTTTCCCACTAAATTGATTCATGAACAATGAACAAAATGTATGAGATTTTCATCGGCAACTGCAAAAACCCCCTTTCGATCCGCTAGTGGTCTGGTCTATGTAGATAAATAATTGAAACATGGTTTATGATAGTCTTTCTCTTTGTATGAAAACATTTACATATGTGGTGATTCATGCGAAATCGTACGAGTTCAACTAGTTTAAATGATACATTTTGTATTCATACATAAAATTCACTAGCAAAGAAGAACCATTTCGAACCATTTTTTTTCAAAAATTTTTAGGATATATGTACAACCCTTCACGAGTTTTCAGACACCCAGGTGCTTGGTTAATCGGCAACTTTTTCTTGCACTAAGCGCCTTACAATTCTCGTCGCCCTAAAGTGAATACTTCGAATTTCGACTCATCGGCCCCAATTGGCAGAGTCAATTCAAAATCAGTTGCACTCTGTTTATTTCTAAATCAAAAAGAGCAAATTTTGAATTAGTACAGTTATTTCAAAATGAGAAAACGTCACTTTAAAATGAGAAGCTGTCAATTTGAAACCAAAATGTGCCATTTTAAAATCAGAATAGTCAATTGAAAATTTTAAAAATTTAAAATTTTGAGATTAAAATACTAATTTTTGAGTTAGAAAACGCCATTTTAAAAACGGAATAATTATATTAAATTCAGAAAAAGTAATTTTAAAATCAGAATAGCAATTTTTTAATTGAGAGTTGAAGATTTGAAAACGTTATTTTAAGATAAGAATAATATTTTTAAAATCAAAAAGCGTCATTTTGAGGACAGAACAGTTTAGCAAAATTATAAAGCTTAATTTTGAATGCAGAATAGTTATTTTAAAATCAGAGGAGAAACAGAAAATACCATTTCAAAACTTAAAAGATAAATTTTGAAATTAAAAAATGTCGTTTGAAAATCAGAGACCATCAATTTGAAACTAGAAAATATCATTTAAAGTTTAGAAAGCGGGATTTTGAAATCTAAATGAGAAAATGACACAATCAGATTTCGAAATAAACACTCTGATTTGAAAATGACTCATGTCAGTTTTAAAATGGCACTTCCTGATTACAACATGAGAAGAAATTCAACACCTGGAATAACGAGTCTCTTCCGAAATTTAATTACAGTCTCGATCAGGAATGTCGATTTCTAGTATCACAAAAAAAAGTAGAGATTTTTATCTTACTAAAGAGTGAACACACCAAAACTGCACCATTTAGAAATTACTATCAGAAAAAGAATCTAAATGGCTTTGAAGTTCAATTTTTTTATTAGCATACTTTGAGGTTTAAATATAACTAAAATATTAGTTGTTATTTGCTCCATATACAAGTGATCAGACATGCGCCGTCATCTTTTGCCCGAGTGCATCATCGACTTTACGCGACTCCCACAATCACTTGCTTTTGAAGAATTCTTCAATAGCTGTGTTTTATTCGCCACCTAGTTTAACATGTGCGAATAAAACGACCAAGTTGTTAAGTCTCTTCTTCGTTATATTGTTATTCACAATGAAACTGCTCAGCAGTTAGAGGTGAAACATTTTAAGAGATCCCAGTCATTGCGGTTAAATGTTTTTAGTTTAACTCTTTAGAAGAATACCATATTTAACGATGATTTTAACTTATTTTCACAGGTAGCCATTTCGAATCTTTTTCTTTTTTGTTTTTTTGCATACTGTCATGCTTCTTCTTTCACTATTGCTAGTTCATATAGTAATATAGTTAATATAATTTAAGTTGAACTACTTGTTAAGTATACATAGCAGCTATAATAATACGTGTTATCTTTGCGGCTTTGTTGTTGTTTTCCCTTACAATTATCGCTGCTAGTTATACATAACTAGAAGCAAGCGGCGAATAAAACGCAACAAATATCGTTTATCAGTTCATCTGTCTTCGTCAATATTCCTTTAATCCTTTCGGTATTTTGATGCCATATGGCATCATTCACTTTAATCTGGCATAAAACAGGTGTAATAAAAATTTTACTACTAGCATTATATATATTCGATACTGTTAAGTATTTTTCATGGTTTTGGATTGCCGAATATTTTAAATTTCCGCTTATGCTATTTTTTTAAATGGTTTTTGTCTTTGAAGTCAAGTCAAAAATCTATGCGCAAAAATTGATTAACAAAACTGGTTGCATTATTTTGGTAAAAAAGTTAATAATTTATTTCTAAGTGGAAATATAACTTTCCAGCTATGTTTGCAAAAGATAAAAGAATATAAAAATCTAAAAATGTAAGAAAAAATATTAACCCTTTTTTGTCTATAGCTTCAGAAGTGCAAGTTTTCAAACTTTAATAAAGAACAAACAAGGATACGCAGAGGTGTGAAAATATTTTATATCTGATGTAGAAGTCCTAAGTAATCATGAATTTCATGCAAAAGTTATCTATCGACCCCAATTAAAAAGATGTACTGAAAGGGTTAACTATTGACCAATATTCCTCAATAGAACGTAGCTCTGGGCTGTTGGGTGGATTGTAGTCGCGAGGTACACAGCAATGTGTCCTTGGCATAGCTTGCCAGGTGCGGCCAGAACAGTAGCTTGGTCCCATGTCTCTTAATAAATGGCAGAAGATGCTTTTTGAGGCATTCATCCCGATAAATTTCAGCGTTCCTTGTCCCGGATGTGATAAAAGGGCAGCTTTTGCGGCCACAGGAGCAAATGGCTTGCCAAATCATGTATGTTTGGAAACTTGCAATTCATTTTCAATTTACAGCTTCAAGCCGCCAAGATGCCCCTGAATCTTGACGACTTGTAGCAGTACAAAAATATTGTCCAGCAATATAAGTATTTGAAATTCTGAATGCAGTAGGTTTTGTCGTCTCTGATAATGCATTCGTATTTTGTGATTTGGGATTCATACAATTTGCGGCTTCGGGATTCTGCTGTAACATTCTGCTTTGGATTTCGTTCTAGTGCTGTTTGAGCTTTAAAACTTCTCAACGAAGCTTGCCGCTTTACTTTTTGTACGAAGGACTGCGAATTACGTACGGATTTTTCAACAGAACGCATTGAACTGATGAGCTTCCGAGAACTGTTTTTAACACTTTGATCATGCGCACCTAAACTACTAGGATTTCTAGTAACTGTCAGACCTTCACTGTACTAATTTAAAACTCTGAAAACTGACGAGTAGTGCAATTTTACGTCTTTCGGAATTTTCGCGCTAAGTCCGTATTTTTTATAAATTCGTATGAAATAATTTATCTCGCTTCTAACTCGGTTGCCATTTTTAACGAAACTAAAAATCAAATTCAAATGAAATTTCTCATGCATGAAAGTAAGGTCATGGCCTACTCTCGTGGTATTTGAATTTCAATAATTAAAATTTTTTTTTTAGTATGTTTTGAGTTTCCCAAAGTGTCGCAAATTTAGTGCGTTCACCCTTAAATGAGATTTAATTGCTCACTTTTGGAATAGCTATCACTAACTCAAAATACGGACCAACCTACTTCAGTCGAATCATTTGAGTTCCTCATTTGTAGAGAATTTATTTCAAATAAAAAATGAATAATCAAAACTTCAAATCATTTCATAAAATCTTAATAGGTAACTGACCTGTTTGGTAATTTTTAAATAAAATAAATTCAATGGAATTTTCATGGAATATAGAATAAAAATCTTTAAATCTAAAACTGAAAACTAAAAAATTATTTAAGTGTTTTATGTATAACCATGTGGTAAACATTAAAAAGTCGACAAAATTAGCTTTTTATTGTTGTATATAAACAAGTAAAAAAAAAAAATTCTTAAAACGGAAATCAATAGAGCGGAATTATCAATTTAATTCTTATACATAAATAATACGATTAAATCTCAATAATCAATTTAAAATAAGCAAAAACGAACACAAAAAAAAAAAAACATTGCAAAACCATTTAAATTGATACACAACAACCAAATGGCAAAAAATCGAATAAAAGACAAATATTCCAAAAATATTTACTATATTTGTAGTATAGTAGAGCAGACAAACAGACAGCCAGTCAGACCACACCACACCAAACAATCATCAAGATCAATTAGGAGTAAAATCGAATACACAACAAAACAGCAAATAAAAGAACAAATTTGTCTTATTTTTTTTACGAAATAATTGAGAGAGAGAATGAGGCAAGCAAGCAAAAAAAAAAAAAAAAATTTGGCAAAAATCACAAAAACATGAAATCTGTTTTTTGTTAAAAGCTTTAGCTTTTTTTCCAGACTAAACCAAACCAAACCAAAAAAAAAGAGCCAAAATAAATGAAGAAAATCAGCAAACACAATAATTAACAATTTTTGGAGGAAAACAAAATGAGGAAACGAAAGAACACTTCAATGACGAAATATTAGTGCAATTAGGAGTAATAACAACAACAAAGTATATGGGTACCTAAAGAAAACAACAACAATTACAACAAAGAAATGTATCTATTATCAATATTACACATGAGAATATCTGTCTGTCTATCTATCTAAATTGTATGTGTATTTATTATTATGTACTTATTCCCTTAACAGTGATGGGGAGAAAAAAAGCATACCAAACACACACCCGAAATAAATTCAAAGTTGGCTATGGAAGTTGGAGAGATACTCTACATTTGTTACTGAGCTAAAAACCAGAGACCGGACTGACTAAGATTAAACAAGACAGGCATGGTGCTTTTGAAAACTCTTCTAGATGAGATCCATATTTAAAAAAAAAAAAAATCACAGTAACTGTTTTATGTAAATTAATGTATGAAATTTTTGTTGTACCGTGTAATAAGCATTATCGATATTTTTATTTGATAATTATATTTTTAACATTATTGGAAAATTCAGTTTCAGTTTAATCCAAAATATACCGAAGTTCGGATTCAGGTTTGGTTTCTTTTCTAAAAATTCATGAACTAAGTAGATGCAAAATGGTACAATTTTTTCACTTTTAAAACAAATTGACATCTTTAATTTTGGCGCTGACTTCTGCCGCTCGGATTTAATGGGTGGATTAGCACCTTCTCGGTTCCATTCCTCAACTGTTGCTTGGTTTCTGGGTCGTACTTGAAAAACCAAGCTTCATCAGCTATTACAATTTTATTGAAGGTGCCAGGACTCTTCATTTCTTCACTTCTTTTTGAAGAAAATATTGGGTAAAATGTACACGCGCCTTCTTCGAGTAACGAAGAAGATCTAACCATAGCACTCAATAGCCATACTTACGTCATCAGTGGAAGATTTTTGGCGACCTTCAAGAGATTCGTCCTCTACAGAAAAAAGTCCGGTCTGGAATATCCAAAACCACTTAGAGACGGTCACAAGTGATGGTGCATTTTCTTCATATGCTATTTAGTACTCATTAAATATTTCCACAGGCTTGAGCTTACGCTGAAATCCGTAAACCGAATTGGCAAACCGAATCTCTTGCTATGATGGCGGTGGAATTTCGACCGACTCTTTCTAAATAGCTTTGCGTTTTCTTGCCTCCATGTTCACTGATTGCAGTGAAACTTAAAATGAAATATCGTAATACTATGCCAAATCATCTGACATTTCTTGATATGTCAAAAATTTATTCAGTGTTGCCAACTAAACGAGCTATTGTTAGTCCTCTCGTATAATATTGATTCGAAACATATAAAAAATTAGCCATAGATTGAACTTTCTTCATCAAAATTAGAAAGATTTTGAAAGATAAATTCATATTTAGTGATATGAAAACCTCTGGAGTAGGGTTAAGGGTAGATTGTCATCGTGGGTTTGATACCCCGCTAAGACGAAAAATCACAAAATTGAAAATATAAACTTTTCTTTACAGTATAAAGAGAGTTTCCCAAACAGAGGCTTGAACATATGTTTCAGTGAAATGTTTACAAACGTGGTTAGTTCCGAGCACAACGCACAATCAGGTCTATTAAAACTTGTCACATACATTATTAGATCACTATCCAGAGGGAGGCTAAGAGAAGGCTGTGGGACGACTTGAGATGAAAGAACGTAGAGTGCCATCGGAGTAGTATCACTTTTTCTGAGCATTTTAAAGTTTCTCAGGTTAGGTTAGGATAAAAGTAGTGGCGAATGCTTCAGATAAACTGGAAAGGTCCGTAGTGTTACCTAAGCTCTATAGAATCAATGAGAACTCTGAGAGAATAGCCTTTAATACTATTTCCAGTTTGAAAGTGTTTCAAAAAAAATAGACCCCGAAATGTTTTCAAAGACAATATTTTAAACTCTGAAGAAGAATTTATGCTTTTCCATCTGCTTTTTGAGGAGGTAAAAAGGCGTTTATTGAAAGTTGATCAATGGAAACTGAGTGATGGTGAGATTTTAGAGGAGTGGTTTTGGTCCTGCAAGCTCCTTCGCCCCCACATTTTTAATATACTAGAGCCAGCAGAGTTAAAGTTTAATTATGTGACAAAAGTCGTAATGGCTTTAAAAAGATTTTAAAGACTTTATAGATTCATTTTCTAATACTTTCCGATCAACCTGAATAAATACTTATTCACAGATCATTTGCACTGGCCAATGAGAATTTGAAAAGCCTTCATATATTGTATCTAATGCAATTTCAGTAACTTCAAGGGACTTAAAATACCAATTGACTCCAAGTGCCTACATATGACTTTAAGTGACTCCTCCATGTGTATTCAAGGGACTCAAAGTGACTTCAAGTGATTTCAAGTGACTCCAAGTGACTTCAAGTGACATCAAGTGACTTCAAAGCAGTCATTATTTTGAAGTTATAAGATTTGTATTCCCATGACTTCGAAAAAAGATTTAAGTGACTCCAAGTGACTTTAAGTGACTTCAATTGACTTCAAGTGACTCCAAGTGATTTCAAAGCAGTCATGATTTTGAAGTCATGGGAATGCAAATCTTATGACGAAAAAAGATTCAAGTGACCCCAAGTGACTTTAAGTGACTTCAATTGACTTTAAGTGACTTCAAGTGACTCCAAGTGATTTCAAAGCAGTCATGATTTTGTAGTCATAAGATTTGCATTCCCATGATTTCGAAAAAAGATTCAAGTGACTCCAAGTGACTTCAAGTGGCTCGAAGTGACTTCAAGTGACTCCAAGTGACTTCAAGTGACTCCAAGTGACTTCAAATGACTTCAAGTGACTCCAAGTGACTTCAGAGCAGTCATGATTTTGAAGTCATAAGATTTGCATTCCTATGACTTCGAAAAAATGATTCAAATGACTCCAAGTGATTTCAAAACAGTCATGATTTTGAAGTCATAAGATTTGCATTCCCATGATTTCGAAAAAAGATTCAAGTTACTCCAAGTGACTTCAAGTGACTCCAAGTGACTTCAAGTGACTCCAAGTAACTTTAAGTGACTTCAAGTGACTCCAAGTGATTTCAAAGCAGTCATGATTTTGAAGTCATAAGATTTGCATTCCCATGACTTCGAAAAAAGATTCAAGTGACTCCAATTGACTTCAAGTGACTTTAAGTGACTTTAATTGACTTCAAGTGACTAAGTGACTACAAGTGTATTCAAGTGACTCCAAGTGATTTCAAAGCAGTCATGATTTTGAAGTCATAAGATTTGCATTCCCATGATTTCGAAAAAAGATTCAAGTGACTCAAAGTGACTTCAAGTGACTCCAAGTGATTTCAAAGCAGTCATGATTTTGAAGTCATAAGATTTGCATTTCCATGATTTCGAAAAAAGATTGCATTCCAAAAGGAACTTTTCTAATTGAATTACGAATCGGTGATTCCAAAAAAGGCTTTTAACTGCATTTTTTAGTATGGAGTAAAATATATTATACATACAATAGCTGCAATCGAAAATTATTATTTGTTTGTGAATCATACTCTCAATTGATTGCATTCCTTTACAGCTCTGATAGAAATATATTCGAAATTATCTAAGAGCATATATTGTAACTATGAGATATATCGAGACTTATTCATTGAGATACAAAGCTTTCTTAAGTTTTTATTGGACATTTCTTCCAGATTTTCTATTCGATTTTAATGGTTGAATTTTTTCAATTTAGTTCAGAAGGGATTAGAACATTTACAAATGAGATTTTAATGGTTGCCTTAATCTTCAAGTCGTTATAACTGCTACAGAAAGAAGAGTTAGTTAGTTAGTTAGCTAGTTCCCAATTGACTAATTCAATTTCCAATTTATGAAACCAAATTGCTATGACAGTGCCGACTATTGTCTTTAAACTCTTCCATTTTGCCATTTTGAAGTGTTACAAAAACCATGAACCAACCAAATTAAATATGCATATACCTTATGCTGTAGGGCATTAATAACAATTATTTTACATGTAACTAATTGTATAGGTTTGTAGCATTATATGTATATGTGTATGTGTATGTGTGTATTTAGATAAGGGCGCGTGTAAATGAGTTAGTCAATAGAGTTCATAGTCAAATGTAAATATTACAAATTATAAAAAGCTTTTTGTTTTCGTCTTAAGTGAAGTAGAGCATATTGTTGTAGTTGAATTGGAAATGGAACATGTCGCTTATCATCATCAAAATGCTAATAACATATGGTAGACAACAGGCAAGCAACAGCAGCAGCAATTGTATACAATATTTAAACATTTCATCAGAACAACAACAACAACAGCAACAACAAAATATTGCTACAAGGTAAATAATACTAGAAAATTACTGTGTATGAGAATCATATCGCGCTAATTACATTGTGATACCTTGAACCGTTACAGAGTTATAAATGCGTACACTTAATAAAAGAGACCGTGAGTTTACGAATTCGTTGTAATACATTGGGCGTTGTCTTTGAAACTATTAAGCAAAAATATTTTGTTTCCGCCTTAAGTGTGTGCCTCCGGAGGAGTAGATCGATCTGTATCTTTAGAGCTATGCAAAACGAAACAAAAAAAAAAAAAAAGAATAGCGAAAAACACCGGTGTCCGTTTCGTTCCGACTCCGTTTCCTTTCGGGTGAAATAAATAAATGAAGATTTTCGTATTTTATTTTAACCGAAACAAAAATACTTTCGAATTTGTTTTGTAAACTCACAAAAAAAAAGATAAAAAGTTCCGCGCGGAACTTTCGACGCGAAACAATATTTTTTTGAAATTTTTAACTGTAACATTCGGTAAATAGTTAATATTTTAAAGAAATAATTGGGAAGAACTAGTTCAAGGTATTTTCTTGCTGATCTTTGGGGCTGTGATGACATAAGTTCACGTGATGTTGGGCTAAGTCGCTCAAGCTCGTTTTTTTATGATCGACAAGAAAACGTTATTATTAGTTTCACCGAAGTTCTAAAACCTCGCTATTGGAAAGGTTAAACATCTCTGAGCTCCGTTCAGAATTTGTGACAATATATGAGTCAGCATCATTGTAAAACCTTGACTAAAACAATTCCTACTTACAAGTCATCAACGCACATATTGTTTAGGAAAATAAAACAAAACAAAAACTAGGAAGGTGTTAAATTAATTGGCAATGACAGTGATAAGCAAAAACAGATAACTCAACTTTGTATACTGCAAATATTGAAAGTCGCAAAAAACCTAAACAATCACATGTTTTCAATTTTCAAAAAAAGAAAAAAAATTTAATAAAAAAAAAAAAAAAATTAAACCAACGATAAGATATAGAAACATTTAAAGAAACAAACAAAGAAAGCTTTTATACAATATTAAAAATAAAAATAATATAATGTATAAGTATTTGCGTAATGTAAATATTTATTAGCAACAAGTTTAGACTTGACGCGAACTAAATACGAAGCAAAAAAAAAAAAAAAAAAAAAATAGGGTAAATCTGTTTATTCTGAACAATTACAAATTGATTTACATAACTTGAAATTATAATTTTTAATACTTGGTATTTGTGTATTAAATTTAATCAAAAACCAACAAAGCACACGTTAAAAAAAATATAACTACTAATGTTGACATTTAAAATGTTACAAATGTAGTAAATGTAAATATCAGAATTAGAATTTGTGCTACTAGTAACACGAACTTACAGTGACTATATAAACTTTTCCTATAGATTGACTCATATCGTCCCAACGTTCGATTAATCGAACAGAAACTTGGTAAATTCGTTAAAAATACATTTAAAAATTTGTCCCAAAAGTAATCACTGTTTAAAATTTCTATTTATACTGACTTCAAAACTGCTTTTAGATAATTCAAAAATATTGTACTTCACCTGACTTCAAGGCCAGGTGAACAGACCTACTTTTTTGGACGGTGGTTTTGAAAATCAACAAAAAAAAAAGTAAAATTAGTTATTTTGTATTGAAATGATAAATTCGCCTAGATTAAATAACAAACTTGATGTGGAAATTATAATTCACAGGTCTTTATATATTTTTCTGAGGCTACAGCTGATCAAAATTTTATAAAAAAATGTATGGAGAAATAGGCAAAATTCAACATAAATGTATATTTTATAATAACTTCTAAAATACTGTGTTAAGTACATTTGATCCTAGCGGATACTTGTTGCTCATGATGTGATATAGAAATATTTTTAGTTTTTTTTACACCTGGTCACCTTATTTTCTTGGGGTAAGCCAAAAACTACTATACCCTCTAAAATTTAGAAACCATTTTTTGTTTTGTTTTTTAAGTACAAAAATTTCTTATTGAAGAAATATTTAAATTACGTTTTGAAAATTTTCTTAATTGGATCATGGCATCTAGTACCGGGACGATATGGGTTAAGAAATTATGTATGAAAAATATAACGAAGAAACTAACAAATAAACGATTTTATTAAAAATAATATAATTCATTACTATCATTGCTTGCTTGCGTTCAATCTTTGTGATGTAAGTGGCGAACACGGAAAGAGATTTCACTTACAAATTAAGACCATTGAGAGAATTTTGGGATGAAGAAATTTTGGAGGACTAAGTTTGGTTCCCCACGAAAGAAACGATTCCCAAAAGAGAAAGCAAAAGCCACAACTATTTCTAACATATTTTAATAATATGAAAGCACCACAAAAATGTAGAAAATGCATTGCAAGTGATTAAACTCAATAAATTGACGAAAAAATAAATGTACTCAGAAATTGTGGGATTTGGATACATTCACTCAACCGCTCATAATTTTCCCATTTTTTGGTAGCTTTTTTCTCTAGGTGGTCTTAGTTTTTTTGCGTCAAAGTTTCAGCTTTACCTGCATGAAGAGAAATCAGCCGTTTTTAAAAACGACATATTTTAATCGATATCTTTTAAATTTGTTAACCCAGCGGTTTCCAAACTGTGTTCCGCTGAACACTGGTGTTCCGTTGAAGATAAGAAAGGTGTTCCGCGTAAAAATAACATTTATCTCTTGAGAAAAAAAAAACACTTTTATTTGTGATTTTATTAAACATGAACAAAAATAAGATTTATTTATAAATGGGGCATTCTACGTCAGAAAAAGACCCCCTCCCCCCTCTGTCCAAAAATGGTTTTAACGAATAAAGCTTGGGCTTAAAATGTGGATTGTTATGTCAACTTACATATAAGTGCAAAGTGGAACCTTTTGATATTGAAAATGGCGTATCCAATAGGGCAGGTAATTAAAAAACAAAAAAGGAACCGAATACGCTTGGGTAGATTACACAGTGAAAAACATATTTTCGGGACAAAACCAAACCAATCTCAAACGATAGTTTTTGACCTCAGTAACAAAAGCCTCAATCCCTTTTTGCTCCACTAAGTCACAATTTTTTTTTTTACAGCCCTTTGAAATTTTTATTTTTTGGTCAAAAACCTAATCAAACAATGAGAAAAATCATATAAAAAATTTTATTTAAGGTGGTTCATGTCTTCGGCGACCTATATTTAAATTTTCCGAGGAATATTTCCTTAGAACATTTTAACCCTCTAACTCCCACAAAAATGGGTAATTTTGGGCCCTTTTCTCAAAAACTCTTTTAAAGCTAGGTATAAGGGGAGGTGAAGGGTTAAAACATTCCACAAAAATATTCTCCAGAAAATTTCACCAAGATCCACCGAAGACAAATAGTCTCTAGGAGTTAAAGGTAACATATAAAAAACGAAATTAAGTGTTAAGAAATTTATTTTTAAACATTTGTTTATTGCAACGTGCGATATTAGGTATGATTAGTAATATCCTTGCAATTTGTCCTGTAAGTATGAAACGTAGAAACCTTTGGAAGCAGAAAATCATTTAATGATAATGTGTAATTGCACAAATCATTCTATTTTTTCAGGATTTATTTGTACAGTATTGTCATCATCAGTCGGCAGTACATTTTTAATATTATTTCGCACCAATATAGTCAAAGTTGATATTTTAAGCCTATCAGTTAATTGACCTTAATTAATTGACAAAGACAGAATTTTTTTTAGAAAGAAAGTGCGATTGAGGTGCTATTTAAAACATATTGTGAGCATAATTGACATAGCTATTTAGAAAAGTCATATTTAATATTCCAAAATTGTGTATACAGACAATATTTTTCCCATGACTTTGCTTATACATACATTTTATGGTGGTTTTCTATGCATAATGGATGTAATTAACGAAATTATTTTCGACTTTTCCCTTAATAATGATATACTTCTACATAGAGGCACATCGTTTTAGTCGAAATCGGATGCTGACGCTGACAAACTTGCATCTTCCAAACTTTCATTTTGAACCTTCTCTGTCCGGTGGTGGTCTTCGTTATTAATCAACAAGAAATTTTTCAGTTTCCTGGTCATTCAATTCCGTTGTCGTGCTCATTTCGCATACCAACAACAAAAACTATAACATAAAAAATAAGATCTGAAAATGCCAAAGTTACTCAAAAGTCATGCTTCGTCGTTTCGACGACGCACATTTAAAAAAATCATACTTTCATAATGTATATTCAGTTGAACTTCTACACACAGCAACAGCTTGCCCACGACTGGCGACCAGCCCAATACAAACAAAATTTAGAAAGAAAAACTGTAAAACGTCGTCGATTCGACGAAGTATGTCCTTTAAGGGTTAATATCGCACGTTGCAATATACAAATGCTTACAAATAAATTTCTTAACACTTAATTTCGTTTTTTATGTGTTACCTTTAACTCCTAGAGACTACTTGCCTTCAGTGGCCCTTAGTGAAATTTTCTGGAGAATATTTTTGTGGAATGTTTTAACCCTTCACCTCCCCTTAAACCTAGCTTTAAAAGAGTTTTTGAGAAAAAGTCCCAAAATTACCCATTTTTTTGGGAGTTAGAGGGTTAAAATGTTCTAAGGAAATATTCCTCGGGAAATTTAAATATAGGTCGCCGAAGACATGAACCACCTTAAATAAAATTTTTTTTATGATTTTTCTCATTGTTTGTTTTAAAAGAGTTTTTAAGAAAAGGGCCCAAAATTACCAATTTTTGTGAGAGTTAGAGGGTTAAAATGTTCTTAGGAATTATTCCTTGGAAAATTTAAATATATGTCGCCGAAGACAAGAACAACCTTAAATTTTTTATATGATTTTTCTCATTGTTTGATTCGGTTTTTGACCAAAAAATGAAAATTTCAAACCACTGTAAAAAAAAAATTGTGACGTAGTGGAGCAGTCAAACACTATCGTTTGAGTTTGGTTTGGTTTTGTCCCGAGACATTGACCCTCAAATTATTGCATAGTGTTATTTTTCAAAAAACGGTCGAATTGAAACATATATCTCGTGTGTTTTTGGAGTCGCTGAATAAGAGTCTGCCATCAGATTTCAAAAATTCAAAATGGCGGTTCCAATATGGCTGCTGATTTATTATAATTTAAATCCATTAACATCTTCCGGTCGCTCATTGCCTTCAAATTTAAGATCACAGTTCCGACTTTAATTTTTTTTTATCTCTTTTTAGTCTTCCAAATTCGTAACTTTTCACAATGATTTCGATTAGGCAGCAATTACAACAATATACTCGTCCAAAAAAAATTTTCAGTTTACTTATTTGTGATGCATTAAAATCTTGCAGCTTGAAGCCTACCTAGCACTGATTAAGAACAACAATTTGATAATGAAATTTGATAAAAATTAACTCCTCACAAAGTGAGGCTCATTTGGACTACAAATTTGTTTCTACTTTTTTGGGGCCAAGTCGAGGTTCTGAGAAATTTAAACAAATGCCCATATATAAGTAATTTAATAGAGAATTTTGCAAATCTTTGATCTTTGACCTTATGAGGATACGTTTCAGAGAACAATGGGGATTCATTACCCAATAATATTGCAGCATTCATTCAGCATACAGAACTAAAATACAAAATACAATCTATAAGTAGAATTTACTATCTGAGTGTAGTATTTTTCTTTAGAATCTTAATTTTATTAACTTTTCAATTGAATATTGTCATTTGGATTTAAAGCTTAACATAGATCACGTGTTTTGTTTTTCATATCTCTGAAAAATTGTTTGTGGCTAAGCTAAATGATTTTAATTGGCTTTAGTTAAAGCAGGAAGGGCATATGAATACCCAAGCGTCAAGGACAAACAAACAAAAAACAAAAGCTTAATTAATTGTGTGTGAGTGCAAACTTTATAAAACCACTGTATATACAAATGTCATAGATTGTCAAAGAAATGCAAATAATTTCAAAGAGACCACAAAAGAAAATATACAAAATATACAATAAAATTATTATAGAAAAATCAGACGATCGAAAACTTTAATTAAAAACAATTGCAGAATAAAAATAACTGAAGAAAAAGAACAAAAAACAAAAGAATAGGAAAGAAAAAATAAGAAAAAAAGAAAAATACAGCGACGTATGAAAAACAGAAAAGAAATGGAAGAAAGCTTTTGGTATTGTCAAAATTGTATACTATTTTTTTTTTTTTTTATTATTATTATGAAAAGCGATGACGACAATGACAATCAATGAAACAAACGATCAAACGACCGAATCGATCGTATGATGATATGAAGAAACCGATTGTGAATAATGTGTCACTTTTAGATTGAAAACAATTTGGTCAAAGAATTATTAATTATTATGGCTTTGAAGATTTTACCAATACAAAAACAAAATACACATATTCATCAAATATTGAACATTTGCAAAATATTCTTGAACGAAGAATTTTCGCAATATGTTTTATTTAATATTGATCTTCACAGCGATCGCGACGATCATGCGTCTAGAACTAATAACAAATAGCACCAATAAATTTTAATTTACACAAATCAACAAAAATTTAATGGAGAAAGAGAAACACTTGTCAAAATTGAACACTATTTCTAAATTTATGATTCAAGAATTAATTATTTTTATTTGTTTTAAATTTTAGTTTTTTTTTTTTTTTTTCAAGAAATATACAGAGCAACTTCACAACGTTGAGTTTAGTTCGACGGCGTGTTTATTGATTTCGTCGTCGTTTAAACGCGTCGTTGTCGTATACTACTACTAAAAATTCTCAAAGTACTTGTATTTGAATTGTCGTATATGTTTTAGCTAGCTACCTCTAACAATGCTGTTCTGTGCTTGCTGTGCTTCCTCATCGAAGAATCATCGGAATCAAAACTGTTTTCGTTTCGGGCGTTACAGCGGTGGCGTTTCGGGTAGATAGAAATATAGATAGCTAAAGAGGTACGTACGTTCTTACGTACTAGTGAATACATATATAGAAGTATGCATGTATTTAGGCGATATTACCAGCAAAACAATTGCTACTACCACTACTGCTATGCAGTACTCAAAGTTCTTGCAGAAAGTTTTTCTTCCCTTTCCTTTTCTCCACCTTTGCTGTGTATTTTTTTTTTTTATTCTTGTTCACATAATTTCTTGTTTTTTTTTTTTTTTTTTTTATGTGTAATTTTTAATTCGTACTTTTGTAATTTTCTATAATAAATTTTATAATATTAGATATATGAGTTTAATGTGAAATTTTTATTGAAATCACAAATGACGCTAGTTTTGGGGTGATGATGACGCGCCCGCCTGTTGCTGACGTGCGTTGTTGGTGTGAAAATAGACCCTGCTGTCAATTCGGTAAGAACTATGAGAACTGCAGAGAACCAGATAGAGAGAGAGAAAGAGGAAGTGTGAGTGTGTGTATGCATGTATATGGCGAGAGTATAAACAGCATGCGGTAGTAAAACTGCAATAATGTTTACGAGTGTTTACATACAATAGTGGCCAAAAAAATATAACCTTTTTTTGTTATAATTTTTGTGAAAGTTAAGCAATATATATCCCTTTCAGGGGAATGTGTACTTCCCGTAGTAGGAAAAAATCGATATGTTGATTTTCGTGTTTAGGAGCCCCCAAATAGTCAAAAAATATTATTCACAAATTTTTAGATGTCCAGGTTTAGCCGTAAGCGATGTACACATATTTCTATAAAAAAAAGCGTTCAGGGAGCTTTAAAATACTCCGACTTACACAAAATGCGTCCCTATCGACAGTCTAAGGTTCTATCTACACAAGGAATTTGTTTTTTACTCATCTTTTAATTAATTAGTATTTTTAATAATTTTTTGAAATTGACGAAACAAAAAAAAAAAAAAAAAAAAAAAAAAAGGGGGCACAAAAAAAGTGAGTTGTCCCATAAAAGTCATAATAGTTTCGACGGTTATGCTTCGATTGTAACAAAACAAATTCCAAACAATAGAGGAAAAACCAACAAAGATGTCAATACCAAAATTGTTTGGTTGGCATTTAAATCAAAGTCAGGAAAAATGTTCAAATTTATGTACACATATGAGTACGAAAATCTTGAGAGGGATATATTTTCTTTTTTTAAAGGAAGGGAATTTTTGTCCAATTATTTGATCTATATTTAGTATCATGTTGCCATTAGTGTTTTAATTTTTCGGAGCGATTTTAGCTTCAATTTTTTATAAACTTACAAATTTTCAATTTCAAATGTTGCAAAAAACGAGTTTCCCAGCTCGGAAAACCTCTGGAAGTAAATTAATACCGAATTCCGCTCCGTTTTTTCTTATAACTGCTATATAATAACACTATACAACACCAAAATGGTATCTCAGCTGTGTGTCCAATTTTTCTGCAATATTTTTGGCCGTTTCCGGAGTATTTTTGGTCCAGTTTTTCTGGGGTATATTTGGCCGTCTTTCGAGAATAATTTTGGCCTAGTTTTTCTGAAGTATTTTTGGTCTAGTTTTTCTGTAATATTTTTGGCACAGTTTTTCTGGAATATTTTGACCCAGTTTTTCATGAGTATTTTTGGTACAGTTTTTCTGGAGTTTTTTTTAAGTATTTATGGCCCAGTCTTTTTAAAGTATTTTTGGTCGTTTTTCTTGAGTATTTTTGGTCCAGTTTTTCTAGAGTATTTTTAGCCAAGTTTGTCTTGAATAGTTTTGGCCCAGTTTTTCTGGAGTATTTTTGGCCCAGAGTATATTTCGCCATTTTCCTGGAATATTTTTGGTCCAGTTTTTCTGGAGTATTTATGGCCGCTGATCATGAATCTGTAAAAGTTTTGTTCGTGTCACGTCTGATTTCGTGTAAATTCGTAAAATTTATTTTTTGAAAATCGGAGACTGCAAAAAAGATTTGCGACTGCATTTTGTATTCTGGGATCATATATGTTATTCAATAACTGTAATCACAAAATACACTGTACAACAGCAAAATAGTATCTGAGTTGTGGCCAAGTTTTTTTGAGTATTTTTGGCCGCTGGTAATGAATCTGTAAACAATTTTTTCGTTTTTCGAAAATTTGCTTTGCAATTCAGGAATTTTGGATGAAAAAAAAAAATTTTTACAAAATTTAAATTTTCCAACATAAAAAAAAAAATTATTTGTTATGAAAATTTGTTTTTACCCAAAACTTCTAAAACTGCTAAATTTGTGTAGATTGCATAATTCCCACCAGAAAAAAAAACAGAAAAAAATTCTATCCATAAACCCCTGCCGAATATACACGAAAACCTGAAAAATATGGATTTCAGTGGTAAAAAAGCCTCGTAATTTGGCTAACCCCAAAAAAATGCAGCTAGAGTATTGAAATTCTGGAAATTTATTCTCAACAATCCCAAACGATGAAATTTAAATTTGTTGCATAGTGTAATAATTAGATGTGATTTTGGTAAGTTGAAAAAATACAAACTCAACGAGAAATATTAGGAAATAATGGTTCACCGCCGTAGACCAGAACGAAGAACGAAGAGTATAAAAGCCGGTAACAAAAGTCACACATACCGGCCCGTGACTGTTAAGAAACTACACACATCCATCAGAAATAGGAAAACACGAGTGGGATAGGCAAAAGCTCTTTTTTTAACTTAAGACAAAAACAATTGGAGTGACTAAAAAAGAAAAGGTATTAAGTGGATACATCGTTCCGCAAGATATTTTATCTGAAATACTAATTGTCTACAATTTATCTTAAGTGTAGATCAAGTATAGTTTAAAATTGCTTTTCCCCTTATGGTCTGAGTCATTTGCATTAAGGATATTACGGACCGTTTTAACCAGATAGATCAAATATAGAAGAAAATGCTGCCATATGTCATAATATTAGGGTGGGCGTTTATCAGGATGATTATACTAAACGTAGTTTAGCCGTTATTTAAGAATGGTTGTTCAATGAAAGTGTAGAAAAGTTTCAAACTATTTTACGGCGAAGAAATAGCTTTTCTTATAGGATTCAAAACTGATAAAGAAATTTTCGAAAAGTCCTGACTAGGCTGCTGCCCTGAGGCATCAATTGATGTAGAACAAGTGTTTTTAGCATATACCAGCGAGTTGACTGAAAAATGTATATTGTTTCTTTTTAAAAAACTACAACATCTGGTAATCTACTACGACTACAGCACTGAATCTGGAAAAAAAATTTTTTGTGCATACATTTGTAGTTTTCATGTAATTTTTGATTCTGCATATTTTCTCCCGTTCTGATTATGATGAAAAATCATTATGTGTTATAATTTTAGCCACCACTGTATGAATATAGGTGTGTGTGTGGTTTTGTTGCTTTTATACTCAACCAATATCTCTCTCTATGCACACATACATACAAATGTATCGAAATGAAAATGTCATCGCCGCAACCACAATAACAACAACAACCATATTGCAAGCAAACACAACGCAGCAGCAGCGGCTGGCGGTTGTGGTGGACAGCAGAGCAACTATATAAGTGAAAAAGCGCAAGTTCAAAATTGTTTAAACAATTAATTTTTCATTTTATTATTCCGCCTTGTGCTTGCTACTACTTTTATACTTATACTATAATTTGTTTGATTTGCTATGGTATTCTATCATATTTTTTTTTTCTATTTTATACTCCTCTTGATCACCATGATCGTCGTCGTCACAAACATCGCCATCATCATGTCGCATCACACATGTGTTTGTGTTTTATTAGTTTTCATGGTTTTAATTTAAGCATTTTATTTAATTAAAGCACAATTTAAGTATGGTAATATATTTTCATACGTTCATAAGGTAACAAGACAGACACACAAACTCACGTAAATGCAAATAAACGTGAACTTAAAATGTCAGAAGCGCAAGTGACATCAATTGATGATTATTAATTTTTTTTTTTTTTTTTGTAGCCATTTTTGTTATTAATAAATATTGCAACTAATAAATTTTGTCTTTAAATTAATTTTCATTTAAAATTTCACACATTTTTGTAGTGTGTTTTAAAATATTCATAGATTTGAAATTCAAATTATTTCGAGAAAATATTTTTGTTTTCACATGGGAAGTGACTAGAAAAACATCAAACAAAAATTTATTGCTAATTTTTATAAATGAATGATTCAAATGTGTTGGCTGTTTATTTTATTTATTTTTTTTTCGTTTTGTTCGTTTGCGTATATTAATTTTGTTTAGCAGGTATTCATATACTTAGTAGCTGAATTATTTAATGGGGAAAGGCCAGTAGGAAATTTGTATTATGATGACACTCATTGGATTAAAATTCAAACTGAAACAGAATTTTCTATTTTCATGTATAACAGTTTTATCGATATTTGCACATTATTCCCAGTAGGAAATTTGCAGACGCACGTAACCTTTTTTTTTTAGTTAGCGTATATAAAACTTTGATAGCAAAAGAACGTTAAAAAAATAAAAATATAAAAGATTTCATAATTCCTTTTAAACTATAAACTTGTGAAATGGGTGTAGTCACTGGCGGATACAGGGTGGGGATTTTGACAAAAACCCGGTGTTTTTCGACACTTGAATAGTGATTCTTAGAACAAGTATGTTTGTTTATGAGAAACAAAACTATGTTTAGAATTCACTACTCTGGACAACAGATGTCGACATCTATTTCTGCTGAGGCCGGCCTCGAAATTTTGATAGCCCCCTTCAGAGTTTTGTGCGCATATCTAATACATTTCTGAGCTTTTTATCAATATAAGGTTAGAAACTCAGTTTGTCGTCTAATGGCAGGTATTTGATGGATCCTTTTGAAGTTTTTTATATGGGGCCTAGCAACCTAGATATCGCTACTATCAATTTAAACTTAAAGAACAATTACGTAAGGGTACAGAGTTGCACGTAGCGGAAAATTTCCTTTTGTTTCCATTGTTTTTTTTATTTCTTTTTAATCTCAATAAAGTTGCCCAATGCTAATTGCCTAGTGGAAATGGGAACGCCATATACTAGTCTGAAAAACGATTCTACCTGGAGTTGACCAATCATTCTTTTTTATTTAAAATGTGTTTCAATACAAAAATTTGTATTAAAATTGGTGTAGAATGTTTTTGTCAATCTCTAAAAAATGTGCTAGGAAGATTCGAAATTTATATAAAACTTTTTTCTTGAAAAATTTTCTGTATTAAAAAATGAATAAAAAAAAAATATAATATAAATTTTTATATTAATACGGTTAGGCCATTTAAAGTGGCAACACAATAACTTTTTATAGCGCTGTCAGATCGACTAATGACATACCGCATTGGAAGCATCAATCGAAGGAAATTTATAACAAGGAACAGTACACTTCGAAAAAACGCACTGAAATTGTTTAGCTGTACATTCAAACTAAGTTCTCAATCGTGAAAACTAAAACTGCGTTTTGTTAAAAAAGAAAATAAAGTTAAAAGTGCTCCAAGTGATAACACTATAAGGCATTTATACGCAAAATTTATGAGCTCAGATAGTCTAAGTAATGCATCCAGTCAACGAACAAGACGTTCCGATGAAAATATTAAAGACTTCAACGACATCGAGCTATCGCCGTTCTCAGGAATTAGACATCCCTCGAACCACTCTCCGACGCATAATTCGTAGCGATTTCAAATGAAACAAAAACTAAGCCCAGCTGATAATCCGCGTCACCTTAATCATGCCAAATGGATCACCGAAATGATCACTGAAAACGAATTTGACTTTTGAGGCACATTTCATTTTCGTAAATAAGCAAAATTGTCGGTTTTATGCACCCTCAATTGGTTTATGAAAATTTTTAGCCCAAACTTGATAAAATTTCCTAATAGGCAATAGAAGCGAAAAAAAAGCGAACATGTCATTCAGTCAGTTTGTTTATGTACATATAAATCGAGAGAAATCTGGACAATTATAGAAAAAAGAGATAGTTGCTTGTTGCTGGTGCTGCTGCTTTTGTGGCTGATGATGAGTTGATATGACATGTGCCATTAGCGACAAACGGTGACAATAGCGCGCTAATATTATTTTTAGTAACAGTATGTTAATAAATTATTATAACGTAATGATGTTTTTGTTCTTTTTTTTTATTGTTTACTTATCCAAATTTGGTTAGAAACGATTTGTTTTATTTAATCCGGTCTCATCATACCGTATGTACTAATAATGGCTAGAAATTAGTGCAACGATAAGAATAGGAAGATTTAAAATTGATGTAATGCTCGCCTAGCCAGATCAACTATAAATATTGCTGTTGTAGCTTCTTCGTGAAATCGAATGGCAATTGTTTGAAAATTATGTTGGAAAATTTCCTCAAAATAGAAGGTGACCATTTGGCAACTATTGTATACTATTACTTTGTACAACAAAATGAGACTTCAAAACAGTATCTGAGTTATGGTATAGAGTGTTTTCCGATTACGAGACAAAAAAAAAAAAAAAAATTAAGGCAAATGTTTAGTCTAGGGAAAACTGATTCAAAAGAATAATTAAAAAGTATTTGCCAGTACGGACCAACCGCACTTTTTTGAGTTAATTTCTCGAACGATCTCCAAGTTTTTAATACATACAAAATTTCAAATTCATTCAATGAGAACATGTTTCTCCTTAAAATATTGCTTAATAACATAATAAAAGATTGCACGATAAAGAGTTAAGCTTGGAGTACGCTATTATGCCTAGGGGATGGCATATTTCTCCCCCTCCCTCCTGTTAAACACGGTTTTCTGTTCAAATTCATGTGAAATTCAGACGCCAAACTCCATCTAAAAAAACAGCTGTTGAAATATGAGCGAAACATTTCGAAATAAATTAGCCAACCAAAATAGTACTCAGTGCTCTCTCGTGAAATATTCTCAACATGAGTCTGAAGAGAAGTCTGCAACATTTTTCTATACAAATTAAAAATTTAAATACATGCGCCATTTAAATAGTGTTGGAAAGAGAGAGACAGCAATCATATGTTCTGCATAAATTTCTCTGCACGTATAAATATTTTTTTATACTTCAAGGAGTTTTTTGTGTCTTGCAACATTTGCTCTTGAAATGTCAAATTTCACTGTAAACATGTTGCCAACGAAATTTCATGCATCCTATATTTTTAAATTTATGTATAGAAAAATGAAAACGAAATAATCAATTTAAAAAACCAATATTGATTTTTATTATTAGGTTAAAAAAAGAATGTTAAACAAATAATTTGTTAAATTTTAGTAAAATCAATAATGAAACGTGCTAAAAACGCATATGTTGTATATTGTATTTATTGCACATTTTGTATTTTCCATGAAAAGTCAACAGACTACTAAGCAAATCTTGAATAGCCCAGCAGAGCGCAAAGTACAAGAACAAAACTATAAGAATGTTTTAATGATTCATCAAATTTTTATGGACATATTTTATTCCAGTGAATTATTATTATTTTTTTTTTTTTGGAATAATAAATAAAAAATGTCATAAAATCCCGTTCATTTCGTTTGCATATAAATATAATAATGAGAAACGGAAAATCACAAAAAATTCCTGAAGGCACGTACTCATACGTTCATATAATATGAACTCAAACACTCACTGTACCCGAGCTTTGGCTGGCTGACTAGCTGGATGTAAATGGTACATTGATGTGTGTGTTCTGGTTTTATTTTGGTTATTGTGAGTCATTATTAAAATTCACATGCTCGTAAATATAAAAAAAGGATTTTTTTTTATCTCAACAATAAGAAAAAATTCGACATTCATATATGTAAATTCATTCATTCCTTCAAGTCAATGATTTATGAATGACCTCGCAAAATAAAAAAAAAAGCAATAATAAAAAAAATCATAAGCAGAAAATTTATAAACACGGAGGTACTTATGTACTTAGTATGTATGATATTTTTTAGAAGTAATTAAAAATACATTAAGTAAAGAGTTAATTAGATATGAAATTGTTTTGCTAAGGGTATTCACACTTATTTTCAGCATATGAGATTTTGATTTGATTATAGAAAGATTTCTTTTAAATATGTAGAATGGATGGATCACTAATGAGAAATCATGGCGTATTCGTAAACGTCCGGTTGATCTGACTGACTGTTCCACATACTTTGACTCACACTCACCAGTATTCAGTCAGTTTAAGTTCATTAACTCTATTCATAGAAATGAAATAGCTATGAATATTAGGGCTGGTCAAATTTTAGATCAGTCGTGTTTTCCAAACATATATTGGTTTCTTTATGAGAAATTCTTTAAATAAATTTAATAAAGAAATTTTACGATTTTCGTTTAACCAGATTGCGAAAAAAAATTCATCGAACATCTTGATCCGCCTTAATGGATATACATAATTTATTTAATGAAAGAAATATTGCGATTTTTGTCTAGATTCTGACACTTACAACGCAAGATTTCTAGACACTTTTTGTATAAGAAATATTCAAATTATTTTTGAAAAGAAAAATTAGACATTTAAAATTACATTGTAAAAATGCCCCTTAAAAGAATTTCAACATTTTATACATAAATACGTACAATAAATCAAATAGAATGAAATATGACTAGAACGTAAAACTAATTCCTTACTAATCTCATAAAATCTTTGTATCAACAATCTATTCAAGTTTATATTATGTTTATATATGACATCACCAAAAAGCCATATATATATATTAACACATAAACATAAAATCTTTTACAGAAATAAAATTAAAAATATGTGTATTAAATCTATGTAGTTAAAGAAATATCAAAGGCATTTTAAAAATTTTTAACGAGAGAATTTTAGTTGCGGAAATTTTTCGCTTAGAAAGATGAATAATTTCGTTTAACGGCTTCTGTCGCAAATTAATAGGTACATATAATTTTAAATTGGTTAAGGTATTTACTATTTACTCGGTGAGCCAGGAAATTGCCTCCGGCATTACAAATTTGTATTATTTTTTTCCGTGATGGTTTGATGGTTAGTGAATCTGAACAAATACACAATTGTTCTTTCTCCAAGAAGCCAGCTATAAAATCACAAAATCTGATTAAAAAGAAGAGAGACTAGAAACATAAGAAATCATATGGAGTCGCCTATTTCTCCTACCCACAGGAAGCGCAAGTGGCAATGATTTGTATGTAAAATTTGAATCCACCTAGTACATATGTATGAACTCTTAAGAACTTTTTTTGTTTAAAAATCCGGTCTTTAAAAATTTCAGACTTGGCAACCCAAATACCGCGTTTCAAACAACATTCATGAAAAATGTCAAAATCTAGGAAATTTACATACTTTGTATTCATATTTTCGAATACGCTATTTTGGGTGGAAAGTTTTAAGATTTTGACTTTAGATCAGCGACAAAAAGAAAAGAAAAAAACTTTTTACAGATCATCATTTAGATAATTTCGATTGAATTTTCTGTAATTTCTATGAAAGCATTTTGACAGATGACTTTGATGACTGTCAAATTCAATTTTCGACATATGATTCGTAATCAGCGGTTCGATATTGAATGTCTAGTACATGAGAGAAGGCATTTCGCGCACATGAGGTGAAAACATTTATATTCGACTTGGTTGAAGTCATGCTAGACGGCAGGATGATCAATTCAACAACAACCCTCCGAAGAAGAGCCACTGAAGGTGGGATGCTATCCCCTCTTCTAAGGCTATTTGTAGTTGACAAAATCCTTAAAGTCTTTTAAAGTATGCGCACTGTGGTAGTTAGCTATGTGGACGATATTGCTTTTATAATTCTTGGTAAAAATCAGTGAACTGGACGACCTCGATTGTCTAGTGGATAGTGCACTAGACTTTCATCCAGAAGGTTGCGGGTCCGATTCCCGTTTTGGTCTGGTGGCTAATTCTCATAAACTTCTTAAATTCACTATCGATTTGAAGCGGATGAGAATTATAAGAATGTGTACAAGTACACACCTTGGTTGGTAATGGCAAAACCACCAAGCTGGTAAAAAATTGCCACACAGCCGTTCGGAATCGGCGTTAAACTGTAGGTCCTACCATCGCCACTGTGGTCTAGTGGCAGAGTGCCAGACTCTTATCTCTGGAGACCTGAATCCGATTCTCGACTTGGGTATGTTTTTCTTATCTATCTTTCTTCCTCTCTGCCTTTCTTTCTTTCTTGGGGCTTTGGTACAATAGATCTTATAGGTCGCAGTGCCTGACTTTCGAGTCGTCCTCTTTCAAATAATAATAATCAGTGAACTGATGGAATCCGCCATAGGCGATCTTACAACGTGAGCAAGGTGCTATGGTCTGGGAAACAATCCTGGCAAGACCGAACTAGTTTTGTTCATCAAGAAAACAAAGATTCAGCAAATCATACTTCCAAAAATGGAAGGGTGCACTCTGAACCTATCAAAATAAGCCAAATATTTAGGCATAACTCTGAACTCAAAGTTCTCGTGGAAGCGGAACACAGAAGAAATGCCCTATATGCTAGCAAAAGGACCTTCGGGAAGAGATGGGGTTTAAAGCCATATATAACCCACTGGACGTATGTATATGTATGGCGATAATCAAGCTGGTTTTCTAGTATGGCCGGCGCTCAATGAGAAAAATCGCTAAGGAAGTGGAAGTAAACCGTGAAACAGTGCGAATCATTGCAAAATCAAAGCTTAATCTTAAGCCGTACAAGTTCCGAAAAGCTCAAGATCTGACACAAAAAAATAAAGATTTGCGACTGCAAAGATGCAAGGCGTTGCTACGCTCCTCCGTGTTAAAAAATGTTGAAAATATCTTGTTTACAGATGAAAAAATTTTCACGGTTGAACAACATTTCAATGCGCAAAATGACCGAATGTGGCTAACATCATCATCGCAACAAAATAGGACTGTTGGCCGAGTTCAAAAGCCAGCTTCCGTTATGGTATGGGCTGGAGTTTCCGCTAATGCCAGAACCCCTCTAATATTCGTTGAAGAGGGTGTTAAAATTGACCAGGTTGTTTACCGGAGCATTTTAAATGAACATGTTCTCCCCTGGGCCCAAGATACATTTGGAAATGAAAACTGGACTTTCCAGCAAGATTCTGCACCTTTCCCCATGGCAAAATTAACGCAAACATGGATAAAAGACAATTTTTCTGGATTCATAACATCTCAAGAATGGCCACCATACTCCCCAGACTTAAATCCAATGGACTACTCTATTTGGAGTATTTTAGAGAGTAAGGCTTGTGCATCTCAACACCACAGTCTGGAGTCGCTGACAAATTCATTAGAGAAAGCCTGGACTGAAATTGATCAGGAAGTCCTGCGGCGAACAGTCCTACGATTTCCGGATCGATTGAGGCATGTGTGCAGGCTAAAGGAGGTTATATTGAATGAGGTGGGGTTCAAATGAATGCTTACATATTCAGCAATGTTAACATTTAATTGTACTTAATAGAAGTACGTCCTTTTGAAAATAAGTGCTGAAATGTGTGCGTCACTTTACGATTGTCACCCTGTATATCTGCCGATCATAAGAGTTGATAATTCTACAGAAAAGACAGTTTTTCTCTAGAACTTACCAGGCAATTTCAAACTTCCAATACCCATGACTAAAGTTTATAACTTAAAAACAGATGTGTGAGTAAAGATATTTTTTTCTTGAATACAATTTATTTCAATTTGTTTAAAAATTCATTAGGAAAATGTATACAAAAAAACACAAACTTATGTAACTATGCACATATTGAAAATTCAATTTACCATGCCTGCACCAAAATCAAAATTATTCTTCTTATTCGACTTGACATCCAGACGGCATTTAATATAGCCCGATATGGCTTTCTGCTCCTCGATAATATAATCAAACCATATATTCACTTCGGTTTCAACGGTGAACATAGGCAATGTATCCATGTCCCAGCGATAGCCGCGCATATAATACGAAGTTGTCTTATAAAAGGGGCATTTAACCGGATAATTACTATAACGATTCAAGTTATTCCGACCAAATTGCAATAGCGTTACCAATTTCTTATTTGTCAAGAAATCGCAACCTTTGATGCGTGTTAAATTTAATAAAACAAAATCATCATTGTATTTACGTGGCAGCAAAATTAATATACTAAAAGAAAATTTGTGAATATCACGTTTGAAAGACATTTCCATATTCATAGTGCGACGTTTATTGTTTTTGCCGAGGCCACACGATAAACTTTGGACTAAATCCCTTGATGCTGATGCTAATGGAGCACAAGTGAAATTCTCAAAGACAAGTTCATAATCACGCTAAGTGTAATTTACAGCAGCAGTAACAGCAACAACAGCAGAGTTGAGAGTAGACAAAGAATAACAAACAAATTATATGAATTAACACAGATTTTTTGTATTTTAGAAAGAAGCAAAAAAAAAAAATTAAAAAAAAATAGAAATAAATAAAAATTAAATATTGTTAGTAGGTTGTTGTAGTAAGTAAAGTAAAGTAATGTGTGTCAAAATGTTTCACCTTTTCAACAACATCCGCCTGACAGTTAGAGAAACAACAACCAAAGAGGTAGCAGCTGAAAATGTAAGGCAGTAGCAGTGATAATAGTTGTGTCAGTAGTAACGGAAACTTCTGTGAAATTATGGTGATTCTGGTGATCATCATAGTGGAAACTTCTTGCAAACCAACAAACCGAAAAGCATCAAATGCTAGAAAACAGAATCCGTTAGCAAAAAAAAAAAAAAAACAAGAAAACAAAAAAGCTAAAAAGTGAAATTTTCTACAGTTTTGTTCTAAATTGAGAAATGCGAAAATGTTAAAACTTTCAAGTCGCTAGAAGGTAATACTTTTACTAGCTCAGCGAGTGTGGTTGGGTTTCTGTTTCAGTAGGTTTTTTTTTAGTAATGATTAAATAATTACTCTCGCTTTACACAAAAATCAATCATTTCAGTAATTTGGTAATTGCAAATAATTTCCAATTTTGATGTCTCGTTCTCGTTGGTATACAAAACAAATAAGCTTTGATTATTCCATTGATAATTGCCACTTAGGTTCGAAATACACAAACAATTTCGGTTTTATTTTTTAAACAAATCAATCGCACGTTTTGTTGTTTTAGACCTAAATGCTTAATTGCCATTTTTTTTTGTTGTGGTTGTCTCATTAGTTTCGGATTTTTTTTTTATTTTTTATTTCTAGTGATTTTTTTTTAGTGAAATTATTTACTATTTTCTGTTTGTTTTGTGGGAGTGTATCATGTGTGATATTGATTACTTTGTATTGCATTAAAAATTTAAGACCATACACTATAAGATATTTAAGTAGATAAAGTTTAATGGCCAAAAACAAAAAAAAAAAAAAAAAAAAACATTAATGGCCAGTGAAAATTGTTTTGACATAATTGATTTTGTCATCAGCTTGGAAAGCAACTAAATGATACAACATGGCAGGAGCATATAGTTTATTTCAAATTGAGCTTTATAAAATATTTAGTAGGTGAAGAATTCAATTACATTTATATACATTTATTTAAAATCGGACGACACTTTCTTTCTTGAAAAGTAAGCAAATAAATCCATAAGGGAGACGTAATGGGTTAATATATTCTAAAAAAAATATTCTACTGAAAATTTTACTATAAATCGCTGAATACCTCAACCAATTCAAACGTAAAAGTAACCATAGTAAAAAAAAAATATGATGGTTAACTTTAACCCTGTGTAAACTTTATGTACAATTTAGTTTTTTGAGTTTCTTTAGAATTCACTTTTATTATTATTATTATTATTTAGGGGAGCCCAAACAGGCAGGCACTGCGATCTAAAAGATCTTTTGTGTCATTCTCTATTTTATGACAAAAGGCGTTCAGCAGGCCTAATAAAAGTCAAGACATCTTTTGTTGAAGACGATTTTATATGATTAGCCGTCAGAAAAGGATTACCAAAAATTCTTTCTCTGAACCGAGCCAAGGCCGGACATTTATACAGAATGTGAGGTGTCGTCTCGTCATCTTGATGACACTCTGTCTCATTGGACATACCTATTTTGTTTAGGAGACATTCCATATGAAATCGTCTGAAAAATAAAAATTTCGTTGCTGCTCTATTTCTATCTTGCTCAAACTTTGTGAGAATCTTCTTCCGAAGGGTTCCGAAGAAGGAAATCCGAAGTTATAAAATTTTTCTCATGCTCCACTTCGCGACAGCGCTAATTAAAAAATTGAAAAAGTGTAATTTTAATGCTTTCCTTTTTTAACTGTAAAATTGGTTTGGTTAAAGATATCTTCACGTTTGAGATGGCGTTCTAAAGCTAAAAAATAGTAGTTTTTGTAACTTTAACCAGGCTGAAAATATGTATATTTTTCTGACTTTTCGTGGTTTTTAGATGACTCCAGTATCCATACGGTTGAATGTAAGCAGTTAATGTTTCTCAGCCATCAAGGGCATATCTTTCAAAAGAAAGTAAACCTACGATTGGCTGGTTCCACCTGCTCCTTATAAAAAATAACGGTTATTGAAGTTTATGAATTTCAAAACCTTGCATACTTTATGCAATAAAATGGGCGTGTTTGGGACGAAGTGCGAATCTGAAAATTACATAGCATTTAGTTCTTAACCCAAACTTCAAAATCTTGTAAGTTCGTTTTGTTATTTTCATAGCTTGCGTGTGTATAGCCGGTTAAAGTAAGCAAAAATAACAGTAATTTTTTTCTTTTTGAAACAACATTTTATTTATATATATATGTGTAAATACACATATATATGTTCAATGCTCCCCAACTAACTATACACAATAGTTCAACGGCGGAAAAAGTATTTTTTTATGTGATGCAAATATCGTAATTTGGCAACACCGCACAAAAATGAAAAATAGCTTAAATTGGAATAAAAATACAAAAATAGAAAAATCAAAATAAAATATAAAAGAAAAAAAATTATCTTCTTGCCTGGAATTGAACCAGGAGCACTCCGATTGATAGGCATATAGACCACACATAATCATTTTTCGATCTCAAAATTTGTAGTATCATTTATGATTTTAGGGATTTTTTAGTGTCCGACCGAAAATTCGGTTTACGGTTTCGGCTAAACTTTATAAACCGAAACCAAAACTTTATAAATTTTACTGTAAATTGCATTTCAGTACGCAAAAGACTGTTTTTATTTTTAGCATATAACACAAAGTTATTCAATTTTGAATATTAAAATAAAAATGTGAATTTCATTAGTATATATACCACAAAATGTATTTTTTTAGTGCCTTTAATATGTATTTTCTTTATAGTTAAAATAATATTTTTGTTATTTTATATATACATATATAAGAGTTTCATATTCTATGACAAAAAAATGGAGCTTACCCCCCGTAAAATTCGTAGAAGTTAAAGTTATATTAAAAGTAACTATCGTCGATTTTTATTTAAACAACTACAGTACGTAGTACTGAAACTTCTTCGAATTTTACGGGGGTGCAGGATACATTTTTTTGCTATAATTTCTTCGGCAAAGTTGATCAGAATCGAATATAGAATTTTTCTGTCAACGTACTTTTCAAAAAAAAAAAAAAAAAAATTAGTACGCCCGAATGTACATGGATTTTTTTTTTTGAGTTTTAATTTAAAAAAAAAAATTAAAATGATTTGAATTTTGTTTTAAGAACAACATAAAAAAATACTACAGCTGTTCAATGGCATCTACAAGAAGGAAATGAAATGATAAATAATCCGTCTCTCATCAAACATCCCGAACTCATCCACTCATACATTTTGTTCGGTTGGTTTAATTTTCTACATCGTGGACAGTTGTGTTCGATGTATCGGTCGGTTAGCTAGGAACTGGCACGTCAAATTAAATGTTTCAGTAACATGAAGAGCGAATTGCGACCTCTTTACAATCTAGACTCTTTGATATAACACATGAAAGGAAAGTTCAGTTATATGCAATCAAGCCGGGACTTCTATATCGACTCTCTCACTAAAGCACATGCGATAAAACTGCAAGAAGTAGAGTCTCTGCTTGATTGTATGTATGCATAACTTCGTTTCTTACTGATTTTGTTTGAGTGCAACAAAAACAAATCGTGACCGTTGCTTTTGAAGCTTTTGCACTCTTCCTTTTTCTACATTTATCTGCACAAACATGGCGTAGCACACGTATATAACACATGAAAGAAAAACAGCTATATGCAGTGAAGCTCTCTCACTAAAGCACATTGAGATAAAAATGGAAGAAGTAGACTCTCTGCATTATTGTATGCAGCCGATCCCTATATGACTTCGTTTGCTAAACATTAACAACAGCATAACTTCGTTTCGTATGAGTGCAACAACAACACAACTTCCGTTGCAAATTTTTCGATTTACCCTCACTAAAGAAGTTTCACTTAAAAAAAAAAAACATTTTAAGAGAATTTTTTTGTAAATGCAAAAAAGATATGGAAAATTTTAGGCTGTAAAATAAATATTTAATTTTTGCAATTATTTAAAGGTGAACAAAAAGAGAAAACCATCATGGACTTACATATGTCAAGCAATCTCATTTCAATGCACATTTTGTAAGGGAAAAGTCATGGTTCATGTAAAGCAGTGATACCGCTTAAAGTTATAAAGCTTTTCAATCAAGAGCATTAGAATCATGTAAATAAGCTTAAAGCCATTATGCTTAGAAGCATATAAGAATTGGTATCACTATTCTTAAAACAAATCAGAGTGGTTGGGTGCGGAACCTAAATTCAGTTCTAAAGACAAAAATATTCTGAATAGCATGAATGAACATCTATATAATATTTGAATAAGTTTACAAAAGACTTTATCTCATTACAAAATATAAATCCCACGGAAAGTTGGACAGTGAGAATTGCCTAAAAATCAGATATTAATGTAATACTTAATTTATCTAAAGTGGTTTTAATAGAGTGGTTGCTTAGAAAAGATACGATTAATGCACGGAAAATCATTTCCTTTAACGCCTTCGACAGTTAATTGCTTGTTGTTGTTGTTATTATTGCATTGAAAACAATAACAACAACAACAAAATAAATTACACGATCAATATTTTTGTTTGTTTGTGACAACAAATTCACCTTCTCACTTTACATATGCACATAAATATGTATGTAAAGTATGATTTAGAAGAAAACAAAAAGTTATTACTGTCAAGAAAAAAAAAAAGTAAAACGTCATAGCGCCAATAATAACAACAACAACAACAATAGCAGCTACAAATTGCTAAAACCTTCAATTACAAACTGCCATGTGTTTAATCTTGTTTTCTGTTGCAGTTGCTGGCTGACACTTATACTGTTATTGTTGTTGCTGCCACTGCCATTTTTTATTTCCTGTTTCTATATATCACAATGTACGACGCGAGTACACGATACAAGTTCAGGCAGCAGCTGCTTGTTGCTGCTGCTATAGCTGCAATTTTTCACTTTTTTTGTTTTTTTTTGTTTTTTCTTGCTACTGCTGCTGCCATGAAACATAAACAACAACAAACTACTACTGAACTTAAGTTCAAACTTTGTTGTGAAGTTGAGCTAAGTTAAGTTGAGTTGAGCTAAGTTTGTTGTGGTTATATTAAATAAGTTAAGCTACATACGTATTTACATGCAAACATACAAACAAACACACATGCAATGCAGCCAGCCAGCCAGTCAGCCAGCCAGGCCAGACCAGGCCAGGCCAGGCCAGCAAGCTAAAGCACATCCTAAAACACTCTCCAACTAACTGAATAAGTAAGCAAGTAAATAAGTAGTCGTAGTACTAAACAGATACAAATACAACACAGGAAGTTAAACCACATGTTATTGTTTGTTTGCTCGGTGTTGTGTTGTGTTGTCTATTTAAATTGGTTTCGTTTTTCGCTTCGCTTCCCTTTTTTATTTTGGTTTTTCATCTTGTTCTTCTTTATCTTTTACTTCCTCCACTTCTTCTCGGATAATGCCTTAATCTCTATTTGAATGTTTTTGCTGTTATCATTTTGTGTTGCGGTTTTTATTTTAGTTGTAGGTTTAGTTGTGCATAGTTAGTTTAGTTAGTTTGTGGTGATGTTGTTGGTGGTATTACTCTTTAATATCGTGACTTATTACTTTCGCAACTTCTTTTTATTTCTTTGTTTTTCTTGAATTTTATTAGTTAATAAATTTGTTTTTGTTTTTCTTGGTTTTTTTCTTCGCTTCTATACGATCTATAAAAAAAAGTTAATTTTCTTTTTTATTTCAATTTCTCTCTGTAGAAACTTTTACTACCGCATTAAATAAATATCTCTACATATGAATTACTAAACTGTTTAATTAAAAACAAATTTTCGGGCTCATAAGGTTTTGAAGCCCATCTGTTCTTTGTACTCTAAAACAAACATTAAAAAAATGGATATTTCTTCTCTTACTTAGATTTCAATGATTTATGCAGTTAAATCGACAGAAGCCTTGGCCTGGTATAAGGTCTTCCCAATCACCTTCACATGATGTAATAGTTTACACTGCAATGTTTCAATGAGTTCTGCTATCGGGAAGTAATTGCTTCCTGGTAGATTCGTCTTTGTCAGACAGAACTTCAGGGACGGAGCAACTGATTTCAAACGATTTAAAATAACCACACACCAGCCATAGAAGAAAACCTTTTACCAAGATACGTGATTCCATAGATAGCCAAGAGGAGCCCGGAGACGATTGTAGAAGGAAACTTTCCAAACTGATGATTGACTCAGCAATGAAATTTCAGGTATTCGGCACCGGTGATAGAGGAATATACTTTAAACCGAACCGAGGAATTTGACTTCTAAGCCCGAACTCAGTGATAATGACGAGAAGGTGAAGGCCAGATGGCTTGGATGATCTCTAAAGGAAAAATACCTAAGTTGGTCTGGTATTTCTATTCTGAGATTTCTCAGCCAAAAAATTAGGCCCTAAAAAGGTTTAAGAGAAAGCTTTGGAGTCCAATGTAAACCCCTTGTAACAACAACAGAACAGTGCTAGGGAGGAAATCTGACCCCTTTCCTCCCCCTCTCTTCCCGTAGTGCTTAGATCCCAAGAAGCCCAGGTCTGTGCAAGAGGCACTGCTATATTCAAGAATTACCACAGCCAATCACTGTGTTGTGAGTAAGCTCAGTAAAAGCGAAAGCTACGCTAGTACTCTTACAAATAGTTAACCGTATTCATCCCACGTATTACAGTTGAGCCACTATTAAAAATAATATTGTTAAATTTCTATTTATTTTATGTAAAGGGTCCAATGTATGTATTAATTTATTCTTATTCATGTTTTCAATAGATTTGTTCCCAATTGCCAAGCCTTCGTGAGCCTCAAATGACTCACGAGCTTGAGGTTAGAATGTCCAGACCTAAGGAATTTCTATGCCGTGACTCTAAGTCACTACGTTGGGTTTTACGTCATAAAATAATATGAGATGAATTGGGTTAAATTCTCTCAATAACTCATTAGAATGCAGAAAGTGGAAGTGCTGATTAACATTCGTGATAAGGCCCTTTTCGACTTGATCTTAGTCGATATTGTCCTGTTTGTGACTTAAAATTAATGAAAATAAGCTTTCAATTAAAAAACTATAAATTCAACCATCGATAGTTGATCGAGATTCGCAAAGAGCCTTAAATATCGTCGGATATTGCGGTCCCTCCAAAAAACCAAAATGAATGTCAACTGTTCATCACTAAAGCTACCCTTTGCCACATGGGGAAACTCTGTGTGTAAGTGTAAGATACTTCTCCTGGGCAGGCTGAATAGATGGGAACTGTCATAGAGACATAGGAAGTAACAACCACCCAAAAGTTGGTAGGGGGCATTGCCGTGGAAATTTCGGACGAAAAACATCTCTCTCATCCGAAAGTTGATGTAGTATTGACGGAGAAATGAGTTCAGAAACTCAGCAGGAAAAAATTGGGGATATATTCCGTATATCGTACAAAAAAATTTACATTAGGCCGTAACCTAACTTCTATTTTATGTTGCTATGGTTTGGTGAACAGCTCTTCAATAATAAGTCCACTGTAAAGCGTTGGGCAAGGTTCAAAGAACGACATCATTGTTAATCACAGGTGCCTTAAGGACAACTTTTTCCCTAGCCATGAATACAATTCTTTACTTAACCCTTGTTGACATTTTTGGGAAACAGGTCGCGGACAAGAACAATTAAGGTTAAGCCTATCCTTTCGTCTACCAGACTATTGCACCGTCTTCCAAGCTGAGGTCATGGCTATACAGGTTATTGCGAACTGGCTGAAATGTAATAAAGTACCAGCCCATGATATTTCCATTCTCAGTGACAGCCAACCTGCTTGACCTCCGGGCTCGAAAAAAAATTGTATGAGGTTTTTTTTAAGGGTTATGTTAAAACCCTGAAGTATTGGGTCCTCGGATTCGGGTTTAGCGGTTCCAAAAACGTTAAGTAAACATGGTCTGAAAAACCGGAAAAAACATTTTTTTTTGGGGGAGGGGAAGGGGGGGCAGTGTAATCATCGATCATAGCTACTATAAGGGATATGGTGGGGGATATAGAGAGCAATCGCTGGTACCTCTATCAATCAGTACCCTGTTTGACTAGAAGTCTGAAGTCAACTGGGACCTGGCAAATGCTTAATCGTGATAAGGTGAAGTTTCTTTTATATTTTATGAAGTGGGGGAGTAAATAAACTCTACCATTGCCAAAGAGAATTCTGAAGAATTTATGTTTAGTCTACCATCCGTTTTTTTTTTAGCTTTTATGTACCTATGGCCAGAAACTCATTTTAAGTGGATCCGAGTAATTTCTACCTGAGGCTTAGAGAAACAAGATCCAGTTATGCTTGCCTTGTTCTGAAGAAAACTGTTGGTTTTTCAGTCTTTTCTAAAGTAGATTTCAGTGATAAGAAAGGAAAGGAAGTTTCAACAAATCGCTGCATTGGGTTATATGAGTTCCAATCCAGTTATGTTATACCACATCTCATTTCCTATTTATTAATAGGATTAGATTAGCCTATATGCATCACGTTTTAAATAATAAATTTGTTTTGTTGATTTCTAATAGAATTAGAGGCTCGGTGAGTCTTCAGAACAGTGCAGTAATTTATATTTATTTTTTTATTATTTACACAAGGAAAGTAAAAGAAAAGTAGACCAGGAATTTGACAACAGGACCGTTCGTAACAACAATAAGTGAACTACTGGAAAGAGCGTTGGGCAAAGTAAACGCATGGGCCACGAGAAGTGGACTAAAAGGCCTATATAGCTTATTATACTTGCAAAAGGATCATCAGTAGGAATTGGGGCCTAAAGCCCAAACGGAGCGCTGGTATGGTGGCCTGCTCTAAATAAACAATATAATGTCAGAAAACTAAATAGTCTCCAACGTGCAGCGTGTGCAAGCATAACGGGAGTAAAAATATCATGACCAGCGGAGGCACTGAATGTCATCCTAAATCTATTACCAATTGACATCCAATTAAGACTAACAGCAGCGAACACAGCCACCAAATTGAGAGAAGGAGGCGTGTGGAACGCCAGGCCGTTTGGTCACAGTAAAATCCTTGAAGGCCAAGAGCAAAATGACAAAGCATCAGACTATATCACTCCAGAGCTGGACTTCCGAAAGAAATTATAAGTTAAAATTCCCACACGGAAGGAATGGACAAGAGGTCTCGTGATCGAGGAAAACTCGTCCAAAATCTATGGATCCAAGATGAATGAAGGTGTAGGTGCGGGGGTGTTTTCTGAGGATCTGGAGGCCTCTAAATCCTTCACATTAGGGAACTCAGCTAGCATCTTCCAAGCAGAAGCCCTCGGGATAAGGGAGGCATGCAAAACATCCACGTAAACTATCGAAGGCATATATACTTTCCGATAGTCAAGCAGTCCTTTTAGCCATCAACTCACCAACAACCAACTCTGAGATCATAAAATAATGTAAAGACGAGTTGAACTCACTGGCGTGTATAATGCGGATCGGCCTCGTCTGGGTACCTGGGCACAGGAACCTAGAAGGAAACGAGGAAGCGGAGGCATTAGCAAGGAGAGGGGCTTCCCACAGGGAATCCGAGACGGTAGCTGTGGGTAGCCCGCTCAGCGTCCTTAAGAGAGAACTCTATTTGCATTACCAAAATCAGGCAGAGACCAGATGGAATAATACTGGCTCCTGCAAAATAACCAAACAGATACGACAAATCAAGAACCGACGAGTTGTTGAAAAGGCCAAGGACTCACATCTTCAGAATTACTTCAACCGTAACAGGCTATTGGCCGATGGGGGACCACGCCGAGAAAATGGGATGGGCCCCATAACGAAAGATGCCGTAATTGCAACCAGGATGGTTCCAAAGAAACGGTTTTCCATTACCTATGTGAGTGCCCAAGTTTAGGGGCACTGAGACACAGAATGATGGGAAAGTTCGTAATGAACAGCCTAAGCGAGGTCGCAAAAATAAAAATAGAGGACATAACAGGTTTATCAACAAATCAAGATGGTTTGAATAAACCACAGATCAGTGGTTCTAATAGTGGTATACCAAAATGGCGCCTAGGCGCTAATTGAGTCTGGGTTTTTGTCTCCCAGGCGGCACCTCAACCAACCAGCCAAGACCAGGAATCCACTCATTCCATTTGATTAGAATTTTTTTTGGATCCAAAAATATAAGACAATTTTAAATGCTATCTTTGCTTTCTATCCATTAGAACTTTATTAGAACTGCATCTCAGTTCTCGGTTTTTTTTTCAGTACACCCTCTTAATCCACACATAGGGCACATTTCATAACCCTAACCACATGATTTTCATATTTTTATTTATATTTTATTACCATCTTTTATTTATTTATTTTTTTTTTTATATTAAATTTATGTTAATGTCACTTGAATTGAAGTTGTGTTGATATTTTAGTTTTGTTTTTCTTTCTTGGTTTTTTTCTTCTATTTCGTTATAAAAGAATACAATTCGAGGGTATTCTTTTTTAGGTTTTTTTTCTTATTTTTTGTTCTTTTGTTACCCGAGGCTGTGTGTTTTTTCTTTATAGTTAGTAAGTATGAATGTTTTTTTTATCTTCCAGCAGCATGTGTTTGTGTATATTTACCTTCATTGTCTGGTCGTATTTATACTTGAGCGTTATGTTACGTTAATTTGAGCTGAGCTGTCAAGTGCAGTCAAGTTTTGTCAGTCAGTGATTTATTTTTGTGACTTTTTGTTTTGTTTTTGCACAACTCTTAAATATTTGTCAATATTTGTGCTGAAGACAACAATCTAAGCATTTCATGAAAATTATCTTAAATTTAATTTTTAGGTTTTTTGTTTGCTTATTTTTTGCAATTAGCAGCTTAATTTTTTTCTGTTTTGTTTTTTGTTTTTCTGAAACAAATTCATTTATTTATAAAATATATTATTTTCAATATACCAACAAATATATTTTAGCACGCTTGAATTTTATTTTATAATATTTGAAAATATTATATAACAATAAGTGAATGTTGTGGCCGCTTATTTACGGTTTGAAATAGGTGCCAATTTTTTATGTAATTTTTCTTATTTTTATTTTACTAAATAATTTGCCAAAAAGTTGGCAAATCGGTTAATGCAGAAAGCTCTGGAAATTGTTAAATTTATTGAATAATCTCTTGCGATTTTGAGATCTTCTTAAATATCTTCTGTGAATGAACTAATTTTCAGATCTATCGACTCAGTTTCTTAGAAAGAAGAGCTGGCAGAGATTCCACCAACAAAAGTAATAAGGTAAATCAGGAGCACTAGTTGGTTCGATTTAGATATAAAAGTTTAAAGTTCAACAACCAATTTTTTTTTCAATCTTTAATTTTTTTAAAAAAAACCTAAAACTTCATTGAAATTCTTACAACTATTCTATAATTTTATTTAATAAGTTTCATCAGTTTCAAAGATAACACTTACGCTACTAATCCGCCTAAAAAGGCGACCGGCCCACCGCCGATTAGACGAATTTTTCTATGACATGAATCAAATAATGAGGTTCTTGTTGGTGTTTGAGATGTTGGTGACATTGAAGCAGCAGCAATTGAGGCTAAAGCTGAAGTGGTTGTTGTTGTTGTTGTTGAAGAAGAAGAGGAAGAAACTGAAATTATTGTTGCTGTTGCAGTTTTTGAGAAGTTTATTTCAGTACCAACAGCAGCTGAATCAGCAGAAGCTAATGTAACAATAGCTGCTGGTGATGATAAAGATGAAGTTAAAGTTGAAGATGTTGAAAAATTTTTTGCAAATGATGTCGCTGTTGCTGACGTTGTCAAATAATTACTAATATTTTTATCAATATTTTTTATATTATTATTGTTGTTGTTATTATTATTATTATAATTTGTATTATTATTATTGTTGCTATTGTTGTTGTTATTATTATTAAAACTATTTGTCAAGGTAGTACGTGTGATTTCTTTATTTTTAATTTTTCTCGTATCACAATTCATACATTCAATTGTTGAAGATTTTGTTGTTGTTGCAACTTTTGTTGTTTTTGGTTTTTTAATTCTTTTAAATGAAAATGGAAATGTTGCTGACGTTGTTGTTGTTGTTATATGTTCTCGTTCTCTTTGCTGTTGTTGTATTTGTTCTGTTGCTGTTACTGTAGTTATCGACGATTTTTCTGTCGTTGTTGTTTTAGTTTGAAATTTATATTCTTCTTTATTATTTGAATAATAATTATGATCATGATAGAAATTATTTTGTTTGGTTATTTTTGTTGTTGTTGCACCACCATTATGTAGTTTTTGTACAAGTGGAGTTGTTGATTTCGATTTTGCTGTAGTTGTTGTTTTACCAAGTTCCACAATGTGTGTGGGCGTTCTCAACATTATTTCAAGAGGCCAGCACCAAATAACGCAATATTCACTTTTGTTTTCTTGAATTTCGTTTCTTTTTTTTTTGTTTTTTTTTTCTTAAGTTTATTTAAGATTTTTAGAAAATATTTTCTTTGTTATTTTTTTCACCTTTAAAAAAAAAAAAAAATTATAATATATCAGATTTTTAGTATCTCTCTCCCTCTTCCTCAAGTAAACTTCCACTTTCTTCTAGTATGTATATAAACATACTTAGGAAACATCTATGGTATAGTAGTTCATTATATTATGGGGAAACATGTATACAGTATAAGTAAACACTTTTTTCTTCTAAGAAAATTAGTGTAAGCTTTACCCCTTTTTAAAGTTACCAGCGAGTACGCTTTAATATTTATAAAGATTACAAATTTATAATTAAATTGCACTTTATTGTACTATATTTTGGCATATGAATTCGATGTTTCACGATATCATGCGCAACTTAACACTCTTATGTATATAAACATACTCGCATGGGTACACTATGTTTAGAAACATTTTTCTTTATCTATTTTTATTATTATTTATTTTCTTTTCATTGATTACTTGGTAATAATTACTAAAATTTTTCAAAGAGAACCGATATTTTTATTTCCCAAGAAAAAAATCTAAGTTTATCTTAAAATTAAAAATCAAACCCACATACGAAAAATTGAGTGGAAATTTATTTGTAGTAGTTTATTTAAAATAAGCATTCGCGCGAGATTTGTAAACTAAAAGTCACACACAAAAAAGAAACAATATACATTTATACAAAATAAATAATTTATTTTAAATTTGTTTACGATAATTAGCAAAAAGTGTAAAAAAAATATACAAAAAAAAAAAAATATATAAAATGCTAATCAGTTTCATAGTAGTATTCCACTACTATATTTTATACTTATTCAAATAATAACAATACCTACTAAATTATTATACTAATAGTACAGTGTTTCGCAATTTTAGTGTATCCATTACAAAATTAGTTGTTTATTTTATGAAATTATGCTTAAATCTACACTAGATTGATTAGGTTTCCAACTTTTGACTCGTTAGATTGTGCTCTGAATGTTCGATATCTTGAGACCCGAAAAATTAGGGATTCCTTCAGAAAAGCATTCTAAGGTTAAAACCTATCATCGACAGGGACTTCAAACTAAAGTTCAAGGTGAAAAAAGTAAACTGGGTCAAGAATGGGAGAAGAAATAGGTTAAGGAGAGAAAAGTGTTAAAAAGAGAAGGTAAAGGAAATGAAAAAAAAAATGACTTTGGAAGAAGGTAACGAACTTCGAGAGAGGGAAAATGTGGTGAAAGGAGAAAAAGGAGCAAGGAAAGTAAAAAAGAGGTGAGAAGGAAATGAATGTCGAAAGTGGAATATGAAGAGACGGAACAGGCTTTTTAAGAGGGAAAAGCAGTGGGGAGAAGGAACAGGAAGTGTGAGAGGAAACAGGAGATGGAAAAAGAAAAAGGTGACGGTAGAGAAAACAGTTCAAGGGAAAGGATGGTGGTTGGAGAGAGTGTAAGAGAAAAGGACTTGGGAAGAGAAGGTTATAAGAAACGAAGAATTAGAAGAAGACTTTTGTTTTTGAAAAGAATATAAGCATAGAAGCCTTTCATAAGCTCCAGTAATATTTAAATACTTCAAATTATATCGACAAATTCCAGCAGATTTCCCTCCCATCCAATACGACCCAAGAAAGCCTTCATATAATGCACGACTCAGAGATCGATATAAAAAAACGAAAATCCTCATTGGCATTCAATACGCTTACAGATATAACATTATCAGATGTTTATCCGGCACTAATCAGAACTTACTACTACTAACCGTCGGTTAAAGTTCCGATAAGTGCTTAACCGGACATTGAGAAAACGGCACTTAGAAGATAAGTAAAATACTTTTGGTGTGCACCACAGAATCACAACTAATCATTGTCATAGTAACATTTTGGCACCCAAAATAATTGGAAATTAAACACTCGAATTGGTTATTTACTTTCTCATTTAACTGAAGACAAGTTAATCAAAGTTTATTCAAATTTATTTAGTTGTCAAGGAGAATTAAGTAGATTTTCCTATTTTATATTAGCCTCAGTCTCTAGTTTTAATTCAACCATTTTTTTAAAAAGAATGTATACAAAAAATGTAAATTACACAGGCCTACGGAATTAAACCTTTATTTAAGGTAATTGAAAAAAAGCAGAAGGAGTTCAAATCTAGATGTAGAGTTTTTTTTATCACTTTAAGATTTTCAAGAAATCTTAATCTTATTGAGAGCCAAAAGTCCGGGTTTGTTTTGATTAAAATAAAAATTAAATTTTAAACTTCAAATATGCCGTATATCATAGCGAAAAATTGTAGGATCGGGATAAATAAAAAAATATTCGAACGGTGAGTAATAGTTGGCAAAGATTCTATATTTCCAGCATGTAGGCAAAATATATTAAATTTTATATAGTTGTAACCAGGCACTTTACTCTTGGTTAATAAAGTTCGAAAAGTAGGTTTTATAAATACAAGTAAAACAAAAAAAAAAAAAAAAAAAAATTTAACAAAATCGGCATTTAACATTTTAAAGTTAGAGCTTTCAAAAACTTTCCTAGAACAGTTCAAAACGAAAACATTTAAAAATTTGTTTGTGTATTTTATAGTCGGTAGAAAATTACAAAAATTGGCATTTTATAAATTAAAACCCGGTTAGAATTTTTCAACAATTTTATAAGTGTAATCAGATCAGAAACTATCCTTGTATAGGCGAAAAGAAAAATACTATAAGTTTCTAAAAAAAATTGTGGAAAATTGCGTCTAGTTTTTATTGAGAGCTATACCGGATCTGAGTCACACATTTGGATAAAGATTGCTCGAAACCCTGATGTGTTGGAAAAATTCTTCAAAATAAACATAAGAAACCACCGCTCGTTTTCAATCATTTAAGATTTCGTAAGACTGTGTTATTCTTAAATGTAAATGATGATGTTTTCCCCCCCAGCTCCATATTTGCAAATTTAAGCTTTCAAAAGATATTGAATTTATGACAATATTTTAAATGAAATTTAAGCAACTTTCAAATAATTCTTGTGCAGAGTCTGACGTCTTTCATATATTGTTTATTGTTTTTGTTTTTACTTTTTTTCGAGGTTTACGAATAAAAAGAAATGAATGGGGGAAACAAGTTTTTGAATGTTTAAACTAATATGGCAAGTTACTGTATATTTGTATATATTATTAAATATTATTATACCATGTATAGTATATATATTTAGTGAGTGAATTCGTTAGCTAGTAGTAAGCTACAAATATATTTATGCATATTAGTTATAACGTGGATCGCGTGAGTCAGTATGGCAAAAAAAAATAAATACAAAAAATATACAAATAATGTAAAAATGTAAAAAAAATGGGAAGGAAAAAAATAAATAAAAAAAAAAAAAAAAAAAAAAAATAAAATCACAGAGAAAACCGTATCCGCATAAATCCGCTTATTTCTTCTTAATTGGATTTATATATATATGAATATACCTAAAATATATGCATGCGCTGATAAAAACCACAATAGAGTAATATTATTTCTATACATTTATTTATTTATTTAATGGAAGAACATTATGAAAAAAAATAAATAAATAAATAAAAAACGAAATGAAAGCAACATGAAATATTTGCAATACAAAAATGGGAAGCGAAAAATCAAAAACAAAAATGTTTAAAGTGAATGAATTATTATTATTTATAATACTAATATTTAGACTGACATTATTATAATAATTTATACTATAATACACACTAAAAGTTGCTCGTTCTGATTTTGCCATATTCATCATGTGAAAATATGTTAACACTTTGCGTTTAAAGTCGCGCGTCGCGCGAGAATAGAATGAATAATAAAAACAAAAAAAAATCGATTTCATTTCATTTTTATTTGCTTTAAGAAAATATAAGTAAATAAGTGAGAATACAGGGTGAATATTAGGTATAATTACAATTTTGCATTTTTTTTTTCAAAAGTACTTCCATGAAATATATATACATATAAAAAAAATAGATCGTGCCATTGTATAAGCCCAACCCTGTTCAGCATAACTTCAATTAACCCTTATGGGACCTTAAACAAACCAGAGGAGATAGCACTAAACCGAATGTGGAATCGTATTGTCTGACCCCAGTTTTTTGTTACAACTTTTGATGAAAACTGATATTTTGCACTTAAGAAGGCCTGAACTTTCATGGGTCACCGGTTTCGCTCTCTATGGGATTTTTTAATGCACTTTTTCTATATATTTTTATAAGATAATTTTTTAAAAATAGACAAATTAACTTAGTATTAATTTTTCACTTAACCCTTTCTTGACCGTAAGGAAACTATTGGGAATATAAATGTATAAACTCGTATTTTTTTTCGTTATTTGGATATATATTGTGAGAAAGTGATTATAAATTTATTCTTTAAAGTATTGCCCATCGTTAGCCACAACCTTTTCCCATCTTTCTGGTAGCATACGGACTCCGCGTCGAAAGAACTCCTCAAAAGATTTTGAGGCTATCCACGATTCGACCCATTTTTTGAGTTCTTCGAAAGAACGGAAGTGCTGTTCAGCCAGGTCATGTGTCATCGATCGGAACAAGTGGTAATCAGAAGGAGCAATGTCTGGAGAATACGGCGGGTGGGGTAGCACTTCCCATTTCAGCGTTTCCAAGTATGTTTTTACTTGCCTTGCAACAGGCGGCCGAGCATTGTCGTGTCTATTCTCATATTCTAGCCTCTTATCCTTTAATGCTCTGCTCAAACGCATCAATTGTAGTCGGTAGCGGTCGCCAGTGATCGTTTCATTCGGTTTCAACAGCTCATAATACACGACACCTTTCATATCCCACCAAATACACAGCATGAGCTTGGATCCATGGATGTTCGGCTTTGCCGTTGATGTTGATGCATGTCCGGGCGGTCCCCATGATTTTTTACACTTTGGGTTATCGTAACGTATCTACTTTTCATCGCCAGTCACAATACGATGCAGAAAACCTTTTCTTTTCTGACGTTCAATCAGCAGTTCACATGTGAAAAATCATCACGTCTCTCGGCTTCAATTCATACGGCACCCAATTTCCTTGCTTTTGAATCATTCCCAATGCTTTTAATCGTTTAGAAATGGTTGATTGATCAACTCCTAAAGATTCTGCAGGTTCTTGTTGCGTTTGACATGAGTCTTCTTCGAGTAATGCCTTCAATTCTTCATCTTCGAACTTTTTCGGGCTGCCTGAACGTTCCCTGTCTTCAACATCAAAATCACAACTTTTGAAACGGGCATACCACACCTGACACATTCTAACGTCTATAGCACAGTCAGGATAAGCTTCAGTGAGTAAATGATGTGCTTCAGTTACGTTTTTCTTTAAATGGAAGAAACAAATTAAAACTTCCCGCAAATGTTGTTTTGTTGGCACGAAATTCGGCATTTTCAGCTATAGTAAAACACTTTTGTAAAATTCTGAAAATTATTTGACAGATCAATTCTTATAGTATTTTTGGCGCTCTTCGAGATAGAATAGCTGTCAATGTCAAAAAAATGGCACGTATGATAGATATGAAGTTAGTCACAATTACGAGTTTATACATTCATACTCCCAATAGAAACGATAGAACAAAACTAAGTCCAGATTCGCATTCTTTGACTCACAATTCATTGAAAAAAAGTTCTTACAAAGTTTCCATTAAAGATCTTAGGGTCATCAGTGACCCATAACAATACTTTTATTTCCAAAAATAGGAAAAAACAATTTAAAAATGTGGAAAATCATGGTTTTGGTCAAATTTTGTAAGAATTGTAAGCGATTGGAAATTAAAAAAAAGCAACATTTTTTCACTTTGATCCCCTACCGCTTAGTACCGTTATTAAAAAAATATTTATAAATTTTTTTAATGAAATTAAAGAAATATCTATTCCAATTCTCTTTCTAAAAATTTTAAATTTATAAAAATTGATTGAGTAGTTTTTTAAAAATCGCGAAAATTAATCTTGTGACACCGATGCCACCATGGTACCGAAAGGGTTAGCTATCATGTATGTATTTAATCGCCTCACGACTACTTGATCAATTTAAAAACTAAGCCCTTTCTAATGACCATCTCAGGGATTTCAGACTGTGATATTGAGAAGCACAATGCCATATTCTCTAAAATGGTTCAACAAGAAAATCCATTGAACTCAAGTCTGGGGAGTACGGTGGTCATTTTTGAGAAGTTATAAATCTATAAAATTTAACTTTTAACTACTAGAGTCAATTTTGCTATGTGGTGCAAAGTTTGCTTGGAAAGTTAAATTTTCGTTTTTAAATTTAGGTATCTTTCTGAGTAAGGCCAGGAGGTTTACGGAGCTTGTATGACTTCAGATTTAGCTTAGATTTGGCTATAACTTGCACTGTTTCGGGGTTTAAGCCTACTTCCTTAGAGGCTTGGTTTTGCTTGATTCGTTTAGAAATGTGTTTTGTAACACCAGTACATCATAATGGACCAATTTTTGGACACCGTGAACGCTCAGTCTTTCTGAGCACATCTTTCTAAACCCAAGACCAGTACTGGCAACTGTTGAAACTATAGTACGCTCTCTCTCTTAACTCTAATTTTGAAAATTTTCAAAACACAGTTTTCATATAACTTCAATAAAAAATTTTAGTACTTACTTAAAAACTGAAAGAAATTTCTTTCTGAATTTTAGAGAGTGTAGTAGTTTTTGGCTTACTTCGAGAAAATAAGGTGACCAGGTGTAAGAAAAAATTACAAATATTTCTATGCCACATCCCTGGGATCAAATGTACTTTTAGAAGATATAATAAATTAAAGACAGCGAAATGCAGAAAACATGTATTTTTGTTGAATTGAATTTTGCCTATTTCTCCATATGTTTTTTTTTACAAAAGTTTGGTTGACCTCTTAAAAATATATGAGGACCTATGAATTTATAATTCCTACATAAAGTTTGTTATTTTATCTAGATGAATTTCTCATTTCAAATGTAAAATAATTAATTTTACTATTTTTTGTTGATTTTCAAAACCACCTTTCAAAAAAGTATGTCTATTCAGTTCACTAGGGCTTTGAGCCTGGTGAAACACAATATTTTTAAATTATCCAAATGCAGTTTTAAAGTCAGTATATACAAAAATGTTAAGCAGTGATTAGTTTTCAAAAAAATTTATAAACGTATTTTTGAAGAATTTTTTAAGTTGCAGGTCGATAAATCAGACCAGTCAGGTCTAAATGGGTTAAAATCAACTGTTCCATTATATCAACAAATTTCTCAGTCTGCAGTACGAATTAACTAATTGCAGTACGAATAACATAATTTGTCGAGCACTATAACTTGCCAAAATTTATATAACCTAAATAATTTCTTGTCAAATATTTTTCTTGCCCATTTTTAATGATATTTCAAAGCACAATGGCAAAAAAAAAGTCAAAAGAAATTAGAAGTAAAAACAATCGATGATTGAGATTTTTCGAAATTAAAACTAACGGTTAATTTATAATTGTCACCCTGTAGTATTTTTATATGTACATACATACATATATATAATTTTTTGCTTTCAATCATTTGCAAATAATTTATTTATGCCGTGCTGTCACTCTAACTGGGGGTCATTGCCAGGCCTACTTTGTATTTTTAATACCTCTACTACTCGACTACTGCATTTAAATATTGTTTTTATTTTTCTTTTTAAATGAAATTCATTTTTAACATTTAACATCGAATGAGTGTGTACTCATTTACTAATGAATGCATATAATTGTATGTCTATGGTGTGTGTGTGTGTGTGTGAATATTTAAAGAGGGCAATTAAAGGGGAGGAACAATCACATTTATATTTATAAGTAAAAGATTTAAGTTTACAAATATATAAGTTATTATAGTTATCCATTTAGACCAACTTGCCTGCTGGAAGGTAGAGCTGGGGCAGGTATTTTCTTAGATTAGTTAAATTTAAATTTAATTTGAAGTGGTCGTGCAGTGAGTCAGCCAAAGTCGTCGGACTAAACCGGAAGACTTTGAGCTGACTAACAGCGCTGACTACGGTTCACGGTCCCTTCAGGTATCACCTCAAGAAGATTTAAACTTGTTGAAGATGATACCTGTAGGTTGTGTCTGGAGGAGCTGGAAATGGCTCGAAATTACTGTACCAATGCCCAGCATTGGCGAGCAGAAGGTTGGCAATCTTGGGTCATCGATACGTTAATGAATCTGAGATTGGCCTGTAAGAATATGCTTGCGTTGACGCAGTATGCCAATACTCGGAGCATGCTCGTTTACGAATGCTTAGAGTAGAGGCATCAGGCGGTAGGGGACGTAAAGGGAGCCACCTAGGTCTGATTCGGCTAATCCCCTAACTAATAATAATAATAAATAGACCAACTTGCTAAAATGGAAAAACTTTCAAGCTTAGGGGTCACAGGATATTTCAGCAAATCACTCCAACCCATCAAAGGATTAGAAATGCACCTTTACTTTTATTCTCTAGGGGAAAACCTCAAGAATATGTACTGCAGCTATAAAAATTACGGACTATTTTAATGGAAAATCTAGCAAATACAACAGAAACCAGAAAGTAAATCTTTTTTTCAATTTGGAGTAGACGAAAATCCCTTCTGTATTTTATTCAGCTAACCAAAAACACGATTATACTACAGTGTTATCCTAATAATTGCTAGTATAATTTTCAAACGACTAAAATGAAGTGTAACTATTTCCCATCACTCTCATTATTTAATGAATTCATCAATCAAAAGATTATGAATTCCATCACAATCTAAGGTTATGATAACAAAATCAGTTATGTCATAATCGCAATATTAATTTAATTGTTTATTTCTGATTAAATATCTAACAATTAATTGTTAATTTGATTGCTTGTCTAACTTTTATAATTGTTTAATTAATTCAAATTTATTTACTTAAATTTAAGTACACAAGTCATTTGATTTTTATTTTCATCTTAGAAATATCGACGATGCCCTTCGTGCCATTCATTCTATTACTTAATAGCAATTACTAGGTAATAGTTAAGTTTCTTCCACAGTTGAGTTTTTTTTTATATTATTTTTTTTTTTTTACTTTTGAATTAAATTAGTCACATGACAAGGGCACATAAAGTACTACTTTCTGTTGCCACTACTGCAATGCAATGCAGTGCAATGCAATGCAATGCAGTCGTGCTGCAACACTCGTACTTGTACTTTTCGTAACTATGCCAATAAATAATTTTATAATATGAGGTATTTAATAATATATTATTGCTTTTTATTATATCATACTCTCTGTACTGTCACTAGTAGTGCCACTTAACGTAAATTATTTATAGCAAGTAATTATATTCTTGATATGAAGTTTAGGCTATTTATTGTAGTTTAAGTAGGCGATGAAATGAATAAGAAAATTAAATAACTACTGTGAAAGTTTTTTTTTTCGGGAGGATTAAGGTGTGGCTTATGATTCTTGGAAGTACTTAGGAAATCAATTCCTCGAATTTTTTTTATAATAATATTTATCAAGTATTATTAGAAGAGTTTAGGGCTTTTAATGATGATTTGAAATCTGAATAAATCTAAAGTACCTTGTGTTTTATATTTTTATTTTTTTGGGCTGGGGCTCCCAGATTTTTCAAGAATTTTCGGTGAAATCTATTCCAAAAAATGTTTGGACAGATTTTATGATCTTTTGGTTTATATTTCTTTCTAGTATACGCATTGGTACGAAAAGCTAAAGAACTGATGCAGGGTAGTGAAACCGGGACTTCCGAAAAAAAAAGGCACGCAGCCACTAGAACACATGGACCTCATTTCTTGAGACCAAGTAAGCATGGGCGCCATCCGATCTTGCCTTGAGGACGTCGATACTACTGAGCATTCTCTGCTCGCGGGAACCAGATTAACACTGTTGGGTAGTGATGTCTTAAGTATAAATAATATTCATACCCTTCCTCTTCCTGAGCTTCTAAGGTTCATCAGTGAAACAAAGAAGTTCGAGATTGAGAGACCTTAGACTTTTTATCTTTCCTATCTTTCTACTTTCTTCTACTGGCTCTATTTTATGTATAGTATAATGGTCATTGAGATTGAGTGCTTTGATTTAGTCCAGTCCACCCTCAAATCTAAGCTTAAGCAAACAGACACTGCAGTTTCAAGTATGTTCCATGACAGCAGAACTGGTGACGCAGACGGACTGTGCCTGATAGGTATGACGAATCAAAGAACTTGGAAGACTTTATCTATGCCAGACTAATGGCAAGAAGCCTTAAATGAACCGTTTTTTATTCGGAACAGCGGTAAAGTTCTGATCAAATAGGAATTAAATTTAATTCTGTGAGTCTTTTATGGTCGTTGTACCTTCGGCATATACTCATACTCGTCGTTTTTGACTAGTCTCATCGAAACAGAACACTATCAACCGAAAACTACTATATCACTGAAAGCTGAGTTTCAGAATGCCGCTACCGAATGCTGTCAACCGAAAATCGTTTCCTATACTTATCCTCAATTGATCCTTAACTCACCCAAAATTGGTTCCCATATTCATCCTCAATTGATCCTAAACTCCATCCTGAATCAGTTCCTATACTCATCCTCAATTGATCGAAACCGGCTATCTGAACGACTGTTTGACACCTATTGTTGTTGATGAGGTAGGCAGATTTTGATCGAGACGAGCTTTTTCTGAATGCATCAGGGACTAATATTTTATTACATTTCAACCAGTTCGCCGCTTTCTTTATATCCATCACTTCTTCTTGAACTACACTACAGTGAACAAGTAGACGAAAAGATAATTTTCACTTTAACTGCTCATAGAATACTACCTTTCCCTTCTACTCTTCCATCCAGTTTACAATAGAAACGCACCGCATCTTTCCACGGGCATCGATTCTTAATTTCCACCTGTCATGCAGAAATGGAAGTATTGTTCAATATTAGAGAGGGACACTCTTCTCACTTAGTTAGGCTGCAACTTCGTCAATAGCCTTGAATCTACTACAAGCCTTTGCAAAAATGTATAGCTTGGTTAGATCATGCTTGACTAAGTCCTCATTTGTCAAGAAATGTTTGCCCAGTGTAGCACGTCACGTCCAAGACAAAGCATGACATTCACTAAAGAAATGTTCTGTAGTTTCAACATCTTCAAGACATACATCACATAGACTCGATTCCTTGACGCCGATTTTACACAGAAAATCATTGACTGTAACGAAACCTGTGACGAGTCCAAAAAAGAGTCTCAAATCACAACTTCGTCGACTTAAAAGATACTTAAATCTTCGACTGTCGGCAGGAATCTAAGCCCGCTAATGGTCGTTGTGCAATTGACGCAACCTAATCTCCATTTCTTGTAGAGGGGTTGCAACCAGTGACGGGCTGAGAGCAAAAAAAAAATCATTGCTGATCATTTTTAACCAGCACTTCGTTAACTGAGATACCTGTGTGGTCCAGCACCAATACCAACGTTGCAGAATTACTACTCGTCGCAAGTTGAGCTTAACAATCGGTTCGTCCACAACTTTCGAGGCAACTGTGTAAGCTGCAAAAGGCTTTGGTAGCCAACTGACTATCCGAGCAGTTGAAAATAGAGTTGCCCTTTCCCTTCCACCTTGTTATTAGATGTACAACTTTGCTTCCGCCGTTTTTCGATAGACGGTTTCAATGGTGAGGGCTGTTCGAAATACGTGGATCAAAATTGTCATAAAATGAGTTTGGACTTCTGTTAACGTATCGACATCGCCGCATTAGTGAAAGTTGTTTGCATTTTTAAATTATTCTCATTCGAAATGTCTTTTCTCGAGTCAAATTCTTGACATTTGTGGGACCGGCTCGGTGTGATATACTACGAGCTACTGAAACCGAGTGAAACCATCACAGGAGATACGTTTGAGTCGATCATTGAAGGAAAAACCGTCATAGTACCAAGAGAGACACGACAAAGTCATCCTCCAGCATGATAATGCTCGGCCACACGCCGCAAAACTGGTGAAGGCATACTTGGAAACCCTGAAATGGGAGGTCTTGCCCCACCCACCACAGATGAAGCTTCTTCCGACTACCATTTGCTTTGTTCGATGGCGTACGGCCTGTCGGTTCAGCATTTTCGTTCGTACCAGGAAGTCGAAAAAAAAAATCCAATTATGGATTCCGTCTGGATAGGATCCGAAAACCGTTAATCAATTCGTAACACTAAAAAATATGTGAGCATCATGAAACATTCGGTTCCGACAACTAAGAAATTCGGTACAATTTGACTTGCTTGTGTAATTTCTGGGTGAAAACCGATCCATCCCTCATTATCCTATTCATCCAAAACGGGGAGTCTACAACAATAACCTTTGAAAAAGGAGAAAGTTTGGCACTAGCTGTCCGTCGCACCCTCCTCGATTAAGGTGTAGTGGTTTAAAAAGTTCCGCACTTTGCCAGTCGTGTATCATTCGTTAAAAAATAGTTTCTTTCCAAGCAATATAACGATACGATACAGAAATTTTCGGGCTTCATTCACGATGAATAAATGCAGTGGTGACAGGTACAGTAGTGCTTTGTTAACTCTTGTAATGCTGTAACACTAGCCTGAAGCTGTAGATTTCCTAGGAGGCGTTTCGAGGAACTCGCTCTCGGTCATTATATAATACCACCAAACACTAGATATGATCTAATAATGTGTAGATATATACGGTTAAAACCCAAGTTCGCCCAAACATTCTATGGCATTGCCACATTATTTTAACGACTTTCGCCGCCTTGGCCTCGAAATGTTCAGTAAACAAAAGCTTGGGATCAAGAATGATTCTCAAGTATTTGATTCTATTGGAGGTAGGTAGAAATGATAAATTTATTCTCGAAGAAGCGTATGAAGAGGGAGTAGTCGATGTTGCTGGATAAAGAGGTAAATTGTAAACGAATTATGAAAGGAATACAAAAACCTTAGACTGGGTCTAAAACTGAATATGAGAGAGATCAATAGGTGACAGGAAGAGATTGGTATTCACGGCTAAGAACGGATTTGTTTTAAGCAACTTGGGATTAACCATGATGCAGTTCTGCAAACCTTGCCCTATATCTTATTGTGGCTACCTTTTTGAAGAGCTGCCTATCAAACCATTACAGCACAAAGTAGAAACGCAAACTTTAACTCTTTTAAATTTCAACCTCACACAATAAAAGGTAAAGTTCATAATCTTCAGCAATTATTACATGAAGAAAAGACAATCATGTTCTGAATTTCTCCAGTGTTCTCTACATAAAAAAAAAACGTTTACAATCTAAAAGCTCAAATCTGAAAAATAATAAAAATCTAAATTCAAGTAATGACTTTATGACTTTTCGTTTAAACTTAAACTACTTAACTTCCGCTGTAAGTTCATATCTAGTAGAAAAGAAAAATCAAATCATATATCCAGCATGTTGTGGTTGAAGATGAGATCAAGAAACAAAACCTACGAGATTAACCTCTTTTTTTCTGTTTTTTTTTTTTATTATATTTTGGTAGGTGTCTATGTAGAAGAAGCTAACATTCAGTAATATGCGTATAAATAGTTCATATTTTCTTTCTTTGAGTAGGTAAGAAGCCAACAATATAATCTTAATTTAAAAACCCAAAGACAGTCAGTCTTCAGTCAGACATTAGTCTTCATTTTTATGCATCACACCTACTTGACATTTAAAACTACACCACACACATATAGGTAAAGAAAATAAAGAAAAAAAAAAAAAAGGAAAAATAAAGCAAAAAATAAAAACTTAGAAAATATTCAGTATTTCAGTATTCAGTAAACAACACACGCTTGAAGAATTCTTAAATGAAAGTTCGTGCTTATTCATGGTTGAAGTAACATGTGGAAATATTTTATTTTTTTTTTATTTTTTGAATTGTACTCGTAAGTAACTACAAGTATTTTTAACTTTTACTCGTTCGTGTATATGTTTTTGAAATGAAAAAAATTAAAAAGAAAAGAAAGAAATAATTTAGGTATTTATTAACAGATAAGAACCTTAAAGTATAATGAACAAATGTAAATATGTAAGTATTCCATAAAGAAAGACAAAAAGAAAGAAAGAAAGAAAGAAAGACATACCGAAGTACAAAGAAAGAAAGAAAGAAAGCTGTTACAATTGTCACACCTAATTAAGCTACAAATGTTCTTCTCTTCTCTCTGAAGAACAATTATATTATTCATTGTCTTAATTCATGATTCAGAGAATTTGGCAGACACACTCATACACGCACAGTCAGTGTTATCTAATGTACCTTTATAATTTTCATTTATTTTTTTTTATTATATTTCCAAATGAGCATTTTGAACTTTTTCATACATTAAAGATTAAGTGACAAGAGTTTAAGACAAGACAAGATCATTTCACTAATGGGCAAGGCAACGTACCGTTGTACATTCAGTTGTTCGGTGAGTTGTTAAAAAGTAAAATGTATGAATGATTTGTAGTTTGAGCTGACAGAATTAAGATAAAGACAAAATTACTTTGTTCTTTATAAACGTTTTCTTCATCAGTTCAAAGAGATCATTGAGGTAGTTACTAGAGGGTTATAAAACTACGGTATAATTTGGATTAATAAATGGGAACAAGTTGGATGAACATGTCAAAATAAAAACATACCAACCTTATGATTCCAAAATGGAAAACTCAAAAGTCAAAGAAATAAAATAAGAAAAGTCAAAGAAGTATAAAAACTTAAACGGAATTTCTATAACAGTTTATCGCTTGAGATTTCAAAATATATGAGTTTCTGAAATTGAGAACATTGAAATTTATCTGACGCAAAGATTTCATATGTAAGGCTTTCAGAAGGCTGGAAGGCTTAGGAAGGCTACGGAGCTTGCAAACAGTATTACAAGGATCAACTCAACAGTAAACATATATATAGATAGTCAATCAGCTATAAAAGCGTTGACATCACACTGGACATAATCCAAAAATGTTCTTCAGTGCAGGGCAGCAATGGAGGAAATGACTACTAAGCGTAGACTGTGTATCTATTGGGTACCTAGTCACAAAGGCATAGATGGAAATGAGATTTTCGACAAAATCGCGAAAGCAGGAACTAAGCTGACGGAGGGTCAAATCAGCGAAGTACTGATGCCTCTGCAAGTAGCTAATTGTAACCTAGAAATATGCATGTGGAAGAAAGCGATGGCTTGGTGGAGAAATATATCCACATGCAAAATCGCTAAAATCATTTGTGACCCCTATAGCGAGAGGTATGCAAAATCTGTTATATCGTTCAATCGTAAGGACTGCAGAACAGTAATTGGCGTACTAACTGGCTATTGTTTGATGGCAACTCACGCGCTAAAACTAAAGCTAACTGACAATGATTGTTGTTGTTGAGTACTTTCTATGCTCTTGTCCCGCCCTCACTAGAACTCGATTAACTTACTTAGAAGCTCCACAGTTTGAGGGTCTGAACGAGACCGCTAAACTGGGGGTAAACTGTCTTTTGAAGTTTATTAACCACACCCGCATCTTAAATGACGTTTACACTCGCTAAATATACACGCGATAAATAATTCCTAGGACTCCTATCTGGTATCGCTAAGGACCTAAAGGTCTATGCGTGGCTTCGGCCAGCCAGTACTACCTAACCGAACCTAGGCTTTCGGATTATACTATAAATTTTATATTCATTGAATTCTTTATTGGCAGAAGACCTTCACATAAACAGTATACAGAATAACAAAGTTGTTCCAAATCCTTCATAGATTGTCTTATGGTGATAAGGAATTTTATTTTATTTTTATTTTTTTTTTACTAAGATTTCTACATCTTATTATGAAAATATGTGTTATTAAATATCACCTCATTAAAAACATTACTTCTTTTATTGAAAAAGTCTTGAGTTAAGTTTTTTTTTATATAAAAATAGAATCCTTATCGTATCGTTTGTGAAGTTTTATTTATTAAAGAATGAAGTCAACTAATAATAATTATTACAATTTTGTTTATTAATTTTCCAGCATTGCGTATTTACAAAATATTACAAAAAAATTACTTCCAGATATGAATAAAGATTAAATAATTATATAGTTATATGAAGAACTTATTTTTTTTAAGACGAAATTATTAAAATGTGTTTAAAGTTCTTGGATATTCTATTTATTATTAAAAAAAAACTCTTTAATTGTCCAGCTCTAACAACATATCGGATCGGTACCTTTATTAACCCTTTTCTGCCCAACAAGGCAAATTTTGTTTAAAACAATAATTAAGAACAGCATTCTTCATACTGAACAACTTTTGTTCTATGACTTTTTCAATATCTTTAAAATCAGAAATTACCTAGTGGGCTATATATGGTTCGTTGGTAAGATCAAGTGAATTAGAAATGTATAACTTTTTTTGTTAATCACTTTATTGAGAAAAATAATCAAAAATTAAAATTTATACCAATTATTCAGTGTAAAATTTATAGAAATAATATCTATCGGCTATATAGAAAATCAGAAATTGTATTTTGTTTTATTTTTAAACAACGTTTTACATAAAAATGGCAATAAAAGCCAGCTGTCAAGGCTTTTTCTAATACCGTCGCATCGGTATTAAAAAAAAAAAGCTGCAAATCTACGAAATCCATATTGTGGTTTTGATCTTGTTGTTTGGATGGCGCCACTATTACTATCCAAAGTGGTGGGACTATGTATGGCAGCATGGGCAGGGAAAGGTTAAACGGTTTCTCGGTGGAGTGGGAACCAGGCCTCTAACGTCAACTCTAATGGAGTTCAGGAATTCAAGAATAATTCTATTGCCGTATTTTGAATACTGTATAGTTACGGAAGGCAGAGGCGGTTCTAAGATTTAGGTTTGGGGAGGACTGATTTTATTAAATTTAGGTATAAATATCAAATTCAATATCGATTAAAATCCAGATCTTGACCAAAAACTAGTGCAAAAATTTTATCAATGTTCAAAACAAAAAATACTGACCAAAAATTTAAAGATAATTGGAATAAAACTGAGACCAAAATTCAAACTAAAATTGGATAGAAATTTAGGTGCCAATTTCGAACTAAAATTCAAACACTTTTTTTCAGATTGAAGACAACACCAAGAAAACAACCAAATTCGGATCGAAATTTTAGATGAAAATGAGACCAAATTCAGACCAAAACTTTAATTAAAAAACAAAAAACAATATTCAGACCACGAATAGGACCAAAAATTCCAACAAAAACTAAACAAAACTAAAAACCCAAAATCCAAACCAAAATTCATAAAAAATTTAGACCACAACTCAGACAAATAGTTAGACAAAACTTTAGGCCAAAAGGACGCTAAATACCGAACGAAAGCAAACAAAAATTCAGATCAAAAACCAGTGGCATTATCTGATGAATATTCATACTAAAAATTTTTAACTTAAATACAGACCAAAAGTAGACAAAACTTTAGACCGAATTTAGACGATAAATTAAATAAAAAATAGGCCAGAATTCTAGCCGAATTCAGACCGAAACTCAAAACAAAACTCAGACTGATTTCAGACCGAAATTCAGATCAAAACTCTTATCAAAATCAAGTCAATTTAGATCAAAATTTTGACCACAACTCAAACTAAGAATTAAATTAAAACTGAGGCTAAAAGTACGCCAACTACAAATTAAAAGCGAACCATAATTTAGACCAGAAATCAGATCAAACGCTGAGTAAACGGTAGTCTGAGCAAAATTTTGGCAACAATTTAGACTAAGAGTTGCACTAAAACTCAGACCAGAAGAATTGCAAATACAGACCAAAAGCAAATCAAAATTTAGACCAAACTCGGATCAAAACTCAAATCAAATTTGGATTAAACTTCAGAGCTAAAATCAAAACAAAATTCTGACATATAATCAAACTTCAATTCAGATTAAAAACGGAACAGTCAAATCAAATACCAGATTAAAATTCAATGCCTCAAAGCCTTGGGCATCATTCAGAAAGAAGGAAATAGGGTTCCGTACGAGTTAAAACCGAGAGATATTGAACGGCGTTTATTTACATGTGAACAACTGCTTCAAAGACAGAGATTTCTATATCGCATCGTAACCGGCGACGAAAAATGAGTTCATTACGACAATCTCAAGCACAGAAAGACATGGGGAATGACCGGGCATGCCTCAACGTCAACTGCCAACACGAATATTTACGGCGCCATTGGTGAGACCAGCGTGATATACTACGATCTACTGAAACCCAGTGAATTCATCACATGAAATTGATACCGAACGCAATTGATGCGTTTGAGTCAAGCATTGACGGAAAAAAGGTCACAGCAGCAAGAGAGACTGGACAAAGTCATCCTCCAGCATAACAATGCTTGACCACACGTCGCAAAAGTGGTCGAGATATACTTGGAAACCCTGAAATGTAAGGTCTTGCCGCACCCGCCGTACTTCTCAGACGTCGCTTCTTCCGACTATCATCTATTTCTTTCGATGGCACACGACCTGGTGGATCAGCATTTTCGTTCGTACGAGAAAGTCAAAAAATGGATCGATTTATGAATCGCGTCGAAAGACGCCTCCTTTTTTCGATCCTGTGAAAATTGCCTTAGAGATGAGAGAAATTTATCACTAGCGACGGACAATATTTCGAATAATACATCTGGAAGTATTGGATCATATAAAAAGTATTTTTGGTTTGTGTCACAAGATGGTTTTAATGCCCATTCATCTGCACTACTGGTCCGATTCTGTCAAACGAACGCGTGCGTTTGAAAGGTAACATTTAAGGTTACATTTTTTGCCAATATATTTTTGTACTTCGTCATCTGTGTAAGAAGTTACATTGATTTCAAATGAGTGAAATTTTTTAATAAATACGTTACCGTGATGCTTTTTTACAATAAAAAAGGTAAAACGCTGCAAAAACATACCGAAAAATTTGTGCAGTTTACGGGTGAGGATGCTTTAACAGAACGTATTGTCCAATTTTGGTTTGCTCGATTCCGTTCTTGAAATTTCGATGTCGCCGGCCAGTCACTGAAAAAGCCAATGAAATTTTGTAACTGGTGGAGCAAGACCGGCACGCAAGCTGCTATGAGATAGCGGAGGCACTAAGCATCAACCACATGACAATTTAGAATCATTTAAAAAAGGCTGGCTACTCAAAAAAGCTCGATGTTTGGGTGCCACATGAATTAACACTAAGAAATTTGATTGACCGAATTACCATCAGTAAAACGCTGCTGAAACGCAACAAAATCGAGCCATTTTTGGAGCAAATCAGTACGGGCGATAAAAATGGATTAAATACGAGAATATTAAACGAAATCATGGTCATGGTCGAAGGCCGGTGATCCTCCACAAACGACTTCAAAGCCTGGATTGACGGCAAGCAAGGTTATGTTGAGTGTTTGGTGGGATTGAAAAGGAATTGTCTATTATGAGCTGCTACAACCTGGCCAAACGGTAAATTCTGATCTCTACCGCTCACAACTCGACGAAGCAATCAAGAGCGACCAGAATCGGCCAACAGAAAAGGTGTTGTGTTTCACTATTTTAATGTCAGGCCACACACATCTTTGATGACCCGCCAAAAATTGACTGCGCTTGGCTGGGAAGTTTTGATGTACCCACCGTAAAGCACGGACATTGCACCGTTTGACTACCATTTGTTTCAGTATCTGCAAAACTCTCTTTATGGAAAAAAGTGGGCCGACAGAAGAGCCGCCGAAAATCACTTGGCTAGGTTTTTCGCCGATAAACCACAGAAGTTTTACACCGATGGAATTATGAAGCTACCGCAAAAATGGCAAAAGATCATAGATAATAATGGCCAATATGTAGGGGAGTGTACCAGGGTATGAGACAGCACCAGATATGAGACAGTCGATTTTTTACATCATGCAATATCAATATTGCCGATCTGACTACTGTCAAACTTTTCTTTTGACATGAGTCAGTTTTTGTGATAACACCGGAGTATATAGATGTATTGCTTGTATCAGCTGCAAACATCGTGTGTGAAAATCGATCACGAAAACTTTTTTTTGATTTTTTCCAAAGTGATACAATATATTTTCGAGTGAATGAATTAAAAAACGTGATTGTAATGCATTAACATTTAGTGTTTTTCGTACATTTTCCGATCCAATTTTGGATTATGGTAATATATGGTTGGAAACGATTTTTTTGTTATTCTCGAAATGTCATTGTTTTCCGGGTATGAGACACCACTTATCTAGTGTTTTGATCCAATTTTTTTGTATTTTTAGCCATGTCAACACCAAAAAATAAAATCGTCCATGAAATGAATTACATGCAAGCGGCCTGGTCATTTAAAGTGTGCACACATTGAGATAACGATTTGGATGGAGAAGACGATGACTAAGACGGAGATGATGAATAAAAACAACCATTTCTTTTTATCTTAGCCACTGAAGGCCTACAAAATAAATAAATTTATGTATTTAAATAGTTATGGGGGTTTTACTTCATATTTTCCAATTTTTAGTGGATTTTTGTAGGTGTCTCGTACAAATTTTTTTTTTTAGCAAAAATACACATCCTTAGAAAATTGGTCATAATATTTTGCGTGCCTATGGAATCATTATACTCTTTTCGGATAAAAATTGCGTATTTTCATTACCTTTCCGACAGTATATAAAACATCCGATTTGGTTTAACCATTGAAAATTTATGGTTCAAAAACAAAACCCGTCTCATACCCGGGAACACTCCTTTACATGATTAAAATTGGTTATCAATCAAGAAAATATTTGTTCAGACATTGACAAAAAAAAAAAAAAAACCGAAAAAAAATTTTATATGACCCAAGACTTTTTGACAATAAAGCTTTTAATTCCAGAAAAAAAACGGCGGAAGCAAAGTTGTACACCTAATAAATAAAAAAAAAAATATTTGAGAGTAATTTTCAGATCTACTAGTGCATTACACACAAACTGCAGTATAAACGAATCTGAAAAAAACGAAGAAAGTTAAAAGACTTGCAGCTAAAACTATGGGAAGTTGGGAGTAAAAATCTGTGAGATTTTTAATTAATTTTAATAACCAAAAATTAAATTTTGATTTTTACGAATAAAGCAGAAAAATAAAATAAAAGAGAAAACTGTTTTGTTGTAAGGAATTATGCACACATTAATTGCAGTTATTATTTCAACTCACTCTCTCTCTCTATCTGTCATTTGGTTGTTAATACGCTCTCTTAAAAGCATTTACAGCAAAAGAGAAACCATGGGAGAACTATGAAGCAAAACAAAAAAATCTTGTGAAGGAATTAAAACAACAAAACAGTAGCAAAACAGCTGTCAATAATAAAAAGAGTAACGTTTTAAATTAATAAGTGAAAAACTACTAACTGAAAGTTTAATTTAACGCTGAGATAAAAGTCAAAAGAAAAAGAACTCTAAAAATAAAAATTCGGTATAATTTAAACAGTTAAAGTCATCAACATGGAAATGAATTAAGTTGATAATGATGATTTTCGAGTTACTAATTTATTAAATAAATTAGCATAATTGTTGGTTTCTGTGCTGAGTTGTGAGTTGGAGAGTGTGTGATCAAAAACTCTCCATGCATTGTAGTATAGAGATAGAAGAAAACGATATATTTTGTAGTTGTAAACTACTGCGGCGTCGTTTGCTGTTGCTGCTGTCATTGCAAAAGATTGACCTATTAAATTTCCCACAAATTATAGCAATTACGTTAACCAAAAAAAAAAAACAAAAACAAAAAACACAACAATGCATAGCACTCACTCACAGAAACTAAAATAACAGCAACAACAAACTAATACTTTAAATAAGAAAAACAAAAGGTACAAAATTGCAAAATATTTTTTGTTGTACGTCAAAGACAATGAAATGAATGAAAAATATTGCATTTTTCACAAGAGAAGAAACATATTTTTGTTTTAAAATAAAAAATACTAGAAGACTATAATAATAAGTGTATATCAGTAAGTAGTAGAAGAGGAAGAGACAAAGTTGCAGAATAGAGGAAGCGGCGTAAGTAGTTGGTTGGTTACAGTAGAGGAAGAAAAACTAGCATCAGCAGCATCAGCAGCAGCAGTAGCAGCTTTAAAATGTAAAAACAAAAGGCAATTTTTATTTTTACTCGTTCATTACAAGGTTTTCTTTTCGCTCCTTCTATCTCACTATTTGCAGTATACCAAACGCCTCCGCCACCCTGTCATCGCTCTCACGTCAACTAAGTATGACACACTCAAGCTTCTTTTTTCTTACATTTCAATCCAAACACAAAGAGTGAATAGACATGGACGGACAGACGGATGGTGGTTTATTAAAGAATTGCTATGAAAACCAAAAGAAGAGTAAACCAAAAGCAGCAACACAGTCGCAGATGAAGAAGAAGAAGAAAAAATGGCAGAAAACCTAGCAGTAAAGATAAAAAATATATATAAAAAAATTTAAAATTAAAGAGGGAAAACTTTGCAAGTCTGTAGTTTCACACACTGGTTCACATTGGCGCAATATAACAGCAGCAACAACAACAAAAACACAATAGTAACAACAACAATTTCGTTACAGAAATATACGAATGAGAAAAAAAACCTCAAAAAAACAAAAAAAAAAAAAAAAAGTTGAAACAATTTTTTTAGTTAGTAGCTCGCTTAACCAAGTTAGTTAGTTATTTGAAAATTTAAGTCTACAATTTTGTTACCTTTTTTTTTTTTTTGATTTTAGCTTTGCGTGAAGTTAGCAACAATTTGATGTAAAATTAACGTATCATTAAAATGGCATACAAATTACTCAACAACCCTGGTGTAGGAAATATTTTTATAAAAAAAAAAAATTCAAAGCAGAAGAAGATATTTCATTGTTATAGCAGAGAGCAGAGAAGTTATTTGTTGAAATACTTTGGAAGCATAAATAAAACTGTTTAAATTAAGTATTACAAGGCAAACACATAAGAAAAAATCAATTTCATACTAGTTCCAAAAGCAATACAGCGGGAGTCAAGGTCAATGTAGAATGTAAGGTGTTAAAAGTTGAAGAAATTAAGAAAAAATTATTGAAATGTTAATACAAATCTTAGTTTATGTAATTCAAGAGTGCAGCCTATCACAGCATAGCGTAAAGGTATGCGCACACACAAGCGATTTCGTCGCAGCGATGTCGCTGCAAATTCTAAAACTTCGAAGTCGCACGTTACTGCACCCGCACATGGACGCGATTTTGCAGCTCTGAATTTGCAACAGCTGATTTACTTTTACTTTTTAATTAAAAAAAAGATTTACTTTTTGCCATAAAATAAAATGAGATGTTTCCTGTTACAAAAGAAATAAAAGAAAAAGTTGAAGAAGAATAAAAAAAATCGTAGTAAAACTGCGGAGAACTGCGTTTTCAGCGTTACAAAAAAGAATGGGTATGTTTGAAAAACGCTCTGTTACACTGACGCGGCTGTGTGCGTGTATTCATATAACTTAAGGTATGCACGCACGCACAGACGCGATCTCGTCGTAGCGATTTCGTAACGTTTTCGGCGCTTCAAACTTCGAAATTGCACGTTACCTCACACTGGCGCTATTTTGTTGCTCAGAAGTCGCAACAGCTGTTTTACTTTTTGCTTATTTTTTCTGTGCAAAAAATTTAAAAAAATAAAATATTAACTTTTTCGTCACGAACAATTTCCAATAATTTTTTTGTTGAAAAACTTTTTATCACAAAAGAAAAAGTTGAAGAAGAAGAAAAAAAAATAGCAGTAAAAATGCGGTGAACTGTGTCTTCAGCGACAACAAAAAAAATGTGTATGTTCGAAAAACGCTCTGCGACACTGATGCGGCTGTGTGCGGGTATTCATATAACTTAATGTGTTGCGTTTTACAGCTATTGTCGCAGCAATGTGTGTAATAAGGCACAAGCCGAATTCATTTTCTTTTTATATGAAGTTTTTCGCTCTCTTAAACTAAGAGCGTAAAAATGTTATCGCACGCAGCGTAGGCAGATTACAAACACAGAATCTTCTCTCATTCTCTTTTGCCTGTGACCTATGTGAATGATACCTTACACACATTTGCATCGGATGAGAGAAAATTACCCGACAGATATTAAACAGCTGATCCATTGCCGTCGGAAAATCAATTCGAGTAAACCCAATTGCGATAGACGACGGTAGTAAATTCAAGTCTAGAAAACCTGACAGGAAAAAACCCACCCCGCTGTAATTCTGTGCCATTCCATTCGTTTCAATACGTTTTAATTTTGACAGCGTGTATCCGTCGGATAGTTTTCCTTCGTCAGACGCAATTGTGTTTGAGGCATGAGATAGTTTTCTCTGACTCTTTTACATTTTGACATTTGAGAAGTACTTTGTTTTTTCCATTTTGAATTGAGATTTTAAAGCGAATTCATCGACAGAGTGCCGAATTTTTCGTTTTTTATATGAAGTTTTTCGCTTTCTTAAATTGAAGTTGGATTTTTTTTAAATAGAGTATTTAATTAAATTAGTACGAAATAACGTGAATATATGCGAAGCAACAGCACTCAATGTGAGGTAAGTTTTAGTATGAGAAAGAGAAGGCAGAATTTTTCTCAGCAGCACTGGCTTACGCTGTTCTGCAGGAGGTCAAGCTCAAAATGCGGTTTGCCTCATCACAGTAAATAAAAATAAAAAGTTAGGAAATTGGAGAAAACCTGAAAAGAAGCCTTTTCAATCCATAGGTGCAGAATAGAGATGGCAAGCCGGCTGCAAAACTTTATCGCAACCTTTCTTCTACTCCTTTCTTATAGGGTAATGGGGGAAAATTGCCTGAGAAATATTTGCCACATACACGAATTCTTCAACTACAAAACTATAAGAGAGAAAGTTGCCTATAACCAAATTACAAGCAAATTTAACTGAATTTGATAAAGTGAAAATCCAGCAAGAGTGCAAATAAAAAACCAAACCACCAGAGAAACCAAGGTCAAGGCTCCGTGACTTTTGTATGGCTCAATTAAAGCTAATAAAGTTTCGGCATGACAAGGTAGGCTGCTATGCATAACTCTTTTGTGGCTGTGCCTTTTAAGTTCATCGAAGAATTTGCTACTTTTGATGAAGAACAATAGTAGATTTAATATAGCTTGAGGTTTGTGATATTTGAACCACCAAATTCGTGTTTAGATATTGAAAAAGCCCCGTTCTTATAGGAGTGGTCATACATAATATTAAAGTGATACTAAATTTTTAGCATCAATACAGTGGCTTTTGTCCCTTACACTAAGGTGCACTAAGGGCCAAAAATCCTGGTACTGTTAAGGATAGAATACTTCTTGGTACTTGGTACATTCTCATTATGTAAAAACACAACTTTTTCCATGATTATTTTTCAAAATTACCATAAATAATGCCTTTTGATTTTTTTGTCTTTAATGTCTCACTTAGGAAAAGAATTCATATTATAAAAATTGCTACAGAAAACCTTGCCCTTGACTTTCAAGGGGCTTGTTGTAATATAATAATAGTAGTTAGGGAAACTAATAATTACAGTAATTATAATATGATACATATCCTTTTCAATAACAAAACAATAATAATAAAAAAAGAGAAAAAGAACAGAATTCTGAAAATTAATAGTCCACATTCAATTATTTTCCTTGGTAATGAAATGACCATGTATCTGTATCTATGTCATTAAACTGTCAAATGAAATGATAAAAATCTATTTACACTGCATAAATCGATGATGCGAAATTTTCAATTTTAAATGAAGAAATGACGCAATAATGAATACTAACCAGGCCTTGAATTATGTATTAGACAGTAGTGATGACACTATGGAGGACACTGCTATTATTGGCAATAATAAAATAGTTTATTTCAACTAAGTTGACAATTTTTCCGAACATACTTTTTTTTACTGTGACTCTGGCAGAAAAATTTTTAATGGAAATCAACAGTGGTTGATAAAAATATTGTGGGATAATTCCTCTCTGCATCTACCACAGGAAGACGTTCAATGGATGAACAAGTGTGTGTTAACGATTTCTACTCAATTGAACTTAGGATGATCGTAGGAGTAATCATCGAGTGCTCTAAAGCGAGCAATGGATTACTCCCTATTGCTCCAGAGCTGTTGTATTTTGTACCCCTTTTTAATTTTGCATGTTTTAGGATATGAAGTGCTCGTTTTAGCCTCCTAAAAGAGTAATAAAGGAGAACACGATTACGAGTGTGAGCTCACTTGCATCTCATAGAAAAACAAAACTTCAGAATAGTTGCTGCCAAAATTCATGACCACTTGTGGGCCAAGGTTCAAATTCTACAAATTAAATTTTCTTTTTTTTTTAAATTATAATAATGCTATATCCATTTCTTCATTCATTTTTTCCTTTATTTACTATTATTGTTTCAGGATTTTATTTTTCCTTGATCTTCTATTGACTCAATTTTTTAAACTGAGTTTAAATGAACTCCATGGAGAACCGCAGAATGGTTTTGGTCCAATGAATTCACTGGATGAACCTTTTCTAGCAAGTTGATCTGCCATTTCATTGCCAGCATGTCCCTTATACCCTGGCATCCAAATGAGTGGTCCTCTGTTTGAGATGCTAGGTTGTTTAGGGGCTGTAAACAGTCCCAAACTAGTTTCGATGGATTTCGTATATGCAGTGAGTGCAATAACAGCCGCTCTGATGTCAGAGTGTATGCAAATTTGTTGACCAGAGGTCTGTTTTCATACTCCCTTAGGTAGATTTCAATGGCATGCACCTCGGCTTGGAAAACTGAGTTAACCCCATACACTCCTGTCCCAACTCCATCGTTTGTCTCGAAATCATCTGTATACGTTACATGATAATCCCATGAAAACTTGTAGCCTGAAATTGTGTTGGTGCACTCCAAGAATTTTGTTACTGTATTGGAGTTTTTAGTTTACTGCTCCTTTTGGAGTAATGAAATCATTGCTCTTTTGATGAGTGCTCACTATTTAATCAACTGGGTAGTGGTTTTGTATTTTTTGCTAAAATCTTTTAGTAAATTTAGGTACATAAGTACCTAATACCACTTATTGGTTATTAATACTTACACTTTTATGTACTAGGTAACATCCCAATGGGAAAATTTTAAGTGCTATCCAAAAAAAAAGAAGCTCTTTTAAAGCGCTAACTTTGTTTTCTCGTTAGCTTTTATGAAAAGTGAGAAAAATTTAAGCCCTGACATTAGGTGTCCTAAAAACACTTCAATGTATCAAAGCTGTACATGATTGCAGGTTTTTTTAAGTTTGAACTCAATTCACTTCTAAAAAAAATGATTGCAATATTCCAGTCTTTTTGTGAATGCAGAATTAAGACCGTGAAGTCACACGTCATATTGAAGTCAATGACTTATCATTTATTTTTGAACCTATTTTTTGAAGTCATAAATGACCATGTCTTTGATTTGCAGTTTTGATCCTTACAAATTATTGACTTTCATTTTGGAGCTATTTAAAGTCAAGTGATGTTTAAAGTCATTTGACTTCATTGAAGTAAATTAATGTCATAATTTTTTTCCAAATTAAAAATATTAAAAAAGAAGAAGGTCTGCTTCTAGGTATATACAAATTTTTCAATAAAAAAAAAATAAATAAATTTTTTATAAGGATTAATTTTTTTTTGGTGTAAAATTTAAAAATTTCTTTGATCTAGTTATCTTTGAAAAGTATGCCAGTTGTTATTTCTAATGACAAACATGTTGATTTATTGTGAGCTTGATCAAAATGAGTGAAGAAAACGAAGTGCGTTTTAAAATTATTAAAAATTTTCAAAAAAATCCAAATTGGTCCTTGAAGGTCTGCTGTCAAACTGTTTCCAATATTATTAAAATGATTCAGGAGAGTTTGACCATCGATAGGAAACCTGGTTCGGGAAGAAAACAAGGACCATATGATATTGGGAAAGCCAAGAAAATAGAAAGCATATTGAAAATATCTCGAAACACATCTGGTAGAAAAGCTGCCCAGTTAGCCCAGTGCTCTGACTATTGACTTCAAAAAGATTGGTAACTTGATTTTTAAAAGTCATAAGTCTCAAAAGAAATCAAAGACTACATTCAGAAAACGCAGTGACTTCAATGAATGCAGCTCGAAATGACTGCAATCTTTTACAGCTCTGTTAAGTATGAGAAAGAGTGCTTCCAATTAAAGCTTGGGGAAACATTCAAGCGAATGGAGAAAATAAGGAAATGATTCTTGCATTTTCGAATTCTCATATGGTTTGGTTTTTTTTTTTGCCTTTCAAGGAAGTTTGATATCAATTAGTTGTCTTATAAACAGAAAACGTTTAGTACTGACATGGAAGCGCTCTGATGCAGATAAAGAAGAACTTCAAAGCGTTTCCTTTCCCGTTGGTATAAAGCAATCAACTACTTAGTAAAGAAAAAGAGGGTATGCAAATTATTATTGAAAAAGAAATTCCATGAGAATTTGTGTTAAAAACAGCTGGTTAGCTGAAAACAAAAAAACTGAGCAAGCTAAACAGAATAATAATCACTAAGTGTGAGTATAATGTATAATATGCCACTGTGATGAAATGTAGTTAGTAATAAAAAAAATAAAAAAAATTACGAGTATATTTTACGATACGATTAACCGACGTGTATCAATATTCGCCATATGGTGGCGTATGGAATAATAATAAATAAGTGTGTGCATAATTTATGAAATTGTGCTCATTTTTAGCACTAGATTTTAAGACTGAATATAGTACATACTATGAAGAAAAGACATTAGCATTAGTGTTTGTCATTTGAGAGGTTAGAAATAGAGAGACTCTCTCTCTCTCTCTCTCTCTGTCTCACTTTAAACAAAAGGGCAAAAGAATAAGAAGGAATGAGAAAGAAAATTCAAAAGGTAATTACTGGGCAAACTTATTATAATAATTAAAGTGCAAGCGAATGAAAATAACTGCCTCCTATATAAAAGAAAGAATGAATGAAATATGTATGAATTTCTTTTCTTTCTTATTTTTTTTTCTTTCTTTTATTATTATTATTATTATTATTATTATGATGATGATGATTATTAACAACATTTTAGCTTAATGCATTTTATTGGTATTTTCTCTTAGTTTCATTTAATTTTGTGTGAGTTTTTGCGTTTTTTCGCCTTTGCTTCCACATTTTACTTAAGTTAAGGTATTCGTGTGTGTGTGTTTTTTTGTGTTTTTTGTTTTTTATGTTGATGAATGTTGGGAACTTCCGATGTTCCGACGATGATGTTTTGATGAAGAAAATGTTGGCGGGAGGGCTGGGCTGAAAGAAGCAAACAGCGTAAATGCACGAAAAAAAAGAAGTAAAACATCCGATTTTTTCTTTTTGTACCTATATTTCTTTACTATATTTCTGCCTGCCTTTCTGTTTTTTTTTTTTTGTTAATTTTTTTAAATTTTTTTTTTTGTTTTGCTGATGATGTGAAAAAGACAAACGAGTCAAGCAGGTGACACTGAAACACTTTCGTTTCGTTTATATTGAATATTATTATTTTTGTTCTTGCTTTACTGCTATGTATGCCTGCTGCTACTACTACTGTATTTGTTGTTTTTGCACATAGATTTTTTTTTTGTTGTTGTTTATTTGTTCACAATTCTATGCTATTTTTAAATATAAAGTAGATGTTGTTGTTGTTATTGTACTTTATGAGAGGAGGAGATGACGTGAAAGAGTAACAACACTAAGAAGAAACTGAGACTAGCAAAAATTAATCTAAAATATACACTACTGTTGTTGTTGTTGTTGCTGTTGTTGTTGTTGCTGTTGTTGCCTTTTCATACTGGTATGTGATTGCTATATTTTATGTTGTTGTACTTATGTATATTTTTTGTTTGTATGTGACTTTTTGTTATTGTTGTTACTTAGGTTTGGTTTTTTTTTTTAGAATTTTTAATAAACATTTTGCATAATTGTATTTTTTTAAATTTATGCATAATTTATAAAGTAAAATAATAAAATATAAAATAATAATAATAATAATAAAAATATAAACACGTTTTAGTTCCGACTTTTGTTTTATTTCTTTTTTATTTAATATTGTTTAGTTTTTTTTTATTATTATTATTTTTTTCTTTTGTTTCTTGTCTTGGATGCGAATAATTGTTAGCCTTCAACTCGTTCAAATGTGCGATTATTCTCGTGCGGCTAACGAGATATCTATGATGTTAAGCAGAAACAAGAAATGTTTAATTTGTAATTATATTAAATTTTTATGTACAATTTTTTTTTTTTTTTCATTTTCTTTTTGTTGCAAAATTAATAGGTATTAATTTTTTCAATGATTTTTTTGATTGTTTCCTTTTCTCATGATTGTTTTTTTTTTTTTTCTTTTTCTTAGGTTACTAATTCACGTTCACAACAAACACTTCACTTTTGTGTAAATCAACCTTACGCACATTTATTAAACGCTCGTTCAGTCACTCACTCGCTCGTTCATTCGTTCGCTCAATCTTCTATTAAAGCCGTTAAAGGTCAAATAAACTAGTAATAAAAAAACAAGAAACATGACGATGGTAACACAATACAATGAATGTATAGCCAACTATCGAGATCAGTCATACAAATTGCCCAACAAACGAACGATTACTTGTGGCCAGAAGAAAGAGAGAGAGAGAGGGAGAGAGTGTAAAGTGTGAGTACCTGTAGTTTTTAAAAGAAAAAGAGCGAGAGGATCTCTCTGTGTCATTACAATTTTGTACACACACATACATACACACACTCACATATAGGTTACATAAAAAACGTCAAGTTAATTACACGAAAGGAGTGTGGAGAGATTGCAGCATCCAGAGTAGTGTGACCAGGTTGGTTTATTGGCGCTTAAAATTTTTTAAAAACGGTCAGGATTTGTTGCGCTTTTTTTTAAATAACTGAGGCTTTATAGACGATTTTTTCATTCCGCTGTTTTTTTTTCGATGACATAATGTAACAAGGATTTTCATACAAAAAAAAAAACGTTATAAGCACCTGCATACATATATCATGAACAACCGCTAACACTAATTTGCTTGCATAGACTATTCTAAAACGCGAACAAAGTCAGAAAACTCTAAAATGTGAACGGAAATTCCAGGAAATTTTGCATTAGCTTTCATGATTTGGGTAACTTTAGTATTTTCTTTTATTATTTGCGGTTAAATTTTTTGAATTACATATGAGAGGCAGGGAGGAAAAGTGGTATAACTTATACGTTCAGAAAAAATTGAAATAATTTTGCTTAAGAGCAAAAGCGAAACGAAATATGTTCAAAGCAACAACGGAATAAATCACTATGCTGTTTTTGCTCTGAAAGAATTGTTATGCCATTTTTGCCCTTACTTTTAAGTCGTTTCAGCAATCGATCGGTATTGCATCGCGCTGCCGATTTCTACGTTTTTATATTTCAAAATCCCAATGAGCGAATTTCGACGTCTTTACAATCTATAATCTTTGTTTGTGACTTAACCATAAAAAAGAGGATCAGAGGAAAAGTGGTAGTATTTCTCAGTTCAGAAAACAAGAGAATAATTTTACTTAAGAGCGATTCAGCGACCCCAAAAACATATAATAAACATGGTCTGACCTCCGGGCTCGAAACAAAATTTTATGAGGTTTTTTGAGGTTATATCAGAACCCTGACCTGCTGGGTTATTTTGAACCTTGAATTCGGATTTAGCGATCTCAAAAACGTATAGTAAACATGGTCTGACCTCCAGACCCGAAAAAACATTTTTTTGTGTGGCTGTGTAATCTAAAGAAGCAAGAGTTTCCGACCTCTTAGAGTTGTAGGATGACCAAATTAATTTGGTATGGGAGCACGTGTTTAACATTTGACTATATGTATATGTTTAATTTGCTGGTTGCCAAAGGCATACATAGATCATGGGTTGTGTGAGAGATAGGGAATGTTGTGCTGCGCCTTACAAGCTCATCAGCTTTACAATTACTCGGAATGTCACTGTGCCCTGGTACCCAATGCAAATGCACTGGTAGTTAGCGACCACCTTTGAAGTGGTAATTATACAATCAAGGGATTTTATGGCTGCTTGACTATCAGTGAAGATGAAAATATCACATGGTGATACGATACTGCACCTTAGCCAGTTAGCAATTTCTTTAAACACCAATACTTCTACCTTAAATACACTGCAGTGGTGTAATGCGAAATGATAATTGAATGCTTATACTATTTTCAAAGATACCTACTTCCATTCGATCGTCCAGCTTGGAGCTATCAGTAAAGAACTGAATGGAAACCAGTTTTTTTCCAGCAAGATCTAAAGCTCAAGTTTTAAAGTTGAATGAAAAAAACTTTTATGAAAAAGCTAATCAGTTCGTAATCAAAATTTATCATCTATTTTTAGGATGTTAGGAAATATGCATATATATATATAATCGGTTGATAATTACTACCATGTACTAGTCTTTAAAATGAAGACTCTATTTTTTATTAAATATTTTATATTATATTACCTAACACATAAAAACTCACAAAAAGTTGTGGATAGGTTAGGTTAAGTGGATGCTTAGGGACACACATAACGGCCCAGTGTGATTCTACAAGGTTGGAGCAACAGTTCAACGCCGGTTCTGAACGGAGGTGTGGCAATTTGTTATCAAATGCTGGTTTTGCTATTGTCTACCAAGAAGTACACTTTCTTGTAATTCTCATTCGATAGGAATATAAGAAGGTTATGAGAGTTAACCACAAGACTAAGACGGGAATCAAACCCGTAACATCCCAGGAGAAAGTCTAGAGGCGCTACTCACTAGACTATTGAGGTCGTCAAATTGTGGATAGTGAAGCACCTGTAGAAAGTGTAACTTTATAACTTGAAATCATAAATTTTTTTTAAATTTTGTTAAAATAACACAAATATTTCTTGAAAAAATGGTAGAAGCTTCTATTCTATTTATAATTTTTTATTTATTTTTTTTAAGAAAATGCAGTTTTTCTTTGTTCGTCTATCTCACGTATATCGATTTTTTTCTTGTATGAAAAATTTAAATGCTGTAATACTGTGTAGTATAAAAGTGTAAAAAATGTTTGTGTAAAAGGCGGTTTTTTTTAAATAACCTGGTCACACTAGCATCCAGTCACATGAAATAATTATACTTTGAGAGAAAGAGAGTGAGTGAGATCACACAAACAACAATATATGAGAGAAAAATATTAAGATCTCCCGGGCGCAAAATAGAATAGGAGCAGTATTACACACACACACACACACACACGTACGCCACCATGCGAGTTTAAACCGAATAAAAAGGAATATGAGTATGAAGAGGTACGACGAGTTTACAAAAAAAAATTACTAATTGATTGACTGACTGACTAAATAATGACTGCAAAAATCAGTGAGCATGCAAACAAACTGTAAAGAAGAAGCAGTTAAAAATCAAAATAACACACAAATTAGTTATTATTACTATTATTATTATTATTGTTGTAATTGTTGTTTTTGTTGCTGTTAGTACTCCAATGAGTGTGTGTGCCATTATTCCAATTCTAACAGCAGATAGAAAATTACAAAAAAAAAAAAAAAAACGATAAAAATATGTTTCGCTTTGCTGGGCACGCAATAGTACATAGATAGAGCCAACCAAATGTTTCCATTGGCCAAGCAGCAGCAACAAGCAGGCAACACCAACCAACAACAGCAACAACAATAGCAAAATCATCATCATCACACTAACTAACAGTGAGTAGCTAGCTTACTCACTAACTTAGCAATTGCATTTGAAAGTCAGTCAACCAATCCAACTAAACCGAAACGAAATGTACAAAAAACTAAACTAAAAAAAAAAAAATAATGTAAGTTTTAATTTTAAGCGGCTGTCAAAGATTCTTGGCTCTTTTTTGAATTTTATATTTTTGTTTTTTTTTTTTTTGCACAAAACTTCACTTTATTTTTATTACATTTTATTTTTACTTTCGCCTTACTTTTTATTTTAATTAAAAATTAGTTTTTTTTTCGTTCGTTTTGTTTAAATAACTACAAAAATCAACTGTCAGTTATAACAAAAACCAAAAAAGAAAAAACGCGTAAACGAAAACATGCACATTTAAATTCACGCGTATTCGCGTGTTTAGTATTGAGGACTCCTAAACGTTCGAACGGAATCCCTAAAATAGCAGCTTGAACAATAAATAACTAGAACATGAACACAACTGACCCGCAATGATCTAATCATACCAAATGAAATTTTTATACTAAAAACATTTTCTGCTTTTGTTGATGATGAATCGTCGTTGTTGAACGCAAGACGACAACCAACGGTTACGTTCCAATATACGAGAAAAACGCAACGACTAAAAACGAGACGGAAACGGAGACGTCGACGTCGTCATTCAACAATGATGATGACTACGACACTAAAGCAACAACAAAATACACGTATATTTTAAACAATTACTATGTATGTGTGTATGTGCGATGGATTTTAGCCCAGAGATAGGGCCGAGTCAGATGCTCTGAGTCTCAGCTCATTCAAAGAGAATTTCGTCTCTCTATATTTTCATATACGACAATGAGTACGATGAGTATTGCATACAAAATAAGTATCAAAAAACAACAACAAAATGAAAATGAACTAACTTTATTGGGGGGAAATGAAATGAAGGAACAAAAAAGAAGTTAAAAAGTCACGCTGCTATTGCCATTAACTTATAGTAGAGCCACCACACAGCTGGAATACTAATAACTTCTCGTAGATGGTTCGTATAAGAAAAAGAGAGCAGAACAAGTGGTAGTGTTTTAAGTATTTGTGTGACTCTCTCTCTCTCTGTATATGTGTAGATGTACAGTGGTGGCCATATTATATGTAATTGAAACTTATTTTTCCGAAAATTTTTCAAAATACTAGGTGTATAAATATACAATGCTCGGATGTTGATTTTTAATTTTTTTTTCATCTGTCAAGAATATTTAGTATAGCAATTATTAAAAATGCAAAATTTTGTACCAGAAAATCATGATGTGCGGATTTCACTTGGTTTTTTTATTTTTTTTTTAAAGTGCAGCTGAAGCATATCGAATGTGAAACCAAGAACGCGAAATACCACCAGAAAAATTTAAAGACATTGAAATGCACTCATTGTTGGATCAAGATAATACATTAAGGGGCTATATACGTTTTCATGAGTCAAAAAATCGAAAAAATTTGTATGACTTATTTCGAACAAACATACTTTCAAGAGTTTATGTTCAAAATTTCAAGTCAACCCGAGCAGTAGATCATAAGTAGCAACTCGATTTGTACCGCGCTACTGTTCATGAATAAATTGCACTCAAAACTTTAAACGTGATTTTCTCCGAATGATGTTTTTTGAAAAATGCCTTTGCGGTGACCGCGATGTCTCAAAAACTACTTGACCAATTCATCTAATTTTTTTAAAATTTTTTTCCTAGTTACAATACGGTGTACTTGATCGATCATTTTTTAATGTGCAGTATTTGTCTTAACTAATAATTTTTTTAAATACATTTTTGAGACTCAAAAAATCGACTTTTTTGTGCATCATGGTTACCGTAAGAGAAAAAGGTTTTTTTTTTTCAAAATTTTTCGTTCAAGTACTCGGCGCTGTAGTACACAACTGTAAATTTTTTGTCTTTTTGATTACAGTTGAGTTGTTGGCATTCAATCGTGGTCACCGCCAGACTCTGCAGAAAAAACGCGCATCAGGACAAGAGCTACAACTTCTACAATTTTCAATATTTTTTCATATCCGACCATTCTTTTTTTCGCAAGAATATGTACTATGTATACCTGTTATGCTAGTTTCAAATAAATGATTTCAAATAGTCCAAAAAAATCACAAATATGCCCTAAGTTTCCCGTACCAGAACGTATATAACTTTTTAAGTCAGAAACAAATGGCAGTAATGTTAAATGTTAGGTTAAGTCGTTACCCGTCAGGACATGATTAGGCCAAATACGACCCGTTGTGTTACTACGTGGGTGTTTTATCCACACCCTTTAGAGCAGAACCTGAAATTAGTCGAACTAATTAGATTTTGTTATATATTTAAGTAGGTCCTCTCTGCCAGTTGACTCCAAGTCGGTCAAGACGTCTAGAAAATATTGACCTAGGAAATTTTTCCTACAGTTAAAAACAATGGGAAAGATTTAAAAGTGTGCTAAATGAGTATCTCTTGAATTGACTGAAAGGCACGAAGAAAATCGCAAAGTCATCTGGAAAGTGTTGCTTCAATGTCAAGAAAGAAATGGTTTTTTTTCGCATCGAATCGTGACTGGTGATGAAAAGTGAATATATTTTGAAAATCCAAAAAGTAAAAAATCATGGGTTTTACCTGATCAATATCGATCATAAAACCGAATCAATTTGGAAAGAAGAGGATGCTTTGTGTTTGGTGGGATCGTAAAGGTGTGGTGCAGCATGAGCTTTTAAAACCCAGTGAAATTGTTAATACTAATTTGGACCATACATTGATTGGACAACATGGTTAAGCTATTTTGTTTAATGAAAATGCACCAGCACATCGAGCAAAACCAGCTCAAGAAGAGATAAAATCACTTTACTTTGTTACCTCACCCGCCTTATTCACCAAATTTGGCTCTGTCTGGTTACCATTTGTTTTCATCGATGGGGCACGCACTTAAAGAGTAGTACTTGAAGACATCTGAAGAACTGGAAAATTGGGTTTCTGAATAGTTTTCATTAAAAGATGAACAATTTTTATGGCGTCATCATCAATTTCTGTATCTCCCTCTGGGGCATAGAGCCTCAATAAAGCATTTTCATCTGGTCCTGTTTTTTGCTAGCATCTTTAATTCGTTCCACGATTTTCCGCATTCATCAATTTCTTTTTGCAGTGTGTCGTCTATGTAATTAAGGTATTAATGAAGCTAATTGGGAATACTGTCTATGCCTGTTCCAATCCTTCTGTCAATTCTTCGAATAACTATCTCCCAGCGATTTTTTAGAGTAAACTCCGAAAAATTTTACAATATGCTACTCCAATGCTACTTCAAAGTGTGGCTGTTTTTTTCTGGTACTGGAGTGTTTTCTTTTCATTGAATCAACGGTATTATGGATCATGACATATTTCAAATTTTTTCAAAATGCTATGCTTCCATTTGCTGAGTAGGAGATGCTTTTAAGTTGAGCCCATCGCAAGGTTAACCTTGTTAGGTTTTATTACCTTATTTCATGTTTTGAAGACTTATCAGAAAAGTAAATTTTAGTTGGATTTTAATATGGCCACCACTGTATGTAATATATGAGAAAGTAAACGTCGGCCACTTGTTTGGCTTAGTCATATGCTTATTTGTTTATTTGTTGTATACATATATAATTTTGTTGTTGATTTTAACTTTACCGTTTCCAGAGCATTTCTATTATACGATTCTCTCCAATTATCTTCTCAGTGTGTATATTTCTTCTACTTAGAGATACTCTCGCTCTCACACTCACATTTAATAAAACTAACACATGTGCGTATTTATAAAGTTATTGAAATTTGGAGGCAGGTCTCCAGCACAGAGTTGCTTATGGAAAGTATTATTTGCATATTGCAATTTGTTAGTAAAGAGACATCAAAAAATAAAAAGTGGAACATTTTTATTGTTGTTGTTTTTATTGTTACTTTACTTGTCAAGCGGTCGTTCGGCCATTTTGTACTTTTATTTCATATGCACGTTTTTTTATTGTTTTTTTTTCATGGCATAGAAGAATCGGTTGTATCGTAATTCCAAAATTTCGATGAGTCAATTCGAGGCTAGACCGACATCAAACACGAAACGGTTTGCTCTGTTTCAAGACGTACTAGCTAAAACTGACGTCAATTGGTGCGATTGCCGCAGCAGTCTGCTAAACAAGTCCGTCATTGAACAGCACCTAAACGCGCAATCTATGATGGTTTGGGTTGCAAGTGGCAAGACATTTTCGGTTTTTGTACAAAAGCGGTTCAAATTAACAAGGAAGTTTACCAGCAGATTTCAGGAATTATACTTTCTCGGGGAGAGGAGAACTTCCGTGATAGCGAATATATATTTAGAACATTATCGAAGGTCGTGGTGATCAATTTTGGAAATGTTTTTTTTTTGTCTGACGACAAGAGTTTAGAGTCTATGAAATGAACGTTTGATACTTTAAGACACTATGAAGACTTATTTGGTTTGTTGATTTGTAATAACTTTTCGGGATTTTTGGTGTGAATAACTGCATTATGAAATCTATATTTTTAGCTTAACATAAAATATTATAGCAATTAATATCTTGATCATGATGAATATTGCACATAGAAACACACACAAGCGCACACATGTGACTTATAAAAATATGGAAACTTCTTGCATATATTATTGTATTATACCCGGAATAGAGCTGGTATAAGAGAGTAGAGAGGCAGGAAAGAATTGTGAGGGGGGAGGGTATATGAAGAAGAAGCCTAAGGTCTCTCAAATCCGAAGTTCTTAGTTTCATTGACGAACCTTAGAAACACAGGATGAAGAAGAGTACGGATGTTACTCATAGTCAAGACATCACTAACCCACAGCCCTAATCTGAATCTCGCGAACGCCGGACAGCTACAGAGAATACTCAGTAGTATTGACGTCCTCAAGACACGATTGGCAAGTTAGTCATATGTTGACCACATGTGTTGTGCCCTGTTATGGCATACACTAGTAATTTCAGGGTCATCCTTCTCAGTTTAAGAAGAAATTCTGCTGATTTCCTGTTAGGTTGCCTCACGAAGCACTTTGCGATTCTGCAGGAGTCAAGGTCGGACAAACATTCTGTAGTAATATGAAGATTATTTATATATCCACTTGTGCCTTGTTGTGTTTATACAGAAATTAAAAAGATCCGGGTCCTAACTTTTGACGCTATGATGACTTTATTCGAAAATTTGCATTTGCTATTTTTGATTTATTAAATGATACAAAGATTGAACTTGGGAGTTTTCGAACTTTCAAAACATCAAAGGTATATTATTTGACATGAATAAATTCTGAAAAGCTAGTCTGTATATATAGTGCTACTTCTTCCTCCTCCCCCAATTACTGTCAATTGACAAGTGCCAGAGACCACACATCACTCAATCAATATAGGAATACCTTCATACATAAAATATATTTTTTCTTCCTCTCATATTACACAGGATATAAAAGTTTGCACAGCTAACAACAGAAACACGCCACCACACTTCCTGTGCAAGGGCAACTCAAAAACAAAACAAAAAAACAAAAGAAAAAACCTTGTATTATCCATTCTCTCTCTGCTGCTGCTAATGCTACGTCGTCAGCGTTGGCGTCGCCGTCAGCGCAGCCATTCTCATTTTATTTGAGAGAGAGAGAGTAAATAATGATGGTGCATTAAAAGTTATAAACAAACACATATATGTATGTATATGCAAAAGAAGGCAGAAATAAAGTAAAAAAAAACAACATTAAACCAAGGCAAAAAAAAAAAAAATTGCAGAAACACGTTACGGAAAATGAACGATATTGGAGCGCAGTAAACTGAATCAAGAAAAAAAATATAATAAAAAAAAGCACCAAGGAAAATATAGCAACTGCGACGAACAACAGATGCAGAGAGTATAAAAAACTTACAGCATAGGAGAGGAAGAACAGTGTTTTGGGGAGAGAGTCTGGGGCACTTTTATAAAAGAGGTAACTGTGATAATGTTGATGATGAATTCACACTAACACACATACAAACCCAAAATTTGCTTAGCGTGGTGTTAATTTGAGCACAACAGCAGATCGAAACAATAAAAAACCAAGTAGATGTAAACAGCGGTATAGAGGGGAATAGTCCAACAACAATATTGCTCATTTTGAGTATGATAATGATGACGATGATGGTGTGCTGTAACATCATCAGAGTAAACAATGAACAGGAACTTGGTTGAAAAAAAAGAATAAAACCGAAATAAAGTAAAAGAAAAAAACAAATAAACAACAAATAAAACGCAGTAAAAAAAGGTTGATGTCATTTTTTGCTGGCATTATCTTCATAATTAACATCATTTTGATCATGATGATGTTGATGATGAATATTGCACATAAAAACACACACACGCACACACATGCGACTTATAAAATGTACCTTCATATCTTCTGTGCAACTAAAATTCATATTTACGTAGATATGAAAAATGAATTTGCAAAATTTTAATATCTATTGTTATTTGTTGTTGTTGATTTCATATTCCTGCTATTGTTGTTTTTGCGCCTACGGTTGTATCTATCATTGTTATTGTTGCTGCTGTTGTTGTTGTTATTGCAGTCAAAATAAACGGTTATTTAATTGCCATTAATTGCAAAAAAAAAAAAAACAAACAAACAAGCAACAACAGAAGAAATAGTAAGTAGTAAACAGCAACACACATAAAATGCAACAACAACAACCACAATAATGATATATACCTGTTTCAACTGCATCTGTATTGCAGTAACTATTACACGTGTGTATGTATCTATACATGTGTTTTTGTATGTTTATACGGATATATGTATGTATACATTTAGATATACACAGCATTCAGCAGCATGATGCAGCTAATTTATTTAGATACACACACACACCACACCATACACACAACCAGATTCATTCTACCTCTGATATAAATTCAATTTGCTACTACCGCAATGAAGTGTAATTCCGTACACAAAACAATTGAATATTATTACTTTTTCTTCTTGATCATTTTATTTTTACTATTTTTTATGTACGGTATGTAAGTACTCTACACCCTTATAGTTAATATGTTTAGTTTTTACGTAATACTTGAATGTAGTTATTCTATTAAAAGTGCAAGGTTAAAAATTACACGCTTATGTACAGAACTGTAGCTTAATACATTTTTCCAATTATTTAAATGTTAAAGTTAAGATTAACATTTTGAATCTAAAAGAGTACAATGACCTTTTTAAAAGCTTCACACACCCTTCCCAGTGACAGGTAAATAGCTATAAAATGAGGAGCAGCAGTTATTTATAGCATTCAAAAAAAGTTGTAACAAATAAAATAAAATATGGATACGTATAAATACACACAGTTTTTGTAAGCAACAACTTGATTTAGTCATGATTATTTTCCAGTCTGGCTGTTTCCCTGTTCAATCGTCTGCCAAAGTTAAAAACAATTTGCGAGGACTAAAGAATAGGCAGAATGAAGCGAAATTAAATGGATGACAAACTTTTTTAATTTAATAAAATAATCAATTAGATGTTTTAGAAACCAAATAAGTACTAGCGGATCCAAAGATTGCGGAGGGGAGGTGGGTTTCAATATTTATCTTCCTTTCATTTTTTGTTGATTTATGAGCTATGTTTGAAGTTATTGGACTCAATAGTTTGCGTAAGTAAACTTGATTCATGGAACTTTTAATATATAAACAATTAAGACATGCACATGTACAGATGACAATAACACTTATAAAAAATACTTCAAGGCATTGGAAAAGCAATTTTAAATATGGAAAACAGATTTTAACCTATTCAATAATATTTTTAAATATCAGGCACGGTCCTCTGTTCAAGTTCATGTAAAATCCCTCGGCAAACCTCTAAAAAAACAGCTGGTGAAATAAGTACGAAATATCCAAACAAAAAGGACTCGGTTCTCTTTTGTGAAACACTCTCAACATGAGTCTAAAGAAAAGTCTGCAACATTTTTTCATGCAAATTTAAATGTACGCGCTATTTAAATAGTGTTGGAAAGTGACAGAAAACATATGTTCTGTTCAAAAATCTCTGCACGTATTAATATTTTTGAATACTTCATGGGGTTTCTTGCAACATTTACTCTTGAAGTGTCAAATTTCACAGCAAGATTCATGCATGTTGCCAACGAAATTTCACGAAAACGAGCTAGGCTTAAGTATCGAAAAATCCGACTATAGTTAACCTTATTCGTGAAATAACTACGAAATATATAGCGATATACTTATTAACCAAGTTCGTAATCCGTTGTCTCTCATGGAGTACTCAACATGAGTCTGAAGAGAAATCTGCAACATTTAAATGTGCGTACCATTATAAAGTGGTGAAAAGTGATGACAGAAAACATATCGCTCGTTTGCTGCAAGGCTCATAATTTTGAAAAAATTACATTTAATGTTAATAACGATAAATACTCTTCTGATGATGATCTTTTTACACTAGATAAATCAAAATTTACGGCACATAGTACTAGGCTTAAATATATGTATGTAAAACACTATGATATCGTTCTACACTTGTGGACATACAATTAAGTCATATATTTATGAGCAGAAGAATTTTAGGAAAAAATAAAAATTTCTATTGAAAAGAAACAAAAATAACGATAAAATAAATAAATAACAGTTCAATATTTAAAATTATAAAAGAAATAAACAGTTATAATGCTAAATATGTAAAAATTTTCCAAATTATCTTATGTCTATGGTTTAATTTGCGGTCATACAATTAAGTCATATGCTAAATTAAAATATTTAAAAATAATAAGTTTAATGATTTTTAATTTTTGATTGTGATTGATTGATTGCGATTTTACCTTTGGGTACTGTTAGTACTTTGTGGAAACCATTTTGGCCTGATGATTTCTGTAAATCTCTTCAGTAATGTTTCGACTAGTACCAGAGCATTGGGCAGCAGTAATTTTATTCTATTCCTCTTGAATGATAGCCCATAAGGAATCCTTATTTGAAGGTTTTTGCGCTGCGACGACTCTTTGTAAAACGCTCCATAGATTTTTTATATGATTTGAATCGAAGCTTTGGGCTGGCCTCTTGAGAATTTTTAATTTGTTCTCATTTAGCCAACAACTAACGACCCGATATGTGTGTTTCGGGTCTATGTCATGCTGAAAAATCCAGCTCAAAGGCAAATTTTCACCGTTTCCTAGGAGAAGATGTTTTTTAGTGATGTCTTTGAACATTTCTTTAGTTAGATTGGACCAACTCCATGCAGATGAAAAGAAACACCACCAAACTATTTCACAATAGACCCATGTTTAAAATTTTTGTTTAGTAATTTTTGGGTCTAGCTTAGTATTTGGTGGATGCAAACACATCAAAATTTGGATTCATCGCTCTAAACAATCGTTTTTCAAAATTTGAATTCATCGCTCTAAGCAATCGTTTTTCAAAATTTGGATTCATCGCTGTAAACAATCGTTTTCCAAAAATGCTGGTCCTCATGAAGATATCCTTTACCGATCTGAATGCGCTGCGCAATTTTTTTTTTTTTTTTTGGAACGTTAGGTTTACTTTTGTCGAATAGTGTAAATATTTTTTTTTTTTCATTTAATCGCTTGTGTATAGTTCTGGCTGATATTTTCATTTTGTAATGTAAGTTTATTTGTGATCTTAGGTTGATGAAAGCGTAAGTTTTACTGGAGACGTTTTAAGTGTTTTTTTTTTTTTTTTGCGTGGCAATACTTCAAGGTTCTGAAAAGTTTTCCAAATGGCCTTTCTCTTCAAGTGAATGGAGATTTTATTTTGCCCATCATAACCAAAATTAACAATTGTTCAACTAAAGTATACTGAAATGTGTAAATTATCAATTTTATTGGTTTTTACGGAATTTAAGTGCACTAAATCATGCTGATTACGAAAAATATAAAATGGCTTAATTATATGTTAACTTCCACTCTTACTCCTTCACAAACAATTGCCGACTGCGCGTAAAATACTTCACTCTTTTGTAAATGCTCTTAATATTTTTTAAGGCAACTAATGATACCGCAAAATGACATAATAAAAAAATGCTACACTACTGGTATCCAATATTTTTCAAACTCAGCATTAAATATTATTGTAGTGACTTAATTATGTGAGCACAATTGTATATTAGAGTGATCCTTAATTTTGGAATATTTTTCCATACGCCCACTAATTTTGTTGCTTTATGCTAATAATGTAAGCTGTAAAAGTTTCAGACAAAAATATTTAAAGTTATATATAACCGGTAGTTATATATAAACGGTAGTGGTAGTTTCTTTCAATATCTCTATTCAGTGAAGATATTTGGAATCAAATCTGTAATTAAGAACTATCACTAAGATCACTGATGAGGAATTGTGGCGGATTCCGAAACGGCCGTCTGATTTGCTCGTCTCTATATACATTGTTGTTGTGATGACTACATTTGTTCATCAACCTGTTTATATATAACTTCAAATAACGAAATTGACATGAACTTAAGTCATGACTTTGAAAATTAACCTCTAGATTTAATTTTCATAGTCTACTAAAAAACTATAAAAAATATTTATATTTAAACGTGCCTCCTCGGCTTCAAAAACTTTGATATGTATGTATGTAATATGCTGCTTATTTATTTAAATTATTATTTTTATTATTATATATATTGGTTTTTCCGCCTATTATACCTCCACTAACAATTACTGAAAAAAAATCTCAGATAAGAATTATTATGAACTTTTGGTGGATTTTTTACTCTACAGACTGGACTATTTGATAATACGGAAGCGTTTTTCACTTATATACTTTGAGTCCGAGGAGGCACGTTTATATTTAAATATATTTGCCTGAAACTTTCACAGTTTACATTTTTCATATAAGGGAACAAAATTAGGCGGCGTAGAGTAAAAACAATATATATAAAATTTCCATACCTAAGAACCACTCTAGTGTATATACATGTATATAAACACTTTGGGTGCATGTTTCCAATATTTTTTCATGAATTCTTTTTCTCTCTTTGACAAGTCGTCGCCAGAGAATTGATTTGGCGTATGTGTATAAGTATTCCTATGCCTATACGCCAAATCAATTCTCAGGCGACGAGGTATGTATAGGAACAATGTTTTTTTTTTGTCATATTTTGAAACTGTTTTATATATATAGAAAAGTAATATTTTTGTCAAATTTCGGTAAAATATGTAACGAAATCTAGAATTGATTTGTAGACAATTAATTTAAAATGTATTTAAAATAAAAAAATTAAAATTTAACTTTTATTAATATATTAAATTAAAAAAATATAGAAGTATAAACAAAAGAAAATAAACATTTTGTGTAAGTAGAACTTCGATTTTGTGTAAATCAAATATGAATAATACGATATAATAGATATTTAATGACAAAAAGATCATTTGAAATCAGTTATGTCCGTGGTGGATTGACGGTTGACTGCCTTGCCAATTGGAGCTATCGCTGCATATAAATTGTAATATTTCAAAGGTTATTTTGAAGAAAAAATTTGAAGTCTGTGTGCAATTTACTTCATTTGAAGACACTAAGAATAAAGTAAAATTTAACAAAATTTAGGTTTCTGGGTTTCCAACCAAAAACCGGAATTTTACAATTACATATAAACGAATTTCTGTTAAGTTTTTGTAGTAATTCACAGTTGTAATAGATTTTTCTTGTGTGAACATCTGTAAAATAGGTCATAACTTTTATGTTAATCACTGTTGTTACTGAGATAGAACGATAAACCGGCTTATTAGACATAACTGCTTTAAGTTCTTTATAAGTTCTGTTCCTCTTCATGGTATCTCATGTTCGCATATGATTGAATTTTTTTTTATGTATATTTTTCATTTTGTTTTTTATTGACCTCGCATCAGTTGGTCACACCACTAGTAGAGGGTAAATGTTGATGTTGTTATTTTGCTATTATTTTGTGTGTGCATGCATGTATGTGTGTGTGTAAACATGCGCGTAGTAAATGTATATTCTCATATATTATAATCGCACAACGAATGACGTCACAATTACTTCGCAGTAGCTTTTGTTGTCTGTGTGCTGTGTGGTTATTTCGCAAAGAAAAAAAAAGGAGAAAAAACAATCAACAAGAAACAGCACACAAAACTATAAAAGAAATACGCAAAAAATGGGTTTAATTTGAAAATGAAATGAAAATAAATGGGTGATTTATGTATTCACAAAAACAAAAAAATTAAAGCAACAAAACAGAGCAAAAAAAAAAAAAACACAAATCGTATGAGGCCATCAACGGCAGAGGCAGTGGCAGCAGCAATGAAATGAAATTAAAGCAGCAGCAACAACTACGACCAAGTAAAACTTAAAAGGAAATAAAATATAAGAAGAAAAAGCAAATTCGACAGTAGATTGATTGTGTATTTCTCTATTTGTAGATTTGTGTGTTAAAAAAAAAAAGCAAAAAAAAAAAAAATAAATAAATAAAAAAAATGGTATCTACATATCTCATAGATGTTGTTGTTGTATGTTGTTTTTATGTGTATCTGCAAAAATGTATCAAAGAACGAAGACGAAGAAAAAACAGAAGCAATAAGGTTTTTTCCATTGCGTTACTTTGCATTTGATGTCGTTCTGGTTGTTGTTGTTATTATTATTATTGAGTACAACAATAGCAACACATAAATACATACACATTTATTCACATATATAAACTGAAATGAAATTCAGAACAGATGTTTGTATGTCTGTCCATGCTGTCGCAAAAGCGCAAAATCAGCTGTTTTCTATCAACTCTCCATTCCATTTCTCTCTCACAAAAACACAACAACAGCAATGTATAAACATATATGCAGAGAGCAATGAATTAATGTGGAGAGCATGACCTGTGAGATACCCACACACACACACATACATACATACATGCAAACCCACAATCTCAAATACACAATGAGATCAAAGACACTACGGGGAGGCCTAACTCAGCATACAAATTACTTTGTATATATGTATGTATGTACATATATGCATATGTATGTATGTACGTAGGTATACAACAAAAGTTTGGGGCAAACGTGCAAGGCATATCAAACGAAACAAGTAACAGCAGGAGCGAAACTGAACTAAACAGAGCAATAACCATCAGCAACATCAAGTACAACAACAACAACAACAAAAACATTTAAAACATGAAAATAGCCGCAACGCAGTAGAATAAAAATTAAAACACATGGTTCATTGCTCATACTCTCTTTTCTACTGCTGGTTGCACCACACACACACACACACACATTCAAAAAGACTAACTGCAAAAACATATCTATGTATTAGTTACTTATGTTGTTTATTGTTGTTGTTGTTGCTGCTGTTTCTCATTAAATGTATTTCAACTTTTGTTTCAGCGCATAAGGTGAGCAAACAGACATTGAGCGCCATTGCCAACCACCAGCCATTAGCACTGAGCAAAGCAACAGCAGGCGAGCTAGCGAGCACAATTTAGTTACTAAATTATGCTTAATGAGAAATACACTGCGAAAAAAACAAACAAATGATTTCCAGGAAAACGAACAGGTGTGTGTGTGTGTGTGTGAGGATGTGTAAAAAGAGATTAAGCATTAATTAAGAAGGCCTAAGGGTTTTTAAAAAGATCTTAAGTGTAAGGAGTGAGATTGAAAAAATCTTAACACACGTTTTACCTAATAATTTTTTTTGGGTGTAAAATTTAAAAATTTCTTTGATCTAGTTATCTTTGAAAAATATGTCACCTATTATTTTTAATGACAAACCTATTGATTTATTGTGACTTTGATCAAAATGAGTGAAGTACGTCTTAAAATTATTAAAAATTTTCAAAAAAATCCAAATTGGTCCTACAAAAAATTGGCCAAAGAATTGAAGGTCTGTCGTCAAACTGTTTCCAATGTTATTAAACAATTTCAGGAGAATTTGACCATCGATAGGAAACCTGGTTCGGGAAGAAAACCAGGACCACATGATATTGGGAAAGCCAAGAAAATAGAAAGCATATTGAAAAGATCTCCAAACACATCTGGTAGAAAAGCTGCCCGGTTAGCTCAGTGCTCTGACTATTTGGTGCGAAAAGTTAAAGCCAATACAGGTTTCAAAACATACAAAGTCCAAAAAGCTCCAGACAAGAATGCTGCAAAAAATTTAGACGCGAAAATTAAAATCGAATTTCATACAAAAATATTCATGTTGTATAATGGACGACGAAATGTATATACTGGCAGATTTTACGCAGCTTCCGGGTTCAGCGTCAAAATTTTTATGTTGCTGATGCTCGAGGAAATGCTGAAGAACAATTTAGAATCCAAAAGCAGACAAAATTTCCTAAATTCCTGGTATGGCAAGCTATATGCAGTTGCGGCAAAAGAATCAAGCCATTTGTTACAGTGGGCTCTATAAATATCGAAATATACATCAAAGAATGTTTGAAAAAAAAACTTCTTCCTTTCATAAGAGAGCACAATGTGTCCACATATTTTTGGCCCGATTTGGCATCATGTCACTACGGCAAGAAAGCTCTGGAGTGGTACCAAAGTAATAACATAGTTTTTGTACCAAGAGAGGCCAATCCTCCAAATTGTCCGGAGCTAAGAACAGTGGAGAGATATTGGGCTCTTGTGAAAAGAAACTTAAAAAAGGTGTCCCAAAATATCGAAGATTTTAAAAGGAGATGGGCAAACTGTTCCAAAAAGGTGCCTGAGACAACTATCAAATCTCTAATGGAAGGCTTGCCAAAAAAGGTCCACGAGTTCATAAAAGTTATATTTTTCTGTAATTTGCAAAATATTATCAATTAAATGAAAAAAAAAGTCAAAACTCTAAGATCAACCGTTTAAAAATTATTGAATTTTATATATGTTAAGATTTTTTTGATCTCACTCCTTATGTAGTGGTAATGAAGTATCATTTTATGTTACCTTTAATTTAATAAAGTTAATTGGTATTTGAAAAATACTAGATTAGAATGGATGCAAATTAGAGGCACTTACTTTCACCAATTATGCTCATTGTATTGACATTGAAGCTTAAAAGGTAATTTTCTAATTTACGAAAATTTTTTTTAGAATTGTTGATGAAATAATAAGTTAAGTTGGATTTTAGTCAAGCCGAGAAAAGCTCGAATTTCGATGATATATCGTTTTTCTATTGTTGTGGAGTGAGATTACGATAATCTATGAGCCATATTCAAAGTCTCTAGGTTCCAAAAGACAACTGCATTTTGTGCAATTTTCGACATTTTTAGTTAATTTTGATTATTAGATATTTATTTAATATTAGAGCATTTTTTTTTGTTGTCATTTTTGTTTAATTTTGGGCATAATTTTGGATGCTAAATTTTAACAAAAAATTATAAAAATACCATCGCGTAGAGAAAATATTAAAAATTTAGCTTCTGGTACCTAAACTATTACTTTGTGAGTCAATTATGATTTGGTGGGATACACGATTAAATGTTTTTATATATTACTGTAAAGTAAAAACAATCGTAGATTTGTTTGAGCCATGATTTCAAAATAATTGATGGGAACCAAAAATATTTTGATGAAATAAAGGATTCAAATGGAGCCGATTCAATCAAAATTTTCACTTTCAGAAAATAGAAAGCTTTGTTGTAAAGAAAAAAAAATTAGGCTATTTTATCTTTTCAGACAGCCAAATTGCCATCAGGGCACTTTGACTCTATTGGGATAACTTTAAAGTATTCTGTAAATGCTTAAAACTACAAAGTGAACTAAAAAAAGGGTAATAAGGTCACTATATTCGGAGCCCCTGGGCACTAATAAATTGATGGCAATGATAGGAAACGACAAAGGAATACATTAGTCTCAAGCTAAGCAAAAACGATCTACGAATTCTAACGGTGCTACTCCGCGACCACTGCAGACTGGAGTCGCACTTCAAGAAATTACGCATAGAACAGAACTGTGTTTACCGATTCTGTCTTAAACGGATACTCACTGATGACTGAAACAACATTTTGCTGGGATATTAGAAAACTGCAGTTCAATCTAAGATTCCTTAACCCTTTTCAGACCGTAAGGAAACCAGATGAGGTACCGTCAAACTGAATCCGGATCCGTATTCTCTGACCCTTATTTTTTGTTATAATTTTTCATCAAAACAGAAAAGAAGAAAGATGACTGGTGATTTCATGGCCCTCAATGGAAATTTTTTACGAACGTTTTCAGTACATATTTAATAGATATTTTTTTTTAAAGATAGACAAAATTTCTTAGTATTAATTCATCACTTAACACTTTCTTGACTATAAGAAAACTAACAAATGTACACAAAAAAATTTATTTCCTGAAAGGAATATTTATATTCTTTGAAAATAACAGTGAATACAGAGACGGACAAATCAGACGGCCGTTTCGGAATCCGCCACGATTTCTCATCAGTGTTTTTAATCTTTCCATATCCTATATAAGCTACTGATATTTGAAATCGTAACCCAGAATTGCAAATTTGATTCCAAATATCTTCACTGAATAGAGATATTGAAAGAAAACTACCACTACCGTTCTGTATACTTATTTGTTGTTGTGTTTTTTCATTGTAACTAGTCAGCAAAACCGTTCGTTATTGAAAGTCTAGTACATGAGTGTGTGTGTTTTTATAAAAATGATTCTAATTGTCATTTTTCTGAATCAGGTAATGTATAACAGGCTTAAGTCTATTGGGAGTATGAATGTATAAACTCATATTTTTTTTTCGTAATTTGGACATTTATTGTGAAAAAGTGATTATAAATTTATTCTTTAAAGTATTGTCCATCGTTAGCCACAACCTTTTCCCATCTTTCTGGTAGCATACGGATTCCGCGTCGAAAGAACTCCTCATCTTTTGAGGCTATCCACGAATCGACCCATTTTTTGAGTTCTTCGAAAGAACGGAAGTGCTGTTCAGCCAGGCCATGTGTCATCGATCGGAACAAGTGGTAATCAGAAGGAGCAATGTCTGGAGAATACGGCGGGTGGGGTAGCACTTCCCATTTCAGCGTTTCCAAGTATGTTTTTACTTGCCTTGCAACAGGCGGCCGAGCATTGTCGTGTCTATTCTCATATTCTAGCCTCTTATCCTTTAATGCTCGGCTCAAACGCATCAATTGTAGTCGGTAGCGGTCGCCAATGATCGTTTCATTCGGTTTCAACAGCTCATAATACACGACACCTTTCATATCCCACCAAATACACAGCATGAGCTTGGATCCATGGATGTTCGGCTTTGCCGTTGATGCATGTCCGGGCGGTCCCCATGATTTTTTACGCTTTGGGTTATCGTAACGTATCCACTTTTCATCGCCAGTCACAATACGATGCCGAAAACCCTTTCTTTTCTGTCATTCAATCAGCAGTTCCCATGTGAAAAATCGTAGTTCGACGTCTCTCGGCTTCAATTCGTACGGCACCCAATTTCCTTGCTTTTGAATCATTCCCAATGCTTTTAATCGTTTAGAAATGGTTGATTGATCAACTCCTAAAGATTCTGCAGGTTCTTGTTGCGTTTGACATGAGTCTTCTTCGAGTAATGCCTTCAATTCTTCATCTTCGAACTTTTTCGGGCCGCGAACGTTCCCTGTTTTCAACATCAAAATCACCACTTTTGAAACGGGCATACCACACCTGACACATTCTAACGTCTATAGCACAGCTTCAGCATAAGCTTCAGTGAGTAAACGATGTGCTTCAGTTGCGTTTTTCTTTAAATGGAAGAAGCAAATTAAAACTTCCCGCAAATGTTGATTTGTTGGCACGAAATTCGACATTTTCAGCTATAGTAAAAAACTTTTGTAAAATTATGAAAAATATTTGACAGATCAATTTTTATAGTATTTTTGGCGCTCTTCGAGATAGAATAGCTGTCAATGTCAAAAAAATGGCGCATATGATAGATATGAAGTTAGTCACAATTACGAGTTTATACATTCATACTCCCAATAATAAATATTTTTTTCCTTTTCACACTGAACACACCCAACTATAACATCATTTCTTTCGCGATTACTGTATTAGCCCATAAAGTCCAAGAGCAAACTGATTAAAAACCAAAAAAAAAACTTTAATCACACGTCTTTTCGTCACAAATTCAAACAGCAAATGGTATTATTGAATATTTTTTAAGTTTCTCTCTTCGCGTTAGAATAACTGTGATAGCGATTACGTGTTTCGGTAACTTTTTTTTATCTGCATTAAAATATACTTCTTTGTTGTGCGTATACGCATCATTAAGAGCAGATACAATGAGTTCCTTTCATAGTCCACATGAATTTTTTTCTACATAAAGATTACAGCGAAAATTTGATATAGCAGAATTTTGTTCCATACAATGGTATATTCTCTCCGAGTATGAGCCAGTTAATAACACAGGCCTGCAAGGTTTTAGATGATTAAAAACACGGAGAGATTTTCTACATAATAAAACATTGTTCGCTGAATCCGATTCTGTTATTAGATTTGTTTTTAACCCAGACAGTATTTCGAGAAATAATAATCTAAAAGTGTAAAAATTGCGAATTTTCAGACCATTTCCATGAGAAAACAGCAAGTTTTCTTTGCAAAAAAAAAAATTTATTAAATTTCAAGGGACTTGTAAGAAAAAGTTCTGGGATGCCGGCAACAATTTCAAGGACCAAAAAATCCTAGTACATGTGATTAAACACGCTGAATATTTATATATTTCAAACATTGCAGCTTTTTGGATTTTGGAATCTTAACAACTTCATATATTTTTCAGCAATTTTATTAAGGGGACATTCCAGTTTAAAATTAGAAAAAATATACTTCAAGTTTAGGTTCAAGTTCTGTCAAATTCTTTAGATACTCTGGTTGGGCCTTCTTTCTCGCTGTACGTGCATCTTTAGAATGTTCTACGCTCCTTCAGCTATGCGAGTTTCATCGATTTTCAACGTCCGAAAACGTTTTTTTTTGGCGATTCTGATAGAAAAAAGTATGCTGATTACGAATCTGATGTCAGTTTTTCAAAACTCAAAATGGCGGATCCAATATGGCGAAAGATTTTTTTAAAATTGATCTGATTAACTTGAAATTCGTTACTCGGGATTGCTGATTACGAATCTGGCATCAGATTGTGAAAATGTAAAATGGCGGATTAAAATTTATGAATTTGCTTGAAATTTGTTCCTAGGAGATTTTTGGGGTCACTGATTACGAATTTAATGTCAGATTCGTAATTAGCGACCTTTAAAATTCCCGAGTGACGAGTTTAAAGCGAATTTGATGAACTATATTGGATTCGCAATTTTGAATTTTAAAAATCTTATTTCAGATATGTAATCAGCGACCCTGAAAACCCCTGAATAACGATTTTGAAGCGAAATAATTATTTACTCTAACAGCTGTTTTCTCGAAAACTTGTTTTCGGACGTTAGGTCCTTGAAACTATAAGGAACTAAAAAAAAGAAAAATCGATGTTCTTCAAATTTAAAACTGGAATGTCTCTTTAAATAATTTTTTTAATTAGTTTCAAACAGTAGTGTTTAAAAATAATGAAAAGCAAATAATTTACCTACAAAAACAGGTGACCGTCTCTTCAACATCGAGTGGCAGTACAATTTGTGTACCAGTAGCAGTCGCCACAGCTGTACCGCCACCACGTACAGCACGTCCAGGTACATGATGACGTGATGGATGCAAAAAGGCACCAGCAAATGATGTAGAAAATGTGGACGATGATGAGGATGATGCTGATGGTGTTGGTGGTGTAGATTCAGCATCGGATAAAGGCACAGCAGAATAACGTACGAGAATTGCACGACTAACACGATTACCGCCGGTTAAATTGGAAATAGCCCAATTCATATTAGTTAATTGAATTGATAAGGACGAACGACTTGAGAACCAAAAAAAAAAAAATATACACAATTTAGATTAAAAGTGATGCACAAATGCGAATGTAGCAACTCGCATGCAATAAACTGAATTTTCTAAATGCAACTGAAGCTGAAAACTAAAACGCAAAATTCAAGAAAAAAAACACACACACAAGACCAAGAAAAAATAGAAAGTGAACGGATATTTACGATTGATTGGTCAAATGATGAATAGGGAGGAAGAAGATGGCAAAAGGGTTGGCAAGACGCAACGAGCGGAGGTGACCCATTAGGAAGAAGGTTAATAGATAAGCTCACTCACATGCATTCAACGCATGTATTCATATATACCTACCTACCTACATATGAATATGTACGACTATTTGTCCAACTATGAAAGCTCATGTCGTTTCGTTTATGTCATCGCTGATGGTCACCACTCACCACCACTGATGGATATGGTGCAGAGCAAGAAGAAGAAGGTAGAAAAAATACTTTAAATTTTATATCGTATAGTACTTTAGTTTACAATTTTTATTGTTACAAGACAGAAAAAAATAAATAAATTTTAAATGAAAGTGATTTTCTTCTTTTTTTGCTTTTCTATGTTTGTTAATTTGTTTTCCCTCAACAACTGCTGGGGAGCACGAGCCACACACAGGCAATCTTATAATTTAATTAAAGTTTGTCTAATGTTTTCTCAAGGTTCTTTTCTTTTTTTTCCATTTCATTTGATTTGATTTCATTTGCGTTTTTTAATGCTTTTTTTTCTCTCTCTTTCGTTATTCAAGGCATTCTAGCAATTGCTGCTGCTACCATCGCTATTGCCATTGCTGCAATCATCAACATTCAAAACTAAACTACGCCAATGCGACTTGTGGTTGCTGGTGATGTTGTTGCTTTAGAGTGTTGCTGTTGTTGCTTGCCAGCCTGCCTGCCTGCCAGCCAGCCAGCCAGCCTGCTTGCAACTTTGTAAGAGTCAAAAGCTAGCACGACATGACACGATAGCTACACACATACTCATACATATATATATACACACACACTTCCCCATTACATCTACATCGTCGTGTCGTATTGTGTCGCAGCATTTGAAAATCAATAATTTGCAATTTGCTTGCAGGCAAAAATGTTGCATACATTACAACGTAATGCAATGCAATGCAATGCGGTGATGCGATGCGATGTGATGCGCTGACATGTGACACACTTTGTTTGGTCGGTGGTGTTGTTATTTGTCTAACTGCCTGCTGCTTTCACTACCCTAAATCAAATACCCTTCAAAGTGTTATAATTTTCTTACTTACAACTTGTAGTTTAGTTATTTAAATTATTAATAGAAATTAATTCAATTCACTCATTTCAAAAAATAAATAATTTACTTTTTTATAATGTTATCTATCAAGTTTTTATAACGTCCCAACAGCAGCAGCAGCAGCATGTATGTGGCTGTGGCAGTGGCAGCAGGAGATTATTTTAATCTGAATTATTTAATTAAATATTTTATTACATTTCTGATTCATAAAGCTTGAATTTCAATTTATTGATATCAATTAAGCATTTTCAGAATTAATTACGAGTAAGTATTTTTCTATGGAAAAATGGTAGAGGATTTTATAAAAATCAGAATTACGCATTATAAAAACACAGCGCCATAGTAAAAATTTTACCTCCACTGCTATCGAAATGAATAAAATTGAGTTCTTGCTAGCAGAAATAGAGTAAGGTAGAGTAGGTTAAGAAAGCTTCAACTAGTCCATTTGGGTACCTACATTTTGATATTGCATTGTATTGAAAATTATATTAACAGGATAGAGATCTAGTATTGTACCAACACCTTATTTAGTTCGGTCTCCTTCAATAGTATTGAATATTCCGTTACTATAAAAGGATATTCCGTTACTTTTACGGCGGACCAAATTTTGTGGTCAGAAGCAAATTGTTTTCTTAGTTTAATATTTCTTTCTTTTGTTAAGAAATATTGGTGACCTTAAGAAAAGTTTATGTTCTACCAGACCGAAAATATTTCACCAGGATAGTAATCTTAAATTTACAGCAAAACTTATTTTATGGCATACAACAAGAAGACCGACCGACGCAGAAAGATCACAATTAAAGCGCATAAAAAAGAAATCAAGGCAAAACGTCAAAAAGAAAGAGGATAGAAGATGATGACGGAAAACAGGCAGTGTTGCATCAAGTGGTAAAGAAAATGTACGAAAAAATATATTTTTGACGTATTGATTTTTATAGTTATTGTGGCTAAGCACACGGGCGCAAGCATGAACGCTTGTTTGAAAGAGAGACCACATTAACAAACGTTGTCGATACATTTCGATATTACTGCTTAACGATAAATTGTCGACAAGTATCGATATATTTCCCATCCCTAGTATTCATTGGATTTGCCAAGGCTTTTGATAAGGTTCTGAACTCGGTATTGTGCAAAAAATTATGCCAAATGGGTTTCCACTCATCGTTACTTAAATGGTTTTTTATCTACTCACTCTCATAATAGAATGCAAGCGATTTGCCAGAATAGGAAATATATATGCTTCCAATCTAATTTATAACTTTTCAGGTGGTCCTCTTATTTTTCTTTTTTCTTTTAGCACTCTAGATGTTTGTTGTATGCAGATGATGTGAAGATATTCAAGTCAGTGTCATCTCTGTCTGATTGCTTACGTGACAAATATACTTAGGGTAATAGGGGGTGTAAAAGCTGGGGACTTAATCCGAAAATGTCGCTATGGCTATATACAACCATTACTATTTGGTGTAAAAAGCAACAGCGCAGAGCAAGGTCAATAAATTTTAAAGACTAGCCTGTATTTCCACAACTGGGGCAATGAGGTCTGCTCCGACTGCAGGCCTTGAGGTTTTATTAAACCTTCCCCCAATTAATTTATTTATTCAGAAAGAAGCATTGCAATTTGTAGCAAAACTCATCTTAAAAAATGGAGAAATGTGCCTATGGTGATCCCTATTAAGGGATGAAGTTGAAATGCACTCACTTATTCCAGCCCTAAGTGACTTCTGCCATCCCAAATATAACTTCAGACATCAATTCAAGATAACATTCTCAGACAAGGTTAACTGAGAACAGAAAAAAACTCCATCACCGTAAAACTCTCCTGTCTGGTACACAGATATCTTTAAAGCGGATAAAGGTGTTAGTGATGTGGTTTATAGGGTGGGACCAAAAAGACACCCAATTTACCAGTATGTGTCAAGAAAACTCAGTTTTTCAGGCCGAAATACATGCATTAGAGCTCTGCCTTCGAAAAGAGTTAGACAGTGACACTACTTATAGCCACATCCTTAGTCACTCTGATAGTAAAGCCTGATTATTAGCACTAAATGCATTTAAAATTAAGTCAAAATTAGTCTGGGATCGTGTGCAACTACTGAATAGACTAGCTACCCGCAACAGAGTTCATCTAATATGGATGCCAAGTCATAGGGAGCATATTGGGAACGAAAAAGCAGATGAGCCTGCTAGAAAATGAGCTGCCAGAAAATTTACTGGACCAGAACCATTCTGCTAGCTGCTATGGAGTTCCACGAAGCACAATCTCAATAAATGCCAACTGCCAGAAAATCGCATCAATACTAAATGGAAACAAAAGGTATAGGAGTAGCAAAAGGAATCAGTTGAAAACTTATTGTGCCACTGTAATTGTCTAATTTGTAGCCGTCTTCGTTACTTAGGAAACTACTACCTAGAACCGTCAGAAATTGTGGACAAATCTCCCAAGAATGTCTTATGTAGAATTCTTAACGAATACAAGACGCAGGGATGATTTGTAATTTATAGAGTTGGTCACAATAGGCCCAACTGAGCCCTCGGTTACTAGGTGACTGGTTCCTCTTTATTGACAAATTGAAATAAAAAAAATGTAAATGTGTTATATACTGCACTTTTAATTTTACACTTTTTAAAATTTCTATGACCTTAAACAAATTGTGACGTAGCAGAACAAAACGGACCACGGGTTCGGACTCAGCGACCCCATTAGCCTATGTGCACTTTTCTCGTCTCTGCTCATTTCCATTTGCAACAATGGTGCATTGCTAATAAACTCTAATTCAACATAGCCAAGTATAATGCCCTGTGATTTTATCAGAGAATGAACCCAGTTCTATTCAATTACTCAATTGATATGGAGGATATTTCTCGAGTCATGTCGAAAAAAAGACTTGGGCATAATTTCCGCTACTCAATCAAGTTTTGCTGGGATTTCCTAAACGTAATACTCAGCCATTCTAAAGTAATGGGTAGGACAAAAGGACTCTTATAATGATATTGATCTCCTACAAGGAAATGTTATTTTCCTTTGATACTAAATGGCTTTCGTGGGTCCGATAACAAGTTCTTACCATCATAGTTTCGTTAAAAAAAAAAACAATATTGACTCCGACCAAGTTATACAGCAACAAATTTGGTAATTTCAAGCCCCAAATTTGCAAATTTCCATAATGACATTTTCACATTACAACCTGAATTCTGTGTTTCTTCGAATTTGAAGACCCAGCGCAAAAATTTAATGCTTATCTAATTTCCGAAAAGAATGAAATGATGCCAGCCCAATTTTTTTATCCTTGTAAACGCACTCGATTTTTAAGCATCTTTCAAATCGCAAAAACCAAACAAGATGTATTCGCCGCGACTTTTAAAAAAAAAAAAATGTTTGTTTTGTAGCAGTGTTTCAAAGCTGCGTAATAGTACTAGCGAGCAGAGTGAACATTCAAATTTTCGGACCTCATTTTCGCCCAAATCACGTTATTCACGGCCGCGCCAACACCATCAGCCACACTTTTACCGTGTGAAACAGCAAAATTCTTCCACTCAATGTACTTTGCAGATTCCGTAACAAACTTCAGGATTGAAAATCCTGTTGACTATTTCCGTCACTATGGTTTTTCTTTTAGTGAAGCTTCTTGGCAAAAAAAGCTTCAACTTTTTGCACAGTTTTGCAAAATGTTTGTTCAACACTCTTTCCAGAAAGAACTTGATTTTGGAGATTCTATCAAGAAGAGCCATGTTGCACCACATTGTTTGTCGATTTGTAATGTTATAAATTTAACTTTGCTTTCGTTTCGATAATTTATATTTTCTTCTGATCTCGTCAGAGCCCCCCCCCCCCCCCCCCCCCCAAAAAAATAAAATATATTTAACACTTTTTCGGCTGTAATTTTTTCTTTAACAAATTTGTTTTCAAAGTTAATAATTGATATATTTGAAAACCTTTCCTGTATCATGGTTGCTCTTAACCAAAGTTTTTATAACGGGGCAGCTCAAGTATAATGCGATTTCAAAATCACTCAAAAGTAAAATTTTTTCCCCGGGTACGTGAATCAAAAAATTGCTTGGATAACCGCATAATGCATAATGAATAAGTGTTGTCTAATAGAATAAGGAAATGTTATAAATGTTGTTGTAGAAACTAATAATCTTTCACTGCTTTAAGTATTCATCATAGCTTTTGCTGCAAAAGCAAAAACTCGAAAAGTAAACAAAAATTGTTCCTTTTTTTCATAGATATTCAAATTTTTTTTTCAATGAATGCAAGTTTTTATATAGTCTTTAAAGTAATCATTTTCATTGGACTTTTCTTTTCTTGCCATATTATTTCTGGGGGGAGCCCAGAGCCAGCTGGGGTGGGCCGTGCCCCCCAGGCCCCTACCTAGTTACGCCAATGGTCATGGTGTAGCTGTAAAATTACATTCTATTTTTTTCAGATCAGTGATAGCGCTCTAATCTACGTGTGATTTTTATTGTCTTCTCCGTTACAATATTTTTACTACTTATTTTGATTATAAAAAATCGAAAAAGCTTACTGAACGACAAAGGCTTTAAGTTGGCTTTGCGCTAAAAATAATATGGCTTGGCTGGCAAAAATTGTGCATGCCATTTACAGCAAAATTTCTTATTTTTTGGTAAGGGAGAGGGTACTGAACTTACAATTATATATATACCCTTATAGCAAGTATTTACAACCTACCTTTCAACTTCGACGTGCATACTAAACACCACTAAAACATATCCTTACTTCACAATCATCTTTTACTATTTTCACGGACCAGGCTTGCCAACACACTGGAAAATGCACTTCTACGGAACGTCACTTAAAGAGTTACGTTGGTAGTTCTTAAGAATTATGGAAAACTGATAGATTTACTAGTCATAGGTAGTTTTCGTAAACTTGAATTAGAACACTTTAAATTCATGGCTTGCATTTCTCTTTTTTCTGGTTTCGATTTTTTTAGAATGGCCGTACTAGGGATTTCACAGATCTTGGAGTATGGCTGTGTTATCTGAAATTCTGTATATCTTGTGTACATTAAAAGATTAGAAAATTTTTAAAAGAGATTTTTTAGATATGCAACTGCTGTAATTAATTTGCAATTTTTACCTCTATATGCTGGTCATTGTGGGTTTCTTGGTTTGAAACCACTTTAGAATAGACGGAAGTATTTTTTTGTCATGTTTGCAAGAGACGTGTTGACTAGTCACATTGATTTTGCTCCTCTTATATCTCTTTATAATATTTATGCACCTGAAAGGCATTTTAGAAACAGAAACTTTTTTCATATTTCGTACCATAAAACCAACTATATGGTCAGAGTGAAACCATAATTAACTTCCGTGTTATTTTTAATTTGATTTGCGATGAAATCGACTTGTGTAAGGTTGTTTTCTTTGCTCCCCGCACATTATCAGAAAGCTTCAGAAAAAAATACGTTCTAGGGGAAAAAATTGTAATCCCCAGTAGAAAAATACCAAGTCGGGTTTGATTTAAAGACTAGAAACACTAACTTTGATCGATATACAGCTTTATCGAACTCTCCAAACAATGTCGAGTGATTCAAAAGCTAGGTGAATTGTGTACAACTTCGAGGATTCATAGTTAGCAAAATTAAAAATTTGATTATACTTTAACTTGAGTCTCAAACTCCGATGATATCGTAATTAAATTTTCTCACAAAATCAACACATTTTCTTAACCATATATACTTTTCCTTCTATATTTCTTAATCATTGTAACGATATCAAATCATTTCAAACTTTGAAAAATTCTGTGAAAGATTTAACAGCATAATCTAAATTTGCCAGCAATTTATTTGAAGGCGTTTGTATGTATATACAATTTATAGTATATATACTAAAATGATTCATATTTAATTTATATTAATAACAGAAAAATCGCAATTTCGTTTTAATAGTAAATTCCAAATTTTCGAGAATTTTCCCGGGGGAGTAAGCATAAATGCAAAAAAAAGAAGAGTGTAGCTATTAATAGCAGCAGCAAATATTCAGCGTGCATTTATTACGCTTAATTTTAATACCTACTACATAAGAAATTACTTAGAAATGAATTTGATCAACAAAGCAAAAAAACAAAAAACACAAAAAATTAAGTATTTAATTGATGATATATTTAGCTATTTATTTATGTATATACAGCGAGTGGTGATGATGATGATGAAGTGGGTGAGCATCAAAACGGCAAGTGAAGTAAACTACTTTAAGCTACGGTCAAAATATTAGTAGTAGTGGGATATGGACAAAATTTCATACCATGCGAATAATATTTTATACTGCCGAAAAGAAAAGTGGGTATATAAAGGAGAGCAAATTGAAGTTGTACGAGAATACAAGTAAAGTGCGGTTCACGCAAAATTGGCACGCAGGAAAGTTGCTGTATCTTTTTAACCAGACCACTCAGAATACCAATAATGCATTAAATGATAAGTTTAATATTGAGTTTTAATACTATAATATTAAAAGATTTAAATTTCTTTGTTGTGCAAAAAGTTCCGGGTATTCCTTTTAATGGACCCCATCAACCTTTGAACATCCGCTCTGGATACTTTTGTGGCTATTTGGTTCCATTTTAGTAACATTGAATTCACATTTTTGACAATACCTGCATTTTTCTTCAACTTATATTTTGTAATAGCCCAGTATTTTTCGATCGGTCGAAGCTGGGGGCAATTGGGTGGATTCATATATTTGGGCACTACATTTACTTTATTTGTCTGATACCAATCCATGGTTTTCTTAGAGTAGTGGCAACTGACTAAATCAGGCCAAAGCTTCACTGGCGAATGGTGGTGACGAACAAATGGCAATAGTCGTTTCGAAAGGCACTCTTTGATATAAATATCAGCAAATAGCCTGCTACTCCATTGCTTTCTTTGCAAATTTATCCATTTTTATGTACTTGAATTTTGAGGGTACATTACCACGATTCATTGCCATATAAAATTTTTGACCTGGAAGCTGTTTAAGATCAAATTTTACGTATGATTCGTCATCCACAATAATGCATCCATTGAATTTGGTTAAAACATTATTATAAAGAAGACGAGCACGTTTTTTGGCCAGCAAATTCTGTTTGTCTGTTCTATTTGGATATTTTATAGCACGATAGCACTTTAGCCCAGCTTTTTTTATGCGTATTCGTCTAGCAGTACTTTTGCTGGTATTGAATCTTTTGGCACGATCGCTATCGGATAGTCCGGGATTACTTTTGATGGACCTCAAGATCTTTGCCTTTAACTTTAGGTTGGTGGTTCCTGTTTTGTTTTCAGAACTTTTTTAGCTCTTTCAACACGAAGAGTTTCTTTATATCGCTTTATAACTCTACATACAGTTTTTTTGGAGATAATTAACAATTTCGCAATCTTTGAACCAGACCACGACGGATTTTCAATAAATTTGTTCACAATCAATTTTCTATTTGCAGCTTCCATTGTGCACACAATCACCAACTTGCTATCAATTAATATGAAAAATTTATTAACTAGCGGTAACGGTATTGTAAACAAATCCCAGTAAAAAATTTGTTGTTCTTATGGCTAGGGGCGACGTGGTGACCACAACAAAGCGTGCCAATTTGACGTGAACCGCGCTTTATTTAGGAGTCCTGATTGCATTAAATCTTAACATAAAGAAGCATTTATTAGCCAAATTAACAGAATCAAAACGTGCAGTTGCCTCAGTCTGGAGGAGCTGCCATCTACATGATCCACTTAGAGACAGGTATATTGCTCCTCTATTTTTAGAATCTCTCAAGCTCCATTTGGCACTGATAACATGCGATCTAACGCCTCTGGACTTTTTTCTGGGGTTATGTGAAATCGTTGGACTATGTCAACAAGCCAGAGGCATGAGACAAGCTCAGAGCCAATATTGAAAGCGAAATTGCAGGAATATCGGCAAAATATGTGGTACAGTGGTCGAGAATTGGCTCCAACGAATCGATCTTTGCGAACGCGCTCGTGTTGGCCATACGCCTGATATCGAATTGAATTTTTAAATGGGCTTATATTTGCAATAAAGAACTTGACACTATAAAAATGAAAATGGATACTCCTTATCGGAAAATCCTTTATATTTATGTACATATAAAGGATGTTTCTTCAAGAGCATCACAACATATTTTAAAAATACTTTAATGCTATTTAATGTTTGGCAAAAATTTGGGATATATAATCTCTACGACCACGTTTTTGAAAAGCCATCCCATCAGTCCAGTTTCCGTTCACTTTGTCCAGCATACCTGGTTATATCTCACTTATAACGTACTCAATATTCGAATACATTGAAAGTTGCTAGCTTACCCGCTTAGACCAGTGACTCTACATATCTCCAAAGAAAATAGTCAAAAAGTGTTAAATCGGATGTTTTTCGAGCCCAATCGAGTGATCTTTTCCCTAGGTTATTCGTTCACCGAATGTTTCTTTCAATAAATCGATAGTTTTATGCAATATGTGGATTGTAGCGACATCTCACCGTCTAGTCGCGGTATGAAAAACTCATGAACCATGTGTCTTGCTGCGAACAGTGTCGACAAATGACAAATGAATCGACAAATTCAGATCTTCATCAACACTTTTACTTACAGCGACTATGGCAAAAAACAAACTTACTCTCGCTTTTTGTTGGTATATGGTAGTGACGACTTTGTATCTCGAAATTTAGTATTAAGATTACGAATAACATGTTTACGCTCATGATCGAAAATTAGACGAAGCGTTCTGCGAATTAAGCGAATTGGGTGTACAACTTGAAAGTGAGGGATTTAAAATTAATGGCGCAATTTGTACTGAATCACATCTGGCAATACTGCAACTACTTTCGTGTTTTAGCTACTCATATAGCTTTTGTTTTGATTGTGTAATTTGCTAAAGTGTAAAGAATATAATTTTTTTGCGCTACAAACATGTCAGCATACGTGCCAAATAATCAGAATTTGCGGGAAGTTTTGGTCCAAGGTAATGCTCTGTATTTGGTGGAATCGGAAGGGTTTCATCTACGAGGTCGTAAAACCTGGTGAAAATATTACAGGAGAGCCTTATCGAAAACAATTGATTCATTTGAAGAGAGCAGTGACCAAAAAACGAAAAGAATATGCGACCAGGTGATTTTCCAACATGACAACGCATGGCTTCATGTTGCTATACTGATTGTCGTTTTCACCGGACCTTGCCCCGTCTGACTATCACTTATTTCGAACGATACAGAATGGCCTTACTGGAATGCACTTGACTTCAGTTGAAAGTGTCAAAAATTGGATTGATTCTTCATATCCTCAAGAATGGACGGTTTTTTTTTTTTTGGAAAGGAATCCATAAATTGCTTAAAAGAATACTGTGAATAATTTATTCATTCAATTTGGTATGTTTTTGTAAAAAAATAATTTTTTTGCAAAGCATACTGAAAAAAAGCATACAGCTACAGAACATTTGACAGATAACTCAATTGGAAAAAGTGAAGCACTTAAATAAAAAAACTACTCACTAAAAATTATTGTTTGCATGTTGTGAAACTTTTTTTTGTCAATCCTATTATTTTGGCCGTGGCTGTATTTGTATTTTTGTAGAACTTTTATATTTGAAGTCTTTGTTTATCTTCAAACTATACTTGTGAACTTTTTTTCATGATTATTGTTATTATAAAACAATATTTGTTAAAATTGCGATAATAAAATGGCAAACAAATAATGTTTTGAAAGTCATTGACCTGATAACCAACTGAACACCAAAAATGGCGGTATTATCTAGACTAGAAAAAAATAGTATAACCAATTAAATGAAATACTAGTTAACAAGTTTAAAAATTAAAAATAATCTAAACAATATTTTATAAAGCAATAAGCAGTAGGTACTTAAGTGCTTCAAGATAAGATAAATTAAAATCAAAAGTGGTTATTTAAATTATTAATGAGGGGATTTTGATAAGAGTTAAAATCAGTTTTATATTGATAATATAATTAATTACAATTTAATGCCAAAGGTTACTTAGAATTTTCGAGCAACAAAAATTGTTGTGTTTTTGCTGCTACTTTACATACCGAACAGTATAAATTTGAAATTGGTCAAAAATAAAGCCAAAAATATTTTTGAGAAATCAATAAAGTATTTGTTTTGATCTGCTTTTAAGTTTCATTGATTTTTATGTGAAAACAATATGAAAAATTAGACTCCTGCGACGATGTCGTTGATGGTGGTGCTGGTGATGATGACGAGCAAAGCATGAAGAACGTGCAGGAAGAAACACAACACAACACAATACAAGAATGTGTGTGGGAACATTTTTAGCAGAGTCACCACTGGCAGCAGGCAACTAAAAGAAGACGAAACGAGGCCAATTGGCAATAAGCCAAAATGAGGAAGGCACACACATATGAATATAAACGAATTCGAACCGAATGAACGAATCAACTATTTTTTTGTTGGGGGCTAGTAGCTTTTACCAGCAACTGCTACCAACGAAGAGCACATAAAATGACCAATAATAATATGTAATATTTCAGAGATTTCTTTTGCTATAAAAATTTTAAAATAAAGTATATTAAATGTTAGCAAATATGATAAATTTCGTACTCACCCCATTAACCAATCGACGGTATCACGTAAGTATTCCGGAATCCGCTCCAGTTTGACGGCTTGTTTGGTTACAACTTCTTATGAAACGATACCAACAGCAAAAAGAAGACCGAAAAAAGCTGTAGGAAAAGCGTTAAGCGTGCAATCAGGAGCTTGAAAAAATCACACCAACAACACAACAGAGGCAGCACAAGTGTTGCGAAAGTGGCTGAAACTGCCAACTTTTTTGTTTTTCTTTTTCTTTTTTTTTGGTTTTCTTCACAGTACTCGCACTTTAACTTCCACTTTTTGATTTGCTTTTCTGTTTTTTACAATAATATATAAAGTAAATTAATAAATAAAATTAACCAAAAAATAAATTGTAAAACACTTTTTCTGCAATATTTTTCTTTTACTGATTCTTTTTTTCTTTTTTTTTTAGTTACAGAGATTTTTATTTGTGTGCACTTTACAAAAATTTATTTTTTCTTCATTTGCTTCATCTGCTGCTGCTGCGACAGTGGAAAAACTTTACGTATGTGCTGCTGCGTCGTCGTCGCTGCTTACTGCTTTTCCAATCAGAATATGTGAAAAGAGTGAAAGAGAAAGATAGAGCGCGCAATTTTGACAAGCAGCGAAAAAAACCAAATGTCAAACAAAAGCAATATTTTTTGACAATACTTGTTCCTTATTTACAGCAATATAGATATTTCTTTCACTCTTGCATCAGTAAATGAAATTGCATTTTCAAAACCATATTTGTTGTTGTTTATTATGAGAAAAAGCAAGTAAAAGCAGCAGCAGAAGTAGCAGCTGATTTGCAGTTTAATTATTGGAAGGGGGAGGAAGTGGAGGAAAAAACAGAACGAAACGATATAAAATTTAAGGCGAATTTATTAAAAACACAAAAGCAAATGCGTTCAAGCGTTTCTTATTTATACACAGAGACAAACGATGATGCTTTGCAAAAATTTTGTGGTTTCTCTTTTACTGTAATCTTTTTCTATTTTTAATCACTTTTTCTTCATTGTTATCTCATACGTAAAGAAAAAAAAATGTATGATAAAAACAGTGAAGTGTGCTTTCTGTTGATATTTTTAGCTATAGCTCTGCTTGCATTCGTAGACTCTCGCTTTTCTTTTTTCCTTTTCGTTTGTGACTATGTCCTTCACTTCAAACAGACGTAATCGCTTTTCATAGACATAGTCCTTTTTTCTTATCAATTTATACTGCGCATTATATTTTACTTTGGTAACTTTCACTCACACACACTTTATAGCTGTTTATTTATTTGTAATAACAACTATTTTCATTGCTTACGTTCGTTTTTCTTTAGAGCTTTTTGTTTTTGCTTATACTGCTCCTACATCAAGCAAACAACTTTTTTCCCAATCGGAAAATCTTTTATTAGTTTTCTTCAACAAAACACAAATTCGCTACCGATAAAGTAAACCGAATAAAGACGATTAAAAAAACAAAGAGTTTGTAAATATTGCCAGACTTAATAAAACCGAAACGTGGAAGCTCATGCGATATATACTTTCAGACTGGCAACTTTTCACTTCTGCTCTTCCATTCTCTTGTTCGTTCATCAGCTGATTGCTTTTGACAGTTGAACTGTGCGCACACATTTTTTAGAAAATTGCGTATTTTATAAAATTGCTAGAAACATCGCTAGAAATTACATAAAATGGTAAGTTAATTACACAAAATTTATGACTTTAATTAATATGCTTTAATTACCGGCACAGGCAGGCTCTGTAATTTTAGCTGGCATTGGACTGGCAGCTGTTGGCTTCGTTGGTAAACATTTGATACGCCGAGCGCCAGCAATGACCACAAAATTTAATGAAGCTATGAAAAATTTACCGAAATTCGATGCAGAATCATTAGCTAATTCGAAATACTACAAAGGTGGTTTCGATCCAAAAATGAATAAACGTGAGGCTGCACTAATATTGGGCGTAAGTCCCGGTGCATCCAAGACAAAAGTGAGTTGTAAACAGCGTGCGAAATTAAGTGTTTCTTGTAATTCTTTATTGACTCACTAATCCTGTATTTAAATTAACAGGTAAAAGATGCTCACAAAAAGATTATGGTATTAAATCATCCCGATCGTGGTGGATCTCCATATTTGGCAGCGAAAATCAATCAAGCCAAAGATTTTATGGATAATGCTAAATAAATGTTTTTGTTTTTGAATGATCGACGACCAAGATAGTTACCTACTACCTATGTAAATTTTTAATTTAGCCCTTACCTAATTTAATATATTTTTAGCATAACTTTTAAAATATTATGATTATATTATTTTGCATTCGCAATTGAAAACTTGAAATATAAAATAATACAATCATCATAAATGCTTAAGAGATTTTGTAAATGTAAATATGTTAAATATGCAAATTGTTAAACGACTGATAATCTTTAAAATGGTTTTAATTTTATTTGTATATGCGTATAATATGCCGTTAATATCCCAGAAAACCAAACGGTATTGAAATATCGTCATGTTCCCTATAATTTAATCACAAAGCTTGTCGTTCCATGCTAAAAAATTATATAATTTTCCAAAATTAAAAGTGTTTATAACAAATTAAGGATGATTATTCGATGGGTTATGCAAAAAATGGTGGTGAATGCTTCAGACTTGTCACACTTCTCACATGCACTTAACCCCACTTTACCGTAATGAAGCAAGATTTTTATTCAGAAAATTACCTGTTTCCATCATCTAGGATAGCATGTAGCGTGAATCTCTTAATTTAGGAATGGTTTAATGATTTAATTACAAAAATCTTAAATCAAACTGAATGAGTTGAAATTAAAGATTAATTTTTATCGAATTGCTTTAAAAATATGTTTTTAGAAGTATGTGCTGGACTGCTAGGTTCGATATGCAATACCAACAAGCTTGTTCAATTTGTGGTTATAACTAAAGAAACATTATTTCTATTTTCATAAATGCCTTAAATTAAATTTGTTTAACTCTTAAAACTCAAATGTTTATGTATGATTTTTAGGGATAATTTGCACATAAATGTACTCATTGTATTCGTTTAAGTTCGATGTATGAACAACAACATTGAACAACGTACGTGAATTGAAACGAACAAAGCTAACAACATTGTACAAACAACTGCACAACAACGAACCATGATGTGAAAAGCAAATGAGGGAAAACTGATAGTAGTACGTTCTTTTGCAATGACATTCGGTTTTTATTTAATTATATTCAGAAGTTTATAAACGTACGTGCTATTTTTCAGAAATGGGTGATCTAAGAAGCGTTTCTAAAGAATTTATCACCGAATTTATTGAAATGTATAGAAATTTCCCATGTTTATGGAAAATCAAATCCAAAGAATACGGTGATCGTGAGCTAAAACGTTTAGCATATGAGATTTTAGCTAAAAAGTTAAGTGAAGTTATACCGCGATGCAGCAAGGAAACTGTGGTAAAGAAAATCGACTCCCTGAGAGGTAATTTTCGAAAAGAATATCGAAAAGTAAAAACTGCAGAGAAATCGGGTGTGAATTATGTACCAACGCTTTGGTATTATGAAAAATTGATCTTTCTCAAAAGTCAAAATCAAGAATTCACACCCACGATTGAAGAAGTAGAAGCTGCGCAGGAGGAAGAAAATGAAGAAGAAGAGGTGAATTTGAATCGTTAATAAAATATAGAATGAAATTGAAAAATATATTTTTGTTTTTAATTTTTCAGTGTTTTCCAGAATTTATTATTAAATCGGAACTGGTGGAATATGATCCCATCGATTCAATTGTAAATTTATTTAATGAACCAATATCAATTCAATCAACTTCCTCCACCAATCCAGCAGCACCAACAACAATTAAAACTAGAAGCACATCACAAAAGAGAAGGCTTCACGAAAATCATGACAATGATGCTCAAAAGCGAAAAATTAATACCGATGATGAAAGATATGCGAGACCCGACGTTGAGGATGAATTCAATGTGGTGGGGAAGAATTTTGCATATAAATTACGAGCGCTGCCTAAATCAGTGCGCATTTTTACTGAGAAACTAATGACTGATATATTATTTGAAGCAGAACTGGGAAATATTAATAGGAACACTACAATAACTATAAATAATAAAAAATAGCGGCATTCGTCTGTTTTATTGTTATATTAAACTTTTTTTTTTGTTATAAATTTATTGTTTTAATTCGTACGCAAACTAACAACAAATTCAACAATCACTTTAATTTGCCGTAAATTAATTATGCTATGGTTTTCCCTATAATTAAAAAACAAAATCACTTCAGTAAATCAATGGTTGCGTTTCCCGGACGTAAAATTAGAAAAGCTGGTTTCAAAGTGATTATTCGAAAATCAGTAATCAGTGTTTGCGCCTTAGTAACGGCATGATGTATTAGTTGCAAAATTTTTGAAAATTATTAATTTCTAGTTTGTAAAATGTTTTAATTTCCCTCCAAAAATAAAATAATGGGCGATTTCGAATTTGTGGCGAATCAAAGTTTTGAGAAATCATGCTGACTTAAAAAATCAGAAAAATAATGTGATTAAAAAAATGACGTCCAAATGGAAGCAGCTTTGCTAATCAGAAACACGCAGCGTTCAGCTTTTTTGACTTTAAACCCTCGAAACGCACCCAGTGTCAGCTGATAAACTGATAACGGAGAAACACAAAATCAATAACAGCTGTTTACGATATCGTAAGGGTGGCGTACATATATGTGTATGTACAGCGGTTGCGTTGAGTTGCGGATACTGAGATCTCTCAAGACAACTTCTTAACCTCAAGGCTACGTTACTTAAATCGCTAATTCAGTAAAGACGGATAAATTTCAGACAGATGAAATCTTAAAAAATTAAGTCAAGTTAGTGTCACGTCAAACGAAGTTAAAACGGAAAAAATCGAGTTAAACCGGTTAAACTCTAAAAATCTGGACAGATAAAGCCAATTTAAACGGTACCACGTCCCATTAAAGTTAACCCTCACAATCTCAAGAGGTCTCTAGGGGGCCGTTCACATATTACGTAATGCAATTTTTGCACATCGTAACAAAACGTATGTACATGATTACATTCTTTGACAACTCGTGCTCTGCTCAGATCTAATAAAGAAAAACGTCTTCTGTCACATTTCTCTTGCATAAGTGAAGATAAAATAAAAGTGAGAGCGAGTGTAAACGCAGCTTTAGGTTTTCAACCTTTCTCATTTGGTAAAACTATCAAGTTTTGGTTTTTAGGTTTGGATACCGGATTTATTCTTTCTACGTCTATATTAATGAACTTCCAATTTTTCTAAGTCAATTAAAAATTTGGGAACTAGAGGCAGAAGTTGGCTTCAATTAAATTTGTATGGACAGAGCGGAGCATTTTTATTTGCTTACATTTTGTCATATAAATTACGTGGTGTAATTTACGCAGCTGTTCACGCGGAAAGAATAGCGTAAATTAGACGGCGTAATTTACTCTGCCAACATTGCATGCAATAAGTAAGTTCTGCTTGCGGTTCGAACAGATTTGGCGTAGATACGAACAGATCGCATAAAACTACTTAGAATAACTTGGCATGATAATATCAAGAAAATAGAGCTTTAATCATTGTTGCCCTATATCAGCTTTACCGCTTGATATTGGATACTGACCAAAACCTTCATTTGAGTTCATGAAGCTCTTTCCCTAATAAGCTCCAATTTAGGACAGATTGATTTTAGGCGGTGAATATCATATGAAGATAAGTCGGCATGCCAAGTCTGCTGGTTGCTTCTTTCGACATCAATTGAACTCTATTTTAGTGACACCACTATTGTTAAATGTGGTGAGACGAAAGGGCTATTCTCCCCTCTTGCCATCATTTTAGACAGTAACCAGCAACAAGTTCTCTCGTCTAAAAACAGACATTCATAGCATCGATTTTTTAATTCGCAACTCTTAAGAGTCTAAAGAGGGTATTGTTATTTGCATATTAGCAGATAGGAGTCTGAGTTTGTTTTAAAGACTTTCCAAAAAAAAAGTTTTCTTGACGATATGAAAAATGTAGAAATACTGACGTTATTATTATTTCAACTTTTCGATTAATCACGCCAGGACTAATAAGAGAAATGAGAGTAAATTTTTCTAAATTGTTAGTTGAAAAAATTTATATTTTATTATTTTGTTTTCATTGAGGGCGAAATTTAGAAACCACACACAATTTTTAATTTCTTATAATTCGCACTCACTCACGCAATACACATTTTTGCAACCCTGCACTTGTGCACTTGCTCACTTCATATAACTTGTTGACGTTGCCGAATTAGAAGACGCGTTCTATTTAAGAATTTCTACATATTCCAATTAGAATTTTTATTTCAAAATTTCTACAATTAGGTAAGTGAACAAAGTGTAAAAAGATAATAAACTCTAAACAAATGCATTTACTTCATCGTTTACAGCGTGAGAAAAGAGAGTCATGCGTCAATTAAAGGGTAAAGTCAAGGAAACTCGTAAACAGAAAAAGGAACGTAAATTGGAAAATCTTGAAATACAAAATAAAATGAAAAGCATTGTACTGCCAGCGCTTGGAGTCTTGGCAATATTAATAATTATATTTGTTTATATGAAGACTCGGCCTATTGCAGTGGTAGCGTAGTGCGTCTGCTGCTGCCGGCATCTACTCAAGATCCGAGTTTATTAAATCAACAACGAGCAACAAAAATTTGGAGTGGAGTAGCGTTCATTCCTATCTACTATCGTCACCACCACCACCACTTTTACTACTTCATCATCATGTAAATAAAAGGAGACACTCTTTAACTCATAAACGTCCTAGAAAGTCACACAGTGTTTTTTGTGTCTCATTTTAAATGTGTTTATAATTTAAATTAAATTGTTCTATAACTTGTATTTTTTATGTTTTTTTTTTATTGTAAAAATGGTTAATATTGAACTTTTATATAATTGTATGTATCTATAACGATTTTGTTTCTGAAAAATCTTTGAAAATGTATGCATGCATGTAGTATAAAAAATAAATAGTAAAGAAGAAACTGCTGTGCAAATAACAAGTAGTCAAACGTCACATAATGTTAGTAACGTTTGTTTTTATTTTAATGCTTTTAAAAATGTATCTGACTAGTAGAAAAAAAAGCCCAGATATTGTATAAATATATAAAGTTATATATATTTTTTAAATGTTAATTAAAGTGTGTATCATTTTTCTATTCCACGTCATTGATATTCTATTGAATATCTCTCTTTTGTTACTAGGAGAGATCTTAATTACGTTACATTTGTCATTTTGAATTTCAAAATGAATCTATTCTATAAAGTAGTTTCAATTTTACAACAAATGTTCGGTAGCAGTCTGTGTCTATACCATGTTTAAATTATAAAAGCTTTCGATAACAAAGTATTGATAAGATTATGATTTAGATTATGTACATACTCGTACTTAGTTTGAATCAATTGCTTAGTTGTGCAGTTCAAACTTATTGAGCTAAAGTATTGGGTGAGAAACTTTTACAGTACAGAAATATTCTATATCGAATTCGAAAGGGACCAGGAAATTACTCCATATATATGTATAGAAAATTCGTTATGGAGGAATTATATAATTTGTTTTTTTTTTTAATTTAAGTAATCAGTAATTTTCAATTTGATCACTGAACACAGGCAACTGCTGTCAAGACTTCGTTTTTTTATTGCAATTGTCATTTCCCACGTTTGGAAATCCCCTAAAACTTTTTCTCGATACGAAATTTCATCAGATATGCGTAACCAAAACTGATTTGAACAAATTCGTTACGTGGAGATCAAATCCTCATGAGCTGTAAAGCTGCTTCGTTATAGAGAAAAATTCGCTATATGGAAACTTGTTATAAGGAGATCAAAACACACTGAAAGTAGAACGGGAAACAGTGTTCTTGAAATAAATTCTTAATAGAGAGAAGCTCAACTGTACTATGCATTTTTTTTTTTTTTTTTGCCAAACAAAGGTTGGCTCCAAGCTTAGCTTGCATCCCGAGTTCTGATAACTCAAATGGTGTATAAGTAACTTTTAAAAGATAATTCGGAGTCGGTACAAGTTTTATACTTTTAATGCCTGCTTTCGAATAAAAAATGTTTTATCCAATACCCAGACCTTTGACAATTTTTTTTTCCGAAATGGTCACCCCACGGCGCAAAAGATCTAGGAGTTCTCAGTGACTGGTTAAGCTTGTCCCCATTAATTGTAATTCTAATGCCTTTTCAATGTTATTCCCGATTAAAAATAATCTTTGGCAAAAGTGTTATGGATTCCAATAATATTTATGAAAGTATAAATAAAACAAAAAACATTTTTTTTTGTATACATTTAATTAGTTTATTTAATGTATTTCATAATCACATTCTCCTTCTTCATCATCAACATAATTCATCATCAAATAAAAAAGAAAAATCATTTTCTCTTTCAATTATTCAAACATACACGCAAAGAGATATATAAATTAATTACAAAATAAAATTTAGAATGAAAATTTATATGAATATTATATAAAAAATATATATTTTGAAAATCATTACTAAAACCAAACAATAAATGTATGTATGTATGTAATTAGTTTGTATACAAAAAAAAAACTTATTTGATATACAAACATACAAAAAAGCAAAAATATATTTTTTCGTTCGTATTAAAAAATAATATTACAAAAAAAAAAAAAAAAAAAATATGTATATTTCTAAATGAATAATAATAATATTTACTAAATTTTTATTTGTTAATAATACATACATTTTGAAAAAATTGATTAAATAAATTACAGCAGGATACATGTATCTATACATATGTACCATATGTATATATAGTGCATATATATGTAAGTGTATGTAATGTTATATAATAGTATAAGATAGTAGTAGTACGTAATAGTAAATATATATATTATTAATAATGTAAGCAAATAAAATTGCAGAAATTTATTTATTATTTAAAAAAGAAAAGTCTAAAAAATAAAACAAAACATAACTGTTTGCAATATAATAAACATAAAAAGGAAATCAGTCAAAATTAAATTATATTAATAAAAAATATAAAGAAAATTTGTTAATTGGAAATTCAAAATTGTATAATAATATTTTTTTTTTCATATTTTGTAGACAGAAAATATTATTGCTTTTATTGTGTAGTATACTTTTAGGCTTCTACATTTTATTAAAATTACTAACGCTTTCTTTCAAATTTATTTTATACAAAATGTTTGGTTTTAATTTACTCTTAAATTAACAAAATTCCCAAGAAAAGAAAGTTTTTTTTTTTTTTTTAATTTACGAAAATATTTTCCAAAAATGTCTAAGTATTTGAAGTAGTATCGGTATACAAAAATTTTTTTTTTCTGTAAATTTTTATTTTTTATTTATAATTATTTCCCTAAAATCATGTGATATTTATTTATGCATACTTAAAGTCTACAGCTTTCATGCTGTTGGTTACCATGATCGCATCAATCTTTAATATCAGGCAATTTCAGTTTTGTTATTTTAGATCTTAGTAGCAGAGACTTCTTGATGATGAGTTCAGTATTTTGAAGGCGATTCTTAGATCGAACAGGATTTGGATCTGGTGATTCATAGGGGAGTTTTAAAACTCTACTTTAGGTTAAGAATGGGTTAACAAGCAAATCTTTCAAGTAGATTGTTTTTGAGGGGGTTCTAAAACTTTACGTTCTATTACAAAGTCTTTCAGTTTAGGTATTTCTCAGGAAGTTTGCAATTAATAACAAAACTTAATGATCTGGCGTTCCCTTGAATCTGAATGCGCAAAAGGATGGCGATCGACGATTAAAGAGGGTTCCAGCAGTCTTTAAGTCACTAACCAGAGGCTTGTAATACCAAAATAAAAGTTTTGGTATGGGATTTTTTGACTTTTAGACTGAATGGAGTTGTGGAATTTTAAAACCGGGAGTTATGCTCGTTTTTAAAATTGTGGGCGAAAAAGTTGCGACTATCTTTTTAAGTTAAGAAATTAGAGTCAAATATTTACAATCCATGAAGTTGGAGTTAAGTATTGAAATTTTTTGACTCGAAACCAGGTTTGTTTTTTTTTGTGTGAAACTCTCTGAGTTTGCCAACCTTTTGGAGTTCTGGGATTTAAAATTTTAAATTTATTTGTTTTTTTTTTTTTGCAATGCCAAAATCATAGTCATAAAATTTGAAACATAAGTTAGAATCAAAATCAGACTTAGATGTTTAAAATTCGAGAGACTTTAATTTTCTAAATTGAAGGCAGTGTGTAGTAGTTATGGGTGTTGAAACTGATGTTCTTTATTGAGTAATTTTTTTTTGAATTCCACAACTCAAAAACACCAAAATTCTAGGAAACTACAAGATGCAGTCAAAGTCAGGAATTACTATTAAGGCGAGCTTCTTTCGACCCTAGCCATCCGCGTAGCTACCCAACACATTCCACATCCCCTCCCCCCCTGTCTTAGTTCGGAGCAGGAATTTTATAAATTTTGAAATTGTGGTAAATTTTTTGAAATTGTTGAAATAATTTTTGACAAAGATTTAAATTGTTAGAGATTGGTCATAAATTGTTTATACTCAAGTAGAGTAGCCAGATTTTTGAACCGCGAAATCAGTACATTAGACGTTGGAAAGAAGTGAAAATCAGTACAAATCAGTACATTTTTTATGCTTTTATTACCCAGTAATTTCAATGTAATATAATGGTATAAACGTCCTGAAACTTTTTCTCCGATTTTGTGTGTTCATTTTACAGTAGACAATGTTGATTACATATCAGTCTCCATATTTAGAGGATTGTGTGAGCTGAGGACAATAATCAAATTCAACTAATAACAAATTTCTTTCACTCATTTAAAAGCTTACGTTAACAAGCAAATATTGCATTTCTCCTCTCGATAGCAGCAACACGTATGTTTTTTATTTTGTGAACAATCAGAAAAAGAAACAAACAAGGTGAAACTGTCTGTAAAAACGATTTTAAGACTTTTAAGGTTAAGCACAAAAAATCTTAAATTATTAATTTGAAAAAATTAGTACATTTTCGTACTGATTTCAAGATTTAAAAAAATGAGTTTTAAAAAAAAAAATCCGGACATGTATTGATCTAATCAATACGTCTGGCTACCCTATACTCAAGTGACGCATTTACATCATTGTCAGGAAGTGCTTTTTTTTATTAATTTTTCCCTCAATTTAACGCGTGGTTAATTCACAATTGCTCATGAATTAGAAATAAATTCAATGAGTTTAGTATGATTAGGTTTAGCACAAACTTAAACCTATGCTAAGTATTGATAAAAGTTTTACTGAGAGTATATTGGAATAGAACTTCTATGACAGAACAAGATTTTCATAGATAAATCAAAATTTCAAGAAACATGTCTATGATTTCCATCTTTACGAGCAATAATTCATTCACAACAAAAAATTTGTAATTTCATGTAATGAGCTATTGCTCGTGGAGAAGGTGTGTTGTGGCCTGAATAACTAGAGATAAAAGTTAAATCATAATTAGAGGTCCAGAGGCTGTAGAAAGGAGGAATGGGTTTAGTTTTCTCATTCCTTTAAAGAGCCTTTCAATTTGGAGTTGTCGTAATGATATGAATATTTTTAGGAAGGGAAAGTCTTATCTGTTCTGCCATAGAACTTGACCCCAATACTTTTAGCTGTTAGGGGATCCAAAGGGGAAGGGGGGGGGGGGATGAGAAACTTTGAGGAAAACCCCTCTTCGCCGCCTCCCTTTAATCCGTAAGTGGTCTGAGTTATTGTTTGAAGAAGTTCAACTTGCTCAACTTCAAGTTCTAAAGCAGGATAGAACAGACCAACTTTTTCAAGATATTTTTATATACATAAATATAAAGAAACTCTAACATCAGACCAAGCCCGGGGGGGGGGGTAGAGGCGGGCAGAACACCCGAACTCCCCCCCCCCCCCCCTCCGAAATGTGGAAACTTTCTTCTATTTTTTGACATTTATTGCCAGTGGATGAAAAAAAAGTCAAAATAAAATCTATTTTTAAATATAATATTCCATCGGTTTCTTTCAAATATAAAAAAATAAACTTGAAATCTTAGTTACACTATGCGACCAGATCCGATTTGTTTTCTTTGACATGTAGTTTGACTGTGGATACAAAAAAAAAAGCTGATGCTGAGCAATTCTGCATTTATAGTTTTTCTAGGTCAGTAACTGTTTTTGATTTACAGTTTCTGGTTTAGGGCTCATTTGGAAGGGCATAATTCAGCCCATAATTTCTGGATTTCGAAGTTTATAGCACGCCAGTGTTCAGCTCTCCAATTTTTAAAAATGGCCTAAAATTCTATTTAAGGGTTTTCCATTCCATTTTTTCTAAAACGTGGCGTGATGGGAAATTTTTGAACTCAGATTCGTGTTCAGTATAAAAAATCCATTCACAAACACTAGGAACCATTTTATTCGCAAAGCCCATGTAGGGCAGTAGTAGTGGATCAGATCCAAAGTTCTAGGAAACAATCTTAAAATGTTTTTAATTCTTTAACCCATTATTGCTCAGAGCACCCCGACTCGGAAGACCTCTTTCAATGCAGTAACTGCACGAATTTTGGGAATATAAGCCAACCTCATCCGGATTCCTTATCATTGTCCGAATTCCCACTGATAATCATTTGAAAAAAATGAGCCTCTGACTATTTTTAGTATTTTTGGTAATTGTTTTGAGGTCGGGCTCATCACCAGTAATGGCAAGTCAATGTCAATTATCTTCGAATGAAAACAACCCCCCCGAAAAAAAAATCCTGGCTACGGCCCTGCATCAGACATTTAGTGATTTCTATAATGGTCTGAAGTCCCTAGAGTAAAAAGCGTACTGAAATCTCGGAGAGATTCAGTTCTTCCGATCTTTTATAAACTTATTGAATCCAAAAGTGAAGAATAATTATCCGAAATATTTGTGGCAGGTGTAAACTTCTGGAACCGAATTTTTATTTTGTTTCATTTATCCACTAGTCTAAAGGATGATATTCTCAATTGAGTCGAAATTTTTTCAGTTTCGCCAGTGTAAATGCGTTTAAATAACGTGTGACAATAAAGTAGCTGGACAAATTTCAAGTCTAAAAAAACAGGAACAAGAAAATGTTGCTCATTCCACGCTCTGTTCAATTTTTCAGCGTTACGAAAGTGGTCAGCCACTTATTAACATTAAAAAAATCTAATCGTCCAAGTAAATTGAAAATTTCTAGTCTTCAAAAATTTAAGAAAGCGTCGGTGAATAAAATTGGAGCTTCAAACCGGATGTTGGGTAGGAAATTCAGCAATTCCAAAGAAACAGTCCGGAAAAATTTGATGAAAATTTGTGTCAATTATCACAACAGAGTAACTGCTTCACTATACAGTCCAAAACTGAGTGGAACAATGGAGACTAGAGTATGGGTTTTTACACCGACAATATTGAGAAAACTCCCAATTCGAGTCAAAAATTTTAGTTTGGGCAGACTTACCGACAAAAGGAGTATCTCAACTTTAGAACTTTAAAGCTTCAGCTATAAAATGTGATACCTTAAATACCTTATAAAACTCAATCATAATCATGGATATTCTGGCCGAATCTAGCATGTACCCATTATTCAAAAAAAACAAAAAAATTTGACTGGTTGAAGGATAAAAACATTAATTATGTCCTGAAGCATGCAAAGCCACCAAATATTCCAAAGGCAAGACCTATCGAAGATTTTTCGAGTGAGGAGGTGTACAAAAAAGGTTGGGAAACAAAATCCAATAGCCAGCTAACTGCAAGAATCCGGTTGGGTGGGGGAAAAAAATGGCATGAAGGCTGAACAATCAATAATAATAATAATAGGAATAAAATCAAAACTAAGAAAAACTGACGTTCATGGTCCTTTGGTTTTATTTAAAAGTGAAAAAATAATATGGAATTGGATGAATTTTCAAAATGAATTAATACTACTTTGCTATGTCAACACTCAATTTTTTTTACGAAGATATGAAATTTGGCCAGCTACTTTATTGGCATATGTTATGTTTAGACAAAGGGTTTAGCTTACAAAACCGTTACTACAAAAAGGCATCATTCAATGGAGTTTCTAGGAAACCATCGCAATTAATCTATGCAACCATTAATCTGTTGCTATTCCAGCAAGTATAAAGCCCAATACTTTATATTGATCAAAATTTGGAAGCGGCATATTCGATATACTCGGTGAGAGTGTGTGATGGTGGAAAATATAAAAAAAAATATAATTTCTTTAAGAATACTCTATCGAAGATGTTGAGAACGATTCAATCAAGAAAATTCTATGTCTGTTTAGTTGTTTAGAAAGATCCAACAGTCAGGCATCGCGATTCTATGCTGAGTCAGGTTTCGGCATTATCGAATCGTCATCTCTTATGTACAGATGGCAGACCTATCTTATTTTAATGACAATACATTTTTGTCAAAAGAAGTAGCAAGAAATTTTAAATATTTTCGAAATTAGAGTATAAAAATTCCAAAAAAATTTTCATTTTTCTAACATTTGGTCTCAAAAATTGCTTTTCAGGATATAGGTTCTTCACAAAATAAATTTATTTGAACATTAACGACATTTCTAAAAAGAATAACGATGACATACATTGGATAAATCCGAAAAAAATCGATTTATAAGTCAAAATTGGGGTATATGAAAAACCCCAAAATGACCTGAGGCTCAAAAAATTGAAAAAAAAACAAACAAAAAAAAAACGAGCTACTTTTACAAACCAAGCGAGGGTTTTGCTATTAGATAGGTATATTTTCAAAAAAAAAAAATAGTCCGGTGCGGTCGATGACCCGAAAACTGTCGTTATCAGTCATAGGTCCGCTTTACGTTACAAGCGCTCACGCTCTAGCGATTTCTTTCTCGACCACTCGTCAAAGATCGATTTGAAAAAAATCTAGTCGATTTTGTACAAGGAATTGAGGTCAATGTATTCTTTGTATCTAGTTCGTCGGTAGCCTTATTACCAGTGAATTGCAAAATAACCAATAAAGCTTAACTTTGTAATGGGTAGACAAGCGACAATACTATTAAAACATTCTTGAAAACCAGAGAAAATGTCGATAACTGTTTTTGAAGATTTAAATTTATTTTGGTACAACTTTCAATTACGTATATTTTGGCTTAAAAAAGCATTGGACCAAGTGGCCAACAAGAGTTGACATGCTAGTATTGGGTTCTAAATCACAATTTATTTCTTAATTACTGGCTGTGTACTAATTGAGAATGAAGAAGCTGAAGGCAAGGTGTTGACCACATTTCAATCGGACCGGGAATTAAGAACAATGCTGAAATTTATTAGGAAATTGGTATGAAAAAAATTTTACAGTTCACAATGCTTGCCTCATTAAGACCCAGTTCGATTTGGAGAAAGAAACAGCATGAAAAACTGTGCTTTAATTTTTATGCCCTGCGCTTGCAGTTTTTTTTTTTAAATAATTCATTTTAAAACTCTAAAATTTCACTTATAATGTACTTCAATTAGTTTAGAGCGCCTAAAATGCTACTACATATTTTTCGTTTTTTTGTTGTTTTTAATTGATTAAAATATTTTTACGTATATTACTAAATAATAATAATAAAATTATTGTTGCATTTGAAAAATTATTACATATAATTTCACATTCATACTCAACGTATTAGTTATACAAACACACAGACTGACAGACAGACAGGCACACATGAATCTATAGTATATATGTAACTATTAATTTTTTTTTTTAAACATACTTTTTTTTTTTGTTTTACTTATTTATTCTAATATATAAAATTTTATAACTTTTTCTGTTACGTATATATTGAAATTTTAAATTAATTTGTTAAATTTTGACTGAAAACATATTCCTACATTTTAATTTTACATTTTTTGTATAATAAATTACAAATTAACTTTGTATAATACACAATTAGCAAGTGCGCCTAAAAGTAGGCTATATGCATTTTGAGTTATACTTAATTTCAAAACCGAAAAAATTTACGTGTGTTCGTTTTATAAAAGATTCAAAAATGTTTCCTTTTTTCTTTTGGACTTTCTAATGAATACAATAAATACATATACAAAAAAAATGAAAAATTCAAAGCGCTGAAAAGTATGCAACATATTTTTTGGGCGTTGTTAAAGGGCAAAAAATTTTAAGGGCGCAATTTTCTTATTAAAAAAAAAGGAATCTCTGGTTAATTGATTTTTGCTTAATTGAATTGTCAGTTTAATTTCAAATTCACTTAATTTTGTGTTTTTTTCAGCCCTAATCAAAATTAATACCTCGGCAGTTTGATTGCGTTTTCGTTTGATTTAGCTAAAGCTTCCACCGGAATTTATTATTTTCTGATTTGGATTTACTATTTAGCACAACTTTTCTCATACTTTGTTAAATTTTCATAGCACACAAATGTATGCAAAATATTTTTAAATCATTATTTTTGTTTGAAATTTTTCTAAAATTAAAATTTTGAATTTTTATTTTTTATAGCAAGTTTCTTTTTTGTCATTTAATAAGAAATGAAGTTTTAAAGTGCGCTTAAAAATATGCTACAACTTTTTACTTTAGCATTCGTATTCGGATTCACATTTTAAGAAAAAACTTATCTTTTAAGAGAAAAAAATAAGTAAAATTAAAAAAAAAAAATCGTTTGAAAAATTAAATAAACCCCAGACTCTTTAACTTTTCCCACTCTTCACTACCCCTTCTCTTTTCCTCTACTTTCCCACAATCGAAATAAAATAATAAAAAAAAAATAAAAAATAAAAAAATACAATCTAAACAAGAACAACAAATCACAGCAAATCGGCAAAAATTCCGCCAAACCACGCCATAAACAATGGCAGCAAATACACCAACAATGCGCGGCGTAATGACATTTTCTGTGGCTTTGTAGACGCCGAACCACCGCCGGCCGATTTATTATCATCACCATCGATTTCATTTGAATGACCCCCGGCGCCCAAGTCTAAATCTTCATCTAAGCCATTGGTATCGCCTCCAGTTTCTCCAGTATACTTAGGACGCGTAGTATGTGTATCAGTTCCAGTACCAGCGTGACCAGCATCACCACCATGTCGTTCATCGACAGCATCTTCATCGTCTTCATCATCCACATTCTGATTGACATGCACTGCAGGATTATCAGTGTGATCAGGTTTGTGTGAAGGCGTGAATGGACTACCAAGACCGGATCCTTCATCATCATCTTCATCATCACTACCGCCACCAGAGCCAGAACCGCTACCATAATAAGGATCCTCTGCAAAAACAAAAGAAAAAGTGAAGATTAAAACTGCCTAAAAGTATGCAAACGAGATTGGGATTCTGCCACCGCTTACCTTGTTCACTCCAATCCACATCCTGTCCATTGTATGCGTTACGCAAATTACTTATGACATTTTTCAAATAATACAATTGTGTAGCAACTTGAGAAGTTTGACGTGTGGTTGCAGGATTACCGGGGAATTCTGGATTGCGCCCATGTTCAGTGGTTACCGAATGCATGTATCTAAGAAACACAAGAAAACGTATAAAATTTAATGCTTGTTCTATATTTATAAACAACAGCAAGAAAAAATCTTCAACTTTTACCTATCAATAGTGTGTCCATTCCAGCACATGCCATCGATATCCGATGACACCGAGATCTCATCGTTACTGCAGATTTGATATGGCAAATTTGACCAGAATTTCTTTGAGTCCTTCACGCGTTGACGTATATCACGTACCATTTTATCCAAAACAGGATCATAGGCAACATGTTCGCTGTCTTCTCCTTTCTTCTGTTTACGCTTTTGATTGCGTCGTCCGCCACCACCTCCACCACCACCACCGCCGCGACTACCATTTTCACCGCTACCACCACCACCATTACCACCACCATTACTCCCACCGCGTGGTGCGGTACTTGGTTCATCTGAAACCGAGCTACCATCGTTTGCAACATCATGTGCGGTTTGTGGCTCTGCTACACGTTTCTCACGTAGCACAATTGCATCATCTAGTGTTGCATCAATGTCTAAGATATCCGATTCAATTTGTTCGGCAGGCTCTTCAAATGCTGCACGCCTCATAATTACTCGTGAGTCTGCATTACCGTTACTGTTGGTACTAATGCTGCCGCTGTTGCTGCTGATAAATTGCTGATGTTGTTCTTGTGGTGGTTGTGGCACTATTGCTGCAAATTTCGGATTTTGTTTGACGCGTCCCAGCGCTGGACGTCCACAGCCTTGGAAGACACGATTCGTAATATCTTGTCCAGAGTCCTGTGTAATAGAATGCTAATTGTAAGAATAGGTAAGATCTTTCTTGGATAAATCAAACAGAAAAAGGAGGTTTATTTTTCTAACTACTTTTTGTTTACGTCACAGCGAATTGAGCCTACAATTAGAGTTAGTAGATATCTTAGAAAATATAATATGTAGTTACAAGGGTCAAAAGTTATAAAAGTGAAGAGAACGACAAAAACAAACGCTTGAAGTGGTCTCACAATAGAGGAGAAAGGACCAGATTTCTACTGAAAAACAATGAGCTCACACAAAATATAAATAATTTGAGAGTCGTTGAAGCTGGAGAGAGATGTTAGAATTAATTAGAACAAGAATGAAACTATATACCAGAGTTGAAAAAATAATGCAATCATTTCAACTCATAAATACCGATAACTCAACATGCAGATTTAACTTCTGCACTGTAGATTGTTAATTAGAGCGAATTGGAAGCAGCGCAATTGACTTTCGACGATAAAATTTAAAACTTGAAACTCGCAAAATCAAGCTTGACTTCTAGCGATTAGCGAAAGTGTGCAAGGCTGTCTCCTAAGTCTAGTGAGAGAGTGCTAAACTCACGCCACTATAGATCCCAGGTTCGATACCGGTAAAGGCTCCTATCTTCCTTTTCTAAGCAGCACAAGCTTTTTTAAAAAAAAAGAGCCTTACTTGCTCTCTGTCAAATACTAATGGTTCATACACATTGACGACAGCAGCCACTCGAACACACAACTACGAAATTCTGGTGGCTATAACTATCGCCGAGTAGTCAGCTACTAAATACAATGAAAACGGCATCATCTGCAGCACACATTGCCAAAGCAAGAAAAGGAAACTCTCTTCTATCTCTGTCGCTTGTCAAATTAAACATAAAGGGTTTTTCATTTACTGTAGTTTATTTATTAATAAAACACAGAATTTTTTGAGATATTGAGTTCAAATTTATTGTGGGTGTAGTGCAAGCATTACATTTTATGAATAATGTCATTTGGTCATATGACCACCGCGATCGATTCTTTGGACCCAATTTTCCACCACTCTCGCACACATTTCGACCGGAACGTTGGCAATTTCGCGTTTGATATTGTCTTTGAGCTTGTCTAAAGTTGCTGGCTTATTGGCATAGACCAGTGACTTGATATAGCCCCATAAAAAGAAATCCAATGGCGTTAGATCGCATGAACGAGGCGGCCATTCCGCAGGACCATTTCTCGAGATAACACGTTCACCGAATTTGCCTTTCAATAAATCAATTTTGACGCGTGCTGTGTGGCTAGTAGCACCATCTTGTTGAAACCATATATCGTTGATGTCAAGTTCATCAAATTCTGGCCACAAATAATCTTCCGACATAACACGATAGCGCTCTCCATTGACGGTAACATGACGGTCGTTTTCGTCCACGAAAAAATACGACCCAATCACACCTGCGGCATGAAAACCGCACCAAAAAGAAACTTTTTGCGGATGCAACGTTGTCTCAAGAAGCACATGTGGGTTTGTTGCTGACCAATAACGCATATTTTGCTTATTAACAAAGCCATTGAGCCAGAAATGAGCTTCATCGCTGATTTTTCGAGCCCAATTGGAGAAGTTTCGGCGTTTCAAATGATTAAATAGCTTTAGTTCTTGAGTCAATTTCATCTTGTAAGCATGTGAGCCAAGATCTTTTCGCAAAATACGCCACAGTATCGTTCGAGCGATGCCCAAAATCTTGAGAATGACGTGGAAACGACTGATTTGGGTTATTTTGAAACGATACACTTACGGCTGCGATATTTTCTTCGCTTCGAGCGGTACGACGTCTTTTTGGCACCGGAACATCCAATAGTGAAAATGTGGACTAAAATTTATCCACTATAGCACGCACAACCTGTCGGTTATTACGACCGAAAATTGGAGTAAGCGCTCTTGAAGTGGCGACCACCGACTCAGAATTTCGGTAGTAATTTTTAATAATTTCCAAACGTTGCTGGTTCGTGAACTTAACCATGATGAAAATGTTGACTTTAACTAAACTTTTGACATTGACAGTTCATTAAAAAAGTTTAAAGGTGCGTTCATTTAAAGATACGAAATTGTTATGTCCCTAAAAACTCTTTAGATTTAAAATTTACAATTGTGGTCGGTGGACTTGTGGTCGTGTCGTCGCCAAAATAATCGTCTCCATAAGAACATGTGTTTTTTATAATTTGACAGATGTAGTCCTGTAGCTGTCGTCAGATGTAGTCCTGTCGCTGGCAAAGAGCGTGTTGAATTAGCAATGTCCAGGCTCAAGATGAACACAGGCACATTACCGATCAAAAGCGAAGGCAATAAAAATCAATGTCACAAGCGAAAACAACTTCTTGCTGGATAAAGCTAGATTATTGTGTCAGTCGGTCTACATAACCAACTGACTTAGACCCTATGGGTACATTGGGATACCACTGCATGACGCGGAACTTTAACTGCTAATTACTCCTGAAACCATTTCGAAACTCTAATTAAGCGCCATACTTGTTTAATCTTAGCGTTAGACACTTCCGTATGATAACTAAAAGCGTATTCCTCTAACGAGCCTGCTCTGCTTCTAGCTAGCTTGGCAACTATATAAAAAGTGTTCAACTGTTTTTTCTTTTTCCTCGTCCCCGTAACTACAGTATTCATAAGAAAATACTCCAAGCTCAAGAGCATGCCTGCCAAATAGCCAATGACCAGTTATACAAGCCACGACCTAAGAGATGTCCTCTTTTGCAAGGCTGGGCAGTTCTCTCGATTTTTTACAATAAAATTCCGGCCATTGACCTAGTCGTTAAACAACTACCTCCGTTTAACATCTCAAACGACGCTCTTATTCAAACATTAGTTTACAGGTGGCAATAAGTAATCACATATCGCCTCTGTTCGTACACAGAGGAAGGTTAGTAGCCCGTCTGGCTTACTCATCAGCCCTGCAGTTTCCTTCAATGTTCTTATTCCCCGAAACTCATATTAGGCGCACCCTGAAAACGGTGTTAATATCATTTAGGGCTGCCAGGCTGATGTCATTTAGGGCAGCATCAGCGATATTTCTGTTACAGCGCGCCGCGGCGTGTTTACTTAAGTAAATGGCTACCTCTTTTATGGATAGGACCTCTGCTTGATAAACACTGCAGTGGTCGAGAAGATGAACAGACAGTTTCAGTCCTAGTACTTTTGTGAAAATTCCAAAGCCATTTCTGTTGTAAAGCTTAAACCCATCGGTAAGTTCCCCTCTTCTCCAAGGCATGGGTGTTTTTTATTCCCTTTTTGGCGGCATACGAGTCTTGAAGAGCCTGTCAAAGTTGAGTTTGGTCATAAAGTAATCTTGGATATAGGTGAGTAAAAAAGTAGATTGAGTCGTCTGCCGGTCATTAGATACCGCCGTGTTTTTTAGCCTTAGCGCAGATGCAGCAGTAGTCACTTGTTTCCTTACCAGATCCAGTGCAGGTAGATTGAGTAGAACTAGTCCTTAAATGCACAAAAATGCTGATTTTTTGGAGCTTGCTCAGAAGCTTCAAGTAAACCTAAAACTTGACTTCTGAGTGGATGACCACAATACCAGTATCCCGTATGTACATAATTCATGAAGTCAGCCGCTACCTTATTCGAACTGCTTTTTTACAAGTTTATAAAGCAAAGTTGGCCTTCCCAAATCTTTTCTCAAGGTAAGTTTCCAGGTAAGTTTTCTGCCGAGCTTAAAATATTTGCTCTTCTCCTTCAAACGGATTTCCACATCTTTGTAAATAAGTGGGGACACTGAAGGTAGTCTGTTTTTCCTTTTCTTTGCTTTATCGGTGTTTATTCCTAGTCCTCTCCTTTCCGTCCAACTTGAAAGCGTACCCATGTCAGATCGCAAAATATCCATAAGTTTGTTCGGATATTTGCCTCTAATTGCCAAGTCGCCGTTTTTATAGGAATAATTTTGATTTTTAGAGGCCAATTCTGATTCCCTAATATGGCAGAAATACTTCGGTTTTTGTCTTGTGTTACAATTTTTATTGTGATTTTAAGTTAAGGGGTCTGGGTATGAATTTATTTCTATAAAAATATCAATTTCGTATTCTAAGTATGTGCCTGTAGAAATAAGGTTAAGATATATAGGTCGAAGTGTTCAAAAAGACGCTCAAGAAACCAATACAATAGAAGCGTCTCGGAGCACAGTGAACCCAATGGCTAAAACGTGGCTAAACCCTGAAGATGTATTCGAAATTGTTTAAAACTTATTACTCGAGGGTTTTTTGGGTCGCTGATTATGAATTAATAGTCAGATTTTCAAAAACTAAAATGGCGGACAAATTTTGAAAAAAAAAATATTGGATTTTCATACGAAATTGGTATCTAGGGGCCTGAGCAAAACTGTTTTTCAATTAATTGCTGACCAATTGACGTCAGTTTGGTAAAAACTGGTTCAATGAGTCGAAATTGAATTAAATTAATTCATAGTAGAAGTCTCAGATTAGACGGATCAAAGCAGGGCGACTTAAACATTGCCATTGGCAAGCGTGGGGCGTAATTTTTCGGGGTTGCATAAATTAGTTTGTTCATGATTTTTATACTTTTCATGAAATAAGCAGAAATATTAAGTACTAGGGAAGTTTCCATAGGGAAACTCTGTAAACTCAAATTTTTCATCAGCTATAGTGAAAATTGCCACTTTATGGAATATTTAGATATGAAAACGATTCGAAACGAAATTAAATTTGGTTAATGATTGATTAATAGTGAGAAGGATTCAGTTTCTTCATGGGTTGCCATTACCATTCGAGCTTAACTCCTGGAAACCAACTTCAACTGATAAAGTCAATGCCATGCAGATGTGAGACAATGGAAGAAAATAAAGAATATTATAAAAAATTTAAAAAATGTTGCTCTAGTTTAGCACAGCCCCAAATGCATATTTCTTTGATTTTTTTAAAAATAATTTTTTTTTTTTTCTAATCTTTTTTTTCTAACTTTTAAGTTTTTCGTTATATAATTTAATCATTTAAGAATGAGCTAAATCCACTTTCTTTTAAATGAAAATTGATAAAAGTCATAAAAACACATCAAAGTGAATGCTGTTTATAGGGAACATTGAGTATTAAAGGGTTAAAATATTTCTTCTAAAATACCAATAGACTTCTTCTTATTTTGTGTGATAATCAGCGATGCCAACTTGCGGGGAATTTTACTGGGTGCGGGGAATCGGGGAATGAACTGTTTTTTGCGGGGAATTTGAAGTCGTTCAGGTTTTAGTCACAAAAGTCTGTAGAATATTTTTTGTCAAATTTTATGTAATGTAAAACGTTTAACTTACGCAATATTTCATATTTTGGGTCTTAAAATCTTCATTTTTTCTTAAGTGGGCACTTTATTGGTTTGGAGAAATCGGTTTTTAATAAAATAGGCTATTTGAAAGTATTATATTTTGAAAGTATTTTGTGAAAATTTCAGAGGGAGACGCGGAGTGCTTTCGTAGATATAGACCATTATAGCGCTGAGTGTCAGTCAGGCCAAAACAGTCGCGCTGTGCTTCGACTTCCCTTTCGACCGTTCAGAAAGCTATGGCTTAGTCCAAGACCTCCTGATTAAAAACTCTTAATCTTTGCTGATTAATCTGCAAACTTACAAATTACGATTAGCCATCATAAAGAAGATGAAATATATTTTATATGTTAAAAACTGATACTCAAAACTTTGAATCCGTTTTTCTTAAAATAAGGTTTTGGCCATTTTTTATTTGAGTTAAAAGAGAGCCCATGTGTAACTCGAAACACCCCATTTCGTTCAAATTTGGTGTAGCAACTACTACTCAATAGGATTAAACTTTGTGCGAGCTTGATCCGGATCGATTTTGAGAGCGAGTTCCCTTGAAGTGAAATCTTCCATGTGCCAAAAGAATTCTGAAGTCAGAATGTACATTTCTATTAATCTACCAGTACCGTAAAAATTAGTTAAATTGTGGACCGAGACAGTTTAGGGTCGCCTTAATATAACGCTCATTGAGGTCAATTTTAGGTAATTTTTCGTTTTTGTAAAATGTTTATATAGAAAGTGCGTGTCGCGCTGTTATAATATGAAATTATATCAATGCGGGGAATTCGGTCGAAAATCGGGGAATTTCTCGAGGGCTATCGGGGAGAAAGAAAAAATGAGTTGGCTTCCCTGGTGATAATAGAGAAATCTTTACTATTCTCCACCTCGATGGCATGGTGAATGAGTGCTAGGTTGGAGTCCCAGTTGCCTTAAGTTCGTTACCCAGACAGGGAGTAATTTTTATTTACGAGTGAAAACATAATTCAACAATTGACAGTATAACTAGGCATTTTTTCTCAATTCTTTTGAAACAAACTAAAGCTCAAAAGATTTTCAAGATTGCTCTGCAACAAATATTATTTTGCAATATAATTTTTTCGACTAAATTCAGAATTGAGTCAAGAAAATGAGTAAAAAAAAAACTCGGCTGAAGTGTATGCGCCTCTGTTTACATATACATACATAAATATTAATCGAAACTATTTCTTTCTACAAATATCCAGTTGTACCTGCTGATCTGCTAATGAATTGAGTTCGAAGAAAATTTATGTTTACTTTTAATTTGCTTTAATAGTTTTTCATTGTAAACAACAAAATATCGACATGTGTTTTATTTATAGACAAAATGCTTTAACAATATGTGCCTAAGACGAGTAATTTCCTATTCAAACATTTATTTATTATTATTATGTATTTTTTTTCTGTACTGTTGGTGGTTTTGTTTTTAAACATACATACATATCTCTACGTATATATATATATTCTTTCAGATAATTTTTCGACTTGTAGATTGATTTATTGATTTACGCGCACCTTTATCTTTATACCAATATCTATGCGTCAACTACTCATATGCCGACATTTAATTCATCAACCAACCGGCAGCTAATATTATCAAGCTAGAGCTATCTATGCTATCTAGCTAGCTACTTGAACTATCAAATGTTATCAATAACTAAAGTTATTTATATAAAAAACTATACCTATATATATATATATTTATCTGATTTCCTGTAATTGATATCAAGAAATTCTTTGTTGCATTTCTGGCTGTTATGATTTCACTTTCATTGAATTAAGCAAGCAATACGACCTGAACAAATGAATACTTTTGTGGTTAAGTGTAAAATAGTAACACTATTATTTATGCAAACATAGTTCACTATTAATGTTATATGTTGGTTTCTAGATACCACGCTCATATTTTGGTTAACTATGAGATAACTAGGCGTATGAAGATATGAGTTGGTAACAAGTATTTATACTATGTGCGTATGAGTAGATAATAATGAATGCAAACTCATAGTAGGTACTCGTAATTCATCATTATTTTCTTTTGATTTTTTTTTTGTTGTTTGTTGAAAATAAATTTTTGCGTTATCTTTATTGTTAAAAATAGTTTTAAAATTTTTTTTTATGATTTGTATTATTTTTGAAATTAGGTGAATTGTGGTTAGTAGTACAACAAGTACATACACAATAAATTTATTGCTTTCTATAATTGTTAGAATGTAAAATTGTAGCTCGGAATTCAATTTGAAAGTCCTTTAAACGGTATGTTGAGGGGTATGTTAATGTCCTTCAGGGACAGTTTTGCTGAACTGCTTCAACCGCAATAGTAGAAATTGTATCAAAGAATAATTTTATCACCAAATCGTGCTGCTTTGATGTTACTCTAGAAGCAGCACGATTTGGTAAGTTGCTAACATTGTAGTGCGTAGAAAAGCTGCTTTTATTTCCTTACGAATGCCTTAAACTTTTATAGGTGTTTGTAGCACCTGCCTAGGACATTTTGGGTTTCTTTGTATGTGAGCAAAGAGAGATAACTTCAAAACGTTTTGCATACACCGAACTCAAATTGGTTTTGCCACGAAATTATTGTAGCGATTGTTTTGAAGGTCGATACTTAAGTTCTTGTTTAAAAAACTATATTTATAAAAACTCTGCAAGCTTCTATATTACCACTTTCAGTGCGGCTGGCATCAATTGAGTCTATTTGAGACTTTCGTTTCGGCCGGGTGGACTCAATTGATGCCGGTAGCCATGGCAGAGTCCCCTCCCTTTATCGGCGCACCCCGAGCCATTTTACTCCACCTTGTGTCAAGCTTCGAATAGAAATCCGTTAAGTTGTGCTTCGGCAACCTTCCAACCACTCTGGTCAGGACTAAAATTTCTTTATAAAGACAAAAAATAATCACACTTGAAAACAAACATTTTTTTTTTCAGGCCGTGGTAGTTGTATCGAATTTGGCACACGCGCTGAACGTGTTAAATGAGACTCTACACCCAGAAAAATACCCATCTCTAGAACAAAGAAAAAGTTTCCTCAATTTAAATCCACGAAAATTTCTCTCATTTTTGTAAATTTTCCTCAAAATTAAGAAAAATGTGTTCCTTTCATGCAACCATGGTGTTCAATTTGAATTAAGTTTTTTCTTCATTTTTGGAAATTTAATTGCGGTGCTGCCCACCAATTGAAATCAATTCCCAAGTTTCAATGAAATTGTTAAAACTAAAATTAAAGAAAAGTAAGATAAAAAAGTAAATAAAACCCAAGAAAATATGGGTGTGGTAAATGGGCATCTTGAAATATAATTTTTATCTAAAACTTAGTCCTTATAACGCGTCTCTGCATACAATTTTAACTCAAGAGCTTTTATGAATTACTTGGTCCATTGTTAACATAAATGCGCATGGAACAATGGACGTTTCCATAAACCTGTTTTTTCCAAAATTTAGTCGCACCAGCATATAAAAATTCAAGCACCATTTGGCTGCAAAACAAAAGTATCAAAATACCATAAAGGGACAAATTACTTAATTTAGAATAAAATAAGGCGGCATCATTAAACTTATATATTCTTTGTGCATACAAAATGTAAGAAAGAGACGAATATACCAAAAATGTTCTCCATACAAAATTTTGGTATACACAAAAAACTAGCTTTACTCTTTTGGCCTTAGCAGACAATGGCGTACGCTTTGCTTTTCTTTTGAGTTTTTAAGTCGGCGTCTCTATTTCAAGCGAAGTGGTTTGTGGCTATTGATATAATTTTTGAAAAAAAAAATATATATATATATATATTATGAAAAAAATAAAATATATTCAAAAGACATAAATTTCAACAAAGTTCAATTTATAATTTTCATTTCAAGGCGACGATGCCTGTAGTAAAAATACGATTGAATGTAAACCTTAATTCTTATTAAAAATAAAATAATAAATGAATACAATTAAAAAAAAAACATGATTTCTATGCCTTCTATGTCATTGTCATTGTAGAAAATATTCCATTAATTGAGGATTTCTTTTCCAAAAAGTAAATTGACTTTAATCTATGGAAAATTATTTCTCAAACTGAGGAAAATTTTACCTAAATTACATACAATTTCTCATATTTGAAAAATATTTCCTCAACTCAAAGAAATTTTATATATATAAATGAGGAGACCGTTTCTATGGCTCCAAATCATTCCCATTTTTCCTCAATTTTATAACCTTTTTTCTTCGAACCAAGTAAGTATTTCTCTGGGTGAAGATCATTAAGTGACGTCAAGACATCAACTGATTCTCAAGTTTGTTGAGAGCAAAATAATCATATTGAAATATATTGTGAAAATAATTAACTTTCAAAAATTTTGAATTTGCTAGATAATACTATAAACTCTCATTCTCATTTTTTCTTCAAGTATCTCTTTTGTGAGAAGGATTATAGAGAATGTGAGTGGAAATAGACATTGAGAGTTTGAATGACCTACCATCTGAGATATATAGATAGAGAAGTACTAGGGGTTATTGCCCCTAATAATATCTTAATCATAAGCATTCAGATAGAACAATTAGACTGGATTTTAACTTGAAGATATTGATGCCAAAACTATCTGACCAATAGCTCCCACAGGCAAGTTTTTGCGTCTATTCATAAGATTTCTTATTTAACCTACAATTAAATTTTAATTTCATTTTCTAATTAAAAACTAAAAATTATGAAAAAAGGACAAAGCTTAAAATTTAATGATTTTTCCATAAAAAATCTCGGTGGCTGCAGTAAAAAATCGGCTGCAAATACAACTTGTATGAATTTTTCTGTTTCTTAATAGTTTTTTGAGGTATTCACAATGGTTTGATCAATCATAATTTACAATGTGGCAACATGTTGAATGAAAAATGAAAAATATAAGACGAAATTGTAAATTGAGCTGTTATGATAGCGACTATCTCAAATTGATTACAAGAATAATGATGTTAAAATTTTTTTTCAATAGCAAGCACTTTAAAGAAATTTTGGGGAGTCAATATTTTACTATCTTCGCTGGGTTTTCCATATACTTATATAGCTCTATCATAATCCGTTTTTATTTATTTCTATCCATCATCCTCTATTTCTTTCCATCTACAATCTACCTCAATTTCTATCGATTTACCTCCATCCCTATTTATCTACTTTAATTTCTATCCGTAGATGGATTCTATTCCTATCCAATTATCTCTAATTCTATTCATTTACCTATATTCTTATCTAACTACTCCGATTTCAATTCATTTACCTCTACTCATCATCCCCCAAATTTTTTCTTCTGCCCCTATTTCTATCCATCTATATCTGACGTACTGAAAAAAAGAACCTATATTATTTCTATTGAGAAAAATGAGTGACGTGATACCTTTATTACAAATTTATTTAAATTATTCATTGTTCATTAGCAAAACATTTCGAACATGTGTTTGACAGTGAAAATTAAAATGTAATTATGGAAGTTTCATAGTGACTATTTACGGGCATGTTTTGCTTTAAGAGTTTCGCAAGGGAAAAACCGCAACAGAAGTAGTAAGAAACATATGCACAGTTTCAGGTGTAAATGTAACGAGTGTAAGCCAGAGAAAAAGTTCCATCTTTTTCCTTCTAGGAATAACAGTCTCGAAGATGAACTAAGATCAGGAGAGCCCCATGAAGATGGAATGCGTGCGCTAGCTGAACAAAATTCTACTCTAACGATAGAGAAATTAAGTGAACAATTTCATTCCATTTTTAAGCAAAATCTTGTATTTCATTGTTGCCCATTTACGTAAAAAACAGTCGTTAGGGCGCACAGTGCTTCGAGAGTGGACAAAAATAAAAAAAAATTATGTCTCCGATCATTAAAATTTTGATGCCATTTTAAAGGTAATAGAATATGTATTTTAAAGCGGTTGTGTTTTGAAGAAGTTAGGACTTTCCAAAGTCGATTAATTTAAGAAGCAAATATTGAAATAAGGAATTGAAATTTTTATGACTCTTACAAAAAAATTCCTTAAAAATCAGGTATCATTGACAGCGCTTTCATTTTTTTTTATTAAAAGAGAAATAATATTACCTACTTCACAACATATAACTTCTTTTTTTTAACTCAACCTTTTTTTTTTAGAAATTTTTTTTAAATTAATATTTTTTCAGAGAAAAACTTAAAAAATCGTTAACTTCAGTAAAGAATATAAAGCATTAGGCCGCAAAAGGCTGTGGTCTCGTGCCTTTTTTTTGTTAATAGTAATCCTTACTTTCTTAAATGCTGAAAAAAATTAGCGAACTTCGTCTAACCGTCCAACCTTAGGAGAAAATCAATATTTACTAATACTCTTAAATACAAAAAAAAAAAAAAAATTTCAATTTCAACTTTTCAAAGCAATTTTTTTGGTACCATAATTTTCATGGCTTGGTCATCAAAACATTCTAAAACATCAATTTTAACCTATTAGTGACAAACCTCAAGTAAATATGTTGGCAATACATTGAATTTAAATTTCTCCGAGTTTTAGGAGTCTCCCAATATTGACAAATGCCCATGTTTGGTATACAAATTACAAAATATTTGAATTGATAAAAAAAAGTTCTTGAAATTAAAAGAAAAAAACATAAGTTTTAGAAGGAAGGGGCGTGACTATTCTATTAGTTTTGGCATTCGCAAACATGACCAGCCTTGGTTTTAATTAGTTCACGTTATCGAGAACCCACTGCATTTTTGAAACAGTTACTTTTGGCTGTTATGTCAATATTTAAATTTGTGTTAGTATTTTGCAAAGCAGACTGTTTTATAAAAATATACTTAATTAGAAAATCTATTTTATTATATATATCTATGATAAAAGTAGAGACATTTTAAGAAGGTGAGTTAGCGTTGTATTTTAAATAGTGTTCTATCCCAAACCGAAAGAAATGATGGAGCATAGGTGGCTATATTTAAAAAAGTAGTTGCACTGATATTTTAATTTAATTTATTTTAATTTTAAAGCTTCTGCAAAAAAAAATTTATCTGAAAACCGAAATCGGTACCAAAAAACCGACTTTAGAATCAGCATACTATTGTAACCCTTCAGCAAATGGTATTTTTAATTTTTAGTTAGGCGCGTCCAAATTCAAGCAATAATTTACAAAGTATCTTAAAAGGTAAAATAATTGGATAAAAACCGGTTTCATAAAAAAGGGTAACCGGTACCAAAAAAAACGATTCTATTTTTGAAATCATTATGCCATAGTCCTTTAGGAAATTAAGTTTCATCAAATTCAAATAACTCCTTCTATTTTTGTCCAACTTTTATATGGGGACGGAGCACTGAGGGGCGTCAAGAGCTGATAACAATGTAGTATTCTATTAATTTTGGTGTGATAGACTCTCTCTTCCGCTTGAGAGAGCAAGGATATGCAATTTCGAAATGAAGTATGCTCAATTCATTAACTCTGGTATGACATAAGAAGAATATACGAGCACATACTTACAACTAAAGTGAGTATGACAAAAATTTCATATACATTCAACTTGAAATAAATTCATTAAGAATTCGACAAATCTTTAAGATAATATCACAATAATTTTGCATAAACTTATGTACATTTTGCACACTTCACACATATACATACAAACATACCTACGTACAATATAAATCATTGAACTCTCATTATAATCCCAAAAACCCCATAGATAAAATAAACAAAACCCGTAAAAGAATAATATATTGCCCATAATAACAAATAAATAAATATGTGAATGTATGTAAGCAAATAATAGAAACATTTATATGTACATATATATGTAAGACAAACATGAATGGAATAAATTTACAAACAAAAACAAATAAACAAAACTTTGCGCGCCCAGAGCTGTGAATGTACGTACATATGAATGTGTGTATAGACAAAAACCAAATTGAACTTTGAATACAAATGAATTAAATTCAATATGGCAACGATGGTGTTTAAATAAACATTAAAAACACAATAAAAAAAAGAGCAAACTCAAAATGAGCTAAGAGTTTTAATTAATAAAATGCAAAAATTAAAACAGAAATTTTGGCAAAATCACTACAAAGAATTAACGTAAACTAACAAAAAAAAATAAGAAATCCAAAGGAAGATGCTAATTTTATAGATGATGTGGATGAAGCATAGTGCCAATAATAAAATCAGCAGTTAGACAAATAGAAAGATAAATATCTAGAAAACGACTTTTTAAAACAAATCAACAGCAATATAAATTAGTGATTTAAATACGTATGTTTAAATTAAAAGTTGTTTGTGTGTGTGTGTGTGTGAGTGTTTTTTTTTTTAATTTCCTAAAGCCACAAAACTTATTTTATGATTTTTTGTTGTTGTTTTTGAAATAATCTTTGCTACCAACTAATTGTAGAAAATAAAGTTTTTTTGTATTTTTATTGCGCATGCGCGCGCACGTACGAGCAGTAGCGTTTTGAAGGAGCTTAACTAAACTTTAAGTAGCAAATTAATTTTACTTTATTGACATAGGAGTGTTAAAATAAATGGGAGAGAAATAGTATAACAGGCAAACAAAAGGAGAAAGAGAGAGAAAAAGAAAGAGAGAGTCAGAAAAAGAAAGATTGAGGCAAATTGTACGAGTATATGATCATTGTACTGAAATAAATTCAGCCCATAGCAATCGACGTTCGTCAAACTGACCACCAACCACAAAAAAATAACCATCAACAATAATTTTTAAATCAAATATTGCCGCAGAAATTGTTATTTGTTTTAATTTTTCAAGTTTTTTGTGCGTTTATTTACTTTAGCTTTTTTTTTGGAAGGGGTAATTATTAATGAACGGAAATATCTTTTTGTTTGTAAAAGCGCAAAAAACCTAATAATTATAATGATCAATGATTTTTAATAAAGTTTTAAGTAAGGAAAAAAAAAAATAATAATAATATATATAATTAATTTACATGTGAGAAAAGTTTAATCTTTTTATGCCCTTCCATTGCAAAAGTCGGTATATTGTGTTATGAGTCTGAGACACCAGCTGATATGTGAAACCGCTCCCAAAATGAGGTCCGTTTACACGAGACTCGGCATCCTTATACAGCCGTACAAAGTAGTTTCATAATGTTTAATATTTAGTTAACTTAATGTGAGTTACTCCTGTCGTCTTTGACTTTTCAAATCGTACCTCGCTTGATTTATAAACAATAGCAATTACCTGACAACATTTTTTCCAATCTACGTACCATGAAAATAAGTTACAGGAATAAACTTTCGTGCACTTAAGTATCAAGTTCCTAAGTTTGATTTATAGTGGTTGAGATGGTAAATCATTATCCCAAAACAAAACATTCGCTATACTGAAGATTTGTGGTATCAAAGTAGTAGAAACTGTTCTAAATGAACCGATTTAGGATTTAATGAATCTCCACGGACCTCGGAACTAACACAGCACACGCTTTCTTAACTTGAAGAGTTTTACTACCTATATCTCCAACAAAATTTTTATAAAGAAAGGACCTGAACAATTTTGAGTAGTTGCTTTACGAATGATTTTTAATAAATTTCCATATATTTTAATGAGTAGCCAGACTTCTCCAATGGAATACCTGAATTTATTATATTAATCACATGCAAAGTTTTCTAGCCAAACACAATCAAAAATAATAAATTTTGAGACTTTACAGCCAAAAATTCAGATAAAAGAAGAAAATAGAAGAAGACAGATCAACAGAAGTACATCAAAAACAACTATATAAAGTTTGATTTAGAAAACAAGTATCAGAAGAAGAAATGCCAATAAATCGGTCAAATACCATCTCTAGAATAGCAATTGATTGCAACTACCACAGGAACGGAGACGAAAGACGCGGATGGGTCTAAAAAAGGCTTCAGGCTTCAGGAACAGGGAGAAATCAGTTTCAGGCTACATACTGGGCACTGTGAAATGTAAAAGCAAAAACTGTAAAAAGGCTTTCAGCTATTTTAAAAAAGGGGTATCTATAAGTCGTACAAGATCGATTAAACCAATCAAAACTCGTTTTTTTTTTGTTAATAAAAAATATCAAATCTTTCATTCACTACCTACTAATTAAATTTGATTCTAATTTTAAACTTTTTTTTTTTCAACTTACTTGAAAATTCATAATCGCCTCAGAGATTTTAATATTTATCGGCTCAACAACCATTACAATATTAAATGAACCCAATAAACGTTCAGCTACTTTATCCATATTCGAAGCGAAATTCTCCCATTCAACATCGAATTCATTGAAGTAATGCAAACAACCTTTGATCACATTCACGCAATAATTGGTGCACGGTTTTTCCGCATAACCTTTGCAGGCACCGCAGTGTTGCATTTTCGTTAGAGCCGCAGTGCAGTCGGCATTGAGGCGGACCTGTCGAAAAAATTTATACATTATAACTAAGATTTATTTTAAGTTTTAATTATTTTTACTTACATTTACTAGTTTCTTTGATACTTCAGATGCTGTTAAAAGCGCATGCGCATAGGTACGTGTTGCCACAAATGAACGTTTAATTTGGACGGATAATTTATCGGGTACATCACCGAAAGGTTTCAATTCTTTCATATGTTCACTAACGCAACGAAGATATCTGGCGGAGGGAAGAGGAAGTCGAATAGAAAAAATATAAAGGATTAGTATGAGTAAAGATGCAAAATCGAATAATGTAAAAATATACATAATCGAGATATAAAATTAATATTTTAAAATTTGAGAAAGTTTTTTTTTTGTAACCGCTCACCTTTTTTCCTTTATCGGACTTATTTTGTCGACAAAAAAAGTATACAAATTAGGAATCCTTAAATCCACGGAAATATGTCAATAGCCTTTTTTTAAATAACACAAATCTATAAAACTGACTGCAAACGTTTTCTAACTACTTAACCTTTTCGGGACAGTAAGGAAACTAGAGGAGATAGCCCAAAACCAGACAAGGAAACTTAATCTCTGACCCCCATTTGTTGTTAAAATTTTTCATCAAAACAGAAGTTTTGCGTACCAGGAGGCCTGAATTTTCATGAGTCACCGGCGATCCTGTAACCCTCAATGGGAATTTTTTGCGAGCTTTTTGAGTACATTTTTATTAAACATTTTTCTTTTAGATAGACAAAGAGTTTGACTTCACTTAACCCTTTCTTGACCATAAGGAAACTAGAAACGATGAAGCTAAATCGAATCCGGATTCGCCATCGCTGCCCCGATTTCATTGTAAAAAGATTTAAAAAAGTTTCGATTGAGGACTTTAGGGTCACCGGTGACCCATAAAAAAACTTAATTTCCAAAAATAATAAACAAAAATTTAAAATAATTTTTAACATAGCATATTAAAAATTTGGAGTATTTGAACAAATATTGATAAACTATGAGCGATTGAAAACAGCACAATAAAAAAAAAATTTTTTAGGTCACTACTGAAAAAACCAATTTTGGGTCACCGGTGACCAATGGTCACGAAAGGTTTACAGGTATTCTGAGATTCTCATTTTCAATTACCTAGCGTAGATTTAGCTAAACTTTTCAGACATATCCTCTTAACCCATTAAGGACGAGCGGGAACCAAAGTAGATAGATCTTGAGAAAAAAATTGTTTTTGAACCTTCTATTAGTAGGGATCCACTATGAAGCAATTTATAAAATTTCCAACTTTAAAGGCAGAAAATAGTCGTGACTTTTTTATCTGTGCAAAATGTTTTTATAAAAAAACCAGAAAAGGAGACTCGCGGTACACCAGTAAAAACCAAGACAGCAGTTTTTCGTCATATAACTATGCGTGCAAAAAAAAAATACCCTTTCAAGTCCTTGAAGGCGAAATCTGCAGAAATTGAAAATGTAGCCAGCGCTTCTACAATTCGCCGTCGCTTGCAAAAGCCAAATCTTCTTGGACGAGTCGTAAGGAAGGCTCCACTGGTTAGATTTCGTTAAGTCTCGCGCTAGCTGGTCGGGCCATGATGGGGAAAAAAATGGCGAAATATTTTATGGAGTGACCAGACAAAGATAAACTTATTTCGAAATGGCTGCGAAAGGAATGTGAGGCACCCCAAAAGCAAGGAGTTTCATGTTCGCTTCACAAAAAGTTGCATTAAATATGGTGGCGAAACATTATGATTTGGAGCTGCTTTTCTTGGAGCGGTGCAGGTCCAATTTTCTAAACAACTAATACAACGATGGCACCTGAGTACAGAGATATTTTATAGAATGTAATGCTTCCATATGCAGAAGAAAATATGCAACTTCTTTGGGCCTACCAGCTGGATAATTTGCTTGAGTTATTTAATCTTTTATCTTTTTATCCTTTATTTTTTCGTATAATTGAAATTTTTAAGAGGATTTACAAATTGCCACAGCAGTCGAGCTTTTAGTACAGCTCTTAAATGTCGTACGATGATAACTCATTTCATTGTTTACAAGTTTGCAAAAGCATTTGTATCTGAGCTTTGCAGAAAAAATGTTTTAAGTAAGGAACTCAAACATAATAGTCTGATAGGGCTTTATTTAGCAGGAAAGTCGTAGCTCTCTATCGTTAGAGAGCTAAACCAATTAAATGTTAATAAAATGATACTGGCAACATTGCGAAACTTTACGGCGGCGGACGAAAAAAACAGCAACTTCAAAGGGACTATAAATTTTTTTTTTGAAGGGTTAATTTCTTAAAAAAGTTGTACCGATTCAATTTCGACCTTCTTTGACCCCAACTAATTTTCGATGGGGAACATTTTTTACCAAAATCTAATGACAGGTTTTGCTTTCGTTTACTCGGTATAGTCATATATAGAATAGTGGTTTCATATAACGTCCAAAGGGTGGGTAAGAGTGGTTAGTGGAATGTTGCTGTCTAAGTAATTTTGTTCCTTTCCTCCATGATAAACAACTTTCTCTTACCAATGAAATAAGTACAAGGTAAAGAAATATTTATATTAGTACCACGAAAATCTGAGTACAGTGTCAGATTTAGCGACTCCGAATTATGCTTAAAAAGTTATCCATTCGACATTTAAAATTTACTATTGCACTGTATAATAAGATTTAGATCGGAAGTTGCCACGCTTATATGGTTCTAATTTTCGTATTACCGAAACTTTAGTACGGCTTTGCAACACCGCTCAGTTATTAGTTAAGTTTTTGTTGGAAAAGAATTGTTGAGGCTATTCATAATTATAAAGATTTATAACTTTTAACTCAATTAGTCAATGTTAGAGTTGTAGTTTATTGTTAAATACGTCACTCCTGATAATAAAAAAAAACTGTTTAATATGATAATTACGGATATATCTCAATTTTTCGTGTTATAATACAAGCGGATTATTAAAAAATAATATCTATATAATTTAAGCTTATAATATAAATTTTCTTTTACTAGGAAAACAGAAAAATTTAAACTAAATGTTTACCACATTTAACCAATATCAATTACCAACAACAAACAGCACAAAAATGTTTTGCAACCAATTTCGTTTTTTTCTGTTAATATAGGAAAGAAAAAAAAAAAAAAAACATAAATTAATTTACGAACTTACGAACAAAAGCGACATGAGCCCTAGTAAGTACTAGTAAGTAGAATCATAAGAAACAAGTTCAAAAAAGCGTAAAACCACAAGAAAAAGCATAAGATTACAACAATAGGTAGCCAGATATTTTCGAAAATGTGTGACTGAAATTGAAATTGAGATTGAAAGACTGCAAACAATTTGCTCCAATTTCATTTCATGTGAGTGCAAAAGTGTGTGCTGTGCCAAAATGGAGCATTTAAGCTTTACGACACTTGGTGCCATAACAATAAAAAAAAAAATAAATAAATAAATACAAAAATACAAGCAGAAAAGCAGAGAACTTCCTACGAGTTATTTGCCCCAAGTTTGCGGTTAAAACGATTACAAAAAATTAAAAGAAAAGAAACCAAAGTAAATTGTATGGTGTAGAAAACTCTAAAACAAACAAAAGAATGAATGAGTAGAATGAACAGACCGTCAACTAAAACCAAAGCAAACCTAACCAATGATGCCAAATAAATACACACACAAATCATAATAAGCAACACTATCGAGTTTACAGCAACATAAAAAGTGGCAACAACAAAAAGGGGCAAACCAAAGCAATGTGACGGTCAAGTGCTTTCAGCAACAGCATCAGCAAAAAAAAAGAAGCAGTTCAGTTCTTAAATTTCTACAGAAAAATTGAAGGAAAAATCAAAACAATTTTTTTTTTTTTCGTTTGTACCAAAAACAACAAAGACCAACACCAACGAACCGAGAAGGCTCGTGTTACTCACGCGTACTTGTTTGTATGTAAACACTGGCGGAGCAAAGGGGCGAAAATCCCTCAGCAATTATAATGATTAGTTCAGAATTAAAAAACTTTTTCGGAGAACGAAAAGACCTAAACCCCCATATCCACCCCCTCTTTCATAACATCTAGAGCTGCTAGTGCAAGCACTTTTTATTTTAGGGTTGACTCAAAAGGAAATTGTTTTTCAGAGAGTGTGTGTGTGAGAGAGAAATATGGGAGAAACTGGATGAGAGGTGATGGGAGGTGGTTGAAAGATAAGATCAATTTCTTTTGAAAATTTTACCTACTATACAAATTCGTTCTTGCGACTTAGCCTTGTGGTATTCTTGTTGTTGTTGCTGTAAATATTTTACAAAAATTATTGTTAAAAGGCGCGTTGACATTTTTACACTCTTGGACAATAAAAAAAAAAAAAAAGTGGAAAAGCCGGAAGCCTGACACTTTAGATTAGACGAAGAAAAGCAAATTGCAATAACATAGAAGAATAGAAAAGCACTGGAGTAAGGAGTAAATTTATTTAACAATGGTTTATTTTTTTTTTTTTTTGCAGTCCGTCTCAATCTTTCCTGTTGTTGAGGCGTGAAGCATACGAGTGAGCGAGCACTTGAAGCGTAGTAGCAGAAATGTTTGAAAATGTTGCAGACTTACAAGTGCTGATACTTCTAGCTGCGCTTCGTAGAACCTCCCTTTGTTGTTGTTATTATTGTTGTTAACTTAACAATAAGTCTTAATTACCTTTTTTTCATTATCTTGCTGCTGCTGCTGCCTTTTTTCTCTGTTTAGTTTTAATTGTCGTTTTAACTGAAAAAAAAACTACGATGGCAACAACAAAAAAGGGTTAAATCGAGCTTTCCACACTTTGTTTTTATACTGTTTACTTTTTTTATCACCCACCAGCTAAACGAGCGTATGGATTAGTTTAGTGCGGTATTTTTACGCTTAATGAAAATTATTTGTACTTGATATTTGCTTTGAGTGTTATAAAGTTTAAGAATTGAAGCCTGGGAATGTATAGAGTTTCTAAATGTGGGCAAAAGAACAAAGTGATCATCTTTTGGGTCCCTGGATATACAGAAATATATGATAATGACATAGCCGACTATTTGGCAAAGGAGGCAGCGACCAAGAATTACATTAGACCCGAACCCTTTCTAGGAATAGGAAGAAATACTAAAAAATAACAACTATGAGGGGAGAAAAGAATAGGCAGGTCAACCTACTGAGCCCAGATCGTTAACCTTGGACTGGCTAAGCTGCTAATTGGGGGTTATAACCCGAAAATAGCAGCCAACCAAACCAACTCAGAATCATTATGGGTTTTCTTTCTGGGCATTACAAACTGGGCGAGCAAATAAAAAATCTAGGCAGAGGGCAGAACAGCACATTTTGGTTTTGTTAAACAGGAAATGAGACACCGGAGCGCATCTCCCTACACTATGAGGCAATCACTCGCAAAACAAAAGAATATCTGAGCCCTTATCGAACAGAGAGCTCACACATCACAAATCAGCACTTGAAATCCCAACTCAGATTCCTCAGTAGGATCGGGCTATCTGAATGCCTATAGCAACCTAAACTGGGAGTACAATAAACTCAAGTGATCGCAGTACTTATTTTAACCCATTAAATCTATACAGGGTGACAATCGTAAAATGACGCACACATTTCAGCATTTCAAAAGGACGTACTTCCATTAAATACAATTAAGTGTTAACATTGCTGAATATATAAGCATTCATTTGAACCCCACCTCATTCAATATAACCTCCTTTAGCCTGCACACATGCCTTCAATCGATCCGGAAATCGTAGGACTGTTCGCCGCAGGACTTCCTGATCAATTTCAGTCCAGGCTTTCTCTAATGAATTTGTCAGCGACTCCAGACTGTGGTGTTGAGATGCACAAGCCTTACTCTCTAAAATACTCCAAATAGAGTAGTCCATTGGATTTAAGTCTGGGGAGTATGGTGGCCATTCTTGAGATGTTATGAATCCAGAAAAATTGTCTTTTATCCATGTTTGCGTTAATTTTGCCATGGGGAAAGGTGCAGAATCTTGCTGGAAAGTCCAGTTTTCATTTCCAAATGTATCTTGGGCCCAGGGAAGAACATGTTCATTTAAAATGCTCCGATAAACAACCTGGTCAATTTTAACACCCTCTTCAACGAATATTAGAGGGGTTCTGGCATTAGCGGAAACTCCAGCCCATACCATAACGGAAGCTGGCTTTTGAACTCGGCCAACAGTCCTATTTTGTTGCGATGATGATGTTAGCCACATTCGGTCATTTTGCGCATTGAAATGTTGTTCAACCGTGAAAATTTTTTCATCTGTAAACAAGATATTTTCAACATTTTTTAACACGGAGGAGCGTAGCAACGCCTTGCATCTTTGCAGTCGCAAATCTTTCTTTTTTTGTGTCAGATCTTGAGCTTTTCGGAGCTTGTACGGCTTAAGATTAAGCTTTGATTTTGCAATGATTCGCACTGTTTCACGGTTTACTCCCACTTCCTTAGCGATTTTTCTCATTGAGCGCCTTGGATTTCGCTTGATTCGTTTACGAATTTTTTCTGTTAAACTAGTAGTGGCAACTGTTGAAAATTTTCCCCGGTCTCTATCTCCAAAACCCCCAGTTTCATTATATCGAATAATAGCTCGGTCTACCGTACGACTTGACAAATTTAAAGCCTTTGAAATTTGACGGCTACTATAATTTGCCAAATGAAATTTCATAATTTCACGACGAATATTTTCCTTGTCCATTTTTATGGAAATTTCAAAATGTAATAACAAAAATTCAAATGAAATTAAAAGCAAAGCCAATGATGAATGAATTTGCTTTTTAAATTAAAGTAACGGTAAATGGCAAAGCTTGCTGCAGAGTATTAAACTTGCGTCACTTTACAATTGTCACTCCTTAACACAGAAAAACCAAAATGAACGATTTTTTCAAAGGGACACTACCTTGATCAATTTCTTGGAAGACACATTATAGGCTGCTACGTCATAGTTTTTTCTTTTTAATTTTTTTTTTTTTGGGAGAGTTCAATGTGAAGGTAGTTTGCTAACTGAAATCGACAGGTAAGCTTATGATTTTTATATAAACAAAATATTTTGACAAAATAGTTGACTTACTTCTCATCGAATTGATATTGCGCATTCAACACCTGGAACATTTTCTGATATAAAACATTAAAGAATTTATCCATAACTTCAATAAGATCGACACGTCCACGTGCATAATAACTCTCCAGTTCATTGAATAAATCAGAGAAAACATATGAATTTTGTTGATAGATAACACCGTAGGTGCGTGTGAACATATTGTGGAATTCCTCTTTGGATTCGAGTAACAATTTGCGGAAGACCACTGTAAAAAACAAAAAAACAAACAGAATAATAATAATAAAATTGTAAAAATTATTGTCATTTATAAATTATGGAACTAAATTACAGCATTCTCAGAACAATTGCAAGATGCTGCCACAAACAAATCACAAAATGCGACAAATTAACGCTGTGATTACAACACGCATGCGCAACTAACTATTCAGAAAATAACATGTGTGCGTGTGGCTTCCGCCGGCATTTTGTAATTGCATACCGCTGTAAAGAAAGAGGAAACGCATATCTAACTATAAACATAACTAAAACTCATGACATCCGCGTGTCCACTTGAAAAATTCTTGGTTGGGTTTAGCTGATGATTGTATCATTTTTGAACCCGCATGCGCCACATATTGGATTGGATAATGCCACATAACTACATCATATACATACCATACCTATTTATGTATGTGTGTATGTGCGAGTGACAGTCAGCCACTTGTGGTGTGCAGCAGAGACATCACACAACACAAATGTTGGTGTTTCTGTTGCCACTGTGTCAGTGTCATGTGACATGTAACAGTGCCCTCCTCTCCTAAAAATACTACAGCCTACTACATATTGTCGTTTGTACTTTTCGATCCTCTACATTTGGGTTTTGTCAATTTTCATAAACACCAACAGCAGCAACAGCAACAGCAACAACAACAACAATATAGACAACAACTTCAAGTGGGTGTCACAGCAAATGAATATTGAAATTAGGAAAACGACAGCATGAATAATTTTAATGTACGGATGCAGATTCGTAATTGTAACGGAAAATTATTTGTAAATAAAATTTTAGATATTTATGTATATTGAAATAAATATGTAGTGACTTAAAAAAGTAGGTGGTGCATGTCATTTATCATTTGTATTTGGAAGCCAAAATAATTTTGAAATTTTGAGGAAATTTGTTGATTTTTTAAACGCCTATGTGAATATTTGACACTTCTCCCTCCACCACTTGCATTTTTTATTCGTTTGCACTATTATTAATATGGGACATGAAAGAGTTCTTTGAACATCTAGGTCGAACTTTTTTATTATTATTTGATTCAACTAGGACGACACGAAAGTCAGGCACTGTGACCCAGAAGACCTTTGCCACCAAAGCCCCGAATTAAGACGAAAGATAATCTGCTATCCTGATGAAGGCTAGAACATCTTTTGTTAAAGAGATTCTAGTTTCGTTAACTGTTAAGAACACCTTGCTAAAAATACCCTTTCTTAGCCTGCCCCTGCAGGAAGATGGATAGAATATTCCCGCGGTAAGGTATGCCTGTTGTCAGAGGCGGCTAAAATTCCCCACAGAGGGGGAGGGCGTGACTAAAATATCATAAAGCCTTATTCCATCCGTATGAACGGCGCCGCTTTATTCGGCAATAAGCCCATGCCGTCTCACCGGATTGGTTGAAGCAATACGGCGGAACCCAGAAGAAGAATACTATAAACGCCAAAGAGATCCAGGCGTGTCTCGCGTCCCATCAGAATGATCAAAACAGAAGGAGAAACTCCCGCCTATAAAAACTTTTTCTCTCGCTTGTTCTAGCAGCTGCTGCCAGACCAATAATGGCTCTCACGCTTAAACGAAGTTGGCGACTAGAAAGTAGCAGTCTTTAAGCGTGGAACGTAAAAACCAGGGCATTAGCGACCCTACCCCACAGCGGACGGTAACGAAATAGACTGATAAAAATAGACGATTAAGCAGTAATGCTCCGGGAGGAACTTTCCGTCGGACGAGCGGAGATGTTGAAAGTGAAAGTCTCGCACTGACTTCGACTTTCAGTGCTTTTACTCTTTATAAAAAAAACCTTCTTTGCTGAGCCAAGGCTGCACACTCGCACAGAATGAGGGATGCCGTCTCATTATCCTCCAAACACAGACGGCTCTCTGTCCCGTCTCGCCTATTTCAGTCTGAGATCCGCTTTGTTTAAGACCAGGGGTGGGTGAGAGTGAGGGGGCAAGCATCTTGGCCTATCCAAGATCTGGAACAACATGCCAATAAGATAGCCATTTCTCCATCGCCCTCGCCCTCGCCTCTATGATTGATTTGGAACTAAGTAGTCCAGCTGATTTGTAAAGAGCCGATGAACCCTGGCTCTCTAGTTCATCAGCAGCTACATTACCTGCAATGTCACAGTGGCCTGATAGTACCAGGCTGGTACCCAACAAAGCGGAACTTTTTTATGGGCAGACAACTACTTCAAACTATCAAAACACTGCTTCACCAACTTAGAAAGGAAGCTCCGTAATGAAAGTGCTTTGATAGACGTTTGGTTTTTAAAGAAGATTACAATCTTAGCGCCTTTTCGCTCTTTACTGAGGTTAATTCTGACGCACGTCTCAAATCGCGTAAATTTTGGCTTGAAAAACACTGGAATTGAGATTCGAGTGTTAGATCGAACACCATCGCCAGAACCACAATCCGTTTTTGAACCGTGAGTGTGAAGGGACCGAAGTTGTCTGTGATTGAAAGACAGACAAGCCTTTTTAAGTTTGCTGATAGCCGAACCCTACTTGACCTTTGGCTACTCCACTAGTGCTACGGTTGGACTAACTATTACAGTATACGACCAGAAAGTCATCTCGAGTAGGATCCCAGGTATTTTCAAAAAGTCAAAAAATTTATTAATCCTTTCCAGATCCTTGAGTTATAGGGGGTTCTTAATATATTTTTCCGAATTTTTTTTTGATGTAATTACTAGCACATTTCGAGCTTATGCACATATATTTTTTACTATAGAAAAAAACTGGGAAATTTTTGGCACTACAAAAAAATCATCTAGCACAGTTCTATGCTTTCACTCCCATTAGTATTGCCAGTACATTGTCTAGAAGCCAATTTGGCAAGGGGACATTACACCATGAAGAACAATACGTCTCCAGAATAGAATCAAACGATCATGAAAGAGTATGGACAGTTGTCATGATAACAATGTGAAAGATACTCTCAAGCCCTTTGTGGGGCTATCCAGTTCAAACAGAGACTAGAGTCGGAACTTTCGACAAATTATTTCTTGCTGGAAAATGGGGGGCCTCTAATGTCACATTCGAAACTCTGTTGAAGTTTTGTGATTGTAATCTTTCTTAATCCTTTAGAGCCTTAACAAAATTAATTCATCGTGATAGGTCGAAAGCTACAGTCTTCAGTTCTGTCTCGCTGATAGATTTTTAGATCCAGGTCGTTTTGGGAAACGTGAACGTTTCATGCTTTTTTGCTTTTAATTTACAGATTTTAATTTGGATTCTAAATTGTTCTTCGACATTTGCTCGAGCATCAGCAACATAAAAAGTTTGACCCGGAAGCTGCGTAAAATCTGCCAGTACATACGTTTCGTCGTCCATTATACAACATGAGTATTTTTGTATGAAATTCGATTTTAATTTCCCAGCCCTACTTTTGGCGTCTACATTTTTTGCAGCATTCCTGTCTGGAACTTTTTGGACTTTGTATGTTTTCAAACCTGCATTGGCTTTAACTTTTCGCACGAAATAGTCAGAGCACTGGGCTAACCGGGCATCTTTTCTACCAGATGTGTTTGGAGATCTTTTCAATATGCTTTCTATTTTCTTGGCTTTTCCAATATCATGTAGTCCTTGTTTTCTTCCCGAACCGGGTTTCCTATCAATGGTCAAATTCTCCTGAAACTGTTTAATAACATTGGACCAATTTTTTGTAGGACCAATTTGGATTTTTTTTTTAAATTTTCAATAACTTTAAGACGTACTTCACTCATTTTGATCAAACTCGCAATAAATCAACATGTCTGTCATTAAAAAAAAAACAACTGACATATTTTTCGAAGATAACTAGATCAAAGAAATTTTTAAATTTTAAGCCCAAAAAAGAATTATTAGGTAAAAAGTGTGTTAAGATTTTTCAATCTCACTCCTTAGGTCTGAATTTTAATCTGAAACTGGTTTTAGTTTGAATCCGTGTTTGGTTTAAATTTTGACTGAAAAGCCTGTATTTGAGACCCTTCTGGTCTGAGTTTTGGTGTAACCCTTAGTCCAAATTGTGGTCCAAATTTTGCTCAGATCAGCGTTTGATTTGATTTCAGGCATCAATTTTGGTTTGCTTTTAATTTGAATTTGCAGTCGTTTAAGCCTCAGTTTTAATCTAACTCTTAGTTTGAGTTGTGGTCGAAATTTTGATCTGAATTGGCATGATTTTTATACGAGTTTTGGTCTGAATTTCGTTCCAAAACTGATATGAATTTTGTTTTAAATTTTTGTCTGAATTCGGCTAAAATTTAGGTTGTTTTTGTTTGATTTATTGTCTGAATTCGGTCTAAAGTTTTGTCTATTTTTTGGTCTGTATTTGAGTTAAAATTTTTTAGTGTGAATATTTATCAGATATTTCCACAGGTTTTTGGTCTGAATTTTGGTTTGCTTTCGTTTGGGTTTCGCGTCCTTTTGGTCTAAAGTTTTGTCTAACTATTAGTCAGAGTTATGGTTAAAAGTTTGGCTTAAAATTTTTTCTCAATTTTCGTATGAATTTTGAACTGATTTTGGTTTGGATTCGGTCTGAATTTTGTTAGTCTGAATTTGGCATAATTTTGGTCATTTTTGTTAGAATTTTTATCCGATTCATAGTCTGAATATTTTTTTTTTTTTTAATCAATGTTTGGGTCTGAATTTGATTTTATTTTGATTTAGATTTTCGATCTGAATTTGATCCTTTTCTTGGTTTGAAGAAAAGTGTTTGAATTTTAGTTTGAATTTTGGTCTCAGTTTTGTTCTAGTTATCTTTTAATTTTTGGTTTTTCAATGCTCTCAAATATTTCACCACCCTCCCAAAGCTTGAACTTAACCCACTCAAACTAATTTTCATGCATAATGTTCATTGTTTCCAATTTACTGAAAATATTATTACTTACCATTAAATTTATTCGCCTTGGAAGCGAATGTATTGGATAATTTTAGAATTTGTTCCTTGGAGTGTTTCTCCAATTGTAGGCGTGACTGCATTGCCATTTTTGTTTCCATAGAATAGGTACAACAAGTACCCACTGTGGGGGATTCACAATAACGAAGAACCATTTCTGAAATGACAAAGAAATGAAAATAAATTAATGCAATGAATATATATTAAATTATGAGGTTATTACACTAAAATAAAAATGCTAAAAGAAACTAAAATTCCACATAAATCAATTTTACTTGAACAAAAAAAAAATGTGTGAAATACTTTTGTTTTTTTTTTTTTTTGGTTTTTGTTCGGAACTTCATTTAAACATGTAGTACAAATATTAGAAAATACAGAAAGAACATTTGTGTGGACAGGGTCGGGATTGTTTCCAAGAAATGCCACTGAATCCACAACACACAGAAGCACTTAACAAGAATCCTAAAGATTTCATATGAATTCTTCTCTTCTTTGCTCTGCACAAATGCAATGCAAATGGGAATAAAAATGAGCAGTAAAAAATTAAAAAATAAATGCAAAAGGAAAAAAACTTGTACTTTGCTTTTAAATTATAGTAACGTAAAGGAAGGTAAGGTAAAGTGTAAGGTAAGGCATGGACAAGGCGAATGCATTCATGAGATGTAGTGAAGGATGGAATACGTATGTATGTACATATGTATGGAAATGAATACATGCGGGTACGTTAGTAACTTGTAGTATAGTGTAGTGTAGTTTACTTAAGAATTTAACACATTTGAGGTAGCAGCAGCAGCAACAGCAATAAGAAAATAAATTTTAAAGAAAATACATTTCTTATAGATTTGTATGTGCATTCACTGATGCAGATATCGTAAACACTTGGCAACCATGACATCAACAAAGGTATGTACTGCACTCAAGTAAAATATTTAAGCAAATAAATGAGGAGAAGAATGAGTGAAAAAAAAACCCTAAGAAAAATCGCAACCAACAAATATTGAAGAGCTTCAAACTAATATCTAAACAAGCAATAACAAACAGACGGACCTAAACACACATACATATGTATGTATATAAGTACGTCGTACGTCTCAAAACTCTTTAGCCCAACCCAAGCACAAATTCAATCTAAGCAATTACACTGAATTATGAAGTGTTTGATGGTGCGTGCAATGCATACAACAAGAAGCAGCTAAAGTCAATTTAAAGCTAAGGAAAGCTAAAGGAAAACACAAGAAAAATGTTAAATAGTTAATGGGAGAAAAAATTCAATGAAATGTTTTTATGTTAAGGTGGAATGAAAAAATAATAATACAACTTTTTTTCTCTTAGCTTTTAAAAAGGGCATACACACGATTGCTTGAACCAAATTTTTTTGAGATATGGCAACTCCCGAAAATTATACCGAAATTCTACAGTTTTCTTGAAAAATCAAATTTTCGATTAGCGTAATAATTTATTATTATTCTGGGGGTCAACCGAATGTTTTATCGCTTAGCGAACATAGTTTTGTTTTATAAAATATGGGGAAAATACGAAGAGCCCGCAATCTTGACGAAAAAGCACAGGAGTGTTTGTTGGAGGACGAAAAAGAGAACTCACACAAACTAAGCTTGCCGAGCTGATGGAGGTTTCCAGGTCGTACATAAGTAAAGTTTTGAAACGTTGTCGGATCCAGGGAAAGTTGTGGCAAAAAAAAAAAATAGGCCTGCGTTACTTCGCAGTTAACAACAATAAAACGACTTACTTCCGCGGGAAATATGCTCTCCAAACTAGCCAAATCCCTCTATAAGAACTGTTCGTCGCCGGTTAAGGGACGCAGGGCTGCTGACAAGAATAGAAAAGCACGATATGAATGGGTAAAAAACCACTTGAAATGGATGAGAAAGTAATGGGTTCACGAAGGCTGGTCGGACGAAAGTAAGTTTTTGTTATTCGGTAAGGATAAAGTGGGTACGTCCACAAGGCAAAAGATTTAACCCCAAGTACCAATTACCGACAATGAAACATGCAGGTGGGTCATGTATGGTTTGTTGCTGCTTCTCTGCTTGTGGTATGGGCGCAAGGCAAATTTCACACAACAATATGCTTCCATGCGCACGTCGCTATCCGGACAGGGGATTCATATACGGATACCAGGATTGTAATGTCTCCAAGTATCGTTCAGCCTATGCTGGGGAATGTTTTCACCGTCGAAGAGTTACCCGAATGGACTGGCCTAGCCAATCTCCTGACCTAAACGTCATTAAGTTATATGGGAGCAGCATGAAAAGTGCGTTAGATACAAAAGGGTCAAGAATATAGACAAAAATTCACCTAATTGGAGAAAGAATAGCTGAAGATTCCCAAGTCCACAATTGACACCTTAATTGATGCCTTGCCTCAAAAATTACAAACCGTCATTCAAGCTAAAGGCTATTCAATAAAATAAGTATTAGCTAAAAGTTTAATAAATGTTTATTTTGAGAAGACATTTTCCAGTTTTCAATATAAGATTTGCCATTGAAAATTTTCAGATTTTTATTAAAATTGGCTTTAAACTAGCCAGAAGCAGGAACATTAAGTATTGGTTTACCATTTAATAATAATAGCCCGATATCTTAACTTATGACTAAGTTTTAGGAGAAAACCCAAAAGGTGATATGTTTTTGTCCGGTACTGTGCCATGCTACTGTAAAGGTCTCACACGGAGCTAACTTCGCTGCTTAGATAATGCTTCTCATAACCGGCCTCACAATCTTGCAAACAGCTCGCTTAAAGAGAAAATCAAATTCCTAATAAGAATTGAACTCATAAGGGAACTATAAAATAATTTCTTCCCCCGAGAGCTATGTTATTAGGCCCTGGTTGGTCACTGAACTTCTACAGCTTCCTAAGCCATAAAACATAAAATGACACCTAAAATACTCAAATGCTTTTGTTTTCGAATTAAAAGTTTGAACGACAAAACCTCCTCTTTTTCCCCTCTCACTTCCGTACTTGGTTAGATCTTTTTAGAATGGAAGTACTTATGGCACTTCCAGAAATAGATGAAATTGTGTCTCATTGAACACACCTATTTAATTTATGTGATATCTGAGAAATTAATGTCTCTTTAGCAGTCTGAAGCCCACTTTAGTAGAAATGATGGACCGATTACAACCGAGAGAGATGACAAGTTCTTTAGTTTGTCTAAATCATGGAATGCGGTTCCAATATATGAGTTATTGTTTCAAAGAAGTTCAGTCGAGTCCGCGGAAAGGATTGGAGCTAATTTTCCTAGATTATTTATCAACCAACCATCTCACTACTTTCAATGTCACAATGGCAGGGTCTGAACAAAGCGTGACTTTTTTATGGCTAGACAAGCGCTGGGGACTATTACTATTACACTCTTTCCCAAGTTTCGGGGAAAAACTACACGACGACAATCCCTTAAGCGCCAGCTGTTCGAAAAAATAAGAATAAAATAAAAATAAGGTACCTTTTAACCCTTTTTGAAGATTAAAAATTGCACAGATTTGAACTGCCTATATTTCGGACTGGAAATTACTGGACCAAATGCGTAATTTAATTAAGGTTTGAGTGTTCGGCCGTCTGTATGCCAATCCAGAGCGAAGGGACCGAGTTAGGGCACAAAAACTATTCGACTACAATTGGCAATTTTTTGAAAAAAAAAAAAAAATGTGGGTTACTCTGTAGTTCTATGAAATTTTTACTAACTTTTGCTCTGGAGCTAATATTTTTTAAATCAAAATAGACGACAAATATTTTAGATAAAAAAAGAGGTCAAAAATTAGTTTTCTGGCTGGATGGCGCTCCAGTACAAGATAAAAGAGAATAAAAATTGGTTTTCTGGCCCATGAAATCCTGGTATGCAAAATTCCAACACGATCGGTCGGTCCATAGATGGCGCTCCAGTACAAGATAAAATTCAAATTTCGGCATTTTTCTAACTTTCGCTTTTTTCAAGGCGATCAGTTTTTAAATATGTAATTAGGGTTACCAGACGCAAATCGAACTTCATCTGGACATTAAGATAAAATATCGGGATTTTTCGGCTCTCATCTGAACTCAATGTCCAGATTTTTCCACACAACAAAAAACAATATATATAAAAAAGTATATATTAATTTACATACTCGAGTCCCATACACAAAAAAATTGGTCTTGTTATACACCTGAGAAAATGAATCTTGGTCTATTTTATGATAATTCCGAAAATATTTCAGTTCCAGAGATTACCTTTCATAAGCCGGACCATCTTAAAAAACCTCTTACTCTATTTTTCAATTTAGTAACCATTTAAATTTTAAATTACGGACCAGAGACTTCTGGTATATTTTTAAATTGTGAATAAATTTAAAAATTTCATCTGGACAAATTTCTGAAATTCGAGACTCTGGACACGGGACTAAAAATCTGAACAATCAAAACGAATTAAGACCTTCTGGCAACCCTAAATGTGTGTATTTGTGTATTTAGTGACAGTCAGGCTGCGCTTAAATACTTGCTTAATTCTCTAACCACGTCTAAACTGGTTATGCATTGCAAATCCAGGCTTGATTGTGTTGGAAAACACAATAGCCTGCTGTTGATATAGGTTCCTGGACACTCAGGAATTTCAGGAAATGAATCGGCTGACCTTCTGGCCAGAAAGGGTTCGGGAACTGGTTTCCTCGACCCAGAACCTGTACTCTTTTTGTCGTCTACAGCCATCAAGACCACCATTAATGAGTGGGTCGACTTGACCCATAATCGTAAATGGGAGGACCTGAGGGGCTTTAGACAGACAAAGACCATGTTACCTATTATCTCGAAGCGTCTAACAGACTTTCTGTTATCACTTAGCAGAAAGAGTTATAGGCAGCTGGTGGGATTATATACAGGTCATTTCTCTTGGGCCAAACATTTGCATATGATTGGCCTAGGAGCTAGAACCTTCTGTGCTTCCTGTGGTTCGGAGGAAGAATGTGAAGAGACGGCGGACCACTTTCTTAGTGTCTGCCCCGCTTTCTGCCAGATCAGGGTAAGCATATTTGGTACTGGAGTGTTGGGAGACGAACACCTGAGCTCTCTAACACCGCAGACATTGTACTTGAGTATGAATGATATTTTTGGAAATATATCAGCGTGCGTGAACATGAGTAATATTTTCAAAATCGTGATCATGCGTGAGCGTGAATCAAAAAGTATTCACGCACTCATCTCTAATAGATATGAATCAAAATTTCTGGGAATTTTTTAAAATACCCTATATAATTCGATACAGCAGCAGCAACACAAACGTTAAGTAAAAAAGTAATCAATTTTTATTTTCCATTTCAATTTCTTTTTGTGGGGTAAAAAAAAAAAAAATTATTACCAAGCAGTTAATAAGAAAATTTGTTTACTTATTTCATTTAAAAAGCTAAATGAAAAATTAGAAAAAATTTTTACAAGTGTTAAACGGGGTAAATGGGGATCGAAGATCGAGCGGGCGGCCTCAACTCTGCATCATTACACCAAAAGAAAGCATTAAAAAAAAAAAAATATTTACTTATTTACATTTTCAATTATTTACATTACACGCACAGTGTGCGAGCGTCTACATACATCTGTCTGACTAGCTGCTTAGAATAAAATGAAAAGCAAAAGATACTAATTAAATGAAAATAAAATTAAACTTTATTCTCCCCCCACATTTTCTTTCTTTACAATTTCAATGTACATATTTTTCTTTTGTTAACTATGTATATAATAAAAGGCCCCAACTAACGAATAAATATTGTAACTAGGAGGAAGTTGATATATTTTACAATATATGTATGTATGTGGTATGTACACTGAAGATGCTTTAGTTTTTTTTTAGTTTACATTACAAGCTAATAATATTTGTTTGATAGTAGGGAAGAGAAAAGGAGAGCAGAAGGGCGGGGTAATGTAAACAATTACATTTCGAATTACTCACATTTGGCTAATAAACTTCAAACAAGCGCATCTCATACCCGACGCTTGTATCTCACTATAACTACATAGATAAATATTAAATGTGTATGCGCTTAAGTTAATCAGATATATGTTATTGTTGTTGTAAGCAAAAACAAAAAAACAAAAAAAACACGGGGAAAAAGAGGAGGGGGAAGAAGGCGCTATAACTAACTACTCATACGCTTTATTTAAAAAGAACATTGTACTACAGAATAATATGTGTTTGCATATAACCCAGTGGAAATGGTATCACTTTATAAGCATTTCAAGTGCACATATTTTAGTGCGATTCTCTTCGTTGAATTTTCGCGACAATGTGTTTTGAGATGCTTTCTCTACATATGCCCAGATGTCCCTTTTTTCTATTTCCCTGTGGGTTCCAATTAATAGCTTCTCGTGCCCAACCAACTCCTTATACAATTGGGTATCTCTAAGTAGAGTGAAGTTTGCCTTATCGCAGCCCATAAGTTTGCGTTGAATATTTTGCGTGCCCAAAATAATCGAAATTGTCTTCTAAGCCAGTGAGTTTAAGTCAAATTGATTACAAATGTGTTCGACCTTCCCTGAGTTTTCTAAAATTTAAATATTAAAGGATAAATTCAGTCCTACTATGATATATATAATGTATCTTGACTCAGAACTATTTTCTGAGGAAAAATTGTGATGACTACATTTGTTCATTAACCTGTTTATATATAACTTCAAATAACGAAATTACCATGAGCTTAAGTCATGACTTTGAAAATTAACCTCTTTAGTAAATAAGTTTTGAGCCTTGATTTAAATCGAAAAAAAGTAAGTACGAGGTTATGAATTTAATGAGGATACGTTTTAGAAAAATAGTAGAATTTGTATTAGAAAAAGAGCAGAATTTGTTTCCATACTTACAGTTCAATATTGTATTCAAACTTGTATTAGTCGGGCTTTTTCCATTTAGAAAGTACTTCAACCACAAGCAAGTATTTCTCAAAAGTTTCCCACATAAATCGTAAATATTTCTTTCATTAAAAAACTTTACATTTCTTTTTCGAGATATTTCATGTTCAGCCCTATCACTAATTCCAATGGAGCTCCCGTCGGAAAAGAATTGAACTAATACGAAAGAAACGGCATACCTAATTCTGACGAATTCGAAGATAGCGTTGCCAACTGTCAGAAAACAGTTCGAATGAAAACATCAGCTGTTTTGTGTCAACAATAAAAATATACAAATTAATCAAAGAGAAGTGATTTTTGTGCAATAGACTATAAAAAATAGATTCCATGGAAACAGCGGTATTTTTAGTAGAGAACGAGACGGAGTATCAAGGCAGATGGAACACAAGCGGTTAAGGTTAATGATTGCAATCCTTTTAATACAGATAACCGATTGTGAACCTGATGTATTCAATTACGTGCTGAATGTAGTGGAGGATGGACTTGGGCAAAGTCGAAAGCAGGAAGTTACAGCTTTAGAACACATTGCGAGCGTTTTGCGATTTCTGTCTGAGGCTGGGTATCAACATGCGGTTGAAAAAGATTAGGAAGTTGGAATGGCACAATCAACGATTTTGAAACTAATGAAACTGAGCTCGAATATTTTGGAAGCAAAGCTTTGAATAAAATAAGGAGGCCGAAATAGATTTTTATGAAAGAACGCGATTTCCTGGCGTCATAATGTGGTCAAGCCTCTTTAGCTGCATACTCATCCCTTGCCAAAGGTTGTGGAGATTTTCCTTGGTTGCTTTTGGGAACTCCTGTCCAATGTCTGGCCGTTCCACCAACATATTTACTATTCTCTCATATTGGTTGCGATTTCTGGATGGCCGAGACCCATTGGAACATTTACTTATAAATTATGTACATATGGAACAATAATGTTGGAACAGGAAACGGTCTTTAGGGGATTGAAGTACAAGTATAGTGTAGTCAAATCCCCAGAAGGGTTTGTTCAGATTTCTGTTTGCTGGGCTGGAATTTCAAAAGATGGATAAAAATCCGATATGGTTTTGGGGTCGCTGAATCTGAGTTTCAAAAAACCCCAGCACGTCAGGGTTTTTACATAATTTCAAAAACTTCATGAAATTTTTTTTCGAGCCCGGGGGTCAGACCATATTTATTATATGTTTTTGGTATCGCTGAATCCGAATCTGAGGTCCGAAAAACTGTAGCATGTCAGGTTTTCAACTTAGCTTAGATAACGAGGTATTTTGCAAATTTTTGTCGAAAACCTGACATGATGGAGGTTTTAAGACCTCGGATTCGGGTTCAACGACCCCAAAAACATATAGCAAACATGGTCTGACCTCCAGATCCGAAAACACATTTTTTGTTTGTGTGGCTGCGTAATTGATCTTCCTTACATTTTGATCTGCTTCAAAAAATAACACAATATTTTTAAAATGTTGTTTAAGTTTTTCTTCAGTGGCTCCTTCATAATTCGGCAGGGAAAGGATTAAAGTGGTGCAAATTGGGAGAAACATATTTGTAGGAACAAATAGGTTTGAATAACGCTTTATAAATGAAATAAATGAAAATATTTAAATAAAATTTCTTTTTTTCTTATTTATTTACCAGCCAATTAATTAGACTCAATTTGGATGTTCAAACTACTAGAAGCCCACACTCTTATATTTCTTAAGAAATTATTAGTTTTAGTTCTCCTTTATAACCCAAACTTTGACAAAGGACGTCCACTTCTATGAAATTTCATTAAAAAAACATTTTCAGAATACTTTGAAATTGAATTTGTACATGTAAGATTCCGCTAGGAAACACAGGGCTACAACACTCAGTTCTGTTTAATGTAAGTCCTTTGATTTCGTTTCAAATTTTGCTTAATGCTTTTATTTCGTTCCCTGAAAGTCTTTTCCAAGTAATCGTAGATCTTCCTTTCCGCCGACTGTATTTCGTATTTCGATAGTGCGATCTTCGGTAAATGTGGCCAATTCTTCCTCATTTTCTTTCCCGAATCCCTGATTGAAATATTTTGAGTAATTTACGGAGATTAAGTTCGACGAAATTTAAAGCGTTACGAGTTGAGAATATTGGATATATAAAGGATATCAAACACCTAAAAGCTTTTTTTTTTCTGAAGCGGCTGTCAGTGAGTTCGCTTGATACCTTCGGGGTAAGATATGATAGCAGGAAGACTCTACCTTTTCCATCCCAATACTCTTCATCAGAAACTGTAACACTCGTGTTGCTGAACAATAATTGGGCATAATCCCTGAAAGGGTTAACATTAAATGTTTTAGCAAAAATACAATACGTTTAATGGAATATTTGAAGCAGTTTTGATTGTGCTTTAATAAATAATATAGAGAAAGTAAGAGTTTTGTGAAAACTGTAAAAGCGTCGGAAGTACTTGGAAGTTTCAGATCAGTTAACGTACTAGAAACACAATTATATCCACTGGGTATAACCGCATGCATATTGTAGATCTACGTATGTATTTAACATCATCCCTTTTTTGTTCTTGGGCATTTCATTTTCTGCTTCATATATGTATGTGTGTTTGTAACTGCATGACTGTTGTTGTTAAGTTTTATTACCAACATTTGTTGTTGTTGCTGTAGTATTTTATATTTGCCATCGACGCTGTTGTTACTGCTGTTGTTGTTATTTGTAATTGTTATGACTGTGAAATGTCAAATGTGCTTCGCATCGACAATCGCGACCTTATCTTAATTGTTTTGGTCATAATTACGATATATACGAATTTGGAATTTGTATGTGATTTTTAGCAAGTGTATCCCAAATCCTCAAGAATGTTTTTCTTTTGCTTGTTTGTTTGTTTGTATAAATTGTGTGTGTCGAGTAAACTCATGCTAAATTTTAATTAGTTACTTTCTCCTTTATTTATACATTTTTTTTTGTTTGTAACTACATTCACGGATTAAACGAGCGATGAAAAAGATTTTAAGAATTAAAGAGGAAATTAAGAGAAGAAATTGAATATTGTAGAGAGTTTTTTTTGATCTGTAGAATATTTTTCAATTTTAAGGTTTAATAGTTTGACAAAATTGAAACTTCTAGGAGGGAGTTAAGTTCTGAAATTTTAACTAAAGAATATGAGTTTTTTTAAAATTCGATAGAAGAATTATCTTAAAATTCAATAGCTGCTTTCAGAATATATAAAAAATTGTTAAGATTTTCTGCTTTTTTCGGGGATTGTGAAATTCCGAATATATCAGGAACTTTTCTAACAAATTTTGGCTTTCCTCAGAGAACCTAAATCGAACTCAGTCTAAATTGATTTGGAGGACAAAAAGTTTTCTGAGTGTCTTGCTCTTTCAGGAATTCTGAAATTCAGAATATATCAGGAACTTTTCCAACAACTTCCGGCATTCCTGAGAAAGTCTCAATCAAACTAAATTCCATTAGAACTAGGATACAAAAAGCTTTCACGGATGCTTTGCTTTTCCAGGGAATTGGAAATCAAGAAATATTGGAAACTTTTTGAACAAGTTTTCGAAAATCTCAATCGAATTCAGTTTAATTACAACTGGGGCATGAAAGGTCTCCAGATGTCCTACTTTTTCAAAAATTCTGAAATTCAGAATATATCAGGAACTTCTCCAATGATTTTGGGCATTCCTCAGAAAGCTTTAATCAAACTTATTCTAATTTAAGCTGGAACAGGAAAAGCAACCCAAGTGTTCTTTGCCTTGAATTCATTCTCAACTCTAACTGAATAAAAAAAGTACCCAGTCAGACTCTATAACAATCACAGACGACTAATAACAATAACTGGGAGTACACAGAAGAAAAACGTGGTAGTTGAAAAGCTCTAATAGAACAGGATAAAATAGCTGAAAAACAAGTAGAAAAACAATCGATTTTCTTAGTAAATATTTGGGTAAAATTTGTACTCGCTGTAACAAATGCAGGGTTGAAAATAAAACAAAACGAAAAAAAAAAACAAAAAAAAAAACTACAACAGAAGGTGTCTAGCTTTAAATAAATGACCTTAAAAAAAAGCAAGAATACAACAGATGAGAATTCCCAAAAAAAAGTGGGCAAAGAAAAAATCGATGGATATAACTAGTAAGTTTTGAAGCTCAAAAAGTAGTACGCTGCATGTCTGGATATTATAAATAAATCTCACTAAAACGCATTAGACACTACAATAGGGTAAAGCTTAGGCATGAATTTCATTTCCGCCGGCAAAAAGTAAAAGGAAACGTAAATATGTGTGGGTATGTGTGTATGAAAGCAAGTTGAATAAATAAATATATTAGAATAGTTACTATACACAAAGGAAACCCCTGTACATAAGTCACCCCCAAGTGAGCTACACATGCAATTTATTCAAACATATATATATTTTAAGAAGTAATATTACTATAACTAAGACAGGATATGGCAGAAATATGTTAAGAATGGCAGCAGGCATAGGCATATTTCTGTTGCCTGGCATCAAAGAAAACCGAAAAAGAAAACCAACAACAAAAAGTATACATTTAAAATGATTTACTGTAACGATCAAAAAAACGAAAGAAACAAAAAAAAAAAAATCCTGCTGCGCTGTTAGTGTATAAAACTTTTCCTACTTAACTTGGCAATCTCACCACCACCACCACCGCAATCTCAACCATCACACGCACACACAAACACACTCTACCTCAATATTTCAATATTATCGCTCCTTGCTTTTTCGTTTGCTCTCAACCACCACCTTCGTCTCTCACTCTCTCACTCTCAAAGTTGTTACAGTTGTCCCCTAAGAGTTTATTTGTTTTGCTTATCATATTTGTTGCTATTGCTATTGTACATAGAGAGTAGAGTAACCGTTCAGTGAGAAACTTATAAAGAAAAAAGCAACAACACAATAACAAAGAGCAAAGGGGTGTGAAGCTTAAGCGAAACAAAAACAAAAACAACAACAAACAAATAAACCCTTAGCTAGCTAGCTTCACTTTGCTTTTCATACTCTACTGCTTTTGGTGCTGGTCGACGCAGACAAACACACACACACATAGAATGTGTTGTTTTATATCCTTCTGCTCCTTGCTGTTCCTTTCTGTTGCAGCTGATGAAGTACTTGTTGTTGGTGCTTTTGTTTTTGCCGGTTTCTTTGCCTGTTTTTTTTTCTATATGTGTTTTATGTGTTGCTAAACTAAAAGTTTGCCTTTTTGGTATAGACGACCTCGATGACGTTGAAAATGTAGCAGAACAGTGACGTTTCAGTGTAATTTGACAGAAAAGGGCAGAGGAAGAGGGAATAGAAATGTCTTAAGGTAATATAGAGAATAAAAATATTATACTTGAAAGCCTCCTAAGCACAGACTTTTAAACACTATTTAGCTGATTACACTGTACAACAAAATGGAGCTTTAAAACAGTATCTGAGCGGTAGCCCGGTTTTTCTGGAGTATTTTTGACCACTGAACACGAATCTGTAAAAATTATTTTCGGGTCTCGTCAGGTTTCGTGTATATTCGTTAAACTTCGTTTTTCACGGACGGATCCAAAATAACCAGCTGCGTAGGAGCAGGGATCTTCTCAGGAAAACTGAGCTTTAATCGATCTGTCCGCCTCCCTAACTCTGACAGTGTTTTTCAGGCTGAACTGCTGTTGTTAAAGACAAACCACACCTTTAAGGCACACATCGCTCTACTTTCGGATAGTCAGGCCGCAATCAAAGCTCTTGATTCGGCCGTTACAACATCTAATATGGTAAAGCAGTGTAAAGACGGTCTTACTGATTTAGCCCGACTGCTTAATATTACCTTGATATGGGTCTTGGAACACCGGACCATAGAGGGTAATGAAAAGGCAGACGAGCTGGCCCGTAAAGGTTCTACCCTGCAGGAATCCTTAATCGAACGGGTATTTACACCACTAAACTCGGTTAAGCGAGAAATCTCTACAAAATACCTCGCCAGAGCCAATAGTAGATCGACCAGGCTGCCGACTTGCAAAATAAGCGATACAACTGGAAAAAAAACTATTCAACTTATAAACAAAAACCGGAAGGATATCTCGAGATTGACGGCGGTCATCACTTTTTTCTGGGTCATTGGAGAGCAAGGAGCCAAAATGAGAATCTCACATAACACCACTTGCCGCAGCTGCGACAATCCGAAGGAAAAATAGACTATTATTCACTTTCTCAGTGAATGCCCGGCTTTGGGACGAACCAGGATGAAGTCTCTCGGTAAACTTTACTTCAATAACCTAGAGAAACTATGTGAAAGAACTCCTGTGTTAACGAACTCCTAAACTTCTTAAACCAGATGGGATGGATCTGATTCCCTCGCCATGCCCACATAACCAAACAAACCAGACATAACTGAGGATGTGATATCAAAACGGCGCATTTGCGCCTCCCAAAAAACGAAGATTTGCGAATATACATGAAACCTGACGATTCCAGATTTGTGATCAGCGGTAAAAAATACTCAAAAAAATACTTTTTTGCTGTTATACAGTGGAAGAAAAAGGAAATAAAGAGCAAGTAAATCAAATTGTGAGAGACTTGCTCTCAAAAATAAAAATAACTCTCTTCGTTTTTGATTGATCCAATCACAAAATTACACAATCAGGCTACGTCATAGTACGCTTGCGAAGAAACTCCACACTTATAAGGCTCATTTTCATATAAAACGTCCTAAGTTAATTATTATAAGAATGAAAGTAAGATGAATCTCTGTCCCCAGAGGAGTACAGGAGCCCGACGATTGCCACACTGAAACCATCCATACGGATGAAGGGGTTGGAAGGGGGACTAATTGAGTAACTCATTACTACTATATATACCAAAATTTGTTAAAATTGGGTAGTTATTCGCAGAGATATCGTCAATTAAATAAGTCAGTCCGGCCGAAAATTGCAACTATGGAAAAAATAGAGTTTCATGTAGTCATAAAGTTCCTGACAAAGTAAAGAAAACTTCCTCAAACCATTTTGGAAGAGATGTCTTCTGTTTACGGCGACTCTACCCTATAAGGGAGAGATCCGTTAAAAGACGATCCCAGGCCGTGACGGCCCATTGAGGTGACCACTTCCCAAAAACATCGAAAAAGTCAAAAAGTTAGTACTGGAAGATGCTCGTCTGAAGAAAAAGTAACTCGCAGAAATAGTTGGAGTATCATCTACAACCATTTTGAATATCTTGCATGACCATTTTGGCATGTCAAGGTGTGCCCAATTTGGCTGCCGAGAATGCTCACGCTGCACCAAAAGGAGCGCCGAGAAGCGTGTTGCCGCGCGTTTTTAGACCTATGTAGCGAGAACGGGGATTAAATTTTAGGCCGGGTTGTTACTGGGAATGAAACATGGGTTCATCATTATGATCCTGAGTAGAAGCAAGAATCCATGCAGTGGCGCAAAAACGTCACACCACCCCCCAAGAAGCTTAAGGTGCCAGAGTTGACCGGAAGAGTTATGACTACAGTTATCTGGGATTCAGAAGGAATACTTCTGATTGACTACAAATAAAACTGATTTTCTATAACAGGAGAATGCTGTAAGACAGAAAAGGCAGGGAAAACTGACCAAAGTTGCGCTGCTTCTACACGACAGCCCACCCGTTCACAAGGCAATGGCTGCTATTCAAAATGTTGGCTTTGAAATTTTGGAAGACCCTCCCGCCCAGACTTTTCATCTCAGGAACTGTACTACAGTACTAAGATTTGGTACGAAAGTAATATTTGTTCATTCTGGCATTCTGTGGGAAAATTTAGGATGGGCTTGGAAATGTGGGTGTGGCACCTCCCATATAAATTATATTTTAATTTGAGTATATCTCTAGAAGCATACACAACATAGTATTAAAATTTCGCGAAGTTGTTTGACTATATCGGACACTATAAAAAAGATTTGAGTTGGATTGGATTGTGTGAGTGGCATCTTCCATATGACCTCAATATTCATTATAAGATATCTCACAAAGATATTTTAGAAAAAACCGGTTTATAAAGGCTGTATCCTGGGTCAAAGAGCCTCCTTTTGAGGTTTTTTAATTAAACGTGATGTAAAAGTTTTCAGGTTATAAAAGGGAAAATCCTTGCGTTCATGCTGGGAATATCATATTCGATTTCAGTAGTCCTCAGGTTGCCTGGTTGAAATTTCAAAACGATAAAACCAGCCCTGACAACAGAAGGAGAGGGGAACTTCTGACGACCAACGACAATACTGTCGATGAGTGTCTGAAGTGGGTGCTTTTCTCAAACGTTTTGTGTGTGTGAGGATTACAGTGAGTGAGATGAAGCGATTTGATATTGTATAGCATGACGTGAATGTTACGTGGCAAAAGTAACAGGCTAACAGAGTGAAGAAGCAGCAGAATGTGTAAAAGAAGTTGATGTGATGTCGATTACTTGCACAACAACAACAGCGATAACAACAACAACAACAAAAACTGTTGAATGATGCGGAAATGTTTGAGAAAATAGGGTCGTTGCACGTTCGTTCAATTTCACTTTCAATGTGCAAAAAAAAAAACAAAAAAAAAATGAATAAATAAAATAAATAAAAAAAAAATAAATTTCATTCATTGAGAAGAAAAGTTGGTAGTTTAGTTTTTAGACTCAGACACACACACACACACATACACACACGAATAAAGAATCGAAGTGTGCGTCAAAGGTGTTTGCTGAGTGTTGGTAAGCGAAACCAGCAACAAACAGTCACAGAAATAAAAATAAATAAACAAATATGGCGGCACACACACACATTCACATACAAGATGTCGTCTGTGTGCAATCAACTTCAACATTGCTATCGTCGTCACCCTCACTATCACCAACGTCGTCGTCGTCTCTTGAGGAAATTGCATTAAGCTCTTCAATGTTTTGACTCTGAAGTTAAAGAACTATGAATATAGAAGTGTAAAATGTAAGTAAGTAGCAGTGGTAGCAAGCAGTCAAAATCACCGTAAGTTAGCGCAGCTCACAGCTGAAGAGGTTAAGCTACGTTTGAGGGCACATTTGGTAATTGAAAAATATTTCGTATCTAAATGAAAAAAAGAAAAACAAATGAGAAAAGTAATTTATGCAATATTCGTGTGACGCAGACTTTTGAGTTTCCGTCGTCGGTCGTCATTTCGACATTTCGAGGAAATTATATTTTCTGCCTAAAAGCAAAAACACTTGAATTTAAAATTAATTTACTTAATGGAAAAGTGTGATCAGAAATTAAAAAAGAAAATTGGTTTGAATTAATTAAGATTGCTGTATAATTGATGTGTTGCAATAATTCAGCAACCTCTTTAAGAAAAACAGCAATTTACTTTTAGCGCAGATTTAAAAACTTAACACTTTCAATAAATTTGCGAATAAGATTAATTAAAAATCTGTGGAAACGATTTGGTAAATACTAAAATCAAAGAGTGTGCTGAGCAATTAAAAAAAAAATCAGTTAGCGTTTTATTTTGGTTTATAAAACACATTAGATTTTTCTTTGGAAATGATGCCATAATTATAGTTCTAGTTTTTTCTGCAAATATGCCTGGGAACTACTTTTCAATTTTCCGAAGTCCACTATGATAACAGAATATTCTATTAATATTTCAGAATAATCAAATACACTTCATAATATTTCAATTGTACTTTAGACAACTTTAAATCTGCAAACTTTAGAAAATTTTAAATTTACTTCAAAAAATTTCATTTGTCTTCAGAAAAATAAATTTACTAATTAACATTTTTACATTTCAAATTATCAAAAGTACAAATTAAATATTAAGAAGTAAATTTAAATATGATTGAAATTAATTTAGAATTTTCTGCAGTACATTTGATTATTCTAAAGTATGAACGAAATATTAAAGTATAATATATGTGAAATATTCTAAAGTAGATTTTAAATAATCTAAAATCAATTTGGACTTTTCTGAAATATACTTTGAAGTATATTGGGAATATTTTGAATTACGTTAAGGAAAATCTTGATTATTTTAAAGTACAAATGATACATATGTTCTGAAGTGTATTGGGAACAATCTGAAATCAGTTTGGAATATCTTGAGGTACATCTGATTATCTTGAAGTACAATTGAAATATTTTGAATTATATTTTAAATAATTTGAAAACAGTTTGGGACATATTGAAGTACAGCTGATTACCTTGAAATACAATTTGAATATGTTGAATTACATTTTGAATAATTTTAAATCAGTTTGGAACATTTTGAAGTACCTTAAAGTTCAATTGAAATATTTTGAATAATATGAAGTCAGTTTAGAGCATATTGAAGTACAGCTGATTACCATTAAGTACAACTGAAATATTTCAAATAATATTTTGAATAATTTGAAATCAGTTTGATACATAATGAAGTACAGCTGATTACCTTGAAGTAATATTAAAATATTTTGAATTATATTTTAAATAAACTGAAATCAGTTTGGTACATATTGAAGTACTGCTGATTACCTTGAAGTACAATTGAAATATTTCAAATTATATTTTGAATAATATGAAATCAGTTTGGTACATATTGAAGTACAGCTGATTACCTTGAAGTACAATTAAAATATTTTGAATTATATTTTAAATAATCTGAAATTAGTTTGGAGCATATTGAAGTACAGCTGATTACCCTGAAGTACAATTGAAATATTCTGAATTATATTTTGAATAATCCGAAATCAGATTGGTACATCTAGAAGTACAGCTGATTACCTTGAATAATTTGAAATCAGTTTGGAGCATATTGAAGTACAGCTGATTGCCTTGAAGTACAATTGAAATATTTTGAATAATCCGAAATCAGATTAGTACATCTAGAAGTACAGCTGATTACCCTGAATTACAATTGAAATATTCTGAATTATATTTTGAATAATCCGAAATCAGATTGGTACATCTAGAAGCTGATTACCTTGAAGTACAATTAAAATATTTTGAATAATTTGAAATCAGTTTGGTACATATTGAAGTATAGCTGAATACCTTGAGTACAACTGAAATATTTTAAATTATATTTTGAATAATCCGAAATCAGTTTGGTACATATTGAAGTACAGCTGATTACCCTGAAGTACAATTGAAATATTTTGAATTATATTTTGAATAATCCGAAATCAGATTGTTACATCTAGAAGTATAGCTGATTACCCTAAAGTACAATTGAAATATTCTGAATTATATTTTGAATAATCCGAAATCAGATTAGTACATCTAGAAGTACAGCTGATTACTTTGAAGTACAATTGAAATATTTTGAATAATCTGAAATCAGTTTGGAACATATTGAAGTACAGCTTCTACTGTATTGGTTTCTTTAGCGTCTTTTTGAACACTTCATAATGCAGTATTTTCTTTATTTTTACAGGTATACAGTATACGAAATCAATGATTTAAAAAAACTGATTTTTTTTAGAAATATATTCATACACCCCTAAAAATCCATCCCAAAATTGTTTCTTGGAAAAGCAATACCACGCTTGGCGGAAGGAAATGATCTTGCCAAAACTGTACCTAGCTGCTTTCCACTTTTCTGGTTCAGAACTTCCTATAGAAGAAATTCATCGGGTCAGACGGAAAAAATAGCAAAATTGATCGCTGACTACCAAGGACTGGAAAGGTCTTGGGAAAGTATCAAATTAACAAGGTCTTCAAGCCTTCACTATTTCGATGGAAAAGAAGACAGCTTTTCTTTTTGATTTTTCGAATTTATACAAACGTCCTTTAAAATGATCAGGGTACAGTTTAGGATCAACAAGAACCAATATGCGATATTAGATCCATCAACTACTTCGAAAAAGAACCCAGCTGAAGTACAGTAATTAAAGAGGGAGCTCAATCGTTTTTTGTGCTAGGAAGCCAACAGGTGAAACTCTGAAAAGTTCACTATCTAAGGCTCCTTTGTTACTGATCAAAACACGACTAACAAATTCTGCTAATGTAGGCAAGATCATGGGATCAAAAACTAAAGCCACAACCAGTGCAACTGCGGGTAATCAAGGTTAATATCACCTTGGCCTAATATCATCTCGGCTTATTTAATTTCGTTCAATATCACAATATCAAATTAATCCAATTTTTAAAAGTAAAACTGAACATAAATATTTTATTTGGAAGTTTGTTAAATGAGAATCAAATTATAATTTTTAATATTTTCTAGATGTATATTATGTATTGCTCATCAAGGGCGGGTGCCGAGGGAAGAGGAAAGAAAATTGAATGGGCTTCAGTCAACTCTCTTTTACGAAAAATTTTGCTCTGAAATTATTGCTCACAGTCCTTGAATTTCACAACTTTAACTAAAGTGCAATCTAAAAACTTCTTACAACAATTTTCTTCTTACTTAAATAATATCTATAAAATATATGACTTAGTTAAATAAATTCGAACTAATTTTAAGATGATAGAAACTATCAATTTTAGTAAAAGTTCTTTTGGCTTCACGCGTCTAACTTTCAGCAGTTAAGTAAAAATTCAAAAAAAAAAAAAAAAAATTAAAAAAATATTTAAACAATTTCTAGATATTGCTTCATTATTAATACAATTACCACCCGTCGTAGGCATTAATACATATCGGCTGCAGCGAAAGCCCTTAGCAGTAAAAGCAACAGCAATAAGAACAACATAATCATATCAGCTGGAATAGCAACAGCGTAAACATCACAACATAGCAACACTTCAGTCTCAGTTTCACTTAATTAATTTTATGAACCTTGCACAATTGTTGCTCGCTGCTGCTGTTTCTTGCTGCTGCTGCAAGTTACGTCGTAAATTCATTTCAATAAAAATTAACTTTAGTAAAATTTATAGCAATCGGAAATTTCAAATTGCGTATAAACACACGTACATACGTACATAAGTGCGTAGGTATGTGTTTGCGCAGTGCCCCACTGTGCTTTTTACTTAATGTTGGAGCTAAGGTATCAAGTATTTACTTACTTAAAGGCAAATACAAATACAACATACTCGTAAATGATGAAGATGATGAAGAAACCTAGAATAAACAAATTTCTTGGAGCTATACACACATGCACATACATACACGCACGCATAGCATTAAAAGTACATAAAATACTAAACGCACAGCATGTAAAGTAGAAGATACATCTCCTAGATACATGCATACTCGTTTCAACTCAACTCGTTCAAGCCAAAATTGCACTTGTAAAAATAACAAAACTACAACAAAGAACAACAACAAACAAAAAATTCCAACATCCACAGGAAGCCAACACAACACAACGAAACAAACAAGCAAACAAACAAACAAATAGACAAGCACAAAAAAAAAAAAAACAACAACAGCAACCAGCAACAACCGACAACAATATTCTACTATAATTATGCACGAAAGTGTTGCTGCCTTGATGCTTGCGTGCCTGCCTGCCTGCTGCTGCTGCCGTGAATTTCTTCGTTGTTGTTTTGTATCTACGTATGTGTTAGTTTATGTGTAATCTTGTAGTTGTATGCACATTTTAGGTGTAATTATAATTACTCAACTGCAAACGAATGAACGCACTACCTACAATCTGCATACACCCTAACCCTACACTAACCTCTCTCCTTCGCTTTCAACGCAGTCTTTCTTATGTTCTTGTTGTTGTTGCTATAGCATTTACCAATTCACACATTGCTAGCTGAGTTGTGTAAGAGCTGCTACAGAAAGAGCAGCGGCATAGAAACCGAAGAATTGCATTTTCAAAATGTCTTTTTCTGCTCAGACAACAGTTCAAAGTAAGGTGACCTAAAAATTCATAAATAATTTGTAGTGAAAAAAGACATAGGAAAATTATTTTGTGATAGTCCAGAATAAAATTTACTAGGCTAGACATAAGACCAAAAACAAGTAAAAAAATCAGGCCAAAAATCAACTAAAAATACAGTTTAAAACCCAGATCGAAATTCAAACCAACAACTGGACCAAAACGGAGATCTTAAATCAAATCGATGTTCAGTCCAAAGCTAAGACCAAATACAGTTCAAAACGCACACCAAAAATTAGAGCAATTTTCAGACCAAAACTCGGACAAAATAGAGATCAAGAGCATGCCATAAATTTGCCCAAATTAAGTTCAAAAATTAGACTTGAACTCAGACTAAAGCTCGGACAAAATTCTGAATAAGATCAGGACAAAAATACCACCACAACAAAATTCTGACCATGAGCCGGTCAAAAATTAGACCAAGATTTAGAACAAAGCTTATATCAAATGCAATTCAATTCAGACAAAAATCAGACCAAAACTCAAACTGAAACACAAACCAAAATAAAGCCACAACTCAAACCAAAAACCATCCCAAAAATCAGACCAAAAACTACCTCAAAAATCATATCAAAGCTGGGACAAAATTAGGATCAAGAGTAGCGCAAAAATCTGAACACAACTCAAGCTAGGAAAAAGCCGAAATTTATTCTAAAAAAAAACAGTAAAATTTAGACCAAAACCTGAACAAAATTTCGGCAGAAAGCAGGCCGTAATTCAGACCAAATCTCAGATAAAGAGCAGACCACAAATCAGACCGAAACAGGCCAAAAATCGGACTGAAATTTAGAAAAATCTAACTGAATTCAAAACAACAGCAGACGAAAAACCTGATTGTAATTCAGACCAAGATTAGACTGAAAAACATAGACTTAACAGGGACTAAAACTCAGACCGAAAACCACCCCAAAAATCTGACCAAAACTGGAAAAATTTAGACCAAGAGCAGCTCAAAAACAACATCAAAACTCATACTAATAGCAGGCAGAAAATTGAGTCGAAATTCATTAGAAAAAGCAGTAAAATTCAGACTAAAACTCGTACAAAGAGCAGACCAAAAATAGGACCAAAATTCCAGACAAATGCAAGCCAAGTATCTAACTGAAATTCAGACTACGATTACCCCAAAACGCGGACAAAATTCAGACCAAGAGCAAGCCAAAAGCCAGACTAAAACTGAAGTCAAGAATAAACTAAAAATCATAGCGAAATTCAGATCAAAATTCGGAACATATCTCAGACCACATATCCAAACAAAGTTTAGACGCAAATTCAAACCAAAAACCATCCCGAACATCAGACCAAAAGCCATCCTAAAAAACAGACCAAAACTGGGACAAAAATCAGACTAGGGACAGCCCAAAAACCAGATCAAAAATCAGACTAAGGAAAGACCAAAAATCGGGTCGAAATTTATTTAAAAAAAAAAACAGTAAACGTTAGACCAAAACTTGAATAATAGATTAAAAGCAGGCTGAAATTCAGACCAAATGTCAGACAAAGATCAGATCAAAACACATACCCAAAGGAAACCAAACTTCAGACAAAATTCAGTTCTAGAGCAGGCTAAAAATAAGATCACAACTCAGACCAAAAACCACCCCAAAAATCAGACAAAACTGGGATAAAAGTGAGACCAAGAGCAGCCAAAAAAACAGATCAAAACTCGGATTAAAAACATGCAAAAAACCGAGTGGAAATTTAATAAAAAAAACGGTAAAAATTCACATCGAAACTCATATAAAGAGTAGAGAAAAAATTAGACCAAAATTTCGGCCAAAAATCTAACTGAAACTCAGACCAAGGTCAGACTAAAACTCTGACAAAATTCAGTTCAAGAGCTGACCAAAAGCCACATCAAAACATCACCAAAAACATCAAAGCAAAATTCAGATCAGAATTTGGATCATATCTCAGACTAAATATCAAGCTAAAGTTTATACGGAAAATCAAACCAAAAATTTTATCTATAACACAGTGCAACAATAACTTTGGAACAAAAAACTTTCTTCATGGGATTCAAGTTCATGTATAGTATAGTCAAACTCCCGGATGGATTTGTTCAGATTAATTCGAAAAAAATGTATATAAGGAAAAAAAAAATAATTTGTTGAATGCGCTCTCTTTGATACGGGTCTTGGTTCATAACCATCGCTATTACTTGAATCATTATCAGAATCCATGTATTCGTCGATAAACGCGTTTTCTTCTTCTTCCTCCCTTAAGCAAGTAAGGTGTGATTCGATCTACTAGCAAAAGGGGTGAAGTGTCTTTATAGCAAAACTTGCGAAGTACTGTCGAATACAAAGTAGAAGCAGAAGAGCAGAGTAGTATAAGATTATGGGATTGCAGCGAATATGGGAACAGTCCGAAAAGCATCATTGCACATTTAACGCTCTGCGGTTATGGCTGATTTAAACAAAGAGAGTGAGCGAGCTTGTAAGAAAGCTAGAGCAAATTTTCATGCATCAAAGTGCCCAGAGAAATCTCTGACGTGAATGTCAGTGTCGATTGCAAGGACAAACAAAGAATAAGAGCTGATAATTCTAGGCTTCTTTCGTTGTTCTGCCTCTAGCTAAGAGAGCAATGACTGACCATTTATTTACAAGGCTAGGCTTTTTAAAGCAACGAATAATGAAAAATACATACAAAAGTTAAGGAAGCTTGTAAAGGGCACTTCAGATTCTGAGTCTTTGGAGCTTCTTCTTGTCGTCGAAGATAATGTAGGACCATGGAATGTTCAATCAATTTAAATTTCTGTGTTTTGTATTTCCGCAGTAGTTTCTACACCGCTTCTTAATCCAACGCACACATTTTAGGGATTTTAATATCCATTTCCACAGTTGGGCGGTAGTAGTTGATGATTATGATGATGATGATGGGTGGAGCGCTTTGCGCACTGGCTGCTGTAATGTTCTTTTGCGTTTATGTATACTTTCTTTTTTCTTTTTTGTATTATTATTTTACACATACATAAGTAGAAAAAAAAACATTGCACATTATACATGTGTATGCATTGTTTATACTTCAAACACGTTGGTTTTGTAAACAAAACAGCGAAATTTTCTTTCTTTTATTATATTTTACTTTTTCTCTTTTTTTTTTTTACATAAGTATGTACATATGCATTTCTTTTTAGCCTTGTGTTTCAACACAAAATATTTGTGTATATTTATTTACAAAGCGTGGCAACATCATCAGCATCAGCGACATGCAGTAGAAGCAACGTCCTTTTTTTCTTTTTAGCTTCCTGGTAAAATATATGCAGTTATGTATAAGCGGTTTCCTTCCACTTTACTCTTAGCTTAATGCTGTCTTCATCTTTACACCATCTTCCAAGTATACTAAATACTTGTACCTACATGCATACAAAACTTGTATCGTTATGCTTCAACTGCATTGAATACCTAGATGGAAAGACCGACAGACATACATACAGATAGACAGAGAGTTAGAACATTCTTTGGGTTTTTTTTTAGGTGAATGCAATATATACTTTCAACAACATTCATACTCGTTTCTGTAGTATGATATGCATTTCTTTTGATTTTGGTGCAGAAAAAATGTTTGCTTAAAAAAAAAAGAAGTCAATAATTTATGCTGATATTATTCAATTCCTGAATAAATCACTTTTTTCAAAGCATATTACTTCAAAGTTTTAAAATTCTGAATTAGTATATGGGAAATTGTGATTGTAAAAAACTTAGGAGTCGTTTTGTTATTAGAATATCAAATACTGGGGGTTTGTTTAAATACGAATTAGAGCAAATTTTTCTAAATCTGCCAGTAATGAAAGTGATTGTCTTGGGGTCTTCAGAGGATATTTTTTCCTGTCTGACATCATTCCAAAAAATTATGTCTATGGGCTATGATTATGTCTACAAATTGATTAAGGGAACTGCGAGGCATATTGAGTTGCATTAGTATGAGAGGATTCGCATAGTGAGCAGCACTTAGGGCAAATGCCAATCAAGGAGGGAGGTAAGAGTTAATCCCAAAATTTCTTCTTGGTTTGGCGGAAATCTAATGTCCATTAATAGTCATTGCCATAGATGTAACCAATGGTTGGCTGGTTGGCTGCGGGATGGTAAAAATCATTACTGATCATTTTCTGACAAACATATCCGCCATCTCGTTACTTTGACAATTGCCTTGTCGAAGATTTTCGAGGCAACAGAGAGTGCGATGAAAAAGGTTCATCATCCAGTTTGGAAATAACAATAGTCCCACAAAAAGCTCAATTGGCTCTAAGATTAATTTAGATTATGAAATAGAGAGTTCTGATACTATGTATGCATCCCCCTTTGCTGTAATTTTATGTTGGGAGGGACAACCCACTGGTGGTCACCGTCGCGCGGTTCGAGACTCACACAGTTAAAAGTCTTGACACAGTTAAAGTTCTTGACTGGCATTGGCAAACTTCCTTAGAGTAAAAATTGCCTAAGAAAAGCTGTTCAATTCGTGTACAAACATAACTCGGACAACATAAGCGGATATGAAATTCGTGGCCTAAGCTCTCAATGGGGCTGTTGTGTCATAATAGCAACAATAGGTTTCCTAACTACTCATTTCGTTAAACTCTTTTGAGCATGAAAACGAAGAAAAGTTTATTTTCTCCTCATTTTGAAGTTTTTTAATAAGCATTTTTTTACCATGACGCTGTAAAAAAAAAAACGGTTGAGATAAGTAAGAAACGTTCTTCGATCTACAGCAATTTACGCGTAGATCACAATTAGCATCTTTGCATCGTTTTGATACCACTATCTCTCCCTACCAACGATAGAAAGATGAATGTTGTGCTAAATCCACTTTATAGAGTTAAGGTAGTTAAAGAGCTTGTTCGGTTTGATAGCTGAGAGGTCGGATAAGTCTCGAAAATAGAGCTGGGCATTTGCAAAGGTCGTGGATTAGTGTTTTCTTCTCGTCGGAGTTTCCACAACTTCTACAGTGTTTTTTGAAAGGTATATGCAGTTTATCTGGATATAAAACCGCAGCGACTCGGGCGATGTCTGAACGGTCCCTGGTAATAAGTTACTTAGACCTACCGATATTGTATACCGGTCAGGTCGCACGTCAGGTATTGCATGATGTGAGTGCCCTTCATCTTTTGCTAGCTAAGGAAAGATAATTCAGGTTGATGCCTTTTTTGACCGGCCCCAGAGAAATAGGTTATCATGGTTCTCATGGGTTAGGTCAAGAGAGGCTCTTTTGCGCGCTAATTCGAGAGCTCTCTCATTTCCACTAATATTCCTATGGCAAAGAACCCATGAGATCCGCATGAAAATTTAACGCATTGAATTTCTCTCTGTACTATCTGACCAGCTTTGAGTTGACGATATTGGGCTGTAGAACTGTTATTGCGGCATGACTGTTCGTAAAAATTGCAACCTTACATCTTTCTTTAATGTGTTGAGTGATTAGTTGATATGCCTTCTCGAATGTAAATACTTTCAATTGAAAAACTGTAGAGTGGGTAGGCGTATACAGTAATTAATATTAGTACCGCTGTACCACTCAGATCCGTTTTGGAACCGTCTGTGTATATGGATATATCGTATTCAATTTGAAAATTTCTTATTTACCATTTATTTTTAGAAGTAAGTCTAACCTGAGGTGTTATATAGTCTATCGTCATCTGGCCGTAAGTTCGTTCTGACTAAAAACCTGTTGGTTGAAGCTTTAACGCTCTGATGTAAGCTGAGTTTTTAATGTATAGATCAATAGGTAGGAGATGAAGTATCACGTTGAGGGCATTCGACAGAGGAGTACGTAGGCACCCTTCGATGCTGACATACGTTGCTCTTTGCACTCTGCTTAGAGTTTAGAGTTGTGGGTGGGCTAGACTTAACCAAAGCACTCAGTCAACGAGGACCCAAGGATAGAACCAATAGAAGAGAGTAGAGAGACAAGAAAGTTATGTGGGGAAAAATGGGAAGAAGAAAGGTCTAGTGTCTCTCAATCTCGAACTTCTTTGTTTCACTGATGAACCTTAGAAGCTTAGGAAGAGGGAGAGTATGGACATTATTTTCTCAAGACATCACATTACCCAACAGCCTTAATCTGATTCTCACGAACGCCGGACAGCTACAAAGATGATGCTCCGTAGTATCGTCGTCCTCAAGACACGATTGGCAAATTGAATCGGTGATGACTCCCATGTTAGTCATATGCTGACCACATGTGTTGTGCCCTGTGATGACATCCACCAGTAATCTCAGATCCTTTCTTCTCAGTTTGAGAAGAAATTTCCTCTGATTTCCTGTTAGGTTGTCTCACGAAGCATTTTGGGGTTCTGCAGGAGTCAAGCTCGGACCATCTTTCTCTATGAATAGAACCAACGAAATCGTTGATCCAATGCATGATCTCCCTAGAACTTACGCCAAGAAAAGGTTCCGGACCCCATGGTGTAATTACAGATCCTTCATTAGCTAGTTTATCAGCTAGTTCATTCCCTGCAATACCACAGTGTCCTGGAACCCATATAAGGCATAACTTGTTGTGTTTTGCAACACTATTTAGTTTTGCCTTACACTCGCTGACCAATTTTGAGGAGCTGACAGGGTTAGCAAGGGCCTTCAGTGCAGCACTCTGTTTAGTTTCTGAACATTGTAGCTCTTGCCTAGAACCGGCTACTAGACTACTGAACCGTAAGTTAGTATTAAACGTATAATTGCCTCATACATCCAGTGAGTGGTAGGCTATGTAAACTTTCCTTATTCGCAAGTCGATATTGGATTCTCAATTTAGCTTGGCGTCCAATATAACTCTTAAGTATTTGATTTTATCTGATAGTTTTAACTGTTGTCTGTTGAGAGTTAAAAGTTTAAAGGTCTGAATTTTGGTTTTAGTAGAGAAAAGCATTCATCATAAAATATTACAAAAATAAAAGAACTGTCCCAGCTCTGGCATTTTAGGTTTAACGACTCCGAAAGTAAAACCTTTTATAGAACAAAATTCATACCAACAGTAGATCAAAAAATGAGACCAAAACTTGAAACAATGCTCCGACCAAATGTTGAAAAAAGTAAGAAATGTTCTTCGAGAAAAGTATCACTCATAAAATATTACAGATATAAAAAAGCTGCCATTTTAGGGAAAGTAAAAACTTTACTTATTTCCCATATATGTTTACAGAGAAAAAGAGAAAATATACGTAAGTGAAAATTTTGAATTTTGGAATCTTTAACCCGAAAATTGGACGACCTCGATAGCCTATTGGATAGTGCAGTAGACTTTCATCTGGGAGGTTCGGGTTCGATTCCCGTCTTCGTCTGGTGGTTAATTTTAATTACTTTCTTATATTCACTATCAATATGAAGTGTATGAGAATTATAAGATAGTGTACAAGTACACACATTGGTTGGTAATGGCGAAACCACCAAGCCGATAAAAAATTGCCACACCGCCGTTCGGAATTGGCGTTAAACTGTAGGTCCAACTATGTGGTATCACAATGGGCCGTTCAGGCCTAAGTGTGTCTCTCGACAGCCACTTCAACCTAACCTAAGCTAACCCCAAAATTGGCGGGGCTGGGAAGGTTTTGTCGCTTAGGCACCCTTGGTATTGTATTAGTATTTTATAAGGAACATTTTTCTCAATTATTTATTCTAAATACAATAAGAAAATTCTTATTAAAAAATATCAGAATGAATGAACAGAGAATTAAAGGGTTCGATAGTTCTGTGGTCACAAGGCATAACAGCATAAGTGTGTTTTTTGAATTTTACAGGAGAGCACTTCAAAGATTCAAATGCTAATAGTAATCAAGTTGAGTTTCGCTATTTTTCCTTTAATATCTCGTAAACCACTGAACTGATATTCATAAAGTTTTGACATAATATGAAATCGGATGTGAAGATTTCAATTATGATAATAACTCGAATTCGATAAAACTCGAGTTGTGTTGTTATGGCTTGTGACAACAGAGTTGCCAAGAAGGAAATTCCCATTAAATATTAGTCGAGTGAGCGTGCCACTATTTTTCTTAACAAGAACTAAGTTAGAAGGTGTGACTGCCTAAGGTCGATAAAAATTCATTCTTTGTATTATTCTAAAATCACAAAAACTGCAAACAGACCAAAAGTTTTTCCCGTGTACACAAATATAAATAATCTCTCAATCAATATGTATGTATGTATGTATTTTTGCAACTGTCTTATTCAATGCAAATTTGCTAAAACACCATACCATCTGTTTCTTTTTTTTCAACGCAACACAAACAAATATTTAAAGCAAATATTTTGTTACTTTTGTTACTGTTGCTGAAGCGATTCTGCTGCTGTTGGCTGCTGGCTGCTCTTTCTTCCTCTATATATCATACTTAATGCAATTTTAAATAGTTTTTTTTTTTTTTTTTTTTTTGAGACTCAAGTATCCAACATCTGTGTCGGTGTAGCAACTTGCAAAAAGTTGAGGTTAACATTCAAAAATTCTACGCTAAAAATTGCGTGTAAATACTATTTAAAAAAAAGAAGAAGAAAACTACAACTACAACTGTTTGCTGTGCTGTTTTTTTTTTCATATTTATTTTTATTTATTTGGTGTATGAGAGTATCATGTCGTTCTTTCAGTAACAGCAACATCATTGACATCATCACCAGGAAACAATATAACAACAATGCACACATACAATGTTCTTTCGCAATGCAGCTGTTGGGACACACATACATACATAGGTATACACACTGGCTGGGATTTCATTCAAGAATACGTCTTGACGTTTTTTTTTCTGTGAGTATTTTGAGTGATTGCTGCAGCGCATGAATGTTGTCGTCGACGTTAACGTCATTTGTCTTCATTTCTCTGCTCTCTGAGGAAATATCTTTTAAGCAAACTGCACAAACATATGATTGTGTGTGTGTGTGTGTGTTTGCATGTGTGTACTTTTCTGTAATGCATGTGGCCATTCGAGTTAATTGCAAATATGCATATGGAGAAAACTCCTGTGGAGTAGCTGTCATGGAGAGATAATTGAAATGAAGAAGGAGGAAGTTACAATATTGAATGAAATAATTAAAACAAAAATCAAGTTATTTCTAGATTCTTTGAACTCTTTTCTCAGTTAACAAACAAAATTATTATGTCTCAATATAGCAAATTCTAACAACCCTTCATTAGATTACCAAAGAATAACAACAATAGTAATAACAAAGTTCAAATATAAACAACTTCCTTGCACTTCAAAATTGCATACATTAACCTCACTTATTGCATACAATGAGTGCATAGATATGCAGATATGTACATGGTTACAAAAGTTATCTCATAAGCCACTGCAATAACGGTCACGTCGCTACAATTACAACAACGCAACAGCAATTGCAATAAGAAACACACCAACAGTTTAGCAACAAGTTTACATATTTGCATAACGAACAAGTACGAGCAACTATGTTGTATGGCCTAACAGCAGCAGCAGCAACAGCATCTGTGTACACTGCACATGTAAGCCAAGTAACTCATAGATACCCATGCATACATACATACTTGATTGTGGTCAAAATCATGTTCATCATTCATGCTACATAGTAAAAAAACATTTATATTCAAAGTTAATTGCTTTTATCTTATATTGAAACACCGTTAATCTTTTGACTTGTTAAAAACACCGCAGCCCCAGTCAGAATAGGTTGGATACATACATGCAAATCTCTGATTAATGTAAGGTGAATTGCTGTTAAAATGTTCCCATATTAAATTTTCAATTATCAAATGCTCGTTAGAAGGTACAAGTGAAGTTCAATGAATTTTCTGCTTAATAAAAAAAAAATATATATTTTTACACATATTTTCTTTAAATCATCTCTTTAATTGTAATTTCGTATTAGCATTGATTTGTTATTGGCATTGAAAAATGTAAAGATAATAAAATTTTAACTCATTTAATGCTTTGTAAAAATTAATAGGCATTACTTAGTGTTAACATTTTCATTGCCAATGCAATAGAACTAGCATTAAAATATGCAAAGCCAATGAAATTAAATTTGCAAGTTTAATTTTGAAATTTGCAATGCTCATGAAATTGAACTAGTGTAGGTTAGGTTAGGTTGGAGTGGCTGTCGAGAGACACACTTAGGCCTGAACGGCCCATTGTCATACCACATAGTTGGACCTACAGTTTAACGCCGATTCCGAACGGCGGTGTGGCAATTTTTTATCGGCTTGGTGGTTTTGCCATTACCAACCAATGTGTGTACTTGTACACTATCTTATAATTCTCAAACACTTCATATTGATAGTGAATATAAGAAAGTAATGAAAATTAACCACCAGACGAAGACGGGAATCGAACCCGAACCTCCCAGGTGAAAGTCTAGTGCACTATCCACTAGGCTATCGAGGTCGTCGAACTAGTGTAACTATTCAAGTTTTAATTACCATTAACATTTTGCATTGCCATTGCCATTGCCATTGCCAATAAGATTAGACTAACATTAGTCTTCTAATTCGTGATTGGCACTAGCAATTAAATATTTATTGCCAATTAGCAATAAAATTTTCAAAACTCTAATGAAATTGTACAAAAATTTTTCAAGCCAATGAAAGCAATGAAGCGTTAACATTTAAATTTTTATTGCTAATAAAATTGAAGTAACATTAATAAGCTTAAAATCAATGAAATTAAACTAGCAGTTAAAAATTGAATGTCAATGAAATTAAACTAACATTAGCATTAAAATATTCATAATGAAATCAAGCTAAAGAAATTGATTTAAAATTAGCATTAAAACTTTCATTGCCCATAAAATTAAACTGGCATTAGCATTAGAATGTTCTATGCCAATGAAATCAAACGAGAATCAGCATTAAAATATTCTTAGCCAATAAAATTGGACAAGCATTGGTAATTAAATTTCAATTTTCAATGAAATTGAACAAGAATTAGTATTTAAATTTTGTTCTAATGAACATTGGCATTAAAATATTGCTAAGGAAATTGAACTTACAAATTTTAACGCCAATGAAATTAGATTTGTTTTCTTGAATGCTAATTCAAATGTACAATGTTAGTGAAATGAAATTTGCATTAGCATTAAAATTTTACTTTTCAATGAAATTGAACTAGTAGAGGGTAGGGCATTTAAAATCAAAGCATCTGGCAGCTCTATAACTTTTGACAGCACTGTTAGATCGACTAATGACATAACTTCTTAATTTTGCCGAAGAGAAGTTATTTCGATTAAAGCCGATTGTTTATGAAAATGGTATGGAGCACTTCTGATTTCAACAAGACGGTGCATTGCCTCACACAGCTCGTGCCACAACCGAGTTTTTAAAGCAATTGTTCCCCGGTCGGTAATATCAAAAATGGCGATTTTGACTTGCCTCCGCGTTCGCCAATTTTACACCGCCGAACTTTTTCCTCTGAGGCTATTTGATGTCAAAGATTTATATCAACAAGCCAAGGACCCTAGACGAACTTGAAGCCAACAGTCATTGAGAAATATCCACCATATCTGCCGAATTATTGGCTAAAAAATTTTTTTAACAAGTAGCTGGAATAAATCTTCTTTTTCAGAAACAAATGCTTCTACTTTAAATGGCCTACTCAGTAGTAGCATTAAAATAAGTATTAAGATTTGTTTAACCAAATAAATTGAACAAAAGTTGGCATCCAAATTTTTAGTGAAAATTTAGTTGGATTAAGTTTGGCATTCAAATTTTCAATGCAAATGAAATTGAATTAAAGTTTTCATTGACATTGAATTTCCTTATGGTAATGGAATTTAGTTTTCATTATTATAATAAAATGAGTAATTCATTGACTCCTTGACTGACCAATTGAAAAAATCGAATGTAGTAAATGCTGCAAGTTTAAAGTTCTCTTCAAACTATTTATGAACATGATTTATGTAAGGCAGAACCAGTTTTTGCAAGTAGTTCTGGAAAAAAATTTGTACAATTCAGGACCGTATATATTTTTGAGTTTGTCTAGACCGTAATCACATTTTACTATGCTTGAAGAATTCTTTAGATAGTGTTTCTACAAGGAGATTGTGTAATTCAGGACCAGCTCTACTTTAATTTAATTTAATAAAAGTTCAAAGTTTAAACAAAGTTTATGCCGAAATATTTCTTTAAAACGAAACAACGAATAAAAGTATTTATGATATTCACCACTCATAAAACCTTGAGATTATTATATCAAAAATCCAATTTCGATCGCAAAATAAAATTAAAATATTTATTCATAGATATATATATATTTCGTGCCATTTATGGGGTATAACCAATTAAATTATTTTGGCTTATTTGATTAAGAATATTAAGTCGACCATAAGAATATTTTAATTTCTTCTAAAAAAAAAAAAAAAAAAACAAAGAGCGTTTAAAATATTTTTTGCAATTTTTGTTTCTTCTATTTTTTGCGGTTTTTATGATGTTTTTATTTTATATTTTGCCATATTTGCCATGGCATATTTTGATTACACACACACATTACTTCGCAGTTATGACCAATTTGCAAACTTGATCAATAGGTCAATGGTCAAGTTATTATGTTTTTATATTTTAGTTTTATTTTCTTTTTTATTATCCGTAGTGTGAAATTTTCTTTTCTCACGTTTTTATTTTTAGAAAAAATGTGATGATTAGTTTGTTTCAGCATTTAAACTTATAGTTTAAAGTTGACTTTAAATTTTTATTAATCTTTGAACTTTACAGGTTATTAGAAAAAATTCTTTGTTCTAAATTTGCTTCAAATTACATTTTTTCCTATGAAGATTGTAGTTTGTATATAACTAAATATATAGCTCGGCAACATCCAGCGTTGTTCTTAGATTTTGAAAATGTAAAATAGCGATTTCAATATTTGGTTGTTAGGTATGAGCGATGACTTCTTTGGTGATTCATATACTACTTAATTCGTATGTTCAGCGTAAAAAACACGTTCTCTTTAAATTAAAAATCATAAGAATTCGTTTAATGAAATCAATATTGTAGTAATTTTGAGCTTTCGTTTATATGAGTTGTGCCTTCTTGAAAAGGTTTTTAGAAACGAAACTTAATCCATACCTTTTACTTTAAAACAAGTCTGCCAAAAGTACGAAAATCCTACGAAAACAGCAGTTCTTAAGAAGTTCATTTATTATAAACTGCATTTATGCTCAAAAAATTTATATTGTAAGTACTAGGTATAGACTTCCAAGTATGATAAGTCGATAAAAAGCTAACTTTTTAAGAGTGAGTGGCTCTAAAAATATATTTTTTTTTAAAGTAAAATTATGTCGAATTGTAGGTGGATATTGTATATTAGCCCGAGTACCTTATCAGCCTATAGAAGGTGTTTTTTTTATCAGCCATATAACGGTTAAAAAGTCTTATTTTTCAGTCGTCGCTGTAACAGCATTTTTGAAGAAGACCGTCCAGTTCGTTGCACGAACAACTTCAGAAATGATCGATAATTTACATGATTTCGGACTGACGAAAAGAAAATTGAGTTATATTTTTGAAAGGAGAAAAATTAAATTTTTAAAAAAAGGTTGCCAAATATTTTCAAAATTTTGTTTTTGTAAAAAAGCTTCCGCACTGATACTGTAAAGGTCTCAATTTTAAAATGCCGTTTTTCTTTATTTTTTTTTATTTTAGATTGACTGAAATGGAGCTGTGGTTGCAACGGCAAGAGAGCCATTTTTTAGATGCTAACTTTGTTGCTCTCTGTCGAAAAAACGGAGAGCATAAAAAAGGGGGAAAAAATTTTGTAATGAAGTTAAGACATAAAATATTAAAATGTAAAAAGTTTAAATTTGATATCTTTAAAACAACCGAGAAAAAATAAAAAAATTGGTCGATTTTCAGCCTTAAAAATTAGGAAGACCATTTCAAAATTCGTGAGCTCAAAATCGGATAGTAGCTCGGCCTGACAATTTTGACATTTTTTGTCACTTAATTGTAAAACTTTTAAATGAAGAAATAGCTGCAGATTCAATTTAATTCATTCGGTGGTCTAGTGAAATCTCTAGGGTCCCTGGTTCGATTTCCCGCTTGAGTAAGATTACATAAGCTTTTCGTTTTCTTTTCTTTCATAATCAACACAATATTTTGCAGTTATAGAATTAACCATTTTCTGTGACATTCAAACGCTTTAATCCTTTCGGACTATTGGTCACCGGTGACCCAAAATTCGTTTAAAAATTTGTTAAAAAAAAAATTGTACCGATTTTAATAAATTTATTTTCATTGAAAAGAGAACTGATTGCGCTTTAGTTACGGCAGTAGAGAGACCTAGACTAAAAAAAAAAATTACCTATTTTCAAGAGCTCACAATTTGGACAATATTTGTCCACATACATATGTCAAATTTTCAATATGTTATAGAAAAACAGCGAAGATGAATCTGGATTCAATTTTGCTAGTTTCCTTAAGGTCAAGAAAGGGTTAAATAAGGAATTAATATTAAAATACATTTTCTATCTGTAAAAACATATTCAATAAAAATATAATAAAAAACTTCGTAAAAAATCCCATTGAGGACAACAGAGCTGCCGGTGACCCACGAAACTTCAGGACTTTAGGAGCACAAAACTTCAATTTTGATGAAAGATTGCAACAAAAAAAGAGATTTTCTTATGGTCCAGAGAGGGCTAAAAAAAATTAAATGAACAAATTTTTATAGTTATTTTAGCTTGATAGTTGTAACAACAATTTGGAATCATACAAATCCAAATGGTGAATGAATAACTTTTTAAAAGCAATTCGGTAATTTTGTGATTCCAACTCTGTATTAAGATTTTCTATATCACGTCTGGAATCTGCGCTTTGAAGGCCCAAAACACAATGACATAAAAAATAAAAGAATTAGTATTAACTAGTATATGTTTCACAATAATTAATCCAGTATGGTCTTGGATGATGGCTAATGGTATAACGGATAATGACTTCATATAACACCCCAAAAGGAGGGTAAGGGGGAGAAGGAAACGGTTGACAATTGCTGTCTGGGCATTTTCTTTCTTCTCTTTTAAGATTTACAAAAGAAATTTTATATTAGTTTCACCTCCATAGCGAGGACCTCAGACGTAAAAAAGAAAATCTGAGTAAAGGTTTGGAATAGGAGACCCCGAATTACTCTTAAAAAGTTATCTATTCGGGATTTTTTGCAATGTTTTGAGTTTTTAAATTTTATTAATTCGAAATTGTACCGTTTTTTAAGTTGGTAATTGGACGATGAGACCAAGCACTATGGACAAGTACGCCACTGGACAGATGGCGACAGTCTTCCTAACGGGGATTTTCGCTATTCTGGACGTAGTGACCAAGATAATTGAGAGGTGATGGCATGGAAAGTGCATAGGCATCTGCAGTGATAGCCAAGCAGCAAAAAGGAAGCAAAAATTTGATCTCAAAACCCTAAAAAAATTAATGGATGTGGTTTTATGAAGCCGGAAAAGTTGAATGCCTAAAAGCATTTGTTGTTGAATAAACTTTTTATAAATTTTTTTTAAATAACTAAATATTTTGTATAAAAAATTTAAATTCCTAGCTACTCACAGCTAGTTTTTTTATCTGGCTAATATGACTGGAAGTATTTTATTTATTTTTTTTTTTTTTTAATCTCAAATTCAAACAAAATAATTACTTTTGCTGTTTTTGACAAACTTTGACTGTCGCTAACATCATAATAACTCATAATTGATACATTTTTTTAAAAGTTTGGGAAATTCCAAAAACGATGTGCAAACAAAAAACTATTAAGGTGATAATCAAACCCGTTTTGATGAAGGATGTCTAGAGACATGCTTCGGAACTAGAGGGTTAAGTTAAAATATTAAAAATTCAATTTTTGGGATAGTTTTATCGTACTTATATGCTTTTAGTTTTGAAAATAAGTATTTGATTTTTGTCATTTTTTTTAACTATTTCAATTTAAATAAAAAACATTGATCCTGGTTCACAATGATCCTGGTTCGGACGGAGTAGAACTACAGATGTCTTGAAGATACGACACTCGGACACTAGTCCTGAGGATGACGATACTACGAAGCAGGGCTGCAGCCAGGATTTTTTTTCTGGGGGGGGTGGGGGGGATTTTCATTCGACGAAAATATTCATATAAAATTTGTATGAAACTGATGTTTAAATACAATAAATTAAATACGATGACGCATTTGATGGACCCGATCAGACTAGGGAGAAAAGTGGATAAATGTCTTAAAACTTTAGGAAAAATGTTTGTTTCCGAATTTTCTTAATTTTAACCTAAAAAAAAATGGCCGACAATGACAAAACAAATTCACAGAATAATCAATTTAAATTTTTTCAAAGAAATATTATTCAATGTGGATGATACCAATACATTTTTTATCGTGAAAGACATAATTTTGATAACTCATTGACTTGCCATTACTGATAATGAACCAAACCTCAAAAAAATGATCAAAAATGCCCAAAATAGTCAGAGACTAATTTTTTTGCAAATGATTATCAGTGGGAATTTGGGCCACTATCAATGATGACGACCCAGGATGAGGTTGGCATATATTCCCTAAATTAGTCATTAGTCATTGAAATCTTCCGAGTCGGGTGCTCCCAGCAATAATGGGTTAAAGAATTAATTATATTTTAAGATTAAGAACTTTGAAGCTTATTCAATAACACTGCCCTGCATGGGTTTGGTGAACAATATTGTTCCTTGTGTTTGCGAATGAATTTTTCATGCTGAACACGAATCTGAGGTCAAAAACTTCCCATTACGTCACGTTTTAGAAAATGCGGTTGAAACCCCTGAAAATACCGTTATTGGCCATGTAGCACAACTTCGTACGATTTCAATTCAAATTTATTTTTAAAATTTTTCCTTTTATTTGACTTTTTAGAAAGAAACCGATTAAAAAATATTTAAAAATCGTTCAATAGATTTTATTTTGACTTTTTTTCCATCCACTGGCAATCAATATAAAAAATTAAAAAAAAGTTTTCACAAATTTGGGGGGGGGGGGGGTGGGTGTGAGGGGTCAGAACCCCCAAAATCTCCCCCTAAATACGGCCTTGCTACGAAGCATTATCTTTGTAGCTGTCCGGAGTTCGTGAGAATCAGATTAAGGCTGTTTGGTAGTGATGTCTTGAGTAAGAGTAATATCCATACTCTTCCTCTTCCTGAGCTTCTAAGGTTCTTCAACGAAACTAAGAAGTTCGGGGTTTTAGATTTTTAGGTTTTTCTTCTTATATCCCTCTCCCCTTCACGATTCTTTCCTGTCTCTCTATCCCGAGAATAGTACAAGGGTCCTTGAGACTGAGGGCTTTGGTTTCGTCCAGCCCACTCTCAACTCTAAACTCTATCTAAACTCTAAACCGATTTTTATAAAATATTCAATTGCCCCTGAGGTAAGTTTTGTCACTAACGTCAGAATACCATGGTTAATCGACTGAGAGTAATATATTTGTAATTTTCGAGTTTGACAGGGTGAATTTGAATTGCTGGAAACGAATGAAATATTTTGTGCATTTTTATAGTTTTTTCAGTTTAGTTTTGAAAGCATCGTTTTTTATAATTAAATGAATTTTAAAAATCTTCACTTTTAGGTTGTCAAAGAAAGCATTCCTTGATCTTGAGAGAATACTAAAGGCTTTTATAAAGACAACATCGAATCAAATATTATAAGGCTACAAATTTCTCAACGCTTTGGACCTTTGAAAATTACAATAAATTAATTAAAATAATTTCAAATAAAAATGTATAAATTTTATTTTCTAAATATTTAGTTAAATTTTAAACTTTATTAAAAAAAAAAAAAAATAAAATCAACCGGATCGATCAGGAAATCTCAAGCGATTGGTAGTCCACAGCTGTTCGCTTCTGATCGATCATATTGAAATTTTATAATAGACAAACTAAGTCGATAAGTCGATCATCCTTCAATAGTCCATATTCGATCTATATTCAGAAGAAGGAAAAAACGGGCTTTTCTAAAAAGAAAGTGGTTTTCATTGTTAAGCTCAATACATATGTACTGCGTATTTTTACATGATTTTAAAAAGTCCCTAACTAAAATTTTTGTTCAAATTCCGGGGTTTTCGGCCAATTCTAATGGAGTTGGCTCCAGTTCAAATTTGAAAAAGTCAAAAAACCGGATTCACCAATAGTGAATTGCCCTTAAAAACTTATTCATTCACAATTTTGGACTTAGTAAAGTGCCAAATTGTGGTCACTGCGTTATTGATCGATTGATCGTTCCTTCATTTTATTTCCAGAATCATGAAATTGTGGAATTCATATGAAAAACATCTCAATCTTAGGAACTCATACGAACATAATTAAATATTTGTCACGCTTATGTTTCTTATTATTCTTATTATTATTTTTCTTAGAAATTATTATGTTAATGCGATTCAGTTGAGCGTGTTATTTTCAATAATATATGCAGATAAATAAAATACTTTAAAGACTTCATTTTTATAATTGATTTCAATACAAAACATATACACCATATGTATATATGAATATTTGAGTAGAAATTCTATACGCATCAATGATAACTAAGCAACTGCTGTTGCTGTCTGTCTAATTCATAATTTATTATTTAATATTGAAAAAAAAAAATATTAAAAAAAATAAAAAATATATATATAAAAGCTAAAGCCAAATGATTTAATGGAAAGAAAAAAAATCTATATATATTCCCAAAAACTGTCACCGAAAATATTTATAAATTCCAAAACTTACTCGAAATGAAATCAAGGCGCAAAAGCAGCAAAAATTCCATGTGGCGACACCGCAAGTTACAAAAAAAAAAAAAAAAAAAAATGTGACTGTCCCAGATTTCTTTTTAAATAGTTTTTAACGATTTTTTTTTATTTAAGTAGGTAGTATGAGATTACATATTTTTTATTCACTTATTTACGCATTTATTTTTTCACAATTTTTTTTTTGTTTTTATGCGCAATTAGCGAAAATTACAAAAAAAAATTATTTATACTTTATATCGCTCAAGTTTTATAATTGATGTAACACCGACCAACAAACAGACAGAGAAGAGAAACTGAATCGAGAGACTGACAGACATCTGTGCCAATTGCCAAAAGATTTAGTTCATTTGTATATGTCTAGATGCGACAAAGATCCCTTCCGGGCATTTATGCCCGCAAATACCCTACATTTGCTGCTATGATTGGCCGAACAACAGATGCCGCAAAGATGGCGTTATTGATGGGAGGCGGCGGCAACAATTTGATGTTGGACTATAAGATTTTTATGCCGACATCAATTTTTCTCAATTTTTATATTTTCACACATTCGATCTATTTTTTCTACTTCTTCTTTTTCTTCCTCTTCTACTCTACATTAATTAAGCCTCGAGTTTATAGTTTTGTCTATAAGATTTCTACAATTACAAATACCTACCGCTTAAATATGTGGCATGACAGGTTCACTGAATATTGGCGCTGGCATTCATAGTTTCATTAATCATAAAACGTTATTGCTTAATTAATAATAAATAATAATCTTAATAATAATAATCTGAAATATGTGAAGAAACGTATATACATATATATGTATATAAAAGAAAAAAAAAAAACGAAAAGAAACTAAAATGTCCCAAATCATTTTCAATCTCTGCTCACTTATTGGAGTTATTCATATCTCAATTCTCTAAAGATTTGTGATGTCTGCCCAGCTTCGTAATGGAAAAGCTTAATTTTGTATGTATTTATTTAAGTTTATTTTCTTCTACTTTGTTTTGTAGTTTTGTATCTTTTTTTTTTGGGGTCTAGTAATTGTCACATCGATGACTTTGTTGCCGACAAAGGAGACAGGCCCGCATGACGCTGGCTTGCTTGCTGTCTTCAAAGTTGAACTTTTTTTTCTGAGATATTTAATTTTTTTTTTCTTTAATAAATAATTTAGTTTTTGTTATTTTGTTTCGAAACAAGTTTTCTTCTTTGAGTGGTTTGTGGTTGGTAAGTGTTGGTGAAGTGGCGTTGAAATGATTCAGGTTTCTTTGAAAAAAAAAATTAAAAAAAAAAAATAAAAAGCAGAAAAAAAGTATTCTAATTTTAAGCGTTCAAGTTGTTATCGTTTTTAAATTTTTTTTTTTTTTGAGCTATATATTTCTTCTTGTGGTCTCTCATGAAATCATTAGCAAATTGAATTAAATTGCCATGAATTTTATTGGATTGTTTTCTTCAGTGGGTTTTCTGTATAATTAGTTTCATTTTAGCAAAAAAATTTCATTACGCTATCTTAAAATAAATGATGAACATAAAAATGTAAAGCTTTAGAGATTTTTATTTATTAATTCAAATACATGAGTCATGAGTCATGACATAAAAAAATATATAGCTATATATTTTATTTCCAAGCCTTTGGGTTTACTAAAAATTCCAGCCTCAGAACCTCCTATCTCTCATTTTCTATCTATCTGACATTTTCTAAATTCGGAAGCATTTCATTTGTTTCTGATTCTGTACAATTAAAGCCTGATCCAGAGAAAGTAGAGGCTGAAGAAGCTACAGTCCCTCACAGATCTGCTGACTGTTTATAACCTTTTAAAATATTTTCGCAGAGTAAGTATTTTGTCATATACACTTCGACAGCAATAAATTTTAAATTGTAAAGTTAGGTGGTTTAAATTTCAGCAGATTGTAGGGCATGGATACAGTCAACAGTTGACGCGGCGCAATCAGCAGCGCATGCTGGGGTCGCTCCATATAAGTGAGTGCTCAAAATTCTAAAATTAGTTTTTTTGCGACCAAACTCATTTGAACTATATATTTTAAGTAAATTTTAGATGATTTAACCCATTGATGACCACGATTTAACCCATTTGTGACCACCATAAACATATAACAATTTTACATCAGACTCATTTAAATATAATTTTTAAAGTAGATTTAAATGATTTAACCCATTGGTGACTATTATTTAACCCATTGGTGACCAAGATAACATCAGTATTTTGAAACTTTCTGTACAATTTAAATGAAGCTTCCACAGTCGAACCTTTGTGCTACATGTAAGTATGTAACATTGGTCAAGGATTTTTTTTTTCAAAATAAAAAATTTAATTAAAAAATACAATTTCGTTTAGTTTTATTTTGGTATAGCCACAGTGTAATTTTTTTTCAAAACTAAAAATTAAATATGAAATAATAGATAATTAAAAAAAAACAAATCAGGGAAAATTTAAATATATGAAATTTAAAATATAAAAAATTATAATAATTGTACTATTTCAGCTCCTAATTGCTAATCAGCTGGTTCTATATCAGATGTGCTTAAGCCTAGCTCCACTTCCAAAATATTCTAAAAAAGGGTCTTGTATTGTGGTCAAGCGGCAAAGTGCGCATGCAGCTGAGGAAGGAAATAGAGAGTCGGAGGAAACCAAAAACCGATTGAAAATGTCTTCTAAATCTTCACAGTTAACTTAAAAAGCTAACTTTTTTATAAAAACTAGAAAAATCATATACTTTTAATTTATTCTTAAACAAAATCAAAAATTTTCTTTTAAAAAAATGGGGCAATTTTTTAAAACCACTTTATTTTCAAACGGGCAAAATTAATTGGGCTTTTATCTTCAGATTTTAATTACAAAATTCTTTTTCTTAAATGTTCTATTTTTAGAAAGCTTGATAATGGTTTTGGTTCGATTTTCGATCGAATCAAACCTAAATGGTTTTTATGGTTTTGTTTCCAGTTTTATTTAAGGTTTAAATTTTGGTCCGAATTTTTGTTTGATTTACTGATTGAATCTCAGTACGAATTTCGTTTGATTTTGGTCTAATTTTTTATCAAAATTGGGCACGACTTTTCGTTTGAGTTTTGATCTGGCTTTTGAGTTTAGTTTTTATCTATGTAAGTTCAGATCTGAATTCTATTTGAGTTTTGGTCTGAATTTTTGGTTGAATGTTAGTCTGAATATCGGTCTGAGTTTTAGTTAGAGTCTGTCATTTTTGGAGTGAGCTTTAGTCTGAAATTCGATTTGAGTTTGGGTCAGATTTTGATCTGATTTTTTGGTCATATAATGACTCTCAAATCAGTCGTTCCTGACTACGTAGTGAATTCCTTTTGATCTTTAATCCAAAGTAGTGGTTCGGGCTTAGAACTCATGGAAAAAAACCGACCTCATGTTGAAGATGGTTAGGACTCATAATCGGCAGTAGTAACTATGAGACTTAAATACAATGGCTTTCCTATGTCGCATATACTTCGACTACAATAAATCTGAATTTCAAGTTCATATATATCCTAATGATAATCGTAGTACTCTGATTTTTTATCTGATTTTAAGTCTTTTTAGGTCTAAATTTTGCTCCGAATTTTAGTTTGATTTATCATTGGAATTTTAGTTTGATTCGGTCTGATATATTATCAGAATTTGAACTGCGTTGTTATTTGGATATATCAGTCTCAATTCAGGTCCAAATTTTGGTCTAAATTTTTATTTGACTTTTGGTTTGAATTTTAGTCTTAGTATTTGTCTGAATTTGAGTCTGAATTTTTGCCTTATTTTGAATATGACTTTTGTCTCAGTTTTGGTTTGATTTTTGGACTAAATATCGGTTTGAGTTTGGGTCTGATTTTGATTTGATTTTTTATCTAAATATGATTTGAACTTTGGCCTGATAAGGACTCTCAAATCATGAAACCCAGGGTATTAGTCACTCCCGACTATGTAGTGGGTCGGAATTGGAACTCATGGAAAGGAAACTGCCCTTTGGTTGAAGGTACCTAAGAGCTATAATCGGGAGAAGTAAGTAAGAGATTTAAGAGGTTGATAATTGTATTGGTCTGATTTTTGATCTGATTTTATGGTCTGGTTTTTGGTTTTATTTTAGGTCAAAATTTTGTCTGAATTTTCATTTGAATTTCGGTCTGATTTTTAGTTCGAATTTTGGGCTAAGTTTTGATCCGAATATCGGTCTGATCTTAGGTGAAAATTTGGTCTGAATAACGATATGAGTTTTGGGCCTGAATTTAAGTCCGACTTTGTTTTGAATTATGATTTGAGTTATGTTCTGTAATGATTTAAATTTTGGGCTGAGGTTTGGTTTAAATTTCGGGTCTGATTTTTGGTCTAAATTTTTTTGCGACTTTCAGTTTAAATTTTTGCCTAAATTTTTGGGTCCGAATTTTGATCTGAATTGGAAACTGAATTTTGTTCTGATTTTTTTTTTCGAAATTGCTTTAAATTTTTAACTGAGTTTTGGTCTGCTTTGAAGTTTGGGCTGAGTTTTATTTAGAACTTTGTTCGATTTCAATTGGTCTAACATTCGATCTGAGTTTTAGTTCGAATTTCGCAGTGATTTTTTATTTAACTTTTAGTCTGGTTATTGGTTTGATTTTTACCTGGTTTCCAATTTAGTTTTTAATCTGGTTTAGTCTACTCTGGATCACCACAAACACATTGCATGGGCTCTGCTTTTTAAATTTTATATTCCAGTTTTCCTAAATTCTCAGTTTTGTTGCCTGCCTGCCCTGTTCTACTTTCAGAAGCCATTGACTTGGGTTTCTTTCATTACGATCTGATCGTGAATCAGATCTGCATTGCATTTTCTACATTAAAACTCAACTCCTATGGTTTTCATTCATTACGATTGGTTTTCATTCTTTTATTATTAGATTATGCAATTCTAACTTAAATATTCGAAAATAGCTTAATTATTTTACAAATTTTTGTTGCTAAATTTCCACAAACTCTTTTTACAACAACTTCGTAAAAATAAAACGCATAAAAATCACAATTTTACACAATTTCAAAAAAATGGTTTTAATTAAAAAATTTCAATATTCAACTTAAGCAAAAACCAACACTCGCACACACAATGGACAATTAGTAAGTTATTCGTTGTATCTGTCTGTCTGCCAGCCAGTCAATCAGTCGTCAGTGAATGTTAGCTGCCTATTTGTCATTTTAACCAAACGCATAAATCTTTTGCAAAATCGCTGGGGTTGTTGTAAAACTAAAAAACCAAATAATACAAAAAAGAAAAAAAGATCAACTTCATTCTTCACGCTGTCTGTCAACACATACAGTCAGTACTACAAAATCACAACAGTGACAAATTAAAACGAAAAACCACAAACTAAAAGCTAAAGCAAACTAAAAATCTTTCGATCTCTCTACAGCTCGATAGCTAAAATGAAAACAGAAAAATCTATTTTTTTTGTTTTTTCGTTGTTGTTGTTGTTTGGTAGAACGATGATTTAAATTTGATGCGCGCAACATTTTTTTTTATTTATTTATTTTTTTTATTTTTTGCCGTATTTTTGACGTTGACGACATAACAAATGTCGACAGTAGCAGAGGCAACTAGCAGCCAGTAACCAGCGGCAGCTCATATGAATATTATGTAAGATCATTCTCATGCATATTATCATTCAACCATCCATTTCCATACACATAGAGAGATACACACTGATCACTGCCCATAGTTGCATCTCCAAAATGTAATTGCGCATACTGGCAGGCAAAATCTGTCACTAAAATTTAATGTATTTCTTCATCTCAATCTAATGCAATAGGAAAAATGTACACAAAGTGTTTGCTATAAAATAAATACGAAATGGTCGAATAAGTTGCACGCTACACCATAATCACTCATATTTTTTTCCAGTAGTTAAATTAAATCTTTCCCTGGTCCTAAAATCGTAGTGCCAAGCCATTTTCTGGACCCTATCCTCTGTTTAACTTTGAGAATCTCTACATCATCACTAAGAAATGCCACGCCCGAAACAGATATAAATCTTTTCTAACAATTAAATATAAGATGTTTCTATAATACAGAGAAATTCGTGACCCTAAAATCATGAAACCCAGGGCACCAGTAACTTCTGGACCCATCTTATTCTAAACCTTGAGAAGCTTTGCCTACATCTAAACTAAAAATAGTCTTGACTAAAGTTCCAGCATCGTTTTTTTTAATAGTAAGAAACGTCTGAATTGATATTTAATCAATTTGAGTTTGCGTTTATGTAGGATTAGTTTAAATGAGGGACAGAGAAAAAGCAACAGATTTTCAAAGAAGCTTTTTTCGGAAATTCTGATAGAAGTTTATGCTTTTTTGTAGTAAAGAGAACCTTTGAATAACAAAAATCGGCATAATAGAAACTAAGTGATACAGTACACCAAGAAACTTTCGATGAAATACCAGGTCCAAGACAAATTGTGTCCAAAAGTATCTTATGGTAGTGCAAACATCAATAGATATAAACTTTATTATTATAAGCTTATACGTTAGACAACAACAAAATCTACGTTGAAGACCATCAAAGCATACAAAAATGTTGTTGCTTTATACTTTGGTATAGGCAAAGAAGAGAGATGTGAAATGCTCAGTCTATGTCTAAGTGCTTTTACAAACACAAATGTGCACCAAGGGCATAGGCCGTGGGCACCTCTGGTTTTTAGGTTTACATATTCTTTAGCGAGGCGTCAGAGTTGCTTTTTAATAATGCTAACTTTGCGCAGCTGAACTTTATATGCCCTGCACACCCTCTAAAATAGCATCTATTTGCAGTTAACGGTAGGTGGAAAGCGTTACTGGATCATAGCTAGATCCCTCCGTGATCGAAAATCGACAATTTTTCATGGTCACTCTTTACTCATTATCTAGTTTCCTTTCGAAAAATAGCAACGACGAAAAAAAATAACTTAGTGGAGAAAGAGAGAGAGAGAGAGAGATCGAGTACATAGACATGTAAAACGCTGAAACAAATAGTGGCAAAAAGAGAGAGAGAGAGAGAGTAAACACATGAGCGCTCACACACCGTCGGCATGTAGGGAACGCTGTTTTGTTGTTTCTTTCATTCCACTCTTCCTCCATGTACGGTTTTCATACCAATGAACGCACCGAATTCCCAAGCATTTTGCTATTGCATTTGAGTGCAACTTTTCACCTGTTTTTAACTGCGTTAACGTCAACATACATGAAAACGCAATATATTGTGCACATCTAGAGTACAGTAACGTTCTAACCATATAACTTTTATCCGGATACGTTGACGTTAACGCAAGTAAATGCATGCGACAAAAATATTTGTGTCATATAAAGGATGTTTCAACAAGAGTTGCAAGGGTTGGAAATTTAAGTAGCTTTGACATCTGTCATCATATAAACGTCGGATTTGACAAGGGTGCTCTATAAACATGGAAAATTTATCATAGAGCACAACACGATAACACAACAAATCCTAGTGATTTAAATTTATTACGAAAATGCGTAAAATATGCGAAAATTCTTCTCGAAATCACAGGCCAAGTGATATATGTTATATATTGTCGACCGGGTCAGTACAAGGCGTGAAACAATTAACCCGTGCGCAGCCACGGCACGGTCTATAGAAAATGTTCCTTCTGTCAGTGGAAGTTTCGCGGAGAGCCCAAAAACATCAATTCGTCAGCGTGCACAGCAATTGTATCTTTCTATTGCTACTGTGCATTGGATTTTGATCAAAGATCTTCATTTGCATGCTTATAAAATTCCATTGACGCAAGAACTGAAGCCTTGGGTTAGGAAAGCTCACGAGAGATTCAAGGGGTTCCAATGCATCCACTCAAAGTCACCGTTTGGTGCGCATTTTGGTGGGGCGGCGTCATCGGACCATTCTTCTTTGAAAACGAAGAAGGTGAGATGGTTACTGTCAACGGACACCAATTGACCATCAAGATTATGCGATTTGACGTCGTTGAACTTCTTTCTTTGAGTTTTTCTTAACAGTAAAGTTTATGCCAACGTTCCTCAAACGATTCGGGACCTAAAAGTAAACATTAGTGCCGCCATAGCAGAAGTGGAGCCGGCTTTATGACAAGTCGTTGAAAATTTTGATGGCGCTGCCTTGGCACCTTGGAAGAGTAGCAATTTTTTAAAAAACAACGTAATAGAACCTAAGATACTGATATTTTTATTATATAGTTATACGACAGATGCACTCTAGCGGTGGTTTCTGAAACTTGCATGTTTTCCATATCATTTGTAATAAGAAAATAGGTTCCCATTGGTGAAAAATCTTAGAAATAAATCATGCAGAACTAAAGTGTTATATGCAGAGCTTATAGGATATATATTTGATTTGCAGGTGCCCTCTAGTGACCGGTTTTCGAATTCATATTAGTATCATATACCATTACATACCATAGCAGTTATAAAAATATCGGAAGAGGAGACGGAGATTTTTCGTTACTTAAAAAGTTTTTTAATCAGCAGTAGCAAAGATAAAAATGGCGAGGATTTTAAATAGCAAGGGGAAGGGAGGGTGGAGGGTTTAAATCCTAAGCCCCTACTCTATTTGTTGAATGTGCTAGTGATTATAGATATTAACAATTTATTTTCAGTGATAAAAACAGTTTAAAAATCAATGAAGTGGAGCTCAAATTATAGAGAACTTGGGGATGGAGATTCCATGACCGCTTTCAGCTACAGTCGGCACATAGCTTTCTCATATAGTGCCCTGGGTAGCGATCTGATACTAGTCGGAGAACGAACTAATGTGTACGAAGTTTAATCAATGGTTATGTTTTGGGTTCGGAACTCAACATTTTAAAAACCTCTGAACTGAAATTCGCAAAGTATACATTCTTCATGTCGGAGGGAGTCAAACCCGGTACTCAGTTGTAGTAATTATTGGGAGTATGAAAGTATAAACATATAAACATTTATTGTGAAAAAGTGATTGCAAATTTATTCTTTAAAGTATTGTTCATCGTTAGCCACAACCTTTTCCCATCTTTCTGGTTGCATACGGATTCCGCGTCGAAAGAACTCCTCATCTTTTGAGGCTATCCACGAATCGACCCATTTTTTGAGTTCTTCGAAAGAACGGAAGTGCTGTTCAGCCATGCCATGTGTCATCGATCGGCACAAGTGGTAATCAGAAGGAGCAATGTCTGGAAAATACGGCGGGTGGGGTAGCACTTCCCATTTCAACGTTTCCAAGTATGTTTTTACTTGCCTTGCAACATGCGGCCGAGCATTGTCGTGCTGAAGAATAACTTCGTCGTGTCTATTCTCATATTCAGGCCTCTTATCCTTTAATGCTCGGCTCAAACGCATCAATTGTAGTCGGTAGCGGTCGCCAGTGATCGTTTCATTCGGTTTCAACAGCTCATAATACACGACACCTTTCATATCCCACCAAATACACAGCATGAGCTTGGATCCATGGATGTTCGGCTTTGCCGTTGATGTTGATGCATGTCCGGGCGGTCCCCATGATTTTTTACACTTTGGGTTATCGTAACGTATCTACTTTTCATCGCCAGTCACAATACGATGCAGAAAACCTTTTCTTTTCTGACGTTCAATCAGCAGTTCACATGTGAAAAATCATCACGTCTCTCGGCTTCAATTCATACGGCACCCAATTTCCTTGCTTTTGAATCATTCCCAATGCTTTTAATCGTTTAGAAATGGTTGATTGATCAACTCCTAAAGATTCTGCAGGCTCTTGTTGCGTTTGACATGAATCTTCTTCGAGTAATGCCTTCAATTCTTCATCTTCGAACTTTTTCGGGCCGCCTGAACGTTCCCTGTCTTCAACATCAAAATCACAACTTTTGAAACGGGCATACCACACCTGACACATTCTAACGTCTATAGCACAGTCAGGATAAGCTTCAGTGAGTAAATGATGTGCTTCAGTTACGTTTTTCTTTAAATGGAAGAAGCAAATTAAAACTTCCCGCAAATGTTGTTTTGTTGGCACGAAATTCGGCATTTTCAGCTATAGTAAACCACTATTGTAAAATTCTGAAAATTATTTGACAGATCAATTCTTATAGTATTTTTGGCGCTCTTCGAGATAGAATAGCTGTCAATGTCAAAAAAATGGCGCGTATGATAGATATGAAGTTAGTCACAATTACGAGTTTATACATTCATACTCCTAATAAAAAAACTTAAGTCCGGAAAATTTTAGTGTTTTCTGTTAAACTGTGTAGTGGTGCTCTCTAGCGACAAATTTTTAAATATTCAGGTAGACTATGTAAAACTTGAAAAAAGTGACCGTGAACAAAACAAAAAATAGTTTTCTGTCTAGATTAAAAAGGTATATAAATTTAAAAAAAGTTATAGGCGTGGTCACAAGCGCCGATATAAGGGAGAAGGAGCAAAGGATTTGGCAGAGAAAACTCTTCGATTTTCTGATAAATATCTCAATCACTACAGTCAAATTTACACTTTTTAAAGAAACGAAAGAATTAAAACCAATTTTCAGAATCCGTTTGAGCGTGGTTTCAAGAAAGGCAACCTTAAAATCAGCTCACACACATACATACATATACTTAGTATAAATATAAGAAATATGCAATAGTAGTTTTATAAATATAAATGTGGATTTTTAAAAGACTAATACTTTTATAAGTATATATTTCACCTCGTATATTTTTTTCTTGCTTCAAAAATCCAAAGGAATGAATAACTATAATACACAAAACGAAAAGCCGCCATCATCGGCAGATTTAAATGAGATAAACTTCTCATATTAACATATTCAAAGCACGTTCCTACTCTCTGGCTTACTTGCTTTATAGCTGTCATGAATTTTGTTTTGGTTTCTCCATTCTATTTGTTTTGGCCTAATTAAGTGTGTCAAAAATTGTATGAGTAGACGTACATAAACTTAAACATTCCACAACGAGTCTGAATGAGTGTGACTGAGAAGAGCATTGTGTAAGAAGAGTCCAACGATTAGCTCTGACAAGTGCATAAGTATTTCATGGATTTTTAAAAATTACATTAAATAAATTCGTTGCAGTAATGATTCGTTGAAGAGTGTGATTAAAAAACAAATCCAACTCGATTTTTGCTACTTTTGCAAGATTCATCATCATATTTCATCTTAAGAGCAGTCTGTTGGATTAGCTTTCATAAAATAGTAGCTACCAAAAGAAAAATAGAAAAAAAAAGGAGTTAGAGTGTCTTTTGAACCTGTTTGTAAAGAATAAAACAAAGCGATGCAAAAAAAAAAAAAAAAAAAAAAAAACTATTAAAAAGAAGCAAAATTGCTTATCGCTTCATAAAATGTATATTAAAGAAAGATTATAATGATTCGCTGAATTAGGTACAGCGACGAATATAGGATAGATACAAATACAAAACCATTTTTTAAATTAAACTTTATTTCCAAAAATAGATTTTTCCAATAAGATTTTTGAGGTTGTAGAAAGTGTTGCTGATTAAAATTTTTTTTTTTAATTAGTGCCACTTCCTGTATCGTAAAAAAAATATGTATAAAGATAGATTCACATGTAATGAAAGACACAACATGATACGGTCGAAATGCCAAAGAAACGTCAACCGGAAATAATAAATAATTTAACCAGCGATCGAAAGAGTCAACAATCGTTGGCATTGTTTCGCTAGTTCGATTTCATATTCGTAAAAATTGGCATTTGTTCCTTTCCTGGAGACCATTAGCATCTTCTTTGCAAACAGGATTAAATTTTGCCAAACAAGGAAGGCCATCGTTTGAATAACCAATCGAAAGAACACGGTAATCGACCAAAGAAAATAATAATCGAATGAATTGGAGCACATCGTCAACTCATACAAAACTAGTTGGACTTCAGTTCCATAGATGTTTCTAGTTGGAGAGTTCATGAATGAATGGAACGAAGTACGTGAAGTTTAAAATGCGAACATTTAGTTAAAATTCACCTGGATTCTATAGCCTCAATTCACAACTGTAAAAGTTCTCTATATATTTGAGTACCTCATTGATGATGGATATGTAAGCGATAAATTTGGAGAACTTTGAATTTACTCGAAGCCAAGTATTTGAGAAAAAAGAGATTTAGATGGATTTGAGGAAAGATACTATTTCGCATCTGCTTTGTAAATAGGGTTCAGTTTTGCAAAATTAGAAAAATCATTGTTGAAAAATGAAGTCTGAAGAGCTCGGTTACCCGTTAATAAATGTCAAACTAGAGACCAACAGATGATACTAGTTTAAGAAGTAAATGAGTGGTGTGAAAGAAATTTGTGGGGACTAAATTGAGACCAATTTAGCTATAAAAATTACTTAGTCTCAACCGCTGCAGGAGTTCTTTAATTGAGATTCCATGAGGCTTGTCTACGTGATGGATCTATATAAGTTAAATTCGCAAAACTTTGGACTCATTCAAAACTCATTGCACAGTAATATAAAAAAAAAAAATTTTTTCTGGTCTGTAGGTCAAACCATGTTTATCAAATGTTTTTGAGATCGCTGAATCCAAATCTGAGGTCCAGAAAACCACAACACGTCAGCTAAGTAAAAAATCTGACATGCTGTGTTTTTTCAGACCTCGGATTCAGATTCAGCGACCCCAAAAACATATTGCAAACATGGTCTGGCCCCCGGGCTCGAAAAAAAATTGCATGGGGTTTTTTGAGGTTATGTCAGAACCCTGAAGTGTTGGGGTTTTGTGGACCTCGGATCCGGATTCAGCGACTCCAAAATCATGTAGTAAACATGGTCCGATCTCCAGATCCCAAAAGTTGAAATTAAAGCTTTTTCTCTTCTATCACTAGCGTTTCCAGAGATTGCCTACGGAGGGGATTCTACTTTTTCGTTCCTCTAACACTTATTATTTTTTTTTTTTTGATGCATGATCAAAACCCCCTCTCCTCTAACAAGTGCGATTGTCTTTCATTTCAATTTTGTGGGAAATCTAGCAGTAAAAACTAAGATCGAAGTTATTTAGTTTCATTTAGTGGTCGCTGTAGCCTCGTGGTTAGTGTGTTGGACTGCTACGCAGAGGTGCTCGGGCTCATATCTCGGCACGCTCAAAAATCAAAAATAGAAAATAAAAAAAAAAAAAAGACGACCTCGATAGTCTAGTGGATAGTGCACTAGACTTTCATCCAGAAGGTTGCGGGTTCGATTCCCGTCTTGGTCTGGTGGTTAATTCTCATAAACTTCTTATATTCACTATCGATATGAAGTGGATGAGAATTATAAGAATGTGTACAAGTACACACCTTGGTTGGTAATGGCAAAACCACCGAGCTGATAAAAAATTGCCACATAGCCGTTCGGAATCGGCGTTAAACTGTAGGTCCTACCATCGCCACTGTGGTCTAGTGGAAGAGTGCCAGACTCTTGTTTCTGGAGACCCGAGTTCGATTCTCGGCTTGGGTATGTTTCTTATCTATCTTTCTTTCTCCTTTCCTTTCTTTCTTTCTTGGGGCTTTGGTAAAAAAGATCTTATAGGTCGCAGTGCCTGACTTTCGAGTCGTCCTTCCTTCAAATAATAATAATAATAGTTTCATTTTTAGTTTATTCAAAATATTTTAAATGATGCACACAACAAATACTTGCCATAATTTTGCAATTAAAATTCATCAAATATTTATGTGAAGAAAAATGCTTACCTGAAAATAAAGAAAAGGAAAAATAAATACACATTCAATTAAAAATACATTTTTAAAATAAATTTTTGCAAAGAAAAAAAAAACTTATTTGACAGATGGCTGACAAGGTTTATTAGTTTTAACTTAAACATAAATGTACGACGGTATACACATAAATATTTTCGCATAAGATATTGTGCCAAATAACAGCAAACACTTTCTAAATTTTTTGCGAAGAAAAAGAAAAAAACATTATAAATACATTTTTTAATTATATACACTCTGAATAAAAAAAACTACTGAAATTTACAGTAAGGTGAATCAGAAAAATCGAAGACGATTGAATTTATTAAATTCCTTAAAAGATGTACTCATCGTTACCAATCATGGATTAATGGTAAGCGATTTTCAGGTAGCTGATAAACGAATTTAAGGTTAACATTGCAAAATACAAAATGGCGGATCCAACAATTTTATCAATTTTGACGAAAATCAGTATAGAGAGGATTTCCAGTACTTGAGCAAATATACAACTGAGAAATATATATTTTTTAGACTGCATTTGATACTTTAAGTTTTAGGTGACGAAAGCAGCGTTTAGGCCGATAATTAATTTTTACCATTGACTCTATACAATACAAGTATACTTTAAATTGTTCAAGTCACACGGAACCGGATTTTTTATTTTACAATAATATTAAAAATTGAATGAGTGTAAAGTGAACCAATTTAAGTCAATGAAAACAGAATTCCTGGAATAGACTTAAATTTGTGGAACTTTAAATTTATACTATTTTTCTTGTCATTACCCGTTACATATCATTTTTTTCACTTTTGGATTAAGACTACTCGCCAAATAGATGAAAACAGAGAAAACTGAGATATTGGTTTTCTATTTTTAACATATTTTTATTATCTCATGGCACAACAGCATGGCATATTTTTATTATCTCATGGCAGGGCCTGAATCTAGCTGTTCTTGGAATTACTTTGGAATAAGAAAGGTTTCATCCAATTCCCAGATCCTTGACTGACAGTAGCTGTGTCTTATTTGCCAGCTAGTTTAACATGTGCGAATAAAACGACCAAGTTGTTAAGTCTCTTCTATGTTATATTTATTTACAATAAAACTAGTCAGCAGCTAGAGGTGAAACATTTTAATGGTTAATAGTGGGCATTGTTTTTAGTTTTGACCCTTTATAAGAAAATTTAACTATGATTTTAACTTATATTTCAGATCTTTTCCTTTTTTGCCAAACTGTCATGCTTCTTCTTTCCCTTATACCAGTTCACAATAGAATTTGATATAGTTTAACTACTTGTTAAGTTTACATAACAGCTATAATTACACTATGCAACAATTTGAGGGTCATTGTCTCGGGACAAAACCAAACCAATCGCAAACAATAATATTTGACCTCAGTAACAAAAGCCCCAATCCGTTTTTGCTCCACTACATCACAATTTATTTTACAGTGGTTTGAAATTTTGATTTTTTGGGCAAAAATCGAATCAAATAATGAGAAAAATCATATGTAAAATTTTATTTAAGGTGGTTCTTGTCTTGGGTAACCTATATTAAAATTTTTCAAAAAATATTTCATCAGAACATTTTAACCCTCTAACTCTCACCAGTATTATTTATTTTTGGCCTTTATCATAAAAACTCCTTAAAAGCTAAGTTAAAGGGGAGGCCAAGGGTTAAAACTTTCCACAAAAATATTTTCCGGAAAATTTCATTAAGGCTCACCGAATACAAGTAGTAAGACATAAAAAAACGAAATAAAGTGTTAAGAAATTTATTTGTAAGGATGATTAGTAATATTCTTGTAATATGTGTTGTGAGTATGGAACGTAGAAACTTTTAGCAGCAGAGCCCAGCACCAGCCACCCACGGAACATCAGAAATGAATTTCTGGTCATAGTATTTTTCATACGCCAATATTAGTTCAGTGCTGAAACAACCTTACCTGTGATGGGTCTTATTGATGTTTTTGAAAACTCCATTATAAAGGATATTACTGATCATACATAATATCGCACTTTGCAATATATGCTTACAAATAAATTTCGTTTTTTATGTCTTACCTTTAACTTCTAAAGGCTAGTTATCTTTGGTGACCCTTAATGAAATTTTTTGGAGATTATTTTTGTGAAATAGTTTAAACCCTTTACCTCCCATAAATCCTAGCTTTTAAAAAGTTTTTAATAAAAAAGCCCAAAATGATCCATTCTGTTGGGAGCTAGAGGGTTGAAATGTTTTAATGAAATATTCCTCGAAAAATTTTAATATAGGTCGTCCAAGACAAAAACCACCTTAAGCAAAATTTTGTATATGATTTTTCTCATTGTTTGATTCAATTTTTGACCAAAAAATTAAAATTTCAAACCACTGTAAAACAAAAACTGTGACGTAGTGGAGCAAAAAGGGATTAAGGCTTTTGTTACTGAGGCCAAATACTATCGTGTGAGATTGGTTTGGTTTTGTCCCGAAAATATGTGTTGCACTGCATTATATGTGTTATCTCTGCAGCTTTGTTGTTGTTTTCCCATACAGTTACCGCTGCTAGTTATTCATAACTAGAAGCAAGTGGCGAATAAAATGCAGCTAGTGTTATTAATCTAGCAGTTAAGAAAAGAAGACACGGAAATAAAACAATTTTTTTTTGCATAACTACCGCACAACCTAAACTTCAGTATCAAGAATTATCTGGCACTAGTCACATCCAACAATTTCGACCCCTTCCAATACTGCTTCGTCAGAAACAATGCTTTAAGTGAGAGAACATCATTATGAAGTCGAAAAGAACACTAAATATATTTAGGGTCAGGCAGATTCTTTTCACAACTATAGAGCACATAAGACGACATTGACAGAGCCGACGTCAGCGTCTTCGGTCATTTGTATGAACTGGACCTCGAACGTCGCTTTTCTCAGTGTCGTCTCATGTGCTCTATGGTCACAAAACCTGAAGTGCACGAATTTCTTAATCCATATCATCCCGGTACTAGATGCCTTGATCCAATTGTGAAAAATTTCAAAATGCTATTTTCCTAAGTCCTTAATAAAAATTTTAGTACTTAACAAAATGAAGAAAATTTGTTACAACATTTTAAAGGGTGCAGTAGTTTTTGGCTGACTCCAAGAGAATAAGGTGACCAGGTGTAAGAAAAATTTAAAATATTTATACGCCACATCATGAGTAATAAGTTTTCCCTAGAATCAAATGTATTTACCATAATATTATAGAAGTTAATATAAGTTAAAGACAGGGAAATGTAAGAAATATGCATTTTCATTGAATTTTGCTTATTTCTCCATATGTTTTTTTTTATAAAAGCTGTAGCCTCTTAAAAATATATAAGGACCTATGAAGTTATAATTTCTATATAAAGTTTGTTAATTTATTTTGGTGAATTTCTCATTTCAAATGAAAAATAATTAATTTTACTATTTTTTTTGGTGGATTTTCAAAGCTATCTTCCAACAAAGTATATATGTTTACCTGGCTTTTAAATCAGGTGGAATACAATATTTTTAAATTATCTTAATAAAATTTTTGAGTCAGTATATATAGAAATGTTGTACACTGATTACTTTTGAAAAAACTTTATAATTGTATTTTTGATGAATTTTCAAAGTTGCTGTTCGTTTAATCGAACCCTGGGACGATATAAGTTAATCTGATAGTGGTCGTAAGAGTTATTAATTTGTTGTAAATAAAAACCCGACAAAATCACATTTCGGAATCGAGTCGGAATGGAATTAAGTTCTGATTATAACAGCAGTAGAATGGCTCACCTAGACCACATCAGGTACATAGTGACAAGTGTTTCATTAAAAGTCGAAATCAGCGACTACGGATATGATTTTTTTTTTCGGAATTATATTCACAACGAATTAGTAACTGTTGCATTGGTTTCAGGCGACCTCTATAGTCTAGTGGATAGTGCACTAGACATTCATTCAGAAGGTTGCGGGTTCGATTTCCGTCTTAGTTTGGTGGTAATTCTTATAAACTTCTTATATTCACTATTGATATGAAGTGGATGAAAATTATAAGAATGTGTACAAGTACCAGGGATGCCAACTCATTTTCATTCTCTCCCCGATAACCCTCAAGAAATTCCCCGATTTTCAATCGAATTCCCCGCATTGGTATAATTTCATATTATAACAGCGCTACACGCACCTTCTATATAAATTAAAAAAAAAAACGAAATTGGCAGCAGTGAGTGTTATTTTAAGGCGACCCTGAACTTTCTCGGTCCAAAACTTAACAAATTTTTATGAGGCTGGTAGATTAATACAAACGTACTGTCTGACTCCGGAATTCTTAACATATAAGTTTTCAGCCCATTTTTGGGCATTAAAGTTCCCAACAGAGATGGGATTTCTTTTGACTCAAATAAAAAATGTCAAAAACTTTGTTTTGATAAAAACGGGTTCAAAGTTTTGATTATCGGTTTTTATCATATAAAATATACTTCATCTCCTTTATGATGGCTGACCGTAATTTGTAAGTTTATAAATTAGTCAGCAATGATTAAGAGTTAATCAGGAGGTGCTGGACAAAGGCATAGCTAAGCCTTTCTGAACGGTCGAAAGGGAAGTCCAGTAGCCGTAGTAGTAGTAGTAGACTGTTTTGGCCTGACTGACACTAGCCGCTATAATTGTCTATATCTATGAAAGCACTTCTGAAATTTTTACAAAATACTTTTGAAATATAGTACCTTCAAATTACACTTTTTTAAAAATCGATTTCTCCAAACCAATAAATTGCAGAGCCAGCTTAAGAAAAGATTAAGATTTTAAGACCCAAAATATGAAATATTTCATAAGTTAAACGTTTTACATTACATAAAATTTGACAAAAAATATTCTACAGACTTTAATTACTAAAAGCTGAACGATTCGAATTCCCCGCAAAAAAACAGCTCATTCCCCGATTCTCCGCACCAATCCCCGCAAATCGGGGGATTCCCAGCAACAAGTACACACTTTGGTTGGTAATGGCAAAACCACCGGGCTGATAAAAAATTGCCACACAGCAGTTTGGAATCGCTGTTAAACTGTAGGTCCTACCATCGCTACGGTGGTGTAGTAGCAGAGTGCCAGACTCTTGTCTCTGGAGACCCGAGTCCGATTCTCGGCTTATCTTATTCTTATTATTCTTTCTCTCTTCCTTTCTTTCTTAGAGCTTTGGCACAATACTTAGATCTTATAGGTCGCAGTGCCAGACTTTTGAGTCGTCCTTCCTTCAAATAATAATAATTGGCTTCAATACTAATCCTTTGCAATTCCTTTGAGAGAAACGCTCTCCAGGGGTTTCAAAAAAAACAAAATTCTAGTTGAACATTTCAATTCTCTTCTGAAAATGAAAAATGATAAAGTGTTAAAAATGACTTTGCATATTTTACTGCCCAAAAGAGTTTACACCCTACAAATTATTATTACTTATTTGCGTTTTTTTTTTTTTTGTTATTTTTTGGTGAGGTATACACCCTCAAAAATATTTTATAAAAATCAATACATTCCACAATACAGGAAAAGAAGTAAAGAAATAAAATAAAAAAGGCAACCATACTAATTCATGTGGACATAATGAAGCGCATCCATGACAGAACTTACTCTACTCTTCCAGTAACAGCAACTGTAGAATTCAACAATACAACAAATCACCCGCTGAGGGAACTACAGGTAGACTATGACACACAGACAGGAATGATAAGCAAATTAGAAACAGGTAGATAGTATATATATAGGGATATGGAGAGAAGATTATGGGAAAGCAACAGAGGAGAGCAAAAGCGGAAAAAATGTAAAATAAGGTAATAAAGCATTTTTTTTTGTTTTTGGAATTTTTGTTTCAGGGTTTGGTAAGTTTTCTTACCAAAAAAAAAAAAAAGGTTAGTTAATATAAACATACATATGAATGTGTGTGTGTGTGTGTGTTTCTATGTGAGACTAATACGCTCTAATGTTGCGTGAGACATAATCCTGTTAAATACACTACTATGTATTTATTTATGAATGGTTGGTTGGTTGCTGCTAAACTGAAGTTAAAAATGTAAGGTTTGTTTTATTAATAATTTTCGGTTAGGTAGACAGTGTCCAAAAATAAAACGTAGATTTTGCTATGGTAAACTTGAAATTAGGGGTTTCTCGCTATTGACTTTTTTTTAATAGAAGACATGAAGTTGGTATTAACTAATTTCAAAAAACCAAAAAATAAAAATAACAAAAAATAAAGACAAGGAGGTATGATATGAAATAAAAGAAGAAGAAAAAAAAAAAACAACCACAGAGTTGAGGAGTCGAAACGACAACGAGCTCACTCATACCTGCTTGCCTGCCTGCCTGACTACTTCATGTGACAACATAATTTTCATGTTTTGTCGATTATTAATCATTTTTTTTTTGTTTTTTTTTTGGTTTGTGGTTGTTGTGTTTATGTGTGTGTGTGTTTTTTTTTTCTGAAAGTTAAATATGAGGTTAATAGAAATGCTAATAGATGAACAGACAGACAAATCGACATACCGGTGGTTGAATAGTTGGACAGTTTTAAATAAATTAAGGAAAAGAAAAGAATTATTAAATTAAAATATTCTAGCGAGAAAAAAACTAAGAAAGAGACAGTGTGAGTATAGCAAATAAACCTAAAATTAGCTAGGGTGTGAGCAGATTTATGTTCATTTTAGTGGTTTAATAACCATAGTAAAATTTAATTACAGAAACAAAAAATTCTTTGGTCAAGCAGGTATTCAGCTGGGGGAAGGAGAAACTTCCTGTGCTTGAGTTTGAGGCTTTTTGAAATATATAATATATCAGTTTTTTTTTTAAGAAAATTTGCTTAGAGAATGTTAGATTGTAGAGTAAGAAACGATATGAAAGCTTCTTCCAAAATATCTTCTTTTTTCTTGGCTGCACTCTTCAGAAATTCTCTCCGAGATAGCAAATAACACTCAAATGAAGGACCTGCAGTCAAAAGATGATATTCAATACTTTTTCAAAAATGTTTTTTTTTTTTTTTGTTTTTGCTTCTCTAAAACTACGCTGACATTTTGCCGCATTCAGATTTTAAAAATGTTGAGATTACTTTTTTTAAAATAGATATTCTAAAATCGCATTTCGGTAAGTGCAGAATAAAGAAATGCGAATGTTTTTTTGCTCTTCTGTGAAATTTTTAAATTGCTGGATATCACGTTTTGACTGAATATCTGGATATCAAATCATTTGATGAGTTTGAGTTTTTTCCGATACACTTATTATTCTGCTCATCTATAACTTTATAATCGATTCTACAATTAAGCGGTAAGTGTTCGCTACAAAATATTTCAAATTCTTGTTCAACATTTTGAGTGTAGAAAACCAGGGACCGGAATCATTATAATCAATAACAAAAAATTAAAATTTTACAATTATTTTATGATTTTAATTTTTTCGTTCAACGATGAAATTATTGCCTAATAAATCGCAGAAATAAGATCTGGAATAAAAATAATGAAAATTATTATTTGATTTCTTTGTTCTCGTGATTAAAAATTATTGTTTGAATTTTATTTTTTTGCTAAGGAATACATTTTTTTTTTTTTGAGTTTTATTTTTTGCTCGGGAATAAAAATTAATGAATGAGTTTGATTTTTTTCCCTCCCAAACAAAAAACTCAAAACGTCATACAGCTTTGTAATTGTGAACACGAATATATACAAATTTTCCTTATCTTGTGATTTTCGTTGCCGGATTCTTTACTTGAGGGAGAGATGTTGATCGAATTCAAAAGACATTCAAGTAAGTAAGTTGAGATTAGGTATTTTAGGAATTTGAGTTTGAAGCTTGAACTATAATTGGCGTCGGTGAAAACACTTTCTGAGGTGTGGTTGGTTCACCTCGATCAATTTGCGCTTTACAGTTGAATCATTGATTTGCTAACGATACTGCTTATAGTGCTGGACAGCATGCGAAAGCAATACAATTTTATGAAGTGTGTTTTAACCATTTATACTAACAACAACTCATTGATAATTATTAATCATTGGTAAACGGCAATGTAGCAGAAAAATTTATTGCCGTGCTCACACGTTTTTGGTTTTTAGTTTTGAAAAAAATTATAAAACACTAATTTTTATTCCCGAGGAGGAAAATATAAGTCAAAAAATAATTTTTATTTCTGAGCCAAAAATTTAAACTCAAAAAATTATTCTTAAGAAAGAAAAAACAATAAAAATCGTAAAATAATATTTTTGGACGAGCAAAACATAAAAATACAATAATGATTTTTATACCAGATAAAAAAAAAATAAATAAATAAAAATCTATAAATAAAAATTAGTTTTAATTTTTCGAGGTAACGTTCACAAAATAAAAATCTTTACTGGCTTCAGTAAAGCATGCAAGCAGCATAATTTTGATGTACTTAACTATGCTCTTTGACATTTGGAATAAGCGATTTTTTCGATTAAATTTTTTAAAATAATCATTATTTTCGGTCTCTGCAAAAAACTAAGATGTGTTTATGTAACTTTAATTTTCTTCAGTGTGAAAGTTTGCAATATTTTTATTTTTTATGTAATAAATAGAGATCTCAAAATCTAATATGGATTTATAAAAAAAACGTCTAATTTTATTTCTTAAAAACACTTGGCTCAAGCTAAAAGTCAGCTGTGGATTTCTAACTTTTTCAGTACTTTTTTTCAGCAAGAGCGAGTCACAATTTATTTAATATTTCCAACAGTTCTGGCAATATATATAGTAAGCCGCGTTTCAAAGATCGGTTGCTCTATTACACAGTGAAAAAGCTCAGACAATTATAATGCTTTCGTGGGTGGCCAGCACTGCTTTAAACATATAGAAGGCTATTTAGGATGAATAATGAGAATGGAAAGCATTAACCAGTGATTATACGTGGGCCACTAATTCGTTGAAAAGGTGATGGACATATTGTCTTGCAAAATATGCTAAAAGCCTTCTTTCATTCCTCATTGCCTTAACCTTTTCCTCGTTTTTTCCATCTCTTATTAAGTTTTTTATCCGCTCGCCTTTCCTCCTTCCACTTTCCAAACTTTTCCATACTTTGATTTTTTCCTTGTCTTTCATTCTCTTTTCATTTATTCTTTTTTTTCTTTCAGTCCCCTGTTTCCTTCAATCTTCCCACCTCTCTCTCTCTCTTTTTTTTCGGTTTCTCATTTGTATTGCTGCCTGCAATGTGGCCAACTCAGCGCTTTTCCCGTTGATTTTAGTGCTTTTTGAAAAGTAAAACGCGGGAAAAAAGTGATTTAACGCTAAGCGCGTCTTTACAATTTAAAATATCTTCGAAAAATCAAAAAAAAATTGTATTGACTAGAAGTATCAGATGTGTGCCTGTATTAGTGAAAAAGTTTAAATGTATTGAGTTTTCTCGCACTTTTATAAGGAACAAAAATTTAACGCTTTTTTTTAAAGAAAATACGCGTTTTATTCTTCATTTTAGCGGATTTTGAAAAACAAAAGTTGGCCACACTGGCTGCGTGCGATTCATTTCGATCTCTATCTCTATCTTTTATATCTGTCTAGGGCTACCACATTTTTTAAGTGCAAAAAAAAAAAGTTAGCAAAATAGTTTGCATTTTATTTTCCAAAAATAAATTCTATTCTGTGCGTAACTCGACTTCCTCATTTGAAAAAAAAAACCGTCCTAAAAACTTCAGTCGGTATAGTCCATTAAATTTCATAAGTCTGTATATTTTTTGTTTTAAATTATGTTTCTTTTTTGTTTTAAGACTTATGAATTGTTTCGCTTTTAATGTACCGAATAAAATAAAATTTTACTATGTAATGGTTTTCTACAAGTCAATTGTATTAAATTTGATACAACTCTAAAATCCTTAACTATTGCATGATAATAAATGCAGAAATTTAAATATCGCTACCTCTATTTTTCAACGACGTACCTTTAATTTGGGCAAAATTTAGTTTTTTTTGTTTGCTTACATTGTATAAAATTAGCTAATAATCAAGGTAGGAATAAGTTCTTAGCGAGTTTGTATGAAAAAAAAAATAAATTTTAGAGCCAGCTCTTTAGTCTCGTATTTTGACTTGAACACTAAAGATTATTTTCAAACCTCTAGTTTTTGTAATTTTCTGCGAAATTGTACTTTTGGAAATACGTGGTTGAAGAATAGATGTAGCGATATACAAAAATGTTTTAAATATTGCCAAATCTTTAATTTTCTTTTTTCTTTCGTAATTCTTTAATTCTTTGGTTTAGTTTTTATAAAAATTCAAGCATTTGTTCTTGGAAGTATTGTGATAAAAACAGCTTTCGCTTCGACTTCTAAAATCCAGTTTTTGTTTGTACCATAAGTGCGTAAATGTCTCCACTCAAATATACTTTCAGCTAATTTCATAGTATGCCTACAAGGATGTGGATAGTCGTAAAGAGGCGACTCATAAAAGGTAATACCCCGTATTCTTTTATAATGTATCATTAACTTCAAACTTTTGTTGCTCTAATCTATTATCTTTATGGAATTAAGACCAATAAAGTTTTTAAACAATAAAATCTTCTAGAAAGACGGCCCCATAGTAAGAAAAATAAAGGAAATAACGTTTTTTGAGCTTTTCTTTTACGACGACCCTGAACCTCGTAGAGAAACTGAAGCTAGCTGAAAGGCATAGAATTTTCGGAACTTAGCAACCCCACTTTCGAAGTAAGGCTCTTGACATTTATTAAATCGTGTGAATAATATAAAAAACTTTATTTTTCTTTTGGGAATAGTTTTTGAATTGCATTATAAAGCAAATTAAAAAAAAGTTTAATGTATTTCTAACAAGGAAAAAAAAATTTTTAAAAATAAGTACAAAAGAAGTACAAATCTAAGAATAAAGTACATTGTTACATTTTTTTTTATGATTTAAAAAGAAATACAAAGTCTAAAATGAAGTACGAATACTCGCCAAAACAGTAAGTCTGGCAACCCTATATCTGTCTCTCTTTCGCTCTCTCCACATTATGGTCCGGATTTTTTTTTGATTATTGTTACTGGTTTCAATTTAATTTGAATCGCACTCTATGTAAAAAAAAAAAAACTTTAATATATGCAGAAAAATTTTATATACTTTGAAAGGAAGAGAGTTCATACTCGTAGTCTATATTATTTTGAATAAAAAAAAATTACTCATTTGACATCAATAAGTGAAGTGAACTTCAGCATCAAGCAGTCGACTAAGTGCAATATCTACAAAAGTTATTAATAATTCATTCTAAGTCTACTCATCTAATTACCACATTAACGCTAATGAAAACCAAAAACCACAATGTCATATCTATAATTATTACTACACAACGACGAGAGCATATCGAGAATCTGCCACTTCATAATTTACTAAACTATAAAATGAACAACTGCAACCAGTCTGACAATTTTTCATTTACTCTAAACTTGACACTTGCCATCAATGAATTTGCTATTAGTTTAAATTATATGCTTGCACCCAAACAACATAGCTTACACACAAATTACAATCTGCTAGACAATTACGACGCAAGTAGATGGAGCTAGAGCTGATGATGATGATGCATTTGCATCATCACATGCACTTGCATATAAATTGAAATTTGCATGTATGCAAAAAAAAAATGCAGAAAGAAAAAAAAAAAGAAAAAGAAATCAACAATAAAATTTGTGGTCAATTCTAATATATCTTCATTTAAAAGGAGTAAAATATTTCAATTCTTATTAAGAGACAGACGATAATTGAGTGTTGTTGCTTGCGAATTCATTGGAAAATTTACAGCAATTTTTATTATTGCTTGCGCACTGCTGCTGATTGTTTACTTAATTGCAAATAAAGAAAATACTTAAGAGCGTCTTGCGTTTTGCTGGAATTGAAAAATTGTACGCACACCACAAATAAATCGATTAAAGACGCCTACTGATAAGTCAGACTCGCTTACTGTTGTATTTATGGTATGCGTAAAGTATGCGATATTCAATGAAATCAATTTAGTGTAAACTGCTTTTTTAATATGATACGGCGTTCCTTTAATAATAACAACAACAACAAGAAAGAGGGAAGATAAAGAAGAGAGAGTATCTCTGTTGAAGCACGAGATATACACTTAATTGACAATAAACCATATTAGTAACGCATAAATGTTGCTTGCTATACGATTATGTATTGTATGTGTGGGTGGATGGAGTAGAATTGAATTGAAAGTTATGCACACTGATGAATATAACTTCTTAACTTTATAATAAGTATCATAAAAGTTTTTCAAGTATTGTAAATATCTTTTTTGGTTGTGGTGTTGGGGAATAATTGCAAAAAAACAAAACTGAAAAACCATAAATTCGTTTTATTTAAAATATATTAAATTTCATGCTGAAAAACAAATCAAAGTAAGAGAGATTAATTCTGAAGCTCTGAGGTTTAAACACTGCTGACTCTAAGATGGAAACTTTATACACCTACAACATAAAAATCTTTGAGTTTTTGATGGAGATTTCCTGAAACGAAATCTCCAAAATTAGAGCCTTCATCACATCCAATATTTCTATTTATAAGATCCTCAAACCTAAAATCACCATCGATGAAAACTCCAATACAAAAATCTACCGTTTTTTTCTACTATTAAATGCATTGCAAGTTTTTTGTAGAGTTTTGGAGAGTTTGGATTCTGATTTGCAGATTTCAATAACGAATGTATGAAGTTTTGGTTTTGAGATTTATTGATGGATATTAAAGTTAAGAGATTTTAATGATGGATAATTGAGTTTGGAGAATAAATTTTAGATATTTTAATTTGGGGATTTTTTAAAGATGTTTGGACCCATGAAAATTTAGCTTGAAGATTTTTGGGAAGTTTTTGAATTTTAAATTTTCTTTTACTGGGTATAAAAGTTTGAAGACTAAACTAAGATGTTAGATATTTCAATTTGAAGATTTGGAATTTTTTTCTGGTAGAGAATTTGGTACAATGATATATTGATTTGGAAATTTTAACGATTGATAACGATTGACAACAACTTGGGTCAAAGAGAGAAGAATATTTTTTCGATGAATATTAAAGTTTGTAGATTTTTATTTGCAGATTTGTAGAGTTTGATTTGAAAATTTTATTAATGAATAGTAAAGTTTGAAAATTAAATTTTGAGGATTTGGCTAGCAGATTTGGAAATTCTTTGAAAGTTTGCACCAATGAGAATTTGATTTAAACACTTTAAAGATAGATATTAAAGTTTGGATAGTTTGTCTCAGAGATTTTGATGAATATTATAGTTTGGAGATTATGACTTGAAGATTTTGATTTTTATGTTTTAATGATGGATTTCAAATTTTAAATATTTTGATTTGGTGACTATTTTTTTAAGATTTCTGGGACAATGAAAAAGTGATTTGAAGATTTTTGGAAAGTTTTTGATTTTGAGATATCTCAGGATATAAAAGTTTGGAGACTTTAACTTAGATATTTTGATTTGCAGATTTCGAACTGTTTCATAGAGATGTTTTTCCAATAATATAGCGATTTGGAGAATTTATTAAAGTTTGTAGATTTTTATTTGCAGATCTGGAAAGTTTAATTTGAAGATTTTTGCAATGAATATTAAAGTTTGAAACTTAAATTTTGTCAATTTTTGAAGAGTTTGGACCAATGGGATAATTGAGGTTAAAGATTAAATTTTAGATATTTTTGTTCGAGGATTTTTTAAAAAATTCGGACCAATTTTAAGGCCTATGACTTGAAGATTTTGATTTGCATGTTTTAATGCTGGATAGTTGAGTTCTGAGATTAAATTTTAGATATTTTAATTTGTGGATTTTTTTAAGGTTTTCGAAGATTTGGATTTTGAGATTATATCGCTGGGTATAAAAATGTTGGTCCAATGTTTGATATTAACTTAGAATTTTAGGCCAAAGAGTTTTTAATTGGAATATTTTATCGATGGATATTAAAGTTTGTAGATTTCTATTTGCAGATTTGGAGAGTTTGATTTAGAGATTTTATTTATGAACATTAAAGTTTGAAAATTAAATATTGGAGATTTTTTAAGAGTTTGGACTAATGAGATTTCGACTTGGGGTTAAATCACCGATAGATATTAAAGTTAGAAAATAAAATTTTGGAGATTTAGGACCAACACAATGTTAATTTGAAGATTTCATCAACGGATACTGTACGTTTGAAGATTATATCCTGCGAATTTGAAGATTTTTAACCAAAGCGATTTTGATTTGGAGATTTTAATGAAGAATATTGAAGTTGGGAGATTAATTTTTTGAGATTTTGATTTGCAAAATCTTGAAAGTTTGAACCAATACGAATTTGATTTAATAACTCTAACGAAGGATATTAAAGTTTGGATAGTTTGTTTTGGAGATTTGTCGCTAATGAGATTTTGATTTGGAGATTTTGATGAATATTAAAGTTTGGAGATTACGACTTAAAAATTTGCATTTTTTTGCAGACATTTTGGTCCAATCGATAACGATTTAAAGATTTTATCGATTGATTTTAATTTAGAATTTTGGGCCAAAGAGATTTTCATTGGAATATTTTATCGATGGATATTAAAGTTTGTAGATTTCTATTTGCAGATTTGGAGAGTTTGGACCAATGAGTTTTTGGATTTGGACCAAATCATAGATAGGTATTAAAGTTTGAAAATGCAATTTTGGAGAGTTTGGACTAATACAAAATTGATTTGGAGATTTTATCGATGGATACTTTAAGTTTGAAAATGTTGGCTTATAAATTTGAAGATTTTAAATCGAAGGGATTTTAATTTGATGATTTTAATGAAGGATATTGAAGTTTGGAGATTTTTACTTGGAGAATTATAAATTTTTTGCCCTATGAGAATTTGAATTGAAGATTTTAACGATGGATATTCAAGTTTGGTTAGTTCGTCTTGGAAATTTTGAACACATGAGATTTTGATGAATTTTAAAGTTAGGAGATTATGATTAAAAGATTTTGGTTTGCAGATTTTAACGGCGAAGATAAAATTTTAGATATTTTGGTTTGAGGATTTTTTAAAGATTTCGGAGGCTATGATTGAAGATTTTGGTTTGCATATTTCAATTGAGTTTGGAGACAAAATTTTTGGATATTTTCATTAAGAGTGTATTTCTTTTTGAGATTTTTATCAGAGGATTTTAAAGTTTGTATATTTATGTAGGCTTCCAGAAAGTTTTAACTAAAGAGATTTTGATTTATCTGGTAAATTTAGATTTGCAGATTATTTTTTTTTTTTGAGAATTTGGGCCACATAGACTTAAATTTGGGGATTTTATGGATATTTGAGTATGTAGGATTTGACTTTGAGATCTTGTTACTGAGAATTTCGTTACCATTCTATAAATTTCTAATGAATTTCTTCAACAATATTCATTAGACTGCAACATATCTAATATATTATGATTCTCAACAAAAGAAAAAGTTGAAAGACTTAGGTACATAAACCTGACCTATTAAATCGAGGTTTGATAAATGATTTTCGTCATATTGATGCAGAAACACATAAGAAATTTGCTTTGTGTTTCCAAGCTACTGACACTCCTCAGTTATTAATTCCAAAAAAAAAAGAAGACAAACAGACAGAAAAACAACCGGATAAATGAATCTCTAGCTGCGGAAGGTAATATTTCCAATAAAAAACTGTTAACATTTCAAACGTCCGTTTCCGTCAATATATATAAATCCAGATCGCACACATTGCATACATCCTTTTGACACTTTAAATGCGACATTCTCAACCACAATAAAAATCGCATAAAGTCACTTACAAACCGAAAAGAAAGAAAAAAAAAACAAATTTTGGTGTGAATTAAATTTATTTTATGGCTATTTGAATACTTTAGGTACATGTATACCTAAGGAAAGAGTCTGTGTCTGCCGACTGCAGGCGACATTTGACATGCAGCAGCAACAGCAGCAGCAGTAGTAGTAGCTGCTATACGTAGCACTAAACGGCACCCTCATTTGCTTGCAGGCAGCACATACATTTATGTATTAAGAAGTGTTAAATAATAATAATAATAAAAAAAAAACGAAAGAAAGAAAACGAATTTTTATGATTCTGTAGGTATAATTGCCCCCACAAATGATGATGAAATCGAAATGACAGAGTCGACAAATTGAGGGTAAAATTAATGTTCTGTTTGTTTTTGGTTTTGTATTCTTTTTTTTTTTTTTAATTCCTATAAGATTTACGCACATTAAATGATTTTATGCTTATATTACTTTGTTGTTATTATGCTATTATGATTAATTTAATATTTAATTGAAATATTACACATAATCATCATCATAAAGTGTAAACAACACATAAAATATTAATAAAATATCTATAAAAAATATATAATAAAAACATAAATAATGAATGAGGCTTAAATTCATTTGACATATGAGTGTCGTCAAGGAATTTCGATTGAAAGTGCTTGTAGGAAGTAAAAAAAAATGATTGGAGACATTTAAATCATACTTCATAAATTGCTAGTCTCTGATTTAAATTTTAAACATCTAAGTTCTGATCCCAACAATTTCCTCCATATAGTTGAGATAATAGTACTAATCAACCTGCTGCTTCTATTTTTTGAAGCGATTGACTTGGAAAACAGTTTGAGTGGGAATATGATCTAAGGTGGAACACTTTTGGAGTTCGAATACGATTAACATTAAAATCCGTACTAAGTTGGAACACGATTTAAGTTGGAACATGATCTGAGATGGAACACGTTTGGGGTTGGAATACTATCAACATTAAAATCCGTACTAAGTTAGAGCATGGTCTGAGCTGGAACATGGTCTCATTTCAGAAATGACTCAGTTAGAACACGGTCTCAGTTGGAACACGATCTCAATTGGAGCACCATCTGAATTGGAATACGGTTTGAATTGGAATAGAATCTGAATTGAAACACGGTTTCAATTGAAATACAGCCTCAGCTTGAACACCGCCTGATATGGAACACAAGTTGAGTTGAAACACGGATTGGCTTGGAACACGATCCAAGAACGAAAGTGGTCTGAATTGGAATACAATTTGACTTAAATGTGGTGTGCGTTGAAGCAGGGTCTGAGTTGGAACAAGATCTGAGGCAGAACAAGAACTGAGTTAGAACACTCTCTGAATTGAATCACGATCTGAATTAGAGCACGGTCTGGGTTGGAATACAGTTTGAGATGAAACACGATCTTGATAGAATACAGTTTTAGCTGGAACACTGTCACATTTGAGAAGGGTTTGAGATGGAACTCAGTTTGAGGCCGAACATTGCTTAAGATGAAGCACAATCTAAGTTGAAACGCGGTCTGAGTTCGAACAGGGCCTAAGTTGAAACACCATTTGAGATGAAACACTATAATAGTTCGAACAGAGACTCATTTGGAACACGGTCTGACTTGGAACACGAACTAAGTAGGAACATGTTTTGAATGGGAACACGATTCGAATTGGACTACGTTCTGAATTTGAACACGGTTTCAGTTGAAATACCTTGAACACCGCCTGATATGGAACACAAGCTGAGCTGAAACACGGATTGGCTTGGAACACGATTCAAGAAGGAAAATGGTCTGAATTGGAATACAATTTGACTTGAAACGTGGTGTGCGTTGGAGCAGGGTCTGAGTTGGAACAAGATCTGAGGTAGAACAATAACTGAGTTAGAACACTCTCTGAATTGAAACACGATCTGAACTAGAGCACGGTCTGGGTTGGAATACAGTTTGAGTTGAAATGGATCGAACTCAGTCTGAGGTCGAACATAGTTTAAGTTGGAACACTATCTAAGTTGAAACGCGGCCTGAGTTCGAGCACGGCCTGAGTTGAAACACCATTTGAGATGAAACACGATTACAACACGATTGGAGTTGGTACGCAGTCTGCGTTGATGCATGGACTGAGTTGGAATACGTCTGAGTTGGAACAAGGTCTAAGGTAGAATAAGATTTGAGTTGGAACACGGTCTCAGTTAAAACACGTTCTGAGTTAGAATACGGTCTGATTTGGAATACTGACTGAATTGAAATACGATTTGAGATGGAACATGATCCGGGTTAGAGTACAGTTTGAGTTGAAACACGTTCTGAGATCTGAGATGGAACAAGGTCTAATGTGGAATAAGATCTAAGTTGAACAAGAACATAGTCTTAGTTGGAACACGCTGTGAGTTAAAATATGGTCTGAGTTCGAAGACTGTCTGAACTGAAACACGATCTGAGTTAGATCATGGCCAGGGTTGGAATACAATTTGAGTTGAAACACGATCTGAGATGGATCACGATCTGTGATAGAATACGGTTTCAGCTGGAACTCGGTCACATTTTAATAGGGTTTAAGATGGAACTCAGTGTGAGGTCGAACATAATTTAAGATGAAACACAATCTTAATTTAAACGCGATCTGAGTTTGAACACGGCCTGAGTTGGAACATGATGTGAAATGAAATACGGTCACAGTTTGAACAGAGATTAATTTTTAACACAGTCTGACTTGAAACACAAACTAAGTAGAAAAATAGTCTGAATTGGAACATGATTTGAGTTTGTCAACGAGGTCTGCGTTGGAACAGGTCTGCGTTGGAACAGGTCTGAGTTGGAACAAGGTTTACGTTAGAACAAGATCTGAGTTGGAACACTACCTCACTTCAAACACGCTCTGAATTAGAATATGATCTGAGTTGGAACACAGTCTGAATTAAAGTACGATCTGAGCTAGAACACGGTCCGGATTGGACAGTTTGAAACACGATCTGAGAGCAGAGATGGCATAAGGTCTAAGGTGGAAGAAGCTCTAAATTGAACAAGAACACAGTCTAAGTTGAAACACGCTCTGAACTAAAATACGGTCTGAGTTGGAAGACTGTGTGAATTGAAACATGATCTAAGTTGGATCACGGCAAGAGTTGGAATACAATTTGAGTTGAAACACGATTTGAGATGCATAACGATATGTAATAGAATACGGTTTCAGCTAGAGCACTGCCACATTTGAGCACGGTTTGAGTTCAAATATAGTTTTAGTTGAAACACGATTTAAGTTGAAACGCGGCTTGAGTTGAAACACAATCTGTGGTGAAGTACGGTTGAAGTTGGAACAGAGATTCGTTTGGAACACGCTGAGTCTGAGTTGGAACACAGTCTGCAATGGAACACGGTCCGTCAATCATTTATATGAAAATTCCATGTCCTAATAAACCATATATATTCAAAATTTACTCTCTTCCTCCAACTAATTACCAATCACAGAGAATCTCCGCTTAACTTTACAATTAATCGCAAAGGTGCAGATAAAAATAACAATGCGACAATAGATTTTAAATTCATACATTTTCCGGCACTTCACTATTGTGTGATATTAATTAAAATTGTAATTAAAAATAAAATCAACTGGAAGCACATATTTGAAATTGTTACTTTCGCAAAAGCAAGCCGGTGAAACTGACTCAACTCGAACTAGAATTCCAATAAATATTTACTACCTACAATTTTCCAATCATTTTTTTTTTTCAATGATCTCTCAAACGCCTATTAAAGGCACAACAACGACAAAGAAGCTGATTGCCTATTTATTCCTGTTTGCCAACTTAAAAATACCAGCATATATGTACATACCATATATCGATTGCTAGCAGGCCTAGCTGGCTGACTGTTATACACTCACGGGTAAGAGTCTCCATGAGCATTAAAGCATGATCCACTAACAGACACAGCTAAAAATACATACATATTTATGAATACAACAATTTCATTGAATAAATGTTTATTCATAAATCTCTATGTATAGCCATTTACTTTACTGTCTGTTAATATTAACTTGGCTAACAAATATACACATACACACACTCACACATAGAGAGATGCAGGGACAGAACGACAATCACCTGTCCTCAGGGTGGCCGAGTTTACACATACACGCTTATAACTAAATATATAGATAACTACACTCATCGTCTACATTAAAGTGAAAATCATCAACAGCTTTAGCAAAAAGAAGAAGCAACTACTATATGAACAGGAAAAATGTTGCTCATCGTTGGAACAGCAACAGCAGCAATGACAGCAACATTCTTTGTGTTGTTAACTTTGTTGTTGCTGCTGTAGGGCAGTTTTTCTTTATGGTTTAAGTTTTTTATGGAATTTCATAAGATTTTTTTTTTTCCAAAATCTGAACATGCACGATGGAAGAGTGAAAAGTTTATACTTCGTGAACTTGAGGATTTTGTTTAGTGGTTGCATGCAGCTTGTTTGATATTCGCTGGTAGCTTCGTTTACTTATTTAACTTCTTAAATAGTTGCGTGTGTGCAACATTTATAGACAATGTTGCAGCAGTTTCTGGAATGTTTAACAAATATGCGTTACTTAAGTTCCTTCCTTCCTTCCTTTTTGTGTGCTCTTCAATTTATTTTTTGACACTTTTGCTGCAATTTTAACTCACTTCTACTTTGTTAATTAGTAAAGTACACTTGATGAACATACGAGTTTATATATTCAAGAAAAAAAAACCATCACATAAATCTTTTTTAATAATAACTTGAAAAATTCAATAAAAAGAATTTTTCCTTTCCTTTTTCATTATTATTTTTTGTTTGTTTTCTTGTTCCTCGCTATTCTCTTCAATTGAATCAAGCACACAACCAAATGATTTTAATCTTTATCTTTCCACTTGTGTTTGAGTTGTTCCTCATTTGGCTCCACATTGCCCACCACTTCTGTGTTGTTTGTTGTTGTTGTTGAACACTCGAGTCATTAGCATTTGCACACTCAATTAATACTGAGCACACTCAGGTTTGTTAGATGCGCGCAAAAACGAAAGGCAGAAGAATTTAATCAAAAATAAAAAGAATGACTAAATGCCTACGTATGTGGACAGATTGATGGTCAAACGGAAAGACAGACCAACTATGGTAGGCTCTACATATTTACACAAACACGTTATACTTGTTTTTGTTAAATAGATGCTAGAAATATGCCCTAATTTTATACTGGGTAGGCTTGAAATTTTTGCTTTTTAAAACCCTACTAGGTAGTGATTTTTTACATTTCACATGGTAACCTATTCTATAAAAATTTGACTATGAGAGTAACTTGCATTTCAACGATTCTCTTTCTCACAAGCATGGATTGGATTGGCCACTCAGACTTAGAGGAATAAAGTAGAGAACCAAACAGATGGCAGCTCTCTTTTGAGGCTATTATTTTAACCCAGTGGACCAAGCAGCGATTGTTGCCTGAATTTTTGCCTAAACAATCGCAAGCGAGCTCAGAAACGAGCATTTTGCGGTCAAAAATACAAGCGTATGAACATCCGCTCAATGTTCGCAAGTATGCTCGCAAAAGATAATTTCGCGAGCATAACTATGGCAAATAAAAAATAATAGGCAAGAGAGACGGTTTCTTGCGGACACGACACAACAACACCAAACGAGCGTCGCAAGATCATTCGCTTTATATTCGTAAACGTGCTCGCAAACGATAAATTTGGAAGATTGAATATGACAATGAAGAATTAATAAGAAAAGGAGACAACAAACGGTTCGTAAAAAGGTTCGCAAAAAGACTCGCTAATGATATCTTTTGCGAGTGTCGTAAGCAAAACTTTTGCTGCCACAAACTGAGCGACATATGATTCATTTTCGTACAGTTTTCGGATCCGGTCGCGATAGTTTCGTCAAACTCTCGTAAACGATATCGATTACGAAGATTTTGTCCACTGGATAATGCAGCGACATTGTCGCTTTTTTATATTAAGTTTTCGCATTTCTCAAATTGCACCGTTCTCTCTTTTCTGTGCGGCACAGTTTTGGCATGAGTTTGCCATATTCAAATTTTTATATAGATCGCTGAAGATGAAATTACAATTTTCGATGATGGTCAGATTTAAAAGAAAAGCAGTCGCTGTATTGTATCGTATTAGGGCACACTTTCTTTGGAGGAGAGAAGACAAAAAAAAGTGGGACACTTGGTCGGTGAAATCGCTTTTAATGAGTTTACAAAACACACGAAGATTTCTTCCTCCGTTTGCCCAGTGTACAATGAACAAACACAAGCTGATCCAAAAAAATGAAAAAGTGACACCGTGATTAACCCTTTGACGCCCGAATTATAATGGGGCTTTAGAGAAACCTTTTGTTTGTGAAATTATGCCTACTTAAGTCTTTCACAATCATTATACCAAATTTCTTGCTTCTACATTGATTTGTTTGTCCACTGGATAACTCCTTTTTTCCAATTTTTTTTTTCATATTCTCTTATCTTTTATAAACATATCTGATAAAAAAATTTCCGGTTAGTAATAATTTAATGCATTATGTTTCAAAAAGTAGTTCAAAAGTCTTTATACTGGACTTCAAAGACAAAACATTAAAAAAAAAGTTACTTAAGCAAGAAATTTCAAATATTCGGCAATTAGCAAACGTGAAGAATACCTAACAGAACCGAATACAAATAGCGTTAATAGTAATATCTGTTAAACATTTTATTTATGCCACATAAAAGTGAATGTTGCATATATGCAACTTTGGTTATGAAAGAGTTAAATGTCTACTCATTTATATGAGGTGATACCTTCAGGTTCTAAAATGGTCTTAAAGGCACCAAATTTTTAACCATAAATAACGTGTTTTCAAAATTGTTTTGCCAAATATTTTTTTTTAATTCTACCGCTCTGTTGTTGCTCCTTACATATACAAAAATAATGCAAAAAGAATTTTTGAAATCGGTTCCACAGGAGGCGTAAATCAAGGTGTGCCACTATGGGTCTCAAATTTAATTACTGTTGCAAAAGTTGGCTCACTTTATTATTCTTCCATGAAATTCTATTTCATTTATTTTTCGAGATAATCTAAGATTTCGAAGCTTGTAATTATAGTTATGGAAATATTTTATTTAAGAAACTTCTTAATTTTTTCACCCACTTTCATTTATCCACTTCATTCACATGTCAGTCTGTCTTTCGTCCATACAGTTATCTACACATTGTACACATATATTCCCAGCATAAAAGTAAGTTAAAGTATTCATTCAGAAGTAGTGAATAAGAATTAGCGATACATTGATGAAAGCGACAATTGATGAAGTATTTAATGACTCGATACCGATAAACAACAGTCGATTGCAGCATCGGTCAATGGTTGTTTGATTTGGACCAAAACTGGAGGATTACAGACAAGGAAGGTTCAAACAACAACTGATTACCGATATCGATTCAGTACCTCAATAACGAATTCAGTTCAATCTTAGTCTAACGCTGGTTCAATAATGGCATTAGTACCTGAGACGTTTTTAAAATAGCCAATAGCCAATATACATATCACCTTGATCAAAAAGTTCCCGGAATTTATTCAGAAAATTAAAAATACAAGTTTATTCATCTAAATCGTTATTGTCCCCGTCAAAGCAATCCCCATCGTCTGCAACACACTTATGCCAGCGCTTGATGCAATCCTCGAAATATTTTTCATATTCGGTTTTCGGTATGTCCATCAGTGCTTCCTGCGATTTTTCCATTACTTCTTCTCGGCTGCTGAAACGCGTTCCCCGTAATGGTTTTTTAACTCGATTGAACAGAAAGGAGTCACAGGGAGCCAAATCAGATGAATTCGGTGGCTGTTGGATGGTATTTGTTGCATTTTTTGTCAAAAAATTACGAATAATGAAGGCACTGTGCGACGGTGCGTTATCATGGTGCAAAATCCACGAGTTTTCTGTCCACAATTCTGGTCTCTTTCGGCGAATTGCTTCACGCAAACGTCTCATAACGCTCAAATAATACTCTGCGTTTACTGTCTGGCCTTCTGGTAAAAACTCAAGATGCACTACACCGTTGTAATCCATAAAATCTGTGAGCATTGCCTTCTTTTTTGACTGAAAACGACGTGGTTTTTTTGGTCTCGGCTCATTTGGTGAACGCCATTCACTTGCCTGATATCTGGATCCAATAATGATATTTTTGATGAACGTAGGATCGCATGTCTTTTGCGTCGTAAACACGGTCTCTTTTTTGCATGAAATTGAGGTCTTTTGGCACCAACTTTGCTGCTACACGACGGAAATTAAAATCATTAACCAAAATGTCTTGTTTTAATGGAGCTGTCTCTCTGATGGTTAATTTGCAGTTATTGACCAAAATTTCTTTTACTTTATCAATGTTTTCGTCGGTTTTCGATGTCGATGCTCTGCCACTGCGTTCATCATCTTCGATTGACTCACGACCACTTTTGAACCGCTCGTCCCACTGGTAAACCACCGTTTTCTTTAGAGAATCGTTGACGAAACTCTTTTCCAATATTTACAACGTTCACGCACCATTAAATTCGTTTTTTACGCAAAATTTTATACGAGTATTAAATTTAAGAGTTTACTAGGCCATGAGCTGTATGTCGACATTGATATAGTCAAGTGTAAAAAAAATCTAGCGGCATCGCTGGATAGACCATGCTGAGCGAATGGAAGAAACCGTTCGGCTAGGACGGTGTTCTATTTGAGTCACGGTGGCCGAATCTCCTTTGGAATGACCAGGTACAGGGGGACCTGACTTACAAACTTGAGAAAGCGCGCGTATAGCAGAGGTGACTGGCGAAACTTTATTGAGGCGGCCACGACCGATTATCGCTTGTAGTGCCAACCAAGTAAAGTAAGTACGTACGTGTTCAAATCAATTTTAGGCCACTGCTGGGCTAAAAATCACACGAAAAGTTCAAGGAACCGCTGGTTATCGATATCGATTCCATAATAATTTGAGTATAAAGATCGATTAATACTGATACAGAACGTTCAAGTGATGCTGGTGCCTATTCAGTACTTGAGCACCGGGTTCAGATCAATCCAATGCTGGGCCAATACGGACAAGGAACCGTTGATGTTACTAATATCAATTTAATACTTAAATAAATACGCGTAGATAAATCTTAGATCAATGTTGGCACCAAAAGTTTAAGCAACAGATGGTTCCCGATAAGGATCTAATAACTGATCAACATTTTTTAGTATTATCCTGCATTTTGAGTTAATTGTTAAATAACGAACACCTGTTAATGTTGGATTTATATCAATAAAGCTGGCGCAATTTTGTCTCAAATATTTCGACTTCGCTATTTGAATTTAATTTTAGATATCGATTCAGTGGTACCAGAGCTAGGTACGCAGGTCTATTTTAGTCCAATGTCAGGCCAATAGAAGGCTCAGGCAGATTATGATGAAGTACCAAAATCAAGTTTTATAATAATCTGTCCAATATTGAGACGATTGTAAAGCAGCGCAGCGCTATCAATGTGAGCTGTCTTTGGCCCTAATTTCAAAATTTCCTATTGAAGAGGTTACTGGATTTGGGAATGGTTTAATGAATGATGCATAATTTAGACTAATATATTTTGACATCGTTCATTGAATTGGGTTTTTGAATTTAAATTAGCTATACCAATACCGTTCCATTTAGGACTTGTTCTAAAAACCTAGAATAGCTTCTAAGATTAGTTTTGGAATCAATCACAAGAAAATAAACACTTTAGTTGTAGATAGATACATAAATACACACTTTCTGTCTGGGTTGATTCGATGATTCCATTGCGTGTGTGGTGAGCGCGTGTTTTATTTATTTAAAATGTAAGCACGCAGCCGGAGCAATCTGCAATCTCTGGTGGCTGCTGACTTCGCCTGTTTTAGAATCTGTGGCTGTGTCTATGGCATTTCTCATGAATGATCATGCTATTCATCAATTTGAAAGTGTATTTGAGTTTATACGAGAGAATTGATATATTAAAATATAGATAGAAATCAAAATTGTGTATTCTTGTTTTTTTTTTAATCTTAAACACTTTTCATTCAAATATTTTTTCCATTAATTTTATGTGTTTCTTTTTTTTTTTCTTTAAAATTATAGGTCAAATATATGTCTGTGGATGTGTGCAAAAATTTTAAATAAAATTGTGTTCATACTTATTAGTTTTTGATGGGAATGTGCTTTGGATTTTCAATTGAAGTGCGTCAAATGTGACGCAATTTCAATCTTATGTGCTTAAGTATTTTTCTCATTTAATTTTATGTCTGATATTTTTTTTGGTTGTAAAAATATTGAAATAATAAATTTTTTCACTTTTTTAATTAAATTGAACTGGATTTGTTAAATTGAAAATTCGATGAAAATTCCGATATATAAAAGTTTTAATGGAGCTGCATTTATAATTTTTTGAGTGAGAAATTATTATGAAATCGTCTAAATTGAAATTAGAAGTGAAATCAAATCAAAATCAATGATAAATTCATTTTAATTGGATTTGTTTGCGTAATACGCACTTTTTTTTTTTTTGGAACTCTTTATGGATTCAATTACTTCAAGCTTCGTTTTAAATTCCAAAAATTAAGCGTTTGGAAATCTGACGATTTTATATTATTTTATGTATGTAAAATATGTTATTGCACAAAATAAATAGCTCACAAATTGGGCAATTGATCTCAATTGCTCAATTTAAATGCTTATATACAAATTGCAATCTTTTATTTCAATAACAATAGTGAACAATTTGAAATTCCGACTGAATCAGTCTAAAATTCAGAACAATGTCAAATCATTATTTACAAAAAACAGACCAAAATCGAATTAAAACTTAGCAGTCAAAAATCAGAAAAAAATAGACAATAGGTTCAAATCATACCTGGACTAAGTCCAAATCTCAGACTAAAGCTGACAAAATTGGACCAAAGCTTAGTACAAAATTCAGACCAATATTCAGAACAAACACAGATAAAAAATCAGATAAAGAAACCATAGCGACCATTTAGACCAAAACTCAGACTAAAGCAGGTCAAATATCAGAACAACATTTGAATAAAAAAATAAAAATCAAAAGCAGATAAAATTTTTAACCAAAAATCTAGACTTAAAATCAGACCAACTTAAATCAGTTTAAAGCAGACCGAAAATCAAGAACAAAATTTAAACCGAAGTTCGGAAAAAAGTTCAGACTAAAAGTGGACTGTAAATCAAAGCAAAACTCAGACTAAAGCTAACCAAAAATCAGATTAAAAATGGGGCTAAAATCATACCAAAGATAGATCAAAATTTAGATAAAATATCAGACAAAAGTATCAGATTAGACCAAAAGTGGATAAAAACTCAGAACTAAAATTTGAGCACAAATCAGATTAAAACCCAGACCAAAAACACTGTTCAACAGCCAAAAATGAGCAGAGATGGGACAAGTGTACTTAGGGTAATGGGTGGTCGCTGAGTCTGAATCCGTGATCCGTTTTGCTCTGCTACGCCACAATTTTTTTTTTATTGACATCAAAATTTTTAAAATTGAAAAAAAAAATTAAAAATGCAGTTTCATCAAAACATCCATTTTTACAAAAATTTGAAAAATTGAAAATTTTTTTTTTTTTATTAATTTTTTTTTTCGTAATTTTTAACCCAGTAATGCCTAGCGGTGCCATATAGCATCTTGTCGCTGAGCCATTCCTGAGCCAGGTTCAAAAAAAAAATTTTCATTTTCTTTTTTTTATTTTTAAAAATGTTGATGTCAATAAATTGTGACGTAGCAGAGCAAAACGGACCACGGATTCGGATTCAGCGACCCCCCATTACCCTTAGTGTATTTGTCCCGTCTCTTCTCGTTTTCAAAAGTTTCCATTTGTAGAACAGTGAAATTAGATCGCAATTCAGATCTGAAACTAAACCAGAAATCGTAAAGAAACCAGAGAAAATAGCACAAAACTGAAGCTAGAGATATATTTTGTGATCTCCATTTTTTCTTTTTACCATTTTTCATCAACACAAAAGTTTTGCGTCCCTGAAGGCATGAATTTTCATGTGTCACCGGTGACCTTGTGGCCCTCAATTGGAACTTTTTAGGTAGTTTTTCAGTACATTTTTATTATATATTTCATTAAATATAAACAAAGTATTTTACTAATAATTCTTCTCTTAACCCTTTCTTGACCGTAAGGAAATTAGAAGTGATAGAGCAATACTGAATCTGGATTCGCATTCGCTGACCCTCATTTTACTGTAAAAATTTTCCATCGACGATTTTGACCCGGTGATCCATGGCAAAACTTTAGTTCCAAAGAAAGTGAATAAAAATTTAGGGAAATGATGTTTGAGAAAATAGTTTTTCCCAGCACTAACTAACAGAGCCTTCAAAGACTGCAATCAATTGCGATTTTAAATCACTGAAGTCACATTCAATGAATAGCATTTTCCGATTGCATTCATTGAATAGAATATTAGACTAAAGATTGTAAAATTGAAATCATTAATCATTTCGTTGTCATTGACTAATTAATAATTTAGTAAAATCATATGTGAATACGCTTTAAATGAGAAAATCATCTTGTTCACTTGTACAATCATTTGGTATAGAGACAAGACTTATAATAATAATAAGCAAAGCAATTTAACAGTTTTCCCTTGTTTACTATGGTCATCCGCCTAAAGAAAAAATTTAGGGTCTTATTGCATTTAATGACAGGAAAAGAAACAACAACTGGTAACATCATGCTATGTACTTCTCGGCATATATAAAAATTAATATGTATGCCCAAGTTTACCGGGAAGAAACTAACAGTGGGCAAAGCCTCAAAGTAACAGACGTACTACGAAAGTAATTGTTTTGAGTGACTCCTGTAATACTGAAACTCGCTCGATAATATAACGAATTAGTGTTTTAATTGATTTTGGTTGTTGTTGGCATTTTTGCTTCTGATTTTTTTCTGATAGTACAGAGTTGACCATATTAGGTGGACTTATCAGACAACATTATAACTAGGACAAGAACGGCAACACATTTTTGAATCCTCAGTCTTAGGAGATTTTTTCTATAGACTAGTACACACCAAGCAAACGCGCTGAACTGTTCACTTTTATATTAAGAAGTTATTTTGATGTTTTGAAGCCGATTGCTCATAAAAATGATATGGAACACTTCTGGTTTCAAAAAGACGGCACCATCCTCCACGTTCGCCAGATTTGAGACAGCTGGACTTTTTCTGGGGCTACTTGAAGTCAAAGGTTTGTATCAACAAGCCAAGGATTTAAATGAATGGGTCTACCTAATATGGCTAACCCTGTACATGTTACACTTTATTATTCACTCCGAGTTCTTGTAGAAATGATTTCGAGTGACTTCAAATTATTTCGAATGAATTCGACTTAATTTAGTTAAGGACTGCAATTAAAAGATTGCATTCAAATGATTTCAAAAATATGATTTAAAATATTAATAATTATTCGCTGATGGCAATATGATTAAGAATAATTTTTTTACATTCTTAATCAAAGAATACAAAAAATGAATACAATAATTTTGGTAAAAATATCAAATGATTTTTAGTCGCAAATGATTTCATTCTTTTACAGCTCTGCTAACTAACGAGATCACTCAATTTACACGTATTAAATATATGTGGGGGCTTACGATCAGCATTTGCCCGCGGGCAGTGATTTGGAAATAACTGATTTACACACACCACTCAATATATGTACGCAAAATGAGCAAACTATTATATCTTTTTTATGCTCCTCATCAATGTACTTCAGCACTAATTCTCCAGTTTATGACTTCATCAAAAATACTTCCAGTCTAATTGCCTACCGATTTCTTGCAATATTTTATTTATCTACCTCATTATCTCCTTTGACAAATTTTTAGAATAAAAAGCAAAATTTATACCGAAAAAGAAATTAAAATTAAAAATATGAGATCATTCTTTTAATTATGACATTACACCAACAGCAGGATTCCAGATAACTTACAAACCAAAGTATGTGCTTAAACTGAGCAATAATGTTGCTGCTGCTGGTGCTGCTGATGCTATTATATTTACGGGTGTTTATGATTCATAAATATCTACAGTAAACATCTAAAAAAATTCTTAATAAACATGTCAACTTTATTTCTTACAAAAAAAAAAAAAAAAAAATGAAGAAAATAGTAAAACATGACAATTGAAATCTCATTAAATTATAATTTGCCATTAGAAGAATGTGGTATGATGGTGGCAGGGAATGAAGGCATGAATGTGTTGTGTAAATGTAGCAACAAATACCGGACGTGATATGAACGTTTGCTTGAATTGACTTGCAGCAAGAAAGATAATCAACAAACAGACAGTCAAGTCAGTCAGTCAGTTCAATCAGTATGCTATTCATAAAATCAACACAACAAAACACAAAAAAAAAAAAACATAACTGAAACTGAACTGAAAATGTCTAGAGGAGAAAATTAAGATGTTGCCGCCTCTCTATTGCCGCCGTTGACACCACTACCACCATCAACGAAAGCAGCAAGTTTCTTCCCATACATTCGGTCCAGCTATCCAGCAGCCAATCTCAGTCTTAAGCCAATTGCCAGCAACGTCTCTCAATCTCTTCATCAGTGTTCAGTGTTTGTGTATATGTGTGTTTAAACAACCAAAGCATGATAAGCTTTAATAAGGCCAATATTGCTTTAGGATATGACTTGGCAAATTTGTGCATTATTATTAAGAATTATTATTATTATTATTAAGATGAAGAAAAGAAGAAGAAATAATATTTTTTAATGGTAGATTTAAAATCCGATTAAAACCATTAACACATTTTTTTTTTTTGTTTTTTTTTTTTTTTTAAGAAAAGTCATGATTTGACTTTAGATTTCTTTTAAAATCTTTTTTATACTATAAAGCCAATTTATGTTATGTATAAATAAATAATATAGCACCATGCTGGAGTATAATAAAGAAGATGAGCATCTCTGATGATGATGATGATGAGCGAAAATGTAAACAATAACGCTCAATAATGTAAACATTACTTTACAGAAAACTTATTTACAAATGGATTTTTTTGTTTTTTTGTTCTTAATTTTTGATTTTTTGTATACACTTTAATCCAGAATGTTTGACTTTGCTTTATTGGTAATTAATTCATTATCACTTTCATAAAAAAAGAAAAAAACAAAAACAAAGATAAAGATAAAGTACAAAATTCAAAAGATTCTTTTCTTTTCAGCTCAAAATTTATAGCATTTTTAAAGCAAAAACAAAGATAAAGATAAAGTACAAAATTCAAAAGATTCTTTTCTTTTCAGCTCAAAATTTATAGCATTTTTAAAGCACAAAAATTTTTTTTTTCTTTTATTTTAAGTTTTATGCTTTTGTTATTTCAGGCAACATATCGACATAAAAAAAAGAAACATATATGAATTTAGTTAATATAAACTTGTTACATAGTGTTTCTTGGCTTCCTTCCTTTTCTTTACCTTTGGGTTTTCTTGCTCTCTTGCGCTTTGCAATTAAATAATTTTTTATTTTTCTTTTTCAAGTTTGGCTGTCTGGTGGTAGGAAGCCTTTATACTTTTTTAACTACTCGTGCATAGTTTGAATTTGAAATATTTATTTCATCAAGTGTTTTTAAATAATTTTCCCTTTTTTCATTCTTTTTTTTCTTTTATTGCATTTTTATGAGTTGAGTTTCGATTGTAGGTATGTTTGTAATTATTTGAAAGGGGGGAAAAAAGTAGTAATTGCATCTAATTATGTTCACAACTGATTTATATTTCCTATCACCTTTTTTTTTTACTGAATACACCTCACGTCTATACAGTAAGGAGAGTTTATTTTCATTGCTCTGCGATATGTTTACTATAAATGTTATGTGAAATTTGGAAATAGTTTGAAAGGGTTACAATCACACTTTATTTTATTTAATCCCATAAAAAGGTGTTAAATCTTTACAGACATTTGCTCGTTTTGAAAGAATTGATGTGATGAATCATTCTCAGAGAAAAAATATCTCTCGCCCATCTTTCAATCATCGCTCAATCATAGTTATTGGTTTCTATTGAGTGAGAGTAAAACTCTCTCAAAATTCACAATGATAAGCTCAACTCTTTTTTTGTACAGAAAATCGTTTTTGAAGAAAAGTTGGTAGAAAATTAAAACTCAACAGTATTGAATAGAAACATATTTTAAATCTAATTTTTAATAGAATTTTTTCGAAGTAGATCCATCTTTGTGAGAAAGTTTTTTATCCGCTTCGCGTGATGTAATTAATACTGTCGGCCGATAATTTATTGGCCTATTTCAACATAATTCCATAACGTGGGAATGCAAGCATCTGCCAAAAATTAAATTCAAAATCTTAGCACCACCAATGAATTTACGCCTAATGCTGGACAATGAATGACACACCTAGTTCTCAGCCTCCTTCAAACATAGTCAGCAATCACATAGCTCTCCCTTTTCTTCTCCACGATCTGTTACTAAAGTATGGTCACGAAATAATTTTTACAAAGTCAACGCTACATTATTTCTATATTTCTAAAAATGAAAAAAAAAAAACCAACTTTAAAGATTTTTCTTAATTTTATTTATTTTCAGATAGCGTAAAAGATTTTATTCAACCATTGGTGTTTTAGCGAATTCACGCACTTTTTTTTTAAGATCTGCCATTAGGTTTTTGACACAGTTTTTTCCAAAATTATTTGTAGCTTTCTGCCACTTTTTTGAAAAGTCTGATATATTTTTTGAAGGTTTGTAATATTTTCGCAATTTTTGTTTTATTATTTAATCGGTCGCAGTTCGGGGCAGTTGGGCGGATTGAACTGCTTTGGTACGAAGTTGATGTTGTTGTTTTTATACCATGCCAACGTTTCTTTAGAATAATGGCAAGTCGCCAAATCAGGCCAAAATATAGCTGGAACTGTATGCTTTTTATAAAAAAAGCAGCAAGACCCGATTGAGGCACATATCAATATAAATTCTGGAATTTATGGTACCAGATGTTATAAACGATTTTGTCTTAAGGCCACAGGAACATATAGCTTGCCACACCATAAATTTTTTGGGTGTATGCATAACGCTCGTATCTATACAGTTTTTCGCGGTAGTATACCGCTTTTTCAACTCCAAAACCGCATACCGCCTTTTTTACAAAAATACCGCGTTTATACTAAGAAAAAATCACAATGCAAAACGTGTCAGAGAACAAGGGCAACTCGTTGCAAGTATACCTTTGAAAGAAGTAAAAACATTGAAGGCGATTCTTATCGTCAAATGTAACTTGAAATATCCATGCGTTGATTTCTATAAATACCTCATGGCAAAGCCGGAATCGCTTCGTCAAATTTCTTCAGAGCACAAATTCAATACAACTACATAAGGAGATATGGAAATGGAGAACGAAGACGATTTAGATGATGGATAAATTGCTTTCCTGGTTAATTTTCATTGGAAAAAGTTGATACCGCGAAATATACAGTTTTTTTCAAACCGATTTACAGTTTTTTAAAAATTTTTGGTAGAAATATACAGTTTTTGGTCGGAAAAAAGATACGAGCGTTATGTATGCAACATAATATTTTTTCCGGGTAATTGTGAAAAATCTGCTTCTACATAAGTTTCGTTATCAATAATGACGCAACCTCTATAGCCGCTTAAGAGTTTGTCATGCAATTTACGTGCTCTTGATTTTGCTTTTTCTTTTCTTAAATCATTGCGATTCGGCACTTTTTGTACTTTATACGAATAAAGATTTTGTCGGACTTTAATTTTATGTGCGAAAGAATTCGATATGTTAAATTTTTTTGCAATATCCCGTTCGCTGTTTCCACCACTTCACTACTTTCTTCACTAAATTTGGATCTTAAAATCGAGTTTCTTTTATTTGATAGTCTTTGTAAAAATTATTTCGTGACCATGCTTTATCAGTTTGTATGAGCTTTTTTTCTGATTTTTAGTCCGAATTTTTATCTAATTTTAAGTCAGAATTTTGATCTAAATTTTAGTCTGAGTTCTGGTCTGACTTTTGTTCCGGGTTTTGTGCTGAATTTTTATTTTAACCCTTTCGGAATTGGTCACCGGTGACCCAAAATTCTTTTTTTCAGTTTTCGTTTGTGCCGATTGTAATAAATTTAAAAACATAAAAAAAAACATTGTGTGATCTCACTCATATGGCGTCGGCTGATTAAAGTCAAGATCCCACGATTGCTGCAATTTCTAAAAAACGTGAAGCCAATCGAATGAATGTGTTATTTCTTTAAGCGTAAATCACAACAATTTCCGATTTACCCAAGCAATTTTAAAAAGAGCACAATTTATTCGGCCACTTGAGCAATAACTACAGTCGGCAAATCTGTTTTCTCTATGCTCTCTTTCATATCTTCTTGTGGTCTTCTTCTTCACTTTTATAATTAATTTATTTATTTATTTGTTTTTGTCAACCACAAAGGCGATCGTGTGACTTAGTTACAATAAGTTTAGCTCTTTCGCAATGGAAGCAAACGTTTGATTTAGTTAAAAATTGGATTGTTCTACACCAGTGTGGAGCAATTTCGATTTGCCTATTCACATGTGAATAAGCAGGCTAGGGTAGCCAGATTTTCGAACCGCGATTCAATACAAATCAGTAATTTCAATGTAATATGAGTGTGATATAAACGTCCTGAAATTTTTTCAAAGATTTTGGTGTGTTCATTTTACATTTATTTCCTTCAAAAGTAGACAATGTTGATTACGTATCAGTCTCCATATTTAGAGGATTGTGAGAGCTGAGGGCAATAATCAAATACAATTAATAACAAATTCCTTTCACTCATTCCAAAAATTAAGTTAACCGACTTTTTTTCAAGCAAATATTGCTTTTCTCCCCTCGATAGCAGCAACGTTTATGTATTTAATTTTGTAAGCAATCAGAAAAAGAAACAAACAGGGTGAGACTGCCTGCAAAAACGATTTTAAGACAATTAAGGTTAAGCACAAAAATTCTTAAGATTTTAATTTGAAAAAATCAGTACAAAATACAAAAATCAGTACATTTTCGTAGTGATTTCGGGATTTCAAAAAATCAGTATTTAGAAAAAAATTCAGGACGTGATCAAATCAGTACGTCTGGCTACCCTAAAGTAGTGTCACATTCGCTGCAGAAGCAATGCTGTCACACGTACACTATAAGCTACTTCGTGCAGCGTGCGAACTATTGACGAACAATGGCATTCGGACGAAATGTGAGAACAATTTCGTCAATGTAAATTATGTCAGTTTTTACACAATATTCCCATATTTTTAAATTTTTGTTACCGATGATACTAAGATCTTCAATGGAAACTTTTCAAAAACTTTTTACTATGAAATGGTGGTCAGAGAATACGAATATGAACTCGATTTGGGTCCATGGTTTTTGGTTTCTTTATGGTCGACAAAGGGTTAAGTGAGAAATTAATAGTAAAAGACTGTGTGTATCTTTAAAAAAGAATATCTAATAAAAATGTACTGAAAAACTTCACGAAAATTCCCATTGAAGGCCACAGGGTCATCGGAGACCTATCAAAATTCAAATATTCAGAGGCGCAAAATTTCTGTTTTGATTAAAAATTATGACAAGCAATGGCGGTTAAAGGATACGAATGTAGATTCCATTGTGCGCTACTTTCTCTAATTTATTTACGATCCCGAAAGGATTAAGGCCAAGGATAAGTTGAAAATACATAACAATAAAATAACTCATTTTCGAATATTAGTTGGTTCATTGAAATTTGAGAGCCTGGGAATATACAAAATCGGGGGATGTCGTTCTTAGGCCCACAAGATTGAATCTGAACTATTTTTATTGATATTTCGCTCTATAATCTTTTCTCCCATTCAATGAGACGTTTTCTTAAATTGCACATTCATCGCTAAAGAGAGGAAAGAGGGAAACGAACTTAAAGATGTAATCGATGTTTCATATGTATATGGAACTGATCTCTCTTACTTATTCTGAACTGATGTGACCTAAATATTTATTTTCAATTATGAAATAAAATCAGATGCTCAGCACCCTACTATGCTTTTGCAGAAGGGTGAATTATTTGCTCAACTTACAACGCATTATAATTTGCGTAATGTTTTTCTAATGATACTTATTTCTAAACTATTATGCCAAAAAAGAACTGACTGACTGACGCCCCTACATTTGCATGCATGTATGTACGGTATGTTCATAGAAACTCAACCATAATCAAACACAAATCTAATTTCAACTAAATACATACAAAATATTTCCGCTTTATTCCCACACACGTAACTACCTACATCCTTTTCTTTAGAACTACGAATAGAGAATCAACGAGCTATTGTTTAGAAATTTCACGCAATCTAAAAGGATATACGAGAATATGCGTTTAAAACAGCTGAATTAGTGTTAAAGGTGCGTTCATTTTCGAGATGATGATCAACAATAATAAAAGTGATTCAAATCTGTAACAAAAACCGTCATTATCAAAAAATCCTTAACAATAAACCAAAAAAAAAAAAAAATAGAAAAAAATCAGAAATAATAAAAATACCAGGAAAGGGCGTTACTTTAACGAGAGAATAGACGAATAGACGATAGCACAAAAACAAAACAATATTACACAATTTTAATGCTAATGTAAGAATGGTATGCCATCCATAAAGGATAATGAAAACATAATGAGAAAATGAAATGTTCGTAAACAAATTTAGAGAGAGAGAGAGAGAGGGAAACTCTTGCTGTGTGTGTGACTAATGAGAAAACTATTGTCGTCGTGCTGCTGCTGTTGTTATAGCTTGCTATTGTCAGCAATTCCGATGCGATAGTAGGTGAGTTGAGTTGATTTGAGGTTAGGCGGTGGTCTAAATTATACATACGAGTGTGTTGCAACAATTATTTTCCATCGATAATTACATTAGTTACACATTCCATAATAACACAATAAAGACTTGAAAACTTTTATATTTTATTCTTTTTGTTTTTTTTTTTTTTTGTTCCTAATATTATTTAGGTTAAAATGTTAACAATATGAAATCTAATCATTGCTCATAAATCTTTTTGATTTCGTTTCCCTAAAATGTTTTCTATGTGACAGAATTGTGACAATTTGAGAAATGAGTTTCAGCTTGTTCGTATGCTCGAGATGTCTGGAATAGTTAGTAATGTTTGTCTGGTTAAGTTTATGTCGTACATATGTCTGCCTTTTCAATTCAAACAAATACATATATGTAATTCTATATTGATAAGATTAAAAGCTTAATATTTGTATAGTATCTACTAGTTGTTACATTAATCAAAGGGCATAAGTTTACACAGTGTTTATTGTTAAATATTTTAAAGCAAATAAATTGTTGAGCTCAATCAATTGTATGTATACTTTTCTTACTATTTATAAGTGTTTAACACACATCATTCTTATGGAAAATAGTAGAAAAAAAAGAACTGATAAATCTTTAACTTATTCAAGTCATACAGCGCAGAAGCGCCATTGAGAGGAATTAAGACTCACCCATAGAAATCCGACGGTTATAATTGACCCATTGAAAGCATAAGTTTGAAATATTTTCAGAAAGAAAATGAGTAGGTACGTTTATGAGCGAGACAGAAAATGAGTGCCCTATACCGCGTATACGGAGGAACTAGCAAAAGTTCACTTAGTTGGCTACAAGGAAAAGGCGGTCAGAAACAATTTTAATTTCACAGCTTTAATCTTCAACGTTTATAAATTTCTTGACATAATTGCCATTAATTTCTATACATTTTTGAAGCTGGTAGATCCACTTCGAAAAACCGACTTCAAAATTGGCCGTTTTTAGGTTGGCAACTTTGACATTAACTGCATTAGGTTAGGTTAGGTTTAGAGGGATGTGCTCAGAAACACTGAGCATCCACGGGGTCCATTATGATGTCCATATGCATTTGGAATCCTCTACCTTCGAACCAGATCTCAAAGGACTCTACTCATCCTGAAACTACTTAGTACTATTAATGAACCTTACAGGGTCAGTGTGGCGGTATCTCCACCAGGTCCTCCAGTTCTTCAAATAATCTGTCTCCTAGAAACCGTAGTCGACGGATTTGGAGATTGGGGCATTTACAGAGAAAGTGGTGGATGGTCTCATATTCTTCTACATCTTCACAGCTTCTACAGTAGTTTGGTGCTGCGACTCCAATTCTCAAGGCCATTACGCCAATAGCACAAAAGTCTGTGGGTATTCCAGCTGGAGCTCGAGTTCGTTTTCCTTTTAAACAGAGAAAATTCTGAGTTCTTATCAAGAGAAGGCCATAAGCTTCGGACTATCTTACAGTCGCTGCGGACTTGCCAGGACTTGTTGATTGTTTTCTCCGCTTCTTGGTCTAGGCTTGATTTCACGGTTTCAATTGGTACTGCATTAATTATCTCTTCATTATTGCCAAAGACCTTCCCTCTCAAATTTTTTCTATTTTTGGAAACAACCAGAAATCACACGGCGCTAGATCCGGAGAATATGGTGCTGGACGAATTTTTTCAATGAAGTTATTCGATTTTTCAGCAGTGCGAGCTGGGGCAAAAAAGTAGCCGCGCAATTTCTCAACAAGTTTTCGTTAACTTGTGGTAAGTAGATTTCAGTATACCATTTAACAGTTAATTTTAAATTAACGTAATTTTTTTTGTCACAGACTTCTGCTGATTGGTTTCAATGGATGGATTAGCATATTCTGTGCTTCATACCACTGTCGACTGTTGCTTGTTTTCGTACCTGAAGAACCAAGCTTCATCACCTGTTACAATTTTATTGAAAGTGCTGGACTCTAAATTTTTAAATTTTTGAAGAAAACGCATATGCGCCTCTTTTTGAGTATCAGTTAAAATTCGAGAAATCTATCGTGCTGATTTCTCCATGTTTTCAAGATGATCCCTCAATATTCGCGATAAAACCATGGGTTCTAAGCTAAGTTCTTCAGCATTTCCTGGGTCAATCTTGGATCTTTATCTATTTTGGGCTTAATCAGAGCCACACTTACGACATCAGTTGAAGATTTTGGGGGACCTTTACAAGATTCGTCATCCATAGAAAAATATCCGGTCTGGAATCTCCGAAACTACTTCGAGACAGTCACAACAGACGTTACATTCTCTGCATAAGCTATTTGACACTCATTAAATATTTTCACAAGTTTGAGTTTACTCCGAAATCCGTAAACGGAAATGGCAAACCGAATCTCTTGGTCCAATGGCGATGGAATTTCTACCGAGTCTTTCTCAGTAGGTTTGCGTCGTTTTCTTGTCTTCATGTTGACTGTTTGCAATGAAACTTAAAATAAAATAACACAATACTATGCCAAATTATTTGACATTTTTTGATTTGTCAAAAATTTATTCAGCGTTGCCAACTAAGCGAAATTTTGTTAGCTCACGTATGATTCAAACTATTTATTTTCAATGAGTGTTTACTTGTTTTGAAATCGCGTTTCATGTGCCGAAACCCTTTGATTTTTGTAATAAAACCCGAATCCTGGATCTAACCGTGTGTAAACTGTACCCACTATGAACGCGATGGTACGTTGAAAGGAAGAAAACATGCTGCTAAGTCGCGTGAAAATAAGTATAATAGAGTTTCGATTTGACAAATTACTTTTGGTCAAAAACCAGAAATGATACGGAAATACAAAATCATGCAAGATAAGAAAATTTCAGCTCTTGACTTACGAAATTATTCTTATAAGGCTGTCACGATGCTACCAACGGGCCGCAGCTACGCTCTTGAAGTGAATAATGTTCATGACGAGAAGATTATCGTTACCGTTTAACAAACTTACAGTCATAAAAATAGCTTCAGAGTGCAGAGGTATATCGTCCATTATTCCAAACCATCGAAATTCGGTAATGTTTGAGTCGGAATATGGCAAGTGACAAATTTAACGTCAAAACATCTTAGAGCTATGGCTCTTCCAGAGCAGAGAATATAGGGAATAGGGATTTCATAAGGGTTAAGTGTCAGCATAAAAGGCGTGAATAAGTGGTGCATAGCCCTTTTTTTTTTGGAATTTTTATATTGCAAGGACGGCCTCGATAGTCTAGTGGGTAGTGCACTAGACTTTCATCCGGGAGGTTCGGGTTCGATTCCCGTCTTCGTCGGGTGGTTAATTTTTATAACTTTCTTATATTCACTATCAATATGAAGTGTTTGAATACTATAAGAAAATGTACAAATATAGATTTTGGTAGGCAATGGCAAAATCACCAAGCTGATAACAAACTGCCACACCGCCGTTTGGAATCGGCGTTAAACTGTAGGTCTAACTATGTGGTATCACAGTGAGCCGTTCAGGTCTAAGTGTATCTCTCGACAGCCACTCCAACCTAACCTAACCTATATCGCAAGAATAGCTCCCGAACTCGCCGGACTTGAACCCGAAAGTGGTCAATTCTGGAGAGCATGGCTCGATTTAATCCAGCCGACAGTTTGGATTCCAGGAAGTGAGCGATACAGCGGGAATTCGATATGCTGATGACTCATATACTGCAGCCGATAGTTTCAAATTATACAAATCGCCCTCGACAAAATAATTTTTACATCTAGAGAATCAAATCGCCATTGGCGATCGCATATACTATATTTTAGGATAGTTCATTCGATTAAGAGTAATTTTTTTTTTATTATTCGTCGGCTAGTTGAATATCGGCACGAGTATAATAGACGCAGCCTCAACTGCGGTTGCCTTAACCATTTTTTAAACCGATTTGTCTGCCATATCGTTATCTAAAATACCTGAGTGGCCAAGCATCCATAGTAGAGTTTCTAAATTTTTACTCGCCAGTCTGAGTTGTGTCTGACAATTTCCTAGTAGACGAATTTCGAATTCAACGCTTTTAATTAAAACCCGCCAGGCTACCAAAACTTTCCATTTACAGCAGTAAACTACCCATCAGACGTTACAAGGAGCTCACTTTCAGCCACCATGTGATTACTGTAAAATGTATAGACATATCTAATGACTTAATTCTCCCAGTTTTTTATAACATACTACGACATTAGCGGTGATTCTTTTGTCGCGCATATATCTCAGTGACAAAAAAAAACGCGAATCTCTGTTGGATATACAAATTACTATGCTTGTCTTTGCTACTGTAATTTTCCTTCTTTTTTGCCTATTTTCACATTCACAATAAATTCAATAGCATCGCATAGTACTAATAAATATACCGCTGATTGTATGAAATAAATATCATGACTCGGCTATAGGATTTTTTCCCTAGTTTTATTTCTTCGCAGTCATAGATATTCATTTCCGCGATCATAGGATAAATTCGACAGGCAAGCATTTTTCTAAGCATGTATGCGCGACAAAAGAAACACAACTATTACTACATTATTTTCACAGTTTTGCATTATCATCGGGATCCTTAGTACAACACAAATTGGGATCGGAAACCACTTTCCAAATTAGCAACTACTTGCCTAAAAGGCTCGCCAGCCATCAAACTTGTGGCAGCTTCCTTCTTGATGTGAACAGGATCATTTCTGTCTCCCCAGGGTTGTTGACGAGTAATGCTTGTTTAGAGTAGTAGTACTCAACATCAGTTAGAGTGTATTTCATTTTCCGTAGCGTCATACACGCAGAAAAATTTAGATTAAATTCAAATATGCTGGAAATAAAGAACTAAAGAAATAAAGAACCACTAATAAAGTTCGTTTTCCGCAATTTGGTTTTAAGAATTACTTTTTAGTCACCACAAATGAATATTCTTTCTAGCCGTTTTGTGTCAGACTAAAAATATTTCTCCGAGTGTATGCTGTTGCACAAAACATCAAAGCAAGTAGTTTTGCATATCTTTTCTGAGTGGTTAACGTGTTTTGTAGGGTTTAAAAGTGCTTACGTATATTTTCTGACTTTGCTGCTTATTACTGCTTCACAAAGCATGCACATTTCTTGTAGTCAATCTTCTAATTGATATGAAGATGTTTTTGCTTTAGTTTTTGGAACGGGAGAACAAAAATTTTATACAATTTAATGTATGTAAAAATAAAAAAAAAAGTTAGAATTTGGTATTTATGAAAAATTAAAAATTCCTTGATTCGAGAATCTTTTATGCCAGTTACAAGCTTGTAGAAGCATTTCTAGATCCGAAAAAATCATATTTTGATACCCAATCGATATCTTTATCGCGATGGTAGCTTGATATTGAAAAAAAATCATTACTTCGTGATTAGAGCATTTTCAAATTTTTTTTTTCGGATTGTGCATGTTAACTCTTAAGACTGATTTTGAAATAAATGACCAGGAAACTTTAAAATTAAATAGGCCAGCAGCATATGCTGAAATCAACAAAATCAGTAAGCTGATGTGCAAATAAGTGAAAAATTCTAAATTCATAAATCCCAGAATCCGTCGTAACAGAAACGGATTCACAGCTGTTTTTCAAAATTCGAAAAAAAGTTACATTTTGGGATCCAATCAATATCGAATTTAGGTAGATTGATTTTGAAAATAATTGTCATATCTAGAATTCATTCCACTACATTTTCACGAAATCAAATGCAATTGTCTAAATTAGGACGGAATTTCGAAATAGAAAATCTTCTTTTTCGACTCCTCTGAGTTTCAATAGCTTAACCAATATTTGACAGGCCCAGAGGAAAAGTGGGCTAAAAATTATATGAGAGCAAAAGTGAAATAATTTAATATCATAGTGTAAGAACGGTACAAGTAATACGGCTTAGAGTGAAAATGAAACGACTTAAATGTGAGTGCAAAAATGGTATAGCAATTTTTACAGCGCAAAAACAGCATAGTGATTTATTCCGTTTTTGTTCTGAACATATTTCGTTTCACTTTTACTCTGAACATATTTTGATTCGCTTTTGCTCTGAACAATATTCGTATCACTTTGACTCTTAAGTAAAATTGATCGATTTTTTTCTGAATTAAGAAGTTCTACCACTTTTCCTTTCAGGTTTAGCAGAAAGAAAATGGAAAGGAAAGAAATGAAAATTAATCACAAATTCAGTGATTACAAAGTTTTTAATAATATCACACTCCATAAATTTATTTGTCGGCATAAAAATTTATGATAATACAGAAGGAGAAAAATATTCATTTCTTTTAAAATTATAGCTAATATATCGTCGCCGTTCTGGCAGAATTCACTAAGTCCATTTTTTTAAATTCTGAGATGAAGTTAGTTTATGCAGTGCATGGTACGCTACGAGCACTGGTAAAACTTAAAAAGTTAATAGATTGATACACACATAAGTATACGTTTTAACTGCATCATCAAAAATCGAATTTATTATGTCTTTCGCATTGTACAAGCTAATTAATACGGATCTAACTAAACAAATTAATTTGGACTTAGTGATTTCTGCTTGAACGTCGACGATATAATCATGAAAACTTTCTAGACATATGTTTTCATCTCTGTAAAATCTGTATTGATGTATTACAAAACATACGGTATCCAAACTGAATTCAAATAGTAATTTCAATCTCACAAAGATAAACAAATAAAACTATTTTATGTTTCGAAATTTATTTTTTATTATTCAGTTTGAATTGAGGACGATTCGACTTTATTTCACTTTCGAATGACAGGCTGAGAGAGAGCAAAAGTGAAATAATTAAATATCTCAGTGCAATAACGGCATAAGAAATACAACTTAGAGTGAAAATGAAATGATTTAAAAGTAAGAGCGAAAATGGTATAACAATTCCTTTAGAGCTAAAATAGCATAGTGATTTGTTCCGTTTTTGCTCTGAACATATTTTGTTTCACTTATGCTCTGAACATATTTCGTTTCGTTTTTGCTCTTAATTAAAATTATTCCACTTTTTTCTGAACGTAGAAGTTATACTACTTTTCCTCTCAGCCTCTCATTTCATCAACTAATTTCATTGAATTACTAGCAATTGAAACTCAAGCAGCATTTCATTTATTGACATCAATTCACTAATTTACCTGCCAACACACGTTGGGCGCCATACAATTTTTTTTAATAGTAAAATTTCAGCGTAAAATTTTCATTTCAATATTCTACTACTTCAATCGCTTAAGTTCAGTTTAACGCTCATTATAACTTAAACGTAAAACGTAAAACTGCAACGATCATATAGAATCGTGCAATATTTCGTTTAAGACAACAACAATGTTGCAGTTGCAAAACTGTTGCAAGGTTCTTTGCTCATACAAAATAAAGAGCTTAAATTTTACACTTATTTTTTTATACTTCCTCTTCTTCTATAGCCGGTTTTCGGACCTTTTTCAAGATCACACGCGAAACTTAAATCAAAGTAAGAAAAAGTAAAAAAAGTAAAACTAAAATTTAAAGAATTTAATCTTTTGCATATCTTTATCTTCTTCGCACAATCAATATTTTGTTTTCTCACGCTATTTTTCCAATTTCAATTCCACCTTCTTCTACTGGAGTCGGCAATATAATTCAGTTGCTGGTTGTTTTGGTGTTGCCATGCAGCTAAATTACTGTGGGTACTGCTGTGGCTGTTGTTGTTGTTACTGAAAATGGGATCACATGTCGGATTGCATTTGTGTGCAGCTTACACACACACACACACACAACCCATTTGATAAATAGGTACAAGGTCCCTTTGGCATGACTTGCAAATAAGAAACAAGAAGCAAACAAAAAAAAAAAAAAGTGAAGAGAAAATGTTGGCAACAAACGCGATATCTTTGGTTTCCTGATGATTGTTTGTTTGTTTGCTGCTGCTCCTGCTGCTATGGCAGACAACAACGAAAGGTGTTTGCGAATGTTGTTACGTTAACATATTCTCATTCTCATATACTAATATCAGCGTCTGCTCTTAAAACATAACACCAGCCAACCATTTTTTAACCATATTCGCATATAGAAATGCCATTTTCCAGCAACTGCTGTTGCAAAAGTCAGACGGCAGACTAGCGTGGCGCATGAGTGTTGAACGTGGAATGGAGTACAGTGGAGTGCAGAACAGTGGAGTGTTCTGTGTGTGTGTGTGTGTGTGTATGAAGTGCAGTCTTTACGATAGTCAAGCACGTTTTTATGCAAAGGCATGCTGCACAGTTACAAGCCAGCAACAAATATCAGCAAAAGAATGCGACACACGAAATAAAAGGAAGAAATACATAAACGAAGCAGCAGCAGTAGCACTAGCAGCTGCTTTTTAAGGATATGTAATTCTTCTTCTTTTGGTTTGGCGTTTTGTTCCACTGTATGAGTATTTTTGTGCTTTGGTTTTTTTTTTTTTTTTTGGTTCACGAAGAGGAAAGGAAAGTGGCAATATTTCATTACTCTTGTACATAAATACAGGTATTTCAAGTATGTTTGTATGCAGAGCTCAGCTCAGTTCAGCTCAACTCAGCATTCAGCTCCAGCTCCTTTTCTTTCTTTGTCATGTCAATTTGCGCGTTGCAATGCAATGTCATGCAATTCATGAATTCAGCTCGCATTAAAATTGCAGCATAGCGCAATCATGTTCCCCCACGCATAATTTTATTTCTTCCACTACTGCCACTGCTGTTGTTGGTATTATTGTTGTTGTTGTCTCTGAGTGCTGGTATGAGGACAGGTGGACAATTTCACAGTCACCGCTATCTCTAGTAGGTATACACATATGTAAGTATTATTTTGCATCCATTAGAAACGCGCATTCGCATTTTCTGTGAACAAACCTTGTTTCTTTTGAGCATTTATGTTACTTATTTTTTTAAGTATTCTCGTTTTTATATGCACACACTCACACACACACAAACACAAACATTTCCTTTTTGACTTCTAGCTATCTGTCTCTGATATGTTCTTCTTTATGTTCGTTCCTTTCTAGTGCATACACTCGCCTCTTTATTTAATGCTACGCAAATGTTACAATTAGTTACAAAGTTGAGTGTTTTGCATTTTTTTCTGTATGTACCTACCTAGTTACATGTAAATATTATTATCCTTTGTTACAACAAAAACAAAAACAACAGCCTGCAGCATATACTGTGAAAGAGTTGTTTGTGCCCATGTAGTTATTATTGAAAGGTATAAAGTCAAAAGAAATCAAAGCAAAAAAACCGCTTTAAAATTACAGAAATTAAAAACAAAAATTAAAAAAAAATATTTTAACGCAGAAATGTCAATGAAGTGTTGTAATTCTTTGGGAAAAAAATTTATTTTAATTGCTGTTTTTAATTTTTTTGTATGGCGCCTAAAGTGGGGTATTAAAATTAAATGAGTCTGCGCTTTAGAAATACAAGTTTTAAACAACTGAAATTTGTTTATAATTATCCATAATTTGTATTTAAGGAATTTGCGGGTTGAAAACTTGCTCGGTCCAATGAAGTTCATGGGTTTTTACAACTGAGCTACTAAGAAGAAAGGAAACTTAATTTCAAGCTCAACTTTTGAATTACAAAAAACCATAAAAAAATGTTTATTTACTCAGAAATGTCAGTAAATTGTGAAATTCAATAGAAAAACGAATTTTAATTGCAGTAATTAATTTTTGTATGGCGCCCTAGGTGGGGTATTACAATTAAAGGAGTCTGACTTATAAAACTGTTTGTTTCAAACAATTGAAATCCGTTTTTGATTTTTTTTATCTTTATTTAAAGCATTTTAGCCATAATTGGATTGGCCATTGGTTTTTCATAACTGAGTCGAAAGGAAAAAAACTCAAGTGAAGTCAATGGATTTCCATAATTAAGCCGCAGAGAAAAAAAAATATTTTTAATACGAATTTATCCAAGAAAAGGTAATTGTGTTGCACTTTTTTTTATTAGTATTTTTATTAATGGTAGACGTAAGAAAAATTTCTGTAAATTAAAAAAAAAAAAGTTCTGGGAAGTTCCAATTGTTATGCAGTTTCGATATTTGAAAAGTTCGCTGTATTGAAAATTTTTGTGGGAAACTGTGTGATTAAAAATTGTAACAAGAAGTTGGGGTCAGACAATACAAATCCGGATTCGGTGGTTTCCTTACGGTTTCGAAAGGGGTAAGGGGATTTTCTATGGCTAAGTTTTTCAATTCTGCTATTCTTGCGCCGTGAAGGGTGTATGCTAGACTTAAAGCACCCTCTAATATTTTGAATTTTTCTGAGCGAAAGAGATGAAAAATGATTCTTTTCTGTGATGGAAATATTTCTAACAATTTGTTTTAGTTATCAATTATAATGTGACATCATGGAAGTGTTTGAAAAATGTGAAAAATTAAGACACAATTGACCTGGGGGGTTACTCTGTAGTTCGATTCAGAAGAAAATTTACTCGAATTCGAACGATTGGTACTCTAGAAAACATTTTCGAATAATATTTGACAGGCTGAGAAGAAAAGAGAGTTAAAATTTATATAAGAGCAAAAGTGAAATAATTTAGAATATCAGTGCAAGAATGGCATAAGTAATACGGTTTAGAGTGAAAATAAAACGCCTTAAAAGTAAGAGCAAAAATGGCATAACAATTCTCTCAAAGCAGGAACAGCATAGTTTTTAATTCCGTTTTCGCTCTGAACATATTTCGTTACACTTTTGCTCTGAACATATTTCGTTTTGCTTTTGCTCTTAAGTAAAATTATTCCACTTTTTTCTGAACGTAGAAGTTATACCACTTTTCCTCTCAGCCTCTCATTTGTTCGATGTTCAGATTTCATTTTGTGCCTTTTCGAATCGAATTTGGCATTCGAATAGAACTGCCTTTCGAATCGAACTACAGAGTAATTTCCCTGTTCTAAATGAGTAGGTAAGTAGTAATAGATTCAAAAAGATTTGTAATTTAAATTTTGAAAGAAAATATGCAGCTATTCGAAATGACAGCAGCATTTTACTGCCAGCTCTAGCGCCCAACGTGTGACTCGAAACTAAAGTACTAAAATTAAGAATTTCATGTTGAACTTTCATGAAATACAAGCCTAAAGAATTGATTTGAGTTTACTAAATTTCTATTATACTTTAAAAATGTCTTCTATTCTTCTTTCTAAAAACAACTTAATTGTTATTATGAAATCTTTTGTAAACTCTTTTCAGTTCATCTAAAAAAGCAAAACTACAATCTTTCAAACCACCAAAATAATGCTATTGTTTAGTTGTAAACAAGCATAATAAAATGTTTAAAATGCAATACAATATTCACATGCTGGTTCCTTAAAATATCAAACCCTCTCTTTAACAAGAAAACCCAATTCCAACTACCACAAAAAAAAAATTGAAAAAACTTACAATTAAATGTTTTCCATTTAATTTGTGACAATAATTGAGTGACATTTTATACGCTGTCCCAAACAACAAGCAACATAAAAGAGTTAACATAATTTAAGACGCCATTAGACGCCTCGTTAGTGTCTTAAAAAAAAAAAAAAAAAAATACGAAGGGGCCGTCCAGCATTTTTCCTCATACATTGAAGTTTACAGTAAACTCAGACACTTCAATGACCATAAATAAAGAGAAGAGTGGAGGGAAGACTCAGAAGACACAGGCTGAAAGGTAAAAGGAATGTGTGTGTTTGAGAAGAAACGAAGTCATTAAGAATGAAAAAAAAATACTTAAAGTAACGCCCGCATGCGCAGCACCTGAAAATTGAACACACTCTCGTATTCGTAAAGGTAAATCTAAGCTGTCAAAAAAATTATTAAATTACGCACTCCACAAAAGCAGAAGAAGAAGACATGAAATTTGTTGCTGATGGTGATGATGATGAAAACGACCGTTGTTTGATTGTAATTAAAACGAATTAGAAATAATTGTCAATAATTATCTTGATAAATAAATCAAACAAAAAAAAAAAACCGTCAAAATTTGAGTTTATTTTCTACTTAAGCTGTGTGAAGTTGTTGAAATTTGTTAACTTTTTTTTTAACTGTAATTATTAGCAATAATAATAATTTACAATAATTTTTTTTTCTTTCTTTGCAAGCTATTACAATTGCGTTAAAGTGTAAGTAGTGGAATTGAAGTGAATGAATTAAGATTGAGTGTTTGATTACAAGTAACAAACAAAAAGAAAAAAAAATAGATGTACTTAATTGATAGAACGCGCGTAAAAGTTATGCCACAAATGAAATGATTTAAAGATTGAATGTAATGGAAATGGTAATGGCTTGCTTGAATGAATGGATGGTTGTGGATTGTGATTCGTGTATGCATCTGTGAATGAAGAATGTGTTGCGTGCGTGCGTAATGGTAATTAAGCATTTATTATAAAAATTCTTAAGATATTTTAGATTGTAAAACACAATATGAAAACACGAGATGGTCGCATCGCATCGAAATACAAAAGGAAACAAACCAGAAACAAAGCAACTGATTGTGTGAGTGACTGCCATAAACCCCAAAGGCTAGAAAAAAATCAAAAAACAAAAAACAAACAAACATAAATTAAATGTTGGGGAGGTGAGGGGTAATAGTTTCGAGTTTGTTGAAGAAATATGTTTGAAGTAGCACGCAATGCAATTGTAGTTAACTTGTTTTTAATAAAGAATATGTAGACAATTTGTATGGCGCCTAATATGGGGCAGCATTTAATAGCATTAGAACGAATAAAAATTGAAAATGAAAATGGAACAGATAGACCTGATAAGCTACTTTAGATTATATATGTAGTTCCTGGTCACTAGCCAGTTTTGTCCTATGGCTTAAGAAAAGAGCTTACAGCTCTTTTTTTGCTTGAGAGGGATTTGATTATCTCTTCAGAAGAGCTGTATGCAATATATATTGCCTGGTTGTAGTTAAGTATTTCCTAAGTGTCGAAATAGAATAGAATAGCTTTAGTTTTTATATTAGTCTTAGAATTAAAAAACCGAAAATCATGTGGGATAAAAAAGGGCATGTATTTATTTAAAAGTCAATTCAATGTTTAACTAAAAATCAACAGTTCCTCATCGACTCACGTATTCAAAACACTGAACTTTCGCTTGGCACGCAACATGAAGTTTATGGAATTTTAAATTGATCTACAAGAACGATTAAATTCTAGCTCCATGAGTTTATGGCCTAATTTTATAACCAGAATTTAAAAAAAAAAACTTTGCAAACTTTGGTTAATTAAGACCAGCAACCATTAATATATAACTAAAAAATTTTAGTTTCTAAAGAAAACTAAGCTCAAATTCCGATTTAAGGATTTCATAAAATTTAAGATTTTTTTACCATTTCTGTACAAAATAGCAAAAAAAAAAAAAATGCACGACACCAAACGTAGGGCGTATTAATAGATAAAAGTTTAGTTTACTAGTGATTCATTTCATATACCAAATTTCGTAAAATTTTTTATTTTCTATTATTTCTGTGTAAAATAAAGGAAACTTTTATGGCGCCTAACATGGGGTGTACTGCTGTACAATAGCTTAGTTAGTTAGTAGTTTAATGGAAAGAAGAAATTTTATGAAACTTCTGATTTTCCATAGTTTCAGAACAAAATTATCAAAAAAAAAAAAATATATAAATGGGACATTCTCTGTCAAGTATAAGTTTTTTTGGGAAATTTTCTGATCACATGGGACACGTGAAAAACAAAAAACAGTTTTGTGAGATTTTTCATTTCTTGAGGTTAGGGACGACACATAACATTTCCTGTGGAAAATAATACTAGATTCATGTTCATCAGCTGAAACTTCATAAAAATAAACTTTTCCCGTCGTTTTATGACGACTTTGGTAAGCGTAAGACCCGAAACCTGATTGTGAAATCGTAGTTTTAAAGTACAGTTGAGAGATAAATTGATATGAAAAGCTAAATTTTCATTAAACGACTTCTTTAATACTTTTTCTTCTTTCCCTTATAGCAAAACATTCTATGAAGGGCTTAGGCCAAGCGTTTCGGATCCATTCTAGTTGTGCTCGTTATATTTGCAAACGAATGAAAAGCACATACAGTTTTAAACCGAATCCGAATGGCGAAGTAAAATACTTTTCTTAGGGAATTTTTATTCTTGGAGGTTTCGCCAGCAAAGAGGTGGTTCCATCTAAAAAGATTTGTATTTTTCATTTTACATTTTTAACCGTACCGAGTATCAAACCTGGGACCGAAAACTAAAAAATTGTATGGCGCCTAACATGGAATACACTTTATTATTGCAAATAAAGATTTCTTCAAATAAAAATAAAAAAATCGAAGAGCCAAGTAGTCAGTTAAAAAACAAGACACTAAGGAGGCATTACAAAGAAAACTTTTCATTTCACTTTGCAAAATAACCAAGAAGTTGTATGGCACCCAAAGTGGGGTATATTTTTACATAAGTAATTAATAGCATAAATTTAATTAACGAACTAAAAAAAACGATCTAAGCGGATATGTAATTTAAAAAAAAATTAAATTGTTTATTATGGAAACTTAAACTTGTCATTAGTCTGTAAGATCTTTGTATCCTTAGACGTTAACAAAATAAAAAAATAAAAATAAAAAAATGTAAGGCAAAATGTAATAAAACGAATGATGGGGTAATCCTGCACAAAAATCAAATTTTTCAATGGACACCAGACAAAATAAAATGAATAAAGAAAAAAAATAAGTTCTTTGGACTTTGGTGAAGTCGCAGTTAATTTTCATCCACATTTGGTGGAAAAATTGATATGAAACACTAAATTTGCTTTATAACTTCTTCAATTAGTCAAAACATTTTTTTTTTTCAATCATACGTAAAAATATGATAAGAAACATGTCTAAATTGTATGGCGCCCAACATGGGGTATACCTTAATATTGTAAATAAATGTTTTTTTCAATAAAATATCAAAGGATTCGCAGAGCTTTACCCTCAAATAGGAATCCAGAAAAAGAATGATCAAGTTTTTGATGTGATAACATCTTTGCTCAGGGCTGAAGAAAAATTTCTGGTGGATTCAATTGATAAAAATTGAAATCAAATATCACGTCGGTGTCGTGTGAAGTTTTATAGTATGTGTGAGTTCTCATAAGTGTGTTTTTCATTATATATTTTACTAAAAGCCCAAAAGTATGCAACACATTATTTCTATATCAAAAACGGTTTTGGAATATACTTACATATCAATAGAATAGTGGAACAAAACAAAAATTGTTTTTTAATATTTTCCAAATTTGGCTAATTAATTATTCAAATTATTAGACTTTGAATGAAAAATGATGCCTGAAGAATATCAAAAAGTTCATAGAACTAGCAGATCATATGGCCGTTTCAGAACCCGCCACGATTCCTCATCAATGATCTTTGTGATGGTTTTATTTGTTGTATTGTTTTATTGCATAGTTTATTTTGGTTTATAGTTTATTCTTTCCTAATTGAAATTGTAAAATAATGCCAACATTAGGCGATGTAGACGTGGAAAAAGCGAAGAAAGTGCAATAAAAAGAGGAAATTAAAGCATTAAAAAACTTTAATAATGAAGTAAACAACAATTCGTAAAGTATGATATCACATCATATGACGAGTGCAGAAGGTACTCATTTTGTTTTTTTTGTTGGTAATCTATTGAAAAGAAAATAATTCGTGAGTCTAATGATTTTTTATCATCGTCATTAATAATAGTCGCAAATTGTGTATTATATATCTTTAAACATAATAATACATAAATAAAATAATCAGAATTTAATCAAACGTAAAAAACAAATAACAAATACTACAAAAGTGTATGGCGCCCAACATGGGGTTATACTCAAATATTGGAAATAAATGTTTTTTGAAGTAAAACTAAAGTGTTCGTGAAGCAAAATAGTCAGATAGAGAGCTAGATACTGAATAATCAAATTTTTATTTTGGGTAAAAAATTATAAAATGAAAACCAGCTCAATTCCCTGATCACCCCTATTAATAGATGCATTTTTTTGGTTACAAATACATAACTATAGCAACGGTAAATGTATAACGTTTTGTTTTTCTAAAAATAACATCAACAACAACAACCAAAATTTGTAGCTACAAATCAAAGTTAAAGAAAAAATCTCACAGATAAAACTATTAAACTATACAAATGCACGTAGCTATGAAAACGTAGAAACTGCGGCGGCATTTGACAGCAGCTATAGCAACAGCAACGGCGGCGACGGCGGCGCTTATGAACTTTTAACCTGCTGCTGTAAGGTATTTGTATGTATGTATGTATTTGTAAATAGATTTAGCTTGCATTTTGGTAAAAAAAAAGTACATAGTTTAAAACAATGCGTGGTTAGCATAAATATCATAGTAACTGAATACTAACTAGTTGGAGGTAGTTAACTGTCAGTTTGTCTGTCGATTTATTTCTCTATTTCCCTCTCTTTCGGTTTGTCTGTCTTTCTGTCTATATCTTTGCATGGCCATAACTCTAACTGATATAATGTTGTGCGCTGCTGTTATTTTTTGGGTGCAATAAGAAAATAGTTGTTTAGTAAAATTAAAAAAAAAAAAAAAAAAACAAGCAACTTCTATTGACACAGTCATAAAATGCCGCGCGCATTGGCTGTAAATATAAACGAGAGAAACCCCGTCCGACCAACAAATAGGAAATATACAAACCACAAATTGTGCAGTTTGTGTGAAGGCTTCATGAAATCTAAATAGAAAAATTTAAAACCTAAAACAAAATAAATCTTTTTTTTTTTTTTGTTTTCCAAAAGTACATAACTAAGTATTTAAAGTGTGGTAGATCTTTGTTCGTTTAAGAGAGATAAGCAGCGCACAGGTTTTAGGTGTTTAAAACTTCAAAAAAAGGCAACCGACTCAAGCAGCGCACAAAGGAAGTTATTTTTCAATGGCTATCAAATATTAAGGTGGAAGTTATTCATCAGCTATGTACATATATGAATGAGCAATGAAACGTGTTGTATTGTGTGTGTGTGTTTGTGTGTGACAATCGAAAGGATACAAAAAAATATCAAAAAAAATTGTAGCCTAAATAAAGCACACAAGCAACAAATCAACAAGCAAATTGGGAAACATTACCAAAAATCAGTGCAAATGTTATTTTATAGTTTATTTTCACACGGCCCGAAAGTTACAGCAGAAGTACGTAGCAGATAAGTAGGACATCACGTCATTGACTTCATTGGAAATGCATACAAATGTCGAGAAAAAGCAACAGCGCAAAACAGAAAAAAACCAAAAAGTTTTTAAGCTTAAAAGAAGGAAAAACAAAAAAACGCACGAGCATTGAATAAATGCAGCACGGCACGGCGTACACGCAAAATCTGAATTGAATTCAATGCGCAATTTCAAAAACGCCTTTAAATCATCAGGCCATGCATTTACTCTAAGCGCTCTCTTTCTCTCTTACTATATGTGCGGCGAGTGACTAAATGCGCGAAAAAGTATCAAGGCGCATAACGGTAATGAAACTCATTATATTATGGTTTTCAAGTTTTTTGTTTTTGGTCAAAATCTTTGCTGCTGTTGCTACATGCTACAAATTATAATGAGCAATATTTCTCGCATGAGAATATGAATAACAACAAAGCTCCAGCGTTTACTGACGCTGACTTTGAAGAAGCTCAGTAGATTTATGTAGATGGACAATGAAATGGAATGCGAAACAACAGCGAGCAAGCAACACCAACAAAAACTGTTCGCCGCCTTTAGGAATTTTCAAATTAAATCAGAATTTTTTTTTTAACTCTTTTTTTTGTAGAATTGAATGATATCGATATTTTTTGTTGTTGTTGTTTACAAACTACTAGTACATATATTATACAAACTCGGGTTTTATTTAAAAATTATTAATACATACTTGGAACTAGAATTAAAAATTTAGGTTAGACAAGATTAAATTATTCCAGGCGAATGCAATTGCTAACCCACATTCAGGCAATTCCTGACTGATCCAGAAGTAGCGGAAGGGGTGAGAGGTATTTTCCTTCATCGTGGATTTGCGCGTGGCTATTTTACAGTAATACGATTACAGTTAAAACGATTTTAATTTAAAGTAGGGTTTAGCTTTTGAGAAAGGTAATCGGTAAGTTATGGGTCTTTAACTTAGAGTTGTATTTTCAAAGTCAGTTGTGTTCTCGACGTCAATCACACAATTAATTACTGACCGAAAAACGAATCTGGTGCCATGAATGAAAATAACCGATGAAAATTTTATGTATTTTGACTTAAAAAAAAAATTGTAGGGCACAAAAATATGAAACCCCCTTAGCTTTTTGGACTTTTAGACCCCATACTCTTAAAAAGAGTTTCAAAGGTCAACATTTTCACTTTGATTTGCGAAATTTATAGAGAAAAATAAAATATAAGTGAAACTTTGAACTTTAAAATTGTAATTTTAACTTTTACCAGTAAACTTGGGGCAGTTACGATGTTTGGGCAAGCCCAAAATTTAGAATTTGAAGGTCCTAGGGCTAATATTTTGTAGGCCCTTTCTTTATTGAAATTTCAAAAATGTTTGAATTCTCGGAGTTTTACTTTTGAAGAACTCAATCGCGATTCGCACCACCTTATTCGTGTAATGCAATGCGGTCCGGACTAGGCGGGATTTGTCGTTTAAAAAGAAAGCAATAAAAGTCCATAGTAATTTTTGTATGTTTTTTTTTATATAATTGTGCTTACTTGTAAACGCTTTGAAGTTCTAGTCTATAGGAGCTTTACGCGATTTTTTATTTGCAAAAAAAGTTATGACATCATAAAAACTCAAATCGCAAAGAATATCACTTTCCAAACTAAAGAGCATCAGATTGGGCAAGCAACCTTGTTTAATGCTCGTTCACAATCTGTTTTTGATGATCTTTAGTTTTGAAAAATATTTTTCTCTACTGCAGTAAATTTTAAATTAAAATTTTAATGCAATTCAATATAACGTACAACGATTAAAATTATGCGGAAAATTTTAATTCGTTTACATAAAATTGAAAGTTGACAGCAATCGCATGATACAACTGCCTCAATTTTTTCCTCATTTTTCAAATTTTTCGGACTTCGATTTAATTGGAAAGCTACATAGTATTGGTAGATGCCCTCAACTGATGCAAACCCTGGAGCCATGACCCCGATGGCTCCATGCTAAATCTGGCAGTTTGTTTTGGCAACTGACCACATATTCAGAATCAAAATCAATGTAAAACAATTTTTTTATCTGCATCTGATTTCAACCGGTTACGCAGTGTAAATTTCTTCAATAATGTCTTCCGCATTGGAGGAAATATTGATTCCTTAAAGTCTGCAGTCTGACATTATTTTATATAAGTCATTATTTTTTTAAAGTCATTGGATAATTAGTTGAATAAATTTGGCATTGCGCAGATACAACTAGGGCCTACTTTCCTTTGGCTAGGAGCTATCACTAGTTAGAACATGTAAATTAAATTTGAAGAAAGTCTAAGGGCATTAAATCCTACGATCTTGGCGGTCAATCTACATCGTCTCTTCTGGAAATAACGCGTTCTTTTTTTGTAACAAGTTCAATGTAACGCCCGCAGTCTCACAGGTTGAGCCGTCGTGTTGGAACCACATGTTGTGCCGGTCAGTGTCATCCAATTTAGGCTAAGTTAAGGTCACAGCAAGCACAACTCCTTGTGCATGACGAGGAATCACTTTTAGCAACAGCAGTAATATTCTCGGTTGACCGCGCGTTTCGGTGTCGTACAGAAACTCCTCGATCGACAATAAAACCTCATTGCTCGTTGCTTCGTTCAATTGATTGCTCGGTTGGACGATCATTTCGGCAGTAAATATTTCATAGCTCCCGAAAAGTTTGACGAATAGAATATGAAGTTTTATAATAAATTTTAAGAATTTCAAAGCGTTGTTGAATGGTGCAGCGCTCCATGGTAAAATGGTGACTATGGCAGAACACAAATGTCGAAGAATAACATGGCTGCCACCTGAGATGTCAGACCAATAAGCTGTCAAAGTTCGGACACAGCCATAGAAAAACCATTCACATTAGGATTAAATAGTCTAACGCACTCGTCCTAAGAATTTATTTGAGATTTTAGAAATCCATGTGGTGTTTGCTTCTGAGAGAAATGTTCTCGTTATGCTCCTGTTCGTCATGTAAAAAACGTGCCTTAACGTTTTATTACACGCAAAGGAAAAAAAAAACGTTTATCGCCGGTTTGTGGAGAATATATTACTTTTACGCTGAACAAAAACGTTTCTGAGGAACGTTGCCGTGTTTGCAGAAACCAAAACCGTTTTCAGCAAAAGATTAACAATTTTATGATGAACGAAAATTCGTTCACGATAAAATTAAGGCAATTTTCTTTTCTGGCAAATGAAAAAAATTTTTCTGCTAACGAAAGTCCACAGCTCTCTTCTCTTTTTATTTTCGTCTTCCTCTCATTTCGCTCTCGTCGCAGAAAGAAGCAGCAGCGACGCTTACATTCAAACTCCACACAACAACAAATCAACACAACATAACGGGAAATATCATTTGTCAACGCATTATTGAAGAATTTTGATTGTGCATTGAAATTATTTCATCACATTTCTTTTTGTCTATAAAAAAGTGCGTGGTGTTTATAAAAAACAAATAAAAGTGTGTCATTTATAATAAATGATATAAAAATTGTAATAATATAATTTTATGTAAATTTCATACACTTTTTCTAGTTTTTAATCAGAAAATTTTATTTAACCAAAAACCACAATAAAATGCCAATTTACATTTGAAAATTGTTTTTGCTTTCTTTTTTATATTTTTCAGGGAAATATTGAATTTTATTGCAAACGTTTTTAGTTCATCGTAAAAGAATTGAACCGTTTATAATGAATAAATCTTCGTTTATGACAACCGAATACAGTCGTTTATGATAAATAAATGTTTGTTCATCATGAAAACATTCCATGAACGAAGTTCGTTTAGTGAAAATTTCGTTTCTGAGAAACGAATTTTTTCTTTGTTCTTTGCGTGTAGCCACATAAAAAAGCAGGCGCATATCATCCATGCACGCTGGGGCTTGAGATCTAGAGAGGTGGGCCTGTCATGTGTAGTATTCGATCAGTCTAGTGACAGAGTGAGATCCTATACATTCCGATAAAACCGTGGCAGGTCTTCAGGTACGTTCGACACCCATCGCGCCAAGAAGCTGGCGGTGCAAGCGCGGTTGAACTTGCTCCATATTAATGTTCATTTGGTTATTAACGCAAGAAGCTATAAGATTCTGCGCCAACCCTGGTGTGGCATCTCTGATTTGTACCGATAGAAAATGGGGCTGAGAATATGAGTTGCGAACATAAAATAAAAAACAACAAGGTATTTCTAAAGTACTGTAAGTGTTGTACCCTTTCCAGAAAAAGCAATTAAGGTGATCACCACTAAAGAGAAGATTTTTAATCTGGAATCGCTTAGATCATCCTCAAAATTATCGAAACTGGCCCCACATATAACAGTTGTGACACCCACCACTACTATTTTGTTCGAGAGAGACAAAGTTCCCCAAGAGCAGCAAGCTCCAATAGTAGCGCGACATTCAGCGATTTGGATCCGTTATAAATACCTTACAATGAAATGATTGCGAGGTAATGTATGTCATAAATCAGTAGTAGCTGCAAAAAGCTATTGTTGCTTTCCTCTTTAAAAAAAAAAAGAAGATTTTTTTAAAGATTAAGTTAGGCATTTTTCTATCTTATTTGAATTTCTCGATGTGGTATCAAAACAACTCTTAACAGTCACTTGCGTTTTTCAGGAATGCAAATGAAAATATACGCTCTACCTGGCTACCTGAGGTCCACCTACAGAGCTGTCTATTATGTTACAATAGCTTCTGATTTCTAGAGAAAAATCTCCAGTAGCGCAAGTTATACGCCCCGCATTTCAATCTTAATTTTTCTCTACCACATGCTATTTAAAAATACTAATTCCTTTTTAATTTCTATTCAAAAATTCATAATATTTTTAACAGTTTTCATTGAATTTCACCTTCGTTTTTTGTTGGCCGCACATAGTTTCTTCATAAATGCCATTCATTCAAAACATTTCCGGTGATGAGTTTTTTTTTTTTTTTTTTTTGTAATATAAGTACGCAAAGTATGCAAACAAAGAAAACTAAATACAAATATAATATTAGCATTAGGTGAACCTAAAATTAGCAGGATTGTGTGTGACGGCAAAGATGCTGACAAATGGTGTACAATTACAAATAAAACTATGTAGAAGGATATGCCACATTCCTGTTTTTAGGTGTATATAGTCACATATACTTACAACAAGAATAAAACAAAACAAACTTAGCTAACAAACAAAAGGAAACCCAATATACATAAACACTAAATAAACATATATTTAGGTACCTAAAAAAAGAAACGATGAATTCAATAAAATATATAAAATACACCAAATTTGAAATTTGACGCAAAAAAAAAAATGAAAAAGAAAATTGTTTGCTCTTTATGTTTGTCTCCAAATTGCTAACAAAACTATCAACAATCAATCTAGCATAAATAAATAAAAAAATAGAAAATAAAGGGACAAACGTTTCTTCCTCTTCTTCCCATCATCATATTCCGTGGTATTAATTTCTTCAGAAAGAAAAAAGAAAGAAAGAAAGTAGTAAAAAAAAAACTTGGTAACAATTTGTGTACTCATTTTTTATAGATAATAATGTGAAAAGTAGAAATTTTTATGTTATTAATGATAGCAGAAAGTATCCTTTTGAGGTAACACGCACACACACATATACGTACATACACACCTTAACGTTCATAAATAAATACAAAACATTTAACGAGGCGCTTTTGATTGAAATCTTCGTTCTTTTGTATGTGTTACATTTATATATCGTTTTGTTAAAATCTAAGGACATTAATAGTTGCATGCATACATATCTAGGCATATCTATTTAATTATCTACCGACAGCGATGTATAACGATAGCCCAGCGGGAATATAGACGATGCCACAGTGAAAGTAAAGCCTAACGTTTTACAAACCCAATTCTTCGAGGAAATAACTGACCATTTGGATATAAAAATTCCTTTTTCTACTACTATTTTCGACTACATTTTCTACTACTATTTTATCTACTACAATTTTTTACTACTATTTTGTACTACTTTTTCTACTAATATTTTTTACTACTACTAAAATTTAAAAATAGTGCTAGAAAATAGTAGTAGAAAAAGGTAGTAGAAAAAGGTAGTAGAAAAAAGTAGTAGAAATAAGAAAAGAAAAAGTGTAGTTTTCAAAGGCTTTTAAAAATAAAAGTCCTCAAAAATTTTTAAAAATTATTTTAAAAAATAAGTCCTTAAAGACTTAAGAGTTTAAAAAAAATTATATATCAAAACTCTTACTTCTGATTATCACTTTTAAGTCTTTCGAAATAAAAGCTTGTAGAAACTCTTATTTTGAAGTTATAAGAGTGTCAAACTCTACTAGAAGCATAATTCAAAGAGAAATTAGGGAGGTCTAATCAGTCGACATTATCAAACATTAGCTAGGGACTGTTCTTTCCATAGTGTTTCGTTATTGACTCTTTGTTGAGTGTAGTATAGAATCTTGAGGTTCGACACGAACCATGGGTGGGGATTTGCCCTTCAGTATTATTTGCATTATAACGGTGAAAGTTAGACTAGATTGACTAATGGTGTGAATCTGACTCAAAAGCAACTTTATCTTTACTGTGATATGTAAATAAAAAAGACTTCAACTCACAATTTTGAAAGAAATGAACCGAGGTATCTGCTTCTGTCTCCTGAAATGAAGTACCTAGGGGGACTAGCAGATCTATAGATTACGGAACGGAGAGTTTTTAAGTTTTTTATTTTTAATCTTTTTTTTTTTTACGAGCAGCACCCTTATGAATGGGATATTTATCGGAAAGAAAAAATGATTTAACCCCTAGCCCCCTCCTCCCCCTTGAACCTGATAGTTTCTACGGGCAGATCTTATGATAAACTTTCGTGGAAACCTCATGTCGAGCAGAAAGTAAATATCTCGTAAGCTTAATTCTGTATTCTAGCAGTGGTGCAGAACTTTTGGCAAGGCTTAGAGTCTCAACGGCTATCGACCAATAATATATGCAGAGGCTGTGCAGACGAGGATGCTGTGGAATCGGTCGAGCATCTGCTAAGCCATTGTCCTTCATTTCACGAACGACGGCTCCGAACTCTTGGAGCAAGGTTCTTTGACGGACTATCAGACATAGCTGATGCACAGATTTCAGATCTACATAACTTTCTCGTTAAGACTGGGTGGTTTGCAAAGGATCCAGTCTGGATCCGCAGGGAACCGAACAAATTGGTCACCCAAATATAATTGAAGGACATCACAATGGGCCTAATAGAGCCTCCGAGTGGAAGTGAGTAGCACACACCCCTTCTTTAACCTAACCTTGAGTCTCGAACCTCTAATTATGTATATCGTAGCGTAAAGTCCTGGTTAAGTCCACAATCTCTACACGAAACTTAATGAAGAGATGTGTTTGACTATTACCGATGCTATAAATGCCAATATAAGCGTTTTACGTAATTTAGTTCCTTCTGGATTTATATACTCAGAGGAAAGTAACGCAGATCATGTAACGAATCAAATCTAACGGAGTCTGGTACGATGAAAATGTTGCAGAGAACAATCAAATTTCAGCTATCGGAGTAGAGTTTACTTTTTTCATTACCGATTGAAAGTTTTGTGCTGCATATCAAATTTGGCGGGAATCGAGAGGAATATCCTGCACGAAATCAATGGAGCAATCCAGAGATCATCCTTAGAGATTTTACACCTATTTCTTATACAAATGGCTCTAAAAAATAACTGGGATCGTTTCTGGTTAGTATTTAAAGCATGAGAATAGGTCTTCTAAACGGATATCTTTGTAGTTTACGGGGCAATCGAAAATGGTTGGCAAGGAAAATAAATAGGAACCTGTAGTGAGAGCCAAGCCATTCCGAAGATTGAAAAACACTTTCTAAAATCGGAAACGATTGAAAGGCAAAATTTAATAATGTTGCGGGACTAAGAGACTATAGTGTACTTGGTAACGAAATAGCTGGAGAATCAGCCAACTACGGCTAAGCTGCAATAGTCCCGCAACCAATCATTGGCGACAATTTGGAAGGCCATAGTGCAATGAATCAGCAGCTCTATGAAAAATACTTCTAAAGAACGATAGTCCAGAGTTAAGAGAACAATAAACTTTCTTCCGCTATTGGAAGGATCAACGTATCTTAGTAAGTTTCATCATAGAGCACAATATATATGTAGTGTAGACTTCACAATAAGAAAAAAATGTCTGCTTGTTAGTGATATCATGAGGTTGAATTCTCGGCACATTATATTCCTGTATCTAAACTTCGTCGGTTCCTCAGAGAAACCAAAAAAAGTTTGGTGGGAATGGGGGTGACGGGTGGGGTAAAATTCTCCTGTACTTTCTTTATTATAGCAAAAATGTTCTTTTACCTCTATATGGCCAAATAACAATACTCCAATAAACTGAATGCCATCAAGCCCCTATAACCCCCTTGCCCAAGCCCAAATCAAATCTAAAACCTTAGGTACTTTCCTACTGGGATATTATACATACGTCCATCAACACATTCATAATACTCATCCACTTGAAGTACTGTATAAAGTGAAAAGAAGATCTAACTGCTGACTTTATATAGAAAAGGGAAAAGTGCAGCAAACAAGTAATAACATGCAACTGTAGCAAACTATAGCAATAAATGTATCTTTATTGTCTTCGTCTAGCAACAACATCAGCATCCTGTAAAAGATTGTGAAAAGCAGTTAGTGACAGGTAGTTAGAGGAGTTGGTAAAAGAAGCACCAGCAGGTTCATTGAAATGAAATTAAATTTTCTCAATTTCTTCCTTTTTTTTTCAATTTTAATTTTATATCCCGTCAGTACAGAACAAAGAGATTTTTGCGCTAAGGGATGCATTCTCCTTACTTTTCTTTGCTTTCTTTTCCAATATCTACATACATGTAGATACTTGTTTTATATACCAAAATATTTTTTCAAGCAGATTTCAACTTCTATATGTAACGATATACAGTTTATACAGTAAAATTCACTTAAGTGCATCAGCATTACTTAAGCGAAAAATTTTGTTAAGATAAAAGTTGAGGTGAAAAATATGAGCTAATAGCAAAATTCTTTACTTGTAAATTTGGAAACCTGGGCATTCAGTTCTTTGGATTTGACTTAAGCGAGTTTTAATGTATCTTGTTATATCGTTTGTATCTTTTACTTTCCTCTCCTCCACCTGTGTATTGCTACAGTTGAATGAGCTTCTCACTTCACATCTTCTTCATCTCTTTTTTTTTTATTTCATTTCAGTTTACAGTTGCCTTTATCTATTAGGAAGGTACTTTAACTACCTCCTATCTATTATATTTGTGTATGACTCGAACGTGTATCTATCTATCTTTGAATCAGTATCCATATACATACTTTCCTATCTGAAAGTTGTTGCATTTACCAAGTGTTAAGTCGTTTTGTTTTTTATTACCTTTTATTGCATTTCTCTTCTACGCTACTTTACCATAGTACCAGTAAATTCTGTTTCTATCTGTTTGTATTTGGTTTTGTTTTTCATTGAGAAAAAATAGAAAAAAAAATGAAAAAAAAGAAGTTATACCTGGTGGTTGTATGAAGTATTATGCATTGAAAATGCTTGTTGTTTTTCATATGTAGATAACACATTGATATATTGTGCATATAAAATATTGACAATATTTTTTTATTCAACATTTTTACAGATAGCACTATGCAGCAATAGATTGTGCTTATTCTACACCAATAAAGGTACAAAAAATATTATTTGTATTGAGATTTTTGTATTTGAATAAAAAGTACTGAAAGCTCGAGCTTTTCACATATAAATATGGGAAAAAGTTGCTTTGATACTATAGAGTAGTTATGAATTTGATATTGCCCTTTGATTTTACGCTTATTAAAAAACGATGCTCTGAATAGCTATAGAAAAGTAGGTAGTACAAAAGTAACTCAAAGGTAGCGAAAAGTTTTTATATCCAATAAAATTAATCATTAATTGAATCGCTATGGAATATTTGATTCATATCTATACGAGTATAATTATGATTTAATTAAAAATAAATTTTAGTTTCACTGAAGAAAACTGAAGTCTAAAAATATATACATATTACGAAAAATCCAGAAGGCCATTCAAATATGAACTTTCAATTTCCGCATGCAGAGCAAATAAAAAATATCAAAATAAATGAATGAAATTTGCATGAATATCCAGTAGAAAAAGAAAAATTTGGTTTGGAGTTTTAAGTAAAATGTTTGAATTTTCTAAGGCTAAAAGAATTTTCTGTTGGGCTGCAATGTCTTCAATATGAATTTTTGTAATGCACCATATACATTGACGACGGCAGCTACACGACTACATGACTACATCTGTCAAATTAAAAAAACACACATTCTTATGAAGACGATTAGTTAGAAGACGACACGACCACATGACCGAACACAATTGTGGCTGTTACCAATTTAAATCTATTTCTAATTTGACAAGCAACAGAGGAAGAAGAAAAGTTTGATCTACTTATTTTAGCTGTGTTTGCTGCCGCTTTAATTGTGTTTTTTAGCATTTTCTTCATCGACTTTTGAATTTCGGTTATAACGATGGTTTTCAACTGTTTTTTAATTTTCCAATTGAGAGGCTGAGAGGAAAAGTGGTATAACTTCTACGTTCAGAAAAAAGTGGAATAATTTTACTTAAGAGCAAAAGCAAAACGAAATATGTTCAGAGCAAAAGTGAAACGCAAAAGTGAAATGTTTAGAGCGAAAGTAAAATGTTTAGAGCGAAAACGGAATAAAAAACTATGCTGTTCTTACTCTGAAAGAATTGTTATACCATTTTTGTTCTTACTTTTATTGCGTTCCATTTTCACTCTAAACCGTATTACTTATGTCATTCTTGCACTGACACTCTAAATTATTTCACTTTTGGTCTTATATAAATTTTAGCCCGTTTTTCCTCTCAGCCTGTCAATTAAGCAATCTACATTTTTTAATTAATATTCATTGGTTTGAACCCTTCCTCTTTAGGTTAGTGAACAAGATTTGACCAAATTAGTTTTGTCCTATTAGTGATACTATGAATAAACTCTCTCTACACCGTTAGTCACTTTTTCCTATAATTCTTCGAGCTCACCGCTAAGTGAGGGATCACTGATTCCACGCTCGCTAATGGCCAACCATAACAAAACCTTTTTCTGGGAACTTGGTCTTCTATATATATATTTATTGTTGTCTGTTGCTTTCACATTAAGAGCCTCAAAGTACTATTGCTGCTGCCGTTCATTGCTTTCACCGGTAAAATATGACTCGTCATACATCATACAAATATACGAAGAATTGGATGCGAAATAAATTTTGGTTAAGTTACCTAGCCTGATTTTCTGTAGCTTTTGGAATAAATTTGTTTGCTTTTTTTTAAATGTCCATTAATTTCAAATACGTTTTAATTGCACTTTTAGAAGCTTCGTACTTTTTAACAAACTGTTTATAAAACTTTGCACTTTGATCTACAGTTTCTGCTTTTAGAAAAGTGCGAACTTTGGAGTCCCTAAACACTCATTTTTCTCCCAGAACCATTTTTTTATTCTCTAGCACTTTAATTGTACTATTATATGAGAGGCTGAGAGGAAAAGTGGTATAACTTCTACGTTCAGAAAAAAATGGAATAATTTTACTTAAAAGCAAAAGCAAAACCAAATATGTTCAGAGCAAAAGTGAAACGAAATATGTTCAGAGCGAAAACGGAATAAAAAACTATGCTGTTCTTGCTCTGAAAGAATTGTTATACCATTTTTGCTCTTACTTTTAAGGCGTTTTATATTCACTCTAAACCGTATTACTTATGCCATTCTTGCACTGACACTCTAAATTATTTCACTGTTGCTCTTATATAAATTTTAGCTCGCTTTTCCTCTCAGCCTGTCATATGTATGTAAAAGTTTTTTAAAACTCATTTCTTTAAAATGGTGAAAAACTTAATTTCTTCGGATTTGGATTTTCTGTGTAAAATTCACATTGCAAATTCCGCCTTTGTGCCGCGTTTACTGACATTTTCGCAAAAACATTTTTTGTGATAAATTTGAGAATGTTTTGAAATTAATTAATAAATACTACTACTTTGCCAATTCAAAATTTTTGCACGCCCTATTTTAAATTTGTCCAGATTTCATTTACCACACGTTATTATAAAATCCGCTTTCGTTTCGCTCTCATAGGTAAAAGAGAATGTGAAAAATCAGAAATGTAGAGTTGGCAACTCCGATGAGTTTTCCCAGATTTTTTTATTTCGGGTTCTTGAATTCTTAATTTTATCTCTCTTTCAACCTCTTTTGCGATACAGCCCAAAATCACACCCGCATAACCCATTTTGTTCTTAATTTTCGCTATTGAAAATCTATTGACGGATTCGTGGCGGATTTATTGGATTTTTAAATAAACCAAAATGTAAGGATGTGTTCGTAAAATAAATTATAAATGTCTTTTACGTTTTTGTTCAATTCTCAATAGAAAAAAGAAATCTCCTAAGATTGAATACAATAATTAAGTTTAAGGTTGGAATATTTAAAGTTTTTTTTATTATTGGACACAAAAATACTTGCCATAATTTTTTGGTCTTGAAAATTTAAATTCATTGAAAAAGTAAAAAATGCTTACCTGAAAATAAACAAAAAAAATCATTAAATTTAAAATAGAAATTAAGCTTTTTTAAAATTAGTTCATAATAAATAATATAAGTTTAGAATCTATCTAAACATGATAGTAGTATTTTCTATAGATAGTAGTAACTACAGAGTTCTATGTGTCTAAACAAGAATGAATAATATTAAACGTCGCTATGCACCCAACTATACTCTTTTAGCGACTGGGATATTTTTATTGGGCCCCTAGGTTGATCATAGGTACGATTCGTATAATACTTCGGCCCAGCTTAGTGATTAATTTTTTGTATATTTTTCGGCACTTGATACTGTTGTATTATTATTTAATATATTCTAATTTTATCTGAAAATCTTTACTATGACAGGATAAACTAAACTAAAAAAGTCATACGGTTGGACCTGATATAGTATACATTGAACCGCTTCAAGTTCTATACAATAAAAACGTTTTTGTCACCCTCCTAAAAACAAATATTCCCATTATATTTCGGCACAAACTGTGAGCTAATATTAAGTGGATTTAGAAAAAAAAGTCTAAAAATGTCGTAGGTTAGTAGTTTCTCAAACTTTTAACATAGAACTTGAGGTCGAATCGTAAGATTCGTAAACGTACTAATCGTCACGTAGTTCATTTTTACGTAACGAGTTGTACGTTCACAGATCAGACAATTTAACCCCTGATCATTTTTGGATAGACTTTTTTTTTGCATAGAGAAACCTGATGAAAAAGTTTTCCTTACAAAATACGACTTTACAACTATACAACACGAAAAAAATTTCTGAGTTCTCATATAGTTTTTCTGGAATTGTTTTTGACACTGATCACGTATCTGGGGGGTACATGGAAAAAATTTTTTGCTCTTGATTTTTTGTGTTTTGTACACGTTTTATGAGTTTTTACAACGTTTTCAACAAAAAACATTTTTTTTTGAAAAATTCAAAAAAAAATTTATTTTTTTCGAAGAATTTTTCAAAAAATTTCATAAGAGGGCATACATGGGATACATTTTATTTTTCCGTTTTTTTTTAATTTTCTACACGTTTTATGAGTTTTCACAACGTTTTCTACAAAATAAAAAATTCAAAATTTTTTTTTTTTACATACATTTTTGGAAAAATTCATAATGGAAAAAAATTTTGGTTTTTAAGTTTCTGGTACAATTTTCGTGGTTTGCTTTACTTGACGTTTAGTCTGAATTATAATCTGAATTTGGTCTGAGTTTTAATCTAAATTTTAGTCAGCTTTAAATCTATTTTTGACTTGATGTTGGTTTAATCTTTTGTCTGAGTTGTGATCAGTTTCTGATCTGATTTTGGTTAGAGTTTCGACCTTGATTTGATTTGAGTTTTGGTAAAAATTTTAAGCTGACTTTTGAACCGAGCTTTAGTCAACATATTGGGTTAGCTTTTCTACTATTTATTAGAATTTTAAATGTCCGAAACCTATCCCATGTTTAATGCTTTACCTCAATATAGATAAATCAACGCCTCAACCCCAAAAATTCAAATTTTATATTCGCCAGTGCTGGGTTATGACCAAGTTTGCCATTACCACAGAGGAGCTTAAGATCCCAGTGGGGCAATTGTTCTTTCTAATAAATTTCTAAATTGACAACAGTGAATGAAACTATAAGAAAGGACATTTTTGAATATCATTTCTAAAAAATTTTTCGAGTTTAAGGCGGGGAGAAAGCTTTAAAAAAAAAGCCTGGTGTTTGCATTGAAATTATGGGACCCAATATCTAAGCTATAAATTTTTATAAAATACTACAAAAATTGTTCTCTTCACAAGATCCTACATTTCTTCTCTGGCTACGAATTCATTCTAATCTAATTTATTAAGTTAGAATTTTTTTTAATTTGTTATTTATGGAACAATGCTGCTTATTTGGATTTATCTGAATAATTTGAATAACTGCTACTAAAAAATAAAATAGCTAAATTCAAATAAACAAAATTCACAGCCAAAATTTTTCATATATTTGGGAATTTAAGTAATAAAATTGTTAACACAAAGTCAAAGTCTTCAAATCATTATCGATAAAATAAAATTTGTCAATGTATGTAAAAATAGGTAGGCATAAAATTTATTATTATTACTATATATATATATATTTTTTTTTTTTTTTGGTAAGTCGTTTAACAACATTGTCATATCATATAATACAACACAGAGAAGCTACCGGAAATTTAGGGAGGCGTTTTTTGTATTTTTTGCTTCTTTTTCCATTATTTGCTGATGATAATGATACCAACCAAAGAAGAAGTAGTATATAAAAATAAATTAAAACTAATATTGAAGTGATGGCAAGTAAAGATGGTTCAGACTATGGCCGCTGTTGGTTGTCAAACTAGCTTTAATATATATAGATATTTTTTTTTTAAACTAAAAAAACCTACACATGGCATGGCATGGCGTGGCGCATGGATGGGAACAAGCAAGCTATGAGCGAGATCGTAAAATATACGCAGCACGCTTATGAAGACAAGCTTGATGGGGAAGCTGCGGACAACCCACACGCTTTCGACATGTCAAAATAAAAACAAAAAAACAAAAAATATATATTATATGTAGTTAGTTAGTTTTAGATACACCGACCGACACGGAGGAAGCGCAAATCAAAATTAAAAACAAAGAAACAAAAAGTACAAAAAAAGAAAAAAATAAAAACCAAAAAGATTTTATTATTTTCCATTTGATTAAATTTTGACAAGCATGAGCTAGAAGCAAGACATAATAGTATACTATTATGTATGAATATCTGTAGAAATATCTGTCAGTATTGCAAAATATATGGGATATGCACACATGTTGTACCATAGATAGATGTATTCAAAGATTATAAACTTGAGTTCACTTGAATTCAATGAAGAATTGCAATGAATGCTCGAATGGACGCACGTGGGTTCAACTACAGCATCATTTGGCATTATAGTATTATGTATTTATGTGTAATAGGAGTACAAGGCATCAGAGTATAGGAGTATGCACTTATAGAAGCAACAATAACAATAACAAGTAGGTATAAATAGTTTCATGCTTTCAACTGCTGATTATTATAGCTCATTGTTTGCTTTTTTTTGTGAATAGAACCTTCTACCTTCTTCTACACTTAACACAGAGCAACAAAACAAGTAACAACAAGTAACAGGAATAAAGGCATATAGTTTCAACCAACACACACATCAATTGTCAGAAAAAATTCTTACCTATAAAAAACAATTTACATTATTATATTTCAGCAAAAGCAAAAACAAAACAAAAAAAAAACTATTTACAATTATTATTTGGTTATTCATTAAAAGGTAGTCAGTCAGTCGTAGGCGGTATACAATCAATGTGCTTAAATGTCCTTCGAAAATCCTACAGCCATAATTAGCCGTCTACTTAACTACATTCCTAAAGTAACTATAATCATTAGTTGAATTGTGGGTATGTTTGTCATCATAGCAAATGGCAATCTATTGTTTTGTTATGAGGCTGAAGATTAGGTACCTTGCTAGTTCCATTTAAAATGCCTACACTTGACTGTTTTTTAATTACACTTACCTTTAAGGGGAAGCGAAGAAGGTCATATTAGAAAACAATCGAAGAAAAAAAAACATTTTAAATCTTTGCAAAAGAAATATCCATTGTTTGGGTACTAAGTAATCACTTGTCTATAAAGTTTAACAAAGACCAAAAATGTCTCAAAAGCATGTACAGAAAACTATAGAGTATTGCTTTAAAAAAGTCTAAAATATTGTGTAAAAAAGCAATTAAGGTAACAGCTCAACTTATCCTCTAAAAGTATTGCACACTTTTAATCCAAAGTTCGTCTTAACAATCACGGAAATATTGTCATTCTGGAATCTATTCGGAATTTAGTGTTACCTAATTGCAAATAAATAATTATTTCGAGCTTAGCATTTTAAAAGATAAAAGAAAAGTTACTAAAATGATTTTCTTTCTATAGAACCTAAATATTTTATCAAACGATTAGGATTGAACTTATAAATTATCTGGAGCAATGCTAATAAAACTGAGAATTCAGAAAAAAGTACAGCACGATATATAAAGTGTTTTTATGATGGTCTAGATTAAACTATGCCAGACATGTGACAAGACCGAAAACCGGACCAAAAATCGAAACAAAACCCAGACTAAAAATTAAATCAAAATTCAAGCCAAAATCAGACCAAAACTCAAAAAGTAAACCAAAATCAAACTAAAATTTAATCCCAAATTAAGACCAAAACTGAGACCGAAATTCAGAAGAAAATTTAGTTTCACGTTCAGGTCTATAGCAGACCTAAAATTAAACTGATATTCAGACCAAAATTCAGACTAAAAATCAGGATACAAATAAAACGATATTCGGATCAAAAATTAAATCAAATTTTAAAATTAAATTTCCACATTAACTCAAACAAAAAGTCAGACCACAAATCAGAAAAAAATTAAAACTTAAATTCAGATTAAACCAAAATTCAGTTTAAAATTTAAACCAAAAATCAGATTTAAAATCAGGTCAAAACTTGAATCAAAATTCAGATAAAAATTTAAACAAAAAGTCAGACCAAAAATCTTTCAAAATCTTAGATCGATATCTAGACCACAGGCAACCAAAATACAGATCAATTTTGAACCAAAACATAGACTTAATTCAGACTAAGCTCAGTACAAAAATGCAACTAAATTCAGACCCGAAAGTCAGGCACTGCGACCTATAAGACCTATTGTACCAAAGACCCAAGTTATGAAAGAAAGAAAGGAAGAGAGAACGAAAGATAGATAAAAAAATTCGAACCAAAATTTAACCAAACCTCAAAAAAAAAAAAAAAATTTACCAAAAATCCAGCAAAACTCAGATTGATATTCGAATCACAGTAAACCAGAAATTGAACCGAAATTCAGGTTACATCGAGCCAAAATTTACAAGTCTGACCAAAAATGAGACCGAAATTCAGAGCAAAATTTAGTCTCACGTTCAGGCCAATAGTAGATCAAAAATAAGACTGATATTGAGACCGAAATTCGGAATAAAAATCGGGTCACAAATAAACTCAAATTTAAGCCAAAATCTAGATCAAATTTTAAAATTAAATTCAGATAAAAACTCAAACCAAAATCTGAAAATATTCAGACTACGCATACCGAAATTCAGAACAAACCTCTGCCTAAATTCAGACTAAATTTAGAATAAAATTCAAATCGAAATATATACCATAATTCAGGCTAAACTTTAAACTAAAATTCAGATAAAAAATCAGTTCAAAACTTAAAGCAAAATTCAGATTCAAATTTAAATAAAAAGTCAGACTAAAAATCTGAAAAAATTTCAGATCGTTATCCAAACCATAGCAAACTAAAATACAGCTCAAATTCGAACCAAAACTCAGACCAAGCTCAGAAAAGAAATGAGACTAAATTCAAGCCAAAAATCAGACCAAAATCGAACCACAACCCAACCAAAAATTTTACTAAAAATCAGGACAGAGTTCCGACTAAAAATCCAACACAAACGCAGATCAATTTTCGGATTACAGTAAACTAAAAATTAGACCACAATTCAGTTCAAAATTTATGTCAAATTCAAATTAATACTAAGACCAAAATTTAGGTCAAAGTTCAGACTATAGGTTAGGTTAGAGTAGCTGTCAAGAGACACATTTAGGCATGAACGGCTCATTGTGATACCACAAAGTTGGACCTTTGAACTCAAACCAAAAACTTAACTAAAAATCAAACCAAAAGCTCGACAAAAACTCAGGCCAATGTTTGAATTACAGTTTACCCAAAATTAGACCACAATTCAGTCTAAAACTTTGGCCGAATTTAAATTAAGACTAAAATTCAGATCAAACTTAAAACTAAAACTCAGACTAAATTCAAATTAAGTTCAGGTCAAAATTTTCACCAACCAAAAAATTGACAAAAAATGAGGCTAAAGTTTCGATAAAAAATCCGACAAAAACTCAATCCGATATTCGGATCAAAGCTGATCAAAATTTAGACCTACAAATTTAATCAAAATTAAAAACAAACAAAATTAAGAATAAAAATAATAATGACCGAAATTCAGACTAGAAATAAAACTAAAAGTGAGACAAAAACTTAGTCTCAAATTCAGCCTAAAAATAGATTCGACCAGATCAAAATTTAAAATGAAGTTAAAGCCAAAAGTCAGACCAAAATCGAACCACAACTCAAACCAAAAATTTGACCAAAAATCAGGCCAAAGTTCCAACCAAAAATTCAACAAAAACCTAGACCGATATACGAATAAAAGCTGGTCAAAATCTAGACCATTTGGTGTAAAATTTAAATCAAAACTCAAACCAAAAAACAGACTAAAAATCAAACCAAAATTCAGAGCAAAAATAGTAAGGACCGAAAGTCAGACCAGAAATAAGACTAAGAGTCAGAGAAAACCTTGGTCTCAAATTCTGCTTAAAAATCGGATCGCCCAGATAAAAATTTAAAATAAATTTAACGTTTTTTTTTTGGTTCTTCAGTTTGAATATTTTAATCTATTTTCATTGATATGTATAATGTAATATTATATTAGAAATATTTTGTACCTCTTTCCAAAGTTTACCCATTTATTATTCTGTGTAATAATATATGGCCTATATAGGCTCGATTATAAAATCTAACAAATAAATAAATAAAATAAAATAAAACTTTCCTGGGGAAAACTCAGGTAAGATTTCTATGCAAAGGAAATCGATTTTTCAATGCTTTATTTATGTTTTTCTGTCTTTTAATGCCACTAGGTAATCAATCTACTTCTTTGTCTACTAGGAACACTTCAGGCAAGATATCAATGTAGAAGAAATCGGTTTAGCTATGATCCTGACTTTTAAGGTTACAAGGTTTCTAATGTACCCCTATATCGATGACGAGAACTTTAGAAAATATTTCTATATGGAAAAATTAGATTAAGCTGTGATTTATTTAGATTTTCTAACTCTTGAGGTCACTAGGTACTCCTAAAATACTCCTATACAGACTAGGAAAACTTCAGGCAAGATTTCTAACTATGATTTTCTAACTCTTAGGGCCGTTTTCTCAATGTCCTGTTAGGCACTAATCAGAACTAATTACTACTACTAACCGACAGTTAAGGTTCGGATTAGTGCTTAACTGGATATTGAGAAAACGGTCCTTAACGTCTCTAGATATCGATTAAACCTAACTCCTTTACCGAATGGGTAAATGTTATGACATACGCACACATTTCTCTGGCTGTTGAGATTACTTGATTTTTATGATTACTCGGTTAAACAAAAGTAATCTCAGTTTTTTTATGAACGCATGACTACATGAGAAAGAGTAGTTACGAGAGAACTACATACATATCTTAACTAATACGTATGTACTTTTTTTATTGGAAAATTAAAATTCCAAGTAAATTACTTTACCTTTTTTTACGGGTAAGTACTTTGTTTGTGTAGATATTGTAAAACTTTACGGCATACCTACTTTAATGTTTTTTATTATTATTATTTTTTCGTTATCGCTATTATCTTAACATCGCTGGCTACATACCGTGCTGACTTGGTTAGCTTATCTTATAAATAAAATCTAGTAGGTGGCGCTGTTAACAGATTCTTTTCCACCATATATGACCTAATTAAATCATCGGTTTTTTTTTTTTTTTTTTTTGTTAACTACAAATATAACTACAAATATAGAGAAAAATGTTGAAGGCATGTGCCTTTGAAATTTTTCTTTTAAGATTTAAGGTTAAACTAAAAGATCACGTACAAAATTTCATTATAAATATTTTCCTTAGAGTTACATATGTGCTACAACTAAAATAACATTAACAACAACAGCAACAACAAAAAAGCGTACGTAATTCATTTTCTGCCTGATAATTTTTCATTCGTCATGGATCTGCCTCAGTAGTAGAGATATATGAAATATTTTAAAGGGAATTTAACAATATGATGAAATAACTTGAGAAGTTAGACAGAGAGAAGGAGAGAGAGAGAGAGAGAGATTGAAAAGACAAGAGTACTGGTTTTAATGCAGAGTGAAGGTGAGAGTGAGAGCGAAGAAGTGACGTAGAAAAGCACTTCTGATCTACATACATATGTAAGTAACTAAAATTTTATATAGGCTCATGAAAAATTTATTTTATAAACATAAAACAAAAGCGTGAGAACATTTAGTTAAAATTTTAGTAAAAATATATTAACAAAAAAATTCGAAAAAAAAAACAAAAAACCAGGTAAAAAGCCAGAAATAATAAACATGAAGAATGAGTTTCTTCTGTAGTCTGCGTATAGAATTGAAGTTGGCTGCTGAATCAGTCTTGGCTTCTTAGAAAATACACTTAATAATTAAACGCATTTTATGCGCTCATATTATCATCAAGAACAACCCAAAGAACCAAAAGAAGAACAACGATCGTATGTGTGTGCCGTGAATAGTCAAGCAGAAGAGAAACAGACAGACAGCAGAGATTCAGAAAGACAGTGAAGCTGACTCAAGTAGACAGAAATCACACACACACACACACACACTCAGATACATAAACTCTATGAAACCAGAATTCCGAAGCTCAAGAAGACATTCAGCCAGCCACCTAGACAAGACAAGTCATGCAGCCAAGCATGTAGCTATCGAGCTCAAGAGTCCACACGAATGCCAAACTCGTTGTTGTCGTTAAGGTGTTAAAGCATACAAAATGAAATCAACGACGCATATGTCTCACCTCACCATCTTCAAATCAATGCAGCGAATGCTGGAGTGCAGCGCGCGAGAACTTGTTAGTTAGTTAGTTACATAGAGCAGCAAACCGATATAGCCAAAAGGCAATAAGAAGAAGAAGAAGAAGAAGGTACAAGCTCTTCATGAAACATTTCTACATTCCGCAGCTCTGGTATTTTAACCATATAGGTACATGTCTATAAATACTGAGTGCCTGTATATACAGATACTCCAAAATATACCTTCCTTGATATATTAAATAGTAAAAACAAATAAAAAATAAAAAAATATGATGCAGGAATAACAAAATACAATGAAAAATTTAACAAAATATTTTATCCATTTTTAGAATGAGATATGAGACCACACAGAAGAGCGCAGAGAAGAACCACCGCCATCGCCACCGCCACCACTCGTTGTCGTCGATCGTCATCGTTGAAGCCATCAAGAACATCAGCGCAATGTTGTCTGTCGTTTAACTCGAAAGTGCCAATGGTTGACCTTTTTTCTTATAATCTCCTACTACTCCTCAGCTTCATAGAACGCTACGTTGTTGTTGCTGCTTGTGTGCCTTCTTCTTCTTCTTCTTCTTTTTTTTTGGTATACAATGTAAGCAAGAACACTAAACACTTGAGAATGCGTCTAGCAACATATGATCAGTGATCACCTTAGACCAAAAAAAAGAAGGTTTTTCTTTTTTTTCTTCAAATTATTCTTTCTGAATCATAGTTAGGTAGACTCTATTAGTTGTTGCTGGTATGTTGCAGCAGCAAGCAATTAAGTCGTTGCTGTTTACTTCTCATCTCATTGGCAATGTCTCGATCTTGGCGTCATCGTCATGTGTGTGTGTGTGTGTGTGTGTGTAGATTCATTCTTAGAAAATGGTTGAACAATACAAAAGAAAAAATAACATAAAAGAAAAATAAAAAATTATTGTCACTTTTGTTTTTGTTCGGCATTCTGTTAGGTTTGGATTTTGGTTTGCTTGCCCAGGTTAGGTTAGGTTAGTTTGGTTCAGAGCTCGTTTCGTTTTTGATATTTTGATTGAGAAATTTATAAGCCACACAGGAAGGAAGGTGTCAGACAAACTTGTTAGGAAGAGGTGTTGTTTCGTTTTTTTTTTTTTTTTGTTTTGTTAATTTGCTATTAAAAGTCACAGTTGGGATATTTGTTGATTTAAACGATTGGTAGTTAGCCAAAGATGACTAATTTTTTGAAGTTATTGCTGTTTTGAAGTTTTTCTCAGTTATATATTTTTAATTTGAAATTGGCCCAAATTAATTGAAGTACAATTTCTTTGGTTGGCAGAACTTAAATAAATTACGTTTCGATAAATAACACTAAAGCTTTGACAGATGTCTAGGTTATTATGAGGTTATGGAGGGAACACTTCTCGCAGCTACTAAAAGGCGATGGCTCCGGAAACCCCAATCAATAACGGCATTGAAGTACCCATCGCCCATCGCTCGGCTGCTGGAGAACAATAAAGCTGCGGGTGCAGATGGCCTGCTTGCTGAGTTGTTTAAGAATAATGGTGAAGACCTCATAAGACGCCTGCACGAGCTTTTATGCATAATATAGTCGGATGAAAGCATGCTCAGCGATTAGAACCTGAAGCCCATTGTCAATTAGCTGAGTGGACCTAATCCTGGAAAAGACCCGAGAAAAACAAAGAGACTACTATCATCTATTGACAGTTATACTTTCGAAGTCGTCAATGGTTTCATCTACGTAGGACCCAGCAGCAACAACAACAACAATAGTTTATAGCACCTCCTTGTCAAACACAATCAAACGTTGGCTGACGATCTATATGTCGGGTAGACAGTCAAGTGTGGAGTTTAGAGGTTTGAAGAGCAGTTTTCGAAAACTGAAATAGGGTGTCCCCCAGGGTGGAGTGCTCTCCCCGCTTCTCTTCAACCTCTATGTCTCCGGCATCCCGACTCCTCCCCCCGACATTAAGATTGTCTCCTACGCCGATGACTGCACCCTAATAACCACAGGTAGGGACGTGAGCTAATTGAAAAGATGAACAATTACTTGCCAATCCTCTCACAGTTCCTCACAGACCGCAACCTGGCTCTCTCGGCTGAGAAGCCAACGGCTACATTGTTCACAACCTGGACAAAGGAGGTATCTGCAAATCTTGATACCCACTACGAACAACCTCAAAATCTTAGGAGTAACATTCGATAGTCTCTTCGTCTTCTCCAAACATGCGGAGGCCACAGCCCAGAAGTTGAGGGGGAGAAACAGCATAATGAAGGCACTATCAGGGAGTACCTGGGGGAAAGACAAGGAGACTTTAAACACGACCTACAATGCCAATGGTCGTTCTGTATTAAATTGCCTTCAGGCCGCACAAACCTCCGCTCTGCGTGTCGTCACTAGTTGTCACCTTATGACTCACCCGGATCACCTGCACATTGAGACAGAGATCTTATCAGTAAAGACTCACTGCGAGCTGCTCACTCGGCAGTTTGTGACTGGTTGTCTCTGTGCAGATCATCCCGACCAGTCGTTCATTCATGATCCTCCGCCCCATAGAGCTGTTCGACACGACCTCCGTGACGAACTGGCTAACGTTCAGGAGTTTATTCGAGACTTATTGTCTCTTGCTACAACCCAGGAAGTCAAAAACGCCAAAAGTGACATCCATACAAACTCCGTACAGAACGCACTTTCAAAATACAGACATAACCACGTACTGAACGACACCCCACCTCCTATCTGTAATACTGAGCGGTCTTTGTCTCGATGATAAACCTCGAAATAGTTGATGCATGCTCAAAGTGTGGTAACAGTCCGCATGACACACCACACTTATTTATTTAATTGCCCGACTGATGCTACAGCTCTAACACCAACATCACTGTGGACGTAACCGGTAACGGTCACCCGACACTTCTAATCTTTGTGTTTGTCATTTCTCTCTATTTTTCTATCAATACAATCACAGTCGCTACAACAACAACAATAATGTTGACTTAGTAGGCAATTGAGAAGCAAAGCCCTCTCATGACCGACAAAAATAACGCTCTGTAAGCCCCTCATCCTCCAAAGATATTCCGCAAGTTCTATGGTCCAATATGCGTGGACGACGTGTGCCGAAAAATATGAAATCATGAGCTGTACGCTGATATTGACGTAATCACGCGCATTAACAAGTACGACGCTTATTCCAGGTGAGAAAAGCTTTGAATACCCCTTTTAACTCAGGATATAAAGCTAAGTTGGTCATTGAACTGCGTTCCTTTTTAATTTTAAAAATTCTACATTTCATTAGATTGATAACCACAGACATAATTGTTATGAGAGTTTTGAAAAAGGATTTTAAAGCATAAACTATACTACACTTTTCCAAAAATATATTTTGATACGCTGAATCCGAATCCGACCTCAGAATTGCTCCATCACGTCAAATTTGCGATATTTTTTGCTATATTTGAGGTTATATTACAATACGAGGTAATTTTTTTTAAACAAAACTCGTTAACCCGTTATTGGTCACTGGGGACCAAAAATACGTAACGTTTATTTTTTAGCCGATTGTTCTGAAACTTTCAGAAACTATTTTTTTTAAAGAGAATAATGATGTATGCAAAAATTTAAGTTATTTCGATATAAAATAAGAGTACCTCCCATAGAAATTTTCCATTTTTGACGGTTTTTTGTATGGAAGGTATGTCAAAAATGATTTATTTTTTCTGCAATTAAAAGTCAGATTCAGTTTTTTTATGCCAAAAAAACCCCTCGTTAACAATTTTCACCGCAATAAGAAGAGGAACATGTAACTTCATGTTATACCCTAAACCAAAACTTCAAAAAAAAATTTGGTATGAAATTTCTTGACCGCGAATTTGTTAGAAATGGTATGTCTACCGTTTGATAATTTTTTTTTTTTTAAATTCGAGCACAGTGTTATTATTAAAAACAGTTTGGAATTGTTATCTAACAGATGGCCCCAGAGTGACCCTAAGTAAAAAAATAGTTGTTCACCTATTTTCAATCGCTCACAACTTTTACAAAAATTGTTTAAGTACGTTAAATTTTAAATAAGTTGTGCGAAAACTATTTACTCAAACATACATAGTTTCCCATATTTTTAAAATTTTGTTTACTTTTTTGGAAATACAAATTTTGCTATGGATCGTCGGTGACCCTAATATCTTGAATGGAAGCTTTTTAAGAACTTTTTAATGAAATGGAGGTCAAAGAATGTGAATCTGGACTCGGTTTTGTACTATCGTTTCTAGTTTCCTAACGATCAAGAAAGGGATAAGTGAAAAATTAGTATTAACTAACTTTGTCTATCTTTAAAAAAATGTGCAGAACAAGTAAGTAAAAAAAATTCTATTGAGGGCCACAAAGTTGCCGGTGGTCCAGGAAAGTTCAGGCCTTCAGGTGGGCAAAATATCTGTTTTGATCAAAAATTGTAACAAGAAATGGGGGTCGGAGAATACGGATCAGGATTTGGTTTTGCACGATATCCTGTAGTTTCGGTAAGGTTCTGAAAGGGTTAGGGCATCTACAAATACTACTCTTCTTCTATAAAATCTATTTTTTCCACTCCGAGAAATCGGTAGGTGAAATTTAAGAGTTTGACATATTAATGAGTATACGAAATTGAGTAGTTTCAGTTGAAGACTTCAACAGATTTAGTTTCAGGGCGTCAAAAACCTTTGGAAAAACATAGTCTGGTTTCTAGTTTAGAAGGTTGGTTAAATTCTGACGGCTTGTGTAATTTATACTGTAGAGCATTAATGAACAATTATTTTCAAAATAAACAAAAAAAGCTTCGTAATAGTGAGAGAGTTAAAGGGTTAACATAATTCAGTGCAATATTATATGGAAAATGCAATATAATGTAAGGCGCTGAAACTAATCAAGCTATTTTAGGTCTTATCGTGCCAAACAGTAAAAAAAATGGTGAACATTAATCGTTAAATTAAATGATTGGAAGTTGTGCTTGCATTATGTGGAAATTCTAGGCATGCAACTGAATGTAACTATGAGCTGTATAAGCCGACACTGACACAGCCAAGAGCCCTCTTCGCTAGCAAGGCCATATTGAGACATTAGGGTAAGGTTAGGTTGGAGTGGCTGTCGAGAGACACACTTAGGCCTGAACGGCCCATTGTAAAACCACATAGTTGGACCTACAGTTTAACGCCGATTCCGAACGGCGGTGTGGCAATTTTTTATCGGCTTGGTGTTTTTGCGATTACTAACCAAGGTGTGTATTTATAGACTATCTTATGATTCTCATATACTTTATGTTGATAATGAATATAAGAAAGTTATGAAGATTAACTACCAGACAAAGACGGGAATCGAACACGAACCTCCCGGATGATGTCGTCGACATTAGGGTAAACTGGAATGGTATTCTGTTCTAAATATGAGGGTATAATGCGCCGAAAGGAACGATAGAATTTACTTTGTAAGGATCTAGTTTACAGAAACCTAATTGACCGATATTAATTGCTTTACTAATTGCAACCAGTGAATGCATATCAGAGGCAAATGGCTTAGCTTTTTACAGCTACTCAAAGGCAATCATCAGTTGTGTCGTCAGTCATAGTAAAATTTTATACAAAGTCAAATCAGTGTGTGCGTCAGACCATAAAAGTTATTAGAGTATAATTCTTAAGTGCAGGCACTCAATCTCAAAGTAATTAAAGATTTTTATCTACCAAAGTGCTAAATGATTTTGCCCGGAATACCCGCTGACCGTATTAGCATACGATAACCAGCTAACTAAATGATGTGAGGTAGATAACTAAATGTGCCTACCTACTTGCCACAAATAATTTAAAAGTAAGTAAATTAATTAACATAAAATGTTATTTTGGAATTACTTTCGAGTACAATGTATGCACAATGTGAATATAAAGCAAAAAAATAAATAATAATAAAAAATTAATTAAGTAGTTATTTGCTTATTGCTTGTATACAAGTATTCGAAGAGCCTTTTTGAATAATGCCAGCAAACAACAAGAACAACGTTTAAGCGTTTCTCAAAGCAGCAGCAGCAACAAACAAGAACAACAAAGTAACAAGCCGACTTGAACACCAAAAGCGTTGAAAAGACCCTCCAAAAAAAAAGAAAAAAAAAGAAAAACCTTAAAAAAATACAAAAGAAACAAATCCAGAGAGGAAGAAGAGAAGCTTTCATTTATGACGGCGCTTACAAACATTTACATAATGAGTATGTGTACTTGCTGCCTTAGCGTGATCTGGCTGGAATTGTGAGGCTCCCACTGACTGGCTAGTGACTCTATAGCTTGTTAGTTTGTTGGCTTACTTTAGTTGGTTGGTCGGTCGCTTGCATTTTAAATACTTGTGGTTGTGTGGTGTGTGAGAAAAAACACACACCACTCACCACACAACACCGAATGGGAAAGAAAAATCACTTCAATACACGTAGGAATTTTTGTTTTGCTTTCTTTCCTTTTTCTTTTTCCCTTTCCTTCGTAAATTTTGTACTTTGGCGCTTTACATGTACCCCCCAAAAAAAAGCAGCAGCAGCAGTAGTACAGCAGCGCCCTCTAGGGTTTTGTTTGTTGGTGCCTTATTCCGTAAAATAAAATCAAGTCAAAAATATACTTGAACTAATGTGAGTGAGTACTTTGGAATGTGACCAACAGGCCAACGAAAATGGAAGAAAAAAAGCAACAGCAGCAGCAGCAACAACAACAACAACAGCCACAGCAGTCTCTCATTCAACAGAAACAATATAAATTTTGAAAATTTATTTTTCTTAATGGAACAACGAACAAAAGTTTTTTTGGAGGATGCACAAAACAGGGGAATGAACACCAACACACAATAAACGTGAAAAATATGAAGAAGAAGAAGAAGAAAACAAGGAAATCAGCAACAAACAGCAGCAGTAGAAGCAACAAAAAAAACACCAAAACTGATTTTTAGAAGAAATTGCAGCAAAAAGGTTATCAAGCAACAACCAAACAATGATTTGATTTCTAGGGCTAGGGCGGCATAATAAGGAGGAATACAACGCCGTCACTAACACTATCACCACCAACACCATCACTACCAAAATCACCACTACAAACACCATTATTATCACTGCTGCTAGTGCTGCTGCTGTTGCTGCTAAAAATCATCTTCATTGTTGCTTTTTGTTATTGTTACTGTCTGTTGTTGGCTGCTGCTGTCTTGCTGGCTGCCAAGAAGCAGACACTGTGCGCGGCGCGCAGAAAAAATGATTAATGGCAACAGAAAAAAATAAAATAAAAAGCATAAAGCTCCAGCACAGCAGCAGTAATGTGTCTGTGTGTGTGTGTGTTGGTTGTTGCTGCTGTTGCTGTTGCTTCTGCTGTTGTTGGCATGAATACACATGAAGAATGAACAAACGAATGAACGGCTGCTGTTACTGCTGCTGCTGCTGATATGGAGTAAAAATTTTATTGCTGCTTTTGGCAAAGGAACTTGTAAGTTTGAGATGTTTGTATGTGTATATGAATGTTGTTGATATTTGTGTATGGAGCAATAGCTTTCAATGTAAAATTTTACACAATGAAATTCCAGAGTGAAATATTGTTGGCTAAAATGAAGGAAATTGTCAGATTGTTCAGGCATTGTATGTTATATTAAAATATATATTTAATAGCTCTCAGGAATTTTCACTAATTCACTAATTCCTTATACATAGAACATTGCCAAAATGAAAATATTTTGGAATTATAGACAATTATCGTTTAGTCGCTGTAATTAACGATAACTGACGATATTGCAGTGAGCACGAGGAAGCAACTTTGCTTTATAAGTAAACCATATCCTAATCTCTGTAAATGCATAAAGCGATTGCTTTTGAGATTATCCTGTTACTGGCAAGGTCATGAAACCTCATCACAATTCATCAATCAACATCTACCACATGTCTGCCGTCTTGATTTAAAAAGTGAGTAACTACATTCGCAGTCAACCCAAGAAATTAAACAAAATGATCTGTTGTTTCATCAGGATATCTCGGGAATTAAAGAGTTATAATCTATTACTGAACCACAAGACTTACTGGGGTGATGGAAATGGGAAACCGTTAATAACACTGTGCAACAGCCAAAATCGGACTGGCGATTTGACATAGTTTTGAGTAATTTGCAGTCACTGAGCTCGAATCTGAAGACTATTTTGCTTCATCACTTCAGGTTTTCGAGATATCGGTACATGAAATCATGAAAATGGCTTTATTAAGACTGTACCAGGACATTCTTAATTTATGTGTTATCGTTTTTGGTGTCTATAGAAAAGTTGTTTAGTAGAAAAAGATGCACATGTTTTGTGAATACAAGAATCTTCCATCTAAGCTCCATACCCCAAATTTTGGCAGTTTTTTAACTACAGCTTTTAACAATATGGCCTAAAGGCTAAAGGAATGATAAAACTATTATAGTGTGTTGAAGAAAAAGGGCATCAAAACACCCTCTACCTCCTTATTCTTGGAAATATGACCTCACAAAGTCAAATTTAATATAATTTTCATATCCGTTATCGAAAACCTGTCGTGATGGAGCTAAATGTGTTTCAGATTCGAGCTCAGCGACTCCGAATTACTCAAAATTATATGTCAAACCGCCAGTCCGATGGAAAAAAAACTCAATTTCGTGGCACAGTGTAATTAGCAAAAAAAATAATAATATAATTTTGTTAACCCTTTCGGGACCGTAAGGAAACCAGAGGAGATACAGCAAAACCAAATCCGGTTTTCGTGCTACAATTTTTAATCAAAACAGACACTTGTGCCTCTAAAGGCTTGAACTTTCATGGGTCACCGGGGACCCAGTGGCCTTCAATGAAAATTTTTGACGAACTTTGTTTTATTTTTATTTTTTTATTTAAGATAGAGCTAGTTCCCTTTCTTGACCGTAAGGAAACTAGAACCAATAGAATGAAACTGAGTCCAGGCTAGCATTCTTCGACCCTCATTTCATTCATTTTAAAATAGTTCTTAAAAAGTTTTAATTGAAGATTTTAGGATCACCGGTGGGTGATCCATAGCGTAATTTGTATTTCCAAAAAAGTAAACAAAAATTTAAAAGTATGCGAAATCATCGTTTCTCGCAACATAAAGAACCATTATTGGTTATAAAAATTGATTGGATAGTTTTTAAACAATCGCAAAAATTAATCTTGTGACATTGGTATCGAAAGGGTTAATAAGTTTCAGAAAACCTCGTGATTTCCAGATCATTGCTATTCTCAATTATCGCGGTTTCGATTATATTAGTCCTTGATTATCGTTGCTTTTTATCATCAATCTTTGTCTTTAATCATCATAGTTCTCAATCATCGTAGTTCTTTATCATTGAAGTTCTTGATCGCCGAAGATCGCAAATATTTGTAAATAATTCTTAAATAATGTATAACAGGCTTAAAGACCGTTTGTGTTGTCATCACAACAAGAGTGTACAGTCAGACGGCCGTTTCGGAATCCGCCACGATTTCCCATCAATGATCTTAATCATTTTAGTTCTTGATTACACTGTGGGACAAATTGAAGGCGACAGAAACTGATCGGGGTCACAGTACACTTGTTGGATAGCTAAAGTTTTCGTGAGTATTGCGGCAAAGTCCGTTGTTAACCTAAACGACAAATTTTTGTTTTTTATACGGTTCTAAAGTTTGCCCATTTCTGATCATGATGGTATACTCTCCCTTTTCCAACAATTGAGATAATACAAAACTGTGGGATATTTTCTCTCTGCCTAATTACTTTATAAAATACAGCGGCTTAAAAATGAACTAAATTATTTTAATCAACTCCATCCAAAAAGACATATATTATCCAAAAAAAAAAAAAAACTTAACTCCCAAACATATATATTTATGACTCATTTAAAAACCCTTTTAAAATTACCTCTACACTTTAAATAGCTATCACAATCTAACAATCTATCTTGGGATTATCTACCAATCTAACTATTATTTATTCAACTAAATAAAAGGACAAAAAAATAAAAATAAAAGCACTGAATAATTTAAACGATTTCAATGACACCGTGATTAATATCAATAGCAAACACATGAGAGAGAGAGAGAGAGGAATCCCAAAGAATGAAGAAGAATCTCAAAGAAAAGAGGATGGAAAAAAAGTGCGGCCACAACAATAATGATGACACTAACAAAGAAATTCTCATTTCAATGACCAGAGCGAAATATCTTTGGACACACGAGAAGGCACGGGAATAACGTGTAATAGTCAGAGTAAAAGTAATGAGTATGACAACGAGTTATAGTAACTAGTACTTATTGCTAAAGATAAAAAGTCATGTCGATTCTTAAAGTCGGAATTCAAAAACAAATCACACACACACACACATACTTAGAGAGAGATAAATAATTTCTATACATATGCATTTATATCAAAGGTAAAACAGACACAATCTGCAAAAGACGAACGAAGGAGTGGCGAAGAATGAACGAATAACCTGAAAGGAATCAAAGGGCAACGGCAACCGTAAACAGGTAAACTGTTGAAGGTAATAGGTAATGCTTCATGTAGGGAAACGCAAATAAAAACACAAATCCAAACACAAAAAACATACATAGATATACACATGGATAAACGTTTAAAAATAAAAACAAAAAGAACAAGTACGTAAGTATCAGAACAAAGAATGAAGTTGAGTCAAAGTCAAAGACATATTCATACATACTGGCCAGCAGGCAGGGAGACGTACAGACAGACAGACAGACAGTGGAACAGCCAGACACCTAAGCAGGGGTAACATTGCAGCAAGGTATTGCATGCATACACATGTACATATCTATGTATGTATGTACATCAAAAAGAATATTTTCAAAAAACTATATGAGTTCTGGACACACACACACACACACATACACATATAAATGTATATGTATATAGGAGACTGGAAAACTGAAATGAAATGAGGTGGACAATGTAGCCCAGTAAAACATTTTATAATTTTAAGACTAAAGGGTGAACACACTTAAACTGCGACACTTTGGGAAATTTATAACTTACTCAAAAAAATGTAAATATGGTATTTTGAAATTCGAATATCACGAGTAGGCCATGATCTTAGTTTAATGCATGAGAAACTTAATTTGAATTTGATTTTTAGTTTCGCCAAAAATGGCAAGCGAGTTAGAAGCGAGACGAATTATTTGGCACGAATATATAAAATAATTCTAATTTAAGTGCGCGTAAAGTTGTGAAAAACATAAAATTGCACTCGATAGTGTCTAGAATCGGTGCAATGAAGAATTTTCAGTTACTAGAAAACCTGGTAGCGGAAGTGAGCATGGTTATAGTGATAAAAACAGTGCTCGGAAGGTCTTCAGGGCGGTTTCGCAAGATCCGAAGGTTTCGTCGCGTTCTGTTGCAAAATCCGTACGTAAATCGCAGTCTTTTGTAGAAAAAGTAAAGCGGTAAACTTTATTGAGAAGTTTTAAAGCTCAAACAGCACCAAAACGAGACGCAAAACCTAATGTTACAGCAAAATTACGGAACCGCAAATCACAAAATACAAATGCATTGTCATGTACGACGAAACCTATTGCTTTCAAAATTTCAAATATATTGCTGGACAAGATTTTTATATGGCTGCCCCTGAAATCTGTAAATTGAAAATAAAGACCAAGTTTCCAAAACGAATACATGGTTTGGCAAGCCATTTGCTCCTATGGCCGTAAAAGGAGCCCTTTCATCACATCCGGAACAAGGAACGTTCAAATTTATCGGGATGAGTGTCTCAAAAAGCGTCTTCTGCCATTTATTAAGAGACATGGCATCAAACCAATGTTTTGGCCACGACCAGGTAAGCTGCTACTATGCCAAGGACATATTACAGTGCACCTCGCGACTGCAATATGCCCCTATTGAAGAAGACCGGTGAACTGGTAAAAGATATTGAAGAACTCCAAACCAAGTGGTTGTGGGCGTCATGTAAAGTCAATGATGCCCTCGTGTAAAAGATGATAGCGCGTGTGAGACAAAAAGTCCGATCACTTGCATATGGAGCAAATAACAACTAATATTTTAATTTAATTTCAAAGCCCTCTAGTTTTTTTCTGGTAGTAATTTCTAAATGTCGCAATTTAGATGTGTTCACCCTTTAGGAACAAAAAACACTTAAAGCAAAAGTATTAATCTAAGCCTCCAAGACTTATCCAAAGAAATATGCAATAAAGAACTTTAATATTAATACAAAGGAGGTAACAAAAAATTTTAAGAATAATTAATAACAATGCGTAATATTAATAACGTATGCGGAATGAAATATGAACTGATTTCCAACCATCCTTTCAAATGCAAAACAAATAGCAATAGCAAAACAAAATATGAGAGAATTAACGGTACTATTCCTGCAATTATTCGACTAGAGATCAGTTCGATAGATAACAATCGCGGATCCGGTAAAAAATGTGCTTTGCAGAGCAGCCAAACTGGTGCTGAATTAAAGGCAGAAATTGTGGGTCAGTCAGCGAAGTCATATCGTGCGTTGGCGAAAAAGTATAATGTCGACGACAAAACTATAAAAAAAATATATATCAGACATGGGAATCATCAGATGTGCAAAAAAACTGTTCCAACAGTCTCTGAAAACCAGTCGGCGATAATTAAGCATCGATTACGTGCTCTGTCCCAAAATTTGTTTGCTGCAAATTCACCTTACATTTGCATAATGGATGATGAGAGTTATTTTACTGTGGAGGGCCATGAATGGATTAAAAAATATTATTTCAAGCTTCGTAATACTAAAGCACCTGATAATGTAACTAGTATTACCAAAACAAAGTCCCCCAAAAAAATTTTATTGTGGCTGGCGATAAGTGAGTGTGGTATCAGCGAGCCTGTGTTCATAAAATCGGGTTTGGCTGTAAACGCCAATGTATATATTATTAAATGTCTTCCTGTTCTGAAAAATTTTATCAATAAATATCATAAGAATGACAAAACAATATTTTGGCCTAATCTGTCGTCTGCCCATTATGCCAAAACCACCCAGTCTGCTTTAAAAAATTTAAATATAGAATTTGTACCAAAGCTGCAAAATCCCCCAAACGTTTCACAGCTAAGACCCATTAAGACTTTTGGGCAAATTTAAAAAGAAATGTTTATGGAAAGGGTTATAAATCAAAAAATGTGGGCTGCCTAATCATAAAAATTAAAAGAGAGCTAGCTAAAATACAGAGGGAATTCAGGAGGCAATGCTTAAGGTGCCTCAAAAATATAAGAAAGGCTAACCGATGTGGTTATGAATATTTTTTGTAAAATTAGTTTAAGTTATGTACATTAACCATTATTAACTCTAAGTTTGTAAAACATGAATTAAAGTTTTTGTTACTGTTGTTGCGTCAGTTCGTATTTCATTCCCCATACGTAAGCAGCAATTGTGAACCCTTATGTCTCTTGAACATAAAAAAAAGGGCGAAAGATACGGTTGAAGTGGCAACCCTAATTCAAACATGTAAGACATTATTTTGACAAGCAATGAACTAAGTATCGTTCCTCTCAAATACTGACCTCTAAAAGAAAGCAAGTAGGGAATCTTTTAAACCCTGACCATCTCTAAAAACGAGTGAATGAGCAATAAATGTGCAGGCTCAAAACTCATGTGCCATTATGACCGAGGTTACCGATTCTGGGTTCTCGGTTATCAATGGTTTAAGTATCACTCTATCTTCCGATGGGGTATCTTTTGTTGGTATACTGACTCGTTCAATGGAGAGCCTGCTACTAGGTAACAGTCGGAACATTGACCCAATTGCAAAAACAACAACAACTACAAGTGGTTAATCGTGGATATCCTAAAAAATTGACTGGGGTGCCACATTGTGGGTGTCAGGTTCTAGCGGTAGCTGCGCTAACGCTATTGCTAGGGCTATGACGATTGAAAGTCTAACAAAGTGCATGATTTATTCTTATAAAACTCTAAACAACAATCAAATCATGTCGTTAGCCAGATTTGTGAGGTCACAGGGTGGGTCATTGAAAGAGGGAATGCCGAGGGAAGACGATGCTATTTAAGTGCAAAGCTCCAAACTGTTTGTGAGAGAGTTCAGTGAATTTTAGAGGCTGAAACTACATTTTATAAACGTTCCAAATTGGTTCTAGTACCTGTTCAAAATGGATTCATGCAACTCAATGCGAACCACAACAATATCTCTTTGAAGAGAATAAAACTGTATGCTCTTTCATATGCACAACGTTAAAAAATGCTCATGCTCAAAATTAGATTTCAAGGTCACAGTCCATATCGAAATGCACATTAACCCCTTACCATATTACCCAATCATTATTATAAAATGTTATTAGTTTGCTGGGCATATGAAAGTATCAATCCAGTGGCTCACAATGTCGAGCACTGAGAAAATTTCAACATTTTCCACGCAATTCCAAGTGAGTGAAAAGCATGTTGCAACGTGCAACAGTGCTTTAAAAGAATAAACAAAAAGAATGAAGCCAATAGATAACAATGACGAAGTTAATGAAGATAAAGCAGATGAAAACGATGTTGATGAAGATTTATAAAGAACCTGAACTGAGCTCTGAGCGTTTACTTGCAGTATGTAGAGAGTTTGGTATAAAAAAAAAAAAAAAAAACGAAACCATCATAGTGTGTTGGTATGTGTGTGGGAAGTGCAAGTAACCCAGTTGAACTTAGGATGATCGTAGGTGTAATCAACGAGCAATGGATGACTCGCTATTGCTCCAGAACTTTTGCATTTTGTACTCCTTTTTAACGTTGCGTGTCCTAGGGCATGGAGTACTCGTTTTAGCCTCCGAAAGGAGTAATAAAGGAGGACACTATTTCGAGCTCAATTTCACTTCATAAAAAACAAAACCCCAAAATTTTTGCTGCCGAAATTCATGACGCCAGGACTAGTTGTCAGTAAGCTTACTCAAATCCCACAAAATCCTTTTTTTTATTTTTTTTTTTAATTTGTGGACAGAAAAATTTAATTTTTGTTATGATAATAATGTTATATTCATTTGTTCATTCATTTTTTTTTACTATTTACTATTATCGTTTTATTATTTTAATTTTCTTTGATCTTATCTTGACTTGTCTTTTCGGCAAAGTTCTTCCAAGCTCGAAACTGTAGCCAAAATTCCTCATCGTGAATATTAAACAACGCGCTTACCAACTGAGACACATAAGCAAATTTATTTCCAGTGAATTTTGTTTCGTCTACTCTTGCAATTGTTTTCTAACTCTTTGAGGCACACGATTTAAAAAAAAAATAAAAATCCCAATTACACAGAATTTTTTTGGTTTCTAGCATTGCCAAGTGAATGATAAACTGTAAAAAAAATATTAAACTGTATTACTATTAGTAATTTAAAGTTTTCCAGGTAGGTTAAAATATATCCCACCATGCATAAAAATCAAAGCAAAAGATGGAACAGTTCTTGTCCTACCTAACCCTAAAGAGTTAACTAGGCAAGAAAGAGTAAGATATGCAAATTTAAACGATTCAGTCCGGCTGTCTTTGCTATGAAATTGTGTTAGTGAAAGTCAAAAATGTTGTTACTGTATTGAAGTTTCTCGTTTATTGCTCATTTTGGAGTAAGGAAACCGTTACTTTTTGAGGAGTACTCACAATTTGTGCAACTGGGAAGTTAATCGGAAAGTAACAAAAAAAATCTATGAATGTATCTTTTCTCAACTAAATAACTAAGCATTGCTCTCTTTGGTTTCCTTTCTCTTTTTCTCTGCCTCTCAGATTTCTGCTGAGTCCCCACATATAATTTAGAAATAGGAGCAGAGCAGTGAGTGAGCACATATGAATTGCAAGTGGGGATATGAGTAGTAGATATTTATTGCTGTTGTTCTTTTTGTTGTTTTTTTTTTGGAATACATTTGAGTACTAAAGGGATATGGTGTTGTACTTATGTAGGTATGTATGGTTGCGCTGATTCGATGAATCGCCAATGTATTGAAAAGTGGCGTGACAGCATTTTTGTTGTTGCTTATATACCAGAACCTTAATATATACATACATACGCTCAGGAATTTTTTGAATCTCTTTGAATTTGTTGTTACTGAGATCTTTTCCTCGATTTCATTTTTTAAGTCTCTTATTTTTTGGGTGAGTTGTACTGGTTGTTTTTGTAATTTTTGTATGTTCTTCTTCTTTTTTCCTAAAATATTCGCCTATGTTCTTTTCGAAGGGAACTGGAAAATACATGCAGAAATTTTGTTAGGTGGCAAGGGCACAGGAGAGATGAAAAGGAAAGGGGAGAGAGAGCAAAGGCGTCGATGGGAACTTGTTAATGGATGAATTGCAATTCGCGTTGGAGTTATAGTATGTGTGTTGTTGGTTATTGTTGTTGTTGTTATAGCGTGTTGAACTTGTTGAGAAGTTATTTAGTTTAAGTTTATTTGAAAGGAATTTCTGCATTTTTTTTTTCTTTGTTTTGTTCATTCTTTTTGTTTTTTTGCTGCTTCTTCTTTTTCCGCTATCGTTTGCCTTGGTCTGTCTGTCTGTACATATGATTCATGCTATTCAGATTTTAATTTGCGAACATGTTATTATGCAGATTAATAAAGTTATACGTTGGGAATATTAGCGATTAAACTCTTTTTTATGGAGTAATTAAAGTATGAAATTATGTATCTAAATTGTAATTAAGAAGTTATTAATTAAAGAAAAACTGTAAATTGATTATGATAGCACACAATCTTAGCTAGAAGCATTTGCATAATTTTTAAATTATTTAGAGTTAATATGTAATAAGAATTTTTGCTGTACTTCTTTTTTATCCATTAAATCAAAGAGCATACTTTGAGTTGTGAGAGCAGGTGAGTGAGCATCAGGGACGCAAACCTGAATTTCAATTTAAATTTCCGAATGAAAAAATGTATGAAGCTTGACCGACATTTGTAATAATTTATTTATTTTTTTTTATATACTACCTATTATAATTGGAGGTTTTTTGAAATTGTTTGGTTCCATTAATATTGGGAGCTTCTGATATATATTTCCTTTTTTCAAAATGGAAATACTTCTACTTTCAAATATCGTAAGTACTAAAGTTGTTGCGATGGTACTACGGTATTTTTGAAATCGAAACAGTACAGATTTTAGTACTATATACAATGCTAACTTTTGCATTCCTGGTGAGCATATGATTGAGTCTCCGTGAAGGTTTCTCTCTAACGGAATTTTCTTCACCAGTGTTACCAACTGTTGGTTAAATTGAGAACGAATATAAAAGTAAAACAACAAAAACCAAATTCTACTTCGGGTTTTGGCGTTTCGTAATCGGTTGCATAATTGAACTTTAAGTTTGCTGCTAGATAGCAATGAAATATGTTAGATTTAGCGGGAATACCGATAAATTGACAACAATGATCGGCACAAAAGACAAGAGAAAAGGTTAAACCGAAATTGGCTAACTCTTCTTCTTTGTAGAACTGTGTGCAAAATAATAATAGTGAAATAAATTGAAAGTTACACCCTTTCTGACCTTGGAAACCTAATATTAGCTGTGTTTTATTCGCCAGCTAGTTTAACATGTGCGAATAAAACGACCAAGTTGTTATATTGCTATTCAAGTCGTTATATTGTTATTCAAAATGGAACTGCTCAGCAGCTAGAGGTGAAACATTTTAATGGATTCCAGTCATTGCGGTTAATCGTGGGAATTGTTTTTAGTTTTTACCCTTTATAAGAACATTTAATGATGATTTTAACCAATTTTTACCGGCAGCCATTTCGAATCTTTTCCTTTTTATTTTTTTGCAAACTATCACGCTTCTTTTTTCATTACTGGCAGTTCACAATAGAATTTTATGTAGTTAAACTAGTTGTTAAGTATACATAACAGCTATAATTATGCGTGTTGTTGTTGCTTTCCAATACAATTATCGCTGCTAGTTATACATAACTAGAAGCAAGTGGCGAATAAAACGCAGCTGTTATAGTAAATGATAGAAAAAAGCGTAGCAAAATCAAAATTTTCGTAGTAAATTTAGAAATTTTCCTTACATAAAAAATAAATATTTTATTTTAAAAAAAATACATTAATAGGCAAAAACAAAAAACATTAAAAAATCATTACAATCATGTGAGCTGATCGGCTTCTTTCCTGTTCCCGTAGATACCTCTGATTTGTACATTTTGTTTTTTTTTTCTCATAGAAGCTCTACTTGTTGTAGCGATTTTTTTAAATTTTTGCATATATCTGTGTTTTCTTTTCTTAGACCTCATCAGTTACCATATTCACGAATTTGCGGATTTTTGAGAAACAGTGGTATCAGACCGTGTTGCGCAAGTAATATGCAACGAAAAAATCGTAGTAGATTTTAGTTCAAGCGGAGTGACGGGTAGATTTTAAAATTTTCCGAAAAACTTAATAAATTTACAACGATCGTAGTAAAGTCCGAACACTGCCACTGCCGAACACAAAAATTGAAGAAAACGCGTTAACGGATTTTTGTCTATAGCTTCAGAAGTATAATTGTTCAACCTTTAATAGAGGTCAAACAAGGATATGTAGAGGCTTGAAACTTGTTTATGTTAGTTGTAGAAGCCTTAAGTAATCATGAATTTCACTCAAAAAAAAAATCGATCGACCTCAATTAAAAGAAAGAGCAGAAAGGGTTAAAGATCTGTTTTATTTATTAATTGGAAATTAAACGGTCTCTGGTTTTATAACTGAAGAAGTATTGATAAAATATTGCAATACAATGTTGAAATTTTTTGATAAAACATAAAAAAAAACAGAATCAAATATCAAATGTACTTATAATTTAAGATGTGAGCGAGTTTGTCTAAATTGCTGATTAAATTGGTGAAATATTGTATAGCTCTTATTGTGCTGGGAAATTGCAATGAAAATAAGTCTTTCTGTTAAAATGTAGATTAACCTTAAGCTTATGTCTAATCATTCTTTCTCATTATATATTAGCATTTCATCAGTAGTATTAGCAGTAATCTTTTTGCCGTTATTGTATATTGAATTTGAAGTAGTAAGTTTGAAGTACGATTTTGGCACCTGATAATTAAAACAGGTTTGCATTCGTAAATAATTAAAAAAAATTAAGAAAAAAAAAAAAACGCGGCTGAAACAAAATAAAAAGCCGAAGAAAATCGACGGCGGTTTTTTACTTAGTTACGTTAGTTCTAGCGGAAGCTAGAAAAGTAGGTACAATGATACCCTTTTCCCGACTTTTTCGAACTACAAGGTACATTAGGTACATTTTAGGTACAATTTGTCATTGGCCAACATAAATTTAACACTTAATAACAAAAAGTAATAAGTACCTACTTTAGTTTAACTTGCCTGCACTGTATGGCTTAATTCAAAGCTCACAGCTTTGATATTGCTTTTTATAAAGGGAAAAATATTGCAAAAATAATTTTCCAAATCGAATAAAGTTTATTGGTGGCAAAAGAGGGTCAAAGTCATAAGAAGGTTTTTGAAATGGAAACTTCTTATGACTTTGAACCTACTAAAAAGCATTATCCGCTTTCAAAAATTATTTGTGTTGAGGATCCTCTGGAGGAACCTCTCATCAACCTCGATTAAGTGCTCCCTGCACCACCATCACCACCTCCACCACCGTCGTCTCGCGACGATATATATATAAAATAGAATTAGTAAATTATTGAATTAAATTTCCCCCCTAAGGGCTAACAATACCACTCTGGTATTATATTGAATTAAATTGAATTGTATAAAAAGTCCTTTGAAATACCACTCTGGTATTTTTCTATTACAATGTAATATATATATATACTCTCCGTATATACCACTATTCTGTAATAGATTCTCTCAAAGTCATGGGATTATACCAATTGCCAGGCGTATAAAATCCCATGACTTGAGAAAACCTAAAGTAGTCTATGAGTACCTCTTGCTCATGCAAAATCAAATACTAAATAAACACCACACTCCGTGTTAAATATCCTAAATAAAAATTAACTCTCTTTTTACTTAACCACTTCGGCACTAAGTTTCAGTGTTTTTCGATCAAACCCCCTACAAATTCGTACATGGTCCTTCGAGTCTCTAAATTAATTTTATGATCTGGCACCTCTGGCCTGATACTAGAGTCAGTTCAAAAAATACCTTGAGTAGTGCGGTCGCGTGTGCTTCAGTTTTTTTGAAAAGTGAAAAAAAAAAATAAAACTAAAACAAGTAAAACATACATTTAACTGAAAAAAAAAAAAAAACTCTGTTTTACACATAAACAAAAAACTAAAGTGAAAACAAAAAAACTAAAGTGAAAACAAAAAACTAAAGTGAAACTGAAAAACAAAGTGAAGCAAAAAACAAATAGAAACAAAAAAAAAAAAAAAAAAAAAAGTTTGACCGTTAACCATATAAAGTATATAAAGTGAAAAACAGAAGTATATACACATACACACCCACACAAAGTAAAACAAAAATTTTGATTTACAAAAACAAACAAAGTAAAAAACCCAAATTACAAAACCCAGTGGGAACAAAATCAACCCTAGTGAAATCAAAAAATAAAATATTTTCTTTTAACACTCATAACTTATACTGACTTAAACCTGAAAAAAAACCTTAGTGAAGTGAAGTGATATATAAAAAAAAAAAAAAAACCCCAAATCTGAAAAAAAAAAAAAAAAATTTTTATACTTACATATACACCTGAAAAAAAAAAAAAAAAAAAAAAAAAATTTTTACTTACCCGTATACATATATACCTGAAAAGAAAATAAAATATAATACTTACCTGAAAAAAAAAAAAAAACAAGAGGAAAAAAGTGAAATCAAACAAGTACAATATAACATCAAAACACAGATTCTCGTCACATCATATACAGTCACCAATCACAACAAAACATTCAACATAACACCAATCACATCATCAACAGGCAACATAACATCAAGTATCCCACAACTTCACCAAATCCCAAACCCAGAATACTCCATAACCCAAATACAAAATGTCGCAGTAAGTAACAAGTATCGTTCTAATTATAGTTATACATTTACAGTTGTACATTCTCTCTCCCCTTTACCGTCACTGGAGTCGACTTCGCTGGTCCCTTTCAAGTGAAGTCCTCTATTCTTCGACGATCCCCATATCTGAAAGCATATGTCTGTGTTTTCGTCTGTTTCTCTACAAAGGCGATACATCTCGAAGTTTGCTCAGATCTCACGACTGAAGCTTTTCGAGCAGCATTTGCTAGGTTTACCGGCCGACGGGGCCTTCCCAGCAAAATGATGTCGGATAATGGAAAGACATTCATTGGAGCCCAGCGTGCGATCAGTAAAGATCTTGTTCAATTTCTAAAAGAGGTTTCTACTGATATAGCAGCCAAATACAGCACCCAAGGTTGCGAATGGGTATTCATCCCGCCAAATGCACCTCACATGGGTGGCCTCTGGGAATCCGGAGTAAAAAGCTTCAAGACCCATTTTATTAAAATCGCCGGGTCGCATAGGTTTACGTTCGAGGAATTTCTCACACTCATAACTCGAATAGAGGCCGTTCTCAACTCCCGACCACTATCTCCTATGTCCCAAGATCCATCAGATTTACTTGCCCTTACTCCAGGTCATTTTCTTCGTGGTGGGCCACTTCTCGCTTTGCCGGAACCGAATGCCGAATATATGTCTCTCTCTACTCGGTGGCAAAAACTCAAGGTTCTTCATCATCAATTTAGCAGACGGTGGAAGGACGAGTATCTCAAAGAATTGCACAAGAGATACAAGTGGAAATATCCCCAAAAGGACATCACTGAAGGCGAGCTCGTCGTTGTAAAAGATGATCTACTACCCCCACACGAATGGCGCCTTGGTCGAGTAATCAAGGTTTACCGTGGGGCTGATAGTCATATCAGAGTAGCTGATGTCCGTACTCAAAACGGAGTTTTTAAAAGACCCATAGTCAAATTATGCGTCTTACCCAATGACCCTCCCCCAAACTCTTAATCTCAATAAATCTCAAACTCACAATACATATTAGCATCCTTAATTTATGAGATAATAATAATTGTCCTATAATTACAGATCGCATCAGCAAACCGAACTCTTTCGCTGCCAAATATGCGTACGATTTCATCCGCTAAAGTACTGCCGGTCATTTCTCGATATGACCCCGGACGAACGGTACGAGGCAGTGCGATCACATCGCTACTGCGTGAACTGCCTGGCACGGTCTCACACCACGGGTGGCTGCACGTCGCTGGAGAGCTGCCACATATGCGGTCTGGGCCACCATTCACTGCTGCATGCTCATTTCCCTGCGCAGCAGCGAACTGGTCGCGTGGTACCAATACCACCATCCAACATTGAACGTCGGCGCATTGGACAACGCGCTCGAATCGCCCCGGTGTCGGCCGTTCAGCAGCGCTTAAGATCAGCCGTCGTGTTGGCACCATCTCGATTGTCAGCACGGCAGCCAGCACAGCAGGCCATCACCCGATCACCACGATCAGCCCAGCAAGCCAGATACCGATCCGCTCATCAGCCAGACCAACGACCTACTCAGCAGCCACCCCAACGCACCGATCGGCAACATCTCCAACAGCCATCCCAGCGAGGGCGCACAGGCAGAGGAAGAAGACCCCAGCATCAGAAGCTCCTGACAGCCGTGGTGATGGTCCTCAGAGAGGTCCAGAACACATTAAACGGCCAATACGTTCAAGGGGGCCGGGATGTTGAGGATCCTCTGGAGGAACCTCTCATCAACCTCGATTAAGTGCTCCCTGCACCACCATCACCACCTCCACCACCGTCGTCTCGCGACGATATATATATAAAATAGAATTAGTAAATTATTGAATTAAATTTCCCCCCTAAGGGCTAACAATACCACTCTGGTATTATATTGAATTAAATTGAATTGTATAAAAAGTCCTTTGAAATACCACTCTGGTATTTTTCTATTACAATGTAATATATATATATACTCTCCGTATATACCACTATTCTGTAATAGATTCTCTCAAAGTCATGGGATTATACCAATTGCCAGGCGTATAAAATCCCATGACTTGAGAAAACCTAAAGTAGTCTATGAGTACCTCTTGCTCATGCAAAATCAAATACTAAATAAACACCACACTCCGTGTTAAATATCCTAAATAAAAATTAACTCTCTTTTTACTTAACCACTTCGGCACTAAGTTTCAGTGTTTTTCGATCAAACCCCCTACAAATTCGTACAATTTGTACATTATTTAGGTTTCCTTTTATAAACAGTAATAACAGAGCTCTGAGCTTTGAAACGATTCTTAACTGAACATATTTGAAAAATCGAAAATTATGATACAAATTTCGGAACTTTCATGACCAATGTGGGATCTTTAGATATTGTTTTCCGCTTGTGTTCATCTAGATTTCTTTTTTTTTAACTCCATTTGAGAGGCTGAGAGGAAAAGTGGTATAATTTCTACGTTCAGAAAAAAGTGGAATAATTTTACTTAAAGCAAAACCAAATACGTTCAGAGCAAAAGTGAAACGAAATATGTTCAGAGCGAAAACGGAATAAAAAACTATGCTGTTCTTGCTCTGAAAGAATTGTTATACCATTTTTGTTCTTACTTTTAAGGCGTTTCATTTTCACTCTAAACCGTATTACTTATGCCATTCTTGCACTGACACACTAAGTTATTTCACTTTTGCTCTTATATAAATTTTAGCCCGCTTTTTCTCTCAGCCTGTCATTTATTAAATACAATCTGTCATTAATTTAACATTCAGTATTATTTATATTTAAAATTAATAGAAACAGTGTGCTTAAGAGATTTTAAATCTTTGTGGTAAGTCAGAGGGCATACATTTTCTTAGTTTACGTGGTAAGTTGGTGGTATTTAATAAATCGGAAACTCAAGGATTTGGAGGGATTGCAAGCCGGTTACTATATTTGTGACTTATATTGCTGATTTCATCGAATACGATTGGCACTTTTAGATCTCGGTGTATTATTTCGTTGCAGATATACCATGGTGCGTTTGTACACATACTTATTACTTTGGATTGAAATTTTTGAAGAATTTCGATGTTTGATTTCGAGGCCGAACCCCATACTTGGACCCCGTATGTCCAGATTGGCTAAAGTATAGCTTTGTAGATCAGGATTTTGTTGTTCAGTGAAAATGCAGATTTTTGACTGAGTAGTCAGTAGAGTGAGCGAAGTTTTAATCCCAGTTGCTTTCGCTACCCAAGTACTTTGCCTGGTCAGTGATTTAAAGTTACTGGAGGGCATGAGTGTTTCCGGAGTGTAAAAGTAATCTGCATTGATTTGGTTTCGCTGGCTTTTTACGCCACTTGTTCAACCAAGTATTGACTTTGTCGAGGTTATGCTGCAGTAGAGAAGAAGCAGTGGAGGCAAGAATATTTTTGGCCATTACATATGATTTTAGTACCTTGTAATAGCAGTGAGGTAGATTCATTTTGAGTTTGTATAGCAAGCCTACATGCCAGACCTTATCAAATGCTTGTGTTATGTCTAAAAAGACAGCTGCGCAGTATTCTCTCTTTTCTAGCGCTTCTCTAGCGAAGTTGTAAACAGAATTGACCTGCTCAATGGTCGAATGGTGTTGACGAAATCCAAACTGGTGTGTGGGAATTAGTTTCTTCTGTTCAATAATCGGCATAATCGTTTTGAAAAATTGCATTTTTTTATTTTTCTATTTTTATTAATTTTTCAACTTTTCAAATTGATTCAGGACGAAAGTTTAAATCAAAAACAGTTACTGACCTAGAAAAACTATGAATGCAGGAGTGCTCAGTATCACCTTCTCTTCTTGAATCCGTAATCAAACCTCATGTCGAAGAAAACAAATCGGATTTGATCGCTTAGTGTAACTAAGATATCAAAAAATATTGTTAAATAGATTTTATTTTGACTTTTTTCCATCCATTGGCAATTAATCTCAAAAATTAGAATAAAGTTTCCACATTTCGGGGGGGGGGGGGGGCGAGGGGGGGGGGAAGGGTCAGAACCCCCAAAACCTCCCCTAAATACGGCCTTGTACTCATATATGAATATATCAATGAGAACGAATTACAATAGTTTTATAACGCATATCGTTTTCATGTTTTGTTTAGTTTTGTAATTGTTAACTTTTAAATGAAAATTAAAATTCTTACAAAAAAGATGAACCAATGAAGTATATATTTTAGATACATTCATACTCATTTAGGTACAACTATTTGGTAAATTAAGTACAATTTGAATCACAATTTGCTAATTTCATCCCTGATATCGATCTCTCATTTGATGACTCTTTTATAAATTGATATAGAGAGAGTCGTCTCTCTGTTTGGTCGAAAACCAAAATTCAAAATTTCCAACAATGGGAAGAGCATACCGTGGGATAATTATACTTTGTTTACAATCATAAATATTAACAATTCTTAAAAATATAATTTTAAAATTTTCCGTTTAAGATCTTAACAGCAATATAATGATGCATTTTTCTATTAAAAGTTTAAGCTGCTTCCATTCGTAAATAAAAATATTTACCTATATAGGGTTAAATAGCATGATTCTTATTTTATTTACTTTATTAATTCACGAGTAATCTTTTATCAAAAAACAAATTCTAGACAACCTTAAAGTTAAAAGTTTAAAATTTTCTCACAATTTTCTTTTCATATTTTTTTTACTTTTTTTCTCTAAATAGTGTTAATTAGATAAAAGCTTCTTAAATTGATAAATTCTATTTATTTGTGGGATTGAATTTATTTGGGAACATATTACGTAGGTATGCATGGTACTTTTAGAGTTATAAACTTAAAAATAAACCAAAACTATCAAATTAAATACTTATTATTTAGTATGGCAATAAAAATTTTAGCACTAGTTATTAGCTAAGGTGTAAATGAATTGTGAAGAAATTAGCAGAGGAAAGTAAACATATTTTTCACATAAATATAAATACATAAATATTTACTAAAAGCGGGCTTTTGAAGAAAACTGATATGAGAAAATAGCAGCAAAAATTAAAGCAACGAATGTGATGTGAAATATTAGACTTCTTGGTTTTTTTTTCGTCATAAATATTATTAACAAATTTATAAATATTATTTACAAAATTTACTGAAACCATTTCAATCTTAACCATACATATAATTAACTTTACATATAATAAATAAAATTTTTTATTCATATATATAGATATCAATTAATTTATTTTTTTTTTGTATTCATTATATTATGTTAATTTTTATATAATTAATGATCTGTGAACAATTTTTACATGCACGCATAAAAAAAAATTATAAAATAAAAATATTAAAATTTTATTGGTAATCTTGTAAAATATAAAAGTATTTTGTTTTTTTTTTCTTAATTATAAAACGTAAAATTTTAATATCTGTTTATTTCTTTCTTGAAGAGAAAAATATTTGAAAAATTCATTTTAAATGGTAAAATTTACATTATGGGAAATATTCGAATTTGTTTCCGCGTACCATCGACGGTAATTTATGTATTCATATTCGTGCAAAATGAAAATACCATATGTTTTACATTTGTGCATGCTAAATTAATCTTCATAAATACAAAAATTTAATAATTAAAAGTTTTTATGAATCAATAATTTTTCAATTTGGAGTAAGCAGATTTTTCTCAATTGATCATTTCATTATTTCATGTAGAGTTCGACCGAACATTCGGCTTCGGCCATAAATTTGGTGTTCGGCTTCGGCTCGGCTTCGGCCAAAAATTGGCCGAACAATAGCCGCACACAAAAATATTGGCATTACACCCAGAAATTATGGTTAAAAATAATTGCAACCCAAAATCTTATCGCTCCTCCATCTAGTGTTGCTAATTAGCAACTCTTTAGTGCTGCAGGCCAGCTTTATAAAGATAGGGTTTGTCAATTGCTTGGTACAAATGCCGAAAAATTGTTATTGTTACACTATAATATACAGTTATTTAACTTTTATTAATAATAATATTTTTTTTTTTTTAGTGTTTGCATTTTGTGTTCAATGAAATATAAAAATAAGTGGTTTTTTCAACGCTCGTAATTTTAAACGTGATACTATTACAAAAATAAAAAAATATAATTTAAATTATATACAAAAACATTTGTACTTCAAAATAGGCCAAATTTATCATTAAAAAAGTAAAAATTATTGATTTATTTTTATACTTTTTATAATTCAGTTTCTGTTAAATGTTCGGTTCAACCTTCGGCTTCGGCCGAACATTAAAATTTTGGCCGAAGTTCGGTTCGGCTTCGGCCAAAAAATTGACGTTCGGTCGAACTCTAATTTCATGTATCTTTATATTGTATTAGTTACTCGATAAGGAAATAATTCCCGATTACTTCTTTTGTTTCTAAAATATTACGATTTCTAATTCCTCTGCTTAGCCAATATCGATTTTAATTCTCGAACCGAACATCATTGGTTTTCTTATATTTCTGGCTTTTCTATTGTTTTTTTAGATATGTAGATAAGATCTTATCCGTATTGATATTTTTCGTAAGTCACTCATTGTATCTTGTAATACTTGTTACGAAACTAAGTAGTAAGAATAAATGGATAAGTTTCGAAAATCACAACAGATTCAGATAACCCGAGATTAAGTGATATACAGAAGGACCACACCGCGTTTACACTGTCCGAACAAACGAAATAATCTTTGTTCGAGCTAATCCGACTAAGTTCGATTTGATAAATTGATTTGTAAAAATTTTTCAAATTTCTTTTAAATTTGGCAGTTTAATTTTTTGGACAAATTATTGAGATAAATAGGATGCCAGAAAAATGTCAAAAAGTTCATAGAACTAGCAGATCTGACGATCGTTTTGGAACCCGCTACGGTTCCTCATCAGTGATCTTTGTGATAAGGAGTGAGATTGAAATAATTTTAACACACGTTTTACCTAATAATTTTTTTTGGGTGTAAAATTTAAAAATTTCTTTGATCTAGTTATTTATGAAAAATATGTCAGTTGTTATTTCAAATGAGTGAAGAAAAAGAAGTACGTCTTAAAATTATTAAAAATTTTCAAGAAAATCCAAATTGGTTCTACAAAAAATTGGCCAAAGAATTGAAGGTCTGCCGTCAAACTGTTTCCAATTTTATTAAACAGTTTCAGGAGAATTTGACCATCGATAGGAAACCTGATTCGGGAAGAAAACAAGGACCACATGATATTGGGAAAGCCAAGAAAATAGAAAGCATATTGAAAAGATCTCCAAACACATCTGGTAGAAAAGCTGCCCGGTTTGCCCAGTGCTCTGCCTATTTGGTGCGAAAAGTTAAAGCCAATGCAAGTTTGAAACCATACAAAATCCAAAAAGTTCCAGACAGGAATGCTGCAAAGAATTTAAACGCCAAAAGTAGGGCTCGGAAATTAAAATCGAATTTCATACAAAAATATTCATGTTGTATAATGGACGGCGAAACGTATGTACTGGCAGATTTTACCCAGCTTCCGGGTCAAAATTTTTATGTTGCTGATGCTCGAGGAAATATCGAAGAACAATTTAGAATCCAAAAGCAAACAAAATTTCCTTAAAAATTCTTGGTATGGCAAGCTATATGCAGTTGCGGCAAAAGAAGCACGTCATTTGTTACAGTAGGCTCTATAAATACCGAAATATACATTAAAGAATGTTTGAAAAAAAGACTTCTTCCTTTCATAAGAGAGCACAATGTGCCCACATATTTTTGGCCCGATTTGGCATCATGTCACTACGGCAAGAAAGCTCTGGAGTGGTACCAAAGTAATAACATAGTTTTTGTACCAAGAGAGACCAATCCTCCAAATTGTCCGGAGCTAAGACCAGTGGAGAGATACTGGGCTCTTGTGAAAAGAAACTTAAAGAGCACAAAAAAGGTGTCCCCAAAAATTGAAGATTTTAAAAGGAGATGGGCAAACTGTTCCAAAAAGGTATCTGAAACAACTATCAAATCTCAAATGGAAGGCTTACCAAAAAAGGTCCACAAGTTCATAAATAGTGGTTAGAACTATAAAAGTAATATTTTTCTGTAATTTGTAAAATATTATCAATTAAATAAAAAAAATCAAAACTCTAAAATCAATCGTTTAAAAATTATTGAGTTTTACATATGTTAAGATTTTTTCGATCTCACTCATTAGTTCTCTCATTTCAACAGTCTAAGTATATAAGCGAAAATATTGTAAAGTAAATGAGAATACATTCACGGAGTATTATTATTGCATGGATTGGTTTTTAGCTAAATATTCTACTAAATAGACTACATTGTGAAAGAATTGTTCAATAATATAGTTGGAACGATCATTTATGCCGCCTCGGAGATTGCTATATTGACGTGATGAGGGAGCTTAGTAGATATAGTGATCCAAAGAGCGATGCTGGCGGTGGCATAGCTACTGGTAGGGCCTCCCAAGTCGGTAAAGTAAATGGTGAATATCGAAGCCAAAAGCAATCCACAAACGTTTCAGCGTCTGGAACCATAGGTGCGGCCGAAAACGGGCGTCTGCTCTTGCATCAAGCGGTTTGCTTAAAAACATAAAAGAAGGCAACGGGAAACCACTGAAGTACATTTCCCAGAATATCATATAACGATGGAAATACAACCGCAAAAACAGCCCTCAGTCTCCGGCAAATCGAGGGTGCTAAGAATTCCCGAAAGTAAAACAAAACAAACTTTAAATATTATTATTATTTAAAAGAGGACGACTCGAAAGTCAGGCTTTGCGACCTATAAGATCTATTGTACCAAAGCCCCAAGAAAGAAAGGCAGAGAGAAAGAGAGATAGATAAGAAACATACCCAAGCCGAGAATCGAACTCAGGTCTCCAGAGATAAGAGTCTGGCACTCTGCCACTAGACCACAGTGGCGATTATAGGACCTACAGTTTAACGCCGATTTCGAACGGCTGTGTGGCAATTTTTTATCAGCTCGGTGGTTTTGCCATTACCAACCAAGGTGTGTACTTGTACACATTCTTATAATTCTCATCCACTTCATATCGATAATGAATATAAGAAGTTTATGAGAATTAACCACCAGACCAAGACGGGAATCGAACCCGCAACCTTCTGAATGAAAGTCTAGTGCACTATCCACTAGACAATCGAGGTCGTCTTTAAATATTAGAACAAGGAATAATAGAAGTTTATTCAAGCCTGGAAAACTAGCTAATACAATTCTTGAAATGAAAAAGCATAACATAATGGGTATAAGCGAAACGTGATGGCCTGATTGTGGACAATTTTTTTCTCAAAATACAAAAGTTTTTTTTTCTAGCAAAATAAAAATCACCATATGGTGTTGGCATTATAATGAAAGAAAATATTACGAAATGCGTTATCGGAGTCGTCCCAATATCGGACTGAACAATGATGCTGAAAGTAAATGCTAAGCCACTTAATGTCAATATCATTCAAGTTTATGCACCAACTGCTGATAAGAGGAACTAAATGAGCTTATGCTACTAACAAAACCACACGAAATATTAAATATTATTCCAGGCGATTTTAATGCAAAAGTTGGAAATGTAGAAGTTAAGAGAGTTGCAGGCCACTACAGCCTACGTGTTAGAAACGAAAGAAGAGATCGACTCATACAGTTCTCTCAAAAGTCTAAACTCACAATCTCGAACGCATTATTCAGTTTACCTGCTAGAAGGCTCTACACATGGAAATCACCTTCCGATCCTCCTGATAATGTCATCAGAAACCAAATTGACTTTATTCTGGTCAATAGCCGCTACTGCTCTTCAGTTAAAAAGGTCACAACTTATTCAGGAGCAGATGTACCATCCGATTACAATCTTTTGATGGCAAAAATTTGTGTAAATCTAGTTGTCATATCGGAAAAAAAAAACAAAAGTAAAGCTTAATCTGGAGAAACTAAAAAATGATGACATGAAACCTTTAATGGAAAATAAAATTAATCAGCGCATAAGTGACATACGCTCAGAGAATCCGGAAAATATATGGGAACAACTGAAGAAAACACTTAATTCCACAACAAAGGAGACTTTGGGAAGGAGAGAAGAAAAATGCAAAACATTATAGTGAATATCGACTTATTTGCCTAATGTCACACGCACTAAAGATATTTCTTAAAATTATGCAGGGTAGAATATACAGAAAAAGCGAAGAAGCAATGGGAAAATCACAATTTGGTTTCAGAGAAGGACTTGGAACTCGCGAGGCCCTGATATCTATTCAACTTTTAGTTCATAACTGCAACGATGAAGAGGCATCAAACTGCTCAGATAAACATCAAAGGTGATATGACGGAAGCAATTATCATCTCATAAGGAGTGAGAGAGGGATGCATTTCGTCACACCTGCTATTCAACACATACTCCGAAAGATTTTTTCGAGTCTTTATCAACAATAAATACCATTCTTGAAACTATGTATAATTTTAAAACTTATTTCAAAATTCGACCCAGTTTAATATTTATAATTAAAACAGTTGTTTTTCATTTTTACCCCAGATATATTAGTTTTATTTTAAAATAAATAAAAATCGCGAACTTTAGGTGCAATAAATTCGTTTACTTTCACTAGAACAGAGAATTCCAGCTAGACTATTGGTCCTGCGTATGCACCCTTTCCGTTCCAACTTTATGCCCGCAAAATGGTGTCGCACTGTGTAATTGACTAAAGATAATTTCATCAATTTTTATTGTTTTTTTCCAGCATATTTTGGATATTACAAAATAAATTATTTTTTTCGAGCGTATTTTGAATATTCTACTCTTTTTGCAAGTTTCTGTCTGGTTTGGCTATTAGATTGAAAGCTGAGCTGCTTTTTCAATATGCTGCTTCTGTTCTTTATTAAAATTAGTCAACCTCATAAATAACTATCACTATAAAATACAAATTCCTCAAATATTTTCATTAAATTTCAAATTAAGTTGACCTATTTTCGACATACCATTCATTCTACACATGAATCATCAGATCAATTTCCTTTCTTGCTCTCATTATTACTCATTACTCTCATTGTTATCTTATCAATAAGTATAGTGCCTACTATTTATACAGTAACTGCATGTAATTAGATAACTAATTCTAAGACTTACCATTGCTAGGTTTTTGTGGCACATCGCCGAGATCAATGCCGCGTGCTTGAAATACATGTGAAACAGCGCTACAATTTGGGCTAAATTGATCCAGAATCGATGAACCAATACCACCGCCAGGTGAAGCTAATGCGGCAGCATGAGGTGGTGGGGGTGGAACAGAAACAGCTCCTCCGGCATTACTCTGAGCATTTGCAATTGATGATGATAAGAGCGAGAGTAAGAGATATGATATTAATACGAAAAATAATGAAGGAGAGGAAGGTGACAACGATGAGAGAGAGAAGTAAAGTTGTCGTTGTCGTCGTTGTTCATATGGTTGTTGTTGTTCTTCCTGCTGATGTCCAACTTGCGTATGTGAGATCATATGATGAGGACGATGATGTTGATGATGAAGACGACAACGGCAGGGGGAAGAATTGGCAGCTAAAGTTCTTGTTATCATTTTCATGATTTTTGATTTTTTTTTTGTTTTACTTTTACCAAAAAAAAAAAAAAAAATGGGTAAATTTGTTGTGGTTGCTTTTGTAATATTACACTTGGCTTGATGGGTGATGGTAGAAGAGGCAGGCAGACAGTGTATGCGCGTATGTGTGTGTGTGTTTGCGTGTGTCTGTGCTCATTCGCACTCTCAGCTGCTGAATTTTATAGTTTTTTTGTTGTTGTTGTTGCAGTTTTATCGTAATTGTCTTTCGGTAATAAATTTTTATTTAAACTTTTAATTAAAATTGTTTTAATTTTGCATTTTCTGTATTAATTTTTATGTTTTTTCTCTAAAACTTAATTTATAAACAATTTATTTATTTGTTTTTTTTTTTTTTTTGTTTTGTTTGCTTTTATTCATTCACTTTGAGCGTGTGTTGTTGTTGTTTTACCGGCAAAATTTTGCGGTTTACGATTTTTGTGTCTGTCGTCTCGTTTATCTTTGTTTGCCCAATAGCAAAAAGGGCGGAGATGGCAGAGGAGGTATGCGTTTTTGTTGTTATTCATATAAATAGGAATTGATATTGGTGGTTGGTTGGTTGTTGTTGGTAGTTATGATAGTTGATGATTGTGTTGTTGTTTTGTTGTATTGGCTTAAATCAAAAAATTGAAATTAAAAGGCACACACTAGCGAGCGAGTTTATCTTAATTGTCGTATTTGTATTTGCACAAGAACTTTTATTTAATTTTTTTTTTTTATATATTTCATTTATTTCATTATACTTTATTTAAAATTTTTGTGTGGTTGCACATTTTACTATATATATTTCTACTCATATTACTTTACACACTTTATTTTTAATAAATATGATTCCAACAGTCTCGTATATCTTAAATATAGCAACAAATATATATTAAGTAAACCACTCGAATCGAAATTATAGTTGGAAACTAAAAAACAAAACTCCATAAACAAATGAAATGTTATTTGAAAAACAAGCGCAACATAAACTGTTGCAACGAACGAACGAACGTAGTTCCTTTTCCGTCTACAACTACACCGCGCGACGAATAGCAAACGACTGAGCGGAAAATGACAACAAAATGAAATTGATGAAGATGGGAAATTTATGCACAGTGATGCATATATTAGTACTAATATTGAGTGTGGCTTTAGTACGTTTGTGGTGCGTTTCAGTTCCGTTTGCGGTAAACGTTTTATGTTCTAGATAAGGTAGCCAGATTTTTTATCAAAAAAATCAGTGCATTGAACTTAAATAGAATAAAAAAATCAGTACATTTTCCAGACATATATAGATTTTTACTTTTGATAGCTTTATAAACTCATTAGAGCAAGTCTGTTTAATTCCTCTAAAAAGTAAACAATAAACTGAAAGTTCTTTTAATGGAATCGAAAAAATTTCACTTTCTTTCTATAGTTGGGAATGTTCCACTTTCCTTAACATTCATTCAATTTTACAAAACCTATATTTTTGTCAATATTTTCATTCAAAGAATTTAAAGTACAATAGATAAAAATTTAACAAAAACGGTTCTAAGATAAAATTACTCAGTACTAAAATAATGCAAAATCTAAAAAAGGGAGACTTGCGTACTGATTCCTGTATTTTAAAATCAGTACTTTTAAAAAAATCCAACGAAATCAGTACGGCTGGCTACCCTAGTTCTTTTTTTTTTTGTAGGTATCGTGTATGGTACTCAGACATTTCATTTAAAAACAGACAAAATTATGGGCCACTACTTCGATTTGCTTGTAAATGTGAGAATAGTTGCGTCTCATGAAATAAACAACTCAAACCAATATTTTTGTTTCCGAAAACCAAGTCTTCCATTTTCGAAATCCCCTTTTTCGACCTTCGCGATACCTCTGATTTTGAACCTTATTTAACTTACGCTCTTGGTTGTTTATTGAGTCAACAACGATCGACATCGACATGTTTTCATAAGAATAATTAGGTTTTTTAAGTATACAGAAATAATTGTTATTTATTGCCTTATCTTTTGTAACGGAATTTTATGTCCTCCCCTCGAGAGAAAGGTATGTGTCAATATTATGTTATACTAGTCTAAGATTGGGCTGCAAGATTTCTTTCGCTATCACGTAAGTTCCCAAAATAACTATAAGTTAAAGGAATTGCATCTGAAAACTTGATTTCAGTTATCGATTAGTTTGGCGTAAGTATTTGAATTAGATGTGAAACGAAAGGTCTTGATCTCAACAATACCTGCCGCTTCCACCCAGCAACAGCGCTAAAAAGTTTGTTTTTTGTTTGATAATCTGTCCCAATAGCGGTGCAAAATGAAAGGTCTTGATCTGCACAATACGAATTTCAAATAGTGTTATTCCTAATCCATCCGCAATCGTTCAGCACCAACTATTTTGCGCTCACAACCTCTAGGGTTAGTTTCGCGAGCAGCAGTATCCATTGAAAAAGCTTTTTCTGTTTCCACGTATTTTCCTTAGAGTAAACGTTTAAATGTTTTCTTAATTATATAACAGAGTGACTAAATAATTATTCGATACTTCTAAATTCAGCTTTTGCAATTAAGTTAATTCATTTTAAAACTAAATTTAGATATGTGGAAATATAGTTATTATACCTCAGACGACTGGATAAAAAAAATTATATTCTTTGTTGTTCTACAACATTCAACTAATTAATTTGGAGGGTTGAATTTCTGACCGTAGTCCGAATGTGGCCGAAGACGAATAATCCGACTCAGATTTAATTTATACTTGATTTACTTTACTATAGGAAATGAAGTAGCTGACGACCTGCAGTATGTGGGACTTGGAAAATCACTATCAGATTCAAGTTGGTTGGTGGCTTACCTCCAAGATCCCACACTCTCCCTTGCATCCGCTAGTATGAATAACTATATCCACTACATAATTGAAACCATAATTACGATTTATTTTATTTTATTTGAAAAAAGTTCCATTCAATCTGAAAACGCTATATTAAATGGTATGAAAAACCATTACGAAATAGTTCAACGTTGCAAAATTTAAACGTCAGAGTTGCCATTGATATCGAAAAGAAAATTCATGGTTGAAAGAAAAAATTTTGAAAAATACTTAGCAACTTTTTTAAAGTGCCAAAATTGCCGGGCTAGGGCTATTGGATTTATTCTTATTAATTTTAAATATACATTATTAATATAAATTAAAAAAAAAATCGTGGTAGTTACCTATTTTCAGCTGAAAAAAATCAATATAAAGAAATCTCGAAAAATCCCGGGATCCTGAGATTACCATTTTAAAGTCCCAAAATCCTGGGGTGGCAGAAATAATTCGAATTGAATACCATTGCGTAAACGGTATGTGCCGTATAATTGGGTTCGATACTCAGCAAGATGAAGAAAAAGTAGATCTTCAAGCGATCTGCTTTGGAGATGAAGCTTCACAAAAGATGCCCACAAAACCATACCACCGTATAGGAGCATTAGTCTAGTCACTTCTTAACCCTGTTTTAAAGGTTTTTCCTCAATTTTCCATTTTAATTTCCCAATTGTCGGCTTGCTCTACAATAGTAATAGTAAGCTTAGCCAAAGAGTGCGAAAAAATTGCTGCATTAACCAAATTTCAAGGAGCTAGAACCTTTGCATTCCAAAAACTTCTGCCCGAAACATGGTACTTGATTTTTGTAAATGAAGGGATTTTTGTATAGTTGGCCGGTGGCTTTTCCGAGAGATGTCCTTTATAAAAAAAGTTCAGGTTTAAAATCTTTCAAACCGCTTGGAAACCGCTTGTACTCCATATTTCAGTTAGATTTCTACCGACCTTATATAAATCCAATATTAATTCTACTTCACTTTTGGATAAAATGGTAGTCACGCTAACATCCGCAAGTAAAAGAGCGATATTCTGCTCATCCAGAACTTCTAGAAGTAAGCCGAAAGCATCTAGACGGAAGGAATGTGGGAAACTTTTCAATGTACTCAAAAGATTTAATGACTGGGCTGCATATAAAGAATGCGTACGCAAATTTAAGAAGAAAATTTGAGTTGACTATGTAATGATGATGTCATCATCACCGTTTCGGGGAAATTCTTTCGTACACATTTAGACCACTGTAACGAGGACTGAATCGCTTGTCGTCCTCGTCCAATGAATGTGGACTATCGGTCAATGCATCCAAGACTGAGTTGGTTTTAATCACTTGAAAGCATTCTTTAAAAAATTTCGATTCACCAACTCTTAATGGTAGATTACTTATCGTCTTGGAACAAGCTAAATATCTCGGCCTAGTCGTAGGAAGGATATTCAACTGGTGTGCAAGCACATCAGAAAGTGTACGCAAAGCCACAATAGCTCTTTATGCGTACAGGTCAGCTAAAGGAAAGAAATGGGGACTACAACCTAAGGTAATTACGTAGTTGCATACCAGTGTCATACACCTTATTTTATTTTATGGCGTAGTTGTTTGGTGGACAGCTATCTCAACGAACTTTCAACACAAAGAATTAAACAAAGTACAGCGACTAGCTACAATAGCTTCAATCGGCGCTGTAAACTATTTTTAATCTGTTTCCAAAAGATCTATTCGGAAAGACCTCAGGGTCAATTTGTGCTGTAAAATTGAATGCGATACGCAAGTGGTTCCTCATTAACTTTGGCCATGGCAAAATACAAATCTTGATCTCACTCTCTCCTCACTATCCTTTGGCAATAGCTTCAGCACAGTGGTGTAGGTGTAGTGTTATACGCCATGATGTCATCGAACTGTATAATGATAGCTCAAAATGGATGGTAAGGTTGGGGGTGGAGTTTACTCTGAGCTTTTGAATACCTCAACGCACTTTCGATTCCCTGATCACTGCAGCATATTCCAAGCAAAACTGCTTGCGCTCACTGAAGACACAAATCTGATAAGATTTAAAGCGATACTCTGTAGTGATTTCCGCATTTTCACTTATAGTCAGACGGCGATAAAGTCTCTTCAATATACTGTTAATAACTCTATAGTTGCCCTACAATGTAGATTGTTTATTAACGAGACAGCTATGGCATTTAATCGCCTGAGTGCATGGGCATAGTGACATTGAGCGAAACTGTAAGATTGCTAATCTTAATAGACCTATGAGCGACTCACCACAAAAACCACAAAATGTTTTGACTAAGAGGGATCAAGACGTAACAGCTCGCCCCACAGGGTATCAAAATGGGCTAAATGGTCTCTTTTGAACAGGCCCATGTGTTATTTTTAAACAGCCTCAATAATCTAACCTATAGACATCAAAATTCAATATCTTCTCGTCTCCATTCGTATCAATCTTTCTGAATTTCCAAATGAAATATCGAATTACTATTACGAATCGTCTCCCAACTTTGGATTTTTCAAGAACTGGTAAAATACCACCAATCTAGCGAATATTTGTTATACCTGCAGTATCATTGATTTAAGATTTTCCCTTATGCAGTATACCAAGCTTCGCTTTTTTCGTTGAACTTTTCTTTTACGGCTTCCTAGTGGCAGTGGTTTCATACATATATTAAATAAATCTACACATTTATAATAATGATTTATTTAATGTTTTAAGCTTATCGTTTAACATTAGTTAATTAAAATATATTGACTTTAAATATTCTATTAATATTAAGTTTTCATGTGTTTTCAAAATTCTAAGTTACTTTCAAACATGCTTTAAATTAACTTCCTATTGAATTTGAAGGGATTTCAATTTTAAAATTCAATTGAAAGTGTATTTTAAAATATGCCTTTTTTTTTTTGTATATCATCTTTTGAAATATATTTATAAACTTAAAAAATATTAAATACTACGCGCTATAAAAGTATGTTTAGTACTCAGTTAACAATAATTATTGAAGCCTTTCTTTCTTTCATTCAATTATTTTTATTTGCTCATGCTTTGTTTTTCCCACGTTGGAAATTTTGAAACCTTTCTCTCAAGTGACTGGAAAATATTTGTCAATATCATCATCAGTCGCGATTGTTGTCAATATATGAAATGTATCACGTATATAATATTTGCAATTCTTGGAATCTGAAATGTATAAATTTAAATTTAATTAAGATCTGAGAATGGGATACATTTAATTTTAATGTAATTTAAATTTACCCAATTTGCCTTCGCATATGCGATTTGTAATTCTTTTGGCAAGCGCTTTAAATGCTTCCTTTGTTGTAATTTTACGTTTATAATATGGATTTAATAATTCCACCACAGATTTACTTATATCTAGTTTTTGTTTGGACGCATTACTCATATGATGATGATGTTGATGATGATGTTCTCCGCCAGCGTTTGGTTTTGTTGTAGAGCTAACAATTTCTGAACGTTCTGATTTCGATTTAGTTTTGGAGGAAGATGTTGCTTGGGAATTCGATGGGGATTTGCTGCTACTGCCAGTAGGACCAGCAGCATTTTGTTCTTCTTCTTTAGCTTGATTATTTTTTGCCAGCTGAGTTATATCATCTTTAGTTGATGTACCTGTTGCTTTTGATTTTTGTATATCTTTCGAGGGATTTTTGTTAGATTTTTCATTGTTTTCAGCAGAAGATTTGCGCTCTGAATTATGTGATGCAGACTTGCTGCTTGAAGATTTCTCACGTTCAGTATTTCTAAACTTAGGTATAACAAATTTTGTTGATTTGTTAGATTTTTGTATGGATGCGCTTGATTTTTCATTGATATCTGGTGGTTTACCCTTCGAATCATGTGAAGACTTATGCGATTTTTCACGATCACCTGGATCGTTTAACTGTTTTAATAGATCAACTTTCGATGAAGATTGTTCAATTGATTTTGATTTTGCAATTCCGATTGATTTTTCATTGATTTCTGTCGATTGGATTTTAGCTTCATGTGCATATTTTCTAGATTGTTCAGCATGATCTTCATCCGATGAAGATTCATTGAATAAATCCACTTTTATTAAAGGCTTCTTAGTTGTGTCAGATTTTTGTATATTTTCGCTTGATTTTTCATTGATTTTTGTCGACTGTATTTCAGCTTCATGTGTGGATTTGTTAGACGTTGATCGTTTATATTCAGCACGATCATTTATTTGCTTGAATAAATCATCTTCTGAAGAAGATTCTTCAAACAAATCACCTATCTTCGAAGATTTCTTAACTGATTTACATTTTTGTTGACTTTCGATTGATTTTTCATTGAGGTCCATGGCTTTTCTTTTAGAATTAAATGAAGATTTGCTGCCAGAAGATTTATCGCGATCAGCATAATCATTTAAATGCTTGAATAAATCGATTTCTGTTGATTTACTGCAAGAAGGTTGCTCTATTTTAGCTTTACCGGCAATTAGCTGAGATTTATGATATTTTGTTAAAGAAGCTTCCTCTTTTGCTGTAGAAGTTTCTTCACTGGCTTTTTGTTTCCGTGTATCTTTTGAGCTCTTAGAGGTTTCGAAAGTTTTTTCACTGATTTCTATAGATTTTTTATTAAAATCGATTTCAGTTTTAATACCAGAAACACTTTCATCATTTACTAGCTTAGATATTTCATATTTTGCTGAAGAAATTTTCTCTTCTTCCTGTGATGTTTTTTCATCTTTACAGTCTTCGGTTGAATGTCCACTGGCTTCTGGCTTTTGTTCCAATTCAGTGTTCGTTTTTGTTTCCCTAGCACCTTCATCTGTTGTTGAGTCTTCGCTTGTAATTGATTTTTGTTTGTCTTTGGACCCGAATAAACTGTGAAAATCTACACTCGTTTTGCGACTTGATCCAGTGGAAGACGTTGACGCCGTCCGTTTTCTATTATAATGCGAAATTCTTTCTTTTTTCCGCAAATGCGTTGATGTATTTTCAGTCTTGGGACCGAATTTAGTTTTCGCTTCCTTCATATATAAAAGTTCTTTTGCAGTCATAAAAGAGGAGGGCACATCCTCAGCTGCTGCTTTTGAACTATTTGAATCATCTGAAGAATTTGATTTTACCAGGTCTTTTCGTTCATCGTCACCGCTTGTATTTGTTTTAAACTCATTTGAATTGATATCCTTGTCTACATCATCAAATAAATCGTTCCAATCTAATGCATTCATTTTAGAAGATTTTCTATTGATAACAACATTTTCGCCGGCATCGTTTTCACTCTCACTAGCCATTGCTTCTATTTCGGTTTTAATTGAATCACTTTCCCCTTCAACTGCTCCCACTTCTTCTTTAATTTCTTTCAAATTCTTATCACTACCTGCACCACTATACTCACTACTTGAGCTCTCATTGTCATCATCTTTAGTTTGACTTTTGTTTGCGAAAAAACTACCAATTTTAGTTTGTTTACTTGTATCCTGTTTATAGCTTTTTTTATGGCGCAAAGCTTTGGGCATATCTTTACTGCTAGAGTTGCTACCTGCTCCTGATGGCGATTGTGGACGACTATCTTCTAGCTCTTTAAGCTTACGTTCGAAATAGCTAACACTACCACCAATACAAGGATTACGTTCATATTCCTTCGCTTTTGGTACATACTCCTTTAACATAGGAAATAATTGTTCTTTAGATGTATGTTGCCGTATTGCTGCCAATTCTTTTCCCACTGCCATACGATATAAATTGATTACTTTACACTTGCCGAAACAATTGTATTCAATATCACGCGCAATCGCTTCAAAGTCACTCTGCTGCAATGAACTGTGTGGTTTTTCTACGAGACTTTTCTCTACATTTGCCTTCATGGCATCGGCAAGCGCTGATAAATAACTCTCACGTGTTGATATTTTCAAGCCGGATACTTTGACGCTCGTCGATTGCGATTGCTTAACGCGTACCGAATGTGTTTGTTCTTCTTGTAGTAAATCTTTGGCAGCATTCAATTGTTTACGCAGCTCAAACTGTTTGCGTATGAAGTCTTGTGTTTCACGTTTAGCTTTTTTCGCTAGTTGAGCATGACTTTCGTTGGATGAGCCGTCGCCATCATCAGAATCTGCATTACCATAATCTTGTGCTGTGCGTTTCATGCCAGCGCGACCACCTTGAAAGGAAGGGAAATTTAGTAAGGCAAAAGTGTATAACTAATTCGATTGTAAATTACACAAATCTAATAAAAAAGGCTGTATGCACAGTAGATGAAAGGAACTACAGCTTCAAAACCAGAAAAGAGAATTTGATGGATCGATGATCAAAGTTTAACTCTTATTTGAGTGAACATCTAAGTTTTCTAAGTTTTCTGATTTAAAACTATATTTTCTAATCAATCGTGCATAACATTTGGTTCCTCAGTTAATTTGAATATAAATTGAAGGTCCATCGTGCATAATATTTTTTCTTTTAGCTGTCCTGAATGTAAATTGAATATAACATGTGTATAACATCATCTTTTTAACTAATTTTAATATAACTAGACACATCTTACTAAGAATTCAAGAACTATAATTAGGAAATTGACTGTTTTTTGGCATACCTTTACATCGAGAATTTTCTTTTTCTTAATTTTCGCATAATTTCATTGAACGGCTTAGAATCATATACAAAATCTTAATAAACATACAGGCCTGCGAAATTCTTAATTCTATCAGACCCAAAAACCAAAGTAGTTTTGTTATTTCGGATTCAGCTTGAACAATTTAAAATAATTTATTTACGCATTCTAGAGATTTTCATTGAAACCTTGCTTAATATGATTATGTATGTTTTTTGTACAAATTCACCTTCATACAAATCTGAACTGTCCGCCAGTGAAACGTTCGATTTGAAAACCGCATCCATACACAGTTTATGAAAAGTTTGCAAAGCTTTTTCAATTTTTTTTGGATTTTTACAAACATCACATTGCTTCTGACAATCCGGTGGCGGATCACCGAAATATTTCGAAAACAATTTGTGTCGACAATCGATTTTCTCACAAAACGAAACAATTTCATCGAAATTCTTCATGGCATTCTGAAAATGAAAAACATTTTAAGTCCAATTTTTTTAAATCATATTTTAAAAATGTCTCTTTACCTGCGCTTGCAACTCTTTCGCCGAGCATGATGCAGATCTTGAGCGATTAATATCGTTTTGTAGCAGAAACTTAATAGATTTCACATCATCACGTGCATAGTAGAGCCGACAATATGATTGCAAACCATCACGTCCTGCGCGTCCTGATTCTTGATAGTAGGCTGCAACATTTTGCGGCACATTCCAATGTATAACAAAGCGTACCGAAGGCTTATCAACACCCATGCCGAAGCTATTCGTAGCACAAATAATCGGATATTCACCGCGCATCCATTGTTCTTGCGCCTGTATGCGTTCACCGCCCTTCAAGCCTGCGTGATAAGCAACTGCATTGATGCCTTGCCGGGATACACCCATTGCCACGCGTTCAACATGTTCGCGTGTACGGCAATAAATGATGCCACAGCCACGTTTATGTGGCGGTTGCTTTTTAAACTCTTCCTCATCACCGAAACAATGTTGCGCAAATCCTGCTAAATGTTGATAATCATCTTCAATGGAATTCTTGAAGACAACATCGTAGAAAAGATTCTTACGGAAGCTGGGAGTACTAAATTTTGTGACCGGTTTACGCAAACCTAAATGTTCGTAGATATCGTGACGCACTTGTCGCGATGCTGTTGCAGTTAATGCCATCCATACAATTTTTGGGTATTTGCGACGCAGTTCACCCAGCTTCAAATAATCTGGACGGAAGTCGTGACCCCACTGTGATACACAATGTGCTTCGTCGACTGCAAAGTATGCAATTTTATTATATTTTACAAGCGTGTATAGCAGTTCTTGGAAGCTTTTAGTTGCCGCTTGCTCGGGTGTTATGTAGAGGAAACGTATGCTCGGACGCATCGCTTTCAAATCGATTACTACACGCTCACGTTCTTTCACAGACATTTTAGAGTTGAGCGAATCTGCTTGCACTTTTAGCTTACCCAAATGATCGATTTGATCTTTGATGAGTGCAAGGAGCGGTGAAAAGACAATTGTTATTTGATTGGGACATAATAATCCTGGCAGTTGAAAGCATAACGATTTTCCAGAGCCGGTAGGCATCGACACGTAAATATCACTTTTTTCTGCGGTTATTAGAAAATGTAGTAACCTGTTTTATATATATATATATATATATATATATATATATTTCTACTCACTTTTCGCTGCACATATTACTGCATTCTTTTGTAAATCTGATTTAAATGTTTTGTGTCCGAAATATTTCTCCAGGCCTTCGTAGATTTTGGCATTTAAATCTTCTTCGTCACTCATCTTGCAACTACTTTCTTTCGTGCACAAATTAAACTTGAACTTGTTAGTTTTGTATGGAACACACAATATTTGTTGAAAGTTGTTGATTTAAATATATTTTATTAGATTTGTTTCACCATAAAATACACCAGAACATTTTCTTCACATGCCTGCCGCCTTTTCTCGTTATTTTTGGCTTATTTTGACATTTGAATCAGCTGTGATGAGAGAAACAGGGTTGGCAAAAGACTTACCAGAGTAGGTTGTGCTTCGATTGTCGCAGTTGCCGGATCAAACGTTTTAACAAATCTTCTCCACAGTGAGGGCTAAAATAACAATTTTGCTTGCTGCCTAAATGTGGGCAACAAAGACAATGTCGAAATCTGAACCTTTTTTTAACAGTGAAGGCTAAAATAACAAGGCGCACGAAAACGTCAAGGTCATTTGGAAAATCTTATAGGTCGAAATATAAAAAAAATATAATAAAATAGTCAACTTAACTTCCAGGTAAAAGCGTACAGGTAAATTTTGTGAAGGAAGTATGTTTAGAAAAGGCATCATTGAGCCCTGTGATGGATGCTGAGAGGCTATAATAGAAGTAGCCTCCCAGCCCCACTGGACTAAAATCTTTGATCTGCCACTGTATATGGGATATCTTAATGATTTTGACAACTTTGGTCAGCACAAACTCACTGACTACTTGCACAGTATGATAAATGGCAATAAATGCTTCCAAATTTTCTGTTCAACTTATTTAAGGCTTGTGAGGTTTAATAACTTGGGAACTCTTGGAACAAATGTTAGTGGAAATACGAACTACTGAATTCTGCCCTACTTTTGGACAGCTTGATAATGGTTTTTGATGTGGCTATTTGATTTGATTTGATTTTATGGTTTTTATCTAGTTTTAGATCTGCTTTTTAGTTTGGCATTTGGTCCGACCTTTTATCTGAATTCGATTTAAGTTTTAGTCAAATTTTTGTTTAACTTTTAGTCTGAATTTGAACTGAAATTTAGTCTGAATTTTGGTTTTATATATTTTGATTTAAATTTTGGTTGAGTTTTAGTTTGACTTTTTTTTTTGGTCTAAATTTCGATCTGATTTTTTCTCGGAATTAGATTCAAATTTTGGTTTGATCTTGGTATAATTTTTGGGCTGCTTTTGTTGTGAATTTGGACCTAATTTTTGGTTTTATTTGTAATTTGAATTTGATTTGAATTTTTGGTATTGGTATTGAATTATTATCTGAATTTGATTTAAAATTTGATCAAATTTTTTGCTTAATTTATTATCTGAATTTTGGTCTATATTTTGATCTAACGTTTGGTCTACATTTAATTTGAATTTTAGTCTGTACTTGATTTGAATTTTTTCCGAATTTTGATTTGAGTTTTGTTCTGATTTTTGATCTAGTTGGAATTTTAGTCTGAATTTCGGTCTGATATTTGGTTTGAATTTTGGTGTGAATGTTGATCAGATTTTTGGTCTGGTTTTTTTTCTTATGACTATGGACATCGGCATTGATGCTTTTATGAAACCCACTTAACCTCAACACGGATAAAAAACTTTCCCAAATACTTTAAAAGTTTTTTTTATTAATCTTTTTCGTTTTTAAAACTAAAATGTTTGTAAGTTAAAAATTTGTAAACAGTTGAAAAAAAAAAAAAAATTAATTATTTTTGTACATTTTTTAAACATCTTCATGGCAAATTACATAAGTATGTAAATATATAAAAAATAAAAATATATATTTATGTAAGTATATGATTATATATTAAAAAAAACAATGCACTTACGCTTAAGATTAAAAATTTTTTATGTTTTCTTTTTTATATATTGCAAAAAAATAATTATATCTATTTATATATATAAAAAAAGAAAAACTTTTTTCTGTAAATATTACAGTTAAATTATGTGAACATTTTTGTGTTTTTCTTTCTCGTTTAATTTTGTCCATTCAAGATGTTGCTGGAGATTTTTCCCATTGCATTTTCTTATTATTCCAATTCACCATTCATGCCGAAACGTATTGTTAACAATGCATCAATCAAATATATAATCGATGTCACCAAAGATAACGAGGCAGCAGCCAAAACTAAATCCAAACGTTGCATATTCGGATGCCAATAATTGCGATCCTTAGTTGTAGACCAATCGCGGAAGAGCAAAGCGGTAGTGGCAACAAATAAAACAAATGCAACAATCGACCAGAGGGTAGAATAACGCCATGAAGAGCTGTAAGGAGAGAGACAGACAGAGAGGGGAAAACCAACTATGATTCTCAACTGAAAAATAAAAAAAACATAATATTTTACTTACATATCTCCGAACATTGCCATAATTAAGTAAATTGATGTATAAATGATGAGACTGCCAAAGGTCACATAGCAAAGAGCTACAACGCGTGGCGTTATAAAGATCCGCAGATGCGAGTGTGTTGAGGGTTCATCGATTAAGCCAATGCAACATATGAGAAGAATCTGTGTGGAATGAAGTGGTAATGAAGTTGTAGAATATTTTATTTTTGTTTTATTTTTTTAATTAATTAAATTTAATTTGTAGACGAGCAATTGTGAGCAATTGATGTTCATATTGCTGTGTTACTTACAAGCTCTAAGAACTTAATAAAGATCAGTGTGTAGGTAGCTTTCTTCGATTCACTACTACTGGGGAATGTTGTTTCATCGGCTGGTGACATTTCGACGCGTGATATTTCTAGAGATGGAATATAGGTAGAAGTTACAATCAATAAAGTTTAAATATAAAAAATTGTGGGTGCTTATAATTGATAAATGATTTATAAATTAATTTTCAATTTAGAATAAACTGTTTTAATGGTGATTCAATCAGGTCAATAATTTTTTTATTTTGTGCTTAAAATTCTTTAATAAATTTAGGGCTAAATATAGGCCTACGATATAGTAAAAAATATACCTATAGAACGTAGATAACTCATGATGTTAATCTTGAAATCTTCGTTTTCAAGATTTTCTTTATAATGATTTTATAAATCTTTTATACTGGTATTAAAACCTGTTTTTATTATTCCAATACACTGTCACCAATATTGTATTTTATTTCAAAATGAAAGTTGAAATGAGTATTCAAAAATAAAGAAGTTTCTTCTAATTATTTAAACATTAGCAAGTAAGTGAATAAGTAAGTAAGTAAAATACAATGTGGAGTAATACATTAGCACACGACATATGTCAATAAGTATTTTAAAAATAAAACTAAATGATATTCATTGTAATATTCAAAAGTAAAATATATTTCTTAAACTATTATAGAAGTAACTACTTAAGTTATTTTTGTGAATTGTGAATTCATTCATGCGTTTAATGATCGCAATTTTTGTTTGTTTAGAAATTGTACAAAAAACAAATAAAATAACAATGTACGTACTTATATCTATGTAAATAACAATTATTTTTAGTATTTTTGATGTTTGGTGCCAAGGTTTTTTCTTTCTAGTTTGGATGATTTTGGCGTTTATGTTGTGTATTTATTTATTTTTTTTTTGTTTTAGTAAATTACAAAACGTTCTGAATGAGTTATTTTTGTTTAAAGGGAAATAATTTACATACATATGTATTCGTATAAAGCATCGGAAATACTTATATGTTGACAATGCTTTACATTTGTTTTCAATGCAATGTTTTGCAAATTCTGTTGAAAAGAATTGAGTTTACTTGATGTCATCGTTATGATTTCATATATAAATATTCCAGATTACCTCATATTTAGAGTAGAAATATATAAAAGAGATTATCAAATTGTTTTAAAATTGCTTTAGATTAATGCAACTGATGTCTAGTTAAAATTTTATTAATTATTTTTTTGGTAGTGTAGAATAAAACCGCACTAATCAGCAACTTCGACCTGAAACATATTTTCCGTCAAGCCCAAAATTAAAACAAAACACACTCCCCTCCTCCAATCAAGGCCGGATTTAGGGGGAGGATTTTGGGGGTTCTGACCGCCCACCCGAAATGTAAAAACTTTATTTTAATTTTTGATATTAATTGCCAGTGGATGGGGAAAAAGTCAAAATAAAATCTATTGAACGATTTTTAAATATTTTTTACTTTAATCGGTTTCTTTCTAAAAAGTCAAATATAAAAAAATATTGGAAAAATAAACTTGAATTGAAATCGTGCTAAGTTTGTAGCACATTATGGCCAAAAACGGTATTTTTAGGTGTTTAAAACTCATTTTTTCTAAAACGTGCCGTGATGGAAAGTTTTTGACCTCAGATTCGTGTTCAGCACGAAAAATTCATTCGCAAACTCTAGGAACCATTTTATTCGTCAAACGCATGCAGGCAGTGTTATTGGATCAGCTCCAAAGTTTTAAGGCACAATCTTAAAATGTAATTAATTTTTTAACCCATTATTGCTCAGAGCACCCCAACTCGGAAGATCTTTTTCAATGCTGTGACTGCAAGAATTTAGGGAATATATGCCAACCTCATCCGGGCTCATTGGCAAGTCCAATGAGTTATCGAAAATGTACAAATAGAAACCACATTGAATAATATATATTCTTCTTTTCAGTTGTCGAATAAATCTTTCGCCTTTTACTAATATTTACTTGAAAAAATTTAAATTGATTATTCTGTGAAATTTTCTGTCATTTTCGGCCATTTTTTTAGATTAAGATTAAGAAAACTTTGAAGCAAAAATTTTTCCTAATGCTTTAAGATATTTATCCACTGTTGTCTCTAGTCTGATAGGGCCCCATCAAATGCATCATCGTATTAAATTTATTGTATTTAAACATCAGTTTCATAAAAATTTGATATGAATATTTTTTTGAATGAAACTCACCCCCCTCCCCCCCAAAAAAAATCCTGGCTACGGCCCTGCCTCCAATGAAGGGTAGAACGTATTATTGCAGAAAAATATTTGATAATACCGGGCAATAAGAACGGTCGAGTCAATGCTTCATCAAATTTCCATCAGGCTGACCTAATTTATTTAAATGACATACATATTTCTCCCTTGAAATTCTTGTGCTGGGTGAACCCAAACACATAACGACTTGAACCGCAAACTATTTTTAAACTATCTGTATAAAAAAACAGTCCAACTAACTGAAAAAAGATATTGGGCTAAGTAAATAGGTTTGCTGAAGAAAGTTATATTCCAGCACGCCATGGTTTCTGGCTCACTACAACTTATCGCTAGGGCCAAAATATTTTGATAATCTTCAATAAATAAACCAAGGTTAATTTCTAGAAGGTGTAGCAAGCATAATTAAATTAATGAAGTTATTGGCATACGCAAAGGGAAACAATTAAGGTCCAGTCCCTCACTGAAATCTCAAACACATACTACAAATTTTACTATTGTAACTCTGCCCCTCTATGGCTATGCTTTAAGAACTAGTTAGAATTAATAGTTTGCTTACACACATCCATAAATCCAAAGAGGAGTATTTTCAACATCGATTGTTGAATTAAGTTTTAGATTTTTTTTTTTTTTTTGGACAGGAACGAACAGAAAAAACAGGGAAAGAATTTTGCAGATTCAGTTAGGTACTCCTAGATATTTTGGCATTTTTACCAAATTTCAAACGAAACCTGTGCTGATGAGGAATGGAAGGAAAAAATCGTTCAGATCAGATTGTCTGCTTGTCTGCTAGAAGCGCGAAAAGAGGCAATTTTTGAAAAATTTTATAAGAAAGCCTATACGAATCGTCGAACTGATTTTTTTCTTAATGAAAGGACTCACTTTTGAGAATACGTTTAATTTTTTTTTGTTAAAAATATTCAATATTGGCCGAGCACTCTTTCATCTGTAATTAACATAAACAAAAAAAAAACAAAAAGATTATTAAAACTGACACTATAATCTAGTCTTCGTCGAAGGGGATTTTGAAAATATTTTTATTAGACAAAATGACGAGCGTTTAAACTTAAAGCAGCGATTTTTAGTCATAAATTTCTTACTGTTTTGCCGATAAAAAAACAAAGCTAAGCCACTAAGAAAAATGCTAGATAGTGGTGTATGTAATAACAACCAAAACTTTCAAGCCGATCGGTTCAGTGGTTGTCTAGATCAAGGCCGTAGCTAGAATTTTTTTTGCGGGGGGTTTTCATTCGAAGAAAATATTCATAAATAATTTTTATCAAACTGATTTTTAAATACAATATATTAAATCAATGATACATTTGATGGACCCTATAAAATTAAAATTTTAGGAAAAATTTTCCGATTTTTTTTAATCTTAACCTCAAAAAAATGGCCAAAAGTGACAAAAAATTCCCAGAATAATCAAATTAAATTTTTTTAAATAAATATTATTCAATATGCATTCTTGTGCATTTTTTTTATCGTGAGGGACATAATTCCATTAACTCATTGACTTCCCACTTCTGATGATGTGCCCAACCTCAAAAAAATTACCAAAAATAGTAGAGGCTCATTTTTTTCAAATGATCATCATTGGGAATTTGAGCCATTATCAATGATAAGGAACCCGGATGAGGTTGGCTTATATTCCCTATAAAAAGTCACAGCATTGAAAGAGATCTTTCTAGCCGTGGTGCTCTGAGCAATAATGCGTTATAAAATTAATTTTAAGATGGGTCTTGCTAATAAGATGGAGTTTTTGCTATAGAATTTTTCACGTTGAACACGAATCTGAGGTCAAAAACTTCCCATCACGTGACGTTTTAGGAAAAAAATGGGGTTCAAGCAAGTCTTATTTTACAAGGATCCGATAATTTTTTCTATTTTTTTTAATTTTTAAACTTTTCAAACTGATTCAGGACGAAACCTTTAATCTAAAAAATTAGAATAAATTTTCCACATTTCGGGGGGGGGGGCGGGGGGGTTCTGACCCCCAAAGTCCCCTCCCCCCCTAAATACGGCCTTGGTCTAGATATTTTGATCACCGATTTGAAAAACGCGTTTTTAATTTTGAGCAATGACTTGTTTCCAACCGTCTGATCCGACTGCTCGGTGGCGGCAAGCAGCTGTAACTGTCGCAGCGTTTCCAGCGCTTTAAACTCTCACATTTCGAAATGGAACGTTACCTCACCCTGGCCCGATTTTGCATCTATGAAGTCGCAACAGTTAATTTATTTTTTGTTTATTTTTCCGCATATTTTCTATTAACTTTTCCGTATGGAACATTTTACAATAAATTTTTTGTTGAAAAAACTTTCCTATCACAAACGAAATAAAAAACAAAGAAGAAAAATATCGCTGTAAAAACGCGGTGAGCTGCGTCTCCAACGCGACAAAAAAGTGTAGTTGTATTCGAAAAATGCTCTGCGACAGTTACACGTCAGTTCGGCCATTTAACACATTTCAATCAACTTTCAAAATCAAACGTTGACTGAAAAACTTTTTATGGGTAATTCTGCTTCTGACTCTATACTCAGATTTGGCTGGTATGCCCGCTTTAGAGATGCAAAACCCATAATTTCGATGCATGTGTAGGTTATTTAGTAAATAAAACCGTCTTTATTTTAATTATGCTTCATACCTTGGAGAAAGTTGTATATTATGAAAAAACGAATTTACATTAACAACAAGACTCTTCCTTGAGACGTTATATAAAGTTATTACCTGATTCATTCATATATGACCCTACTAAGTGCCTTCGAGTAAAATTTTTCCCAACAAAAAGAGGTTCAGGTCATTGAAGTACAAACATTTTTAAGAAATTAACCATTGAAAGACAAAAATTTTGAGTAATGTATAACAGGCTTAGTCATCACAACAACAGTGTATATAGAGACGGGAAAAAATTTTGGTTTGTTTGAAATAATCTCTTTACCTAAGCTCGATATAATTTAAGTATGCTGATTTTGAAATTCTATTGGGAGTATGAATGTATAAACTCGTATTTTTTTCGTAATTTGGAAATTTATTGTGAAAAAGTGATTATAAATTTATTCTTTAAAGTATTGTCCATCGTTAGCCACAACCTTTTCCCATCTTTCTGGTAGCATACGGATTCCGCGTCGAAAGAACTCCTCATCTTTTGAGGCTATCCACGAATCGACCCATTTTTTGAGTTCTTCGAAAGAACGGAAGTGCTGTTCAGCCAGGCCATATGTCATCGATCGGAACAAGTGGTAATCAGAAGGAGCAATGTCTGGAGAATACGGCGGGTGGAGTAGCACTTCCCATTTCAGCGTTTCCAAGTATGTTTTTACTTGCCTTGCATCATGCGGCCGAGCATTGTCGTGCTGAAGAATAACTTCGTTGTGTCTATTCTCATATTCTGGCCTCTTATCCTTTAATGCTCGGCTCAAACGCACCAATTGTAGTCGGTAGCGGTCGCCAGTGATCGTTTCATTCGGTTTCAACAGCTCATAATACACGACACCTTTCATATCCCACCAAATACACAGCATGAGCTTGGATCCATGGATGTTCGGCTTTGCCGTTGATGTTGATGCATGTCCGTGCGGTCCGCATGATTTTTTACGCTTTCGGTTATCGTAACGTATCCACTTTTCATCGCTATTCACAATGCGATGCAGAAAACCCTTTCTTTTCTGTCGTTCAATCAGCAGTTCACATGTGAAAAATCGTCGTTCGACGTCTCTCGGCTTCAATTCGTACGGCACCCAATTTCCTTGCTTTTGAATCATTCCCAATGGTTTTAATCGTTTAGAAATGGTTGATTGATCAACTCCTAAAGATTCTGCAAGTTCTTGTTGCGTTTGACGTGAATCTTCTTCGAGTAATGCCTTCAATTCTTCATCTTCGAACTTCTTCGGGCCGCCTGAACGTTCCCTGTCTTCAACATCAAAATCACCACTTTTGAAACGGGCATACCACACCTGACACATTCTAACGTCTATAGCACATTCAGGATAAGCTTCAGTGAGTAAACGATGTGCTTCAGTTGCGTTTTTCTTTAAATGGAAGAAGCAAATTAAAACTTCCCGCAAATGTTGATTTGTTGGCACGAAATTCGACATTTTCAGCTATAGTAAAACACTTTTGTAAAATTATGAAAATTATTTGACAGATCAATTCTTATGGTATTTTTGGCGCTCTTCGAGATAGAATAGCTGTCAATGTAAAAAAAAAATGGCTCGTATGATAGATATGAAGTTAGTCACAATTACGAGTTTATACATTCATACTCCCAATAGTATATGAAAAATATAGCAGGCCAAAATCTAAAAATCGGCTATCTCAGTTTGAATCCAAAAGTTTATGGGCTTACTCTCCATAACTTCCTCATCATATATCACACACAGGATATTCTAATTAGGTGAAAGATCTGGCAGTGCGAACGTCGTAAGTTGCAATATCCTGTCGATAGTTTTAGTATTATTGAAAATGTATTAATAACCCAATCAATTCTATTTTTGCCATGATATATGACAATAATAATGTTTATTAGTATATAAAATTTCATGATCATATCTATGGGATATACCAAGATAAAACCTTATCGCGGTTTCATTTGTATGGGAGGTAGGCGTGGTAATGGTCCGATTTTTAAAAATTTTTACATAGTAATTGCTAATGACCCGATGAACAAATGATCCAGATTTCAGAATTTTGGCCAGCTAAAAGTGGATTTGTCTCCATAGTGCAGTGTTAGATCTATTTTTTTTAATCTCAACTGAAACCTCCGATTTTTGTTTTAATAAGTCAAGAAGTGGACCTAGAATATTTATTTAATCATTGGAAAAAAGGGTTGAGAATGTCATTGGAATGCCATGAACCGCATTTTTTCTTACCTATCTGTTAGACTCTGTTGGTTTTATGCTTTCGATATAATGTAAATGTGTGCAATGTAGTGTTCCCAAACCTCATCAAACTTTACAGTTATACTAAGAAAAATGTCAATAAAATACTTTCATGTCAAGCCTTAAAAAATAAATTACAATTGCCTGAAATCTGAATGTCAGCCAAAGCACGTTTCATTCAATAGCATACCTTAAGATTTATATGAATGTTTAATCGGCACGAAAAACTTCTAAAACTATGTGGATAGATAGGCCTATATAAAGAAGCTTTCTCCCGTGAATGCGTCAATTACTTTTATTTATGTACGTATGAACGAAGTAGGTACAATTCAATTTCCAACAAAAGCCAAAAATTTCGGTAGGGGGAAATTTGTTCAATTTCTTAAAAGAAAAAAAAAACACACAGAAATGTGAGTGAGACATTTTAGTAAATGGTATTAACTACAAGAATGCAGACAGGCAAGGTAGGTATAAAAAACAGCTAACAGTAAAGAAGTTAAAGTGGTTTAATCTACCACCTCTATTAACAATAACAACAAGAATCAAACAATAAACAAAAAACAATAATAATGAGTAAAGCAATAACCACAAAGCGTCAATGGACTTGACGGTATGTGATAAAGGAAAAACGTGTTACTGTCTGACGACTGCATTATAACCAAAATCAAAAACGTGAACTCTATACCTTTGCGCTTGGCCTGTTTTTTTATTTTATTTTTTTTCTGTTCTATCTTTTTGTTTTTATGTATTTATGTACTTCGCATTTTTCGCTTTTTGTTTTGTTCAGAGGGTTTGTTATTGTTTTCTTTTTTTTTTTTTTTTTTGTATACTATCTGTAAATTTTCAGCCCACTTTTTTATTGCTCTTTTACATATACATACCATATAGCAACGCTCTACATATGAAAGTGCTAGCGAGCATGCTCCTAACTTAAATACCTACAATTCGATTCGCATGTTGGCCTTAAAAGAAAAAACAAAAATATGTGCATACATGCAAACATACATATCTACACACATGTATGCATTACAATGGAATTGTTGATGGTTTTCATTTTGAGGTTTGTGGACACTTATATTGCGTGCGGTCAAAAGAGAAAGAGAGACAAGTTGAAAATGATGACGAAATACGAGTTAAAACCAGTTTCGAAGAATGTGGGAACAGAAAAAAAAAACACTAAAAGCATTAAATAAAAAATGTAAACAAATGTTGTTGTTGTTTTTCTACCTATAGAAATTGGTAACACCAAGTAAAAGTTTGAGCGCGAGAGAACAAGTTTTGAAGAAATACGTAAAGGAGCAACTTAACAAACTTCGAAAATGAAAAAAAGAGCAAGGAGAGATCTGTTAGTTTTTGTGTCTCTCTCTCTCGCTCTTTCTCTTTCTTAACTCAATGCAATCCCTACTTACTGCCACACCTGTGTATACATTGGGTTTCTTTCTACCAACTACAACAACAAAGTATTAGCCTCTTAGCTTAGCTTGTGATTTTAAAGCTAGTTTCTTTTTTGAGATATTAACTAAAGAATTGAAATACTATAAATTTTTATATGCAATTACACGTTAGTAAGAATTATTTTTCCACATATTAGTTTTTCTTTACAAGTTTTAAAGGAAAAATAACAACTACTATACATAAATGAAAATAACTAACAATGTATAGTGGAAACTAACTTTTTGTTGTTGCATGAAACCTTAGAATACGAGGGCAATGACTTTGTTGCTCTTGTTGTTGTTTTTGTAAATCTCAAACATTTTCTTATTATTTTGTTTTTTGTTTTTGCAAACTTGGCTCTTAAGTTATTCATGTCGTGAAGCTTCGAAAACTTAACTGAATAATGTAGGTAGGCATGTTTTTTTTATATGTATGTTGTTGTGTATTTTTGAATTCATTTACAGAATTTTAATAAATTTTAAAGTTATTCATCTTCAAGACAAAAAAAAAAAAATAGTAGGCACGTTTGGTTATGTACATTTGTATGCACATATGTATGTAAATATATATCGCCCTCATTAAAAACTCTTAAGATTTTGTGTTGAGCTCGGAATCGATAACTTATACAGAACACGATAAATTCGACTACAACTTCAATTCTTTATTCAGCTGGGGCAATGTTGTAAAAAATATTTTCAAGCTAATTCATCGCTAGTAAGAAAGAAGTGACTGTACCCTTTATAACTGGACTAATGTGTGTATAAGAAAATCGAGATATTTTACTTTTATGTGTTAGAGAAATTTAGACCAATTATCGGAATCAATTAATCTCATAGTGTAACAATTTGACACCTTAGCAATTAAAAAGCGAATGAATAAGTTTTTAATCGTAATTCGAGGTATCTGATTCCGGCTCATATTTTCTGTATTACGTAATTTCCTATAGAGGCCCAAACCCTATTAATTTTTCCGCATATTCATATCTTTACAGATAAATTAAAAAATCATCTTATAAATAAAAATTATATCTTCAGAATTAGTGACACACAGAAAACCAGCGCCTCTTCTCTCCCCTCTGATAGGCCAGGGTGGGGAACTTAATGTATGTCGAATATGGGTGCCAAAGGTCCATTATGAATTCTTTGCATGAGTTGTACCAAAACATTCTTAATCTGCAGAGTTATTAATTCCCTTTGAATTGGAAGTTATTGTTTCATTCCAGACCAAACCAAAAACTAGTACAAAAATTTTACCAATGTTCACACAAAATATACAGACCAAAAATTTAAAGATTACTGGAAAAAAAAAATAGGAAAAAAATTCAAACTAAAATCTTATAAAAATTTAGACGGAAATTTCGACTAAATATCAAACTAAAATTTAATCACTTTTTTCAGATCGAAGTTCAAACCAAGAAAAGGACCAAATGCAGATCGGAAATCCAGATCTAAATGATACCAAATTTAGACCAAAACCTTGGTAAAAAAAAAATAATATTCAGACCACGAATCGGACCAAAGTTCAAAAAAAAAAAAATCGATCAAAATGAGGCTAAATTCAGGCTAAAAATTCAAACCGAATCCAAAACAAAATCAGTTCAAAATTCAGATCTGAAATCAAAACAAAATTCAGAAAAAATTTAAACCACAACTCAGGCTAATATTTAGACAAAACTTTAGGTCAAAAGAAGGCCAAATACCGAATGAAAGCAAACCAAAATTCAGATAAAAAACCAGTGGAAATTTCTGATAAATAGTCACACTAAAAAATTTTAATTCAAATACTGACCAAAAGTTGATAAAACTTTAGACCGAATTCAGAGAACAAATTAAAAAAAAAAACAGGGCCGAAATTCCAACCGAAATTCAGACAAAAATTTAAAACAAAATTCACACCAGTTTCGGATCGAAATTCAAATTCAGTTTGGACCATAACTCAAACTAAGACTTAAAACTGAAGCTAAAAGAACGCCAAAAGCAACCCAAAAATGTAGACCAGAAATCAGATCAAACGCTGAGTAAACGCTGATCTGAGCAAAATTTGGAACGCAATTTAGACTAAGAGTTACACCAGAACTCAGACCAGACGGATCTCAAATACAGACCAAAAGCAAATCAAAATTAAGACCAAACATGGATTAAAACTCAAACCAAATTCAGATTAAAATTCAGACCTAAAATAAAAGCAAAATTCTGCCATACAATCAAACCAGAAATTAGATCAAAAACGGAAAAGTTAAACTAAATATCAGACTAAAATTCAGTGCAAAATTCAACCGAAAAGCTAGACTATTATGAAGCCTTCTAAAAGTAAGACATCTATAAACTATCGCTGAAATTATATATTTAATGTAGTCCGAGTGTATTTAATAACCAGTTGCTCTGTAAAATGCATCCTATTTGCACGTCCTGCATGACCGCTAACTGATTCGTAATATAAAATAATATTTAAATCCAAAAGTTCTTCGTTTGCTTTTGTTTTTTGGAAAAATTTAAATTTAAATATTCAAATTTAAATATTGAGCTTTAACAAAAATCACTGTTTACTACCTAACTGCTAACCGCTAACTGATTCGTAATATAAAATAATATTTAAATCCAAAAGTTCTTCGTTTGCTTTTGTTTTTTGGAAAAATTTAAATTTAAATATTTAAATTTAAATATTGAGCTTTAACAAAAATCACTGTTTACTACAAATATACTGCTCTTCGGTTCTGGGAGGAGCTTAAGCCCCCATAGTTCCCCTCCTGGATCCGCCACTGATTAGTAGGAATCTTTCAAGTTTCAGGTACTTGGGATTTTTGAAATTCAGATATCAGCAGTTCTAAGCTTTGCTGCGTATTGTACCACATCATGTAGTTGTATAAGGTGGGCGATAATTGTTCCATTTTAGTTCATGAAACAAGAATCTTGTGTAATTGTTTGTATTCTTTCAGTACTAGCGAAGATTGGATCTACTAAAAGTGATTTATTGGCATTTAGAGACATTACTACTCCGCAATCGAGTCAATATATTATTCAAAAGATCACGTAGTGAATCTAAATTGTCAGACCTACACATTTACGTCATTGGCAAATAGGAAGCAATTAAAATGTTTTACAATAAGTGAGATCTGGCAACACCAGACAGCACGTGGTTGGGATTACAGACCTGATCCCCAACTTAACAGTTCGTATCCGATCCGATAGATATGATAGGATTGGCGAATAAATTTGGCAGTATTCATAAGAAAATATAATTTCCGAGAGACAATTTTTCAAACAACGTAGAAATTGTTAAGAGTACACCGATTTCAAATAGTCAGCAAAACAGTTGCTGATAGTAGGAGTATGTTCGTGGGAGAAATCATGAAAGTGCATAAAACTAGAAAATCATTTGCTTTCTTTTTATCACTATTCTATCAGGCAATAGATTATATCATTTAATGGATCCTTGTGTATTTTAGGACTGGCATAAAAACAGTTGGACTTTGAGGCGTTTCAAATCTCTTTGGTATTCAGAGAATTTCCTTCATTCTTTATTTTAAAATAAATAAATAAATATCACATTGAAAACATCTTCATTGAAAAGTGAATTTAACTCGGTAACTAAAGATTAAGACACAGGTGAAGAAGATATTCAAAAAACAAGCAGATTTTATAAATTCTTGAAAAAAATTTTATATAACTGATTCTTGGTAAAATTTACAAAGTTTCTAAAGCCTTTTTTAAACTTTAATATTATGTAGATGTAAATCAGAAGTGCGTGCTAAAATTAAATTTCCTGTTTCAAACAACATATACCTACAATTTAAAGGCTAATGTATCTTGATTCACAAGAAAATCACAATGAAATCAGTAAACTTATGAAGTAAATTGAAATAAAAAGAAGTAGAAAAGTTGAAATATTGCAATATTGAAGCAAACCAGTTTATTGCAACGTCACGCCAGCAGCAAATTCTCTCACACTATTCTACATAAGGAGTTACAAAAAGCAACAAAAACAACTTTAAGTAAAGTAAACTAAAAAAGGAAAAACAACTTTGCAATAATGCAACGAACTCAAAATTCACGTGGTAAATTTTTATGTTCAAATTAAAATATACAAAAAAGAAAAACAAAAGCTCAGGTATGTGTACATAGAATAAAAACAACAAATATTAAATCAAAACAAAACAGCAAAATATGTAGAAAAAACAAACCTATAGAGCCATAACAACAAAAGTATTGAGTGATGAAAAACAAGTTACTACGTAATGGCTTATGCCTATTAGATGCATACCTATACTACAACAATGGTTGTTTATATGTAAATGTACACATACAATTTAACTAAGAATGAATAGAGTTACCAACTATTTGCTATAATTTTTTATACCATATCGTGACAAATTTCGAAATAGCGATACATTTAGTTCTGCTTTTATGACTACTTCACTTTGTGGATTGTTTTCATAAACTTCCTAACAGAGCAGACTTGAAGAATATAAAGATAAATAATTAATTCTAGGCAAATTTTCCATTGACAGGTCAACAGGTCAGACTATTAATCCCACTTTTCGCTAAATATTGAACTTTATATTACTAGATTTTCGGATAGGATAACTTGCTTACCTCAGAAAAGAGCCTAAATTTCAAAGCCCAGGGTTTTTTAGAGAAAATACAACATCCATAAGTAATTGAAATCTAAAATAAATTAAGGCATCTAAAATTGTGAGAGTCGGAACACCAGCTTCAGCCTGCCCCTCTTTCCCCACATCCTTGGAAATCCCTGTTTTTTGTTTTGACTTGGATTTGACACACAAGCATTGCTTATAGCAGTACCAATTTGGAGGCCATACTTCTCATACTGTGGTCCTTCCACTGAAACTTTTAAATCTGAAAATACTTACTAGATTAAGGTGGAGTGGTTGTCTAGGGACACACATTGTCATATCACATAAAATACTTACTAGCATTGACGAAAAATGACTGCCTCAAGTGTTCAAAGTCTAAAAGGCCTAAAGTCTGAAAATATTAGTGTTGGCGAGCAATCATTCCCTCAAGTGGTCGATAGGTAGGCTACATACTAAAAAATTTAATGGAACAAATTTTAAAGCTCAAAAACTACATAGATTATATAAAAAAAAACTGTTCCTTTAAATATAGTAGGAAATCCATTTAACCTGCTTTAGAAGATATATAAATCCCTGATTTTAATGATATTATTTTATTAATAGCAAATATATTTTTAACTTCGGTAAAACTCTAAACTGGTTAAGGAGTGTCTTAAGAAACTTTGTATGCTTGCCTTGCAAAACAAGGTCTGGATACTTTGGGTTCCAGGTGATGTAGGAATAGAAGGTAATGAGAAGGCAGATGAGCTAGCAAAAAAGTGAGCAGAAACCCCATTTGTAGGACCCGAACCCTTTTGTGGAATAGAAAAAGGTCTCTAACCATGACGTTAAAGAAAGATGAAGAACAACTGCGAACATCATACTGGGATAATCTACCAGGAATGGAACAATCAAAAACTCTTTTAGGAACATATAAACTAAAAAGATTTAAGGAATGTATGAATTTATCAGAAAAAAATCTGAGAATTATAACAGGTATTCTGACTATTACCTGACAAATCAAAGAATATTCAATAATAAGCTATGTAGATTTTGTGAGGAGGATACTGAAACTCCAAAACACATTCTAGAACAATGTCTTATGCTTATGCAAAGCCGGAAAATTTATTTGGGATATTACCAAATACCCGACGGCATGTTGAAAAACTTAGAAATAGGCTTCATGCTAAAATTCATAACGATTATAGGACTTATAGAAATACTATAACCCTTTAGGGATTATAGGGCTCATAAGAATTCTATGCTATGATAATACTGTAATCCTCGAAGGGGGCACAATAGTTCTTTAGGACGCAGTGCAAATCCCCAAACATAATAATTATAAAAATAATAATACATTTTTACATGTTTTAAGATTAAAAAACTAATTGTTTTGGAGCTTGAAAGAATCTCTAGTTCATATAAAGAGGCTACTAATTGTTTAAAAACAAAAAACTGATCGACAAGTTTTGAAAAAAGTGGTCTTAATTTTATTTCATGCCATGATATCTTCATGATAAGGTAAAGGAAAAAATATTATGTAAATTTAAAAAAAAAGAAGAGGTCTGTCAATATCAAGAGCTTAAAGATAAATTATCAGGACATCTCTTTTATGTTCAGAATACTACATTGAAAATATATAATATTCAACTCTTTTATCTCACCCATCAGCTAAAACAACCCGAACTCGACCTCTTCATCACTTTTGTAACTTCCAAATTCTCTAGTGTTCTAATCACAATTCTTCTCTTTGCGTTATCAAATTTGAATTTTATAAATGGCCATAGAACAGTGTCGACATAGGATACATAAATTTGCAGAGCTTCTCAGGCACTGCAGATTGTATATGTACTTCCTATTATGCCAAATTGGATTATGTTAGGTTGGAAGGTGGAGTGGCAGTCTCCATTTCAACTGTGCAAAAACACAATTAGCTCGGAGCCGTTTTGATATCACAACTTTATTATAGTTTGTGCTTGATATAAATACGTCAGTTTATAACAAGCGATTGGAGCTTAGAAGACGCTCTCTAATTCAGTCTTTGAGATTTTATTGGGGTCAGAAAGAGTTCTTGCATGTAGCAATTCTTTTATTCTAATCTAATAGCAAATCTTTAATTTTAATAGAAAAGATAAGAAATTTCAAAAAATATTTTTATACCTTAATGTCTCTAAATTTCAATTCAGATTTCTTAACAGTTTTTTGTGGAAATAGTTTTACTACATAAAATATTTATATATCTCCAAAAATTGATTTTGAGGGAATTCAGTACTGAAAAGATGCGCATAATTAATTTAATACTTCATTAATTTTTCATAATTTTCAAAACTCGGAATAATAAAAATAAATTCGCCTACTAAATTAAGAGGCGACTTTCTATAAACTTTTGAGTAAAATAAAATGTAAAAAAGTCGGCTCTTTCTTTTATAGTTGACTTTGAATTTTGAATATTTGTAAAGCTTAATCATGTGTCTGATTTGTAAGCGTTTGGCAACCCTAGTATGTATAAGTAAACCTGTCGTTAGTAATACGATTCTGCACACACAATTACATATACATACATATATAGTAAATATTACCAATATTAATTAACGCTAGGAATATCAAGCCGGATTAGAAGCATGACTGTGTAAACTACGCCATTCTCTTGACTACAACCGCTTCTTGCCTAATACATTAAAAATGAATAGGTCGATAAAGGTAGATGCGCAGTTGGTGCGGGAAATTGCAAAAAATATTGCGATTTTTAACCCCAAAATCGAATATAAAGAGTGACCACAAATAGAACCACCATTGAAAGGAAAGTATAACTGTGGTTACTTTTACTTTTTCATATATATACATATTTAAGTCCGTATGTAGTTGGGTAGTATATGTGAAGGGAGTTCTTTTGTTTATAGCAAAAAATATTGACATGAAATGTTAAGGTATGGTATGAAAAAAAAACAAGGTAAGGTAATAAAATCATGCAAGAAATTTTCTGTTTTGATATGGCAAAGGAAACCAATGTCACATTAATTTACAGTTAACCTTAATAAGTAGTGGGGTGGTAGAAGTTTTGACAGTAAGCTAATAGTTTGTGTAGTAGGAGTATTAAATTACACAAGAACATTTTAGTTACACAGGGGAGGTAGGGAATAGTAGCTGCATGCAATCAATGCGTGTGTAAGTAAAGAAAAAAGGAAAACAAAAAAATAAAAAATAAATAAATAATAAAATTCCCGCGTAATTGTAAAAAATTTATGAATCATGTTCGTTCATAGTTAAGCTTAGCTGAGCAAAAGGTTTCACATACTTCTATACAATCAAATATTCTGTTGAGATCACTGGTGGATCCAAGAGGTGGAGGGGGGGAGAGAGTTTTGGGCTTAGACCCCCCTCCCCCTCTTGCGATGAAAATCCCATACATTTTGATCGTTAGTCATTAGTCAAAAAAAAAAAAAATAAATTTGGAGAGAAAGAAATTTAAATCCTCCTCCCTTCTCCTCCCTTTAGGGAATCTCTGGATCCGCTAGTGGTTGATATTATTCGATAAACTTCTAGATCTTTAGCGAATTATAGTCAACATTATTGCAGGTTGTGAGCTTGTTATACAATTTATTTTATTTGTAGCCGGACCTTTCAAAGAGCAGTAAAACAAAATTCTTGGGTCTCTTAGAAGCGATACCTTGAAAAGATTAAATAAATTTCCTGGGTCTTTTACAATGTTCGGCCAATTTTTTGTTTTTGTTTTGCTCAGGCCTTCAATTTTCTCTAGGACTGATATTGAAGTTCCTCTCTTACACTTGCCTAACTAAGACTCGGTCTCCGTTTTATGTCCATGCAAATAACTTTTAGCAAATGCTTTTTTTTAACTTGTCTTGATTGAAGTTTTAAAGATTTTGGGTGTATGAATTTTAAGGGAAGAGAAGGTTATAATTTGTGTTTTTTTCTAATTATTTGGCTATAACAGTTTTGATGAGCTCGCTATTTCTTTACTTGGCTTTATTGATTGAAATAATAGTTCTTTCAACCACCAGTGAAGGTGACAGTCATTTCCACTTTATCTTATAATTTATTAGGGAGCCTAATATATTCAAGTAAATGTAAATTAAAGTACTGTGAAACGAGCCTTCAAATTCAGGAAGAGTAAAAAAAAGTCTTAAATAAATAAAAATTCAGTTCACTATAATCATGAGGTTAGCTACATTAGCGACCCTCTCTCTGCAGAGTTTTGGATATAGCGCAACTGAAAAAAGTTCCTCTGGGATTTATGTAAACTAGATTGATGTAAACTCGTTTTCTTAATTATTTTAAGTTCCTTAATGCTAGAAATTGGCTGCCATAGCTTTGAGTACTCCAATCATTCTATACATTGTTGATTTTTCCCTGAAAGGAGAGGATTTGTGAATTGTTTCTCCGGAACTAAAAAAAAACTTTTTCGAGGAACGAAAAATCTAAACATCCGTTTCCCCCTTCTTTAATCTCTGAATCTTCTGTTGTTAAAGTAGTGGCCCGTACCACGAACCCTGTTAGCACGAACGCGACGTTTTGATACCACATCCTCAGTTATTTCTGAATGCACAACTTCAAAGGTAAAATCAGAGCTGTAAAAGAATGCACTTAATTAAATTGCAATACCTTGAAGTCACAGTTAATAACCGACAATTCATGATTGCAGTTACTGAATGACTTATTTGACTCCAGAATAAAAAAGGCAGTTGGAAGTTTTTTTTGGAGTCACCCATTGGTTATTCATTTAGAAAAGTCTTTTTTAGATTCAAGGGAATGAAATATTTTTTTGAAATCATGAGACTGCAAATTTTAATACTCCAAAATCAAGACTGCTTTGAAGTCACTTGGAGTCATTTAAATACCCTTGAACTAAAATGCCGTCATTTAGAGTTAATTGCAATTTGAAGTCGATTGAAGTCACTTGAAGTCTTTTGGAGTCAATTGGGATTTTGAAGTCAATTGGAGTTACTTGAAGTCACTTGGAGTCAATTGGGGATTGGTTTTGATAAAATGAATGGAGGGAAATATTAAAAAACGCATATATTAAAATTGACTTCACACTCCATTTGATTCCAATTGACTTCAAGGGACTCCAATTGTCTTCAAATCCCAATTGACTCCAATTAACTTCAAGTGACTTCAAATTGAAATTGACTCCAAATGACTGCATTTGAGTTCTAAGGTATTCAAGTGACTCCAAGTGACTTCAACTGACTTCAAGTGACTTCAAAGCAGTCATGATTTTGGAGTCATAAGATTTGCAGTCTTATGATTTCAAAAAAATATTGCATTCTCTTGACTCTAGAAAAGACTTTTCTAAATGAATAACCAATCGCTGACTCCAAAAAAGACTTCCAACTGCATTTTTTATTCTGGAGTCAAATATATTATTATTAATAACTGCAATCAAAAATATTTATTCATTTGTGGCTTATATCCTCAATCGATTGCATTCTTTTATAGCTCTGGGTAAAATAAATATATTTACAATTTTTTTTTTAATTTTCTAAAGCTTTCATGTAAAAATGGGTTTATTTACCAGTCAAGGAAAATATAAAAATTTCAATTTGAAATTTAAAAACCAATACAATAAAAATGTTATACAGAAATTACTCTGGAAATAAAATGTATAATTGTCCGGACACACGAGAGAGAGTTTCAGGCAAATTTAAATTCTAAATTTCCGAAGAATTTCAAAGAAATTCACTTGAAATGCCGAAAGTAACTCAACAACCCTCAAACATATGGTTGTAAAAAACATAAAAAATATAAGATCATTGCCATTCCTCCAGTTATCCATGATTGCTACATAAATTCTTGCTATCCAAATCTAAATGTCATATTTTTATTTATTTTTATATTCACAAAACACACACAAAAACTCTTTTTTTCCAAACTTATAATTTATTAAAAACGAATTTCGATTTTCAATGAAATTCCACTTTTTGTGTGTGCCCCCCTAAATTTCTAAATTTGAAATACTGAACTTCAACGAAATTCACTCTCGTATTTCGGCACCTATTTTTGATGAGTTGACAATGTTACTGTTGCACAATCTCAGCCCGGAATGGGTTAAGATTTTAACGTGATAGAAATTCGGGCTTAGTCGTATCTTTTCAAAATCTTAATTTCTCAGGTCTGTATAGATTTTCGATGTAGAAAGTGGAAACGAATTCGAATGGAAAGTGGAAACGGAAGCTAAAAAAAATATCCCTAAAAAAAAAATTATGAAAAGTAAAATCAAAGAGTTCTGCGCGATATCTACAAATAAAGTACTCCCCGTTTCTAATTGGCCAATCATAAATCATTGGTTCTCACTATAAATGAGAGTAAAATTCTCTCATTATGCGCAGTAGAAAATACCAAATCAAATGAAACGAATTATGACTACAAATTACAAAAGAAAAAAACTTCATATGGAAAAAATAAAAAAGAAGCAAGTAGGTGGCAGCCGACGAATACTGAGAGCAGTTACACCAGATGCAGAGAATTACTTGATTCTTTGCGCTCAAAATAACAAGTTTATGACTCACGTTCTCAGAGAAGAGATTAATGCAGGCTTGATCGCAATCATATAATCTAATACAATGCGCTTTCAAGTTATTACGTAACAATATTGCTAATTTAATTTCAAGTGGGCGTAGTACTTATGGCAAAACACCATGTTTGGAAAAGCTGTTTTGACCTAATTCTGAAATGGTCACTTTATGTAGTTTTAACTACCGATTAAATTGTATAAATTACTAATTGTAATTAGTAAAAAAAAATCCATATTAAGTTGATTCAATTTGTTTGTGTATCTCTCTGAATGTCTCACTTATTTAACTATATGTAAGCTCTACAACTCTTAAATTTAAACCAACACGTCACAAAAATGAGTATTGGTTGGGGTGGGGCTCACAAGCATCACAACCAAAACAACAACAACAATATGCAGAAGATATTTATCTTCCAAATAAATAAGTGTAGCTTTATACGTTTGAATATTTGTTTTGAATATCTACTACTTAAGTTAGTTTTTTGTATTTCAAAACAACTCAGTGCACTTCTGCATGAATCCAACTTAAAAAATGTAGGTACATACACACAAAAACAAAAACTGGTTTTAGTTAGTTTAGTATTAAAATATAAAAAATAATTTTTTTTTTAATTTATACAAAATATTTTCTAATTTTTACTAAAATTAGTTACACACATTTCAATTTAGTAGTTGTTGCTGTTTTATTATTATTTTTTTTTTTTGATTAATTTTGGTGGGATTTTTCGGTTGTGTTTTTTTTTTTTTGTTTTTTATGTTGAATTATTTTAGTGATAGTTATGTATGTGTTAGCGCAAGTGGTTAGTTATTAACATAAAATATTTTTGAAAACTCTTTAAATTTCAAGTTTAAAAAACACTCAAAAATTCTTAACACTTTACACTGTAGTTATAAAAAAAAAAAATAATAAAAAAAAGCGCTCAAACAAAAAATAAATACGCGACGTCAACGTTTCGTATCTCACGACTCTCGTATTTCTACACTTTTGTTTTTCCTTTGTTCACTACTTTTTTTTTAACTACTACTGACTGTTTTCGTACGTTATTTTTTCACGCTCACTTTCTCGAAACTAAAACCCGTATACTTCCACAACGTTCAAAGTATCAATCATAAATGTTTTGTTATTCTAGAAGTGAGAATGCAGTGAGGTATCAAGTTTAGTTAATACGCGCGTAAATTCGAGTTCGAAAGTTAATAGCACTTCATTTGTGCTAATGTTCGAAACTTAAGTGAGGTAGACTAGCTCTCTTTCTGCCTCACTCTCTCTCTTTCTGCCTCTCTCATGCTTACACTTAAGTATTTGTTAGTTACTAAAGCACAATTGTTGCGAGGTTTGTTAGGTTTTCTGCTTTCGATTTAGGCCAGGTTTAGTGCTATGCTAATTGTGTAGCAACTTTTGCTTGTAAGTAGTACAGTTGAGTTTGTGTCTTTGGCAACAAATACATATATATCTAAATTATTCGCTCTCTCACTAATTTGATTTTCTTTCTCTTGAACTCATGCTCTTTTTCTCTTCTATTTTTTGCTGTTGTTGTTAATTATACGTTTATTATTATTGTTTTTTTTTTTTTTTTTAAATTGCTGTTCGTGTTAAGTCATAACATTATTTTGTTAAATTGTTTAGTTTTTCTTTTTTTGCCTTTATTCAGTTTTTTTTCTTCACTTTTTGTTATTGTTTTGTTGTTCAGTTACCAATTCTATATTTTTTTGATTTTGTTTAGCGTAATAATTTAGCTGTTAATGAATTTTTAACGAGTGGCAACATAGCTATGCACGTATAATTTATTTAGCGGTATAATTTAAGAGTTGCCAACTAATATTTACAAATATTTGAATTAACAGTATTCAGTACAGGGCTTTAGAGCAGCCGAATTTTGGGGTTGCTCTGCTCCAGCTCCTATGTATGTTTCGTTATCTTAATTTGCCCTAACACCCATTTTTCCAATTTGGAGTACTGTTTTCTGAAATTTTAATTTAACGAACAAATTGTAAATTTTGGGTACATGTCTCCTAAACTTTCGGCACAGATAAGTGTGATGAGCCGTTGTTGTTCTGCAAAATCATTTTGCACTAAAACTCGACATGTTTACCATATGATACAACAACTACAACGTTTTGAAAGCTGCTGTCATAGCAATAGAACCAGTTAAGATTGTGAACCAACTCTTATTTCCAATGGCATCTTTTGAAAAACCTAAGAATTATTAACCGCTATTCCTGGTAATTAAAATTTTGCATTTCAGGCATATTTGTAAATATGTAAATAACTGAATTACTTTGATGATGATTACTCTTACTATAACCATAACTGGCAACAGAACATTGCAATTACCATTTTCATTACTGCAATGGAAATGATAATGAAGAGTTCAAAAACAGTGAATTTTAAACAAACAAAAGTTGAACAAATTTCGAATCGGAACAGCGGAGCGGTTAAATTTTCATTGCTCCAGCTCCTGCTCTAGCTCCTGCTCTAGCTCCTGCTCTAGCTCCTGCTCTAGCTCCTGCTCTAGCTCCTGCTCTAGCTCCTGCTCTAGCTCCTGCTCTAGCTCCTGCTCTAGCTCCTGCTCTAGCTCCTGCTCTAGCTCCTGCTCTAGCTCCTGTCAAAACAGTGTGCTCCACAGCTCCTCGCTCCAGCTCTGCTGCTCTCCTGATTCAGTATATATTGTAAGGTAATCAGATGGCTCCAAAATCTAATTGGAACGGGCTCTGATTGGTGCCTGAATTACAATACCAGATACCAGGGCGGTTGCCAGGTTTTTTTTTCGAGGGGAGGGGAAGGGTGTTATCATGGGGAGGAAATATCCATAACTAATTTTTATGAAACTGATATTTAAATACAACCACTCGTGGGCCCAAGAGGAGGAAATGAAACCCGCCATTATTTTTCAAAATTTAAAAATAGTTTTGACTTTTGTTTTTAAAATAGGAAGGTTTTTTATTTTGGGTCAAAAAAGCTATGTCTCTTTCTTTGAGAACTTTTAGATTCAAAAGGTTGGTCGAGACTTGTTCATGATACTGGAAAAAATGAAGTTACAAACGAGATAAATTTCTTAGTAATTGTGCCAGTCTACTGCTATTATTACCCAATAGGACTTTGTGCAAGTTTGAGTCCGATCGATTTTAAGATTGGGTTTCCTGAAACTCAAATATATGGGGAGGCGGTGCACAGGGATTCGTCTCATAGACAAAATTCATAATGTCTAGACCAGACATATTTGGTGTCACTCCAACTAAGAAAATCCCACACAAATTTTTCATAAAAATGCTCGATCGTTCGATTTTAATTTTGTAGTCTGTTGAGTAAAAACATCTGAAAATAAGTTTTTAATTATATCCTGCCAAAAGTCCCAATTTTAGACTCCCAATTTATCAGGGAAATTTTTGGTGTTATTTTTTGTTCAAGATTTGGAAAGAAAGAAATTTTGTATTGTTTCTAAGTTAAGTATTTTTGAAAAAACGAAAAAAACTGAAAATTGACTAATTTTGGGAGGGAAAATCTAGAAAATATGTTCTTGAATTTTTTTCCCAATTTTAGAGGAACCCTTTCTTTATCGGAATATGCAAAAGTATTCTCCACTATCTTTCGCGCTCAGGAAATAATTTAATTTTAAAAAAGCTCTGAACCCTTTTTTTCTACAAAGAATTAGAATTAAACTTTTTTTGTTAACCCTAAAAGTATGCAATCATACTGAAAAATGAATAAAACTGGAAAAAGTCAAAAGTATACCCATTTCCGCTTAATGGGTAGAAAAATACCCATGAAAATGTTTTTTTTTTTTACAAAATCGATAAAAAAAAAGTTTGGGTCAGAGATATCGCGAAAGTGGGGACAGAGATGGATAGATAGAAGATAAAACTATCTTATGCTACTAGAGGTTACTTTAAATTTTTCTATTTACCTAGAGTTACCAAATTCCAAAAATCACGAGTAATCCGGAGGTGGAAAATATGGCAATAGAAAACAGGAAAGGAAAACCAAGCTGAAACATTTAGCTTCATATCTTACCTTTTCAACGACACAAACTGAGCAACTCAATGCGATCATTTTATATCAATTCTAGGTTGTACATGAAAATTGTATGGCAGAGCGCTCCTTCTAATTTTGTCCCGTCGTTGTATGGAATCAAATCACTTTTCATCGAAAGGATTCAAATCGGTTCAAAACCTGGGTCCACCCCTGATCAATATAAACCAATCATAAATCACGAACTGGATGTGTAGATCCTGAGTTAACGAGACTATCATCTCTGCTATTATTCTTTTTTCTCAAGAAGGATTATACAATTTTTGGTATTATTCTTTTTTCTCAAGAAGGAGAATACAATTTTTGGGTAACAATGTTTTGAGAGTGAACTCTCCTCATTCTCTTTCTCTAAGTGAAATTTTTAGGTCTCTAAAAGAAATTTAAGTATTAGGGGAAGAAAAATCAATACTTTCTCGTTACTTTCTCTTTAATCTTACTCTTATGGATTGAATGGTATGAAATGCTGACGACCATCCTTTCCACCCCCTAAATTTTTCTAATCTATTTATTAAGGCAGCCATAGATCCCGGGGGGATCGATCCTAAATCTTAAAAAGAGTTGTAGAAGAGAGCCACTATGACTAAAACAGGTAAAAAATTATATTCTTGTTTCGTGTTTCCTCGATTCTTTCATCTTTTATTTACTAACAATCCAAAAAAAAATTAGTAAATGGTCGCATAGAGTTTAATTGGTGTAAGCAACATTGGTGTGGGTGGCCAAGGTTCAACAAGGACCGTCGAGCCAACATTGAATGAATGAAGCAATATTTTAAGAGATTCAACAAAAAACTTCTGATTCCTTAAAATTTTAATATGGAAAATTTATTTATTTCAAATTAATTCCAAATTTGGCACTTTATATATTTCAACCTCTGAAGCTTCGCTTAGAAATTTCGAAAAATTGCATCATCAGTGGAAAGATTTTTTTACAGTAACAGTTTATTCTTATATCTGTAGTAGAACTGGTGTCGCCAACCTCCATCCAAATTATATACCTACAAATAAAATAAAAGAGTTTTCTCCACTTCGTTCTTGTCAATATATTTATAAACAATAAGCTATTAAATAACTAAAATACAATTTTATAAAAACAAAAGAAAAACTAATGACAGAAAAAAACACACACATATATACAAGTACACCGTATATACACATTAACATTTTACGTAAATAATAAATAAATTGCATTAATTATAAATATAAAAAACAGTCTTTCGTTTCGCAAATGCTCACAATTATTACTATGAATTTATTTATGCTACGTACAAATTTCCAAATTAATTAAATTTGTCTTTTTGAACTGGAAACGCTGGTGCGCTAGCAGCAGGAAATTTCAATTCAAAATTTACGATCACGCAACACTAAACATAGTGGCGTTTTAGGGGCAAGCAAAAATTCAAATTCTGTTTGCAGCGGCTGTTTAAAGCTGATTTCAAATGCTAGCAAAAGCTGTGGGAGAGATATTTAAAATAAGTTAATAAAAGTGTTTTTTATAATTAATTTATTTATTACTTTACCTTCGCTAGCAGCAGTACAATTTCCATTTCGACAAAACGTTTCCCCGGACATGTACGCTTTCCAATGCCAAATGGCACTACAATTGAGGAACTTTCAATATTTACTGTAAAATTACCGCCAGCATCTATCCAACGTTCGGGACGAAATTCTTTGGCCTCTGTGAAATTTGTATCGCTATGACAAGCGATCATATTCTGACAGAGCACTACGGTCTGTGAAAGAAAGTTGTAGTTGAAATTTTAGGTTTTTGATTAATATTTGTATGTATTCTTTTACTTACACCCGCTTTTAAACTATAACCCGACAGCTCCATATCTTCTTCCAATATTCTGGCCAAGCAGAACGCTGTTGGCCGAACACGATACGATTCTTGTATGCATGCTTTGGTGAAGGTTGCATTTGTGAAAGCTTCTTGTAAAATATTCGTATGACGATATTCACGAAACTCATCGAGTATGCGTTCCATAGCTGGTGGATCGCTAGTGACTGAACTTAAAACAAAGAGTAGCGTATTGGCGAGCTGAAAGTAAGGAAGAAAGAAAGTATTTAAAATGGATAGGTATATTTTTGAACTAGTAATGGAATTGGCAAGGATCTAGTTAATAAGAATTTGTCTCGTGTTTTTTAAAAGACAGAAATGCAGTCAAAATGCTGAAAAAAGAAACGGGACCCGGACCCGGAAATTAGTAGTAAGTCTAGATTTATAAATGGGTTTACGCATATAAGCTTACCGTTTCTATACCCGCTGCTATAAAATCAATAATTGCTGATTTTTTATCACGTATATCCAGATCTTTCAATTCCAATATATTTAAAAATACGCTCCGTAAATCTGCATCTCCATCATCATCACAGGCAGAGGTTTTACTATCTTCTTCCAAAGCTTTCTCAACCATTTCTGATATTACACTATGTATTAAAAATAATATTACTTAATTATAGAAGCTCTCTCTCCCTCTCTCTCTCTCACTCGGGAAACTTTTCAACTTACTCATATATAATTTCTTCTGCTCGAACAAATTCTCTATAGGTTTTTGTTGGGAAATATTTCCACAAACCCAAACCATAATATGAATCTCGTTGTGATATAAACAATTGTTTAACAGCACCGGCAAGTTGTCGTATCTTCTCGGGTTGTTCTTTGATATTTGTTAAAAATCCCATTCGACGACCCAACATAAGCGTACAAACAGCCTCAAGGCCCATTAAATTGGCAACATCTTCAAAATTTCCAATCTCATTCGTTTCGGAATTTCGTTGTTCGCGTAGCAATTCAATGAAATCATCACAAACAATATTGAGTGCTGGCAAAAAATTTTGTAAAATTCGCGGTGATGTTATGTATGAGGTAAGGGATGAGCGTAATTTATGCCATGTGGGTCCTTGTCTGAAAAATTAAAAATATTTATGTAAGAAGTTAGGTTAGAAGTTTTTGTGTAGAGCGATAGATGACTAGTTGAGGTTATGTAGGAAAAATTCAGTTCATCCTTTGGGCGGATAGCCCTGACAGCTTATGTTCTGCTGCTGGAGAGTGATCCGGGTCAGTCTATTACAGTAACCTACACTTATTTGGGAGCTCACCTCTGTGGGCTGAGCGGGAGCTGGGCATGAGATTTGTCAAAAAAAAAATATATATACTATATAGAGACTGTTAACAAAAATCTTTCTTTTTGCGATTTACATATGTGCTCGAAAATCATTATGTGTTTCTTTTTTGTCCCTCTATTAAAACTTTCTCCTAATTTTTCAATTGATGATTTTAAGAGTTTCAATCCTATGATATGATGTCTTCTTTTTCTTCTTTATATTAGAAGGTTTCATTCCATAGCCTTCCTTGTAATGCTGTCAATGTTTTCGCGGTTTTCCGTTTCCACTTCTTTCTTCTGATCCGTATATCTAGGAGCTGCATATTTGCTCCACACATCAACCCTCATTGGAACCAATGGTTCATAAAGACCGGCAGTCATCTGATGATTGCTTGAGTTATATTCCAAGTTCAGCAGAGGTACAGTACTAAGAATATAACAATTGATTGAAACAGGAAAACTTTCAGTCTCTCAATTTGTTGCTACGCAATATGCCAATTAACTTGCTAAACCCTTATTGGGATTTCTTGATCCGAATCGCAAAGCCGACCTTAGTTCAACCATCAGTGACAAGTTCACTTCTAAGGTACGAACAAAAACACCTAGCCTATCCTTTGCTGCATTGCTCAACTTACCACCCCTTGATATTTTTGTGAAAGGAAAGGCTGTCAAAGCCATCTGACCTCCTGACCAGCAAACTGGGTTTTTGGGTTCAGAGCGCGCACTCTCTTTGTTGACTACAGCCATCAAGACAACCATTAATGAGTGTGTTGATTTGACCCACAATCGTAAATGGGAGGAACTGAGGAGTTTTAGGAAGGCAAAGACCATGTTAACTGTTAACTGGAAAAGTCTAACAGACTTTCTGTTATCACTTAACAGAAAGAACTGTAGGCAACTGGTGGGATTATACATAGATCCTTTTCTGGGGCCAAACACTTGAATTGATTAGCCTGGGCACTAGTGCTTTCTGTGCTGTCTGTCGTTCGGAGGAAGAATGTAAGAGACACCAGATCTTTTCTTAGTGTTTGCCCCACTTTCTGTCAGATCAGAGTTAGCATATTGTGCACTGGAGTGTTGAGAGACAAATACCTGAGCTCTTTGACATCGCGGTATCTACTCAAGTTTGTTAATAAATCTCGTAGATTTAAGGAATAGCAAAGGGGAACACAGGATATAACGTTTGAGGAATGAAATCGAGACAAATTCAAAATGGATTTAAAAAATATATAACACATGATTTACAATTTTTCAACATTTTATTAAAATTTTGTAGTATTTACTTATAATATGCAAAAACGATTCATTTCTTTTGAGGTTTGATGTTCGGACTTTTTTGGCTCTTCCTTCGTAGACTTTTGAATTTCAGTTGTATCTAATTTTCAATTGTTTTTTAATTTTTTTTAATTAAAAAATCTACATTTGTCAATATTCATAGGTTTAGACTTTCCTCTTTAGGTTAGAAAAAATCATCTCAGTTGGACTCAATTCTGGAACACTTTACGGGTTAAGCTCTTCGGCATATGTTAAATTTCAAATCGATGGGATTTATGTTAGCGTAAGGTGAAAGCGCCAGGTCTGAGCAAAAAATTATTTTGTCCTATTGGTGATGTTTACGAATAAACTCTCCTAGCACAATTAATCACATTTCCCTGCGAACTCACCGGCAAACCATATTTTTAAAATAGCAAGCGTGGAATCACCGATTCAACCATAACAAATCTTTTTCTAATAACTTGGTCTATTATATATATTTGTTCTTGTTTGATGATTTTACATTGGAAGAGACAAAGTAATTAGACTCGTCATCCATCATAAAAATTTACGTAGAATTGGGTGTGAAGAAAAATTCGGACACGTTACCCACCTTGATTTTTAATTATTTTTCTGTAAACTGTTTATAAGACTTTACTGTTCGACCCACTGTTTCTGCTTTCAGAAGAGTGCAAACTTTGCAGTCATGAAACACATATTTTTTCCCAGAATCACTTTTTATTTCTATCATTTTTATATTCTCTAATATTTTAATTAAAATGGTAAAAACCTTAAATTATCTTCTTCTTTGGATTTTTTGTGTAATATTTACAAAGCAAATTCCGATGTTGTGACTTGTTTAACGACATTTTCGAAATTAATTATTTTAAGAAAAACACATAAAAATATTTTGTAAATAACAAATAAATACGACTGTTACTTTGTCAATTTAAAGTTTTTGAAAACATTTGCACGTTGTTTTGCATGGCTTATTCTTAATTTGTTTCGATTTCATTCCTCAAACGTTAGTATAATGGGCATAAAACTTGTCTGGGTGCTGTATATCTTTTTGTGTACTTATTTTGCAGTTCCGAAAAAAAGGAATGGGAAGTACCCACCGATTCGATTAATGAATTTGCTTTCAACACATCTATGTTCAATGAATCCGCTTTTCGTGATCGGTCTGTTAACTGATTCATCAGAAATAGAGGTTACCAATGACGATGAGTGGTTGATTTTTTGAAAGGAGACACAGACTGCTATCATAATTGTTTTCGCGGAAGTTCAGGGTTACATATATATTTATACTTTTTAGAAGAAAGTATGTCATTAATCCAATCCCTTAACCCTTTCTGAACAATTTTAGAAAAGAAAAGTCTAGAAAAACCCTAACTAACGTGTTGAAATATAAAATGTTTAGTTCTTCATAACAAGTAACGTCAAAGTTGTAGAGTTTTACTAACTGTAATTAACTCATTACAGTGACATTTAACTTCCCATGAATCAAAAATTAGGGAGAAATTCTATGTGACCAATTAATCTGAGCATTTTCCTATTTCAAACATAATCGATTCATAGTTGCAGAAATCAAGCAAATTCTAATTAATTGCGAAGTAAAATTATGCTGTCAGTTCATTTCTTTTGGGAGCTTTATCTGTTCCAGACATAACGAATGGAAAAACACAGCAATTCAACGGCAAGTTTAGAGTGGACTTTGCAGAGCTCCGCTGGTATTCCATTGATCCTTGTAGCATTGTTGTTGGAGTCGAATTAATTCGGATATTGGTGATCATATTGGGCAGACAAGTTGCGTATGATTTCGCGTTGGGATCCATGATGTGATTCAACATCCTTTCAGTTGTTCGTCATCCTTCTTGATTTCATCTATACTGAGGCTTCATTTTACTCCATTTTTTTTGTATAGATTCAGTACTTTTCTATTACAATCGGTTCAGTTCTTTAAATCTATAATTTTTTCATTTCTTTCATCTATGTTTTTTTTTGCCTAATAATTTGTTAACCTCTTTTCAGGCCTGGTATCTGAAGTTTCCACCATTCAAGGTTAATAAAGGGTTTTCTATTAAGGATATAACAATTTTATCTATTAACAAAACACAGATTTTTTTGAGATATTGAGTTCAAATCTATTGTGGGTGTAGTGCAAGCATTACATTCCATGAATGAAATTCGATTTCGGTCATATGACCACCACGAGCCTGTTTACAACGAAAACGACCGTCATGTTACCGTCATGGAGAGCGCTATCGTGTTATGTTGGAAGATTATTTGTGGCCAGAATTGGATTAACTTGACATCAACGATATGTGGTTTCAACAAGACGGTGCTACACGCTACACAGCACGCGTCACAATCGATTTATTGAAAGGCAAATTCAATGAACGTGTTATCTCGAGAAATGGTACTGCAGAATGGCCGCTTCGTTCATGCGATCTAAAGTCATTGGATTTCTTTTTATGGGCTATATCAAGTCACTGGTCTATGCCAACAAGCCAGCTACTTTAGACGAGCTCAAAGACAATAAACGGGTTCGTGGTGGTCATATGACCGAAATCGAATTTCATTCATAAAATGTAATACTTGCACTACACCCACAATACATTTGAACTCAATTGTTATGTCCTTAATGGAAAACCCTTTACATGACTTTTTCTCAGTTTTTTTGTCAATAATTTTCTAAATTGCATTTCTCTGTAACTTATTCATTTCCTTCTTGGGTTATTCTATCAACGATTTCTTCAGTTTTATTTCCCTTCAACAGCTTCCTCCCTTAATAGTTTCTTCTATCCATTTCTTTCTATGATTTCTTGAGTTCCTCCCGAATTTTTGTTATACTTACTCATTCACAATACCCACACTAGCATAACGATCGGGTCTTGAACGCCTATAGGTCACAACAATTTCCGTCGGTGGACGAAAGGGATATTTACTGGGATATTTTAATACTTTCTCCAGATCAGATTTATTAAATAAATGCACTATTGGCATGCCAGATGGCATTACTTCCAGCACAATATCACCATATTTATGATGGAGATCTGTAAGAGAATTTACAAATTAATAATTTCTTTCTGTCTTTCACTCTCTATCTGTTTGTCTCATTCACCTGCATAAACTTCATGTAGCAATGATATTTTATATTTACGAAAATGTACAAAAAATATCCATTTCGTTCCAAGGAATGGTATCGGTTGTGGTCCTGGTATATCCCAAACACATTTCGTTTTTATTTCAGCAATATGATAGCAATCATTTTGTGTAGCTGTAGTTGTAGTAGGTGTAATTGTTGTTGCCTTCATGTATTTATGACGTGCCAGCAATTGTTTTATATATGTTACACCAATTTTACGTCTATGATAATTGCAATAGAAAACCAGTAGTAGTGCAATTGAGACCAATAATATCACGGCCATAACCATGGGAGCGATCTGTGAATGAATGAATAAATGAAGTGAATTAAATTAAATTGAAGTGAATGTGAATGTGAACAACATACTTTAAAAATTTTAATTAAATACTTAGGTACTTTATTTGTATGTATTTATAAATTTTATGTAAATTTGCTAAAAATTAGCACGAAATTAAGCAAACATTGCTTGAACTGCCTGCCTGCCAGCCAGCCAGCCTGCCGTGCCATTTGATCTATTAGCACCGGAATATCGATCACACAAATTGACACGTTATTTTAGAGACATGTATGTATGTATGTGTGTGTGTGTGTGTGTTGTGTGGATTTGCCTCCACACACATTTCAGTTCACATATATTTTTAAACATTTTGCTAACTGTCTGGCAAGTGTCTAACCGGTATTTGGTTGTCTCTATTGTTGTTGTTGTTGTAGCTAATCGTTGCATTTAAGCATGACTAAATACTAAATAATTTCTGGCCAATGGCAAATCATATACAAATATTTTATGTTAAATTAATTTGAATTGAATCTCTTTGATTAAAACTTGTACTTGTTAAGAAATTAATGTAAATCAATTTCATTTTCATGTTTGACATAAGGCAAGTAAAATTTGGTGGGCAGTTTTAATAAGATAAAAATAAATTTCAAAATTTACTCTACATTTTTTTTTTATTTCTATACACCTATTTATTTCTTTCTTTGAATCATTCGTAGTGTGGCACAAATTTTATTCAAGGATGTTTTATGCAACATATTTGTGTTATATGTGCAGTACACAATCTCGATAGATAAAATCTCCAAAATAAAATCGAAAATGCCACCACAACAATATTTTGGAACTATTAATATCTCCAAACAATATCTTGGAAGTTTTCAGTAAGATTTATTACTTTTGTGTAATGCTAATTAGCTTCAGTGAGTCTAAATCTGCAGTTTCTAGATTTTTCCTTGAGGCATAATTTTTATTCGAAGAAAATTCCTCAGTCTAAAATGGGAAAAATTACATTTTTTCAAGTGTTATTTTAGATAAGAAATCAAGGAAAGGAAAAATTTGATTTCTGCTAAACAGTTTGATTTTCGAAGCAACCATTCATCAATAAATAGGTCAAACTGACTGGATTACTAATGAGAAATTTCTAGAAGACATCTAGAAATCTGCTTGATGTGGGCTTTTGACAAAATCTAGCATGAATGACCCCTAAGGCACTCACTTTGTAAACAGCACAAGCAAATTCTCGAACCATTTCTTAAAAATCGATATTTCAGAGCTCATGTAAATCAAGTAAAGGGCTCTGGGATAACTCAGTCTCTGCGCCACAGAATGTGGAGTTGTCTTAAATCGAAGTAAAACCGAACTGATGCTTTTCACCAATAGAACCAAAATACTCAGCTTTAACTCATCGTAACTCAATGGAAAAACGTTGGATCTTCGAGCCAGCACCATCGGGTACTTGGGTATTATTCTGGATTCTAAGCTGAATTGAAGTGGAGACTGAACGCAGAATCGTCGAGTATCGTCATGCCTCTTTATACTTAACAAGGAAATGGCAACCATTTGCTCACATCCAAAGGAATCCAAAATGTCATAAAAAGGTGCTGCAAATACCTTGAGAAGTTGAAGGCATTCGTAAAGAAATGGAATCAACTTTTTTTAAGACACCATAATGTTTACGACTTACTTATCAAATCATTGTGCTTCTAAGGGAACATCACAGCAGCAGGATACGGTTATAGCCGCCCAATAAAAACTGGCGCAGAAGGTCACTAATATATCTCTTAGTATAATCCAAAGTCGTTTAAATGAATTCCTAATTGAATTCTGAGCTACCATAACCAAACTCTTACTGACGGCAAAACAAACAAAAAAATGGCAGGAGTGAGCTGTCGGACATATGAATAATGAATGGAGCGATGTGGCCTTCACAGACGAATCTCTTTTATAGACCGCAGTTATGGTCACAGATAACTCAGTTTTCCAAGCCTAGGTGCATGCCATCGAGCTCTGCCTAAGGGAGTATGAAAACAGATCTGTGCACAGCAAGAACATTTACATACACTCTGACAGCAAAGCGGCTCTTCTTGCACTAACTGCATATAAAATTACCTCCAAACTAGTTCGGGACTGCCTACAGCTCCTAATCTGTCTAGCTTCTCATAACAGAGTACAACTCATTTGGGTGCCTGGGCATAGAGGACATGTAGGCAATGGAATGGCGGACGAACTTGCAAAGGAAAGGATCATCCAGTGAATTCACTGGACCACGACCATTCTGCGGTCTACCATGGAGTTCCGTTAAAATCAATTTGAAAAATTGGCTGGACAGTAACTCGCTACAATACTGGAGCGAAACCCCCGGTAACAGACAAGCTAAATCATTCATGCCAAAGATCTGTCAACGGAGAACTAAACAACTGCTTAATTTAGGCAGGATCCGAATTAGGAATTGCCACAGGGTTCTATACAGGGCAATGTAGGGTCAAAAAACACCTATCGAACTTGGGTCTAGCACAAGACGATACGTGCCGAATATGTAACGAGGAGGAAGAAATAGCAGAACATATTTTATGCCACTGTGAATGTCTAATAAGGACCCGACTTCGTTACTTGGGAAACTCTATCCTACAACCTCAAGACATTGCGGATTGTTCTCCTAAAGAGATATTAAATTTCCTCAAAGGAAATAAACTCATAGGAGAACTATAAACAAAATAAATCTTTGAGGTATATCACAATAGGCCCTAGATGGCCGCAGTGATCTGGGAATTATTGCCCACCTCCGTATTAAACTAATCTAATCTAATGGAGGGCAGGTACCATAAAACGTGCATTGTCCAATAAGGGTAGTAAGATGGTTCTGAGATTAGTTAAGCATCCAGGAAAAGCTCATGTTTGGGGATGCTTTTGAAAACAGAGTTTCGACAGGATAATCATGTTTACGAGAAATTTGGATATTCAGCACATAATCTATTTATACCAGCATAGACTCTCATCTTTTACCAATAACTGGTTTGGGAAAAGAAATCGAAATTGAGTGTTTTAAGACGGCAGGACCCTAAATATTAAAATCGCTTATGCAGTAAGTGAAAAGAGGAAAATTGGATTAGAATTTTGGACTGCGCCTCTCAATCTTCAGATGCTAACCACATTGAAAATTTCTGAGCAATTATTAAGCTTAAGATGAGCAGAAAAAATGCTTAGAGCATTGCCCAATTAAAACGACAGATTAAGTCAAAATGACGGTGTTTGCCGCAATCGTACGCCGAAAAGCTAGAGATGAAATGACCTCGCGTTACCACGAAATTACTCAAAATTTTGTTAACTGGACAGTATATTGATATGTCAGCGCATTGGACAAAGAAATGTTTAAAAATAATGTGGGACTTTTTTTTTGATTGCAAGATTTTTTGAAGGGCTTCGGCCGAACACGCTCTTGTTGAAAAGACTGTATGTATATAAGTTATAATGTTATGTTAATTTATTCAAACAACATTAAATAACGTTGACATAAACGATCACTCAAAGTATATAAAAATAGCATTATCCTTTGAATAATCGTTGCATGCATGCATTTATGAATAATTAGGACGACAGTTGAGCACTATATAAAAGTAGCATTACATTTGATCTGAGGTAGGGTTGTAAGTAGTTTCATGTTTTTGTTTTATGTTAAAACCTAAATTCAGTTTATTTGAAAATCACGGGCTGGAAATTGTAACAAAATTTATGTGTGAACGTTAAATAAAAGATCATAGACAAAGACAAAAGGACAATGCTACATTTCGTAGAGTATCCTGTTTTAAGAAAATCTTTTATTGTTGTTTAATTCATTTAAATACTATTGCCATGTTCCATGTACAATATGTGTAGATGTTTATTATCCTGAATATGCTAGAAGCGTTAAGGTATAACTGCAGCTGTTAAATATTGAATCGTTTTTATTTTATTTGAACAATAAATGCTTAACGAATAATTTTCTCATTTTTCTAATGTACTTAGTTTAAAATTTCACATTGAAAAAAAATGAGAAATTTTTTGTTGATATTCACATTTTCATACGCATACATATGTACATATGTACTGAGAATTGAATTGGCGTATGTGTATACAAATTCGTATATTTATACGCCAAATCAATTCTCAGGCGACGATATGTAAATTTATGTAAATATAGAATAAATATAGAAGACTTTTATATTTAATACTATGTTCCCACTGATCCGAAATTGCGTGGTTTCTACCATTTCCGTGGTTTCGGCTGAAACTGCACTGAAATGCTCAATTTCGTCATATAAAAGTATGCCAAACGAAACCACGGAAATGAGGTGAAACCGCAGTCGAAACCACCGCAAAACTGAATGTATTCACTGAAATAAATATTAAAATGAATGCGCTCGATTCTAACATTTATGTTTTGCTTTGCTTTTTTTGTAGTGCGCTGGAAGAGGAGCTCATAGCCCAAGTATGGGCAGAAAAGGTGGAGGAGCTGCCTAGGGGGGAAAAAATGGTCATACATATGAACAAATGGAGGAGGAGCTGCATAGTGACTGCGGTTGAAGTGAAACAAGATACAAAAGAATTGGTGCTTCCTCCTATACACTTTTATTTTGCTGCTAAATATTTTGTTTATCATTTTGATTCTTTTCGTATTCAAATTTAATCAATATTAGCAAAAATATTAGCCGCCGGCATTTTACAACAAGAAATAAACAATGAACTGTCAAACGAAACCATGATCGAAACCAGGTTCACAATGTGAACGATTGCAGTTTCATTCGAAACAATTTGCCGAAACCATGCAATTTCGGCTCAATAGGAACATGGTATAACAGAAATTCGTGGCAAGATTTTAAGTATATCAATTTGAGCCAAGACAACTGAACCCGCTTTTTATGGATTATGTTAAGCGATTAATCAATCAAGCTCCGCCTTTACTGTACGACCTATGAACAAATATTTTACGTCCTGGAAGCTGTAATACTAATGATCTGAAGTGAACAGGAAAGGTAGAAACTCCCTCAATTTTTTAGACGGATTAATGAATCATCGACAGTTCTGGGATATACTGTGTAATATTCTTTTGCCTTCCAAATATTCAGTTAGCATTACCACGGACGTTATTACCTTGATGCAATATAATATATGACATGAAATTTAAAACTTTTAAACAATAAAAGCCAACCCCACACAGGGAAACTGAGAGAGAGGGGAATAGAGAAAGAAATTAAATTTTTTTCGAGGCCCGTTAAGATTTGGAAATTGCAAAATGTCTATGGCATTTGAGCTTGCAGATACTTGGAATTGAAACACTGAGTACCGATCAGAGCTGTAAAAGAATGCAATCAATTGTGATTTTAAATCACTGAAGTCACATTCAATGAATAGCATTTTGCGATTGCATTCATTGAATAGCAAATTTGACTAAAGATTGTAAAATTGAAATCATTAATCATTTCGTTGTCATTGACTAATTAATAATTTAGTAAAATCATATGTGAATACACTTTAAATGAAAAAATCATCTTGTTCACTTGTAAAATCATTTATTATAGAGACAAGACTTATAATGATAATAAGCAAAGCAATTTAACAGTTTTCCCTTGTTTACTATGGTCATCCGCCCAAAGAAAAAATTTAGGGTCTCATTGAAATTAATGACAGGCAAAGAAAACAACAACTGGTAGCATTATATTTATGCTATGTACTTTTCCGCATATATAAAAATAAATACACCAAGTTTACCAGCAAGTAACTAAGAGTGGCCGAAGCCTCAAAGTAACATAAGTACAACGAATGTAATTATTTTGAGGGACTCCTATAATACTGAAACTCGTTTGATAATGTAACGAAGTAGGGTTTTAATTGATTTTGGTTGTTGTTGGCTTTGTGCTTCTAATTTTTGTCTGGTAGTACAGGGTGTACCCGGCCACTGTGACATTGTTGGTAATGAGGCCGCCGATGAACTGGCTAGACAAGGTTCATCTACCAAGCACATTGGCCCCGATCCGTTCTGCGGAGTCGGCTGGACCTCTACGAAATCTATCGTTGAGGAGTGGTCTAAGGAAAAATGGCTAGAGTATTGGAACTCTATCCCAGGTTTAAGACAGGCAAAAGCGCTTATCGTTCCGCTTGCCCAAAATAAGCCCATCTCTTATACCAAATCTGACCTTAGGCTACTGGTGGGCTACATGTCTGCACACTATGGGCTCAGATATCACCTAAACAAAATAGGTCTGTCTAATGAGACAGAGTGTCGTCTATGTCTCGAAGATGACGAGTCGACACCTCACATTCTGTGTGAATGTCCGGCCTTGGCTCGGCTCAGAGGAAGAATTTTTGGTGTTCCTTTTCTGACGGCTAATCAAATAAAATCTTCTTCTACAAAAGATGTCTTGACTTTTATTAGGTCAGCTGAACGTCTTTTGTCATAAAATGGGGAATGGCACAAAAGATCTTTTAGGTCGCAGTGCCTGCCTGGTTGGGCTCCCCTAAATAATAAATAATAATACAGGGTGGACTCATCAGACAACACTATAACTTGGACAATAAACATCAGATCGACTAACGGCAACACGTTTTTGAAGTCTTAGGTGATTTTTTCTATGGAGAAGTACACACCAATCAAACGCCCTGAAATGTTTACTTTTACATTGAGAAGTTATTTTGAAGTTTTGAAGCCGATTGTTCATGAAAATGATATGGAACACTTTTGGTTTCAACAAGACGGCACAGTACCTCAAACAGCTTGTGCACACACGATTTTTTTAAGCCATTGTTCCCCGGTCAGTTGATGTCGCCAGATTTAGCCAGATTTGAGACAGCTGGTCTTTTTCCTCTGGGGCTATTTGAAGTCAAAGGTTCGTATCAACAAGACAAGGATTAAAATGAATGGTACACTTAATATCGCTACCCTGTACATGTTACTCTTTCTAATTTACACCTAGATCTTGTTGAAATGATTTCGAGTGACTTCAAATTATTTCGAATGAATTCGACCAAATTTAGTTAAAGAATACAGGCAAAAGATTGCATTCAAATGATTTCAAAAATATGATTTAAAAAATGAATAATTATTCGCTGATAACAATATGATTATGAATAAATTTTTTACATTCTTAATCACTTGGTAAAAATATCAAATGATTTTTAGTCGCAAATGATTGCATTGTTTTACAGCTCTGGTACCGATAGTATTTGAAACTGTACTGATCCTTGGGTTTTTTTCAGGTACTCAAGTACTTTACCGTTTAGAATAACACTCATACATATGAGATGTAACATGGGCTCGAAAATGCTTCCTTGGTTGGTTGGTTACAGTTTCAGCCATGAACCCAATTAACCCTTGCATGATTGTTGTTTCTCGTGTTTTTTTAACTTTACAAGAGGATCTTATCCATCTAGATAGGTTTAGGAAATTTGTTAATTCCTGTGGCATTGAAGGCCCTTGCTAACCCTGTTACCTCTTCAAAATTGATCACCGAGTGTAAGGTAAAACTAAATAGTGTTGCAAAACACAATAAGTTATGCCTTATATGGGTTCCAGGATACTGTGGTATTACAGGGAATGAACTAGCTGATAAACTAGCTAATGAAGGTTCAGCAATTGCACTATAAGGTCCGGAACCTTTTCTTGGCGTAAGGTGTGGGGAGGTCATGCTTTGGATCAACGACTTCGTAGGTTCTATCCATAGAGAAAGGTGGTCCGAGCTTGACTCCTGCAGAATCGCAAAGTGCTGCGTGAGACATCATAACAGGAAATCAGCGGAATTTTATCTGAAACTGAGAATAAAGAACCTGAGATTACTGATGGGTGTCATCACAGCACACAATACATGTGGTCAGCATGTGATTAACTTGGGTGTCATCACTGATCCAACCTTTCAATCGTGTCTTGAGGACGACTATACTACGGAGCATAGTTCAACCCACATCCTTCCCAACCTACCAACGAAAGAAGAACATGTAAAAATATTCAGGAATAGTAAACTGTGGTTTAATGCCCAATTTAGGCATAGAAGGACGAGATGTGAGGGCTGTTCTTATCCCATCACCTATTACATCTCTCGTGTCTACACACTTTTGAGGAGGCTGGTGTCGCCAGTTTAAAGGAGGCATGGAATATTTGCCAAATTTATGTTTAGTGTTGGTTTTTCTTACTAGGTATTATTTGTAAACCAAAAAGTCTCTAACATTTTTGCTCTTTATGGTTACTTCTATAGTTTCTTTAGAACTCGCCTAAGTCCGATCTCTCGGGTATGCACTCTGCCATACACTACCATCGAGAGAAGAATGTTTTCTGGATGGGCAAAGGAGGTGTTTGCTGGAATGACCTTATTAAGTACTCCTAGGACTTTGGAAGACAAGTTTCTGCATTTATTAATATTTTGTGAAATATGTTTAGGTTCGTCAACTGTCGAAGAGGTACGAACCACATAGGTATGTATACTGTAAGATTGTATCTAACAATCCGAATGTGGGTTTCAAGTGTTTTCTTTTTTTAAGGAAATGTACATTGTACATTTACTTTGCATTATTTTTTAATTTACATTTATCAGGTAGTGTACCCCAAGATCATGCTACGTACAAAAAATGAGTTTAATCGAACATCATTTACATCTCTTGATTGAGGATGTATTTCAAAATAGACATAAGCTTTCCAATTATTTACGTCATTAATTAACAAATACTCTTTCCATTCAATTTGAACTACAGCTCTTTATCTTTTATTAAAATATTTTTTACGTACTTTAATTTCAATGTTTGTTTTTAGTTACTATTTCAGTAAATTGACTTCTTTATTAAATAATTATTTGCATACACGAGATTATGCTATGTAACTTGATTTACACTGACGTCATAAGAACATACATATAGAAGTTTAATGGACTTCCTTCTGAGGTATTATCCCAAAATAAATAAAAAACAAAAAACAAAAATTATTAAGAACATATCTCAACTCAAAGACAAGAAGAACAAAAAAAATAAACAAAAAAATTCTAGAGAAATATTTGCTTATTCATAAAGAAAAATAAAAATTAACACCTTCAGCTTTTTAACAATGACTTTGAAATTATAAACACGTACTTGGGTATATTACTTTTTTTTTCGTTTTCCACTTAATTGAGCGTCAAGTGCAAAACGTTTTTATAATATTTGCAAAAGAAATAAAGCATAGCAGTAGATAAGAAAGTGGCAAATGAGGAATGAAATTATGAATAGTCAAATTCATAATGACTGAGCTTGAATCTGAATGATTTGTTTCTTCATTGTTGGTTTTCTTTTGTTTTCCATTATCATTTATTTGCATAATGTTAGCCAAAATATATATATATAAAAAAAAAAAGTAAAAAACAACAACCGCGCAAAAACATTGGCCAAATTAAATTGTTGTTAACAAGTAACTTGTTGTTATTGTTGTCGTTATTGTCTTTGTGGTTACTCTTATTTATAATTTCAATGTCATTGTACAAGATTAAACACATTCAATTGTTTATACATATGTGTATGGGTGTATGTCAGTAATTGGGGGCGGGTGGGTGCAATCTCATTCACCTCATTTTTTTTGACATCGATTCTTATCGCAAAACAAAAAGAAAGCTTGTACCATAATATAAAAATAAATATGTGGGGACATTGTCAAAATATAAATAAATTTTATCTTTAACAACAAAAAACAATGGCAAAAAATTTAAATAAATTTGCATATGAATTTGTCATGTTGAGAAAAAATTTCTGTGGTTATCGAAAAAGATTCGTAAAAATAGCCAAGGATTTTAAATGAAATTATTATTGGCTCGTTGAGGAAGATTGGGCCCCCTTTCCTTTTACGGAGAGAACTATTTCCATAAACTATAAAGCTGACTGAAATTATTTATCTCTGAGTTCAGAATTGTTACCGGAAATATATTGCATAAATTTATAGCATAATTTGTTTGGAAATTCAATACCACGCTTGTGTTGAGCATAATTGTGAACAAATTTTCTCTTAGGTTCTCATAAAAAGATTGTATGGCTATTCGTTGCATATCCGAAACTAAAGAAAAATTGACAAATAAGCTTTCGGATCATTTATTTTACTTCTCCGCCTCACCCTCTTCATAAACACGGCTTTTGCTAAACCAGAGTACTACTACTGCCCTGAAACTTGCGCAGAAACGGGATCAACCGTGACGTGAACCATTTAATTCAAAGTATCTCGTGGCCCTCTGTCAGAGACTTGCTAATGGTTGCAAAGAGGTTGCTGGCAAAGCAATTTCTTTCAATATCTCTATTCAGTAAAGATATTTGGAATCAAATCTGTAATTCTGGGTTATAATTTCAAATATTAGTAGCTTATATAGGATATTGAAAGATTAAGAACTATCACTAAGATCACTGATGAAGAATTGTGGCGGATTCCGAAACGGCCGTCTGATTTGCCCGTCTCTGTATACATTGTTGTTGTGATGACTACATTTGTTCATTAACCTGTTTATATATAACTTCAAATAACGAAATTGACATGAACTTAAGTCATGACTTTGAAAATTAACCTCTAGATTTAATTTTCATAGTCTCCTAAAAAACTATCAAAGCAATTATCGTTCGAAACGTCGAATCAACATACCAGAAGGTAAAGCAATGGGCTCGGGAAGGTGGAATTTTGTTACTACAGCTGTTCGATCAATCATCGACAATATAACCAAAATCTCAACAATCACACTTGTTTCCTCTTGGACAAAGAAAGTAAAGCAAATTCTTGACATCGAAAGCAGCCGCATACCAACAGTGAAATGTACGAAAATCCTGGGCATAACCCTTGTTGAAATTTTTGACAGGTAGTACATGAGAGAAGGAGAAGAAACCTCATATGATTACAAACAAGCCAATTGGTCGATTGGCTGTTACTGTGCTGTATCTCTATGTGCCTCACTCTTAAGTGACTTGTAATGTTCAGCTGAAAATGTGCGAAAAGCTATTTTAAACGCTGCAACGGAGCATAACACACGACTCTCCATGAAATTCATGCTCGCGCGCTATCAAAATAAAGATTCTAATAAATCACATAGAAGTATTCGCAAAGACTTGACCCAGTGCTTACATCTAACAATTCACAGACTTCATATCGCTAACTTGCTATACATCGAGGGGGTAACAAAGACTATGGTTACATACTATCAAAACAGTGCCCCAAACTGCTCTCGACTAACATCCATTAATAGAGACGAAAAGAGTTTGCCGAGAAAAATTCGATAACTATGTATGATCTGGCTGGAGTCGTATTTTAAAATCATACATTGTGAAGATAAGCGTTAAGGTCGTGAACACTTGCCCCTTCACCGCGCACCTCACATCTTTAGTTGACCACAACATCCGACAAATATGACCTCACTCACACTGTTAACTGACTATTTAATAAAAAAAAAGGTGGGAAAATAATCCTTCTTCCTATTTCAAATGTCTCTATTTTTTCTAGTTTTTCGAAAGAATTTGGATCTAATATGGTATGAAAGTTTGAAGTTTTTCTATTAGATGGGGCCAAATTAATTATTGTTAATAAAATCAAGAAGGTTTTAAAAAAAAATAGGCACTAGATCCAGAGTTGCATTTTCACAACGCAAATATTTAAAAATATATTATAAACAAATAGTGATTGAAAAAGAGTTTAGATCAAGATTAAAAACCAGCATAAAATAAATGTGACATAATTTACAATAAGTGCCGATTCTAAGGTTTGCGTTTGGGGAGAGCTGATTTTAGTAAATTAAAGGATAAATATCAAAATTGACCAAAAGAAAAAAAAGTGCAAAAATTTTATCAATGTTCACAAACAACAAACTAAAATCGGATGGAAATTTAGACGGAAATTTCAATCAAATATCAAACTAAAATTCAAGCACTTTTTTCAGATCACAGTTCAAACGTAGAAAAGGACCAAATTCATATCGAAAATCTAGATACAAAACGGGACCAAATTCAGACCAAAACTTTAATTAAAAAAAAAAAATATTCAGACCACGAATCAAATTCTAACAAAAATCGATCAAAATGAGTCCAAATTCAGACCCAAACTCAGACAAAAAACTCAAAATTCAAACCAAAATCAGTTCAAAATTCAAACCAAAAATCAAAACAAAGTTCTAAAAAAAATTTAGACCAAAATTTAGATCACAACTCAGACTAATAGCTTGACAAAACTTTAGGCCATAAGGACGCCAAATACCGAACGAAAGCAGACTAAAATTTGGACCACAACTCAAAGCAAGAGTTAGATTAAAACTGAAGCTAACAGGACGCCAAATTAAATTTAAAAGGAAACCAAAATTTTGACTAGAAATCAGATCAAACGCTGGTATGAGCAAAATTTGGACCACAATTTATACTAGACTAAGTCGCAACATACGGCCATCAAACTATGAAAATCATAATACAAATGTGTGTGATATTCATTTTCTAGGGGTTTTATCCCAAATTTTATCCCTGCTATAATCGATCCCCTAGTATGGTCAAGTCAAGTTTAACTTATCAAGTACGAAGCGTTGCGGAACGTTTGGGTGCTTTGGAAAATGGAAAAAATTTACTTGATAATAATCAGAATTAGATTATAATTGACCATTGTAGACAGTAACCTCCACCCACAGAACTCGACAAATTTACCAAATATATACGAAGAGCAGCTCATGAAAAAAAAGAATTTAAAGAAACGAAAAAATTACTGGCTTAACCACAACTTTTTTAAATAACAAATTAATTCTAGTAGCTGTTTCTACAACACCAATAACTACTCTAAACTCTAGTTACAATTAAGCTAAAATTAATTTCCATAAATATTGCAAGAGGAAAAATAGTGAACTCTAAAATTAAAAGTAGTTGAACCTGCTGAGTTCGTTTTTGACTTGAATACGAAAATATTCAAATAGAGTATGAAAGTTTAAGCAAAATAAATTTAACTAACAAATTAATCCGAATATTTTGAATTTAAATACAATACATGGAAACCAGGGGATTCAGAGATTTCCAAGGAGGAAGGTTTTAATTTTTTCATTCCCTAAAATTTTTTTTTCATTCATTGCCAACGATTAAAATATATGATATTTCATCAGTAGGGTAATGGGTGGGAGGAGGTGGGCTTAACCCCAAAACTCTTTCTTGGTTCCGCTAGTGCACAACACAATTACTAACATTACATCATCATTTTAGAGGAGCTTTAGTCGGGCATCGAATTGCTGTCATTATTTCTATTCCGACGTATTCACTAGCAAAAAATTCTTGATGACGACTGGCTCTCTAGTTTTTCTTATATCCGAGTACTTTTTGATACAAAATGACAGTATCTCAATATTTGGCAACAATATTGTTAACCACTAACATGAATATTCATAGTAATTTATCATACATTTTTCTTGTTATTAACCACAATAATTTTGCATATGAAAAAAAATTCTAAAAATAATTTAATTATACTGATTTTTTTTTTTTTTGTTTGCTATGCAAATATTTTTAGGCATATGCCGCTATTTTTTTTAAATACTTCCTGCCTTTAATGAAACACTTCCGTTGAGCACATTTTAAATTATTTTGCTATTCTTTGGCTGATACGGCGCTTCTTTGAAATTCACTTTCTTCTTCTTCTTTTTCGACGTTGTCGTTGCTCTGCCACTACTGCTTTCAAGCCGGCTAAAACAACTTTGTCTAACCAGAATCTTAAAATTAATATGCGAACTATTGTCAGTCTAAACGATTAGCATAGGAAGAAGAAGAAGAAGAAGCGTCTTAGTTGTAGATAGAAACTACAAGCTTGAATTTTTGTTTTACCGCAACATCGTGTTCGTTGTCTATGCTCAGAAATAGCAACAACAAGAACCAAAACATCAGAAAAATATTATGTTACAGTAATGGGAAAAATTATTACTGGATATCAACAAAAACTAAATAAATATTAAATAAAAAAAAATAAATAAATAATAAATTAAAAAGATATAATAAATAAATCTATGGAAATTGTGATATCAAATTCGAACAATGCCCACGTAAAATATCTGTCTATACAGCAAATTAATTTGTAACAGAAATAATTTTAGCCATAAGAAATTTGTACGAAGCTTAGTGAATCAGAGTCAGAAGGAATTCGTTATTTTCTAAACAATTTATAAATTTATAGGTATGTATAAAAAAATTGACTAAGTAAAAGGATGGTTTCTCTCCACAGTTGCCAACCGCCGGGATTGTCCCGTTTTTGAAAGCTTTGCCCCTGTCGCGTTGTCAAACGCAACGGGACGCAAAATGTCTAGTTTTTTGACAACTGTATAAAAAAAAGAAAAAATATTTTTGAAGAAATTTCTTTAAAATAATTTCAGTACCTACATATAAATATTTTTCCTTTTTATAGGAGAAACAAGTATCACATTTATTCAGCTATATGGTAATGACCTGCTGACTGCATGGCAACGCCGTGTTTTCAGCTGTTAATTGAAATAAGAGTTTTTCTTCCCTTTTATAATTTTTTTGGTGTGTAAGCTAAATTTTTAGTTGGATTTTTGTAATCTAAACTTAAAATATAACACGCACAAAAGTATGTTTTCTAAGCTAATTCGAGGTCGCTGAATACAAAAATTACAATCATTTTTTTCAGTTGGTAAGTTTCTTTAGATTAGACATAATGCCGATTATTGGGTTATAATTCTACTTACGAACAAATAGCTCGTCAACTGTAGTTTCGATCGACCCGAGCTATATATCACTGCCGAATAAAATACACTAAATTGAATTATCATGAGAAGTTCAATTGGTCCGACATTTCCAACAGCACAATGAATTTTAAGGAAAAATTTTGAATTTTATGTTTAAAATGTTTGTAATGGAATCGCATAACGATCAAAATAACAAACTTGAGATTTTGTGATTACTTTTTGTCAAAAAGAACTAGTTATAAGCCTACGACTTGTGTGAAAATTACCCAAAAATTTCACCCAAATTTAAATTTCAGCAACCATATCTAGCTCGGTTCAGCTGAAACTATAGGTGACGATATATATATGGGACATTCTTTGTCAATTGGAGACCCTCCTCCCCCTGGCCGAAATTGGTTAAGGTACTTAAAAGCATGTTTGGGCTCAATAAAAGCTTATTATCTCTAGTTTCTAATGCAAGAAGGTCTTTTTTAATTTTGCCTAATGGCGAACCAATATGGCGGCTGCAAGTCTACCACCTCACCTTAAAATAATAGTTTTATCAAACGTACGTTTACCCAAGTCTTGATAAAAAAAAACAGTTAAAGCCTTTTTTCGTATATTTTTTTTCGCTGAACATGAATCTAATATTAATTTTCACGGGAAATGTTACGTGTTGTCCCTAACCTCAAAAAAGGTTTGGACCTGAAAGCTGTTTTTCGGGTCTTACGCTTTACCAAGTCATCATAAAACGACTTGAAAAGCTTATTTTTGTGAAATTTCAGTTGATGACCATGAATCTAATATTATTTTCCACAGGAAATGTTATATGTCGTCCCTAACCTGAAAAAATGAAAAGTCCCAAAAAAACCTTTTCTCGTGTGTCACGTGTCCCAAATCACCAGAAAACTTCCCGAAAAACTTATTCTTCATTATTAATTTTGTTTTCACTTTAATAAAGCACCGCAAAGGAAACAGAGGCCTACTAAGTTCACGTCGTTATTTCTGGGTAACGCTAAAAGTATGTTACAGCCAAGTTAAGAACTGACAAATGAAGGATAAGTTTTCTGATAACTTGAGACACGTGAGACATGAAAAAAAGTTTTTTGAGTTTTTTCATTTTTTGAGGTTAGGGACGACATATAACATTTCCTGTGGAAAATAATATTAGATTCATGTTCATCAACTGAAATTACACAAAAAAAGGCTTTTCCCGTCGCATCCTATGGTAAAAAACACTGGAAGCCCTCCTGGTGCTCGCACTAACCGAAGATCTCGAGCTTGCATAACACCAACACGCTATGCATTCACAAATAACTTGTGGTATGAATCAACGAAAGCCATGTGAAAGTACTGTTCTGGTCACCCTCGACCTCTCAAAAGCGCTCGATACTGTGAATCACGCAATACTGCTACAAGACATCTGCAATTCGGCACTGCCAAACATCATCAACAGTTGGATAGCGAACTACATGAGCGGTAGAAAGGCGTAGGTTGAATTCAGGAACGCCAAAATAAAACACAAGCGGGTGAAGCTGGTTTACAGGGTGGTGTCCTGTCCCCCTTGGCCAACGATTACATATCAACAATACCATATGCAGATGACTTCCTTGCTAGCATCGACGAGCTCACCAAAATTATAAATGCCTACCTTTGTGAGGAAGCTATGGCGAATAACTTAAATATATTGGGCGTCACTTTAGACTGCCTTAACACCTTCGCTATTCACGCTGCTAACGCGCTTAACAATATCAGCAGGCGCAACAACGTCCTAAAAGCTCTAGCCGGTAACATTAAACCCAAAAACAGAGAAACGCTCCTCACAACCTACAAAGTAATAGGCAGATCTATGCTCAACTATACGAGCCATCAATGATTTGTAATGGAGAAGACTCCAAGCATCTCAAAATGCAGCACTACGCACCATTGCAAGCTGCCACCTTCTCTCGGAGCAGTTTTTCCTGACTTGCCATGTGGAAAACCATCCCAATAACGCGTTCACTACTCAAATAACACAGCCGCGAAATATGCGGAAAAGCTGAACCGACCGAAGTGGCCCGATTCCTGGGCCTACACCTAGAACAATCTACGACTTAAAAAATCTACGTACATTAAAAACAATGACGTACATGCGAATGAATTTATGCGTAATTGCTGCAACAACAATAACATCACAGGCTGCCACTTAATGACTCACGCAGACCATTTATATGCTGAAATAAAGATGCTGAAATTGAAGGAGCACAACGGGCTGTTAACCAAACAATTCTGGTTGGCTTTCCATACGGATACACACCCAAATAAAACACTTACAACACTTCCTCCAACCCCATGCCACATCAGAAGCGATCTTACAACTTATAATGCTATTAAGTGTTTACATACTGAAGCGGTAGCGGCTGCGACTAGGGCATACCTGCCGAACATAGTCGGAGGGCTCCCGCCTGTAGTCAATGAGAAGGAATTGCTGCCCAAGAAAACAAGGTACACCCTGGCAAAACTCAGGTCAGTCTATAGCAAATTTCACAATTATTATCTTGCTAAAATTAACGACAACATTCAGGGCGAATGTCCCGATTATGGTCAATCACCACACGACACTGTCCACCTTTTTAACGGTCTCTCGCACTCAATTAACCTGACCCCACAACAACTTTGGACATACCCAATAGAGATACACTGGCGGTCACAAAAACTGCACCACCCACCAATTTCAAGAAAATCGTTTAAAATGGGACTTAAACCTGATTTTGCTTTAATGAATGAAATTTTCTTTTTTTTCGGGAACAAAATGAACAAAAGTGCGAAAGAAACATCATACATATACACAAATTTTATTACTTTTTAATTAAAACAAAAATATGGAAGAAATTTCACCTTTTTGAGGGTATTAATTAAAAGTATGTAAAAATAAAAATATTTGTTATTTTTTTAAGGTGTAAACTAAGATTAATTTGTTTCATAATAGAGTCATGAGCAAAATTGTTTAGTTTGATGGTGCCCCTCTCTTAGCCTTTCTTATGGCCGTTATCTTGAATGGCATGGAGTCGTCAAGCACTTTAAGGATATCATTTTTTTTTAATACTAAACTTTTTTCAGAACTCCAACAAGGGGTTTTTATTCTTTGGCATGTTTTGAGCAACTTTCCGTTTCATTATATGACAGAGGTTCACTATCGGACTTAAATCCGGAGAGCTACCTGATCATTCCAGCCAGTAAATTCTAACATCATCGAAAACATTTTGAATCTGCAAACAAATAAGGATCAATAATCTAACTTTTTTACTATTTCTAAAGTTATCAAACATTAGGCATTAGTTATTGGAGTATGAATGTATAAACTCGAATTTTTTTCATAATTTGGACTTATTGTGAAAAAGTGCTTATAAATTTATTCTTTAAAGTATTGTCCATCGTTAGCCACAACCATTTCCCATCTTTCTGGTAGCATACGGATTCCGCGTCGAAAGAACTCCTCATCTTTTGAGGCTATCCACGAATCGACCCATTTTTTGAGTTCTTCGAAAGAACGGAAGTGCTGTTCAACCAGGCCATGTGTCATCGATCGGAACAAGTGGTAATCAGAAGGAGCAATGTCTGGAGAATACGGCGGGTGGAGTAGCACTTCCCATTTCAGCGTTTCCAAGTATGTTTTTACTTGCCTTGCAACATGCGGCCGAGCTTTGTCGTGCTGAAGAATAATTTCGTCGTGTCTATTCTCATATTCTGGCCTCTTATCCTTTAATGCTCGGCTCAAACGCATCAATTGTAGTCGGTAGCGGTTGCCAGTGATCGTTTCATTCGGTTTCAACAGCTCATAACACACGACACCTTTCATATCCCACCAAATACACAGCATGAGCTTGGATCCATGTATGTTCGGCTTTGCCGTTGATGTTGATGCATGTCCGGGCGGTCCCCATGATTTTTTACGCTTTGGGTTATCTAACTAATACTAACAAAACCTTCCCAATTTGGCGCGATATGCCGCAGAAGTCCGGAAAAATAACGTCATTAATGAGCGAAAGCGCATCACAAATGGCTTACAGCGATTGCTCCACAAAATTTTACCCAAATTTTTGGGCGTTCATAGTCCCTTTAATATAACATATGGCACCCCGGATATAGTAAGAAAAATCCATTCAAGCCATATGACTTTGTGGGAATTCGACTATTTTTATTTTCGCTACACAGTTATCCTTGTATTGCTCTATATTTGAGCGACGCACGTACCGAAGATTAAATGGGCATAAAAAATTTAGTTTAATTTGCCCGATCATATAACTTTTCTCGAGTCTGCCAGAGTACAATTGCTGTAGTTTTTAGTACATACCAGGCGATTTGTTTTCATCAGATTTTTTCAGGTATTTAACTTTATGACACTCCTTGATACCTAAGAACAAAATCTTCAACGTTTTGGTGGCGCGACAATTGTTTATACATTGCAGTTGTTTTTGGCACTTTTTTCAAAAACTCTTCTTTTCACCAAACAAGCGCAATGAAAAATGGTACATTCCATTTATATACATTCATAAAACATAAACAAGAGAATCTCCTTTACAAAGGAAGGTAAATTTGCGCTAAGTTAAGAAATATTACCGAAATTGCAGCAGTATTGCAAGTGGTGCGGTTTTTGTGGCCACCAGTGTGAACAAACCATAAACATGTACGGAATAATGATGGCATGAATTGAAGTTGCTACAACAAGAGCATCAATATTCAATTCCTAGTTATTTTTGCTGACATAGGTGAACTGAGAGGAAGGTAATTTCTTTCAAAGTTATAACGAAAGCTATCTGATTTTTGTGGTGCTTTTTGCTTAAACCATTAAATGGATTTAATTCTATAAGTTTTACTCTATAGACCTCGCTCCGTTCAGAAACCAGTTATAAATTTTTGTCTACTGCCACTATTCTAGAAGAAACTTTTCTTATTCTAATTTTGCCAAGTTTAAATATTTCTAACTAATTTATGTGGAATACTCATAAATATTTTTGCATATTTAAAATAATAAAAGCTTCCTTTGTTTCTTAGAACCCTTAATTTAAAGATTAAGACTTTTGTTCTCTTCTGATAATACAATAAATTACGGATTACTTTTGATTTATACAATGATCAGATTTAGAGGAAGATCAGATTGAAAATCAGAGGTAAGAAGCTCTAAAAAAATTTCGCATACCAAGAAACAAAGCATTCGCGTGGGATGAAGAAACTACCTTGGAATCAATTAAAGATTAAAACTGGGATTAAACACAAAGACCAAGAAATAATAAATTTTTCAAGACAGGCGAATAATTCTACGAAATTCGGTGAATGGTAATGTGATTCATCACTTCATAATTATTGTTTACATGTTTACAAAAATTTTACCTCATATCTACACATAAATGGGAAGCGTGGGAGTTAGGGGAGTGACACTTGACACACGTTCGCATGGTTTGAAGTTGGTTCTTTTTTAACGCTACTGTAAATGCCGCCATATGCAGTCGTCATATTCTTTCACTTTTCTAACTTTTTTCTAATCTTATGAGGTTTTTACGATATATGGAGTTAGAAGTAAAAGCTACAAATAAAACTAAGACCAACAAAAGCGATAAATATATACATTTTTTTTTGCACAATTCACGGCAGCAGACTCGATGGTTAGAAGAAGTAAGTAAATAGTTGGCAGTGATCGTGAAATGATCGTGGTTGTTGAATGTTCTTGTTGTTTCTGGTGTTATTGTTGTTGGTATTATTATTGTTAATGTATTTGTTTTTGTTGTTGTTGTAATTGTTATTTTTATGGCAAAATTTCTAATGCGATTCTATGTATTTTCTATTTTATTCAAAGAAGCGGAACAGGAATATGTACGAGTATGTATGAGCACTACATCTTCACGCACGTCGTATTCGTACAATGAACCGCAGCCCGCAGGCTAAAAAAAACCACAACAACAACAACAAAAACAAAAACAGAATATATATTCTAAGACAAGAAGAAACGCTTAGAGGCATAGATCGAGAGCTTAGAGCGCGAATAGTTAAACAACAGCAAGCGGGCTATCTAGCTGGCTGTTAGATAGGCAGCTAGATAGGTAGGTAGTTAGGCTAGTGGCTCTAGGCACATAACCGAGTAGCATATACAGGTAAACTAAACTGAACTCTGGATGAGAAGAAGCAGAAGTATGCAGTAGCGACCACAGCAGCAGAAGTGACATAATCTTGGCATAAACTTGTTGCTTAAAGTTAGAAAAAAAAACCCAAACAACAACAAGCAGCAACAAAAAACCATTAGATATTATTAGATAGCTAGAAAAATAGATAGAAAAAATAGCCACCATACAACAACAAGAACAACAACAACAAACCTGAACTTAGAAATACCCCAAAGCCAAAAATAAAAATAACAAAAAACAAAAACAACTGTGAGGTTTAAAAGAAGAGGCAATAAAAAAAGTTTGAAACAATAAAAGAAATTAATTTCCATAAATAATTGAAAATTTTAAATTCTTTTGTTTGAAATTTTTTTTTTGCAAATGAAACTCAAGAATTTGAATATGAAAAAAAGAAGAAGTGGCAGAAGAATTTTTATTTCGGGCTTAAGCTTGTGCCATCACTTTCAACCAAACTGCCACCATTATTAACCACTGTCAACAACAGCGGCTGAGCTTCTCAGCGCCATAAAGATCGGTTGGTGGTCGATCGTTCGTTCGATCAATGGATCCACTCAGTTAGTCGTAGTTAGATAATATGATGGCGCTCAGCTCATTTGTCAACTGGAAATTCTTAATAAGTTCGTATTTCTTCGTTTTGTTGTTGTTTTTACTTTTAATGATGATCACCAGCCTATGGTGGTGATAATTAAACTTCGATGAGAAGAAAAAAATATAATAAAAAAATTCACACGACAACAAAAAATCACAACAGCAACAAGAATACAAGCAATAATATAAACAATGTCAATAATAAAAATAATAATAACAAAAAAAAAAAAGACGAAAAATAAAAGTTGAAAGCGAATGCATCAGCTTAACTTTTGATTGCAGAACCCACGGGGTGATATTGTTACAGTGGAATAGATTAACACTCTAGTTACCAAATCTTTTATTTTAAAAATTTACAATAGATTAATAACGGTGTAAAATGCACAAAGCTGTTCTTATAATCATAGGAATGGTTTTATGAATTGCGATATTTTGAATGCCAAGAAGCGTTTGTTGTTGCATGAGCTCTTCAGCAATTTTAATGTTGGATAGCTAGCTGTTTTCCATATCAAAAGTTGGAAGAATTTCATTTTGTTGTTTGTCTGGTCGTTGGTCTGAATTCCAGTCTGAATTTCGATCCGAGTTTTAGAAGTTTTTTGATCTGAAATTTAGTTAGAATTTACTCCTATTTTTAGTTTCATTTTTAATCTGAATTTGGCCTGCTTTTGATCTGAGTTTTGACTTGAATTGTGGTTGTAGTTTTCGTCTGATATGATTTGTGGTCTGAATTTGAATTATTACTGATCTGAATATTGGTTTGAATCTTCATCTACCCGAAATTGAAGCACAAAATTATTATTATCGGTCCAAAATTTATTTAAAACTCTTCTGGAATTCCCACCTGGTTTGTACCTGTCGGACAGCGTTATTGGTTCCAGTAATGCCACAAATTCAACATAGTTGTAATTAAATTTGGAGAAGGGGGAGGCTTGTTTTTTACGTGGGCATTACAGTCAAAATCAGTTTTTTTATTCTCATTGATACTCTGCGCATATTTTAGAGTGTCAATTGTGACATGTATATTTGTTGCCAAAAAATAAAAAATTTTATTTTTCGAGATTTCTTTGCTTCCATAATCACGGCTCAAGTCCTTACGGATTGATAGTACGGCGAGTGCACTGAGCCTTTCGTTGCCCGTTCAGTTCTGTATGTAAGTTTTGATTCTCTTCAATATCGAAAATTACCTCTCCACAATTGGCGCTGTGACCGAAAAAGTCACCAAAACTTTTTAAAGATAATTGATTGTTGCAAATCTCCCAAAGCCCTAACAGCTTTCTTTAGTCCTAATAATATTTCACACCAAAATTTATACTCAGCTCTCACTGCGAATTTTGAGACTCGATCATTAAAGTATGGAGCAAGATGATCCAAGTCATTTACTTTTTTAGTTGCAGAAAATCCAGCAAGAGGTGTCTATAAGCTTGAAAAAATTTCCACCGTTTCATTGAGCAATTTGTCTGAACAATTCTGAGTCAGCGTATCAATGCAAGGAATAAAAACAACAAAATGAAAGTACGATTATCAAATCATAACTGGTCTAACAGAGCAAGAAGCACCTCGCGAGATTAGCAAACACAGCCCACACATTCCTCATTTGAGTTCCTGGTCATAAAAACCTTGATGGAAATATTAGAGCCGACGCACTTACTAAACAAGATTCCTCTCAGCAATCATCGCTAGTGGAACAGGTTCTCATTACGCTCAGAGGAAAATACAAGAACACTGCCTACACCAATCCAACCTCAAGTGGGAGGGCATACAGACATGCAAAATAATAAAAAAAATTCTGGCCTCGTTACAGTGCTGCAAGAACTGATAACCTGCTCACCAGGTTATGTGTCAGTACGGGTCACTGGCCAACTGGTATTCATTCTGCTAAAATGGGGATCCCCTTTAAAGACTATTGTCGCAACTGTAACGAAAGCTGCAAGAAAGAGACCGTTGAACACCTACTCTGTAAGTGACTGGCGCTTGCAAAAACCAGACTCTGTCTACTGCGTAAACCCCTTTTTCGACGACCTGAAAGATTTTTCCACAATAGACTTCAATAAACTAATCATGTTCCTAAACCTGACGAAATGGATTAAACTCCGGAGGCTAATCCTCACCCGAAATGAAACCTCCGTTATACCAAAGTTTTGTGGTATCAAAATGATACACGGTCACCACCTTGGCCAACCAACCAATCAACGATTCAACAGAGTCTGTTTGATAATTAGAATGCGCTATTTGCTTCAACTCGAGTCTCGAAACTCGGAGTTCCATATCGAATAGTTCTTTCGTTGGCCTTTCAACTGCTCATCATATGATTCAATGAACTTTGCTTCATAGAGACTAATGAAACTCTTTCTCTTGCTCTCCGGGGCATGTTTTTCTATTAGATCTTGAAAAATCTTCGTCACATACGCGTGGTTTCTGAACAAGTTCAGCACATCGTTAACAATCCCAAGACAATTCCGAACAGGTGGGACTGACTGACTATGCGTGGTGTAAATGATGGCTATAATAGTGAACGTACATCATCAATGGATACAGATTCTTCATTTTTAGCTGATCGCCACTGGCATGACCAGACCACTACATTGTTTCATTTCAAGACTCAACTCTCCACAACGTTTCTGGGGAATTTGAGTTAGTTTTTCCGAATCCTACAAAATCTTTGCGAAAAAATCAATTTGCAAAAAGTCTTCGTAAAAGTCAACTTATCTGAGATATGACATTTGTTCAGTACCAGATATATTCATGATTTCATCCCGGAGCAAGGTAAAGCATGGTGCATTATCAAATTTCTAAACATTTTTCCTGGTGAATATCTAGATTCATGTACGTGGAATTTTTGGGATTATTAACAGCATGTCTCCTCATGTTCAAATCCCCGAAATCAATACGAAATCGCATCATCCAGTTGTGATCGTCTCAACGATAAAGGTCCAAAATTTAAAGAGGTGTATATTTTTGCTAAAGATGGTGACCTGGCGTTGTCTTGAGGAAAACGGTATGTTATCTATTAACATCCGTTTAAGACATGATTTACATCTATAGGAAAATTCTAGAATTCGCAGAATCTAGGGTGGAGGGAGGGGGGATGGCCTATTCACTAATAATTTTACCATGCTATAACATTTCCATGAATACAACTTAACAGTACAAAGACCTCATTCCGTATCGGACAATCCATACGAATTCAATCAAAATACTAAAATTTGACTAGCCAATACGATTAATGTGCAAAAACCACTCAACTAAGTGGGTCCGGCTGAGATTCTTCGAACGTTCATACTGTGAGCCGATTCTGAATCTAATCTGGGGTGATCGTAAATATCTTATGCGGATGGTGACTACTTTTATTGAAAGATCTTGAGGTCGAATAGGCCCATAAAATTGGCAGCTTCAATGTTTCTCATCTCAGCACAAAATACTCATGTTTTAAGAGATTTTTTCTCTCATTGAAGGCAAATCAACGGTTATGATTGGCCAATTAAAAGTATGGTGTGAAATATCTTCTCCCTGCGTTCGTTGTATAGCAGTGCGATGAGAGTGGATTGTCATTTTGTAAGATTTTTTTAAGCAACTCTGACGTCACGTTGATTTCATTGAAGTATAAATTTGGGGATAGTGGAATAGCAGACTTGCTCAATATGCTATTTTTTATTTTCATCATTATTATCATTATTTATTTATAAATGACAACTTTTTTTTTTAGTGGATTCGACTCTCAGGTGAAGGATTGAACTGTACTCCAGTCAAGCATTAAAGCACGAACTCGCCAACGAAATTTTTTTTTTTTTGTTAGAACCCAAATATTCTCCAAAAATTATGTACAAAATTGCTCCACCGTGCATAATTCATTAATTTAGAAAGGTGTTGTTTTTCTGTTCCTTGTGTTTGTATTTTTAGATTTTTTTCTTATGCAGAGAATGTGCAAAACCGCAAATATACGAGAACTTGTACCATATGAATACAAATTAGTATAAAAATAGTCAAAGTGCTACTAAAAATATTGCGCAACACAATTGAATATTGATAACAATATTAATGAGATGATAATGATAATCAATAATAAAAAAAAAATACTGAGTTGATGATGAAGTTGAACTTGTAAAATGTATAGCAATTATATAAGTTAACCATGAGTGTAGTAAAAATTGTATAAGAAGAGAAAAAAAAATTATATTTAATATGCAATTGCACTTTCTTTCATAATTTTACTAGATACACTGGTGCTGGTGCATTAAACTTGTAGTTGAATTTATATTAAACGCTGATTAATTACACTTCGCGTGCGAATATCATTTTACAATAATGAATTATGTGGGTAGAAAAATAATATGTAATAATTATCTTGCATGTGTAAAAAAGAAAATGTAACTGATTTTTTTTTTAAAATATGTTTATTAATTGAAAATTAGATCACTTTGCTGGAATTTGAAATTAGCTAATCCTTGGTTTAATATTTAAATTCGGGTATAAGTTAAACATGTCTGCTTATGAAACTTTAAAATAAATATTGAATTACCTAATAACTTCATAATTTCATCCAAGCAAAAAAAAAAAATTAAACCACGTTTAGATTAACCTTTGATTAGAAAATAGAATCAAATAAATATTTATTTGAAACTTAGAGGAACTCACCACTGGTTAAGTATTAAAGAATTAAAGAACAATTTACGCATGCATAGTTTTGAGTTTTTTAAATAATTTATAAGAGTTTTAATTATTTCTGGTTCTGTTAATAAAAATAAAAATTGATGTTTGCAAACATGGTCTTAATTATTATTATTTTTAAATATTAGAGCTGGTTTAGATTAAACATAGATTAAATAAAATCGCGTGTCATTATCAAATCATAATAATGAAATGTTATAAATAATAATAATAAATCATTATCTTTTGCATGTGAAGAAAAATATTTTACAATGAATTATGAAATATTTAATCTACAGTTGGATCATTGTTCAGCTATTTGAAGTTAAATCGAAGTCACTTCTTAGGTATTATAGAACTTCAGTAGTTTGTTTAATATTAATAAAGGGTGTTACAAATGGAGGTTAAGAAGTAATTTGTCAATAAACCGTAGTCATTGAGAGAAAAATTAAAATTTGTTTTGTTATGAATGCTACGTACAGACATGAGAATTATGTATGGAAATCCAAGCCTCTCAAATGCCAATATTTTTGATAATATTTCGACATAATTGGGGTTTTTATTTCACCAACATGCCGGATTTTCTCGTTGTAGCTGGGTTATTGGCATAGACTTTTTCTTTCAAGAAGCCCCAAAGGCAACGGTGCCAATTGATGGCTTCATTGAGAAAAATATCACGGACATTGAGCTTTTTCCGCAACATAGATATTAATTCACTGGCTGTGCGGTCCCACAACGTTTGGTTGAAACCACTGATCATCGGCACCTATATCATCCGATTCCAATCACAAAAAGTTCATATGTGATTGCTGAAGTATCTAACTAATTTCTGGGTACGATGAGGAATTATAGTTCCCGCTGACTCAGCCAAGCTATCACGTATAGCTTTAGCCGAACAAGCACTGCGAGCATACAGTACTGATCTGTTATTTCCAACATTACCAAATTGCTCAAATTTTGATATTAGATTACGAACAACAGTCTCCGAAAATGCTGGCATTACAAAGGAAAGAAACACGAATTTTACGCATCGACTTGGTAAAGTTTTCCTCATTGTTGTAGTGAATTTAAATAACTAGGTTAACTTTTCCCAATTTAAATAATCCATTAGTAAATTTCTAAAAAGTTTTGAGAACTAAGATCGGATACGAATAAGAATGATAACTCCAAAAATTTTCAGTTAAGTGGATGAGAGGGTATTTTTATGCTCGAACATTACTACTACTATTATGGCATAACAGCACATGGAGAGCACATCCTTTCAAATATTAACCGAAGAAAAAAATCCCGAAAAAAATCGTACAGAGGTTGTAATTTTTTCTTTTGTATAATATTATAGGAATTTAATTCATAAAATGTACATGCCTACTTGCCCCTTTTCCCCCATAAGCTTCTTTTGATGTGATAACATCTTTAATGGTGAGTATGTCACAAATTTCTCATGTAATGCCTTCCATGTAATACGTTTCATATTACACTTTTCTTTTTCTTCTTTGCAAACAAATTTAATTTCCAACATACTTTAAACCTAAAAGTATGCAACACATAATTTGTATATCAATAACGATTGTGCAATATATACCTACTTATCTACCATATACCAACAATTTTGGAGCACCCTGTTACATTTGACAGTAATTTTGCTCATAAAATACATTAATAGTACAAATTGTGTAATGCGTGAAGTATGTTGTCACATCATGTGACGAGTGCGGAAGGGACTCATTTTTCTTCTTTTTTTCAGTATTTTCGTAGCTGTGTTTTATTTGCCAGTCAGTTTATCATGTGCGAATAAAACGACTAAGTTGTTAAGTATCTTTTTCGTTATAATGTTATTCACAATGAAACTACTCAGCAGCTAGAGCTGAAACATTTTAATTGATCTCAGTCATTGTGGTCAATCGCAGGCATTGTTTTTAGTTTTACTATAAGAATATTTAACGATGATTTTAACTTATTTTCACCGTCAGACATTTTCTGTTTTTGCCAAACTGTCATGCTTTTTGTTTCGCTATTAGCAGTTCACAATAGAATTTGATGTAGTTAAACAACTTGTTAAGTATACATAACAGCTATAATTATACGTGTTATCTCTGCCATTTTCTTGTTGTTTTCCCATACAATTATCGCTGCTAGTTATACATAACTAGAAGCAAGTGGCGAATAAAACGCAGCTGATATAATAACACCGTACAACAGCCAAAGGGTCTTCAACCTTTCATAAATGTTAATACTTTAAATCGATAAAAATGAGTTAAAAGAAAGAAAAATTTCGAATGTTGATAAAGAATTTCATCATTAATGTTAACCCAATTTTTAAGAAGACAAACTGTTCGGAGAATCTAATGAACTGGCAAAACTCAGCCACATACTTAATTAGGTTATTCACCCCGCGTTTCGACTGGTAATAATTTTATAGCAAAAATGAATAACAGCTTAAGTTTATTTTTTTGCCAATCGAGCTTAATAGCTTTAAATATGAATAAAAAATAAGTTATTGTAGTACTGTTTCAAAAGACTTTCACACTCAAATAAATGATCATTCTTGAAACGATACATAGTTTTAAAAATTAATGGCGAATTTGTATTGCACATACATTTTTTTAATATAAAGGGTGTGTGTGTGAAACGGTAACTTTTTACTCAATGAAAATAGTGGTGGGAAAAAATTTCCAATGGTGACAAAAATTTGTAATTTTGCTGTGCGAAATGGAGATACAATTTTGACAGAGAAAATTTTGACATTTCGAATTGAAACAAATTAACTTTGTGGATTTTGAGAATAAAAATATTTAAAGTGTGTATATTTTCATGTTATTATTACTGCAATGAGAAATATATTTATATTTTTTCTTTATTATTGCGATAGAAAAATATTAACTAAATACAAACAGAAATATGATTTAAAAAAATTAACATAACAAAATTTAACTAATTCGTTTACATCCAGGTTTTGTTGGAATCCACATTTTTCCTGTCCATAGCGTCCATAGCTATCATTTTTTCGATATTTAATATTTGTTTGATATGCATTAGTTATTATAATTTGCATTTTTTTTTTTAATTAGCGTTATATTTATTTTTGAAATTTTTATTATGCTTATTTTGTTATTCTGAAAATTGTCAAAATTTACAGTAGCCCTTGAGCTAGTGAAAATTTTGATAGTTCATATCCACCTCATTAGTGTCAATATTTTCTTTCGAACTGTCAAAATTTTGACATTTTTTACATAGGTCACCATAGAACTAACTAAGCTTTAAATTCTCCTATCGTGAGAGCTTTAATCCAGCTCAACTTTATCGCACAATTGTCTGATATTGATTTTGCTGGTTCTAAATCTTATTTTAAAGCTATTCTTAACACTAACTCCTTGTAATTATTATTTTGTTGACTTATGTATAACTAGCCTCTTAATATCTAATTCTGTTTCTTAGTCTGTAAGAATTTTAATTTGTCAGAATTTTAGTCTGTAAGAATTTTAGTGTTCATAAACTAAGTTATTAAATAAATAAATAAATTTTCTGTTTTGAGTAAAATGTTACCGTTTCACACACACCCAAAAACGAAACTCAAACTTAATATTTAGAAATTAGACATGTACTTCCACAAGTATAATAGTTTCGATATAAATTAATTCTATAAAGAACTTGCGTTCGTTTAGGCTTTAATTGCGATATTATTATATAAATTAATATTTTAAAAAATCAAAAAAAAAAAAAAAAATATTTTATTTTCTTGACTAAATGTTAGTTTATAACTGTGCTTATGACAACGGAGTAGTCTACAAATAAAGTTCGTCATACATGACATGTCATAGAGAAATGAAGGCTTAAGGATATTTTTATGGCAAGATGGTAGTTTCATCATAATTTATTGCAATTCGATTCAATTTTTTTCAAGGTATTACACGTAGGAGTATCATAATCGAACAATTTTTTAGTCCCTGTGTACGCTCAGATTTTCTGAGCATTTCGTTTTTAGACAGGATTACCAGCCGTACATATTGTCTCTCCAGTTTTCTTCTTATTGTATTATACATTTTAAAACATCTTCCATCAAAATATAAGCAAATATTCATTTCACAAAATTTTGAAAATTTAAAAATTGATTGCATTGAATGTCTTAAATTAGAAGGTTAAAAAAACGTTTTTTCGTGATTTTTTTTTTAGAAGGGAATAACGGAATTAAACCCATTTAATTTCATGGTGTATTTTTGTATATATTCAAGGTATATTAAAAAAATTAGTTTGACAGTAAAATAATAGATTACAACAGATTTATTAGTCTTTTTTATGAGCGTTTTACCGCTTCAGTCTTGGTTGGATTCAATTGGTCGTTTACTTTTTAGCTATCATGCCCACCCACTTAGAAAATTCGTAAAAATAAAAACTGAAGAAAACGCGCTACAAAAAATATACCACCTTGATCAAAAAATTCCCGGAATTTATTCAGAATATTAAAAATACAAGTTTATTCATCTAAATCTATATTGTCCCCTTGAAGGTAATCCCCATCGACTGCAAAACACTTATGCCAGCGCTTGATTCAATCCTCGAAACATTTTTTATATTCGGTTTTCGGTATGTCCATCAGTGCTTCCTGCGATTTTTCCATTACTTCCTCTCGGCTGCTGAAACGAGTTCCCCGTAATTTTTTTTTAACTCGATTGAACAGAAAGAAGTCACACGGAGCCAAATCAGGTGAATTCGGTGGCTGTTGGATGGTATTTGTTGCATTTTTCGTCAAAAAATTACGAATAATGATGACACTGTGCGACGGTGCGTTATCATGGTGCGAAATCCAGCAGTTTTCTGCCCACAATTCTGGTCTCTTTCGGCGAATTTCTTCACACAAATGCCTCATAACACCCAAATAATACTCTCTGATGGTTAACTTGCGGTTATTGACCAAAATTTCTTTTACATTATCCACGTTTTCGTCGGTTTTCGATGTCGATGGTCTGCCATTGCGTTCATCATCTTCGATTGACTCACGACCACTTTTGAACCGCTTTTACAACTGATAAACGACCGTTTTCTTTAGAGAATCGTTGCCGAAACACTTTTCCAGCATTTTCAACGTTCGCGCACCATTAAATCCGTTTTTTTACGCAAAATTTAATACAACAAAAATTAATAAAATTGTAAAAAATCACCAACACACACAGAGATAGATGTACTCTTGGCTACGTAACTTTTGCAAATGTCAAGCTATGACGTTAAGATTTTGAGGAATTATCAAGAACAGATGTACGAACTTAACAAAAAACAGAACTCGAATCGGAACGATGGCAGCGCCACACTGTGGTTATTCCGGGAACTTTTTGATCATGGTGGTATATGCCCCAAGCATCTGAGCAAAACTAACCGCTGCTCCTCCGTGTTTTTTAACATATTTAAAATTGGACTCTGCAACTTTATCAATTTTTGAATAGTTTATCTATCGATTTAGGCAATGAAAAAGAAACGTTTTTTTATCTTCTAATAAAGGACACTCCCTTAAGGAGTATAAGTAACCACTGTAAAGTGCTAAAATCAAGTGTTTTTTTTTTTTTTGCAATTTTTATTTGGACGGAGGGGAATGTAAAAAAATAATAATATTTATGAATATTATTAACAACATTTTTACGCATTCAAATTTTTTTTTCTTTTTTTTTATATAGTAAAATTTAACACAAAATAGCGACGCTGAAGCTTTTCTCGTGAGGCATGTTGAATTTGAGCCGCTCCATGGGACACAGTATAACTGCCGCAAATTTTAAATACATAAGTATAGCTAGAGAAATTCGTAGGGTATTTTAACCCTTTTGCGGCATTTGTCCAATATATTGAATACACACAGTAACGGTCATATAAGACACTTTACCAAACATTTTTTTTTTAAATTCTATTGGAGTGGTACCCCCATTAATGACAGATTTCAAGAGAAGAAACTTCATGGTAGCAGTCTGTTAAATAAGGGCTTCTATTTTTAATTTACCATATGCAATTGATGAAAGTTCGGCGTTTTCCAGACTCAAGAACTTCAAACTCAAGAATATTTCCATGATGATGTCTTACGCACAGTCCTAGTTGGAACAGGAAATTTCTCCCATATATCTCTGCCGACAAATCGGATTGAGAAATATAATTCAAAAGTAAATTGCTATTTAAATCTCTAGCAGTAGCAATGGGTTGAAAATCGGCATTTTACATTTAGAATATTTAAAAATTTTACGGTCAGCAGTATCAAGAAATCCATGGAAAATAGTTCTTGAGTTAGATTGTGCAAAATTGTGCCAGCCTGTCTTATTTGAAAATATGTTATATCTAGATCAAAAAGTGTTCTTTTTCATAGAGGTACAGAGTCATATATGTACAGGGTTTCCGTTTAGTTAACCTACTTTTACATAATCATAATCCTTGCTACCTAAGTATTGAAGATATGTTATTGAATTTCTAGTTAAGTTAAATTTAATTGTGTACTATTTATAAAGAAAAAAAGCTATTTATGAAGATCTACTTGTTCGATGGCAGTTCATTAAAGCCTATCTATTTATTTCAATATTAAGCATTAAAAGGTTAATCTCGTTTCTCTTATTTTGAACCATTTTTATCAGAAATATTATATAACAAAAAAATATTGAAAACAATGATTTCCTAAAATACCCAAAAGCCAATAATTCGAACTAAATTTAAATGAATTTTTCACGTAACTTACACTTATGTATGACAATTTAAAAATAAATTTAGAAATTTAATTAAAATAATTACCTTTCATAAATTTTACAATCCGTACAAAAAAATTAGCAATTTAAATAATACTACCAAATTGTAGTATTTGCGTATATTCAAGTCAATGAATTAGTTAGAAAGAAAGCAGCAGGTTCTAGTAGCTTCTTTTAACGATTTTACACGTTGTTTTTAAGCTATAATTCCGTTCGAATTAACAAATATTTTTAGTTTTCTTTTTTCAGATGGCACTTTAAAGAAATTGCTCGATTAAAATATGTAAAACATATAAAATTTATATAAATAACTGCCACTTCCTTAATTTTCTTATAATTTTTCAATATAACTACAAGAATTCAATAGCTTTTTTTTTTTTGTATTATTTTTTGCTGTTGTTAATTTGACTCTACACCTTATGTAGTTAATTTTGTTTTTTTTTTTTCAAAACAATCTTCCTTTTTCACTTGTTCAAACAGAATTTTATGCACTTTTTTATTAATGCCTAAACTCTTTGATGTGGTGGGCGACTTAAACACTGATATATCCGTATCCGCTTTACTCTACTCTGCGTTCATTACTCGTTTACTCTCTACACAGCAAATACAAAAAAAAACCGCTTGCCATTCGCTGTTCATCAAAGACTGTTCGTAACACAAATTGTGTTCGTTAGTTTTGTGTGTTTTTTGAAGTTTATATTATTGAGAGTTTCGTTTCAGCTTCGCGCTCGGTTTGAAGAAAAAAAAATTAACAAAAACAAAAACAACAGTGAGAAAGAAAGAAACAGAAAGAACAACAACAAAAATACACGTTAAAGACACGACGATCAGCGGCGGTAGAAACCACCACTACCAACACGATGATACGATCGCTATCTCTGCCCTGATGTGCCGTGCTGTTGAGCACAGCTGTTTGAATCCGTTTTATATCCGCAGCGATCAGTTTTATCAAGCTGATAGTAGCGTTCTTGTTCTTTTAAAATCACTTAACTTTTTAAATATGTACATAATGCGAGTAGTTGGTTTTTGTTTATGTTGCAATTGCAAGAGAGGGACAGAGTGCGATTAGTATTCAAATTTATACTCTCACGATATCAAGCAAATACTCTCACACGTTATTTTAAGAGACACAGAGAGAGAAAGAGAGACTGCGCGAGAGAAAAAGAGACAACTTTGTTTTACAATTAGCAACGTTAATATTTACTCACAACTGTTATTGTTTTGTTTTTTTCTTTACTGATAAGAAATTTGCACTAGTAAAATATTGCATGCACGATTTTCACATGATTTTAATCATAAAAAAAAAAAAATGAAAAAAGTAATCAACAAACTCGCTCACTATAAACATTTTTTAAGTGTTCAAAGATCAGTCGATCTTGTTATTAAATAATATAAATAAATAACAAAAATAAACTTCATTCAATTGAAATTGAAAAAAAAAAAATTCACTATCTATCACACGAACAAACCTCCTGTTTGAAAGCCGGTATTGCTGTTACTGTGCTGTGCTACTGACAGTTGTAAATCAGAAATGGGCTTGATCGCATAGTATAACTGGTTCGTTCTCTCTCTCAATCTCTCTGTATATATTCCTACGCTTTTCTACTTTATTATCGATCAGCTGTGAGGTTGGGTGACGTTGGTTTCTATGTATTTGCCGATTCCTTTTTCTTTTCTCTCTATGGTAGGTTAGATAGTGCTCGTATTTATAATGAATGCTAGTGCAGATCACAATAAAGTCTTATGATAATCGTAGTATATATACAATGTATAAAAATGAGTTTGTGTAACAAATTCTTGATTTTTCTTCGTCTATTTTTTTCCTATTTGCCATAATTATGTCTGCCTTAGTTAAGGCCTGATCATCATCACTAAACAGCAACAGTAGACGGTAGTTAGTTTGGTGCAATAAACATGCAACAAAACAACAACAACAAAATCAACAACAAGTGCATTTTTTTATTGTTTTTTTTTTAGTTTTTTGTTTCTTTCGGTTTTTGTTATTCACCGATCTTGTCGTGATGGGTTTTTTTTTTCTTTTGTTTTTGTTGTTCTATAAGTTAATGTGTAGCAGTAGTTACTCTATGATTATGCGCGCGCATCATCAGTTGAATTATTAATTAAATTACTTTGAATGCCACAATTATGCAGACAGTACTGTAGAAGAGTACCGTCTGTCCAAGTTGCTGATGTATTGGCTGATAGATGTTTGTATGTATGCATGTTTGTATGTATGTCTGTATGTATTATATATTAGTGTATGAAAATAAAAAATCAATTAGATCAAGATCAGTCGCAATTCGTACGATAATGTCAGTAGTATGTTTTTTTTTTTGCGTGTAGTTGAGGGAACTGGTTTGATTGGTTAGTTTGGTTGTTTTAGTCGATTAGCAGGAAGAGTTGTTTATGTTAGATATTTGAATGCATAATATTGACATTTTCAATGTGCAACTATCTACATACATTTCTAACTATCAATGGATTTATATTTTTTCTAATGAATTGTGTATTAATTTGATATACTTTTGGCATCTAATTGTATGAAAGAGTTAATTGTATTTAAATACTGTGAGTGCATCTCAATTTGATATAATCTTTTTAGTGTTCAGCTATTTAATATTACGATCTTCAATGTTCTGATTAAGGAGATATATACACTTGTGTTGGCCGAAAAAATCGAAAAAATTTTTATTGCATTTTCTCAAAGTACATCCTCTTGAAAAAATATTTTCCAAAATTCATAAATATCTGAGCACTAGAACCAAAGGTACAGCTGTCAACAGCGCGCTATCTCCAGCTACCACCGACATGATGCCGACAGTTTAAGAGCGATTATCTCGAAATGCTGTTTTTCAAAAAGTTACGTTGCGGTGAGAAAGGTTTCTCAAGATCCATAATACCAATTGATCTGAATTTTTACTGGCTAGTTTATAACTGCCTACTTAGAACTTTTTTTTTGCTACTAAAACTAAATTTTCAGAATCTCGAAAATCAAGAATTTTAATAAAATCATTACCATTTTTGTAAAAGTGTAAGTTTCGCAAAATCCTTCATTCACTAAAAGAGTGACGATGAAAACTAAAACATGTTCTATTTTTGTTTTATTTCAGATTAATCATTCTTTATTTATCGCTCTCACCGTATCAACATTTTTTGCTGAAGAAATTCATGATATACGGTGACTTATTCTACTTCCAACAACAAGTCCTACCTGAAGGTAGGACCACAGTTCCTCATGTGACAAAAACGACAATGTTGAAGTATGTTTATTGAAGGTATTTAAATACATATTAAAGTCCGGTTTTTTTTTTTTGTTAGGGGCTTTAGGCTTTCAAGAATATAAATAGCCCCATTCTAAATATTACCATAATGAAACTCTCGGAAGAATTTGTTTCTTTCCCCCATATTCCTATAGGAAATTTTTTTTGTATTGCTAACAGTTAATCTGAAGATTGATTAGGCCGAATGTTATATCTTTAACACCAGAATCAATTATATTTATTCCAAGTAAAACTCAAAAAAAAAAAAAATTCCTGAGGAAAGCTATACGCAAAACGGGCGTGTTTTTTTAATTTTTTGTTTTAAAAGTCTGCAAATTTCTTTTTTTTTACGATTTTTAAAAAAATGTGGTTGATTGTTATGGGAGTAAGCTTTATCTACAACATACAACTTTTTGTTTTAGTTTCAGATTTCCCGTTTCGGAGATTAACTGTAAGCCATGAGGCTCTACTTTTTTTCTAGACACGACTTTGGTGTCGTCTATAATTAAAATGTAAAACTATAATTGAAAAACAAAAATTTTTTTTTTTGTACTCCTAAAAGTCTAAATAATCTTACAAAAAAAAACCCGACTTTATTATGTAATAAAATACTTTCAAACTAAATTCTTAAATATTATCATTTTTTCAACTGTAGTCTAGAACTGTAGTCCTACCTTAATATATCTAATTTAAAACTTATCCAAACATCATACATATAATAATATAATTAAGTGATCTCACATTTCATACCACAATTTTCAATGATCTGCTTCTGATTTCTCATTGACATCATCGTGATTTGCAGTTCTGATCCCTATAGATCACATTTTCCATCAATATATACTAAAATATAGTACTTACCATTGATGCTTCAATAATTTCTTTAATTGATATCATAATTTTCAGTGATCTACTTTTGATTTAAGTTGTTAGTCATCATGGCTTGATATTACATGATATCACTTTTTATTTCATGATAAATGATTAGTTTTGATTTTCGTTTGATATCCAGATGTATTTCATTTTTAATATTACGATCCTCAATTAGAATTCAGTTTTTGATTTTTTTTTAAATCAAGACGATTTGATATCCTAGTCTCCCTTAACCACATTTCAATGCAGAAGATATCCTAATCTTCATTGATCGCATTTAATATCACAAACTTAACTAATTAACTTTAATGATCTCGATTTGCTTTTATTACAATCTTCATTATCTTTTTTTTATTTGTCTTTAAGATTATCATAACTTAATGTCTTGATCACAATTAATATCTCATTAAATATCACGATCTATAATGATCAATTTTGAGTTATATTTGATACATCACGATATTGAATGAACTGTTCTTGATTTTTCTGTGACATCATCAAAATTAAATATTTTGATCTCTATTGATCGTATTTAATATAACGACCTTTTTTATATTTTTATCTCTTTTTATATTTTTAATATCACGATCGCCAATGACCTGATTTTGATTTCCTTTGGGATCATCATAATTTGATGCCTTGATTTCAAGTAATATATGTATATTTATTAATGATTCATTTTGGTTTATGTTTGATCTTCAATACTCTGTTTTTGATTTCTCCTTGACATCATTGAGACTTGATATCTAGATCTGTATTGGTACCATTTGTCATCAGTAAGAGCAAAATTTAGTTTCATTGATTGATTAATGTTACGAAATTATTTTGACAATCATCACTGATCTGATTTTTTTAGATTTCATCGTGATTTGATATCCTGATCTCAATTGATATCAGGATATTAAAAAGCAACGTCTAGAATAACCAGTTTTTGTGTTATATTTAAGATCAGAGTAATTTTATATCCTGACCTTTGTTTTTGTGATATCACAATATTGAATGATGTATTCATTAAATTTGAGATCATATACCTAGATGTTGTCTAAAATAAAATATATAACACCTGAGATCATAAAAATAAAATACCTTATCTTTATCGGCTTTTAAAATGCAAAGTTGTTCCAATTAACCCTCTCAAGATTTTCGTACACATTTGTGAGTTTGAAAATTTTTCCTGGTTTTGATTTGAATGCCAACTAAACAAATTTGGTATTGACGCATTTGTTGTTTTATCCTCTATCTTCAAAACTATTGTGACTTTTATGGGACAACCTCAAGTTTTTTTTATTATATTTTATTGTGCTTTCAAAGTCGCCGATTCCAAAAAATTATTAAAAATAGTAATAGATGTGTAATAATAGATGTGTAAAAAAAAATTCTTATGTTGATAGACCTTCCTCTGTCGATAGGAATACATTTAAAAGTTATTATTATTTAAAAGTTTGCCGTACGTTTTTCGTACATGTATATGAACATCGCCTACGGCTAGTAAGGCCGACAGGTAAAAATTAGTGAATAGTCTTTTTCGACTATTTGGGGGCTTCTAAACACGAAAATCAACATCCCGATTTTTTCCTACCACGGGAAGTACACTTTCTCTTGAGAGGGTTAAGGTATGCACACACGCAGCGATGTCGCAGCGTTTTCCGCACTTCAAACTCTCATACTTCGAAAACGCACGTTATCTCGCACTGGAGTGATTTTGCTACTCTGAAGTCGCAACTGCTGATTTACTTTTTGCTTATTTTTTCTGCGAAAAAAAAATTTACAAAGATTTACTTTTTACTAGGTATATAATAGCTCCGTTCCCGTACTACAACGCCAGTGAACGCGTTCGCCCAAAACAGCCCAGAAAGCGTTCCCGTACTCAAAAAACTTGCAAATGAGAGCAGAGATGAGAGAGTAATTGTATTCTTCTTCTTCTTGCACGAAATAGCCCGCACTTTTTCTTCGGGTAAAAATGTTAAAAGTGTTAAACAATCAGCTGTCTTGCTTTTGTGAAAATATATTGAAAATTTTAAATTAATAAATAAATAAAGTAGAAAAATAAGTGATATTTAAAATGGAAAATGTTTAAAAAACATTTGAAAATTAATTAATATTATATTAGTTAATTTTTAACTACAGGGTGACAATCGTAAAGTGACGCACACATTTCAGCAGTTATTTACAAAAGGACGTACTTTCATTAAGTACAATTAAGTGTTAACATTGCTGAATATATAAGCATTCATTTGAACCCCACCTCATTCAATATAACCTCCTTTAGCCTGCACACATGCCTTCAATCGATCCGGAAATCGTAGGACTGTTCGCCGCAGGACTTCCTGATCAATTTCAGTCCAGGCTTTCTCTAATGAATTTGTCAGCGACTCCAGACTGTGGTGTTGAGATGCACAAGCCTTACTCTCTAAAATACTCCAAATAGAGTAGTCCATTGGATTCAAGTCTGGGGAGTATGGTGGCCATTCTTGAGAAGTTATGAATCCAGAAAAATTGTCTTTTATCCATGTTTGCGTTAATTTTGCCATGTGGGAAGGTGCAGAATCTTGCTGGAAAGTCCAGTTTTCATTTCCAAATGTATCTTGGGCCCAGGGAAGAACATGTTCATTTAGAATGCTCCTATAAACAACCTGGTCAATTTGAACACCCTCTTCAACGAATATTAGAGGGGTTCTGGCATTAGCGGAAACTCCAGCCCATACCATAACGGAAGCTGGCTTTTGAACTCGGCCAACAGTCCTATTTTGTTGCGATGATGATGTTAGCCACATTCGTTCATTTTGCGCATTGAAATGTTGTTCAACCGTGAAAATTTTTTCATCTGTAAACAAGATATTTTCAACATTTTTTAACACGGAGGAGTGTAGCAACGCCTTGCACCTTTGCAGTCGCAAATCTTTCTTTTTTTGTGTCAGATCTTGAGCTTTTCGGAGCTTGTACGGCTTAAGATTAAGCTTTGATTTTGCAATGATTCGCATTGTTTCACGGTTTACTCCCACTTCCTTAGCGATTTTTCTCATTGAGCGCCTTGGATTTCGCTTGATTTGTTTACGAATTTTTTCTGTTAAACCAGTAGTGGCAACTGTTGAAAATTCTCCCCGGTCTCTATCTCCAAAACCCCCAGTTTCATTATATCGAATAATAGCTCGGTCTACCGTACGACTTGACAAATTTAAAGCCTTTGCAATTTGACGGCTACTATAATTCGCCAAATGAAATTTCATAATTTCACGACGAAAATTTTCCTTGTCCATTTTTATGGAAATTTCAAAATGTAATAACAAAAATTCAAATGAAATTAAAAGCAAAGCCAATGATGAATGAATTTGCTTTTTAAATTAAAGTAACGGTAAATGGCAAAGCTTGCTGCAGAGTATTAAACTTGCGTCACTTTACAATTGTCACCCTGTATATTCTCCACAATTTAATGACGCAATTGTCTGTTCAACTCTGTTCTGTTCTGTTCTGACGTTGTAGAAGCTTCTGCCATTTCTGAATAATGCAAATAGTGATTGCGAATCCGAAGATTCTCCAAAATTTTTTCATTATTTATTTATTTTCTTGTAAGATTTAACAATTTTATTAAATATCACAGAAACTTTGTTTTTTGAATTTAACTGTCGTTAAAATTTGACGTTTTGTTTCGTGCAAGAAAAATGTTTTTTAGCGTTCCCGTACTTTTGTGCATTTTTGTGTATCAGAGAGAGCATTTTCCGTTTACTCTCAGTTTACCAGACTTTACCCAAAAAGTACGGAGCTAATAAAATGCGATTAGTTGTTCGGTATTGAAAATTTTTCAATACATTTTTTTGTTAGGAAATGTTCCTATCAAAAAAGAAATAAGATAAAACGATGGAGAAGAAGAAAAAAATCGCATTAAAAAAGCGGTGAGCTGTGTTTTCAACGCGACAAAAGATAAAGGTGTATGCTCGAAAAACGCTGTGCGACAGTAACGCGCCTGTGCGTGGATGTTCGTATAAAATAATGTGTTGCGTTTTCACAACTTCTGTTACAAAGTCGCTCCTGCAGATTGTCGAATAATGCACGAACGAAAACTTAGTGGAAAAGGATTTGATTTTTCCTTTCCTTAAAAAAGAACGTAGGATTTGTAGCAACGTTCAACATGTATGAAATAATTATAGGGAGGGAAAGGGAGTTTTTTGTGGGTAAACTGCTGCCCCCTGAACGCTGAAAAAAATTCAGATTTAGAACTAGTCTAGTGTACCAAACAAAGAATCTTTAACATCAATGTCAAGTAAACATTGCTTTTTGACTACGAAACCTGGAACGCAACTGTACCGCCTATACGGGCCCAACAAGTTTTCATAAACTGGTGTCTACAGAATATTACGAATAATCTAGCTGAACATATTCTTAAATTCTGTCTTACAGAAAAAGCTTGTGACACTTGAGATACAAAGAAAAAAGTAGGTTTGGAACTACTGACTGAATTCAAAAAAGGCAAAAGAGAAGGTGACCAGAGAATACCGGAATAAGACTCTTCAAAACCAAAGCTCGTTTTATGAGCGTATGCTGGAGCGAAATTGAGAGACTGTTACGGAGCTAGACAAATCCGAGTAGCGACTTTTCAAACTTCAAGAAATATTAAGGTTTTCTATGCTAAATTTAAGAACCTTTTAAATCATGAACCCCAGTTTTTCATTTACAATAATTTTTTTTTTTTTAAATATTTGAGTGAGAAGTTCTTGACTTGATTTTCTATTCTTCATTCTTCACATTTATGCATATCTTACTCCAATTTTATAAATATACCTACATAAATTAAATAATCAATAAAATTTTAAACAGTTTTTTTTAAATTTTATGCATTAATCAGTAAATTAAATCTTTAATTTATCTGCACATAACAAAAACACTTTAACATCATTTTTCGTATAGCAAATAATCACATCTGCATTTTTCTATCAAAGCCAAAGTCAGAACCTAGGCCTAGAAGTCGACTTTTTAATATATATATACATATATACAGAAGTGTATATAAATTAAGCTAAATTGAATTGGATTCTAGATGTATGTCTGCTGTTCTTGTGGATGATGACAATGACGATGCTGCTGATGCATTATTGCAACTATGAATATTTTGTAAATTGCTATTGTAGCCGTTCTATTGATGGTTGTCAGCGTTCGTTGCTGAACAATTCTTCTAATACTTTCTATGAATCGTATACGAAAAGCAAAACCAGGAAGTAAAAAAAAAATATTTGCACTCATTCGCAAACTACAAATTGAATTTAGTTGCTCAAAATGAGGGTATGAACGAGTAGCAAGTTCTAAATATGTAATGTATGCGAAAAAAAAATAGAATTCTACAAATTAATGTCAGGTCAACAACGCTTGAGACGACGAGCTGGCTAGAGTATTAGTATTTTACTTATAGATACATACATATATGTATATGTATGTATGAAAAAATATCACATGAATGAAAGTGAAAATTATCAGTTAAACTTTTTGCATCTATGAAGCATTTTTTTCAATAATTTTCCACTAACGTTGAATTATTTTTTAATAGCTTAATATTTAAAATATATATTATACAATTATACACTACTTCAGATACAAAGTTTCATCAATTGTAGATTCAGTTTTTATTGGTACAAAAGGAAATAATAAATCAATAACTTGAACGAGAATGCAAATTATTAGTTGTCTACCAGCAATAGGTTCGTTCCCGTACTTTTTGGGTAAAGTCTGGTAAACTGAGAGTAAACGGAAAATGCTCTCTCTGATACACAAAAATGCACAAAAGTACGGGAACGCTAAAAAACATTTTTATTGCACGAAACAAAACGTCAAATCTTAACGACAGTTAAATTAAAAAAAAAACAAAGTTTCTGTGATATTTAATAAAATAAAAATTGTTAAATCCTACAAGAAAATACATAAATAATGAAAAAATTAAACATAAATTGTTCACCTGACAACTTTTGTAGAATCTTTTGGTTCACAATCACCATTTGCATTATTCAGAAATAGCAGAAGCTTCTACAGCGTCAGAAGTTGAACAGACAATTGCGTCATTAACCTGTGGAGAATGTAGTTAAAAATTAACTAATATTAATTAATTTTCAAATGTCTTTTAAACATTTTTCATTTTAAATACCACTTATTTTTCTACAAATTCTTTATTTATTTATTAATTTCAAATTTTTCAATATATTTTCACAAAAGCAAGACAGCTGATTGTTTAACACTTTTAACATTTTTACCCGAAGAAAAAGTGCGGGCTATTTCGTGCAAGAAGAAGAAGAACACAATAACTCTCTCATCTCTGCTCTCATTTCCAAGTTTTTTGAGTACGTGAACGCTTCTGGGCTGTTTGGGCGAACGTGTTCACCCGCGTTGTAGTATGGACAGTGTGGCCAACTTTTGTTTTTCAAAATCCGCTAAAATGAAGGAAAAAACGGGTATTTCCTTTCAAAAAGCGCTAAAAATTTTTCTTATAAAAGTAAAAGAAAATTAATTAAATACATGCATTTTAAAAGTTTTTAATTCACAGCATTTCTAATTTATACAAACACAATAAAAACTGAAATAAGAATATGGAAAAATAGTATTTTATACACTTTGATCGCAAAAAAATATACACAGTGTTTAAGCCTTCTACTTCACTTCATTTGTATATCTTCTTTAGTTGGTACCCTTTCCAACACTAACCTCTCTAATCTATTTATATTCTTCTTCTTTTTCTTTTCCTACTCTATTCTCCCGTTCTATCCTTTTCTTTTCTTTATTATTCTTACTATTCTTATGAATATTTCCCAACGTTTGGTCGCGATCTCTATCCTTTTGTATATTCAAAATTTCCAATTTTCATTCTTATAAACAATTTATAATTTAAAACCGAATTTTCTACCGTGTTCTTATTTCAAAAATCTATAGTTCAAAAAATATAATTCACCTCCAAATTATACACACAGTAAAAATTTATAAGTATCACATATCGATGTCGAAGTCTATATTCTCTTCATTACTATCAGCTTCTTCTGGCCATAACACACTATTTCACTATTTAGTCTGAATTCAGAAGCGTTATAAACACTAGTGCTGTTTATGTATGTCTTCAGGTATTTTGTAATTTTAACAAAATGAATTTTCGTGTTTTAATCCATTTTATATATGAAGTGAAGAATTTTTTGAATTGAGTGACTTACGGTTACGAACTTTGGTTTTAAATAAGTTCATTGCTCATTGTTTCGGTAAAAAATGTTGTTAGGAAATGGATTATTTAGCGGAGCATTTAGTGTCTAATAAATTGAAAAAATGCGCTAAAAAACCCACTGACCGCTAAGTCACTTTTTTCCGGCGTTTTAATTTTTAAAAATTACTAAATTTGGCAGGAAAAGAGCTGGCTTGGCCACATTGAATATGGGAACGGACCTAATAAATAGATATATTAAATATAGCGGAATGTCGTCAGGATTGCAGCATGTTTTGACTTTTGATCATAAAAAGATCCCAACAAAGGAATTGAATTTGTAGAACATTAAAATATAATTAGATTAATAGTTCTGGAGTTATGGACATTTACAAAAAAAAAACAAAAACGGTAGTCAGGGTCGGAGCACTGTAGAAAACCAATAAAAATGAAGGAATATGATTGAAAATAACATGAAACTCAAAGGAAAAGGAAAAATTACACTTGAAAACTGGGGGAAAAAAAAGGCCTGTAATCAAAATCAAAATCTCTCTGTGTAAGTTTTAAGGAAAATTTGATTTTTTTTATACACGCACGCTACGATAAAATGACACGAAAAACACGTACGGGTAAAAAAAATTTATTTTCAGAGTCAAAACTCATAATCACAACAAAATTTTCTGTGTACCGACCCTGATTACAAATACTGCTCCGACCCTGACAACACACGTCATTTAGCGTCGCAGCATATTCGCGTGAAGCAAACACCGTGAAATGCTTCATATTTTCACTTCTTAACTTACTTTGATGTTTGTATGTTATTTTTCAAATTAATGCACTATTTTTTTTAGTCTTCTTTTAACAATGAGTCACGTAACACTTATTTACACTTCACGCTCTGAATTCAAAATTACATGAAAAGTTTGCTATCGTCATGATAAACAATACTGTATGTTTACTTAATGGACGCCAGTGAGATATTACGGAGAAAACGACACTGTTCTGACCCTGATAACGCACCGTCCATGACGACACTCCCCTACATTAAAAGATCATTATTTCAGGTAACTAACACAGCACTATTAAATATTGCGCTTCGAAGCTAAAATTTAGAGGCTCAACCAAAAGTTCCTGATCTTGACGTTCAATTGTAGATCAAACTTTAAACAGATAATATCTCGAGCAGAGCTACAAAATTTCCAAGCCTGTGACTTCAACTATAAATTTTCAATTAATTTTGGGGAGTGCACTGCGACCTACTATCTATTTACTTTCTAAGATACAGTGCTTCCATAAGTCGAACCTCCAATAGAAATGTTAGTATTGATCCTATTTCTATGGAGCACTTCGATTTACTATCGAGAGGCATAGACTTTGGAATTTTTTTTAAATATAAAATGAATTCATTTGGAAATGAGTTTTAACGTATTTTATTCTTCTATCAATGGAGAGTAAATTCCAGTTTTATTTATAAAAAAAAAAATCCAAACTGGCTGCTCTAACTCCTTTCAAATAAGGCCATGCGCGAGGCACTCCACAGCCTTGCCAGTTCCTCTGAAAAAAAAACGGGTTAAAAATGATTAAACTAAAGTAAATTTGGGGGCTTTATTGTTTTTCATTTTCAGAAAAACTCCTGAATAAAAAATTGACAGCAGTTGGAAAAAACCGATTTTTTTGCCCTGTTTTTTTATGCTTCAACCACTCCATATTGCTCCAAGACCTATAGGAGACGAAGCTACCCGACATCATCAAGATTTGCCCCGCTAATTACATGTCCGGCTAGCATTCTTATATTGAATACAGAAACACGAAATCCAAAAACAAATGCGTAAAACAAGGTGTTCCACAGGGTGAACACCAAGCCAAGCTGCCAGCACCACCATTATGCTAGTATTCTACGCGGATTATTGCACAATCCTATCAACAGGCGCTGACATCAAAAAGTATGCGAAGACATTAATTCATAACTGGCAACGATCGCCGCTTTCACAGGTACCAGATGCATCCAAAGAGTACCAGATGCACCCAAGCACAGGTGAGATCCGAATGGATCTACTATCTGAACTGCTGCATCGTAAGGATCAACGAGGAGTTTATAAATATGTGCCCGTTATGCGAATCTAGTCCACATAACACCACTCACCTATTAAGTTGCCCGTAAAACGTAAGTGGGCACACCCGATAGACGTGGCTCACCTTCAGAGCCAGTTGACAGAAATGACCCGATCTGAATGACAAGGACTTCAAAATATAGTTGCTCAAACAACAACCTCCTTTTAATCGATAGATCAAAATATATTGATAGGCTAATTATGATCTAAATCACAAAGGATCGTGAATATGAACATTAAGTTTCAGTTTCTTCTCGATTAACCTTAAGTAATATTAACAAATATTAATTTTGTTTGTTAAACTTCGATCTGTAATAGATCACATATTGAGCGAAATATTAAAATATCTTTATTTCGATCTGATGTTGAAAGTTTTAAAAATATCTTTAACCTTAATTACAAAACCAATTGATCAGAAAACGAAAAGATCTCAGGATTTAACTTTTAAAAGTCTTTGTGTTATAGATCAAATTCTGATTGAAAATTCAAAAATCATGATTTCATGTACATATATCGTCGATGAAGTTATTGAACAAACTCTAATAGAAAGAAAAAATTGAGACTTCGGATATTAAATTTCGATCTGTTGTAGATCAAACTTTCATCGGAAGTTTTTACAATCACGATTAAAATTTTATCAAAAATATTTTGAATTTTGATCAAAAGATAAAAAATCCTAACTTTGATTTGTATTTAATATATATAAAACTTTGATCGAAAAATCGAGAGTTGATCTACTTAACCCCAATGATTTTCTTTGTAGATGTCCAGCTTTGTCAAGGACGGGACAAAGGTTTCTGGGAAGATATTTCCTCGATCACTTATCTGATTACTCGGGAGTTAACCCGAAGAATCTACTAGGTGGGCTTAGAATGGAGCAAGTGGTTTTAAAACGACGCACAATGTAGCGAGTATGGACAAATATCCAATATTAGGGAATTGAAAATTTAGATATGAGGTTGCAATGACAATACGTTAGTTAAGAAAAATCCAAAAGATTATTACAAAATATTTTTTAATATGAAAGATGGGCGTGGCCGATAGCAAAATAGTTTCATAGGCACCTCTAAGTAATTTTGGGAACTATTCTGAAGAATTTTCAACTTTTTGCCGTTATTTATTTTGATATTACATTATTTTTCTTTGAAAAAATTTAAAAAGTTATATGAGAGGTGGGCGTGGTTTTAATCCGATTTTCCTAAAATTTTGTATATTAGCTTCGTTGCTCATAAAAACGATGTGCACCAAATTTCGTTAGTCTACAATAACTTCTTCTATTTTTGTCTGTTCACTACATGAACTCGTCACACTGTGCGACGCCATATCCTTAAATGTGACCCACAGTAAGATGCTGTAACCAACCAAAGGATCGTGACTTCGGATAATAAATTTCGGTCTATTGTAGATCAAACTTCGATTGAAAAATTATAATATGATTGCAATTGTAACTGGTAAGCTTAATATCAGCAATAGATCAAACTTTGATCGGTAAATCAAAAAATTATGACTTTAACAACTAAACTTAGAACAAATTTTGATCGGGAACAATAGATTTTGACTTCAACTACGAAAATTCGATCAGTTGTAGATAAAACTTTCATAAAAATGATTTTTTGATCTTCCGAACAAAGAATGATCTATATTGGATCAAAGTTTAACAATCGAAGTCGGGATCTGTTGATCGTATTTATGCTTGACTAAATATATATAAATATCTCAAAGATTATTCGAAAAATCAAAAGATCAGTTATAGAAGATTAAAAGATTAGGACTTTAACTACTTAACCTCGATAAATTAGTGAACAAACATTGATTAGAAATGCAAAGGATCGTGACTGCGTCTTTTAAACTACGATTAATTGTTGACTAAACTCAATCGGAAAATTTTAAGAAAACGATTTTATAAACTTAGCTTAACATCACTAGCAGATCAAACTTTAATCGGAAAATCAAAGATTATGACTTCAACTATTGAGCTTTAATCGGTTATAGATCAAACTCGAAAGGTTCAACTTCAAGTTCCATGTTATGAGTAAGCTTATTAAACTAAACTAATACATGCCGCATTAGTTATAGTAATATAAAGATTTACTTACATACACAAACACACAGTAGTAGTAGTTCATTGGGTCAGAAATACTCGATCACATTGCATATGTTTTTTTTTTTGCTTTTTTGTTGTTTTGTTATATTATAATTTAACCCAGAGTCTCGCGCGCTATTGTCAGTTTGTTGATTGAGATTATATTATTAAAGAGCAAACAAAACATTGCAACTTTACACTGAACGCGTTGATCGTTGATGATATTGTTGGTTGCTCCTGCATCATCATCATCATCATCACCATCACAGTAATACAAAATTAATTTACAGCTTATGATAACATTCATATGCACATACATATATACTACGTACATCTTGTTCTTCTTCTACTACTTTTCCTATATGTTGTTGTTCAAAAAAAAAATATATATATATAAATTAACAAGTAGTGCGGTAGTGCATCCATCCATCTCCAACTTATTAAGGCATTCATTTCAATTGCAATCAAGTACCTTTAGTATCTACAACTCATACTCTTGCTGAGCATTCATTTATACTGCGTACTGGAGTCACATGGTTGTTATGGAAAGAAGAGTGAAGAAGGAAGAAATTTTTGTTTTGTTGCCTTTAGCTTCATTAATAATTTGATTAACACTCTTATTCAGTGTTGAATATACTATGTATGTAGTAATATGTATAGAGCGAATTAATAATTTACAACAATTGCATATATGTACATTCGCATGTGAATATATGCAATTCTACTAGTGTAATTTTTATTGCAAATACACGTATATATATATGTATATGTAAATATTTGTATAAGTTCTTAAAGATCGTGCTGAAAGCATGCAATTCATATATATTGTTGAAGAACCTTGAAAAGGGCCCTTGTACTCACTTTTACTTTGAATTTATTCTATAGTTTATAACTTTCAGTTTAGAGTAAACTCTTGGAAGAGATTTGATTACACTAACTAGAAGAGATCACCGCTGAAGTGTGATTGGTCAGATTGGCTAACTGCATAGTGTGATGCTTTCCTGAAAGATTATTATTATTGTTATAGTACTTGCACAAGTCCAACCTCCCCTAGAGCATTTCGTATCGATCCTACTTCCTGGCATTTGATATCATCCCAGATACTTTCTTTGAGCATGTGTAATTGCAAAGCACTGTCTCAAGAAGTCCCTCGAAGCTTCCTTACCTTCTAATCAAAACTTACATGAGTCCTTAGAACGAATTGCCAGTTTTGTAAGGTGATAATTCAACCTACAGTGCTCTGTTAGAATTCCTGTAATCATTCTTCGCCATGTTTATACATTCCATGTTTTAGGTTGTATATTCCTATATGTGCTTTCGGATGTGTTTTCTAATTTGATAGGGCTGATAGATTTCCCCAGAATTTCTAAAAAAAAAAATGGTTCAATCAATATTTATCTTAGATCAAATAAAGTTTATTTCTACTCTATTTACTTTTCTAGATCAGGCAGATGATCAGGAATTCAAAAGATCATATTTTTTGTCAACATTACTTATATCAAATATTGATCGGAAAAATTATCTGATCTATTCTGCATAAAATCTCATTAGGAAAATTTTACATTCATGATCTAACTTCGTTCCAAAATACTTCAAACTTTCATTGTCAAATCAAGGGATCAGTTATGGAACAAACTTTGAACGGAAAATCAAAAGATCTTAACTTCAATTAGTTAACCTCGATCAGTTTTAGAACAAAATTTGCTTTTAAATTGATTCCTAAGCTGAGCTTCAATCAAAATTAAATCAAATTTCCTGATTTCATTATTATGCTATGTTCATGCTTAGCTCTGAATGCGCATTTAGGTTTTTCGATCTTTGGTTTTTCGAAGAGTGCTCATGCTAGAGCATTTATCACGATTGTAAACATTTGTTAACATTTAACCAAGTTTAACGAATCTCGAAGATCACTCCAACTATTATATTTGATTACTGATTAAGTATGATCGGCGTGATTTACACTACACTGGTGTTGTTGTCTCCCTGCAAGATCAAATAATTCATATTTTTCCCCAGTTTAAATAATATTTTCTGAGCTAAATATTTCTATATTTATATTTTGTTCTTGAAACAATTTGTAGATCAAACAATGATCGGAAATTTAAAAAATCTTGGTCTTTTAATAGCCAAGTTTTTATCAGAATTAGATCAAACATTGGGTGAAAGATTCTAAATCGTAACTTCCATTCTTTAACTTCGACCAGCTATAGAATAAATTTTGACTAACTAATGAAAAAATCATGATAGCTACTGTTGAATTTAAATCAACAGTTGCAGGAAAAACATTGATTGACAGATAAACAAAATCATAATTCCTATAGCTGAGCTTTAATCAGTATTAGACGAAATTCATAATTTTATAAATTCGTTAAACAAATTTAAGTTAATCTCGAAGATGACTTAACTATCATATTGAATTTTTCATATCTCTGTTTACACGGATCACTTCCAGATTTTTTACTGATGTAGTCATAGAAATGGTTAATACCATATAGTTCAATATAAAGACTAATTGAGAGGCTGAGAGCAAAAGCGGTACAACTTTTAAGACAAGAAAAAATTGGTACAATATTACTTAAGAGCGATAAAGGGTTAAGTATTTTTGTGGCTGTGGCTTAAGCCAATTCAAATTGACAACCAGCGAAAATAAATTTTGATTACTTTGAAAAAGCGAATAAAATACTCATTTCAAAAATATGTAAAAAAGCTTTGTTGTGTTCAAACTAAAAAATAAATAAGTGAAACCATAATTAAAAAAATTCATATAAAATGTCTTAGAAGTTAAAATTTTCAGTTTTTACAAAAATTTCAATTTTTCAGAATTTGTAAAAAAAAAGTAATGAAAAAACAAACAAATTCATAAAATTGTAATTCTAAAAAAATGAAAATAATATTGAAAAGCGGCTGTTTATATTGGCGCAAGCATGAACACCTGTTTGAAAGAGAGAGGTAGAAAAAACAGGTAGTAAGAAAGAGATAGAAACTCATCTGTCTTTTTTTAGTTACCTTTTTTTTCTAACTCTCTCTTTCAGACAGGCCTTCATGCTTGCGCCAATGTAAACATGCACAAAAAAAAATATTATACCCAGATTCGATCCACCGAACTTCCGATTGTAAGACCTATAAAACATCCACCGAGCCAACGCTATGCCATGACATCACAGAGATTTTTACTTAGATATTTCTAATTCATTGTGTGGTACAGGACATTTGAAGTAAAATCGATGACATTTTTTGTCTTGAGAAAGAAATGCAAAAATTGAATTAGAAGTAGGAGAAGTAGGAGCAAAAACGGTTTAAGTCCTGTGTCGTTTTTGCTCTGAAAGAATTGGTACATCATTTTTGCACTTGCTTCAAGTTGTTTCATTTTGACTCCCAATTACTTATACCATTCTTGCGTTGGGGTATAAATTTGTTTCAATTTTGCTATAATTTTGCTCTCAGCCTGTCAATTATTCCTATGATTTCATCAATTTATAAAAGAAGCATTGTTTGGGAATGAAAAGATCAAAGCTGAGCTTCGATGTGCATTAGATCAAACTTCGAGATTTCATAAACTCGAGCATCACTCTAGCTATCATTTTTGATTGATTATACTGAGCGCCACAATTTTAGACGGACTACTTTCAGATCTTTAACCAATCTTATCATAGGACTGTTTCAGCATAAAAAAGAGAGGTTCCTTGCCAGCTCAGTAGAGTGACATGTGATTTCCTTTGCCTTCAATGGCATTTTATGTTAGATCGGCATAGAGAGAATAAGATTCTTAAGTACAGCATAGAGATATGTGTATTCCTCGTCTGCATATTTTAGGGATACTATGCATGGACATGTAACTAAGTACCGTTTTGATACCGCTTTCTCACTTTGTCCATGTATATTGTGTACCTAGGCCAACCCAAGAGATTGTAGAATTGCAGAAACTTCCCAATCTTCAGTCTGGAAATCTCAGTTAGGTTGTCTAAAATTGGTGGAAAGTCTTTTTCTCTCTATTATCCACAAGGATGTTGAAATGAGAGGATGTCTCTGTCCTTATTGCATGGATGTCTCTGAACCTTGCATAGTTAATTCATTGTCTTGAATGTTTCTTTGTTACCTGGAACTCAGATTAGATCAATTTCGAGCTTGTAATTTAGAGGATTTTAAGGCTGAGTCTTGAATTTTTTAAGCCGGTTAGTTGTCTATAAATATATATTAGTGTTGAAGTTTAGTCTGAACGTCAGAAGTTTGGCCTGAAAAACATTTAATTTTTCCGGAAGTAAAAGTGATTCAGCAATATTGAGGTGCTCTGAGTAGACTCCTACATCTTCCCAAAGTGCATTTTGGGCCGTCAGTGTAGAGTTTTTTCTCGAGATTCCCACACAATTTCTTCTCTAATCAGTTTTTTTTTTTTTTGGAGAAATGTGTCCAAGCGTTTGTTGAACTTCAGTTTGGGTTATATGCAGGCAGTATTGGGTAAGGTAGGTAGGTATTGTGCACTTGTGATAGAATTCAACTACGCAAGTAGTTTTCGGCAGTCCAGTGTACATTATAAGAACAATAGTTTTCCTTGTCAGTTTAGCAAAGGAATAAGTACATGCCTTGGCAGCATAGCGCAAGGCCAAGGAGCTTTGCAAAAAATCCTGAACAAGAAAACTTTTTTATTGCTTTTCTTATTTATTTAATTTTTATTTCCCATGAAAATTTGACCCATAGTGAAGGTTAAAAATATTTCGAAAAACTGCAAAAATTCAATAAAATCAATATTAATTTAGAGCAATTCATAAATTAGCAAAACTACCAAAACTAACTTTGCTTTTTACTAGTTTGCCAATTTCAAGTTTCGTATTACATTATCACTGATAAGTAGAAACAACAACAAAAGAAAAAAAAGCAAAAAATAAATAAAACTAATTTTCAATTGGTAATCATGAATCAAATTTCAGAAACGCGACTTTTCTGATTTTGAAATTTTAATGAACTTTATTGTTTTGTTATACGAAACTATATATACAAATACATTGATAATTTATTTATGTAAATATTGCATTCTAATATTAAATATTTATTCAACCCCCCCCCCCCCCCCCAAAGTTTATTGCGCTTTCAATTTCGCATGCAGCAGTCGGTGGATAGCATTCCAAATTGTTACTCAATAATGCAACGCTGGCTTAGTCTGCAGTCTACAGTGTAAATTGAGCTATAGTCGCTTCTTCTTCTTCTTCGTTGATTTTTTGTAACGCATTGCCGTCGATAATACTAAGCTATATATGCATAGAATATTGCTCTAACCCTGGTATTTTTTTATTTACTATTTTATTAGGTCATTAAAATTGCAATTTTAATTTAATTTCTTTTTTATTTATTTATTATTTTATTTTTTTTTTTTTGCAATAATTGCCCTCAGCTTTTTTTCTATACATTTTAATTGAAATTATTGCAAGTTCTTATCAGTTTTTGTCAATATTTAAAATTGTTGCATTTTATAAATATATAAATAGCAGCCGGAGCTAAAGTAAGAATATGAATGTGAATATGAATGAATTTTTTTTGAAATTTTTATTATTTATTCCACTGTGCGAAATATTTTATTAGTTTTGTAAATTATATTCGAAGAAGCTATATATATCAATTGAATTTACAATTTACAGAGTATTTTAGTATAAGCAATTATTGAAAAAAGTGCATTTAAGAAATTTTTTAGTTTTTTGATAACATTTTGAACTTGAAAAATCATAAAAATTCACTCATTCATTCAATATTTGTAGAATATGTTATTACAAATATCGCTGAGCATTTTGTGTATATCTTGCGTAGCTTTGAGGATATTTGCATTGAAAGTTTTCATTTCAAATTTTCAAAATAAAATGAAACTCTGGGATAATCTAAACAAAAAAAAAAAAAAAAAAAATCAGTAACCTTCAGATTTAAAAAATATTAAAGAAATTTTGCACTTAGTTTTATAAATGCATTGCAGACTTTTGATAACAATTTTGTTTACTAAAAAAATAAAAAAAAATTTAAAACAATTAGAAATAATATGCTCGCAAGCACGTAGTCAAATGAATGACTCTACAGATTAGATTGAAAAATTAGAACGAAGAATGCAAATATTGTAAATAAAAAAAAATTTCATGAGCTCAAAAATAAATTATGAAATCAATTTACGAAAGTGAAGAAAGCACACATTTCTTTAATAGTAAATAAGTTCGGCGCCCTAAAATCTAACTGTTTCCAACGCTGGATGTTGAGACACCTCATGCATTACTGTCTTATCCTCCTCTGAACAGAAGGTCTTCCACTAGATTTATCGAATTTAGATGATACCTGAAGTTGTCATGTTCAGTTATTAACGCAGCTGAAAGGTTCCCTTTAGTAATACAATTCAACAGCATTTTTGCAACAGAATAGCCACCCTATAATATTGAAAGAGCAAATTGTATAGAACATTTTTGTAAAATAAACTTATAGTCCAGCACGTCTCAGTTTTTTTATACTGTGAGTTTTTTTTGGTAGAAGGGATGTTTGAGAAAAATACTAATGCCTGAGTTTTATAGTAGAATTTTACGAGAAACATTTCTATAAAACATTTTAACCCTTTAGTTCCTAATTTTATGGGTCATTTTGACCACTTTTTTGAAAAGAGCATGAAAAGCTATTTTAAGAAAAACATCTAAGGATTAAAGTATTCTACAAAAAATTTTTACCAGAAATTTTCACGGTGGGAAAAAGTCATATATAAAAAGGTTAAACGGCTGATAAAAAGAAATCGCTTTTTACCTCTACCAAATTTGTAATTTATTTATTTCATTCTATCTACAGTTAAAAAATTACTTACAGACTAGTGATACGAAAGAAGGTAAAAGTTTAATTAAAAATTTTTAATAAATCTAGCTTAAATCTGTACTCGTTAACATTGAAATCAATCACATGGGAAAAATTGTCACATGATCTAATGCATCTTGATATTGGTTCGTAGAATGCATAATTAGTGCGGTGTGAGGAATCGACAAACAAATGATTTTGACGTAACTCGCGAAGCGGTACATGAAAGCGAAATATATTACTTAATTCTTCGGAATTGATTTTGCCATTGACTAGTTTGAATGCGAACAGTAAAAACTGCAGACCGAGAAGTTTGCGTCTACCAGGATAGGAAGGAATACCATCAGGCCAATGCATCTTGTATAAAGCGTACTTAGTGAATACTTTTTGAACTTTTTCGATTTTATTGCTATGAGTATCGTAATACGGGTCCCAAACCGTTGAACAGTAGTCTAAGTGACTTCTCACTACGGAGATATACAAAGCTTTTAATGTTGTGGGATCTTTGAAGTCCGTAGTATGTCTTTTGATGAAGCCAATCATAGAAAATGCTTTTGAGACAATATAGTCGATATGAGAATTAAAGGTCAGTTTAGAGTCAAATATGACACCAAAGTCTTTCGTATCAGTCTTACGATCTATATTAATACCGTTTATTTGATAATCATATTTGATAAGAGCAATAGCTTAGGTTTTCTTGAATATGAAATAACACAGCATTTGTTAATATTTAAATATAAGTGATTATTGGAACACCATCTTTGGAAAGAGTTAATATCCAGTTGAACATTCAAGCAATCTGACAACTGAGAGATTTTTAAATATAACTTCACATCATCTGCAAGCATTAAACAATTAACAAATCTGAAATGTTGTGGTAAGTCATTGATGAATAGTAAAAAAAATAAAGGGCCACTATGGGTACCTTGTGTTATACCAGACCACGCGTTTACCATTAAAGTCGATTTAGTGGAACCAATTTTAACGAAAAGTTTCCTGCCATTTACGCATTTTACGCAGACATGACACGCTCCTGGTATGTGATCTGCCGATTCAATCCAAGTCATGGGTGTAAAAAAAGTCAGCGTCTTGTCACATCCTTTACACCTGATCAATAGCCCACTGTCGTGTTCCAAATATTAAAAATATGGTTCTTCAATTGTACTACGTATTTCGCCCCACTTTCCAACATGCCGTATCTGGCGGCTGGTCAAGCATCAACGGCGCCAAGAAGCATCGCTGCAGCAGTCCCTTGCTGTTAAATGCGTAATCAGCAGACAAAAATGGAATTTTAAACATTTTTGCTTCAGCAAATTTTGCAGTATGGTGACAGTACTGCATAACCGAACATACCTACGTGTCCCTTAGATTTCCGACCCTAAATTGATGAAATTCAGAAAAATCGGCGCCGGACATCTGGGAACGTTTCCTTGGTAGTCATAATTAAAGTTACAGTTATCTTAATTAATCATAATGAGTAGGCGGCTATTTCCTTTTATTAACCGTCATCTGTTATATATGACTTTTATGTCTTTGGCAACCCCTAATAAAATTTTCTGGCAAATATTTTTGTGAAATATTTTAATCATTTTTTCATCAAAAACGGGGTCAATAACGAATCCATAAAGCGAAGAACAAAAGGGTTAAAATTATCGATCCTCGTAAAACTCTTCTATAAAACTTTGCCGATAAGATTTTTCTCAGACATCAATTTCTATCACAAAAAGCCTTAATTTGTTAGACTGTGTAATAGGTGCTAAAATTCACCAATGGAAACCGTTAATCTTTTTGCCGAACTTTTGTATTCGAATTTATTTTCCGGCTCTGATTCGATTATAGTGAGTGATTTCTCTCAGAACACGGGAATCCCTGCTGATTCAGGTTCAGTTACTCTCTCTTTGAATGATAGCTATAAAGGTATTCTTAATCTTAAACCTTTGTTTCAAGCTGATGCTATTGGTCTTGCTCATGCTTTATTGAAAAATTTCACTTCACGAATTCACCAGCGGCTGGTTATTTTTAATAAATCACGCTCTTCTGGAGTTTTCATTGACGCATAGAAAGTTGTTTCGAGTACTCCCTTTTTTAAATGTGGTTGTTTGGGTGGACACATCTTTGTCCATTTTTCAGAACACCCTAATTTTGTAGTACATCCAAAAACATCTTCTCTGTTCCTTCGTTCAGTTGCTGAATTCCTGTTGTAAAACTGAACTGTTAGGTGACTTGTAGTTTTAAGTTATATGAGAAGATCTCTTCTGGATCCTATCGCCCTAGGGTAAGCATCTTACTTCTCTCGAAATAAAGAATTATATATTAAACCGAAATACCATCTACGCTGTACCTTCTATTTCGTTTAATATTAAATACTTTATATTCTATCTATTCTAATTCGACTGAGTTCAACTCTAATACACCTACGGTGTCCCTTCTCTTCTTTTACATCATAATATATTCTTTCTACAAAAATTACATACAAAATATTCAGTGGTAAAAAAAAAAAACAATTATTTCGCCTTTAACCCTTTAGTTGATTTTGTACAATATATTAGACAATCGGTTTTATCCTATTTATTCAACAGAAGACAAACTTTGACAGCAAGTAAATAGTTTTTAAATTACATAACCTACTATTAAGTATTTTTATGATTTTGGATGATTACCGATCATTACAGCTTATGCTATTTTTTAAGAGCTTTTTTCTTTGAAGTCAAGTCAAAAATGCAATGTTCAAAAATTTGTCATCAAAACTGATTGCATTATTTTAATAAAAAAAATAATAATTCTCCGCTAAGTGAAAATATTACTTTCCAAGTATGTTCATAAGAGATAAAAGAATATAAAATTCCAAAAATTGAAGAAAAAGCGTTAACGGATTTTTGCCTATAGCTTTGGGAGTATAATTGTTCAACCTTTAATAGATGTCAAACAAGGATATAAACAAGTTTCAAACCTTGAAACTTGTTTATGTTAGTTGTAGAAGTCTGAATAATCATGAATTTCACTAAAAAAAAAATCGATCTACCCAAAAAAAAAAAGAAGAGCTTAAAGGGTTAAGAGGTTGATCTGTCCTCATCAGCATGGTTTCGTTACTGGCCGTTGCACTATTTCCAATTTAGCTATCTTCACTGATGATTGTATTATATATTACCTGAGCAATCGCCTTTGTAACGTTGTAATTGATGGTTCTTCTTCTCAAGCTTTTACAGCATCTTCAGTCGTTCCTCAAGTCAGCATTTTAGGTCCATTGTTGTTCAATCTTTTCATTAATGATATAAGTTCTTGTTTCACTTCAGTGAAGTATCTGCTTTATGCCGATGACTTAAAGATATACTTCATCATTCAATGTGCTTCAGATTCTTAGATTCGTCTATCTGAGCTTTCTACATCCTATCGCATTGCTAGTTCTATGCTGGAAACTATTGATGAAATATCTAATTTAGGAGTAATTGACACTCATTTGACATTAAACTTACGTTTGTTATATATTATATATAATTATAACAAAGTAATATAAAATTGATCGTGTTATTACCATGCCCACCTCGCATACATGTGAAAATTTTAAAACTCCATAACTCGAAACTCATTGCAGATATAGTGATGAAATTGTATATGCTGGTAAGTAATAGCATATTAAAATATCCGAATAAAAATTATCACGATTGGAATGTTGTTGCGCCTACCTCTCATACATGAGAGAGTAAAAAAAATATCAATATTTTGTGATTAGATTTATATGAGAGGCATGCGTGATAATGGTTTGATAGTTTTAATTTTTAGCATGACTTAATTAGTGCAGTGCGGTAATACTTTGCAAATAACAATTGTTATTGTTTGAGATACATGTTACAAAATATTTCAATATCTTTGTAATTTTATTAGAGCCCGAACATTTAAAATTACATGACCTTGAAATAAAAAAAATTCAAAATCGAAGTTCAATGAAACATTAATTTACAAAAACTTTTTTTAATGGTTAAAGTTCAACAAACATAAAAATAATCAATGCTTTATAAAATTTTACATCGAAGAATTAACAAAAAGAACAACAGCAACAGCAGCGAAAGCTCATCAGTGATAACAAAATTTGCGTTTCGAAAAATCGAAAAATGTCAAAAATCACAAAAATAAAAACAAAAACAGCAAACAAAAAAATATTTATATTTATTTTTAGATTTATTTTAAATTTATTTATTCATGGTTTTAAATTACAATTAAAATGTGATTTATGTCTATATGTATGTACATATGTATATATATATATATATATGTATATTAGGGTGGCCCTTAGCTATAGGTCATTTTTCAAAAGTAAAAATGTTGCTACTCCTTTGCACTAATCTGGTTCCAATCAAGAAAAAACGAGCTGTGCAAAACTTCAACTCCATCGGACAACTTCTAGGCGACCCTCAAACGCCTTGAAGTTGAAACATAGTATACGACTCTATTAACTTTGTTCAAAGGCTGTATAGTCTTCCCTATCTTAACCATTTTCTTGTTTCTTCTTAGAGAAATTTATTTGGACACATCCAGGAAATTGTGTGAAAACTTTCTGAAGCAAATTTTTTGAATGGAAATTCTCACAATTCCTTAAACAATATGAAAGATATAATCGCTCACAATTTCTATAGGAGAAACGTACTTTTATTTACAAGAATAATATCCATAGAATCAATTGTTAATTTCACAAGAATTTCAATGAAATTCACTTGAAATGCCGAAAGTAACTCAGCAACCCTCAAACACATGGTTGTAAGAAACAGGGAAAATATCATATAACGAATATTATCAGCGTTAAAAAATGTTACGTGTTTTGTAAAGTTTTTTTCGTGTTTTTTTGTCTTTTGTTAAATAAGGACTATATTTTATTTAATTTAATTACTTGACTGAATGTTTTACAAATAGTATTTACTATAAATAAACAAAAATCCCCTGAAGAAGGCCTAAAATTTGCGCCGAAACGTTGGGAAAAAAGTATGAAATAGTTAGCTATTTGCGTATGAAAATTTCGACCAAAAAGCCTGTCATTATAATCTCGTTAACAATACATAAATTGGTCTAATTAGAAAATTAAAAATATCATATATTTTTTTTTTGACATTTTGTATTTTGTCTTCATAACAGCTGCAATATTTCAGTGGTAAAAATGAAAAACAGCATAACTAGAGTTAAGATATTTTTGACTATAAATAATTTTAAATAATTTTTAGAATTATATATCGTTTTAAGAACAATAGCTGCGTTTTATTCTCCACTTGCTTCTAGTTATATATAACTACCAGCGATAATTGTATATGAAAACAACAATAAAGCCTCTGCGGCTGTACGTATAATTATAGCGTACAAAAATTCTTCTTTTCTGTCTTGTGTCCACCTCAATTTAAAATTCAAAATTTCAACGAAATTCACTCTCGAGAATCCGCACTATAAGAAAGAATTTAGTAGCAGTTGGGTATTTTTTTCGGTCTTCGGCAACGGTTTGTGTAACAAATTGTTTCTCAGCTTAATTTTTTGTGAAAATGTTATTGTATTCCTGAATGAGTTTCACATTTTTTCTTCAACGTCATCGACAATAACTTTCTTCTCAAGTTTTTCAATTCCATTTCTGTTATCTGGATCATCTTTCCAAGTTGAAAGTTCTTTGTTGAAGAAATCGGTGCTGATAAAAAAATTTTCGCAAAGAAAATTTTTGTACCAGGAATTACAAAAGATGTAAACTCGATGTTTATAAACGAAGAAAAATGATTTTTTTGTAGCCTGCTTCCAATATAATTTAAGCTTTATTTGTCTTAACCACTGTTGAATTTTTTTATCTAATAATGATAGAGCCGCTGTTTGGAGAGCTAAGTACTCGAGGTGGGTGACAAATTCTGTGGTAAAAACCGCTTAAGTCTGAATATCTCATTTCGAGTAAACATGGTTTGAAGTTAATGTGATTGGATGCCACTCTATGTAAGCGAATACCTTTCTTTTTTTTATAACTTTTGTTTTAAAAAATATAAAATTTCGGGGATTTCACGTACATGTCGCTCATTTACTGAAATACTGTCATAAGTCAAAAAACACTATTTTTGAGTTAATGATGCAGAATTATTCATTCGCTTCATATTGTGTAAAAATTTCATATTAATATCTTGTATACTCTAGGCGGGAGAATTATAAGATTTCTTCTTTTTTCTACAAAGTGGGGGTCAATTGAAGACTTTAAAAGCGTTTTCTGCAAAATCGCGTTTTTTGAGTTATGACAGTCTTTTAGTAAATGAGCGATGTGCATAGGAATAAAAAGAACACGATAGCATTTATAACTCAATTCTGTCTCAAGTCGACTTGAACGTTTATTGCTTTTGACCACAGTATTTGTCCGCAGCTCCTTTCTGATTTCTCGTTCAATATCCTGATAATTCTTAAAATTATTAGGCTTTGAATGAACAATGATGCCAGAAGAATATCAAAAAGTTTATAGAACCAGCAGATCAGACGATCGTTTCGGAACCAGCTATGGTTCCTCATCACTGATCTTTGTGATAGTTCCCTAATTTCAACAATCTATATAAGTGAAAATACTGTAAAGTAAATGAGAATTACGAAAACAGTTATCTTCACTGAATAGTATTATTAAAAGGAACTACAGTCCTATGTACTTTTTGCCATTCTTCTTTGGTCAGATTTTCTGACGTCTAATATGAACCGTGTCTGTTTATCGTATGAAAAAATTTTTTATTGAAAATTTTTTATATACTTAGAAGCAAATTTTTTGCAAATTTATTCCAAATTTCATCAATTGGCGCATGAACAAAAAGTAATAATAAGGTGCTTAATTCCATCTGGTGAATTTTAAGAATTCCTTCCCCTTATAAGAAAACTGAAACTGATCTTGAGAAAGGTATATCTTGAATGCATTAATCATTGTTAACTCTAACAATTCCGGTTAATCATCTCGGTGTTGTTATTCAAGAAATCCAAGAACAAAAAATTGGTTTATCTGAAAAAATTACTTTCCGGTCGACAATGTACAACTTCATGGTCGATGAGAGCCGCCTCGCAGTTGTCCGATTGAGCTCAAATATTGCACAGATTGTTTCTTTATTGATTGAAACAAGTTACGGGTCTGGGAGCTAAACTTTTAGAAAGCTGAAATATAAGGGCCACCCTAATGTATATGTATTTAAATTTTGATATATTGTTTATATGGTATATAAAAACAGTTATGACCTGTTGTTGTTGTTTCTTCGCACCTTCTTTTTTTTATTTTTTTATAACAATTTTAATCTGTCAAATCCAACAAATTATGACATGATTGAAAAAAAAAAAAAATATTAAAAACAAGAAAGAAGATTAGACATAATGCCAAGACCCCTAGACAATAAATAGGGGGAAAAATATTTACTTGTAAGTAAGTATTTTATATTAAAATGAGAAAAGAGGCAAAACAGCTGATATTGTTATAATTTACTAATCATCATTAGTCAACAAGAAATTTACACAAATTACTTATTCACTCTTCTTTATAATTGTTATAAATTTCAAATTAATTTATATACCTACCTACAAGTTAAATTAAAATTCTGTCTAGTCATTCGTGCATGGTGATAGGTGATATAATTTTGCACTATTTCTGATAAGAAGTTTTTTTGTTAATGTTTTTTGTTTTTTTGTTTGCTTGTTTGTTTAAAAGGTACTTACTTTTTGATAAATGATAGGCTTTTTTTCTGCCTTGAGTAGGTGAAGTTCAAGCACACAATAATCGTAAAGTTATTAAGAATATTCTCGAATATCATAATTAAAAAAGTTATAAACATTTATTAGACATATTTAAGTATATATACAAAATATTATAATACATACTTCAGTACTTACTACCTGCAAGATAATACTGAGAATTAACCCTATAGATGGAAGGCCCAATTCTCTAGATAAATGAAATGGATATGAAGTAGAAGACTTAAGCTGTATTCGGAACTCCTTCAGAAGTTCATTGAAATATATACACAACGTTATGGACAAATTATAAACAGTTTGGAAGTAGAAATTTTCTAAAAAACAATCAAAAAAAGTATTTAAAATTAATGGACAAAGTTTTTCATATGGTTTTCTTAACAAATTGAATTCTCGTATATGGTTGCCTTATTATTTTAACGATTACGAGTGATGAGATCATTTGTAGAAGCTTTTAGGTGATTATTGTTGGGTCTGCCAATATTAGGAGCATTGACCTTATTCATAGATGAGGTGCATTGAGATTTAGTTGACTTTTGATGGACGTTCAATATATGCTGATGAGAACGATAAAGGGATACCTCTCTTTCGTGGGACAAACTCATGGACCACAATATCTCTAGGCCAGAAATGTTTTGATATAATGTGATCAAACGCCTCAGCAGGAGGTATGATCTTGAATCAGGCGATTTAACTTTCAGATTGTGCAGAAAGCTTGAAACATTTAACATCAGATTTAGATGTAGATCTGGCTAGCCTTGAGACAAAGATGAACTTGTGTAGCGGAACCGCTGATAGGCAGACTGTAATCCTAACTCATAAGCCAAGGAAGGGAGCAACTGTTTCTTTAAATTTTTTGGGCGAAAAATTAAAGTCTCCTTCCAAGTTTTCCAGAATCACGATTTTTTCCTTCAAGTTTCCCAGTTCAAGTAAGCCCAGTATCTAGTTGTATTGAGGGTCCCATTCTATAGTTTGATGCCAAGTCTTATTTGGTAATTCCCTAAAGTTTATGCCTTGTTTAGCCTCATTTTTATATTAGTATTTTAGAATTATGATATTAGAATTTTAAGTTTTCCTCTTTATTCTTTGTTTCACTTTTCAATTTTATTTTTTATTTAGCTTTTTTTTATTCAAATCAAAATATATTAGTTTTTTTTCTAGTTGGAGGGAAAAAAGAAAAATTTTTTAGGGTAGTTAAATGAAATTATTGGTAGTGCCAGTTTTTAAGTAAAAAAAATTCATGTCTTCCCAAAATTAAAAATCCTTAAAAATACTTATTAAGATTTCTTTATTTCTAATTTAATATTCAAAGTTGTGAAAAACAACAACAACATCCGCACATCTGTTTGATACGGAGAAAGAGTATAGTGCAAAAAAAAAGTAAAAATTATAAAATTTTGTAGCAAAAAAAATTCCGCTGTGGTTTCTTTTCAGATTCTAATCTTCAATAATTTTATAATTTATAAATTTATATCTAATTTTTACCAATTCTTACCATATATCTTTTATAAAATAAGTGCCTATTTTTTATTCTCCAAATACTACTTGGCAATTAATTCCAGTGGGTGTAAGTTTGGCATTGAAGTGTTTTACTAGTTAAACTGCTCTGGCAATAATTCTGTCCAATTTGCAGCTCTCGAGGTCTTGACCTTAAAGACTCCATTATTCCCTGATCGAGTACGACATAAGGGTCCCATGAAGTCAATATACAGACATTGGAATGGTCTTTCTGTTTTCTCCATTGTTTCCATAGCTGAATGCCTATAAATAAATGATGGCAATAATTTTCGTGAAAATTTAATAATTAATTAAATCTAAAAATGGAAGAAAATCTGCATTATTTCGAAGATATGGCTACCTTAAATCATCTGAATTCGTCACCACAACTCACAGTCAGTTGGCGCTTGCCCTTAGTTTATTAGAAGTTGGTCAAATAGAAATATATTCTCTCTGATTTCTAAGATAGTGATATGGTTTCATAAATATATAAATACCTTCGTACTCCCAAAATTTATTTTATTAAAATTCGACTAATTATACTTATAATTATAAATGTACTTATTTATTTATTAATATCTCGGAAACAAATATAGATAATTAAATGATTTTCTTCTTAAATGAACTAATTCTTTATAATTTAAGTTAAATTTATGAGGTTGTTATAAAAATTTATTTTGCTCAAGATGTAAAAAATTTTTCTAAACAATTGCGAATTAAATCATGATTTCCGCTTCACTTAAAAATTAAATTTTCCCTTTTTCATGCGTAAAACATAACCGAGTAAATTAAAAAAAAAAAGCTAGTAACTTTCAATATAAACGTGTTACGAACATTGTTCTGATGATGCGCAATCATTCAATGCATTCGATGACTTAAACGCTCTCATAAATATTCATATTAGAAATAAACAACTGTGCAACCTTATTTCAAAAACACAAAAAAGTAGATTGAAAAATTATAAATACATACCTTGAAAACACCAAATTATTATCATTAACCTAAAAGTATGCTACATAAATAGTTTTAATTTTTTACATTTCTTTTAGTCCTTTTACCGCATCCAAAATAAACTCAAAGAAAAAAAACGCGACTTTTAGCTCAAAAAAGAAAAAATCGCACGCGACTTTCAGTATGACAACAAAACATAAATCGCGCGCGATTCACGCGATTTGCAGAAGTCGCACTTCATCATAATCGTATGAAACACCCAGTGATTGAATTTTTATTTCAGCTAAACCCTAAAAGTATGCAATAGTAAATATAAATTACCAAACATTTACAACAAATAAAAATTCCTTACCTGACAAAATTTTTCAATATATTTTTAATTTATTAAATTATTAATTAATTCGTTTTACCTCAAAAAACAACAACACAATAATAGTAAAAATGCAATAACAACAAAAAGGAGAGCAATTATTAGATTTGCGCAACCTCTGCATAAACAGCTGCTGCTGGCTGTTTACAAAGCGAAGTAATGAGCAGGGGTTATACAGTTACAACATTTATTTTACTACCATAAACCAATGTAAAACATGCAATAGCAACAACTACAATAGTAATAATAATCGCAGAAACAAACACGCAATCTCCAGTTCACTCCGCTCCAACCATCACCGCTTTTGCCACTTCCGCATCCGTTTATGCTTAATGAAAACATATAAATATATATGAAATTTTTGGCGCTACCGCAAAACGCGTGTGTTTATTAATTAAGCGCATTTATTTTCATTAAAACAATTTAATTGAGCATAAAAAGTTGCGTGTGTTGGCGCCAAAATGGCAATAGACATAAAGTCGCACAGTGTCGCGTTCAGTTTCAGGATTCGATTCATGCTTCATGAATATACCACAGCCGCATGCTCGTCCTTCTTTTTCACTCACTATGTAGAATCTCGAATGCGAATGTATTCAATGAACCCTTTTTTTTATATACATAAACGTTACTATTTATGGATGTATAATGAATATGAAAGAAACACTTTATACTGTTGATGCTGTTTGTTGCTGTTGTTGTTTTTGTTGTTGTTTTTGTTGTTGCTCATAATAATAATTAATTTCGCGTATTTAATGGAATTTTCTTTGCTTGTTTGTTTTTGTGGGAAGGAGAGAAACTGAAGAAGAAATTTGAGCAAAGTGATGGAGGCGGCGGAGGGAGGGAAGGGAGAAGGGGGAGGGGAAGGAGGATAAAAGTGTGTAATGATTAATTATGCTTTTAAATATTTATGTATTTAATGCATAATTATTTAAATTGTCATGCATATATGTATATGCATGTAGCTAAACTGGCACCATTTTATACTCAAATTATTAAATCGGAAAGATTTAGCTTCAATTCCCATTCCTCTCTTTAATTTTTTACCTCAATAAATGTTTCTCAAATTTAACACCGGATTCTGAGAAGGGCAATATGGGAGCCACATTTTCCCTCTGGAACATGTTGATGCTTATAGCCTTTTAAAGTCATTGTACAGCGTAACTCTATAATAAATCTGAAGTCTTAGGGTCAGTTTAAATACATCATTTTAATTAAGTTTTGGGCCTGGATTTCAGTCTGCTTTGTTCTTAGTTTTGCTTAGAATACGGTTTGACTTTGGGTCAGAATTTTAGATTAATTACAGGTCTGATATTTTGTTTGTATTCAGTCTGACTTATGCTCTGATTTTAATCTCAATTTTGTTCTAAATTATGGTTATGGGCCCAAATTTGGCACTCATTTGCTTTGTTTTTTGGTTAAGTTTTTGGTTTGCTTTAGTCCGAATTTTAAATGAATTTTGGTCTGAGACTTTGTGTACTTTGTTATGAAATTTGGTTCGACTTTGACTTTTATCTGATTTTTGGTTTGAATTTTAGTATAAATTTGGTCCAAATTTCGGTTAAATTTTTTGTTTGAATTTTGGTTTAAGTTTTGGTCTGTATTTTGGTCTGAATTTTAGTCTGATTTATAGTCTGAATTTCAGTTTGATTTATGGTCTGAATTTTAGTCTGATTTATGGTCTGAATTTGATGTGAATTATGGTCAGATTTCCGGTCTGTCTTTCTTGGTTTAAATATTGATTTGAGCTTAGTCCCGAATTTTAATTTGATTTTTGCTTTGATATTTTGTCTGAATTGCCAGACTGAATCCAGCCTGATTTGGATCTAAGTTTTGATCTGAACTTGGTCCAAATCAGGCATTAATTTGCTTTGATTTTTGGTTTAGTTTTTGGTTTACTTTAGTTCGAGTCTTGATCGAATTTTTTGTGTGTTTAGATTTGATTTAGATTTGGACTGAACATCAGTCTGAATTTGGTTCTAATTTGATGTGAAGTTTGCCCTGATTTTTGGTCAGAGATTTGGTTTATGTTAGTTTAGGTTGGAGGGGCTGTCAAGAGACACACTTAAGCCTGAATGGCCCATTGTGATCCCACATAGTTGGACCTACAGTTTAAAGCCGATTCCGAACGACGGTATGGCAATTTTTTATCGGCTTGGTGGTTTCGCCATTATCAACCAAGGTGTGTACTTGTACACTATCTTATAATTCTCATACACTTCATATTAATAGTGAATATAAGAAAGTTATGAAAATTAACCACCTGACGAAGACGGGAATCGAACCCGAAGCTTTCGAATGAAAATCTAGTGCACTACCCACTAGACTATCGAGGTCGTCGAGATTTGGTTTACTTTCTAGTGAATTATCGTTTGACTTTTTATTTGACTTTTGTCCTGATTTTTAGTTTGAATTTTCGGTAAGATTTTTTGTCTGAATTTCGGTCTGAAATTTGACCAAATTTTGGTCTATGAATTCTATATGAATTTTAGTCTGATTTTGGTCTAAATTTTTATCTCAGTTTTGCTTTGAGTTTTGGCCTAAATAATGATTTGTCTTTTAATACTAATTTTAGTCTGATTTTTGGTCTGAATTTGATGTAAATTTAGGTTGGATTTTTGGTCTGAATTTTAGTCTGTCTTTCTTAATTTAGATATTAATCTGAGTTTAGATCTGAATTTTAATTTGATTTTTGCTCTAATATTTTGGTCGGATTCAGTTTTGCTTTTAGTGTTATTTTGGTCTGAACTAGGTCCAAGTTAGGCAATAATTGGCTTTCATTTTTGGTCAAGTTTTTAGTTTGCTTTAGTCGGTGTAAAATTTTAAACTAATTTCGGTAAGATTTGGACTAAACATCGATCGAAGTTTTGGTTGAAATTTGGTGTGAAGTTTAGTTCAAGATTTAATCTACTTTCTTGTGATTTTTGGTTTGATTTTTTATTTGAAATAAGCCGGGTTTTTTGATTTGAATTTTATTGCAAATTCGGTCTGACTTTTAGTCAGATTTCTTGCATGAATTTTGGTCTAAGTTTTGGCCAGAAAATGGTCCGAGTTTTGGTCTGTCTTTCGATCTGCGTTTTAATCCGATTGTGATCTAAATTTTAGTCTATGTTTTAGTTTGAATTTTGATCTAAATATTGGTTTGATTTTAGTCTGATTTTCGTGCCTGAATTTCGAGTAAATTTTGGTCGAATTTTAGGTTTAAATTTGGGATTCTTTGTTTAAATATTGATTTGAATTTAGGTCTCAACTTTAGTTTTATTTTTGTTCCAAATTTTAATCGACTTTTAGTCTAAATATTTGTTTGAGTTTCGCTCTAAGTTTAGTGAGAATTTTTATCTGACTTTTGATCTGAATTTTGGGCTGTTGTTTGGTCTAAATTTGGGTTGAATATTTGTTTGCGTTTTGGCCGAAAATTAGTCCAGGCTTATTAGTCTATTTTCTTATCTGCTTTCCGAATTAATACATTCCTTAATTTAACAAAATCAACCTTTCAAAACATTTTACCATACATATAGACGGATTTCAGGTTAGTTCAAGGCACATAAATGAAATGCGCTACTGTTTTTCGTACACCAACAATTTAATAACAGAGCACTTGTGTTCACTTGCGGATTCAGTGGTTGCGGAAATGGGAATGGAAGAGGGTAGTTTACTTTGTTTCGCACGAGGAGGGAGGGGTATGGCGATTTGTTACGAAATGTCATCAACTGCGTTACGTAACGTCGATTTTATACTATCAAATACAGTTTTGTTACGTTGCATTGCGCCCAGTGGGCGGGTACGTAATATGTGAACGCTTCCTTATTGCAGAAGCAACGATCATATTAGCTATGGACCTGGCATCCAAATTTGAAAACTTTAAGAAAATAATATATATCCTCACTTTTTGCATTTTTTTTTAGGAAAGTATAACAAAAAAATAAGAAAAATAAGCTAAGGATAAGTTCTAGTTAAGAACATTTCAAGTATTGGAAAATAAATAAATCAAATGTCTGAATAAAGAAACACAACTTCATATTTAAAAATCTTAAGCTCTTAGCTTTTTTTTACTTCATTTCATTGATCTCCTTCACCCTGTACTCTTGCCACATATTCAAGTATAAACACTGGCGGTCATGAAAACCGCACCACCCACCAATTTAATGAAAATCGGTTAGAATGGGACCTACACCTGATTTTGTTTTATTGAGTAAATTTTTTTTAATTTTTGGGAACGAAATGAACAAAAGTTCGAAAGAAACATCATACATACACCTAAATTTCGTTATTTTTTAATTAAAAGTCTGTAAAAATAAAAATATTTGTTATTTTTTGGAGGTGTAAACTGGAATTAATTTGTTTCATACTAGGGTCATAAGCAAAATTGTTTAGTTTGATGGTACCCCTCTCTAAGCCTTTATTATGGTCGTTATCTTGAATGGCATGGAGTCGACAAGCACTTTAAGGATATCATTCGTTATTTTTTTAATACCAAACTTTTTTCAGAACTCCAACAAGGTGTTTTTTATCCTTTGGCATGTTTTGAACAACTTTCCGTTTCATTATATGACAGAGGTTCACTATCGGACTTAAATCCGGCGAGTTACTTGATCATTCTAGCCAGTAAACTCTAACATCATTGAAAACATTTTGAATCTGCAAACCTTGCCAATTCGGCGCGATGATATGCCGCAGAGGTCGTCCGGAAAAATAATGCCATTAATGAGCAAAAGCAAAAAAGCAAAAGTCTTCTTGATCATTTTGTCCTTTCAATTGAATACAAATTGCCTTTTTTCTGGATCAGTCTAACAGCAGTCGAATGTAAGCATTAGATTTTTTCAGGTATTTAACTTTATGGCACTCCTTGATACCTAAGAACAAAATCTTCAACGTTTTGGTGGCGCGACAATTGTTTATACATTGCAGTTGTTTTTGGCACTTTTTTCAAAAACTCTTCTTTTCACCAAACAAGCGCAATGAAAAATGGTACATTCCATTTATATACATTCATAAAACATAAACAAGAGAATCTCCTTTACAAAGGGACGGAAATTTGGGCAAAGTTAGGAAATATTACCGAAATTGCAGAAGTATTGCAAGTGGTGCGGTTTTTGTGACCGCCAGTGTAAATACAATAAATATAAGCAAAATTTTGTTGTTGGTCTTTTTTTATTGCGCAGCACTTAATAACATAATTCATTTTTGCACTGCCTCTCAACACATATTCATATACACTACATCTGTACTTCCTATCTCCACAACTTTGAGACGTTTGCCGAAATTAACAGAGTTTTAAGTAGTATAAAAACTTCGCGTAAATGGATTTCTATCAATGTTTGCCAAATTTATATATAAGTAAACGAGAAAAAAAAAACACAAAAATATAATAAAATGAAATAAAATGCTTTTAAAAATGTTATGTAGAAAATAAATAAGGCAAATCCATGGACAAGTATAACTTAATAGACCAAGCAAACCAACACTCAATTTTTTGGCATTAAAGTTTTCTTATGCTACTATGACGTGGTAAAAAGGAAGGCAGCAGGGTGCATGAGGAACAACTCTTCCGAGAATAGATGAGATGAATGGTATTTATGCTCAACTAAGAAAACATAATTTAGCTCGTATACGCGACTCAAATTCAACGCTTATTATGCTACTATTTATTTTGGTTTTAATTGCTCCCTTGATGAACATTTGAAAGCGTTGAATATGATGAAGAATAAAAATAAAAACGAAACGTATTAAATAAACTTTTTCGCAATATTAATTGAAAATTTTTAGACGCGATAGCTTAATACAGATATAAACAAAAAGCGAGATAAAGATATTGTGGTGGTTTTCCTCTGATGGGACCAATTAAATTGATTAAAATATTATTTCTCAATAGTTTATCATTTAACAACATTATTCTTAACACCTTTTATATAACACCTTTTAGAAAATAACACTTTCATTACACCCCGTAACAAAAAATTTGAAAGAGCCGAATTTAAGAGTATTGACGCTCTAAACAGTTTTGGTTTTGACGACCTTTTTGGGTAGGGGAGAGAGGGGAAGGAGATTAAATCGGTAACAACCGGGGTTTTAAAACCAACCTCAGCCCATTTCTTTTTCGACATGAATTCAAAACTGCGCCAGGTTTGTTAAATCTTCAGGACTCAAGTTTTTTTGAGGAAAATTTTAGATGAAAAACTCCAGAGCACTGTGCATAAATTACACTGTTCAGCAGCCAAAAATGAGCACAGACGGGACAAGTGTACTTAGGGTAATGGGGGGTAGCTGAGTCCGAATCCGTGGTCCGTTTTGCTCTGCAACGTCACAATTTTATTGACATCAAAATTTTTAAAATTGAAAAAACAATAAAATTGAAAATGCAGTTTATATTTTTTTTTCATCAAAACATCAATTTTTACAAAAAAAAAATTTTCGATTTTTTTTATTTTTTTCTTTAAAATTTTTTTTTTTAATTAATTTATTTTTTCGTATTTTTTTGCAACCTCGTTATCATCGTTCACTTTTATCTCGTTGTTAGCTTAACCCAGTAATGCCTAGCGGTGCCATATGGCACCTTGTCGCTGAGCCGTTCCTGAGCCAGGTCCAAAAATATTTGACGTAGTAGAGCAAAATAGACCACGGGATTCGGACTCAGCGACCCCCCCTCCCCCTCGTTACCCTAAATGCATTTGTCCCGGCTCTAGAACAGTGTTATTATTATTGATTTTGCTAGAGTTACGAAAGGATGAAATATTTTGGAATAATAGTAGCATTACAAAATTGATCAACCTTTATTGTTTGAAGTACCACAAGTGAACTTAGCAGTTTCGGGCACACAAGTGAGTGTAGATTGAGTCTTTTCTGTATACAAATTTTTATTGCCTTAAAAATGATAATGGGTCTCGCCCAGTAAAAAGTAACACAAAACTATTATTAATACATTTTCTTGTAGTCCTAAAAAGATCCGAATGGGATGACTGATATTCGGCAATGGTAATATCCCTGGGCCAAGCATCTAGTGACTTTTGATTTAAATTATGGTTTGATTTTCGATTTTAATTTTATTACCTTTTGGTTTGAGTAGTAGACTGTTTTTTTTCGGATCAAATTTTATGATTTTGTATTTAGTTTTATTTTAGCTTCGGATTTTGGTTTGTGCATTTTGTCCTGAATTTTCGTCGGATTTTTGTTTTGATTTTTTAGACAAGAATTTTGGTCCGAAATTGGTTTCCTATTCATCTAAATTTTAGTTTGAGTTCTGGGCTAAATTGGTCTGGTTTTTTGGTCTAAATTTCGATCTGGATGTTGGTCTGAGATTGCTCTCTTAATTTTTTGTCCGAGTTTTGATCATTATATTTTATTTATTTTTGGTCTGATTTCTGGTCTGAACTTGGTCTCCATTTGGTCTGAGTTTTGCTCTGTTTTGTTCCAGTTTTTAGTCTTAATTTGGTTTTGATTTTAATCTGTTTTTTGATTGATTTTTGGTCTGAGTTTCGAAAAACTCAGGTTCGTATTTTGATATCTTTTCATTTGTCTGGTCTTCATCCTGAGCTTTTGTCTTAGTTACTACCTGTTTTTGCTCTGACTTTTGATTTCAATTGTTGTCTCATTTCTGGTTTTAATTGGGTCACCTTTTCTGTTTTTAAATCTAATTTTATGACTCAGTGATTCGTTTTATTTTAGCTCCGGATTTAGGTTTGCATTTTGGACTGAATTTTGGTCGCATTTTTGCTCTGAATTTTTGGGTAAGAATTTTAGTCCGAAATCGGTCTCCCATTGATATAAATATTTGTTTGAGTTCTGGTCTCAATAGGCCTAGCTTTTGGTTTAAATTTCAATCTAAATGTTGGTTTGAGTTTGTAATGAATTTCGGTTAAATTTTTTGTCATGATTTTTGGTTCAATTTATTTTTTATCTGAATTATGGTTTAGTTTCTGGTCTGAATTTTGGCTTTTTTGGTTTGCGTTTTGATCTATTTCATCTGCCTGGTCTTTAGTCTGAACTTTGAACTGAATTTTTTTCCGAGTATTGGTTTTAGTTTCAGTCTGATTTTGCTCTGATTTTTGGTCTGAATTCTGGTTTGAATTTGGTCACCTTTTGGTCTGAGTATTGGTCTAACTATTCTGTTTTTGGAACTGATTTTATAGTTTGGTGTTTAATTTTATTTCAACTTCGGATTTTGGTTTGCATTTTGGGCTAAATTTTGTTTGGATTTTTTCTCTAAATTTTGGTTTGAGTTCTGGTCTCAATCAGTCTGGTTTTTGGTACAAATTTGTCACGGTCACTTTCGCGACAACCTCTGTGATGCCAACTATCTCAGTGGAGGAGTAGGCGCAGTTCGCGCACAAAGACCCGAAAAAGTCCAAAGAGTTAAAAACACTCGAGTAACCCGGCTAAAAATTACTCTAAAACTGTCGCTACAAGTTAGCGACACAACAAAAATAAAAATTTAATTTTAATTATAAAATTTCCGATAAAATACTTTGGTTCACCCGTCTGGATGTTGGTTTGAGTTTGTTCTGAATTTCTGTATAATTTTTTACCCGAATTTTTGTCATAATTTTTGGTATGAATTTGATCTCCTTTTGTTATTAGTTTTGCTTTGCTTTGTCTTAATTTTTGGTCTGAATTTGGTTTGAGTTTTAATATGTTTTATCTCTGAGTTTTGGTTTCACTTCTGGTCTGAATTTGGGCTTTTTTAAGTTTGTGTTTTGATCTGTTTTCTTCTTTAGTCTGAATTTTGAATTGAATTTTGGTCTGATTTTTGGTCTTAGTTTTTATCTGTTTTTGCTCTGACTTTCGGTTTGAATTTTGGACTGATTTCTGGTTTATTTTTGGTTACCTTTTGATTTGCCTATTGGTCTGTTCGGTTTTTATATATGGTTTGGTGTTTTTTATTTAAGCTTCGGATTTTGGTTTGCATTTGGATTGAATTTTAGTCCGAAATTGGTCCTCTTTACTGGTCTTAATCGGTAAGGTTTTTGGTAAACAATTTCGATCTAGATGTTGGTTTGAGCTTGCTCTGAATTTCAGACTAATTTTTTGTTCGAGTTTTGGTCATGATTTTAGGTTTGAGTTTTGGTTTATTTTTGGTCTGATTGCAAAGCTGAGTTTGATCGCCTTTTGGTTTTAGTTTTGCTCTGTTCTGGTTTAATTTTTGGTCTGATTTCTGTTTAACATTCTAACACGTAAGGCCGCCCTGAGGCAGCCTTCATTCTATTTCAATTAATAGATAAGTGCAAATTTATTTTTTCTTAAAATTAATTGCCAGCCCTGAAGAAAGAATAAACACACAATTTGTGGTCAGTTTGCACTTTCTACGATCACACGATTGTTGTTTATAGCTATTTTTATGTTCTACACATAAAAATAGTGTTGTTTTGTGACGAAAAATTATCGCCCATATTAAGTTTTTTATAAAAATTTATCAAAAATATTTGTAAGTCTACAATTTTGGTGGGAATTTTTTCGTAAGTAGATAGACATATTCACTTTCATAATTTGTTACTGTTTGATGTAAATAAATAATTTTATCTGGCTTACGTAATATTTTGTGAAAGCAGCCTCAGGGCGGCCTTGCGGGTTTAGATCAAAATTTGTGTTTTTTTGCAAATTAAATATAGGGTGTAAAATTATTTTTCCCTAGATATAATATGTTTATTTTAGACTTTTATAGAAACAATGGAGAGTGATAATCGTAAAACAAAAAAAAATTGGCAGCTCGAGTACTTTTTAGCTATCATAATCGTTACGTTGGGTTCGAAATTGTGTTGCACAGTGTTGTTTATTAACTTTTTTCTTTTGAATAAATAAAAAGTAAATTATAAATTTCATTACTAATTATTTTTATATCCAACTTTTTTAAATTTGTGTTTAATCAACATTTATAGCAATGAAACAATGTTCTTTATTTTTTGGCTTAAACCCTCAAGGCCGCTTCAGGGCAGCCTTTCGTTTTTCTCATCTAATTGCTAAACCCTAACACTAATCAAAAAATTGACTTCATATTCATTTTTCTTTCATCAATGTTAACTGGAAACAAAAATTCTATTGTTTGTTTTTTTATTATTTCAATCTTGCGGGTTAGAAGATTAAGTTTTAATCTATTTTTTTACTGAATTTTGGTTTGATTTTTGGTTTGTGTTTTGATCTTCTTTCATTCGATTTTATGGCCTCGTCTTCAGTCTGAATTTTGGATTGAATTTTTGTCTGCCGTTTTGGGTCGAGTTTTTATGTGTTTTTGGTCTAATTTTGATCTGACTTTCAATTTGAAGTTGATCTGAATTTTGGCCTGATATTTTGGTCTGATATTTTGTCTGGATGTGGTCTGCTTTAGTCAGCGATCTAAATTTGGTCTGCTTTCTGATCAGAAATTCGGTCCGATTTTTTCGTTTGAATTTGCAAGACCCTACCGGAAGATTGATTAGACCTCAATATTGAATAAATTCGAGTTACTTATATGATAATACAAAAAAACTGCAATCACCCTGTATAATTTTACCGCATTTAATGATTTTATATCATGAATTACAGCAATTGTTTTAGGTACGCACACATGAAATCGCATAGAAATTGTGCGCGTTGAATTGTAAATCCATTTATTACAAAATAATGATTTACTATGCATATAAATACATACCTACATGCGAATAACTTTGCCAAGGGGTCAAATAAAGGAATCCATGTCATTCCCTCTCCCTTTCCCCATCACCTTTTATTACTGCGCTTCTAAGCTACTAAGCCAAATGTTGCACGATGCAACCAAATTGCAATATTCCCATATAAAAAGAGAAGCAGAAAAAAAGCGCGCAAACAAATTAAATCATTGAAGAAAAAAATAAAAAATCAATAATAACAATTTGAAAAGTGTCGTTGCCATATTTTGTGCAATTTTTTTTATTCATCAATTTTGTTATATTTTACAAATTTTTATGATTTCTATTGTTACTTTTATGTGTAAGCATTTCATTTTTTTCATGCATTTTTTTTTTTTTATATTTTTTCTTTTTTTTTCTAGTAAAACGAACGAATCTAATTTGATTTCGCAGCACGAATTGCAAACAAATTCAAATTGACAGCAGCAGCAGCAGAGCAGAGCGACAACAACAAACCTTAGTGACAGTTATATTATGTGGGTGTGTGTGTTGTTGTTTTAAATGGCTGGTGCAAAATAAAAAAATGGCATCGTTTGCGCCAAAAGTCAAGTTACCGTTAACGACGCGGACGAGAGGACGCGACGCTGATTTCCGCTTTCCATATACACTGCTCCTCGCTGCTGTTGTTTTCAGCGTTCGTCCATTCAAAAATCGCAATCGAATCGAATGCGAAATAATCGCCAATGGAAATTGGTTGACTTTGGTATGGAGAGTAGGGGGCGAGGGATTGGGAATGGGTGAGCGCAGCGGTTGATTTGAAAGAAAAAAAATTGTCATAAAAATATGCGACACTTCGCTTTTATTGCTTTTAAAAACTTTATTCGTCGTCGAAACGATACGATTCATGGTTCAGCTTGTTTCTTTTATGCGCTTTATTAGTTAGTGCAGTTTTCAGTTTTGAAGATTTTTGCTTCCTCTTCTTTCCTTTCTTTTCCATTTCCATTATTTTTATTACATTTTTTCTTTTCTTGTTTCTATTTAACGCTTACAATAATACAACTACTTTATTTAATATTCCTGCAATTGCATTTTGTTTCAGTATTTTTGTCTTAGAGATGAGTGGGGGAGGGTGGCGGTGGCACAGAAATTTGAAAATTTCGCTATTTCTTTCCACCTTTCAAATGTTCAAAGTAGAGAAATAGAAGAAGTTTGGTGCATTGCTGTCCATTGTTTTTAATTTGCGATTGAGTTCGATTGGCAGCATACATACAAGTATACACTCTAAACTTTTTTCATTCACAGTGGTTGAAATTAAACATTTTGCCGATAGAAATATTTTTGAATAACTTTTCGTATCGCGAATTTTACTTGGTTATCACAGCATGCATTTCGCCTTCGAAAGCTCGTAAATTCAGTATATAAAAGGTGTTTCAACAAGAGTTCCAGGGCTGGAAACTTAAGAAGCTTTGACGGATGCCAACGTATAAGCGTCAGATTTGACAATTGTGTTCTATAAACGTGGGATATTTGCCATGGAGTGTCACACGGTAAAAGAACGACTCCAAATGTTTCAAATTTATTATAAAAATTCACGTATTTTTGCGGCCACAATGCGTAAAAAACGTATAGATTTTTCTCGGAATCAACGTCAAGTGAAAGGATTGTACGGTATATATTGACAAAATTCGAGTTGACCGAATAAGTACAAGACGTGAAACTATCAACCCATGCGCGTACAGTGCGGTTTGCAGAAAATATTGCTTTTCTCAGTGAAAGTGTCACGAATAGCCCAAGAACATCAATTCGGCATCATGCACACTTATTGCATCTTTCTACGGCTACTGTGCATTGAATTTTGACCAAAGATCTTTATTTGCACGACTATTACTTTCAACAGAATGGAGCAACGAGCCCTACTTCAAGGGAATCTATCGATTTATTGCGTCGCAATTTTCCAGGCCGTGTAATTTCACGTTTTGGCAGCCAAGATCATGCGATTTGATGCAATTTTACTTTTTTCTTTGGAGTTTTGTTGAAAGTAAAATTTATGCCAACGATCCTCAAATAATTCGAGACCTAAGAGTCAACATTAGTGCCCCCATAACTAAAGTAGAGCAGTCTTTTTCGCCAGTAAGTCGTTGAAAATTTTGAGAAAAGGGCTCTACAGTACAAAAGGAGCCATGGTGGCCATTTAAATGACGTCCGAAAAATATAGATTTCGGTTTTTTTTTTTCGCTAAATTTGTGAGTTTTGTTTTAAAAATAAACCCTGCCTCTCTTGTTGAAACATCTTTTATAACATCGTTGACCTAACTACATATACAGTCAGAGTAGCATTATCCAGCCTAGACAAGAGTTTCGTTGAGTGAGTCCCGCGGTGTATGAGGTCGAAATACGAATTATACCAACAATGCTGCTACGAATTTTTATATCGAGAGTGTTACAGCTATAGCAATGGTTGGTCTAGAAATACACAAGCCCATTATGTCCTCGCACCTTCAGTTGCCGCTTAAATCGGTTGTCGAGATTTAGCAAGGTTTAAATCCGGCTGGAGTCATATCCTAACTCGCTATATGACGAGGATTAATCAAGAAACAACAAATGGATCCTCGGAATGCTGCAACAGCTTCTATTGAGATGCCCCGCCGATGCTCGGGAAACCTGGCAAACACTATCATTATGACGAATCAGTAGAAAAGTAGAGCGCTCTCTTGATCCTTGTCATCCTAATGCATAACGAGAAGTTATTTGGAACATTCGTTAGTAAGTCCGATAGTCCAGTGCTAGTACCTAGTCAGTGAGGTGATATTAGGCGAACAAGGGTGTTCTGACTGTACATAGCCTTATCAACTAGAGTTAGCCCCTATTAGGTAAAGGGTGATTTGTTAAGCGTTTGCGTTTTAATTAAAAAGAAAAACACAGAAAAAGTGTATGAAATTTTTATTTGAGACGATAAATCAACGCTTGCTACTTAATTATTATTATTGCTATTATTATTATTTGAATGATAGGACGACTTGAAAGTCAGGCACTGCGGCCTATAAAATCTATTGCACCAAAGTCCCAAGTTATGAAGGAAAGAAACGAATATAGATAGAAAGATACGTAAGAAACCATACCCTAGCCGAGAACCGAACTCAGGTCTCTCGAGACAAGAGTCTGGCACGCTGCCATTAGACCTATAGTTAAACGCCGGTTCCAAACAGCGGTGTGGCAATTTGTTATCGCTTGATGGTTTTGTCATTGCTTACCAAGATTTGTACTTGTAAACTTTCTTATTATTCTTATTCACTTCATATCGATAGTGAATATGAGAAGGTTATGAGAATTAACCACCAGACCAAGACAGTAATCAATCGCAACCTTCAGGCAAAAGGTCCAATGCATTATCCATTAGACTATCAAGGTCGCCACTCTTTCCACTTACATTTTAAAGATTATTTCGTGTGAAGGAGTCCAATTTTGAACCAATTTTTCAAGCATAGCGGCTGGTATCTCACCAATATCAAGTGCAATGTTGCAATTGACGCTGGTTCAGCATAGCCAAGTGACCTCAAGTAAACCCTCAAAAAATAGTCCAGAGGAGAGATAAATTGCTTCCCGAACTCGTCTTGTTGAAACTACATGTAAACCAGATTCAGCTCATGCATTTTAGGCAAAAAAAAACTCAAAATCATCGAGCGGTAGCCGGGGATGGGCGTGGTGGCTATTACTATTTTGAAGAAAGACGAACAGATGATTCCGCAGGCTCAATAACTGCACCAAACAGTGAATTTCGCTGGATGTTTAGGCAGCTCTTGTATTCGTCGCCAGAGAATTGATTTGGCGTATGTGTATAAGTATTCCTATGCCTATACGCCAAATCAATTATCAGGCGACGTATTGCCTTTGGTTGATCATCAGACCAAATGCGAAAATTGTGCATATTAACATATACATTCAACCAGAAATGAGATTCGTCGCTGAAAACAATTTATCGGTTAAAAAATGGATCTTCCTCAAGTTTTCCTAACTTCCACTCACCAAAAATTTGACGCTGTGGTAGGTAGCCCTGTTTCAGTTCTTGATCGAGCTGCATTTTATACGCTTTTAAACCAAGATCCTTGCGTAAATCTTCCATATAGTCGAGTAACACAATCTCAATTGCTGCAAACGGTGACGGATGGACAAATCACTATCTTTGTCAACACTGGCGGTTAATGCAGTGATAATTTCCTCTGTATGAATGATTTATTTTTTTACTACAGATTGAGTTGTTTGATCAATATGTCGATTATGATGACCATAAAATGGTCGAAGTGCGCGAAAAAACATTTCCCACAGAGCACGAATTTTGATAATAAAATTCAATAACTGGTTTTTGGGTTGCGGCATACTGTATTATTGCAGGGAATGAACTAGCTGATAAACTATCTAATGAAGGCTCTGCAATTACACTCTCCCTCTTCCTGAGCTTCTAAGGTACATCAGTGAAATAAAGAAGCTCGACGCAGAGAGACCCTAGATCTTTCTTCTTCCCATTTATCCTCTCACATATCTTTCCTGTCTTTCTACTCTCTTCTACTGGTTCTATCTTGGGTATAGTATAATGGTCTTTGAGACTGAGTGCTTTGGTTTAATCCAGCCCATCTTCAACTCTAACTAAGAGTTTTTCGAGTGTAAGTCTTTCCAGGATGAAAGGGCAATGCGAATACGAATCACAAGGGAACAGTCAAAAATGCTACACTGAAAAACAGCAATAAAGTCACCATTTATTTATGAAAACGGCCAAGACCTGATTATAGCCAAAGTCAAGTAATTAAATTTAGAATATTCTTGTGTTCGAACTAAGAAAACTACCCTTCCTGTTTTTGTCTCTGGATCTAGGAGGAGCAAAGAGCCGCTACGAAAAACTAAATTGTATATTAACGAACACAAGGCAGAAGTGAAACTTCTTGTGAACTAAACGAAACACAAGCGAATAACAAGCAAATGAAATTTTTCAATCGCTAAATTAATTACTTCATTGGCTTGTGTGTTTTTTAATTTCATTTGCTTGTGTTTTTTGGGATTAATGCTAGAACAAAAATTGCAACTCTGTACCGGTAATGTCGATGACAATTGTAGCGAACTCTTTTTGTGTGCGACATCTTCATGTAATTCCTTGGACATTTGCGCCATCTGTATGTGAAATGTCATAAACTTTAAGATGGCGACGCTACACATTGTTCTTTCTGCCATAGGCGTGAGTGTGTGTAATTAACATGTTATATTGAATTAAAACTATTTATGAATCATTTATTATATAGTTTGCTCGTGAATTCAGTTACAGAATATTGATATTTAGTTCCTCATGAACATTGCTCGACAAAATTATGTCGCATTGCAAAAATACGCGCGGGGTCACATCCGGTTGGTTTTACTCTAGGACAAGAGAAAAGAAGTTTCACTTCAAAATTTGTAATCATTTCGGTGCCTCGCGTTTAATTTAATTGGTTATTAGGATCTTTCATTCGAATTATATACTTATTGAACATACGACGCCAGATATACTGTGGTATTTCCTGTTCTCGAGAACCTTGAGGGTTCCAAAAGAGAACCACGTGTTCCGTTTCTTCGATATCTTTATGATTGACCGACGATTTGATGTGTTTACCGCCGAACTCGTATAGTTGCCTATGAGGTCGAGTTTCCTTCTTTTTAGTACATACCTTCGAGCGGACGTGTTGATAAATTTAAATTTAATTTTAAGGATAAATAGGATAGGATAAAAATCCACTATGTAGTAAATTATGATAAAAGCTCAAAACCTCGAACAAAACTTAATATAGATTCTTGTAGAAACCTGTTAAGGCCACCATCCCATCTTAACTTGAATATTCTATGAAAATATTTTTGGATTTTTCTTTAAATAAATACATATCACTGTGCGATAAAAATGCTTAAAAATATCACAACAACAAAATAACGTACAGCGAAATATAAACATGAAAAGTTAAAAATAAAAGCAAAAAAAAACACGAAAATCTGAAAAATCACGAAATGAGTTGGACAGCAAAAATAAATAAAGTTCAAAAGGACAAGACCAAAAGGGAAGAACGAGAGAGAAAAAAGAAAGAACGTAGCAATTTTCTTTAATTGAAAATGAAATGAAAGATATGAGCAGATGAGGAGTAAGAGGAAAAGGTGAAAAAGTACTTGGCTCTTAAGACTTTACATGTCGAAACCAATCGAAATGGAACGAATTGAAAATCGACAGCAACAAGCAAACGAATATTGAGAAGTTTGGCATGATGTCTCTCGCAGCGGTGGACAAAAAGGACAATAAAATTGTGAAAATATGCGGGTGGAAAGGGGGGAAGGGCAATCAATTTTTCGCAGAGAAAAAAAAACTTTGATTTCTTTCTTTCATTGACTGCTCTCTTACTATTTGGAACATAGAACATTGTATTAGTTGTGGGGGGAAAGTTGCTATTAGAGCCAGGGGTAATAGGGGGCATATAAATATTGCGATTTATTGACGATGTTATCAAAATTAAAAATCTTTTTGCAACAACGAGTGGCAACACATTTTTATTTTCAATTCCACATCTTTTTTCCAAGCATTTATTTCATAATTTGTGCTCATAGTCGCTTCAAAAGTATAACCAAAAATTGGAGGGTGGAGTTTGTTTTATTTTATGGGAGGTGAGTGTTCCTACACATTTTGAATTGACTTAATTAGAATTTTATAAATTATGATCACTGCAGCGGCAGCAACAGCAGCAGCAAATGTTCAAGACATTTATGATGCTGTTTATTTTATTCTTATTTCATTTTTCTTTTCTTTTTTTTTTTTTGTTTCTTTTCTTCGATTTTATTAATTATTTTACTGCAGTAATTTCATATTTTTAATTGAATTGAAAATGTTTTTTTTATGCAAATTTTTAATTACGATAATTGATATTTTTCTTCTCTTTGATAAGACTACAAAAATGATTTAATTGAAATATTATTTTTTGCTGAAGGCAGCCGGCCTTACTTATGAACTTATTTTTCTTTTTTAGAGAATATTTTTTGAAATATATTTGTTTCATTTAATTTTAACTTTAAGTTTTTATTTTGATTGGAATCTGAGCTTTGAGTTTGCTATGGAAAAATTTCAATTTGATAATCAGTAATTTGTTGGTTCACTAACTGTGAAGTGAAGTTTGGATCGGTTTCCTACACGAAAGGTCTATGGCAAAGTCCAATTTCAGAAAATAATTCGACTGACCCGAGTGATTAAGGTACTTGAAGTCATCTGAAACAAAAAATTTAAATAGATTATTGTTCTGTAGACCTGCCATTCTGGCAGGTAGTAGATTTAACCCTTCGGAGAGCGCGCTCTGAAAAGTTACAAGAGAAGGCGCGCCGCGGCAATACCACCTTGATCAAAAAATTCCCGGAATTTATTCAGAATATTAAAAATACAAGTTTATTCATCTAAATCTATCTTGTCCCCTTCAAAGTAATACCCATCAACTGCAACACACTTATGCCAGCGCTTGATCCAATCCTCGTAACATTTTTTATATTCGGTTTTCGGTATGTCCATCAGTGCTTCCTGCGATTTTTCCATTACTTTCTCTCGGCTGCTGAAACGAGTTCCCCGTAATGGTTTTTTAACTCGATTGAACAGAAAGGAGTCACAGGGAGCCAAATCAGGTGAATTCGGTGGCTGTTGGATGGTATTTGTTGCATTTTTCGTCAAAAAATTACGAATAATGATGACACTGTGCGACGGTGCGTTATCATGATGCAAAATCCACGAGTTTTCTGTCCACAATTCTGGTCTCTTTCGGCTAATTGCTTCACGCAAACGCCTCATAACGCCCAAATAATACTATCTAATGTTAATTTGCGGTTATTGACCAAAATTTATTTTGCTTTATCAACGTTTTCGTCGGTTTTCGATGTCGATGGTCTGCCACTGCGTTCATCATCTTCGATTGACTCACGACCACTTTTGAACCGCTCGTGCCACTGGTAAACGACCGTTTTCTTTAGAGAATCGTTGCCGAAACACTTTTCCAGCATTTCCAACGTTCGCGCACCATTAAATCCGTTTTTACGCAAAATTTAATACAATACAATTTGATAAAATTGTAAAAAAAAACGCCAACACACACACACTCTTGGCTACGTAACTTTTGCAAATGTCAAGCTATGACGCTAAGACTTAGAGGGAATATCAACAACAGATATACCAACTTAACAAAAAAAAAGAGACAAAACTCAAATCGGAACGATGGGAGCGCCACACAGTGGTTATTCCGGGAACTTTTTGATCAAGGTGGTATAGCCGCAAGGTGAATTTCATACTATCGACTGCAATTTTTCTTATTTATAGCAAAAAAAAAACCATTAAAATAAAACAACTGATTGCTTCTTAGTGGTATTGAAATATATTTTAAGCATTTATTTTTAAAAGTTTATTTATCATCGTTTTAACTTTAAAAAAATTTCTGCAAGCTACATTTGAATTTTTTTATTACACGAAAGGGCGCACCGCGGCAATTTAGCCGCAAAAAACGAGATACCAATTTTCAAACACAAATAGCAGCTAAACGATGCAGAGCAGAAACCAACGCTAACGGTAAACAACGCTGCATTTCAAAACTTACAAAGTCACTTGAGTGGCAGCGGTTGGCTACTATGATTAGTATTTTAAAAACACAAATTAAACAATCTGCGGCTTATTTGCCGCGGCGCGCCCTCCGAAGAGTTAAACATTTTTATTAAAAAATAACAAAACCATCAAAATAAGGAACCGCAGCTGGTTCTGAAACGATCGTCTGATCTCCTAGTTCTATGAACTTTTTGATATTCTTCTGGCATCATTGTTCATTCAAAGCCTAATAATTTTAATAATTAAAATGTCGTTTTTTGTTAAAAATCGGGGTAAAAATAGGAAATAATGATTAAAAATAAACAGTTGTACTACCTGCGAGAGCCATTAGTGTGTTAAATAACGTATTAAAATTTCAGCCCAATCGGCTTTATAGAATTTCTTCAAACCCCTGGGCCGATCAGAAAAATGTTGTTTCTAAAAAAACACTTTTAAAGTTTTAACCGGTTACCATTAATCGTAGCCGCAGGTTAATAGCCATTTTGCGGTTAATTATAACCGTCGATTATTCCGGTAATCGTACAATGCGGTTATAGAAACAAGTTTGTACTACTAACTACAAAAACCTGAGCTTTCTTTGGACCACAAAAAAACACTTCCTTCTGAAAAAAAGTCAAATGATCAAAATTTGGATTTTTAAAATTTTTTTCAAATGATTAAATAAAAATTTGTGGAAAACGTGCTGAACAAACTTTTCTAAATGCAATAAGTGATTACTTAGTTTGGCCAAAATGACAAAATTCTACCCCCTGCAATTGCGCGAGTTTTTGAAAGACCTCGTTCAAATAACTACTACCCATAGGACTAAACTTTGTGCAAGTTTCAACCCGCTCGATTTTACACGTGGGTTCCCTTGAAATGAAATCTCCCAAAAAGTCTAGAAATAAAATAATATAGAAAATTAGAATTAGTAAAGACGCAATTAATTAACAGAGCTGAAAAAAATGCAATCAATTGAGGATATAAGTCACAAATGAATAATAATTTTTGATTGCAGTTATTGAATAACATATTTGACTACAGAATAAAAAATGCAGTTGGAAGGCTTTTTTGAAGTCGCCGATTGGTTATTCATTTAGAAAAGTCTTTTTTAGAGTCAAGGGAGTGCAGTCTTTTTTTGAAATCATGAGACTGCAAATCTAATGACTCCAAAACCATGACTGCTTTGAAGTCACTTGGAGTCACTTAAATATCCTTGAACTCAAATGCAGCCATTTGAAGTCCATTGCAATTTGCATTCAATTGGAGTCACTTGAAGTCTTTTGGAGTCAATTGGGGTTTTGAAGTCAATTGGAGTCATTTGGAGTCATTTGGAGTCAATTATGAATTCGAAGTCAATTGGGGACTTAAAGTCACTTGGAGTCACTTGGTGTCATTTGGAGTAAATTGGAATTATATGGAATATGAAGTCAATTTTAATATATATATTATTTAATATTTTCTTTCATTTATTTAATCAAAACCAATTGTCTAAACAAATTGCGATTGTTATTATTCGCAACAACCCTTAAAAACGAATAGGGTATTTTATTTTTAAACTTTTCTCTTCAATTACACAAATGTAATCAACAAAATGTTTAAATATAAATTTTTGATTAAAATATAGCAAATGTATTCTGAAAATATTGCTTATTAATTTAAAGGCAATAATCGTAATAGCAACTGGTGGTTGTTGAAAATGATAATCGTTATCATAAAAGCCGTATCGGTGCATCACTAGTTTTAACAACAGGCGCTCTCGACTATATGCTATAACTTCGTTAATATTTTGAAATGTGGTCAGAAATTTTTACAGTGTACTTTCAATATATTGTACACCCAGAGAAATATTTACCTCGTTTGAAGAAAAACGGCTATCAAATTGAGGAAAAATGGGAATGATTTGGAGCCATAGAAACGGTTTCCTCATTTAGATATACAAAATTTCTTTGAATTGAGGAAATATTTTTTTTTATTTTAGAGAAAAATTTCTATGAAAGAAGGAAGTTTTCTATAAATTAAAGAAATATGTCTTCAATTTGTAGAAATTGCGTTTTTCAAATGAATAATATTTTATTTCATTATGAGAAATTGTATATAATTTAGGTAAAATTTTCCTCAGTTTGAGGAATGATATTCCATAAATTGAAGTCAATTTACTACCTTTTTAGAAAAAAATTCCTCAATTTATGGAATATTTTCTACAGTGTGGTTTTAATTAAAAGGCATAGATTTTTACTTGTATTCACTTATTATTTTATTTTGAATAAGTATTAAGGTTTACATTCATACGTTTTTTTACATGCACTACAGGCGTCGTCGCCTTGAAATGATCAAAAGTTCGTAATGGCCATCAAAAAATTATAAATTGGAGTTTATTGAAATTTATATCTTTTCAATATATTTTATTTTTTTTTTCACAAAATATATCAACAGCCACAAACACAACCGCTTCGCTTGAAATAGGGACGCCAACTAAAAAATTCAAAAGAAAAACAAAGCGTACGCGATTGTCTGCTAAGGCCAAAAGAGTAAAGCTAGTTTTTGTGTATACTAAAATTTTGTATGGAGAACATTTTTGGTATATTCGTCTCTTTCTTACATTTTCTATGCAACTAAATTTGTAAAAATGAAGACATAACTTACTTCAAATTGAACACCATGGTTCCATGAAAGGGGCACATTTTTCTTCATTTTGAGGAAAATTTACTTAAACGAGAGAAATTTTCGTGGATTCAAATTGAGGAAACTTTTTCTTTGTTTTAGAGATGGGTATTTTTCTGGGTGTACTTTCGAAATACATTACAAAAAAATAATCAATTTTTGAAAATCCAACACCAGGCTACATCCTTGAGGCTCTGGAAGACAATTTTTCTAAACTGCCTAGTTGAAATTAAACTGATCGAAATCTGATGAAAAATACACTTCGGATCATTGTCCTCTTGTAATATCTAATCATTATTTCCGGTCCCATGCAACAACTCAGCAGATTTCATCAAACACATGTGACAATGAGTTCAGCATTAGGATTTCGCGTAAATTTTCCGAAACCTCGCTCTGAAAATCACCCATATACTTGGACTTTTAAAGGGTGCTTAAGTGTTTGATGGAGGAATGAAGTAAATGAAGACTCATCAGTAAATATAACGTTGCACAAAGTTTCTTGGAAGCCTAGACCGCTGAGGTTATGGTCTAGTACGTTACCCCTAGGACAAACCTTAGTAAATTTGGCTATTGGGAAGCAAATTTAGCCTGCAATAAATATAATCAAAAGAATAAAAAGGAAGTACATGGAGGGAAAAGTGTGTCTAAAAATTAATAATAATAAAATAGCAATTTCTATATTTCTGAAAAATCCTGGTAAAAATATATCATACAAGTTCAAAAGTAACAAAATCCTATACTAACCAAATCCATATTCATTTATTAAAAATGTTTATCCTTGTGTCCGTTTTTTTGTATTACGAAACAAATCATTATAACAAATCTGTCAAATCAACAAATTGATTTCTAAGCATTCGCTCAGATTCGCAACTGATATATGTCAAAGTTATCAAAAAAAAAAAACAACAACAACAAAAACAAATAAAAAATGGCGACACGTAAAGTGTAATTGTCATGCTTGACACGCAACAACAATCAAATATTTATGACAGCTCAGCTTAGTACTTTTTTCTATTTGAAATAGCAAACGAAATGTAAATGCAATAAAACAATATTTTATGGCATCAGTTGCAGAAAAAGAAAACAGGCAAAAAATAAAAACGAAAAAAAAAATGGTAAATTGAAAAACAAATCTCAAAAACATACTTCAATAGAACATAACAGGATAAACAAACAATTTATAACAAGTCAAATCTAAAACCTCTATTTCTAATACCAATCCTAATTTAACATTCACTAGAGGAGTGTGTGGCGTAACCCTTTCATAACACGCCCCCCTGTCCTGTGGAAAGCTGTGTGCCACATATGCAAACATAGCACACAATTTTCGCACCTTGTTTATTTGTTTGTTGCGTGCCTGCGTGTTCTTTCTGTTGTTGTAAACGATCAGCAGCAACACTCAGGGCGCCAGCAGTCACCGACAACAACATTTACGACATATTGAGTTTACACACACACACACATAGAAATAAGCAGACACACACACTTACACGTTCGCCACTTTCAATCAATTTCTTTGAATTTGAATGTGTCTTTCAGTTTTGGTCAGCAAATCCAAAGCGACTGATTTGCCTACCCACCCCTTATTTTCTTTGTTTAGTTTTTCAAATTTGCATTTCTTGTAGCTTTACTCTCAACTACACTCACACCTTCTACATCACTCCCACTCTCACCATTGACTGCAACAACCATATCAACCTTATTTGTCTCTTCATTTTTTTGTTTGTTTTTGGGAGTAGCATTGTTACCTTGGTTTACAAGGGTCTCTCGCGCGCACTCACACATACACATACAAACACACACAATACTTACATCCAAATATATTGATGTACGACTGTCATGCGTGTCCACGATCATGTGTTGGTTTGTAGGTATGTGTCTACATGTATTTAGGTATCATCATGGGTAATAACGTTTCCAATAAGCTTTAATTTAATATCTACAAATCGCCCATAACAAATCTCTATGGAACGCATGATTTGTTTTTTCTTTGCTCTTCATACCCCATTCAGTCACTCATTGTTTTTTTTTTCAATTTTTATGTTAACGCAAATAATCTTGCATACTCGTACTCGTAACCTTAAAAATCCTAATAAAAATGAAATCCAAAAATAAAATAAAATAATAGGGTATCAATGCCTAAACAAATGGCAACACACATGCACAAATGAATAAAAGGGTTAAAAAAGTGACTTGGCTTTATATATTTTTATCCATTAGACCCAAAAAAAACAAAAAAAAAATCTATCAGCTTTGGTTATGCGCTGCGGTCAGAAGCGTTGAATTTTAAAAGTGGTCAATGCTATTGACTTTAACTTTTTTTTGTTGGTTTCTTCTTGTTCAGAATGTGCAAAACGTGCGTTACAAATTTAATGTTGCCTGTTTGCCTGCCCAACACCATCATCCCTGGCTGTCTACTCTCCTCCTCCCATTTTGTAATTTGCAACCCTTTTTTTCTTTTTACTTTTATTTTGTTTGGTTTCTTTTGTAGTTTAACAATGATCCCTTTTGCATTATTACAAAATATGTTCTGATTATATCATCGTTGGTTATTGTAAAACAATCAATAAAAAAATATAAAAAGGTTTCACATTATTGCTTGACTGACACCTTATTTGTAATATTTTTGATGTTATTTGAATTGAAGATTCAGTATCTGGTGGATTTAAAATTATTTTAATTTGACTTTAAAATACCTAACTACATATATTCGGAATAGAATAATCTTAAAAAGGAGGTCGTGCTAATTAGTACTTGGAAAACTCATGCACGCAAAGAAAAAAAAAGTTTATCTCCCGTTTGTGGAGAATATATTACTTTTACGCTGAACAAAAACGTTTCTGAGGAACGTTGCCGTGTTTGCAGAAACCAAAACCGTTTTCAGCAAAAGATTAACAATTTTACGATGAAAGAAAATTCATTCACGATAAAATTAAGGCAATTTTCTTTTCTGGCAAATGAAAAAAACGTTTCTGTTAAACAAAAGTCCACAACTCTCTTCTCTTTTTATTTTCGTTTTCCTCTCATCTCGCTCTCGTCGCAAAAAGAAGCAGCAGCAACGCTTACATTCAAACTCCACACAACAACAAATCAACACAACATAACGGGAAGTATCAATTGTCAACGCATTATTGAAGAATTTTAGTTGTGCATTGAAATTATTTCATCACATTTCTTTTTGTCTATAAAAAAGTGCGTGGCGCTTATAAAGAACTAATAAAAGTATGTGATTTATAATAAATAATACAAAATTTGTAATAATATAATTTTATGTAAATTTCATACACTTTTTCCAGTTTTAATCAGAAAATTTTATTTAAACAAAAACCACAATAAAATGCCAATGTATACAGGATGACAATTGTAAAGTGACGCAAGTTTAATACTCTGCAGCAAGCTTTGCCATTTACCATTTACTTTAATTTAAAAAGCAAATTCATTCATCATTGGCTTTGCTTTTAATTTCATTTGAATTTTTGTTATTACATTTTGAAATTTCCATAAAAATGGACAAGGAAAATATTCGTCGTGAAATTATGAAATTTCATTTGGCAAATTATAGTAGCCGTCAAATTGCAAAAGCTTTAAATTTGTCAAGTCGTACGGTAGACCGAGCTATTATTCGATATAATGAAACTGATATAATGTTTTGGAGATAGAGACCGGGGAAAATTTTCAACAGTTGCCACTACTGGTTTAACAGAAAAAATTCGTAAACGAATCAAGCGAAAACCAAGGCGCTCAATGAGAAAAATCGCTAAGGAAGTGGGAGTAAACCGTGAAACAGTGCGAATCATTGCAAAATCAAAGCTTAATCTTAAGCCGTACAAGCTCCGAAAAGCTCAAGATCTGATACAAAAAAAGAAAGATTTGCGACTGCAAAGATGCAAGGCGTTGCTACGCTCCTCCGTGTTAAAAACTGTTGAAAATATCTTGTTTACAGATGAAAAAATTTTCACGGTTGAACAACATTTCAATGCGCAAAATGAACGAATGTGGCTAACATCATCATCGCAACAAAATAGGACTGTTGGCCGAGTTCAAAAGCCAGCTTCCGTTATGGTATGGGCTGGAGTTTCCGCTAATGCCAGAACCCCTCTAATATTCGTTGAAGAGGGTGTTCAAATTGACCAGGTTGTTTATAGGAGCATTCTAAATGAACATGTTCTTCCCTGGGCCCAAGATACATTTGGAAATGAAAACTGGACTTTCCAGCAAGATTCTGCACCTTCCCACATGGCAAAATTAACGGAAACATGGATAAAAGACAATTTTTCTGTATTCATAACATCTCAAGAATGGCCACCATACTCCCCAGACTTGAATCCAATGGACTACTCTATTTGGAGTATTTTAGAGAGTAAGGCTTGTGCATCTCAACACCACAGTCTGCAGTCGCTGACAAATTCATTAGAGAAAGCCTGGACTGAAATTGATCAGGAAGTCCTGCGGCGAGCAGTCCTACGATTTACGGATCGATTGAAGGCATGTGTGCAGGCTAAAGGAGGTTATATTGAATGAGGTGGGGTTCAAATGAATGCTTATATATTCTGCAATGTTAACACTTAATTGTACTTAATGAAAGTACGTCCTTTTGAAAATAACTGCTGAAATGTGTGCGTCACTTTACGATTGTCACCCTGTATATTAAAATTGTTTTTGCTTTCTTTTTTATATTTTTCAGGGAAATATTGCATTTCAATGCATGATAATATTGCAGTACAGTATTGAAGTTCTAGAAGATATTTCCGGCCATGCATGTAGAACGTAATGTTTATTGAAACCTTTTCATTAAAATAAAATATTTTTAGCAAGCTTTATTAATTAATTAATTTTCTAGTGATTTGCTAAATTAAATTAACGTCATTTCTATATGATTCACGTGTTTCCAGTGGAAATATCTCAAAACCATGATTTATTGGCGAAGAACTCGTGTTGAGTAGTGTAAACTATAGGCTCAACCATGTTATATCACAATGCGCCGTTCTGGCCTGAATGTTTTCCTTGACAAACACTTAAAAAAAGAGTAATTTGTCTCTTTAAACGAGTATTCGATACAAGTACATATTCGATACTTTTTTCCGATATTTTCAGTAGCATCGATACTTTTATTCGATACAAGTAATGAGTAAAAGAATCGATACTATGTGGGTATCGAATCAACACTAGTTATGCATGTATGAATAAAGAATATAAAGTCAGTCCCAAAATTGGAAGGCTAGTGGCAGTGGCGTAACAACGAAGCAAGAAGTCCTGGGCCAAAAGTTTAAAATTGTTTCGGGTGAACTTTTGTTTCGGCAAAGTTATCGATAATATTATCGAAATCATTCGGTTAACTCTCGATAGAGAGAATACTCAAATTACTCAAGCGTTCTGCGCAAATACATTTTTATGAGTATCATTTCAGAAAACTGCAACTGCAACTGAAATAGTAAGAAACAAAATTAAAACTGTGCAAACTTGTGGAAAACTGCCAGATAAAGTAGCGTTTTCGATTATCAAAAGATTCGCATTGTGCATGTACTAATTAACCCAGTGATACAATATGGGCATTGAAGATTCGTCCAAAAAACGTCATAAAATTTTGATAACAAATACATCTCTGCCAACTTTTTATTTAACAGTTTATAATTTTGGGGGCTCATATGCCCCGGGGGCCCAAGATAACCTAACTCACTGGCTAGTGGTTTTGCATAACAGGAAAACGCAAACTTATACCGAGAGAAAAAAACACTCTTGAAACAATTACCTTTTAAAATTTGTCACAACAAGAAAATCGTTACAATTAGACTATTTTTATTTCGAAACTTTTCGCATAACAGTGCCACTATTATCGGAATATTAAGAGTGTAATAACAAACAAAATTATTGATAAAAATGTAAAGTTGTTGCATTAAAAATTGTTGATTTTGGATCTCAATTTCAAAAGCTATACTGTTGAATTAAAAGTAAATCTTTGTGTCCATAACGAAAACTGTTAAAAAGTTACGGTCATTTTAAAATTGAAATTGTTGAGACGACGGTATTCGTATTTGAAATTATAGAGATCGTTGATAAAATTAAGACGCGTTTTTTTTGTGGTATGTAATTTTCTTCATTTTGCTTTTATATTTCAAATAAATGAATTATAGAAAAAGGATCTGAAAACTCAGAATTTTTTTAATTTTCATTAGGATATCTCGTAAACTGCATGAAAAAATGGCCCTGCTTTTCATGAGTTAGTTAGCCTGATTAGATAACGTACATAGATTTTTTTAACGTTTCAGTGGATTAAAAAAAAAATATATTAAAAGTGACCAGAACTTTGTTATTTCGAATCATTTGAGACAAAGAAAGAGAGAGAAAGAGAAGTTGTGTTTTGTCACACTGTGTAATCTCTATGTACTGTTTATATACAGAGGGATTAACAAAACTTAGCAAGCTTTACCGCCTGTCTCAGATTTTGATAAAAAAAAAATAATGCACAAAACAAACATGCCCCGACAATTGTGGAGCCCATCGATTTCTTCTTGTATTTCAAATGATTTTCTAATATTGGAGCCATAATTTCTTGGGTCAACCTTGAATTTTCATCAATTTTTGCCTAAACCAGAGTCGCATTTGTATGGATATACGATCTGAAATCACTTGAAAATAGTCACAAGGGATTTCACATACACTCCATATGTATTCCTGCATTCATGGAAAATTTTTACTGGCTTCAGTTGACCTCGATAGAACGACGAATCGAATTTATTGCTGTGTTGGAGTTGGAATTTCCACCGATCTTACATCAAACTTTTTATGTTTTCTTGCGACCATTATTTATGATCTTCCTGAAATTTCAAATGAAATATCTCAATATTATTTCAAATTGTCTATCAACTTTGGATTTTTCAAAAACTAATAATAAAATACCACCAACTTAGCGAAAATTTTTTTGGTCCACTCGTCCTGATGGTTAAATACAGCCCATCCACTAGGAGGATTCTTGGAGGAAGGAGGGAGTATTTTTGTAGAAAGGGGGGTGGGGGGAAAGGAAAAAATATTTTCATAAAAGATAAGATGAGAACCATATATTTTTTTGTATTCCTAAAATACAAACTATAGGGGAAGTGCGTGTAAGTAGGGCCACAACTTTTCGGTACACTAATGAACGCCCAGGATAATTTTTTTGTTGTGTGTTTTGACGAGCTGATGTTTTCTTCGTCAGAGTTATTGCGGTAACAATTTAGTTAAACATATTTTCCTACAAATCAAGGGCACTGAAGGCAAATTTCTTAAATTTTTTGGTTGCATTATCGGTATAATTATGTGAAATGATGTTATTTCTTTGTTTTCCATGTTTGACCGGGCTTTTGTTACTTTTTTTTTTTGCGCTTGTTATCATTTTACCTGTTCCTTTCCTTTTGCTAAAATCTTATTTATCAATTTTCAGCTCAGTTTTTAGTATATTTAATCTACTTGGTGTCAAGTAGCGAAAAGTCGTTTTTTTGGTGGTAGAATTTTTTTTTCGAAATTGCCGAGGTCTAACGAAAATTCTTCGAAAAAATAAGACGCCTGACTAACGGTTTGAAGACCGGCACCTCTTCCTGCAAGGATGAAGACGGAAATCTGGTGATAGATGTCCAGGGTACTATGAGGTTATGGAGGGAACACTACTCGCAGCTGCTCAATGGTGATGACGACAACAATGCCACCATTCGGGAAGCTGTTCCGGAGACCCCAATCACTGACGGCGTTAAAGTACCGCCGCCCGACTATGACGAGGTCTTAATAGCCATCGCTCGGCTGAAAAACAATAAGGCTGCGGGTGCAGATTGCCTGCCTGCTGAGTTGTTTAAGACTGCAGGCGAAGAGCTCACAAAATGCATGCAAGAGCTTTTATACAGAATATGGTCGGATGAAAGCATGCCCAGTGATTGGAATCTCAGCGTACTCTGCCCATTCCACAAGAAAGGTGATTCCACGATCCGCGCCAACTACCGTGGGATAAGCCTTCTTAACATCGCATACAAGGTTCTATCGAGCGTACTTTGTGAAAGACTGAAGCCCATCGTCAACAAACTGATTGGACCTTATCAGTATGGCTTCAGGCCTGGTAAATCCACAATCGACCAGATATTCATACTATGCCAAATCCTGGAAAAGACCCGAGAAAAACAAATCGACACACAATATCTATTCGTCGATTATAAAGCCGCTTTCGACAGCACGATTAGAGATCACCTATACGCCGCAATGTCTGGTTTTGGTATCCCTGCAAAATAACACTGACAGACATCACCAGCGCAATGAAAATTGGGACTAACTTCTCCGCGCCATTTGATACCAAAAGAGGTTTCAGACAAGGTGATTCTCTATCTTGCGACTTCTTTAACCTAATGCTGGAAAAAATAATTCGAACTGCGAACATCGACATCTCTGGCACTATCTTTTACAAGAGTGTTATGCTGATGATATTGACATCATTGGCATCAACGCGCGAGCAGTCAGTGCAGCATTCCCCAACTTGGAGAGGGAGTCTCGTCGAGTGGGTCTAGTGGTGAACGAGGACAAAACGAAATACCTTGTGTCAACAAACAAAGAGTCACGGCGACTTGGACAAAATGTCACTGTTGACAATTACAAATTCAAAGTCGTCAAGGATTTCGTTTATCTTGGATCCAGCATCAACACCAACAATAATGTCAGCCTTGAGATCAAGCGAAGAATAACTCTTGCCAACAGGTGTTACTACGGGCTCAGTAGGCAATTGAGAAGTAGGGCGCTCTCTCGACGTACGAAAATAACGCTCTTCAAGTCACTCATCCTTCCCGTCCTAATGTATGGCGCTGAGACGTGGACATTAACCACCAACGATGAGAGGCTGTTGGGAGCGTTCGAGAGAAAGATACTTCGCAAGATCTTTGGTGCAGTGTGTGTGGACGACGTGTATCGTATAAGATGGAACCATGAGCTGTACGCCGACATTGACATAGTCAAGCGCATAAAACTCCAGCGGCTTCGCTGGCTGGGTCATGTTGAGCGAATGGATGAAAGTGCTCCGGCTAGAAGGGTATTTTATTCGAGCCACGGAGGTGAAACGCGCAGAAGAGGAAGACCTAATCTCCGTCGGAAAGACCAGGCACAGGGGGACCTGTCTGCACTTGGCCTTACTAACTGGCGCCTACGGGCGCATTGCAGAAGCGACTGGTGAGGCTTTATAGAGGCGACCAAGACCGATCATCGGTTGTAGAGCCAACTAAGTAAATAAGTAACGAAACTACGTCCAACTTACTCGCACTTCCCCTACATTATTATATTTTCCTTTTATCCTTTTGGTTTCTTTTCGCTGCAAGCACGAAAACAGGATGCTATAAAATAAAAATAAAAAATTGACATCAGGTTTTTCTCCTTACATAATAATTCTTCTCGTTTAAAATTTTCCAGTCTTTCAGCTATAAAAACTTATCTATAACTATTAAAATCATAAAATTCATAGTTGAGTTCTTAACTGATTTAAAGTTTCTCTATTTTTATTTAAACTCATACACAAGTTAAAGAAATATCAAAAAATAAAAATTCGAGACGTAAATGTGTCACAGTTTGATTTATTACTTTATTGCGCAAAATTTTTTCTTTTATAGAAAAAGGTTTAAAAACACACTAATTTAACTTTCAGTTAATTTTTGAGATGCTGAGGAAATCTTTAATTTGATAATAAATGAAAAAAGAAAAGAAAAATACATTTATGTAGTTATCCGTATAGTAGTTAGCAATTTAGAAATTAAGCATTTCAAAGCTATTTACGACACAATTTACAATAGCATTTCTTAACAAATAAAAGTAAGAATAAAAAATAACGATACTGCTAAAATACTTTTAGTTTGATTTACTCGTACGCTACTTATTTCCATTTAAACCTTAAAAATGTAATTAATAAGCAATTTGCTTAGAAAATCCAAATGAAAAGACAGAAAGAGAGAGAGAGATTTCAAATTCATTACATTAAGACCTTCGCGTACATAATCAGTCTAGATAATGCATATTGTCTATGGTTTGGTAGTTGGCTGGCATCATAGACAATATTTTTATGTAGGTCGGTATGTACATATATAAATAGGTAGGTTGTTGGTTATAAAAACGAAATGTACAACAAACAAAGCATCATGCATGGTTGCTAATATTGTTGCTGGTTGGTAGTGTTGCCATGAGTTCCGTTTTTATCGGGGCATCCCGGATTTTTTTTATTAATTTATAAGTGTACCGCCGGGACAAAATTTTTCCCCGGGTCCGGTAGAAATTAAGCCGAGTTTTTCTCATTTCTTTTGACTGATTCTGGCAGAATTCACTAAGTCCATTTTTTTAATTTGTGAGATGAAGTTAGTTTATGCAGTGCATGGTGCTCTACGAACACTGACAAAACTTAAAAAGTTAACAGATTGATGCATATATTAGTATACGTTTAAACTGTATCATCAAAAATCGAATTTATTATGTCATTCGAATTATAGAAGCTAATTAAAACGGATGTAATTAAAAAAAAATGGATGCGTGCAAGGCACGCAAGAAATTTGATGTGTAAACAGTTAAACCAACTGAATGCCATATACATAAGCTCACATATGTATAGTCATTTATAGGGATTTGATGTATAATCTATATGCTTAGGTAAATAATTCAAATTAAAAGAATTCTTTTATAAACTTAAAAATTTATTAGATATCATTATCTTTTATATACATTTATGTAATATCCCAATTCACTATAAATTGCAAATGGCCTTTCATCAATGCAAATGCAAATTTTTGTTCCATATCGTATGTGGTTGTTGTTGTGATAACAGAAATATCTTGCATTTGCACCAAATCGTGAATAAAGCTGATATGTTGTAGTTGAATCATTTTTCTTTTACTGAATGCATCGGGCACGATATGCTCGCATATACGCAATTGCAGTTGCATCTTTTTTTTCCGCGCTTTAAGTTTTTTTTCTTGTCGATTTGAAATTTTATTAGATTTGAAAATTTTACATAACGTCGTATAGGTATATGAATTTGTACACACATACGCCAAATCAATTCTCAGGCGACGATAAATGCTTTCCTTATTTAACCTTAGAAAAGCAACAGGGGTAACCAGTCACTCCACTACTTTTTAAAAGCACCGCAAAGAGATTTGCGTTAACTGCATTTAATAAAAATAATAATCAATGTATTTACTTTGAAGTAAATAAGTGATTTTATAATAAATAAGTTTGATTTTTTCTGTTTAACATTTTTGCTATTTACATAGATAAAAAAAAGTGTTAATGTACAAAGCAAAATTTTTATAATGCCGTGGTTTGCTATCATTATTACTACAATTGGTTTATACATATATTGAAACCTAGATTCTTTATTATTATAATTTTGTATTGTTTTTATATTTTAAAAAATATGTAATTTTAATCCAATCTAACTAACCGAATTCAAAACCTATCAAACGCTTGTGTTTGCTACGGTGATTTCTCTGTTTGTATGGTATAGTCGATCTCCACACGTTTAACACCAACAAATAATTCTGCCACTAATAAATGTACACACACATTTTGTTTTCGTATGTAGTACATATATGTGTGAGTAAATTGA